>CM039679.1:93388644-94725246 GCA_022537955.1 Schmidtea mediterranea
TGTGAAAGGCATATTAATGTAAAAAACAGAATAAAAAACGAATTATCAGACATAATAAAACACTATTAATATCATATTTTTAAAGTTATTTATATGTCTAATCACGATTTGCAGTTAATGAATTTTCGACCATTTCATTTTTTTCTGATACTTAATGAATTCGTGGTGAAATTAGAGAGAAATAATTTACCAACTTTTTTTCTTCCTTAAAAATATGACAAAAATCTTTCTATTTCAATTGTTTTTAATTCATTCGATGAAAAATAAATTTGTAATATTTGATAAAAAAATAATATTTGATTATATATACCAGCTGTTGCATATTTTCCTCATTTTTAGACATAAAATAAAATTTAAAACCGTACTGAGATTTGAGTGAAAAAATTAATTAAAAATTTTTAAAATGTAAAAATGAGTAATGTAAGATAGAAGCGGATATCAAATGAAAAGAACAATAGTGCACTGTCAAACTGTGAAAAAACAGTAAAATATTATTAATAAA
This sequence comes from Schmidtea mediterranea, assembly GCA_022537955.1. Lineage (NCBI taxonomy): Eukaryota > Metazoa > Platyhelminthes > Tricladida > Dugesiidae > Schmidtea > Schmidtea mediterranea. Next base: position 93,389,147 of record CM039679.1, read on the forward strand.
TTTATGGATATTACCAAGAAAATGTCGAAAGATTGTTGTTATGAGTTTATAAATAAAGATCATTATTTTGATATTTTATCAGGAAATTTAGAAAATTGTAATTATATAAACAATAAAAAATTAACTAATTAACTAATTAATTAATTAAATAAAAGTACAATTTTTATGATAATTTTAAAATTGCTATTTAAGCTTATTTATTTTTTCTAATAAAAAAAACAGATTATTTCAAGTTCACCAAAAATCGTTTGTAATTTTTACCTTCATTTCTTTAAAGATTTATTATTTTTATTTACTTACCACAAATTTTGGCGAGAATCTTGTTCAAATATTTACATAGAAAATATTTTGAATTAGGCATTATATTTAAACTTTATTAAAACATTGATTTTGTCCTTTTATTGTTCTTTTATTATTAAATATAATTTAACGTCAATAAAATTCAGTTTTGATAAGGAATTTATTTAAAATTACCACATTTCCGGTATTAGCAAGTCAAACAATAAAAAAAGCTTTTAAAACATTTGATGTTTAAATTCGTCATTATTAAGTCAGTCGATTTAAACAACCATTCAATTTTTTATTTAGATTTTGATGATTTGTATTAATTTTCTTAACATTATTGTATAAATTAGCAAACTATATAAAATATTGAAAGGATACAGGAGATGGTGTACCAGTGGATCAGATTACTTCAGTTATAATAACATCAAATATATTTATCAAAAGATTATATTAAACTTTCCCATAAAAATCTTTTAAATTATTCAATTTTGATATGTCCTTAATGACTCAGTTTATCTTCATTCTTTCAAATTTTAAGAATAATTAAATAGAAAATCATTTAATTCTCATTTGAAAATAATAAAATTTAAAAAAATTATAAAAATAAATTCTATAACTAACATGAATAAGTTGAAATTTAAATTATGGAATGACTGTAATATTTAAAATTTAAAAAGAAAAAATATTTATTGAATGCTTGTATATGAATATTTCCTTTTCCATTATTAACTGATGCTTGCTAAGATAAAATTTTTAAATTAACATCAACAACAATTCTTGTGTAATTCTGTAGTTTATTTTGCTGTTGCAAACCTTGATTTTGTTTTTTATATTAAGGATACAGTTTCAATAAAATTTACATTTAAAAAAGTGTTAAAGTATAAATAATAAAGTTAAAATTACTATTCTTTTAAATTTCAAGATGTTTGCTTTACTTTTTCATATTAAAATACTTGAATTATTTAGCAAATCTCGTTTTACAGAATACTACCATACATCTAATATTCTAAAACATTAGTCATCGTCACCTGTCTATTCTAGTGTGACATTTGTTTTGTCGTGACACAGTTCAGAAATATTTGCCTTAATATTTGATGTTGCCACAAGAAGTTAATTTGAAAGATTGTCATCAGTCAGTGAGTTTCATTTTTGAAAAAAGCTGTTCGCATATATAGGTGCTAGGAAAAAGTAATACTATTTTAAGCGCATGAAATCGAATTGATTGATTCTACTGGGGAATCAAAGATACTTCATGATGTTTTCTTTGCAGGTCACTGTTGCACTGAAGTTCAATTAGTTCCATTTCAACTGAGTCTGGTGTAACCTCTGCATTTAAATTGAATGGATCTGAAAATAATTTGAAATCATGTTCATGAGCTGCAAAACCTGAAAATTTTGTTCTGAACTCTGTTCTCAAAATTGAAATTTGTTCAGTATACTTCTTAATTTTATCCAAATCTTCATTTGTTTTTTTGCATACAGTCAGACATGGAAAATGCATTGTGTCACTTTTTGAAAGCTGAAATTCCCATAGTTCGAGTTTGGGTTTAAATGCTTTGACATGACCATAAAGATTGTTTACTAGTTGATTTTTTAACTTGTAATGGTGTATTAAGATTATTCAGATGAGTTGTGATGTCAACCAAAAATGCTAAATCTAAAATCCAACTGGCATCCAATAACTCCAGAACAAACCTTTCCTTCATTTCCAGAAAATCTAAAATTTCTTTACAAAGATTGTAGAATCGCTGTTGAACCTTTCCTCTGCTGAGTCAACGAACCTCACTGTAGAAAATGACATCACAGTATTCTACCTCGAGGTCTGCAAGAAATTATTTAAATTGCCTGTGATTTAATTCACGTGCTCTGATAAAATTGATAGTTTTAACATCAACTGACGATGTACGATGCAGTGGAATGAAAAAAAGTCTGTATTATTCTATGATTTGTTCAGTCCAGTCTGGAACAAACAAATAAGCTCATTATTTTCCCCAACCATTGCAGCCATTTGGCTTCATATTAATGATAATGTAATAAATACTCAGCCAACTCTTAAAGTTCCAAATTTTTTTATTTATTTCACGAAATTCTAGTATGATTTTCAAACTATATATCAATGAAATTAAAACAACCAACGTTTTTAAAATATACTAAATGTACATTATATCCCCTTGAAAAAGATAAATTAGGTCAAACAATTTTATTTTTCGGTGCATATTATATATATTGATAATAATAAATTTAAGAAAATTAAAAATTAAATTTCCCTTAGTCTTCAGTATTCAATTGCTTCTTTTTCCTTCAATATTTTTGTTAGAATTATAACAAATGCAAATAGATTAGGTTATAAAAATTGGGTTTCGTAAATAATTCATTTAATCCAGACTTATATGTTTTAAATTACTCGATTTAATTCAACAGATGTTTTAATACATTTTTTATTTAGATTTTTATCAATTTTTACTTTTATCTTTTATTTTTTAATTAATTAATATTTAAAATAAGAATCATTAAACATAGACTGTAATATGCATATATATATGTATATACAATTGAACTGAAATTGAACATTCTGCTAACATATTTGTCTGACAGAATTGTTTGCCAGACGACATGGTAATAAATAAATAAAAACAGAAAAAAACTTTTGCAATTTCTTTTGAAATAAAATATAAATATAATATTGAATCGACAAATGCTATAAAATATATTTCATTATTATAGTAACTATTAATTACAATAGAAATTATTTTAAATATTTTTTTAATAAATTGTGAATTGAATATCTAGTTTATATATTTGGTTTTAGAGTTAAAACAAAATATTTTTTAGAACGTATTTTTCAAAAAGAATGTGATAAATTTTGATTAAGACTTTTACTGGTATATATTGGGGTTGGTTAAATATTGCATTGCGCCCATGAGTGACACTAAGTTTAGCTTTTCGGAAAATAAATAAATTTTTAATTTGTATAAGTTTTATTTAAAATTTATTCACTTATACATTATTCAAATAATCATAAAACGTAATATGACTTTGAAAAGAAGAACTCCAAACTTGCTGTTTAATTTAAATGTATTTTAGCAGAAAAGGGGTTCTGGTGTCTTGAAGCAGATTTCTATATCCTATCCGACATCCCGAAAATATCCAGAAAACATATTTAAATTGTGCCCTACTTTTTTTTCTCATTTTTTTTCAATGGGTCAAGTGTATTTTAAGGGGTCGAATATAAAAAGATAGTGGATTACAAAATAAGTATTTTGTATATAAAGATTTTAGACTTATATGTACCTTAAAGAAGCTGCAATTTAATTATTGTATTGCGTTATTTTTAATTTTGTTACGCATTCTTTAAAACTCGTTTCAACTATTTTCATCTTCAGTCAATATATGGAAAACTTCAAATGAGAAAATTGCACTAGCATAAACTATGAAAAACATTTGGTACAGTGTAAAATATCAAATCTTTATTTGGCTTTAAAGCTACAGATATAAAAAAGATATAAAACATTTTAAAAAATGTCAGATTAAGGATATGTCCATTATTTGTCCAACTAGCATATTAAGTCCGATTTCAATCTCTTGTTGGTTACATTTATAATGCCAGCTCATTAACGATTTTAATCAGAGTTGTCCTACCCAAACAATTATCTTACGGGATACTTTGAAAAAAATCATAACATTTAAAAAAATCGTCATATTAGATTTAGATACACTATTTACATTTTTTAGAAGGTCAAAATTGAAACATAAATTGTCAAGGCAGACTACATATAGTGTAAATTTATTATATTTTAAATTCAGTTATTTCATATTTGTAAAAAACGTATCTTTTGATATTACTATTTTTGGTGAATACATGTTTTTCATTTAGTTTACAAAAAATAAATAATACACATAAATAGGAATTCACTAAAACAAATTTGTATTTTTATCATACATAGCCATGAAAGATTGATATAAAATATTTTCTAATATTTAGTTTGATAATTGTTTTAAACTTGTATATATATATATATATATATATATAATGTATAATTTTACTCACGTTAATTTATTAAAAAACATATAAAAATTTTATATTTATTGACAACAATTACTTCTGAATAGTCGGCAACGAGCTTTGAAAATAAATTGAAAAAATCTTTTCTTTCGTTCATGGATTTGCCATCCAAAGAAAACAGTGAGTCCAGGCTGAGTATTAGTGAATCTTTGAAGCAATCCATCTATAATGCGCCAAATTACAATTATCTATAAATGATTTAATATAATTATGATAACTTTAAGAGGATAATAATGTTATATATATATTTTTTTAACGCCTTTAATGACTCATTATTTTTTAAAAAATTGTTTTATTTTGGATATTAGAACAATAATTCTTTTTGAAAACTTAAACAAATAAAATTCTTTAGTAATGAAGAGTGAGCTACATCACAGCGCGTTCTGATTGGCTGAATATAAAAATGACCCAGTTAAATGATGACTTTTAGAATGCGTCATGCGTAGTAGAATAAGTGAAAAAATGACCCAATGATTCATTCATTGAGTAATCTAGGAGATATAACAAAGAAAGTGAGTTTTCAAAATCTTTCTTAGTTAAAACAAGAACATAATCTCCATATTTTGCTTAACAACTTGTAGATCAAAACCGTCAAAAAAAATTTACTAATTTAATTTTTGTTCAACTTTAATTTAAAAAAACCGAGTAATTATGAAAAAACATTGAGCCACGAGGTTCAAGTTTCCACAATAGTCGAAGGTTACCAAAATCAAAGTTCCCTATTTTAAATTATTTGTTTGATTTTTAGAAAGTTTTCAATTTAAATCAATATTTTGTAACAACGTTTTATTGAAAGTACTTGGAAAAGCTTTTACTAGTTATAACCATAAATATTTCCAAAGAAAAAGATTTATTCCAAAGAAAAGTTGAATAAAATTAGGTTGTCTATTAAAGAACCAAGTTGTATGTATGATTTTATTAAAGCTGCTAAATCAGTAAAGAAGATTTTCAAAAGAAAATTGTCATAAACATTAAATATACAGCTATTTCCCTGCATAATCAAATAATTGAAGATAGTTTAGCGATTGTCAAAGTTGTTCAACCTAAAGCCTATATGTGATGATGGGATAGCTGATGATAAAGAATGCCGAATCAATTTATTTGCTTCTTCTTGCAATTTTGATTTTAGCAGTGAAGTGACACCAACATCTTTGAGAGTTACTGATAAAGCTCTTGATTTGGTTTACTGTGTTTCGGGAGTCTGGGTGCAAACAGAAACTGCATTACGACAGGCTATTTCAGAATGAATCAATAATTTGCCTTTTGTTGAGTTATAATTTTATTTGGTTCGGTAGAACTACTTGCTCTGACTCCATATGCTCTTTAAAGATACTGGAATAACTCAACACAAGAAAAATTTTATTCGATACTAACAATTCCACAATGATTCGAATGTTACTTTTACAATAATGGCAGGAATTCACACGGGAGGCCGCCTTTTCAATTAACTTCTAAAATATTTTTGACAAGTCTGACTTGTTCTTTTTCAATCTCACGAATCTTTTTAACTTTTCTGTTACTCACAATTTTTCAAAATTATTTGTGTCTCCGTTGTTGATTTGAGACTCCTTTATATAGGGAATCTCTCCTCAAACAACTAATCTCATTTACAGCAATTTACATTGGACTCCCGGGAAACTAGTTAAACAATTTACTTTCATCTTTTGGCCGCTTCGGCCGTTCCCCAGGAGAAGACTGCAGAATAAATCAGTTCCTTTCGTCATTAAATTTATCCAATTCGGAGAATTTCTCCTTAATTTAATTTATTTGTTTTCGTCATTTTAATTAAATAATTAATTTGTATTTTTTAAATAACTTTTTCAAGGGGTCCAAAATTTATTTATATTATTATTTTCGTACTCGTCTTGTCAATTGGCATCACCAGATACCCATTTCTGCCGGAAAATATTGATATTAATTTTTTGATTATTTTTAATTAATTATTTTATTTTCCCAAATTTTTTTATTTATTATAATAATTTTTGAAAATCACCTAATATATATATATATATATATATATAATCGGTAGCATTTAAGTTAGTTTTTTGACAATTTCAAATAAATGTAACTTTTCTTCAATTTCCTTTTTCCAAATTCTAGGTACAAACTATTAAAACTGATAATCATTGAAATAAATGTAATAAATTATCATCATTAACTTTGTTCCATTTTTTGCTCAATTTCGCACTGTAATATATAAAAATAAATGCAGAATTAATAAATAAAAACTTATTATTTAACATTTACTTAATATGAAACATTTGCGAAATCTCTGAAATATTTCTTTGTAGTTATTAGAGACTTTATATATTAATTGCAAATAATATGGTTTATAAATTCAAATAAAATAATTTCACTCCAGTGATTATATTATCAATGTAAGAATCAAACAAAAAAATTCATGAAATTCTAACAAACCTAAAAATATATATGAATTATAAATATAAAATATAAATATAAAATATAATCTAAATATAAAATATAAATATAAAATATAAATATAAAATATAAATATAAAATATAAATATAAAATATAAATATAAAATATAAATATAAAATATAAATATAAAATATAAAAAAAAAAATAAAAAATAAAATAAAAATAAAATAAAAAAAAATAAAATAAAATATAAAATAAAATAAAAAAAAAAAAAAAAAAAAAAAAAAAAATAAAATAAAAAAAAAAAAAAATATAAATATAAAATATAAATATAAAATATAAATATAAAATATAAATATAAAATATAAATATAAAATATAAATATAAAATATAAATATAAAATATAAATATAAAATATAAATATAAAATATAAATATAAATATAAAAATATAAATATAAAATATAAATATAAAATATAAATACAAAATATAAATATATTTAATGGCTTATTTTCAAAAAAGTATTTATCATATATTCAATAGTTAAAACAAAATTTACAAAGTAATTATTTCACATTTATCGTCTGAATAAGCAAATGCATACTTCTCTCAGCTCTTCAATATCCGGTCTTTCTGTCGGTATCCTACTCAACATTTGTTGAACTGTGTCTCCGATTGAATTCGGCAATTTTGAATATATTTTCAAAAAATTTGATCTTACCTAATATATTTTTTAAATTTAAATGTAAAGTTAATTTTTATTTTTTGAAATAAATTTTAATTATGAAACATCGATATGTTTACTGATTCATAATAAAATATTTTTTAATAAATATAATGTGATTCGAAAATGAAAAGAAATCAGTAGCTGAATTTTTTGATTTCATTTAAAAAATTAATATAATAATTAATAATTAAATTTTTGACAAGTGTAACTAGATGAATCAATGGTTTTTGTTTAAATTATCAATACAATTTTTAACCATAAATTAATCTGTTGAGTCCCAGTGGAACAAAATGACGCAAGAGCAGATGAAAAAACACCAAAATTTCAGATTTTTAGTACAGTCGAATTATATATTTACATTCTATATAATTCACTCTAATCTAGTACGTCAACTAGTTTAAAAATATTTTTTCATATTGTTATATCTGGTGAGTAACATGGTCCATTATTAAAGGATTAAAATAGCATAGCCTCTATTTTAATAAATTAATCTGTTGAGTCCCAGTGGAACAAAATGACGCAAGAGCAGATGAAAAAACACCAAAATTTCAGATTTTTAGTACAGTCGAATTATATATTTACATTCTATATAATTCACTCTAATCTAGTACGTCAACTAGTTTAAAAATATTTTTTCCTATTGTTATATCTGGTGAGTAACATGGTCCATTATTAAAGGATTAAAATAGCATAGCCTCTATTTTAATGACAACCTTGTAGATAAAATGTATCATTATCACTTGGTCAATCCAATTGTGTTTAAATAATCAACAATCATTTTGAATTATGCGAATAATTTACAGGAGTCACGAGAATTGCATTTTAAAATAAGGAAATACAACGTAAACAAAAGTAGTAATAAACTGGAATATAAAGAGAATGAAGAAATAAAGGTCTCATTTCATTCAGACGTTGTAAATTTAAATATAAGCTATAAATTTGTGATGCTTGATAACAATGTTTCGTATAATATTTATTCATCAAATATATGTCCTTTTCTAAACCTTTTACTGATGAGTTAAATTATTTAGTAGGATCTCTTTCATCGACAACCTCATCAACAACCTCAGAGACTTCAATTGGAAAATTTGATCTTGAATTAGATTATATGTTTTATACGCTAAAGTTGGAAAAGAAGTGGTCAAAAAGGATTTTATAAAAACTTTGATGTTCATATAATTATAATTAAATAAATTAAATGTTTTTAAAATTTTGATTAACTGAAATTTATTTATAAATTGTAGTAAATGTAATTGCTGTATTTAGATAATATGAATTGTTTTAAGGATAATTATAAGTATAAAACGGTAAATTCCTTGGTAGCAGCATAGATTAATATATCAGATAAGTGAATAACAAATTAAGACCTTGCTGTGAACTAATAATTATATTGTTGAAAAAAGTTTCGATTATTAAAAAACAAAGAAGATGGTTCTAGGACAAAATGTTACAAGGACAAAATGCCGTGGTCAAAATGTCAACATTGACAAAACAAATAGAAAAAAAAGCATATAACCTTAATGTTACAAAATTTTATAGTTATTTGATGGCAGCTATAGTATTTGATTTTATTGATTATAAATTTTAGAAATAATAATTTTAAGCCATGTTAGAATTCATAACTTCTCAAAAGGGAACTAGAAAGTTAGTAGTTTTAGAATACCTATTTACAAAGAACGCCAATGGCTGTGACGGCAAAGAGTTTTGGCTTTGTGAGGTTAGAACATGCAGGGCACGTGTTCATACCAGAGATGATTTCATGCTTCTTAAGGTTGGTGTACATAACCATACTGTTATTCATGACGAGTATCAGTTAAAGCAACACGATGCATTTTGTCCACGACATTCTGTCCGTGACATTTTGTCCGGTGCTTTTTGTCGGGCTACCAAGAGAATTATTTAATAATCGAAACATTTTTCAACAATTAATTATTACTTCACAGCAAGGACTTAATTTGTTATTCACTTATCTGTTATATTTAATGATAATTGCTTAAATAACAAAATGTTTTAATTGCGATATAGTTTTTTTATCAAAATTTGATATATAAGTGGCAAATGCACTGATTGCATTAGATGAAAAGGGAAAATTCCAATCTGTATAGTTTCGCAAACAATGAACAAAGATTACTAAAAGGTACTAAATTAGAAATGTGATTATTATATAACGCACTTTACAATAGAAAGATCTCCAAAACTGGATCATATAAGTGTACACCTAATTCTGTTTTTACACGAATTATTTTTACACGAATTTGAAATAACACGAGTAAATACGAAAAAATATTTCTATTTTTACACGACATAATTTGAAATAACACGAATACAAAAAAAACAAAATTACTTTTTTTACATGAATTATTGGATTTAACACGTTTTTTTTCAATGAATTTTTTTAAAGTAAAAAGAGAGCAACTCACCACGATGACAGTCAACTCACCACGCTAAAATAGCTTGAACTTTACTAGAACAATTTTGTACAAGTAAATTTCAAGCAAGTATCTTTTTTTACACGATTTTTTTTTACACGAATTTCTCGGGAACCATTCTATCGTGTAAAAACAGAATTAGGTGTATAATAAAAGTGTATATAAAAGTCACAGTAGCCCCTTCTCCCCCGGCGACGGATTAAATTACTTAATGACGGAATTAATCAGGATTAATCTTGATTACATATTATGTAATCAAGATAATTGATTTTGTGTGTGCATGTTTATTTTGAAATTATTTTTTGGTGTATATATTTTAAATTCAAATTTTTGCTGTATTTATTTAAATTCAAATTTTTGGCAAATTTTTGAATTTAGTTTTATTAATTTTAAATAAATGTTAATTTGATATTAAATTTTTTTTTAAGTAATTTTAGTTTTTTATTTTTTATTGTAATTTAATTTTGAATATAATTTTAAGTTTTAAATATAATTTTAGTTTGTGAATTTTCTATTATTGTTTTAAGTTTGAAATTATTTTAAGTTGAAGTTTTTTAATACATAACTTTAAAAGTGAAAAATTTTTATACATGTTTTTGAAAGATGAAAAATTTTAAGACAGTTTTAGTTTGCAAATTACATTGGGTAAAATTTTTAAATTTGTGTTACATGTAATTAAAGTATGAATGAAATTTTTTCTACTTATTTTTAAATTTTAAAGTAAATATTAATAATAATAGTAGTAATAGTAAAAATAATAATAACAATAATAATAATAATAATAATAATAGTAATAATATTAATAGTAATAATAATAGTAATTCTACTACAGGTAAATATGTATGATATCAACATTAATACAACATAGTAAATATTTAATAAAAATTGATACATAATAAAAATAAACTAGTAAAAAGATAAAGATCAAATTAAAAATTTATTTAATTTACATCGTCACAAATCAACTTATAATAAGCTCTTAGTTCAGCCAACAGAATATGGACCACTTCCTTCTTCTTGTAATCCCTACAACATCTGCATCTAAATGAGCAAGTCAACATTGAGGGATCTGCACAAACAATACAATCATCTAGACATTTCAAACCCGACCCTGAATCGATTCGTAATGCATCCGTATATTTTTTTCAATGTTGATTATAGTCATTTGATAGATGCGTGTTGCCAAAAATTCAGAAGCACAGTACAAATAGCTTGTTCTTCATATTCAGAAAGAGCTCTTTCATCTTCATCAGAATTGTTTCGAATACGTATGCTTCTTGCTCATCGATCATTTTGAATTTTTGCTTTTATTAGAAAACTAACTATTTAAACACAATCTGGACTTAATAAATAATCTAGTATTTCTTCATTGGTATTAAGATTATTAATTTTAGATTTTATAAAATTAATTATTTTTTGTTATTATTCCTTATCTCAATGATATTTTATTCTTTCTAAGTTTCACTAAATTATTCTTAAAAATCAACTGAAATCGATAAAAGTTTGGTTTAATTAACAATAAATTTTAATTAAATCTTGTCTCTGTGTATTCCAAAAGCTGATTGTAATTTACTGTAAAATACATTAATCACTGCCCAAAACCTCTGAAAAGCTTTACATACTTTAAACTTTTCAACTTTTTAAAATAGATCATAAAATTATAATTAAATATCATTTACTATTCAAATTCTGTCAGTCAAATTGGATTCTAATTGGTTAATAATTTTCTTAAATAGATGTTTCATTAATATTTTGTTCCTAAAATAAATTTTTATTTAAAATAATCCTAAAATCAAGTTAAATTATCAAGAAATTAAGTGCTTATAAAATTATATATTTATCCTCATTTCTTCAATAATTTCTAAAAAAACATAATAGTCCCCGAAATTCATTAAAATTCAACAGAAAACCATAAAATTCACAAAATAAAAATGATTCAAAATTTAATAGTAAATGTTAAATATCATATAAAACTTGATATTTCATTTCTAAAAATTATCATAAAATTTACCTAAAGCCTCTAATTGATTTGCATAGCCTAAAATTATTTTATTTTTGCCAATTACAACCTAATCTATTAAAAGTTGTAATTAAATTTATTAAAAGTTAATTAAATTTTCATTGAAAATGACAAGTCAATAACAAGTCAACAAATGGAATTTTAATTAGTAGAGATTATATTCTATAAAATATTTTCAGTGAAGAAGTAATATTGGTGGGAGAGTACATTAAGTGACTAAAATCGTTGAAATTACTGAAAAAAGTGGGATAGCTAAAGATATCTACTAAATAGATTAAATATCAATTGATACATTAAAAAGTTACAAGTGTAATATATTTGGAATGGAGAAAATATACATCGAAAAGGAAAATATTCATTGAAGAAAGAAAATATTCATTAAAGAGGAAAACAATAATTAAAGTAAGAAATTATTCATTGGAGAGAGAAAATATTTATTTAAGAGTGAAAACAATCATTGAATAACGTAAATTATGAATTGAAGCTAACAAATATTCGTTGAATCGAGAATTGCTTATAATAAATTAGACGGTAAAATTTCTCAATGATGAGATGAAATATCAATTAAATATTGAGAAATACTTGAAATAAATGGAGTCTGAATTATTCACTGACCAACACATACTTAAAAAATGAAAATATTCACTGAAAATGAATCTTACTTTAAGAGTGGATTAATTACTATTATATTCAATTAAAATTTATTAACAATTAATTAGATTTCATCGGTTAATTATATTTAAATGGGGAGATATATTTTGATGGATGTGAATACTTATGCACGGAAGAATAGTTATTAAAAACAATAAATGCGCGCGCATATAAAAATAGGGTGAATGTACAACATATAGGGTGAATATACAGTAAATAGGGCAAATATGCAATAATTTAGTGACACTTAGAAAGAATAAAAAAAAAGGGTCAATTATATACTTTCATTTTTAATTTTATTGATTTCATGGATATCAATCACAAAAGTAGTATAATTTAGATATTTTTAAGGGGATGCTCAGTGTGGTTATCAGTATGCTTGTGAATTTTATGATAGCCCTTTAGAAATAATAAAGATTTATTGTTGTCTGATAAATTTTATTGGTTTTCCAATTTATTTTAATAATTTTATTAAACAATTAAGGAGAAGATATGATCTGTTTCATGAAATTTATTGATTTTTTAGGAAAACATAGATTTTATTCGATATTAGTCTTTTTTGAAGAATTTTTTTGGGTTGAATTTGTTACCTGAAGTAAATTTTATGATATTTTATTAAAGGGATCTAATTGGTTGAATATAGATTTTTGAAGGAGTAAATATCGTCTAAGTGATAGATTTTTAGGAAAAATAATGAATATAGCTGGGAATATTATCATTTGAAGAACAATGATTGGTTGAGAGTAAATTTTATTTTAGTGGAAATAACCGATAAAAAACAAGTTTGTTGTCATTTTTAAGGGGTTGAATCGGTTTAATATTTGTGTTCAAAGGGTAAATATTTTCTAAAATGGAGAATATAGAGGAGGAATTTATAATATTTTTAAGGGAGTTTGTTCGGATAGATATCAATATGTGGGTAAATATTATGAAATGAGAATGAAAATATTATCATTTAAAAAGAAATGATTGGTTGAGAATAAATTTTATTTTATTTTAAAGGGAAATGATTGGTCAAGAGATGAATTTATGGTCATTTAGGGGGATTTCAAGAAATTTATTCTGTTGAATATCGAAATAAGTTGGTGATTTTTATGAAAATAATGAATATAGCTGGGAGAGCGGAAATATTGTTATTTAAAGAGAAATGAGTGGTTGAAAGTAAATTTTATTTTATTTTAGGGGGAAATGATTGGTTAAGAATAGATTTGTTGATATTTTTAAGAGGTTGAGTTGGTTGAATTTTGTTATTTTAAAGGTTAAAGATTATAACATTGGGAATATTGATGAAGAATAATGAATATACCTGGGATTATTGTCATTTGAAGAAAATTGGTTGGTTGAGAATAAATTTTATTTTAATGGGAAATGATTGGTTAAGAGGGGAATTTATGATATTTTTAAGGGAAATAATCGATTAAGAGTTAGTTTATTGATATTTTTAAAAGGGTTGAATAAATAAGGTTATTGTTTAACTTTTTATTTACTTTTATTTAAAGTTTTGTTGGTAAGTAACCAAATATTTAAATTTATTTGTTCAGTAACTATTTAGCGGTTACCTAGCATGTATACAAGTAGACGGAATGAAGTTCCCAACTAGAAAACCTCAACATGTAGTTGATAGAAGCAAAAAGTATCCAATCTTATTCTTCAAGAGTGGAAAATGCCGGATAATGGGTTGCAAGAGACCATTACAGGAAGGGGATCTGAAGTATCAGATTCAAGTTTTACAAATTCAATCATTATCTTTAAACATTGACATGGGATGTCGAATCAACTTATACAATTTGTCTACCAAAATAGAAAAATTTACGAGCCAGAACTGTTTCCAGAATTAAGACTTGTCAAGTATAATCTGTTATGTGTGAATATATTTGTAAGCGGAAAAGTGATTATCATAGAGATAAAAACATTGAAATCTAACAGTCTAGTACAAGAAATAATTAATTTTATAAAATCTAAAATTAATAATCTTAATACCAATGAAGAAATACTAGATTATTTATTAAGTCCAGATTGTGTATAAATCGTTAGTTTTCTGAAGAAGCAAAAATTCAAAATGATCGATGAGCAAGAAGCATACGTATTCGAAACAATTCTGATGAAGATGAAAGAGCTCTTTCCGAATATGAAGAACAAGCTTTTGTACTGTGTTTCTGAATTTTTGGCCAACACGCATATATCAAATGACTGGAATCAACATTGAAGAAAATGTACGGATGCATTACGAATCGGTTCAAGGGTCGGGTTTGAAATGTCTAGATGATTGTATTGTTTGTGCAGATCCCTCAATGTTGACTTGCTCATTTAGATGCAGATGTTGTAGGGATTACAAGAAGAAGGATATTTGATCTTTATCTTTTTACTTGTTTATTTTTATTTGTTGAGTATCAATTTTTATTAAATTTTTAATATGTTGTATTAATGTTGATGCCATACATATTTATCTGTAGTAGAATTACTATTATTATTACTATTAATATTATTATTATTATTATTATTATTATTATTATTATTATTATTATTATTATTATTATTATTATTATTATTATTACTATTACTACTATTATTATTATTATTATTACTATTATTATTAATATTTACTTTAAAATTTAAAAACAAGTAGAAAAAATTTCATTCTTAATTTAATCACATGTAAATTTGCAAACTAAAACTGTCTTAAAATTTTTCATCTTTCAAAAACACGTATAAAAATTTTTTACTTTTAAAATTATTAATCGATAACGCCAATAAAAATCTTTTCGTACGATATATTTCGACAGCATTACTGTCATCTTTAGGTACACAAAACCAAATAAAAATATTATGAATTAGCATTTAATTTAAAATTATTTTTTATTAATTTAATTTTGTAATAAATAAATATTTAAAAAATATATTCAAATAACTTTTAATTAATTTAAAATTTTAATTATATAAATATTATAATTTTTATTTATATTATAATTTTTTAAAAAAAAGTAATTTAAAAATTCAATTATTTTAATAATATTAAAAAAAAGTTTTTTTTTAAAAACAATACATAAACATGATTTACCATACTTAAACTATTTAAAACATTATAAACATTCGTAGTCACAGCACTTTGCACATCTTTGGATCCAATGACCTTATCAACAATGCTTCACATATCACGAGTTCCCAATAATTATTAAAAATTTTCAACAAAATTCTAAAATCAAACATTCTTATTTCATTTATACAACCTCTATTGTGCTCACTAATATTGGTCAAACCCTTCAATCGACAATGCTCTAGAACTCGAGTACAGAGATGAGGGGAAGTCTCTCCAATGTTCTAGAGCATTGTTAAATCATGTTTATGTATTGTTTTTAAAAAAAAACTTTTTTTTAATATTATTAAAATAATTGAATTTTTAAATTATATCATTTTTTAAAATATTATAATATTTATATAAATAAAATTTTAAATTAATTAAAAGTTATTTGAATATATTTTTTAATTATTTATTTATTACAAAATTAAATTAATAAAAAATAATTTCTTTAAATTAAATGTTAATTCATAATATTTTTAGTTTGTTTTTTATTTATTTTTATTTATTTTTATTTATTTTTATTTATTTTTTTATTTATTTTTAAAATTAAATATATTTAAAAAATTTCAACTTAAAATAATTTCAAAACTTAAAATGATATTCAAAATTAAATTACAATAAAAAATTCAAAAACTAAAATTACTTAAAAAAAAATTTACCAAAAATTTGAATTTAAAATGGTTTTAAAATTAACATGCACATACAAAATCAATTATCTTGATTATATAATTACGTAATCAAGACTAATTCGGATTAATTGCGTCATTACGTAATTTAATCCGTTGCTGGGAAGGGTGGGGCTACTGGGTCTTTTGTGTGTGGGGGAAGAAAGCCACTTACTACTTACTAACTCACCGATTAACCATCATATTTCAGATAAACTTATAAAAACCTATCCAAAGAAAATCGAAAAGGTTCTTAACTAAAATGAACCTAAACGCTTTTCAGGTATACATTCATTTATAGCATTTTGAAATTATTATAATAAATTTATTCTCAATTTCTAAAAGAAGACAGTTGTAAAAGTAATCGAAAGCACAGTTAAAATTGAATAAATTACACTGGAGGAGGACTAAATTCATGCTTTGCAGTAAAATATCTGTTAACAACAGTTTCATTCTTGGCTTGTCAAATAAAGAATGTAAAGTTTGTTTTTGATACTGATGCCCGTCATAGTCATATCGGTGATGTACTTAGTCAAATGCAAAATGAAGAAAAAATTGTGATCACGCGTACTACTTAAATGTTATCAAATTCTGAACGGAAAGACAGGATAAGAATTATTAGCAGTATCAAATATTATTTGCTAAAAGAGCATTTTAGGTCATGAAGCTGGAAAAACCCAAGGGCCTCTCTGTACTTTACATGGATCACGGAATTAGAAGTTTACGATTTCCAGATTACGCGTATATCACGAAAACTGTAAATGAAGTTGTAAACCAAATCGTGAGCAATGTGAGATATATCATGAAACATTTTCAAAGTGCAGAAACTTAAAAGATATTGATATCAATCAGGATAAAAGTGTCAAAATTGAAATTATGAAGATTATGTCAGGATAAAAGAATATTCACAAACAAAGAAAATTAAAAATATTAGAGCTTCCTCGTGATAATTATGGACACCCAGAAGTCGAAAAAACAACTGAACTTATTAAAACACTATTTGACACAAAGAATAATTAGTACAGATGAATATCTAAAGAATTTGAAAAACATCGAAAAAAAAAAAAAAAAAAAAAAATATATTAAGATTTAACAAAAAAATATGTTCAGCAAAAGGAAAAAAAAAAATAAAAAACTGATGATGCATTCACAATAAGAAAAAATAAACCAAAAAAAGCAAAAAAAACAGCAAAAAAAAAAATAATTAATAAAAAAATAACTGCAAAAAGACAGAAGTGAGTGAAATCCCTGATTGAAGAAGAAAAAAGCCACTTGGATCTCGAGAATTGTATTTTAATGAATTGTTTAAATAATATGGGGCAGATTTTAATTGTAAATTATCATAAATATTAATTTTTAAATATTAGTTTTTTTTCTTCTAGTATCTTTTATAACATTTACTATAATTATTTTAAGATGTGATTCGCACAATGATAAAAAGTTTTGCTATTCATCATCCTAAATGGTTTCTTTGTACCTTTTTTCTTTCACTGCATTCCATTTACTCGGCCGGAAATTACTTGATATTTTTTACTGCAAATTTCTTTCTATTTGAACAATTTAAAAACATTTTTTCATTAGTATTCCGTTTTATATAAAGGACAAAATTCAAAAGTACAATTAAAATTTAGAAATATTTGACAGAATGCAATTAGCATTATTGGTGTAAAAAAATAATTTTAATTTAAATAACTCTATTAAGATTATGAACTATAATTATAAAAATCTAATTTATTATTTTATTAAAACAAAATATATGTTCTATTATTAATTATGGCAATTCGTATAGATCGGTGAAGCAAATCAGTTCAAGAAATTTTAGACATAATCTATCGGTTCTCATTGAAAGAGTCAATTAATAATAAAATCGGAACTGAATCAAATAAGATGGATGAGTGTTAGTTTGAGACTAATAAAATGGGATTATTCTTATTGCTTACTAGTTTAATTTATTATATTTTAAATAAGTATTCTTTTATTTTTTTCATTTATACAGTTAAAGTCAATTTATTATTTAATTAAGTATAGTAAAATAAATTTCTGTAATTAATTTCTTAATTAAAATTAATTAATATTAATTAGCAATTAATTAAATTATTAGAAAGTACCACCCAACATACTTTTCAAGATATATATCGATAGTTTAACAGATATTTTGCATATTGCAAAATAATAATAATTATTATTAATTTTGCAAAAAACAACAATTTCATTTTTTGAGTTTTGAACAAATTTACGTTGAATAATTTTAACTTTATACTTTTTAATGAAACCAGTTTGAGACATTTTTTGGGTGGATGTTATAAATATCGAAAGCAAAAGAAACATTATAATAGTAGACTTAAGACTTAGTTAATATAATAAAGTAAAGTATAATAGCAGTAGAATAATATAGTAAATTGACGAGTAAGAACTACATCCAAAAATCTTCATAAGAATTACAATTTCCAAAATTCTAAATATTTTATTTATTATTGGATCGAGTTAAAACATCCATCCTTAGAAAATATTTATTGATATAACAAATTTTAATTCCTTCAAAAATCTGCCGCTCTGAAGATATTTAAACAATTTCATTTTGAGTATTCTGTATCGTTATTAGATTATTAAAAAATTAAATATTTATTATTTTTACTTTAAATATTTACCCTTACAATGTTAAAGAATAAATTTTTATATTTATTTAATTATCATATTGATAAAATTTTTGATTAATTAGAATTAAAAAATATAAATTGAAAATTTGAAAAATAAAAATTACATTTAATAAGTTTAATAAGTAAAAAAACATTTAATAAGTAAATCATAAAAGAATACCGAGAGTATGTATATGTAAAATATGTGATGTCTAAAAAGAAATTTTAACAAAATACAGTTTTGACTTACTGCCAACTAAACTTTTTGCATTGTAGAATTTATCAGAAAATTAAAGTTTTCAGAAAGAGTATAAGTTATAAAAATAAAAAACAAATTTAGTCTAAACAAAAAATTTCACAGAAGTACTACTCAAAATACTTGTTGGCAACAGCTCATGACTTTAATTATTTTTCAATTTAAATAATTAAAGCTACTCGAAAGAAATTTGTCAATAAATATTTTAAAAAACAAATTAACGTTTCAATAATATTTTTTATAATTATTTTTAAAAAGCTTTTCTTTATTAAGAGTATTTAAAAAAATTGTAAAAAATGTAAAAAAAGCAATTAAATAAATTTATTCAATTAAAAACACAATTTTGTTTAATCAATTTTTTATTATTATTTTTATTTATTAAACTATTAAATAAGAAGATTATTTTTTAAAACTCCTTATTTTAAAACATAAGACGATAATTTCATTATCAGCATTAAATTAATTGTAAAAAAGTAATTATATTTATTCGATAAAGTAGTTTATTTAATTAATAAAATTATTTTCTAGAAGTGTGAAAAATTTATCAAAATGTCTATCAGAAACTTGTTGGTTAAAACAAAACCATCATAGTTATACTCAAGTTTGTATTTATCAGTTGTCATTTAGCAAAACAAAAAAAATAATTTTTAATTAGTGGTGAAAAGATAAATTGACGATAAAAATCAAAAGTGTAATTTATGAAATAAATTCTTAAAATTTCAAAATTTTATTGACAATTAATCTTTTATTTATTTGAAAATATTTGTAGAAAAATGATTTATTTATTATATATAAATAATGTTTTCTGATATTCAGTCTGTGAAACAAAATGATTTTCTCATTTCACTGAGCATCAGACATTAAATCAATAATTAATAAAATAAAATATCAACAAAATCGATTTTATTTAAATAAACATTATGTTTGTTTTAACTTGTGGTGATCAAAAAAAATTGAAATTATTTACGATTTTAGTTTACAAAATTTTCCAATTATTATAAGTATTGGATATGCACCACATAAATTAAATTAAATTAAATTATGTTAAAGTAAATTAAAATTAATTGAAGAGGATCTTACAATTAAAATTCACTAAAATTAAATGAAAAACAATAATTTGGCCCCGGTTTCTGATAATGTGTTTGGTTTTTTAAAAAATGTCTGAATTATGTGATCTTTAAGTTTGTTTGAAAAGGTTGTTTTAATAATATGCTAACCGATTGAAAACTTTAAAAATATATTATTTTATGTGAATATTAGTTTCTCTAAATTTAAGAATATCAATTGATAGTTTGAAGAATTTTTAATATAAAATGGAGAAATATATTAAAGAATTCCAAGACTTCATCAAATTTAGTATGAATATAAATGACGATGAAATTGGTATTGAGTACTTTCAAATTTATGTAGTGAAAACCTTGAATTATCTGAAAGTGGATTATTTTATGCATATTGTGGATTATTCTAAGCTGCTTAAATAGTTCCAAAATTCTTTTCCCGTTCGAAATAATGTCATCGCTTACAGAAACGGAATCGGAAATTATGTCGAAATTTCAGCTCATGTTCATTTTTAATTTTTACTATTCAAATGAAAATGTATTTTGTGAACATAATTTAACCGAATCATGGTATCCTATTTACCAATCAAATGATGATGTGTTCAGGAGCGCATTGGATATAGCTTTTTGAGCTTGTTTTATCAAATCCTCGATTTCAGTACAAGAGTTAAAGTCATTTATTATGTCTACGAAAAGTAAAGCTGGAAAAATAAATAAGTCTCAAAGCAGAATTCGTAGCTCAAGAGCTGGTCTTTATTTTCCTGTTGATAGAATTCACAGAATGTTGTGAAAGGGAAAATTTGCTGAATGTGTTGGAGCTGGTGCAGCAATTTATTTAGCAGCAGTTTTGGAATGGTGATGCTGCAAGAGATAACAATAAAGGTTGTATTATTCCCCGAGATTGGCAATCTGCTATCGGTAATGATGAAGAACTGAATAAATTAATGGATGCTGATTTGGACCAGACTGCTACCCGATCAAACAATTATAATAATAGCTTAATCAACATTTTTTAAATACACCAAAACAAAAATAATATCTAAGTATTCATTTATATTAATCATCCTATATTTAAATTTTAAATTTAACCTTATAAATAATTTCAAATGAGTTAAGGACGATTTTAAACGTTCAATATAAAGAATGAAGTTAAATTAAATTACTTAATTATCAGGTAACCAACGGATTATGAAAATATATCTGTAAAAATGTATCTTGAAATATGATTTATATTGTTATATATACGATTTATATATAAGATTTATTGGCTTTTTGATTTGTTATGATTGGTCTGTTAAATTCTTCCCGACAGGAAATGTGCTTCATTGGTTGAAAAGGATGAAACACTGAAAGTGCTCTTTTAGAGGACTTAACAGTTAAAATTTCTGTGTTATTGTTATTGCTATTATAGCTATTGTATGCAAATTACTCTTTAGATCTTAAAATCACTTCTCAATTTTAAAAACCATTTTTTACATGTAATTCTGGCATTTGTATATTATATTATAATATTTGTAATTTTTTATCATTATTTTCATGTTAAGGTAGAAATTATAATTTAAATAAATTGAGTATACAGCTTACTAATTTAAATAAAATTAATTGAGTTTTAAGGGCTTAAGTGAGTCCCCTAGACCTCTCCAATAACTATAACTGCTAATTCATTGGATTTAAATAAAATATCGAGGTTATAGACAATTATTTTTAAAACATTTTATTTCATTAAAGTATTTTAAACAATATTTTATAAATTAAAATTTTACTTTCTATGAAATCTGTAAAACTCAAGAATGCATGTTTAATTTTTAAAAATTGAAACAAATTTAGATTTGCAAATTCGTCTTTCTTCATCCTTTCGGATTATACATCAATATTAGTAAAATTCTTTATATCATTTATTTACCTTTCATCTAAGTTTGTTTTCTTTTAAAATTTCATTTATTTTCAATACAAATATAGATCAATATTTTTCTTATAACACATATTTTTGGTTTTTTTTTTAATTTTATTTTTTTGTTTCAATCAATTTTTTACACGCATGACTGACTTAGTACCTGTAACCCTATTTTCTAAATTTTTGTTAGAAAGAGTTTCAATTTTTCTAATTAAATGTATAAACAATTAGCACTTTCTGGCCATAAGTTTGAGAACACGTTCTTTATGCACTTAATTTTTTACTCATTTTACTATACGACTAATATTTAACTCGTAATGGCATTTTTTGAAATGATGAAAAAATATTAGGACTAAAAATATAATAAATAATTTATGGCAACGTTTTGTGTTATTATAATAGCAACTACAATTTTCATTTCAACTATTTCCAGTTTTATTCTGTATTTATTCATATTTTAATAAGTTTTCAATAAATATTAATATAAAAATCATTTCATGAATATCTTTAATTCTGCAAGGCAAAATCTGAATTCTAGAGTAATTTCCAAATGTTCCTTTAAAATATATATGACTTCTTTTACATTGACATTGAATGACGTCGTCATTACGGGAACGAAGAAAACATATGATCCACAACTGTTTCCCGGATGATTAAATAACCACTGAGATTACGCAATGAAAGAATAGAACTGACAGATAAGATAGTCAGTTCACTTCAAAATATAAAATTAAAATTGAAGAAAATTATTGGATAATCGAAAATCTTTCCATCAGTATAATAATTACTTTGCAGCAAGGGCTTATTTTATTATTTACTTATCTAATACGGTTATATATCTATCTGAATCTGAATTCTCTGTAACGGCTGTAATCAAAATACACTGACTTCAGAATGGCCTTGAAAGCATTCATGAGCTTTGCTCTTTTGAACTCGATAAAGCCTCGGATAAATTTATTAACGAAAAATATTTATGAACAAAATTTACATTAACTATTTTATTATTTTGTTTGCTTGTTATTGGGGCTGATTATTTCTGATGATTTTTTTTGTTTATTCTTTTTAAACTTTATCTCTTGTTCTGTTGTTATATCAAATAAAAAAATTTAATTAATTTTTTTCTTTAAAGACTTCTTTTTAAAATATATCAAACATTATATATAAATTTAAGGTTTTTTCATTTTCAATGTGTTTATATTTATATTTTCTTTAGAATAAGACTTAATTTTAAGAGATTTAATTTTAAAGAGTTGTTTTAATAATACGTTTTTATGACAAGTAGTCCATAAGTATTCAGAGTTTTTTGAAGTAGTCTGTGAAACCAAATAAGTTGCGGACTACCGTGTTATATATAAATTATTTTCAAATATCTTAAATATTAAAAGGTCCAGGGGGTGTCCTTACCATAAAACAAAGCTTTTAATAGTGAAAGATATTTTAAAAAATTCAAATTATGGTAAAGATTTGTTTTTGGTAAGATAGTCAATTTGTTATTCCGGTCCATTTCTTCTTCCGCTTCCGATAATCTAGAGTAGGGAAATAATAATTCTTAAATACAGTTTACAGGGAAAATTATTTTAATTCATTTTTGTTCAATTTTTAAATGCAAGACTATTTGATCTCTTGCCTCTGATATGAAGGAAATAGTAAAACTAACCGGGGGAATTCCAACAGAAAGATTTGAAATATTTGAACATTAAGGGGAAATAGAAAGATTTTATTGATATCCTTACCACATTTTCATAGTAAAAGTAATAAAGCAAAAGTGTAATATTGCAACAAAAAAGAGAATTTATTGCAGAAAGACACAGAAATATTAGGTAATATTAATTACTGTCTAAGGAAGCTCATTTCATTATTATTCCCCACTGAATTGAGGTTAATAGCAATGCTAATAATCTTTTTACTTTATCTTTTATAAAAATCACAATAATATTTTTTTTAAGCTAAAATTAAAATATTTACAGTTAAAATAATTAAATAATCTTATAAATATTAAATTTACTACTTATATTATAGCGTTCGTTAGAATAAAAATGTTTTATAAAAAAAAGATTTTTTCACTTATTAGTGATGACCTTGATATTTATTAGTGCTGAGTTTCAATTTAATAGTATTTTACTTTAATATGACTATTGTAATATTATTTTTTAATCATTAATAATTCAATCCTAAAAAATGTAATTTAACAAATTTAACAATCAAGTTTACTTAATAATTATTTTAAATATTTATTAATCTAAATTTAAAATAATTAAATTAAAACAAAATCCAATTAAATTATGAATCAAAAATAATAAATAAAAATTTTTATAATTAATTAATTTATGAGTTAATTTCCTTTCGATTAAATGAAAGGAGTAAAGATTAATTTTAGAAAAATATTTTATATTTAGTGAATATTAAACGAATCATTTAAGAAAGCAGATCATACTTCATCTATTTTCTTCGTGTAGATAGAGACGTTTCTTGAGCATTCAATTAAGGAGCAACCATTATTGTAAATTGAGCATATGATTAGTCCTAAGGAAAATATATCTGACTGAAACATTGGGACATTTTTCAGTTGTATTTCTGGTGCTATGTAGTTAAGATCTGGTTGTCCATATTTAACTTGTTTCGGATTCCAACTGTAGTTGTGGGATTTTCCCTGAAAAATAACATGTCAATTTTGGAACTGTGTATGGACGTTTAACATTAAATTAATTTAATGATTTCAATTTTCGGATGCCATACAAACTTTAATTATGTTTACACACCTATTTGGTGGGAAATTGATGATATGAGTCGCTCTGTTCCTAGTTTGTACTATATTAAAATATATTTATATACATTTGATAAGGAATGGTACAAAAATCTTTAATTTGAATTTACTTATTTTTACTATCCGGTCAGAAAAATTAATTGATGTATGTCTTTGATCTTTGAAAAATTTAAAAATAGAAATAAATCATCAATAAAAAAGTGCAATAAATTAAAAGTTGTTTATTTTTCTTTTATGAAAATATATAAATAAATTAAATGAAACAAAAAACTTGGCAAAGTTTGAGTTAAAATTATGTTTTAATCTTATAATTGAAAGAGGTTTTCTACGATTGATTTTGAAATTTTTATGTTGAATACTCTCGTTTCTTACGATACTCAAAATATCGGAATGAGTAATTTGTTTAAATTTATTCTCGAATTTTTCTTTCTAGCTGTTGGTGAGAACAAATAGAACATAAAAGAAAACATTTTCCTTTTAGACAGTTGCCGTTCATTCTCTGGATGGGTTTAATCGGCAGCAGAAGAATACTGAACGTTTATGTTATTTTTCCATACTAATTTTCATTTTCAGATTTGTACTCAAAAATCAATAATTCACCTAATTATTTATAATGAGGTGACAATTTTCAAGTTCCAAAAGTCATCATTTGCACTTCCTTACACAGTTTTTTACTTTAAAAATAAGGATGCTTGATAACTCTTACTCATACTATAAGCTTTCGAAAAGGGAAAGTAGACTTGATAACACAAAGTGAGCCAAAATGCTCACATCTACTCACTTTTTTGCTGTCTCTGTATCAATTGTAAAAAGATGGTGCAATCCAAAACCGACGCTCGTTTAAAGTCTTCATTAAATATATCGTTAACAGTTATTTTTCTGATAAAAGGAAGATATGTAAATGCTAATTTCTACGAAATATCAGAGAAAGAAATAACGTATAGAAAACATTATGGTCAACAATTAAATCGTTAAAAAGAAACATTATTCTGTTGTAATTCTCCGGGTATAAGAATTTCGGAAAATCTTTGAGGTCAAGGATTACAAGATTTCGAAATATATGTATGAAATAAAATAAAATAAAAACTATAATTGAGATTACTTTTATCAATTGTGACCATTGAATAATAAATTTTTATTAAATAATTAAAGTAGTCCTCTATTAAAAATACTTAAACGAAATATATTTTATGGGAATTATCCTCATTTTCTTAGTCAGTATCAAAGTTACAGTTATGATGTAATGAGTTAATCAAATAATCTTAATAAATTCGTTGCTGAATAAACGTTAACTAAAATGGATTTTGATTTAATCACAAAACCTTTCTGAACCCGTGGGCAGATATGACGAATTGACGAAAAAAAATTAGTCAATTAAAAGACTTGAGTAATATTATTTATCATAGAACATTACATTTTAAAGATTTTTATTATTTTTTTATAATAACTTTTTAAATGAGTGCTAAAGAATTTTATGTGAGGCATTGATGATTAAATCCCATGCAATTACATTCAATCAGCAACGAATTTATTGAGATTATTTTATTTGACTCATTTAATCATAACTATTACGTCATTGCCTTTTCACTATATAGCATTTGACATATGTAATGATAATAGAATGATGATGAGGAGATAAGTATTAATTTTATATTCTTTATTCATCATAGGCAAAGTCATATCCTGGCGGCTAACGAAAATAATGATACATTGAATATTCTATTTCATTTTAATGGTTTAACCAAATTTATACACTTGTGTGATATCATAGGGTAGTTGAAAAATCAATATATTACTGTGACAAAATTATAATAAAACATGTTAATTTATCTAATTAAAAATAGAAAAATAGAAAAGTTAAAATCAAATAAGTTCTATTTTTTGTCACATTTCAAAGCAAAATTGTTATTGTAAATTCTGTCATTTAAGTTTCAGTATTTGCAATTGAATAACTATAGATCAATAATATTCTAAAGGATAATGACAAAGTTTCAGCACAATCTTTACTAATCTTTATTTTAATAAATAGAGACTGAATATATAGTTATAATTAGGAATTTTATTGAAACTACTATTATTGAAAATTAAAAATTACATTTGTTAATTATATTAAAATTAAAATATTAAAACATTTAAAACATTTTTTGGCCGAAACAAATTGATGTATTGAATATATTTTATTAATTTTCTTTTAAAATAAAAAATTGTAATGATTGAATTTGAAATGTATTTAAAAAATGTGATTGGTCAATAATTTAATGAATTTTTTTTCTAATTTCATTGGTAATTTAAATACTTCTATTAGATTTCGGACTTGTCAAGGTTTCAAAAGAAATCCAATTTTTCAGTTGAAATGTGAAGCGTTAAAATTTGATTTTATTTAGAGAAAATGTACGGCCATTTTGCATTTTTAATCGCCGATTGAAAAAGGAGAAATTTTAAATAAAATATTTTTATTTATTAAGACATGATTATTACTAAATAAATTAGGGTAAAAATAATTCGTTAATTGGTGTTTTATTTTATTTTATCATAATATCAATATAATTTAAAATGTATTTTAGATTTTCTTTTGGAATATTTGTAAAGAAACCTTAATGTTTATGATTTAATATTCATATAATCAAATTAAACTTAATAATATATTGTTATTATTTTATTAAATCATAAAACCAGGGCTGTAGAATCGGAGCCGGAGTCGCTCATATTTCTATGAAACGCATTTTTTTAATTACGAAATTTATAATATAAAGTAATTTCTCACTAGTTTGATAGTAATAATTTCTTTGAAATATATTTTGTTTAATTTCCTCTTAGTGTTTTTATTAAATATCTGCCGTCCTATTTTAAATATTAAATAAATTGTTAGATTTTCTTTTCAGCAAATGATATGAAAGACATACGAATAATAAATGCATATATTATTCAAAGTATTAATGTAAATATATATTTAATCAAATAAATCTTTGTATAAAAGGTTTTTAGCAAATTAATTAAAATAACATTTTTTAATACAATATTTTCAAGTGCTGTTAGTGTAATTAAATATTTTTAATAATGGAAAATTATTTTAAAAGTTTCCACTTTCAAATTAATTAGCAGTTAGTTAAATTTTATAAAAACGGAAATAAATCCGTTTCTAAAGGAGATTGTATCTAAAATTTATATTTATCATTATTATAATAAATTATTTTAATTATTGTTAATTAAAATTTTGAAATATTTTATTGAATATAACTATCTAATGATTTTTAAATTAATTATTCTATTTTATAAGGCAACGATTGTAGGAAAGATTATATTTATAATTTAATTATGAAAACTTTTATGCGCAAAAAAGATATTAATAAATTATTATCTCATTTTAACTTTATTTTATATATTTATTGTTGATTTTTCCGAGTTAAAACAAAATATAAAATATTCTTATACCAGTTACTATTAAGAAATATTATAAAATGTTTTATATTTGAAGGGAATAAATTTTTTAATAATTAGATAATATTTTTAATATCTTATAAATGACTATATAGAGTCGAACCATTCTCATTAAGTTGAATCTTATGAATTATAGATAAAACTTTAAAATTAAAAATGAAAATAATTCATATTTTGTGAGAAAATAAAGTGCTAATGTACACTGATACTGATTTTATAAAATAATATTGTACTTTCCATTGTAATTTATTCAAACTACTTATAATATAAGATCACAATCAATAAATTATTATAAGAAACATAAAAATTTGTCTGTGTGCTTAATGTTTATTAGAAGTTACATTTAGTAATTTATCATTCACTTGTTTACATGTATCTATAATTCGTTTGGTGTACAAATCAACTTGCCGAATCATAATTTGTCAAGAATTATGTTTTCTATTTATAAATTTGAAAATGTTGGATATAATTATTGAATGCTTTACAATTTAAAGTCGGTTTTAATAATAAATTTAATGTTTTAAAATATTTCATCATATATTTTCATTTTATTTGTAAAGTAGAAAAATTGAATTCAAGATTTTTTTTGTCATTTTTATTTCAAAAAATAAAAATGTGTTTTTCATTGTAACAGGTAAACTTATGGAGGATTTAAATGTATTTTTACTAAGTGTTTGGTTTGTGTGTTTATTCTTCTTATTTTATACTTTTATTCAATGTAACATCAGCACATACGTAACGTTGGTGTTTCTTATATATAATATTTTTTATATCTTATAGATAATTTTATTCCATGCAAACAGGTTTCAAGATAAAGTAGAAAATATATAAAGGAAACATACGAACTCGGCAAACACAATTTATATAATAAAACAAATATGCAATCGACCGATAAAGTGTACTTGCTAAAAGGATATTTTGAAGCAAATAATTATTTAATGAATTTATAAAAGTTAACTTTAATTTTGGGAAAATCGAAGATAGAAATCGTTTTTTTATAAATAATTGTAGATAAATTATTATTAAAAAATAATTTTTTCACTAGAGTTTACAGACATCAATTTTATGTAAATAATGACAACTTATAATATATTTTTAAAAGCTGTGTATAATAAAAGTTATATTTAACGTCACAAGATTTTTAATACAAAGATATATTATTAAACTTATTGATTTTTTTAAATTATAATAATTATTATTTTATTAGAAAATTTTGATTTAAACAAAGATTTCATAAATTTTAAAAGCAAAAACGTTTAATTTTATTGTAACTTTACTTATGATTGTTGCCTTTACTTATTATTTTTTATTTTTTCTGTCTACTAAAAATATAAAATATAAATATTGAATTAATTTTATTTAACATACAAGAAAGTTTTAATATAGAAAATGTAATAAATTGAAAAAATATGTGCTTTAAAAGCTATTTAGAAATATATAATGAACTTTTTTCTGAGCGTAAAACTATTTCAAAAAAATTGAAATATTGTCTATAATATAAAATTATTTTATTTTTGTATTTAATGTACTTAAACTTTTAAAACCTTTAGAAATAATGGTCTCAATAAGAATTCATATAATGAGGTATGTTAGTTGTACAGTAAAACATCGGTATAACGAACTAATTTGGGTGGGAGTCTGTTAAAGCAGCAAAGTCCGTTATGTAAAAATAGGTTGAAAATAAATCAAAAATCTATTTATAGGAAATATTTACACTGTATTTAGATACAAATAAACAAATCCAAAACACAAACAAAATGCTATTTAATCGTCTTTGGACACTTGTAGTGAAGTGATGTTCCTGTTTAATATCGACGGGCTTGCTTTTTGGTAATCTTGCTTTGAAAAAGAATCAAGTTTTGTTGAAGTTTGATGCTTTTTTTATAATCAACTTCCTAAAATTACGAAACTGCGTATAATATAGTTGAACTTCGTTCTCTGACGAATGGTCAATAAAAGTTATTATATTGTTGATATATGATCTTAACACTGATAACTTCATTTTGGCAGTGCTATTTCTTCTTTGCTATTTTTACTTACATGATCATTTTTTATGTTCATAACTTCATCTGTTATTCCACTCTCAGTCATGATATTATACCCAGGATCACCTACATATACTTCTAGCTAGTATAAACCATCTTCCTTGGCTACTTCTTCTCCAGCATTATTATGTATTGTCCTACAGAAATCCCGAAATTTTAACCCTTCTAAATCTATGTCTGCATCTTACAACCATTTTTTAATGTTTGTTCTTTCCCTTGTTTTTATGCTGCAGCAAAATAACAAATTGTTGATTTTAAATTGTAACACTTTAGTTTTGCAAGGTACCGGCTGACAAAATATTTACTTAATTCATGGGTTGAATAAGTAAACATACAACTAAAGTCTTCATCTTCTGAACATGGAATGTTTTCAGAGGAATGAGCTGGAGTGTTGTCTAAAATCAATAAATAGTTTACTCCTTCCGGCGGTATTACCAGTTTCTTCTCTTGAAGTTTTCTAATGCAGGTACAAATTTTTTAATAAACCAGTTTTTGAAAATATCTGAAAATATGCATTATTAGAGTTATAATATGAAACGGGCAGATGATGCCTTATATCTTTTAAATCTCTAGGTTTATGAGATTTGCCAACAATTGCAGGAGTCTGTCCATACGATCAATCGGCGTTGCCACAATGTAGTACCGAGATCCTGTCCTTGCTGATTTTTCTTGATTTTTCATATTTGGAGGCTTGAGTGCTTTCAGACAAAGTACGCCATAATAAACCAGTTTTGTCAGCATTGTAAATATGAGATACTAATAGCATTTCGTTACCTATGTTCTATTAATTTTTGCTTAAAATGTTTAGTTTCTTCTTTTGGTACACTTGACGCTTATCCGTAAATTCCTTTATTCATGATTCCGTGCATTTTATATGTTCATGTGATTAGCTAATTTAATTGCAGCAAATTTCAATTCAACTCTTCAAACCGGAACCCATCTAGTATTGTTGGCAGTAGCATTTTAAGAATTCTTCTTCAAGTGAAGTTTTACTAGCCAATTTTATTCTTTTTCTGAGATTGCTGTTCTCTCCTACATCATAAATTGACGCAAATTTATTTATTTGGTTTTTGTATTTTTGTCTGTTTGCTATGTTATGCCATATTGCTCACATACATGAGACGCAGGCATTCCAGACTCCAACATTTGTATAATTTCTAATTTTGATTGATTGTTAGATTAGTTCGTTTTCGTTTGTCCATAATTAAAGGGTACGATTGCGAAAATTTAAATTTATTTACTGGAATACTTTAAGTTCGTTCATTCAAACACCAGTGTGCTGTGTCGAAACCTACTCGTTATTATATGTGGGAATCCCCTAACATACTATCGCTTCTTCTCGGTGCAGTGTACAAGTAGGATAGAATTATGTCTCAAATTTTAGTGCTAGTCGTATGTCGTGATTTTCATGGACTCTAAAAATTGTTTACATGCGGCGACGCTTGAATTTAAGCATGTATAATATTAAATGGATGTTTTTAATTTTTTTTACATTTGTCCGTTATATCCAAAGTTCGTTAAATTGAGGTCCGTTAAATCGAGATTTTACTATATTTATTATTCATATCTCTCGGTTAGAAATGATACACAAAAAAGAAAAAGGAAAAGATTTTTCTGATTTATCTGATCGTATTTTAATTAATTTTATTTATTGACAAAGTCACTTTGTGGTCAACTGGTTGGTGGCAGTTTACCTTATTTATATAAACTATAAAAAACTGATATAAACTATAAATTAATTACGATTACTTCGTTATAATATTCTTAAAGTTTTTTATTTGTTTTTTTTCTTTTTTCGTAAATTTAATAGAAATCGATAATATAAATAAATTATTAAGTGTTATTGTTTTAAAATTCTTCAAAGCCCTAGATAAAAACAAAAGATCGCCTCACAGACAGAATTATTAATTACGGTCAACAAGTAATAATTATTGATATGATAGCGTTTGTCGCTATTTGCTTGGGATGATTAGAAACAATAATTGATAAATAATTGATAATAATTATAAAATTTATTTTTGTTTATTGTGTAAACATCAATATTTCTTTAAACTTTCTTAGTTATTGTAACAATTTGATGAAAATAAATTATATTTATTAATTTTCCTAATAGAAATTTATGAATGTTTAAATGATTTATTTCTTGGTATTGTCTGACAAAAGTTTATTTATTTAGCTACTCACTAAAATGGCATAGATACTAAAACATTGACTTAATTAATTTTAGTAAACTGCCTTTTTATCTAAATAATGTCATTTGGAATAATAATAGAATTATAAATTTATTGTATACCATAACATTTTATGTCAAATATTTAATAAAGGTAAAGGAGACAAAGATATATGTTTATTTTTACCTAAAAATGAACAGTATTTATAATTTATTATCAGAGAGTGCCATTTAAACAACGTTTTACAATTCATTTTGATAGTTTTATTTTATCCATTAAGCAGGATAAAATAAAATAAACTATAAAATTTATTTCACATACTAATTTATTCATTATATAGATTTGAAAACTACGAAAAAACCGCAGACTTTCAATTTAATATACAAACGATCGAAAAAAAACATTTAACCCTTTCTAAGGCAAAGGAAACTAAAATTGATGTAAAACTCAAAGTTTTTTGATAACAATTATATAGTTACAAATGATCATAAAAAAATAAAAACATAGAAAAAACCAAAAGAGGCTTTTACGGAGAAGGGGTGGCAATACGATTGTACCAAAAGTAAAAATGATTACAGACAGCGTTACACTTAGATATTTTTATTAGTTTAAAATGGTGTACAGTATATTTCTACCACCTTAGAAAGGTCATTAAATGTGTCATTAAAATTTGAATTAAATGATATTACCAACAAACCATTACATATTACACGTTTTCACTACTCGTTAAAATGTTTAAGAGCAAAATAAAAATCAGACATGTCTATTTTATTCAAACAACCTTTATTGTGTTTACTAATATTGCTCAATCTCTTCGACCAATAATGTTCTAGAACTCGAGGACAGAAATGAAAGGAAGTCTCTACAAAGTAAGTGGCATAATGCTTGTTTTATGTAACGGAATAAATGGAATTCGAACAAAATCCAACATGAATTTGATATTTATTACTTTACACAAAGTAAAGACAATTTTATTTTTAAAATTTTATCATTTTCTTAAATTTTTTCTTACCTTTTAACTATAAATTTATTCGCCAATTTAGAAATTAAATGATTTTTATTTCTCTTTTGATTTTTCTGATAGATATTGTGAGAGATTCCATTTATTATTAAAAAAGAAATAACTTCTGTCTAAAGTGATATTTGTGAATTAAACAAGAACATTTTTCAGAGAAATATGATAATAATTTATATATTAGTGATAATGATAATAAATTCCATTTTATATTTTCAAAAAAGAATTTACTAATTGCATAGACATTACCGTCTTTAAGACTGTGAATATTGTCTAATTTATTATTTTATAATTAAAATTTTATAATTAACTCTTCTTTGTTATTAGTAACACGTATATTATTTCAAAGATCAACTTATTTTTTAACAATTATTAATAAAATGTTTAATATAAATAGCTAATAATGATTATTTTTTCTAAAACATAATAATAATAAAATACTTTTAAATATTTAAATGTTTTCTTTTAAAATGTATTTTGCAGTTGTAAGTGAATATTTTTAGAATTTACGTGAATTATTTTGTTATTTGACTAAAATTTTATGTTAAATATTTATAACATTTCTCCCAAGACCTGTATATAAAGTATTTATTAAAAAGCTAATATTGCTATTATGACTAACGAAAATCGCCGAACTGGTCCTTCTAATATTAAATAAATTCAACAAACAAAATCAATTAAATATATAAAATAAAGTAATTTTGTCTTATTTTATAAAATTAATAGATAATGATCATAATCACTTGAAAAACGCTGTGCTGAAAATTTGTGAATATCAAAAAATATCTTTTATGATTCATAGTCAAATATTTTAATAAATATAATGTCATTTGAAAATAAAAAGAAATCAGTGATGAAAATTAAAAAACGTTCTTTAAGAAATAGCTTCGATTTTAAGTTTATTAACTGTTGGAAAAATGGACAATATACTTTTTGATGCAATTAAAGAAGGAAACGGGTACTGAGATAATCTATCTTTTATCAATACCATTTAAGAAACTCGACCCAACTAGAGAAAGAACCCATTGACTTTAATCAGATAAAAGGTCTTACTACTCCGTCACAAGACCTGAGTGGATTTGAAGTTTTACATTAGTTTAAAACAAGTTTGCCATTTGACATGGAATCAAATATCCCAATAGCAATTGGATAAAAATAATGTGTAATTATGATTGTATAGGAAATAAATTTATTTTGTTCTCTATAATATATCTATAATATACATGTACAAGCTTTTATTTCTTGAATCAGAAACTGTGATCTAAACGTAATTCTAAAATTCGTTATAAGTTCTTGTTCTATTTAAACAACAAATCTAAATTTGCAAAATATTGAAAGAAATCTCTAATTTCTTTTTTTCAAACTTATCAAGTCTTCTGTTTTTGAATAACATTTAACTGTAGCAAATTTTATATAAATTACTTTCCGAACAAATAAACCAGTTTGGAATTTAATTATCTATGATTAATTTATTTAATGAATTATCAAATTTCACAATTATCACAGGATCATATGTTTGATCTTGAAATTCTGTTGAGAATTTTTTCATTAAATTTCCAATTTTTTTTTCATAGATAAAAGAAATTTGAGTTTTTTAGGATAATTTTGCTTTGAAATAATCATTTTACTATAATTGTTTTACTAAATCTATAATATAAAAATATATTTCAGTGATTTCAATTTTTATTTACTTTTTTATTAAGTCACTATTTAATTAAGATATAACCATTAAGATATAAACATTTTTATATACATTAATTTTTTTATAAAGTAGATAGAATAAATATTTACTTTTTCAGCTAATTTTATACAAAATCCGAGACCAGTTACTTTCCACTGATTATGAGTGCTAATGAGAATATTACTTGGGCACAAATTTCCATGAATTATTCCATTTGTCACATGGAGATGTCTTAAAGCTTCAACCATCTGAAAATAACATATATTTTTGATTATTATTATTGTTATTATCATTATTTTAATTCTTGTTTTAATTCTTCTTATTATTATTTTTATTACTAATATTATTACAAGAAAACAGTATTCAAACACCCTTTTACGATATATTTCGACATATTAAATGTCATCATCAGGGAAAACCAACTAAAATAATATGGATTTAATTTATTTTATTTAAAGTAATTTTGTTAAAAAGAGAGATAAGTGCACAAAATTAAGTCTGTCGATAAATCTTCAACATACTCTTTTTTAGCTTTACATTGCGTAACATCTACGAGGAAGTTTATTGGATTTTAAATTATTGATACAGAATACCTTCAGACTTATAAACATACCAACATTTAAGCACAACTATCAAACATAATAACTAACCTCTGATGTTGAAACTTCAATTTTGACGTAGCATTACGTAGTATGTTAATATAAATAATTATAAAATATTCTTTAATTGTCCTTCCTTACATCTCTCTCTTTTTAAAACCTTTAAAAATTCCACGTTTTGAATTATTTTGTTTTCTTTTATATATGAGCTTACAGGTTTTTAATGAATATGTTCTATAATTTCATATGGTTTTGAGTATCTTATTTTAGTATGATATGAAGTCAATAATTTCAACAGTAACTGATATTTAAATGTGTTATCTTTGTCTGACTGAATTGTATTAGAAGATCCAAATTTCAATGACAATTTTTCTCCGAAATATTTAGCAGTAGTCTTTTTATCTTGATGTACCACTGCTGTCAGTCAAATATATCTACTAAATTGATCAATTATTGCCAAAATATACTGTTTACCAAGTTTTGTTTTGTTAAACTACATACAAAGATCAATGAAAATCTCTTTAAAATCTTCATTGATTTATTGTCTTATAACCATTTCCTTGGTTTTTCCTGGTCATGTATTCGGTTTTTGGCATTCTATACAGTTTTCTATAACATTCTTTTTAATTAATATTCAAATTTAAATTTTTCTTTGCATATACATGTGTTTTTATAAAAACGTAACACAAACCTCTATGTTAGGGGTGCCCAAAGTGCTACCATCTGGCTACATGCAACCAGTCTTAATTTTTTTATTTTGTTACGCATTGTTTTAAGAAAGTAGAATTGATTAATGATTTCCAAAATAAGAAATAAAAACGCACTTTATTTAAACTTATTTATATTCTACTAACTACATAAAAACTAATATATAACTGAGTATATATAATAAAATAAAAATATATTCGGAATTGTTAATACTTGTGACATTTAATTAAATATGGCAATTTTAAGGTTGAGCAGATTATACAAGTATATACAAGCAGATTAACTGAACAGAATTTAAGAAATGAATTAAGAATTTCAAATACGCGATTAGATTATAATATGAAAGAATTAATTTAAATAAAAAAATTCAACTAAAACATGTTTTGTTGTTTCGTGGCCAGTATTTTTATTTTTTAGTAAAATTTTGTCCATTCATTCCATGATCGTTGGTCACCCTT
Organism: Schmidtea mediterranea; assembly: GCA_022537955.1. Lineage (NCBI taxonomy): Eukaryota > Metazoa > Platyhelminthes > Tricladida > Dugesiidae > Schmidtea > Schmidtea mediterranea. The sequence continues at coordinate 93,426,168 of CM039679.1, forward strand.
GTTCTATGCACATCATTGATTTACTTACTTCTTTTTTTTCCTTTGTCGATTGGTAACATCTTTGTTTTATTTTTTTCTGATTTTGGATCTTCGCGAATCATCTGATACTGATTACATGTGGTACAATTAAAGCATCCGAATTTGTATGTAACTCTTCTATTTGGTATTCCAGCTTAATATCCAATACACTTAAACAATTCATTTATGTCTGAAATAGGGCAGTAATAGGTTTTTTGTAATAGCTTTAAATTAGTTTTTTACTTTGAATCTTTTCATATGAAAATAGTACTTAAAGTACTGATAAAAGTGATAAATTTTCAGCTATTTTTATATATATCTAATTTAATTTATATATCTAATTAAATATCCAATTTCATGTTTGTTCATGCTTTTTATCCATGTATAATTACTTATTTATCTGCTTGTTGAAACTAGCATCAGTGTCTAAAAATGTTCCTTTCGTAAATCCGGAAATCTTAGTTTTGGAGTTGATATCAACACATTTTTAAAGGCTTTGAAACTTGATTCACATTTATCTGAGCTCTGGCGTTGATGTTGACCGAATTTTCTCTGACCTTCATGATTGTTGTTTCGGTTATGATATCTGTCTTCATTGTTCATGTTTCCACGAACAATCCAGCATTTATATTTGAAATGGCCATTTCTAACACACTGGCTGCATTTAGCATTCGAACATTCAGCTCATATGTGTCCTTCTTCCCGGCACACCCAACATTTTTGGATTCAAAACTGTCTGCATTGTCATATCTTGAATTATTGGTGTGATTTGTTGTATTTAAAACTGGTCTGGATTCTCGAATATGATTTTGTTATGGCTTTTTAACTATCCTTACATGACTTTCTTTCATGTACCAAAGGTAATGATTGCTCATGCAGGTTTTGTTAACCTGTGCCGCAGAATATTATCAACAAGTTTCTTTATCTTTCTAGAAACTTCTAACGATAAATCTTCATTGCGTAACATTTACAAGGAATTTTATTGGTTTTCTAATTATTGATACATAATAAAAAACCATAACAACATTCAAACACAACTGTCAAACATCATAACCAACCTCTGATCTTCAAACTGCAATGTTGAAATAAGTTATTTAAAAAATTATAAAGTATTATTTAATTAAATAAAAAAATGCTTTATGTCATTGCAAAATGAAAAGCAATCAGAGGTGAAAACTAAAAAAAGTTATTTCGATACTATTATTTAATTGTCCTTACTTACAAATTTTATAATATAAAAAAGTTTAAATTAATTTTAAAAATTAAAATATATAATATCTTCTCAAAAATTATTTTTAACTTTGTAATTAAAATCAGACTTGTCTATTTTACTACTGCCACCCCGATTGTGTTCACTAATATTGGTCAATCCCTTCAATTGACAATCTTCAAGAGCTTTACTGTATGTGACATTACACCAATTATATGTAAATTGATAAACAAGATCAAAACGTAATCCAATCAGAGTTTTTGACTTATTAATAAACATAATGTGCACCTTACACTAATTATAAACGATCTTATTATTCAATTTATTATTCAATTTACAATTAGGCATTCTCAAATATGGATTCTCAAACGAATTTTGAAACTGATAATTTAAAAAAGTTTCTTTCCTGAATCTGTTGAATTTTTATTTTAATATGATAATTCCAACAGTAACTGAGATTCAAATGTTTTCCTTTTATCTGAGTGAATCGTCTTAGGAGCTCCGAATTTCAAAAACCATTTTAACAAATAAGGGTTATCCTCTAAAAGATATCATGAGAAAACTGCTACCATTGTAGTTAAACATTGAAGTAATGGAATAAAGAATTCTTTGTCTATTTTTATTGTTATAATTTCCATTAGACATTTATTTTAGACAATTATTACTGCAATAAATAAGATTTCAATTTTTTAATAATTCTTATAATACATCGAAAATGGCTTTTGTTTTAATCTTTTAATTTCTTTCTGTAGAAGTTTTAAATATTTTTACATAATAGATTGAAGTTTTTTTTATCTAAAAATAATGACATTGTTTTTATTCACTTTGAAAAAATCGGTTTTTCTTTGAAGTGTTTATTGAAAAATTATTTATAAAGATGAGTTCAATATTTATCAGCGTTCTAAGATCTCTATTGCTGATTCATTGAATTGAAAGTATATAAAATTTTTTTGTTTAAATTTATTCATCCAATATTATAATATTAAGAAAAATAAAATTAGATGTTAATAAGTAATATTTTTTTTGGTTGTAACAATTCTTACAATTATTATTTGAAATTAATTAAATAAAATTGTATTTATTTTGCAGAGTTTATATATTTATTAAAAGTTCATAAATAAAAACAAACATTCTTTCATTTATAAAAATATTATTTTATTACATATATATATATATTATATATCAAGATTTTCTTTCTTTTAAATATTGAAATAAATATATGATTATATATATTTATTTATAATAGTAATTTAAAATAATGAAATAGAATTATTGGGCAAACTATATCTAAAATATTTATATTTAATTTTCTAAATAGTTAAACTTTTTAAAACATCAAAATAAACAAGAAAATAAAACTGACAACAAATGTTGACAATTAATGAATGGAAATGAATAAATTTTATATTATAATATTTCAATATTTACTCATGAAACATTTTTACTAACATTTAGTTTTAAAAATTCAAATAGTCATTTTATTTATTTTTTTATGTTTTGATTTATTATATTTATAATAATAAATTAAATTAAATTCAAATTACTTGATAAAATCCAAGCAATATCTCCAATGTCATCAGTTTTCGTGTCTGCGAAATATAAAATCATTATTATGCAAAATTTAAAAATAATAAACATTTTATTTTTATAAATATTTTATAATAAATTTTCAGTTATTTTAATTGTTACAGGTTATATACCATTTGTAGTTCATACAATTTTCATTAATTTTATTTATTTGAATTATTTATTTAATTCTGTTATTTACTAATTTGGTCTATATATATATATATATATAAGGATTTTGAATAACATAATATGTTTCAAAAACTTAGAAATTATTATTACCACAGAAAGAGTATACACAAAATGTATGTATGTTCAACCATATGTTTTTATGTATTATAACTAGCAAACCATACATGAATAATAAAACACTCTGCAGAACGTGTGCATTTCTTGAAGTACACTAAAGCCGCGTTCAGATAAATTCCGCTATAATACAAGCTGATACATAAATCAACTTATTGAAATTTACTTTTACTCAAAAATCAATGGTTTTCAGCCATTTTTGAAATATCTTCAAAGTAAGTGATTTTTTAAAGCTATAAGCTTAAAGTTATAAAGTTTTAGAGTTGAATTATGATTTTACAATGAATTTAAATCATTATTAAAGCTTTTAAATATAACTTTTGATCTACAAACTCATGTATATTATTATTAATAATGTTTATGAATATTAAGAAAATGATTTTTTTTCGGAATTAATTCAAAACAAAGTGATTAAAATTATTTTTGATGTAATAAAAATAAATATGTATTTTTAAGACATCTTGGAAAACATCTTCGAATATGTACACAAAATATTTGTGTTCATGATTATGTTTTAAAACTTAATAATAAAATTTACAATTTATGCTCTTTTTTTGCATCTCAGGTCTTGTATTTTTTTTCTGTGAGTATTTATGTCTGAAAAATCATGAAATATTAAATTAATTTTAGTTTTAAGGGTAAATCTTACAAAATTACATCCTTATTTACACGAAATTTCAAAGCAAAAACCTCAAAATTTAAATTAAAGATTTTTTTTCTAAAAATGTTTTAAAAAGGTTTATAAATTAACTTTTTATAGGGGTTTGTCTCAACGCTGGTTGACTTGTAATCAATGACTACACGTTGAAAGTTTACATGTATTTTTTATTATGTATTATGTTAATGTGCATTATTTTATTTTTCTATCACTTTTTGATTTTTTATAGTGTAGGGTTTATCTCAACGCACGTTTTACAAACAACCTCAAAGTTAGTTTGTGTGTATATATGTTATAAGATTATTGATTTTTGTTTTATATTATAGAAGATTTATCTGAACGCGGCTTGGTGTATAATTCTACTGTATAGGCACCATATTAATTAAACTAAATTAAATCAGGATTAATTAAATTAAAATAAATTGTAGAGGACCTTGCAATTGAAATTCTCAAAAAGTAATTAAAGAAAAAGAATTTTGTGATTTTTTAATTTTCTTACTTTTAGTTTGTGTGTTTTAATAAGAGGAGTAAATGTGGTTTTCAAATATAGAATTTATTTGTTGGATTTTTGATTATTGTTAAATTTAAAATTTCGTTCAAGAGCCTTTGGATTTCATTAAAAACTTATTATGAACTATTTTGCGATAATGATTCAAATAATAGTTTATGGGAAAATGCTGAGTTTTCTAATGCAAACAAATTCCCCTTTATTAAGAAATTAGATACAGATGATTCTTATGAACAAATTTTCATTACTGGTTCGAGTTTTCCTAAAAAGAAAGTAAACAATTGTGAAAGCAATTTGAATACATCCAATAAAATTGAAAGTTGGTTTATTAAAGATTTCAATACTTTATTCTCTCTGGACAATAAAATAATTTCTGATAAAATTTCATCTTCATTGATTGAAGAAAAGCTCCAATTCAATTCACCGATATGCAACAGCGAGTTCTGACTCAAATTGAATGTTGGGCGGACACCTTTTACAGGAAAATTCCAAAATTCTCCTGTTTGTAAGCCGTCCTATAACTCCTCTTGTATGATGTTCAAGATTGTTCTGGAAGCAATGTTTCTAATGCCATTGATAGTAAAAGATCAGTGTTAGAAATTCGAAAAGGCAACTTGTTGAAATATATTAATTACAGTCAGGTAAAAAGCTATGAAAATGAACAATGTAAAAATTTCGACAGTAAATTACAAATGAAACTGATGTTTCTGCATTTCTTTTATATAAATGAAAGAAGCATAATTTTGAGAGTCATGATAAGCATGATTATAGGAAGCCGGATTTATAAGGAGATTTAAATGATCGCTATATTTCGGCTTATAATTCTTTCCATGTTTCTTCAACATTTTGCGACATGGTGAAACTACACAGCCTTGTTGGTGTCAAATATTTTCGTACTAAGCACAGATTTGATTCCCGCTCGTATAATAATGATGAGATAGAAACCCTAAGCAAATCAAGTAGACTTATGCAAAATGAAATCATGATGCTTTCAAGTCTAAGTCATGAAAATATTATTAAATACTTTTCATCATGGATCGAATATCAAACTACTTCCCGATCAAACATCTACAATAGACGTATTTCTTTGTTAAAACTAATTTATCATCACTTGTTTTGATAGAAATATTTATAAAGTACAAAGGTTACATTTACAGGTTTATATTTAAATTTATTGGTCATTCATTATATTTTGGGAAAATAAGTTAGAAGGTATTGAAAGGCTTAAACTTTAAGATATAGAAATAATTAAAAAGAATAACCACGTTTTTATTGGGTCATGGTCAGCCAAAGTAAGTATGTCTGCATTTTTTTTAGTTTTAATTATTTGTAATTTAAATTATAATTATGAATTTTAATTAAGAAAAAACCAAAATAAAATTTATTTTTTAATTTATTTTTATTTCTCGTTTGAATTTTATTTTGCTTTTGTAATTTATTTTAAATTAAAGAAAATTAATTAGATTTGTTAGTGAAATAACTTCTTTTTGCTGAATGACAAATTTTTATTGACAAAAAGATTTTTTAAATAAAATTTTACTAAAAACAAAATCATGAAAAAAAATATATCTAATTTCAATTTATTTAGTATTAAAAGTGTTTTGTTAATATTTTTGTTTCAATTAAACTCAAAAATTTTGTAAAATAAGGTAATAAAAATTTAACAGGGATTCGTTTCTGTTCATGATAATTCGAATATAAAATTCTGTAGAAATATTATTTTTGCAGAAAATTGTTCTTATTATTTTTCATCAAATTATTTTGTTTTTCTGTTATGTCTGATAGTAATTAATGTTGACGAAAAATAGTAGAAACTATGCTTTGTCCTGCATTATTTAGAACGATATCATATCAAAACAAATACAAGTAAATATATCACAAAAATATGATAATATTTAGATGTAATATGTTCATTTCATTTGATATTTTGCATTATAAATGGAACGAAAAATCAAAAAGAATATTTTTGATATATAAATGTTTTTTTTTGAGATTTGCAGTGAAGCAACGAAGCTGGCAATGTCTTTAATAGCTGCTGTAAAAGACAGCCTCTCTACAAATCATCGTCTCTACAAATAGCGTGAAAACGGACTTCCATGGACACCAATAAGCCAACAAAAACATCAAGATCTTTCATTTTTGTCCTTTTGTACTTCCCGTATTTTCTGAACTTTTCAATTACTTCTAGCATTGTCAAATAAATCCTGTCTTATTAACCATAACGCCATTCAAATTTCTTTTTTGCCACTCTGTTGGCTTCTGATGAATAGCCCAGATTTTCAAAAAACTTGAGTGCCCTTGATGTAGTATTTTGTCATCAGAACTTCTATCTGTTTCGTCGATAGCTGTATTGAAGCTGCCTTCCATGCTTCAAATTCAAGTGCATTTCCATCAAAAATAGGAATATGTAACTTCTGCAACCTATTTAAACTTTTCTTTTCCATTGATGATCCATATTTCGATGTTTTTAACCTTTTTGTTCCTTTCTTTTTTGCATTAACTTATCTATCTCTTCGTTCTTCTTTTCGAGCTAACAAACATCTTTTTCAACCAACTTTTTTTTCTCCATCTTACTTAATTTTTCACACAGCTCACAAGTTTTAGCCATTCATCCAATATCTCTTCAAACACTTTTTCATTTCTGTCAAAAATAATTACTCTCTCGAGTCATTTTCCATTTCTGAGAATGCCGCCGTGCCCAAATGTTTTTGTACTGTTCACCAACTCATCTTAGACGCAGCGCCAAATGAATAGTCGACCCATGTTTAAAATTGTAATCCAATAATTTTGCTAGTTGTTCTAATTGCCTGCCAGTGTAAATTAATCTTTGCTGCCCAAGAGGAATTACTTCCTTTTCTGAATTTTGGTCATCACTTATTTAATTGTTTCACTTGATACAACTTCTAAAGTTATAGTTTTTCCTGACAATCTGCAAAAATATTTGCATTCAACAATTTTAAAAATTTACAAAAAACCATATTCGAATTAATTATCATAAATTATTATTGCTTCTCGTATGTGTACTCACCCAAAAAAACTACAATCGCTCACAGACTCAAGAAACGAAATTGCCGAATAATAATAATAATAATAATAATAAAAATAATAATAATAATAAAAATAAAATTAATTATGACTATTATTATTATTACTATTACCATTATTATTATTATTATTATTATTATTATTATTATTATTATTATTATTATTATTATTATTATTATTATTATTATTATTATTATTATTATTATTATTATTATTATTATTATTATTAGTGTTATTATTATTGTATTATTATTTTATAAATGACATTAGTTCAATATATTTTAACACTCAGTGAACCGTGCCAGGGTTCTGATCTTTCGATTATATAGTTATTATATTGTCAAATAAACTTGAAAAAATCAAAGGTATTATTCTACAAAATTCACACACTTTGTTAATCTAGAATACCTATATGGCGGGTTATGAGTTATTCTATTGAGATTTGATGACAGTCTTAAAATATTGTTTTATCAAAGTCATTTTGAAAATACATAAAAAAATTTCTTTAATATTTCAAAAATTAATGTAAGGATGTTTAAATTTTTAATATGGAGAAACAAAAATTAAGAAAATTTGTTTTTTTAACAAATTATCCAATCAAAATTCGTTAGAAATTTAAAGATTCTCGGATAATATAATTACAAAATTTTTAATAATTAATTATGTGAAAACCATTTTATTATTCTATAAGTAAATAAACTGAGAGATTTCATTATCAATCTAGTACACATTGTCAGATAATTAATAAAAATATAAATCTATTATTTACTAATTTTATGTTGATAATACAAAAATATTTATTTAAATGTAGATTTCAGAAAATTAGTGTTGTAAAAATATTGAACATTTTACTATTTTTGTAAATTTTATAACAATGACGTTTTACTTATTTTTCATCTTGTGAGAATAATGCAATCTTAAATTTATACATAATAAGTATTTATGTTAAAAATTTATATTATTATTATTTTTATTGTTATTAATATTATTATTAGTAGTAGTAGTAGTATTAGTATTATTATTATTATTATTATGCAAGGGGCAAAAGTAAAATTATAATAATTAATTAAAAATTAAATAAATAATTGGAGCTCTAATCAAAGTCGCGATATCATAGAATTTGTTTATAAATAAAGATTAAAAAGAAAAATAATAAAATTTACCACACAAAAAGATTAATGAATATATGCTTAATTTTTGTAAATGTATGAAATCAATTTTTTAATATATATATATATCAAATATTTTTTACTAGCACATTTATTAATATGACATATTCTAGGGTCTGGTTACAAAGCTGCTGGCCAAATTATCTCGAAACGATGAGTCCTTGGTAGCAGCCTAAATTAATATATCAGATAAGTGAATTACAAAATAAGCCCTTGCTGTTAGATATTCACAGCAAGGGCTTATTTAGTTATTAACTTATCTGATAGTCTACCTTTAGAAATCGCATTGAATATCTTTAAAAACTTTATTTTATTGAGTAATTCATTCGGAAACAAAAATAAAATTTAGTATCTGTAAAATCTAGTATTTGTGTTTATTAATTTGTGAGTTTTGGATGTTTATATGTGATTTTATTTCTTTTTTATATTTTTGTTTTCTTCGTCTCTATTTGATAATTAAATGCATTTCAGTTCTTGTTTATATTGAATTTTAATTAATAAATAGACTTTATCAAATAATTTAGAATTTATAAATGTAATATAAATAAAATATAAATAATAAATTACTTATTTACATAAAATTTCAAAGATTTTTATTCATGATTTCTATCTTTGAGAAAAAATCCATGAAAGAAATCTTAAAAGAAAAATTGAAATTTCCCTCCTCATAGACAAATTAAATTGACTTCTGTCTACTTTTATCAAATAATGAACAAATTGATAATTTTTAATGAAATATTATTAAAATTTAATTATTAAAACAAGAAGCTTGATTATTATTTCTGGTAATTGATTTTTTAATTTAAAGTTAATTATAATTTAATTTTGAAAAAGAAAGTTTTTTTCATTATTTCCGACAATTGATCAATTTTGATCTATAGTGGATATTTTCTTTGGTGTTTCGGAGTCACATCTATTTATGATGTTGAGTTATTTAGGTAAGAGTTTATAAAAAGAAAAAATAAACAATGAAAACAGGTGAATTAAAACGGTATGTATAAAAATATTAGTTTAATATGGTTAAATGGTCCGTTACCAACGGAATATCAAATAAAATAAATTTGACGTTACATATGCAATACAAATCCAAACTTCATATAAATATTTATTGAATTTATTTCCAAAACAGATTTCTGAATTGAATTGAAGGGGCTTTTGAACGTTTGATAATTGAAATTTATTTGAATTCTTCTGTTGAAACTATTGGCGTTTTTTTATCTGAAAATTTCCGTTTTTTAAACTTCTAGTGTTTTTCTCATATTCAAACAAAACCTTTTCTTCTCTATTTCTCTAGTATTTTTGTTTTCTTTATTATATTCTATTATATAATAAATATAATTACATTTGAATTGTATGACCAGTAAAGTAAATAATGTATTTTTAATTTTTATTAAATCCATAATTGGTATTAATTTGTTAATTTATTTTAAAATGTGCTTTTTTTATTTAAGAGCAAATTTTTATTTGTTTAGATACAGACAAACCTCTAAATAGCAACTTATTCAAGGACCGTGCTAACTGTCGTTTTAGAGACAAATTTGTTACTAAAATATTTTTTATTATTTTTTTGATTAATAAAAAACTGAATTTTAATAACATGCTATCACAATTTTTGTTTTTTAAATTCAAAGTTTTTTTAAATATTCTACTGAAACGTTATTGGTAACTTTAATTGTCTTTCTTAGAAAACTAAAAGTATCATTTATATTTGTCTTTGTAGCCTTATCAAAATTTCATTGGTGACATCTTCAACATCCATTTCATTGCTTGTATCACTTTACAAGTAGCTAAATTATCATCAAATAGTTTTCCAAACAAACTAAAATTGAAATCAAATCTTACATCTTCATTTACCTGACACGTTTTTCTGTGAATCCTTTGAGATAAAACAGAAAGTGAGAGGTCATTTTCACTTTCGAGTCTTTGTATTGACTGCACGTGCAATTGTAAAACTTTGGCATCCAGTGATTGCTTGCTATAGAATTCGTAATATCCGGTATTCCAGCAAACAGAAAAGTTTTATTTTTATTATTCCAGCATTGTCGGACAAACAAAAGCATAACTTATTCTAAATTTGCATTATCACAAGGAACAAATCTCTTCAAATAAAATAAAAACATCTATGTTAACGACGTCAAGCACTTATCCCATTTTTTATTATTGTACAGCCTTATTTATGATACCATTTCAATATCTGAAATTATTTCTAAGTTCTTCTTTAAAGGAATTATTTGCTTTTGAAGTCTCTTTTTTCTAATTTAACTTTGTCATTAATTTGTCGTTAAGTAGAGTAAATTTGAAAGGGGCCAAAAATCCGTTATAAGAAATAATTTGCTTTATAAAATATTAATATTAGGGGATTTATCTGTATAAATTAATTAATTATTTGTTTTTATTTATTTATTTATTTAATTATTTTATTTATTTATTATTTATTTATTTGTTTTTTTATTTATACTTATATTTATATTTTGAGTTAAGTCAGTTATATGGTTAGATTGACTATGGTTGATTTGGTTTTATCTTGCAATTGTTTATCAACAAAATAATTTTTTTGACTCCTTTTTTAACATTTGATTAGAATATTTGAAAACAAAATATGAGTTTACCTTGATATCGTTGACTGTTGATTCCGGTAGAACTTCACGTTCGTCAATAAGATTGGCAAGAGAGCATATAATTGGTTCGCAAACGAACATTAGATAGTCACTGAAATTAATAAATCGTTATTTAAAATAAAATAGTTTAATTAAAATTTAATTAAATTTTTTATTAAATAATAATAAGTCAATATTATTGAAAATATATTGCTTAAATTTAGAGAATTTAAAGAATTTCTTTTGTGTATTATTATAAAAATATATATAATTCTAATAAAAAAATCGGTAAGCTCTTTTGCAATGTCTAATTAATGAAATATCTCGACCTAAAATAAGCCTTATTCTACTCAATATGAAATTTAATAAATCGTTTTCTCTCTTTAGTTTTTCACTTTATAAACTTTAAAATATATATATAAATTTTAACAAAACTAAAATACTTCTAAACAGATATGCTTTTATCTATAGAGTAAGAAATTTAGAAAAGTCCAAAAGCAAAAAAAAGTTTAAAAATATAAAAATTTATTTGGATATTAATATTGAAACATTAAGTAACTTGAGTTTAATTTTTAAAAGTATTTTAATTTTGTTTAACTTTTTATATTTTTTGAAATGTATCAAGTGAAACACAAAGAAACACTAGAAAAAAAGTTTAAATTAGGAAGAAAAAGGCAGAGAGAGATTTGTTAAATATTGGAGTGAACAGTACCGTTTTAGGTAGAAATATTTATTTATTTGAATTAAAACTTCCATTATCGACAAATATTTTAAAGTATATTTAATTTTGAAGAAATTAAAAATAGTAATAAACATTTGTAATAACATAATATTATGTGTAATTTTATTTGTAATATTGATGAGCTCGAATAGATATGGATGTATTAGTCTTGCGAATCTGACTCTATTCCACTAATAAGTATGTGTATATGTATCTGAAATATATATTTTTTCTGTTTATGGCAGATTGAATTTTGGAAAGGATGTAGATCAGTGTTTCTCAACCAAAAAAGTGCCGCGGACCAGTAAACAATTTTAATTTTTACAGCGGACCACTACTACTAATTGTTGGTTATATTTTGAGGGAATACAAAATATTTAATGTACTATTAAATACATATATTTCAGTTGTAAAAATTCACACAAAGTTTACAAAAAATAAACAATATATTTACACAATAAAATGTGCATAAAAGAATAATATTATAATAAAGAATTACAACACAAAAGTAATCTTAAAATTATACAAAACTACTGCATTTCTAATAAATCACAGAAAATAGACAATATATAAATAATTTTCATTTATAAAAATTATAGAGAATAAATAAAATAGAGAAAAATCCATAGTTGTATAAACATAATATACTTTTCATAAAGTTTAACTAGAAAAATATAAGCGTCAACTACTAAATTAATATAGGACAATTCATTCATGTTCCAAAGAATCCAGAGAGAGAAATGCATATTCTGTAATTTTACGTTTATAGTTTTGTTGTAATATTTCATATGATTTATTTTATTTATTTTATGAGTGGTAAAAAGTTTAACAATATTCTGGCATTATTTTCCTCCTATTCAACTCACGTTGCGGACCGGTAATTTATGGTTCGCGGGCCGGTGCTGGTCCACGACCACTACTTTGAGAACCACTGATGTAGATAAAATGAATACATATATATATATATATATATATATATATATATATATATATATATTAGAGTTATTGACTAATCAAAATAACAATTACTAGGTAGCTTTGGGAAAAGTACTACAAAGGAATACTGACCAAAATTATTAATTAATAGTTTAAAATTTAAATTATATGTTTAAAATAACTATTAACCAGACTATGTTTTGACTTTTTCTTTGATTTCGATCTCTAATTAATAACTATACATAAAATACATCTGATTTTACTTTTCTTTTAAAACAATGTTCTTATAGAATTCCCTTATAAATTATTTTTACCAAGTTTTGTCTCAGTTTGTTTATCTTAAAGTATTAGTTTAAATGCGTTTTTAAAAATTATTATGATACAAATATTGTGCACTTATATATAAGTAAAGATTTCTTTTTGTTTGTTTGTTTTATTTTCTCATTTATTTTTTCTTTTAATTTTATATAGAATAGTGTTTGAATTTAATTTATTTTATAAATTTTTAAAAGATATTTATGACATGTGGCATGTGCCGCAAGTTCATATTCGTAATAAGTTTTTAAAAAACTAGGAGATAATTTATAATTGAAAGTTTAAAAAAATCATAACGTGTTCTTTAGAGATAGTTACTTTGTTTTAAATACAAATATAAAATATGTTCTTTTAAAATTAAATATCAGTGTTGTAAATAATTTAACATTGTTAATATTATGAAAATAATTTTTATAATACAAAGAAAATACTTAATTAAAAACTTATTATAATGCAAATTCTTTCAGAAATCTCTTTAGTGATTTTGTGTGGATCAAATTTAATTATTGCTACAATTTTTTCATCTTCGACTTATGAAGACTTTCCAATTTTTAAGAGAAACTACTTAAGCAAAACTTGGTATCATCACAGAAGGCTTTTTGAATTATGTTTGTTTCGGCCAGTTAAAATGTAAATTTATTTAATTGTAAAAAATTACATTTGTGAAAATTTTGAATTTTTGTGGTTTGTTTTGCTGGATCAATTTTGTTAGCCTTTTTGAGTTGAAATTTAATTTGAAATAAATTTTATAATAGTTTGAATTTTTGTTTGTCAATATTCCTAATGCATTATCAACGCAAGATTGTAACTTATCAAAATCAGGATTTATTATGGAATTAATGATTATCTATTAAACATAATATTTGGAAATATTAGTCAATGTATTAGTTGTCATATTATAAGAGATTTTCGTTGTAAAACAAAACCATATGCGTTTATCGGATGGACTTACCAAACTTCTGCAAGTTTATCTTCATCGAAAAACGATAGAATTTATATGTGGAACGATCAAATTAAAGTTAACCGGGCAAGTGAATCTAGTACGATACCAGGACCTGCAACTGTAACATCTGTTAAAATTGACTAGTGATTCAGTACAAACATTTGTTGGTGACATTGGCCTTGATGTAGATGAACCGATAATGTAAGAAGGATTTAGTCAATTTTGGCAATTGATTGCCAAATTGATTTGGCGTTAGATTTCCTGATGATCAATCCAAACGACTTTTATTCGTTTCATTTTCAAATTCAAATCTCAATTGGTAACTAATCGAGCAAATAATGTTGAAAGCTGATAACTTCAAAGGAAGATTTGTGAAAGCTTTTTTGTTAATGAGAATCAAAGTAATGTGAACAGATTGAGAGTAGCTTTCAAAAAACCAACGAATTTGATGAAAGACCTAAGTGAGATCTCTGAATATAGACAAGATTGACATTCCGTGTATGATTTCTGTGACAACAGAGAGAAATAAATTACACGAAATAAATGGAGAGCAGCTATAAATATTTCTTATTCAAAGCAATAAAAAGTTTAAACTTAAAATAAATTTGATGTCTAGCAAATACAAATTGATCGATAAAATGAAAATTAGAACTAAAAAAAAAGTTTGTTATTAGGTTTTCATTTATGCATGGCGATAGCCAGCACATTTAATTGAAAAGATTTAAAATATTTTATAAAAATATAAAAAAACTCGAAACTATAAAACAAACTAAGTCGCTGTGTAACACACGTTTAGTGTGTGTGTAGAAAAAAGATTAAAACTATATTTGAATATGTCTAGATTTTAGAGAGCAAAAAATGTCACAGAGTGATAAATCCCTAATGCAAATAATTTATTGGATACAGATGATAACTTCGATTGTGTTAGTAAAGTTTTAAATAATGTTGAATTGGAGTTGAAAATAATTTTTGTAAGGTTGTTATTAATTTGTCGTATGAAGAACGAGGTATCCTAATTCATCACGTCAAATGCTTCCAGAATGCTTAAATTCGGTTTGGAGGGAGTCTTCGAAAGTAAATGGAAATATTTGTATTAAATTTGAAATGTATATTAGCAGTGAAGGATTTGATTGATAATTATATTTAAATAAAAAAGCGTTACTTGAGGTATGTTTCAGGTCGTATTCATCCTGTTCCCATTAATTTGACTGATTTAAGTAATATACATTTAACGTTTGTAAATATTGTGTTAAATGAGTCATTTAATTAAATTTTATTTTTGTCTTTTATATTTATTTTATATTTACACACCCCAGTAGCATAGTTAGGGTTTCTACCACCCACAGCAATCCTCAACTTCGCCACCAACAAAAGTTTAAAGGAAAACTGAATATGACGCTCAGAAAAATCTGTAATTTAATGCATATGTCAAACCTTTCCGTGTCCGGTGGCCTCCTTTAACTACTACTCTACACACCTTTCAATTATAAAATGTTTGGCAAAACGGGTCAAAGTAAAAGATTTTAATATAAAATATAGAAGTAAAATTTGATAAAAAATGATAATAAAGACATAAATTGAAAGAATAGATTTGAATTTTTCTATAAACAATTAAACATTGCGGTGAAATTGAAAATAAAATTGTAATTTGAATCATAAAATTTAATTGATTTTAAAGTTAAATTTATTGTACTTTTTCAGACGTCATTTTACATGTTTTACAGAATTTCTTTGAGTATTTGCTTGAAATTGTAATTAGCGTAGTCATGGGAGTCATGAACAAATTTCCTACTCTTGTTTAAATGGAAAGTGATAAACATGTTTGTGAAACATAATTTACAATAAAGAATTACTGAGAAATTTTTAAAATCATTGAATTCTCTATATTTTTGTCATATTTCATTAAAATAAATCAAATTTATCAAAATCTTTGTTTTAATTGGGTCAAATAAGAATTTAGTTTTGTTGAAATAAAATATATTCCTTACGAAATTGTATTTTTTTTAAGTAATGATTAAAAGATATAACAATTTATATATTAACTAAATATTAATTGAATTTATGAGTGATATTGAAAAGAAACTATTGTGCCAGAATATATTGTAATTAAAGTATAAAATTGTTTTAATGAGATAAAAATATTACAAAAAACTTGCAAACATATGTTTCTTTAATTTTTTTTTTCTCAGTGTTTTTTTAATTAATATTTTGTTGGATTATATAAAATCAAGGTAAAGACATAAAATTATGTGTAAATCAATTAAAATATAAAATTTAACACATAACTCAAAATTCAAATTTAGTGCAAAAATTAGTGTAAAAAGTTATAAAAGTAAAAGTTAATATTTTTTGAGAAAATAAATATAAACCGCTGGAAAAAGATGAGATAAATAAAAGCGAAGACCCAAGCTTTACAAACAAAATGTTATCCTGTCAATTTGAAATCAAAATAATTAAATTTTAAGATTTTTTCGTTAAATGTGAGAAAATAATTTAACTTTGGAAGTAACTGGCAAGAAGAAAGACTTATAAATTGGACAAAAATGTTGCCAAGTCGACATTATTTTCGTAATAAAAATAAGCATAAAATTCAATGAGAGTTAAAAATTTCTGAAAAAAAACGAGGGACATGTTTATACTCCATTTTCTCTGGTTTTATAGATAAGTATAGCCTAACTATTCCTAACTATTAGGCTAAATGGGTTACTCACTAGGCTGTCTAAAATGCAAGTATGTGTGTAATTTCTTTATTATACAGTGCTAGGTATAAGGATATTAGGGAGTCATATTAATTAAAAATGTTGTGAATTTCTTAGAATTTGCTATATTGTGTAGGGCAAAATGGACATCATAGTGTCAGCCATATCAGCTAGACTCAATAATCCTAGGTTAAACAATTCATGTATTTTATTTGTGAATCCTTATTTCTTAGAAAGCATTGAAATAAAAAATGTATATTTTTGAATTTCTTTGTAAGAATTTTATTGGGTTTTTTTTATATAGTGACATTTAAATATAATTTTATAATATAAATTACTGAATAAATGAGAACAGAAATAATTCAGAAATAAAATTTTTGTTTTATGAAACTTGTTTAAAAATATAATTAACTTTTTCCTTTATGTTCCAATTATTTTCCAAGTCCGGGACAATCTAACTTTTTTACACATCTCGGTTTACGAAACATTATAAAAGAAAACGCGCGTTCTTTGAATCGTTTTTCAGATTAATTTTAAAGTTTTGATTTGTTTTTAGTCAGAATTTATTCATAAACCGCAAATTTAAACATCATAAGATACTGTCACAAAAAACTCAGAATCTCATCAAAAGTGAAAATTTATTGAACTGGAAAGTTTCTTGATTTTAAAAAGTTTAGGTAAAAATAAAAAATTATAGATAAACTGTATTTTTTGTGTAAATTGAATGTTTAGTGAAATCGTAAAATAATTAATTTAATACATTCATGACTTTTCATTTTCATATACATTTTCATGACTTGTTAGTGTGGGCCACCGATGGTATGCGCCGGCGAAACGTGTTAATTATTTATTTTAAATTATATATAGATATAAAAGACTATGCAGAAAATTTGTAAATATCAATAAAACATAAATATAAATACTGATTCATAGTCAAATAATAAAAGATTCTTAATGTTATTGAAAAATGAAAAGAAATCAGAGATGAAACCAAATATATATATATATATATATATATATATATATATATATCATGGGTTCATAATCTTTTTTTAACATACTTACCCTCAAATCACTAACCAAGAAAAAACTGTGGCGTTTCAGGAAATAAGTTCTAAACTGTCTATTAAAAAAATAAAAAGATTCGTAACAAAGAAAAAAGTTTGAAATATACATTAGAATGTTTGGAATTTTTTCGCGTACCCCAGGTTGAAAACCTCTGATAAGTATATATATATATATATATATATATATATATACTTTTTATATAGATTTTATTTAAATATTTTAATATATTTTTTATTTTTTGAAGTTCATAATTAAAAATTATATTCTGTTTGAAATAATTTTATTAATGCTGATAAAAACAGACTGTTGCCTGATTTACTAAGAATCCAAATATCGTTGTGAATGTCTGATTGTAATTTAACTTATGAGAGTAAATCAATTGCTTATGTAAATAATATCAATAGTGTATATAAGAATGATGAGCCTAAGTTTGTGTAAATACGTGAAGCATTCTTGATTAAGACATTGGATACATAAATTAATGTTTAAAATGCTATTAGTAAGAATGTTTAAAATGTTTATATAGTATATATTGCAAAATTGTGAGAAGTAAAGATGATTTTTATTTTTAAAATTTTCATTTTTAATATTTATTAAAAGATTTTTATACTATAATAATTATTATAGTATAAAATTTATTTTATAGTTCGAATTAATTAAAATTAAATTTTTAAACAAAGAAAATTATTAAGATATTTAAAAATTTATAAAAGGTTCGAATATATAAATTAAATCCATAATATAAATATAATTATTTATTTTATATAAACACGAGGGGTTTAGTTACCACCTGGCTAAAATTTTCAGTGAAACTTGATTCAGAAAAGGCTTATTCAAAATTATTGAGAGTCAGAGCTCTATTTCAAACAGATAATAATTCGGAAAATAGATTGGAAACCTATTTTAGAAGACTGTCAGTGAATAACCGTATATACTCGTGTATAAGTCGAATTGAAAAAAATTCAAATTTAGTACAACATTTCTCGACTTATACACGAGTAGGCAGTGAAAATAAGCAGTGAAATAAATCACTTATCTCTCCCTCTAACTTATTAATATTAATTAATTAGTTTTACAGCCGATATATTTACAATCTGTACTTAGCTTGGAATCTTCGGGCTTTTGCATTGTATTTTGCTTATATCGCTCTTATTTGGATTCATTCTATTAATTATCTATTTAATTGGAGTTAGACCATTATGTTCAGATCCTTTGATTCTTTTCAAAATTTGAAAGGTCTTAAAAGTATTCGTTAGAAGCACTAATTTAGATGTTATTACAATTATGATATATTGATATAATTAATCGAACTTATAACATCCTGGTGACACAAATTAAACGGACAAGATCTTTTGAAGCCTGGAGAATAAAATTAAAATTCGTTTATTGTGGATAGTTGTTCAAAGTTCTAGCATGGCTCTTCCTGGCTTTTATAATTCAATTTTAATTTATCGTTTTTTTGGACTTGATTACCATTAGCTACATTAGGTTTGGTGTTTATAACAATTATAATCAAATACTTTCTCAATTAATTTATTTAAAAATTTAAATCTATGTTCTTCAGTAGAATATTTAAACAAAATATTTTTGAAGAATTTTCTTAAATGTAATATCGTGATATTATTAGAAGGACGGATTTCTTTCCTCATAAATTTCATTCTCATTAACATACTAAATTTATTATTTTAAATATTTTACATTATACATTTAATGTGTTATTATGAAAATACTATATTAAAATTATAATTATTTAAAATAATTTTAATTATAATTAATCTTTAAAGTTACAATTTAATTTTTTCAATATCTACATACATTAACTTTGGAGAGTGAATAAACCCAACTTATACATTGTTTTGAGATATTAATTAAACTGTAAAACTGTATTTGGGCATGTATTTCTCTCATTCATAAAAAGAGGAGTTAGGAATTTTCATTTTCTTTTAAAAGAAAATTCAAACGTCACGGGTTGTTTTAACTAAAGAAATATGCTTTTTTGCAACTTCTCTTCCCTATGTTAAATCTTAAGTCTACAATGTAAAAGTGACATCAAGATTTGCGTTACCTTGAAGGTTTCTGTTGAAGAAAATATAAACTATTTAGTAATAAAAATATTTCATTTTAATGATTTCATTTTATCTATCATGACAAATCGAATAATCTTTTAATTTAGTGAAAAAAGTTTTTGAACGGATTAGAATATTATTAGACTGAAAAATTTAATTTATTTAATTGTTAATTAACTTTGAAAACTAAAATATATTTTTGCATATTGTTTTTATTATTATCATTATTATTATAGTTATTATTATTAAAGTTAGTATTATTATTATTATTATTATTATTATTATGATTATTATTATTATTATTATTATTATTATGATTATTATTTTTATTTTTATTATTACTATTATTATTATTATTATTATTATTATTATTATTATTATTATTATTATTATTAATATCATTGTTAGATGTGAGTGTAATAATTTAAAATTAATTAAAATAAGTCATTTTAAGATTGTTGAAATTTTAAAATTTTATGTAATTTTTAATATTATGAATGAATAAATTTAAATTCAAATATAATTTTATACAAATTATGTTATATGTTGAAATGTGTGATTGGAATCATGGGTCATTAAAAGAATTTCCTAAATTCGAAATGATATTTAAATCTTTTTACAAATAAAGATTGTTTAAATAATCATGTTAAATAAATATATATTTTTGTGGAATTTGAATTTTAATCCTTATTAACTATGATATCAGAAGTATACGATTGTAATGTAATTGCAACTAACAATCATCATCATTGATAATAATAATAATAATAATAATAATAATAATAATAATAATAATAATAATAATAATAATAATAATAATAATAATAATAATAATAATAATAATAATAATAATAATAATAATAATAATAATAATAATAATAATAATAATAATAATAATAATAATAATAATAATAATAATAATAATAATAATAATAATAATAATAATAATAATAATAATAATAATAATAATAATAATATTAAATATGGAGATGATTTCAATATAAAAAGAATTTTTCCGAAAATAGTTGTTGGTATATATTTTTACAGATGAGTAATTGTCATTTTCAGGTTGTTTGCATATATTATGTTGAGTCTGTTCGTTTTTTTATCCATTGATTAACAAAAATAATTTCAAACTATAATAAATAATTATATATTTTTCATCATTTTATAAACTTTCCCTAATTGTTCCACTAATTAATTTATCCTTTCTTGGTTTAATTTCAAAGTAGTTGTCAAGTCAATCTTGAGATTTTCATTGTTGACAATTGTCATGTCAGGAATTTACTCTGAAAAATTTAGTGGAAAGACGAAGATTCTAGTCAATTTTTGGATTCCGCGTGAGCATTTCGATGTAAGCGAGGTTATCACATTTCTCATCATGGCAAATCATCGTTCTGTGAGGATAAATATCCTGCTTGATTTGGGGCTTTGCTTGTTGGTATAAGCCTAAGTATCCCATACTTTGTTTAATATTCATAAAAAGTCGCAATGTTTGTTCCTGTGACTTTGTTCCTGATTTGATTTGTTCCCAGTGACTACCGGATACAAGAACTTTGATTTGTGTCCATGAATACTGATTTTACAATCTAAAGACCTAATTCTTTGCATCCTACAAACTGCTCTTTCTTATCGGTGCAATAAGCAAAGAAACTTCAATTTATCTATTGAAATTATGTTGAAACATTGTGCATAGGAAAAGTGACATTTTCTTTTTATATAAATTTTAAAGATTTTGGTATGATTTCAATCAAGTAAGTCATTTAAATTAAATATGATACAAATAAGATCCATGATAAAGAATGAATAAAAACCTAGAAAATACAGATAATATATTGGCACTGTACAAACTGAGCTCGAAATGGTAAATTTTTCCATCTCTTACTGTTCCATTAATAACTCAAGATGGAAATATTGCAGAAATGCACTGGACAATCAAAACAGAAGTAAGTCATTCATTGTTTGAATAATTATCAATTTTTATTAAATTTAAAAACAGTATCTATTTGTTTTGTAAATATATTATAAAATTCATAAAAAGTAAGCGAACTTGTTTTCATGAACTGAAGTGAACAGTTGCAATAAGTAGTTATGTCGGAATTCGTGGAGGCATTCAATCTCCCGGCGAAGAATTTCTGAAACATATTCTTTTCTTTTTGATTTGTAGATCTTTTCCATAGTTCTCTTTTCGTAAATTTGTATTGAACAATTCTAATTAGTTAAAACAAATTTTTTTGAGAAAATATTAGAAAATTAATACATACTTGTCCGCTGTCGATTTTCGTGCATTGGCATGTTTTCCAAACATTTTCATTTCCACAAAAAGATATGATTTCACCGATGATAAAAGATTGTTTGATAGAAATGGGTATTTCAGGAGCTGCTGAATGTCTTTTGATTGATGTTATCCGAGATATCATCGCTTTTTGCTGGGGAAAACGTACTTTGATCAAGTAGTTTTTTACTATTTATTCTCTTCAACTAATTTTAATAACAATAATGAGACGTTAATAGAAAAATAGTAATTATACAATAAGATTAATAATAATAATAATAATAACATTATTACGCCAAAAAATTTAATTTATTTTATTGTTAGTAACATCATAATCTGTGTCAAATGATATATACAGAAACAATAATTACGTAATATGTATAATTTAATCAGTTAAATATAAAGTCTCAATAAAGTCATTGGAGATTGAATGTAAATTGAAGATTGTGATTTAATTATCAATGCTTGATTTAAAATTCTTTCCCACTTATTATAAAAGTTTTACATAAAATTTAAAATTCTATTAAATCATTTGTTCTTTTACACATTTTGCGATAATATTACTAAATAATATTACTCATCCAATTCAACTGACTATGTTTCTGAACTCGTGAGCGGAAGGAAATGACTGGATATTTCTTTAATGTATGTGGCACAACACTACAGCTATTTGTTCAGGATATCATCATTTAATTTCGATATTCACTTAATTATTTTTATATATGGAGATACATTCCTCAGAAAACTGCATTAAAAAAAGACACGACTTACGTTGTTTAAATAGAAATACGTTCCATGATTTTCGAAAAGCACATAAAACCAAAAAATCAATTAAAACTTCGTGTAAACTCAGAAAAAATAAATCGATATTACAGTGACAGGTCTCTTATTGTACCTTTTATTGGTGGTTTATAGAAGTAGGAGTATAATTGGATAATTGTAGAACCAATAAGAATAGTACCGTCAGTATTAGACTATTGGACAGTATTCTCCTTATCGTCTATATAAAGATGAAAGTTTAAATAAATAATAATGTCTAAGAAGAATATTTACACATATAATAACCATATTACCACGACGAATGGTAACAATCGTTGTATACTAAAAGATTTTTGAGGAAATGAAGAGGTAAAAATTTACAATTCATAAATTTAAATCAAAAGAATCACATGAGTTTCTTTTTAATAAATTATATTTTTTTCAAAAACGGATGAAATTAATCATGCACTGAAAGTTCTAACGAAAATAATTTACAAGAAACAAATAAAAACTATTTACAACGGAAATTTCCGTACAAAATATCTAGAATAGTGGGGGAAATCGCATAACTTCTAAGACTTTAAAACATTCGCTTAAAATCGTTTTAAAAAATTACATAACTTCAAAAACGCATAAAAAATCGCATAAGAATTGACTGTATATAAAATAACGCTTAGATTTTTATAATCATTAAATATATTTAGTAAAATCCTTTTAACCCCATTTATATCCAAATCCCATTTAACCAAGTGCCATTAAAAAACTGCTTTTAGATAAATTATTTTATTATATTTTTAGGTTTTGAGCTTAAAGCTTTTGAATAATATTTTGCATTATTATTTTTAGAAATTGTCTTTTAACTTGACCATTTAGTAGTGGAATGTGTCACATCCAGCACCCTACCCCTCCCCCTACCCCTCCCCCCTACCGGTAGAAAATTTTTCTAAGTTCAAAAGTACAAATTTTTCTGAGTCAAAGACTATGACTCATTGAAGGTCATTGTAGCAAAAACAATGATTCATCAAAAACAATTTCAATGTCATTTAAACAAAGACCATGACCCATTCAAGGTCATTGGATGAGTCATAATAATTTCTCAAGGTCATTCAAAATTTCTCAAAGCCATATTATTTTTTAATTTAAAATTACTACTTATTTTTATAAGTAGTGTTTCAAATATTAATATTTTTTTTAAATTTTTATTAATATTATTATTATTATTATTATTATTATTACTAACTATTATTATATAATAAATACAAAGTCATATACAACAAAAACTTTTATTAAAAATAAATTATTATTATTAATATTATTATTATTATTGTTACAAGTTTTTATTAATATTATTAATAATATTATTATTTTTACAAGGTTTATTATTATCATTTTTTTTATGATTATTAATATTATTATTATTATTACAAGTTTTTATTAATAAACTCCTATGACTCATGTGCTTGTTACTCACGCTCTCTTATTGTATGGCCATAATTCTTCACTATCATAAATTCAGTTTGCATGTCGAAATAATGATTATAGCTATCATCGTATTTATACTATGTATAAAACCAATGCAATGACAATGTATAATTTTACTATATAGATTATAAAAATATTTTGAAATTAAAAATGTGAAAACTGAAGATACTTTACATTTTCTCAGATTTTCTATCATTTAAAAATTTTCAATGCCAATCAAATTAATCAATACCCAATTTTTATGCTTACTCGCAATAATATTGGATGCAGATTGTAATTTAGTAAACGAAATTTTAAATACAATGAATATCAAGTTAAGAAGCAATAACCACATATATCTTGGCCACGAGAATGCAAAGTTTTATATTGCTAATAAAGAAGTAAATTTTATTGAAAACTGTCATTGGTATACAATTATCATTATCCAAGGATACAAGATCAATTCAGATGATGTCATGACTCCAATTTGGAAAGTCAATAGATCTAGAATGTCATTTTAATAAATATTTTCATAAAATATCTGGAGTTTTATTGTGTAGATTGGTTTCCATGTGCTTTTTTATTGATTTATTTGGTGAATTAGTTTTTTTTATTGATTTATTATGTGTTGACTCCCTCTTTACTCACATTGTACCCACCTGATATCCATCTGTTACTAATTTACACATAGTGCATCAATTTACTCACTCGAACCAAAATAAGATATTTACACATAAAATATATACTTTAAGTTAAAATTAGCTTATAAAATATATTTGAGTCCAAAATTTAAGTAAAAACTTTATAAATTAATTAATATTATCATTAATTAGTTATGTTATCCACTTTTGATAATTTAATAGTAAACATTTTAATATTCTTCAATTATAAATTTTAGATCTTTAAATATAAATGTTGATGATACACATGATGACGAAATGGTTGATAATAAAATTATAATAGACGAAAATAATGTTAATGAAATGGTAATAATAATAAAAAATTAAAGAATAATAATAAAAATAAAAATAATAATAGTATTAATTAATAATATTAATAGAAATCTGTTGAATATTACAGATATTTTATTTTACAGTTGTTGTATTACTTATAAAATATATCTTATTACAAATAGATTTGATAAACACAGAATTACTAATATCAATTATCATTTTTCTGCTTTCTGAGTATTTTCATTTTTCACATTTTTAATTTCAACATATTTTTAAAGTCTTTATAGCAAATTTCTGAAATGCATGGATAAAATTATGTTTCAAAACAAGTGGACGATTAACAAAGACATTGCAATACAAATGCATAAAAACGATAAATCTTTATATTAATAGATTTTACAAATATAGTTGCATGATGAAAATACTAAGGTATTTTGCTCCACAATATACTATAACTATGCAACTATGTTAATTAGAAGTATACATGCGCTCGTTAAATGTATAAAATATCAAGCTTTTAGTTTTGACTTAACAGTATTAATAATAATAATAATATTAATTGATAATAATAATACTAATAATAATAATTTGGCGAATAATTCAGATTTTATTTTAAATTTGTTATCACTTATAAAATATAATTATGAAATATAATTATGTTATTATATTTGATAAACACAAATAACTTAGGCCAATTATATTTTATGAGCATCTTTTTTTCACATTAATTTAAACGTATTTATGAATATCGCAAATTTTCAACATACATGGATTATGTTAGTCCACAATGTAGATGCAATACAAGTGCATGTTTAACAAAGACTTGACGAATGAATATATATTAAAAACTGGTTTTATTAATTGATTTTAGAAATATAGTTATGAAAAAAAATACTATACAAATTATATTGATTAAAAGTATACCCGCGCGCCTTTAATATATCAAGTTTTGACTAAATAATAACATTATTTTGACTCCCATCATTCGATTCCGATGATTTTAAATGTATGAATTATTTGTTTGTATTTTTAAATATAATAATATCTTTACACTTTATTACATTTTATTTACAAGCTGGTCGTAGGCGGCTATAATCTTCCTAGTCTGCGAATAATTATTTTGGTAAATAATAAATAAATAAATAAATAATAAACATTAATTAATTAATTTAGTGCCTATGTAGTGCCGCGCATGAAAGTTGTGTAATGTGTAACTACCCGAGAAGTTAGGCTTAATTTGTGCAATAAAGCCCAGGTACTTTTTGACCTCACATGGTCTGTCAATAATAAAGCATAAACTTCATATTGTCTTCTCTTATCGTAAAGTTTTATTGTGTTTTTAACTATATTAGATCTCAGCCATTTCAAGATATTTTCAATGAAATTTTGGCTTCTGAATGATCATCATCAATAAAAGGATTTATCAGACGATTTCGAACAATTATGTGATAAAAATTTGTATATTATAGAATGTATATTTGTATACATTTTTATTTACTTATTTTATCATGTTTTGATTATTTTATTATTAGTTGCTTTTATAAATTAGGGTTTGAGATCATGTCCAAAATAGTTAAAAGTAACTTGAATAATATTTCTTTAGAAACAAAATAACATTTATTACATATACACAGAATGGTACTCATCAATAATTATACCACAACTTTCACACCTATTAGAGTTTTTAAAACATGATGAACAAATAATGATATGTCCACATCGCAAATATAAAATATTGACTTTATTAATTAAACAACTTGAACATGTAAAATATTGTTTTTGTACTTTATCCAGTTTATCCTTGATTTTTATTTCGATTTTATCTGCATTATCAATGTAGGATTGAATGACATCTCGATATTTGCCAAACCTGAAAGCCATGCATATCCAGAATATATTAAACATATTAATTTCTGTAGGATTTATATTATTTAGAAATAATATACAACTAGATAATTTCATTAGTGACTTTTTGAAACCGAATAATTCTACAAGAATTTGAATATTGTGATGTTTAAAAGACTTATTTATTTTTGATAGCAATAAATTATCTAGGTTTCTGTCAACAGTCTATCGATTATTAAAAATGTTTGATTCCATTTAATACTGAATTCTGGTATCTTAATTTAGAAGATTAATACAATTAATAAAATAAAATCTCTGTATGATTTAAAGGTGATTCTGAAATATCTAATGTCATTTTATGAGAATAAATATTATTGAACATTATTTATATATAAATATATATGTGTGTGTGTGTTTTCAATGTCTTTGTTACACATCAATAATATTATTAAACAACCAAAACATTTTAATGACCCATTGTCTTTGTTACAATGACCTTGAATGAGTCTTTGTCTCAGTAAATTTGTAATTTTGGACTTAGAAAAATTTTCTACCGGTAGGGGGGGGGGGGGTAGTGTTCTGGATGTGACATGTGCTGGATCTGACACATCCCACTACTACATTTAATTTGTAGTAATAAGGATGTAATTAAATGTAATAATTATTTTATGAGAAATACTGTTATATTTGACCTCTTACAAGAATTCCTTGTATGAGGAAGTTTTATGATGAAGAAATTTTTAAATTGAAAATTTTAAAAATTAAAAAGTTTAGATTAATTTTTAAAAAACAAAATAAGAAGATATTTTAATTAAAAATATCTTCGTAGAAAATTTGTTTAAATAAGAAAGATTAAAGCAGAAAAATTTTGAGTTTGATATTTATTGAAATAAAATTTATGGAAACAAAAACTGATTTTAATGTTTTACAGGATGAACCTCCTAATATGGTGGCAGCGGTAAACACGGACGCAATCACCGAAAGATTGCTACCAAAGGTATTCTGCCAAGGGGACGATTTGGAAAAGTTCATTAAAAGATGCGAAATTTATTTCGACGCCAAGGGAATCACGCAGAAGAAAGACCAGGAAAGATTAACATCTTGCATGATTGATGAGGATCTCCTGGAAGTGTACGCCAAAACACTGAAAAAAGCCGAAGGATTCCAGGCTAGGTTGCGATTGGCATTCGATCGTGAAAGAGATGTTTTAAAGGATCTACAAAACTTGTTGAATTACAAGCGGAAGGGTGAAGAAATAGAAACGTATTTTAAAAAGGTGGAGGACCTTGTTGATAGGTTGTTCGAAAATAAAGAATTTACCAAAGAGAAATTAACAGCAAGGATGTTAATATTATGTGCGGAGAATAAAGAAGTTGAGAAAGAAGTGATACTACGGAAGATAAAAAACACAGAAGAAATAAAGGAAACACTAACTCTGATGGACAAAGTAGAAAAGTAAAGAGAGCAGATAAACAGTATGAAAAGTTACGCCAGAGTGGTCTATCAGGAACCACAGGGAAGAGTACAATACAAGAAGAAAGAACAGAGAGAAGAAAGTATCCGGAGAGAAATGCCAGAATGCTGGTTATGCCACAAAATAGGACACACGAAAATTGATTGTCCAATAAAAGGAAAAATAGAATGCTGGACATGTCATAGAAGCGGACATATAAGTAGAAACTGTCCAGATAAAAAAGCTCCAAGATGTTTTGGGTGTGGGAAAGAAGGTCATATAAGAAGATTGTGTCAGGAAATACGCTGTGAAAGATGTAGCAGAAATGGTCATAGATCCGAGGAGTGTTATACAAAGATGAGGTACGGGCAAGCGACGGAGAGACAAAGATTCACGGGAAACAGATACAGTCGAATAAATGGTATCGAGGAAGAAGAAGAAAGGGAATCGTGTGTAGAGACAAATGAAGATAATTTTAGGAAGACGTACCCAAACAACAGGGCTCCACCAGTAGAGGAGTTGGTTGGAGCCATATTCTAACAGAAAATTTGATGGGATATCCTCAAGGGGCAGAAAAGTGGGAGAATGTTGGAAGGGTAAGCGAGAAAGTATACAGGTTCCTAAAGAGAGAAATGTTTGAAGAGGAAGTGGAGAGAATCGGAACCATCGAAACGGAGCAGGTTGTTGAAATTTTGTATAACAGAATGCAAGGAAGGCCTAGTATAACAGTAAGGATGAATGGGGAAAATTTCGACTGTTTATTAGACACTGGGGCAAGAATCAATGTAATGAGTGTGAACTGTTTCAACAAGCTACGAGGACAACAATTGACGAAAAGTGACGATAAGTTACGATGCGCAAACGAGAGTACGATCGAGACAATAGGAAAAACGAAGGTGCAAGTAACCATTGGAAATGTTTCGAAGGAAGTTATATTCATTGTGGCGGAGAAAGTGACACCAGACGTGATTGGAGGAATCGAATTACAAGAAACATTTGGATTTAGACTGTTAAAAATTAAAGATATCGAGGCTAGTGAAAAAGACAAGAACTATATTTGTAACATTGAAGCAAAATTTGGCAGAAAAATAAAGGATGAAGAACGATTGATACGAGCGTTGGAGCAGTTAAAGATCAATGAAGATAGCAAATTAAAGGAAATTATAACAAACAGTGGAAACGTGTTTATGGCAGATAAATGGGATGTGGGTCGCACACATTTGGTAAAACACAAGATAGTTACAAGAGGTGAGCCGATAAACATAAAACCATATCGTCAACCACTAAATTTGGAATCAAAGATTGAAGAAGCAATACAAAATTTGTACGAAAATGGAATTATACGGAAATGTAACTCTCCATGGAATACACCGCTAATATGTGTATGGAAAAAAGAGAAAAAGGATATTAGACTATGCTTGGACTTTAGACAGCTGAACGCGGTAACAGAGAGGCAGGCATTTCCAATGCCAAACATAGACGAGATATTGGATTTGTTAGGAGGATCCGTCTTTTTCAGCTCAATCGATCTAGGTAATGCATATTACCAAGTGGAACTAGAAGAAGAATCACAGAAGAAAACAGCTTTCTCAACAAAGAACGGACAATATTGTTTCAACAGAATGCCGTTTGGAATTGCAGCAGCACCAGGTACGTTCCAAGAAATGATGACAAAAGTATTAGGCAAAATAAAGGGAGCAATGGTGTATTTGGACGACATCTTGATTTATTCAAGCAGTAAAGAGAAACACTATACAATACTCGGAGAAGTGTTAAAGGCGATTGAGGAAGCAGGCCTAAAGATTAATCCAGAAAAATGCCAAATAATAAAGGAAGAAATCAGATTCTTAGGACACATAATCAGCAAGGAAGGAGTACAGACAGATCCATCTAAAATTCAGGCCATACAGAACTTTGGGAAGCCTAACTGCGTAAAGAAACTCCGAAACTTTTTAGGTATTTGCAATTATTATAGAAGATTCATCAGTGATTATGCAAAGAAGGCAAGGATGTTAGAACAATTATGTAGCGGACCAAGTAACAAAAAATTAGAATGGAGTGAAGGAACGAATAGCGTGTTTGAGGGATTGAAATTAGCACTCACGACGGCGCCAATCTTATGTTTTCCGGATCTGAAAAAAGAGTTCATTTTAGATACCGACGCTAGTTTCGATACCATTGGAGCAGTACTTTCACAAAGAGATAAAGATGGAAAGGAAAGAGTAATTGCGTATGGATCACACTCGATGACGAGCCACGAGAAAGGATATTGTATTACAAGAAAGGAACTATTGGCGGTATATTATTTTTGCATTCATTTTAAGCACTATCTCTACGGAAGAAGATTCACGCTCAGGACAGACCACAAGGCAATCACGTTTATGATGACAACCAAGAAGCCGATTACTTCACAATTCCAAACATGGATCAATTATTTGAGCAGTTTAGATATAAGAGTAGAATACAGAAAGGGTATTAATCACCAAAATGCAGACATGGTGTCGAGAACTAAATGTGACACGTGTGTTCAATGTCAAATGGCCCACGAAGAAGCTAAGAAAGGAAAGATAAAAACAAGATTACTAGACTCGATCAGAGAAGAGGGAAGAAGCAACATCCAACATGGAATTGTAGAAGAAGTACGAAAGAAAACGATGATACCTGAAAATGAGTTACAAGAAACAATAAAGGAAATACATAGACTATTGTGTCATGCTGGAGTCGAGAAGATAGCCGATTATATGAAAGATAGATATGTTGGAAAACACCTGTGGAGTAAGATTCAGGAGATTGTTCGAAGTTGTGAGATTTGTCAAAAAACCAAGGCTTTAACAATAACAACGAAAGAACCAGTAAAAAGACAAGATTCAAAGGAAATGTTCGAAATTATATTCGTAGATATATGTGGACCGTTGGCAGAAACAAAAGGACGTAAGAAGTATATATTGGGCATAATAGATCAGTATAGTAAGTATCAAGTCTTGACAGCGATAACAAAACAAGACGAAGAAACAATAAAGAAAACGATTTTAGAAAAGTGATTTTAAGATTTGGATGCCCAAAAGAGATAAGAGTTGATTGCGGAAAGGCGTTTGAATCAGGAATGATGAGAGAATTCACAAAGATGTTAGAGATTAAATTATGTTTTTCGAGTTCATACCATCACCAAACAAACGGTCAGATAGAAAGACAATTCAGGACAATACGGAATTTGATAAATGC
Source organism: Schmidtea mediterranea (assembly GCA_022537955.1). NCBI lineage: Eukaryota > Metazoa > Platyhelminthes > Tricladida > Dugesiidae > Schmidtea > Schmidtea mediterranea. The sequence goes on from CM039679.1 coordinate 93,457,961, forward strand.
TACTTTACAGGATAGAAAGAAGACGGATTGGGCAGAGATATTACCAGAAGTCGAATTCACTTTAAATGCAACCAAACAAAAAACGACAGGGAAAAGCCCGGCAGAGATAGTTTTTGGAAAAAGGATTAGCAGGGAAAAATGGTACGGGTCCAAAGAAATACCGATAAAGGAAGAACTAGAAGAACAAACAAGGAGAAAATTCAATGTAGGAGAAGAAGTATTAGTAAAAGTAGAAACACGGCACAAAGGCCAGGACAGGTATGAAGGTCCGTACAAAGTGATAGAGAAAGTGCATGACAGACGATACATCTTAAGAAATGAAGATGGAAAAAGGATCGAAAGAAATGTGGAAAAACTTAAAAATTTCTTAAGAAGGGGGATATGAGGAAGTTTTATGATGAAGAAATTTTTAAATTGAAAATTTTAAAAATTAAAAAGTTTAGATTAATTTTTAAAAAAACAAAATAAGAAGATATTTTAATTAAAAATATCTTCGTAGAAAATTGGTTTAAATAAGAAAGATTAAAGCAGAAAAATTTTGAGTTTGATATTTATTGAAATAAAATTTATGGAAACAAAAACTGATTTTATTGTTTTACATGATGAACCTCCTAATACCTTGGACTGAGTTTTGATAGCAAAGTCCTTCCAATAATTTTTACAATTCGAAATGTTAACACCAAATAATGAAGATCTCCAAAATGTTCTCTTTTTCTTCAAGTAAGGTGGATGTAATCGAATTTTATCTGTGTTTACGTATGTCTCAGCAAACGGAAAAATTGGTGTAGTTTATTAGAAAATTATTATATTTAATTTATATTATTATGATCAAAAGATGTATTGAAATGTTAAATGCTTGTAAAAAGAATGAGAAAAAAGGTAACATTATTTCCCGAAACATTGTATAAAAAAATAAACCTCAATTTGTCTTTTCAATATTGTTAATGACTAAATATAATATTTTTATACTATTCAGTCCTGACTCTCAAAGTTGTGTATGACAATCAAATAATGAAACTAAATGACTAAATGAATGAGACAAAATTAATTAAATTAACTTATTTATGCTACCGATATATTATTTTAATATTGAGTTTATTTAAATTTTATTATAAATTATTACGGGTTTTCGAAGTGGGGGGGGGGTAGATATCGCACATTTATAACATTATCAATATTGTACAGGTTTCTCATTAATTGAATTACTAAAATAAGCCAGCTATGAAAGTAGCAAAAATAAAGAATAAATACTTTTTCAATAAAAGTTTTTAATATTTCCGTTCTTCAAGCTTTGTTTTTTATGGGAAGTAGACGCAAGTAAAATTTAATTAATAATAAAAATTCAATCTCATTTGTATAACTTGTTCACCGGATTTAAACACTAGCGACAGTGAATTGTCATTTTCCAAACGACATTGGATGGTTAGAAAAATAAGTCTTTATCAAAAACGTATTAATGATTTTTTAAAATTTGTTTTAATGTATATCTGATCAAAAAATAATAAATTGCAATTATAATAACATATATGTATATTTATAAGTAACAGAAGCAGAAACAAAACATTCAGACAAGCATCCCACATATAAGGACAGCTAACAGAATTAAGAACAAACATGAGGTATATTAAAAAAAGAATTACGTTGTAATCTTAGATTGGTTATTTATACTTAATTTTAAATAATGTAATTATTCAGAGTATTTTTGTTTTAATATTATCTTATTATTTATCAAATTGCACGAATAGTAAATATTTTATGTATCATAATTTAAGTAAGTTAGTGCTGTGGTAAAGAAAATACATTTTAAAATTTATATTACTTTTTTCATATTGTAATATTTGTCATGATATATTACTCATTTATCAAACATTTTTTGTGAGTAAAAGCATTTAATAATTTAATTATTTTCATTTTGATCAAAAACAAGTGTAAATTTTCGGTTATCCTTAAGAATATTATTGATCTTAATTATTGTCAACGATAAAATATTCAAATAATAAAATATATTTTATTTTGATTCTAGTGATTTTAAGAGAATAATTTTTAGATGTTCGCAGAAAATAGAAAATCTCATTAATCGTTCATAAAAATAGTAATTATCAGGTAAAGAGATGTAATCAGGCGACATTTTGTAGATGATGATTCGGAGAGCTTAGTTATATTTTCACCGTTTTCTCTTATAAAATATATTTATAACCATATTAAATAAACAGAACGATATTTTGTACTATGAAATATCACTCTGATTAATTAAAATATTTCTTTTTAAAATTTAAGAATATTTTCCGCATATTCTCTGTTGATTTCAACTTTATAAACTTTTAACTTTTGGCCTATTAGTACTATTTTCATTTCAAATTGTTTTTAATTTATTTAAAACTAATGTTAAACACATCATTTTTCATACAAATGATATATTTCAGCTAATTAAAACAATTTAAAAATTATATATTTCAGTAAAGTAAAAGGACTACATTATCTCATAATTTTTACCAATAAATTAAGAAAAAAAGAATTTTATTATATTTTAATAATTGTATTACTTTTTTATCATTTATTTATAAAGAGTATTTAAAGTAAAATATAAAAATCCAATAATAATATTTAATAATTTTTCAAATATTGGTGAAAACTTTGTCATATTTTAAAGGAAATGAAACGGAACATAGATTGACAGCTATATATTTGTGTAAAGCTCTTGGTTTTATACGTAAATTTCGTGGAAACAACTTTGTGATAATCCCTTAAAATGATAAATAAAAGTAATTTATTGTGATATTTTTCAACTTGATCAACTGTAACAATATATCAACCCAACGTACTCTAAAGGTGAGAGATTGGCCTAACAATAAGTGAGTTTATTATTACACATTTCATTTTTAAAAAGAAACATAAAACGAAAATTTCCGATAATTAAATTTTGGATTAGAAAGTCCAGAGAACTTTTACTTTATTAACTGGTAACGGATTTCGTGTATATTTTTTATCATAAAAACTTTCTTTATTGTGTTCCCTTGGACAATACAATCATAAATCATTGCTTTTCACATATTACAGTTAAGATTTTATTAGTAAAATCTTTTATTTTTTTGGTCATCTTTGATCTGTTTTATTAGAAATTTCATTTATTTCATTATGAAAAAAGATTAAAAATTAATTTTATGTAACTCACAATATTTCGGCACTGTCTTTATCAAGTGTTATCAAACTTTTTGTATTAAAATATTTACTGACCTTAACTATTTATATAAAAATTAAATTTTTTTAATTAAATAAACTAAATTTTATTACCCATAAAAAAATTAATTAAAATCTCTCAAAATGCAAGTAGAAAAAGAATTTTGAATGTTAAGTTTTGGGGCAAATAATTTTATCATCAAGGCTTCACAAGTAATACGTTTCCAATATTTTTCAAAATCCTTATAACACTTTAAAATTAAAAATGTGAATATTTTATTAAGCTCAATAATATTACTGTTTCCCCTTACACGGGCATGCTTTCGAATTCGTTTATAGAGATGAAAGGCAGTCTCTCCAATATATGTTACAAGTAAAAGGATACAAGTAAAAGGATATAGAAGACCAGAACCAGGATGAATCCAAGAGTTTTTGGGGAGAAGGGGGCGGTGACCACTTGAAAATATTTGTATGTTTGCATGTTAAACTATTAGTGTGTATATTTTTTGTGTGTTGATAAAAAACAATGTTTTATTTATGGCCAGACATTTATTATTCATTTTTTTCACCTCGTCTTAAAATTTCGATTATTTATATGTTGGTTGTCACATTTTGCTTACTAAAATATTTTTTTTACATTTTTAACATTATAAGTTTATAAATACAAATCATTATTTATAAGTTTCACATTTCAATTTATACAATAGTTTTAACGTTTCTAATTTAATATAAATTGAAGTTTTCTGTCTTTAATCCTTGCAAATCGGTCAATTACCTCATCAACATTTATTTCCAAATTTCTATGAATACTAAGAAATGATAATCCTGCTAATCTTTCTTCAGCTATTTGATTTCTAAAATAAGATTTTAACCTCTTCAGAGTTGAAAAGATCTGCTCAGCGGACGCAGCATTTACTGGTTTAATGAAGTGAATAATAGCTAATCGAGTCAGAGGGGGGAGTATTTCCTTATCTAATATTAAAAGGAAAAATTAGGCTAAACAGACTTTTGAAATATTTGAAATTCTTGAGAAAGCTGGTATTTTAATTTCAATGCGTCTTTGTTCATCACTATAGCTAAATTTTCAAAGATTTGATTGAAGTTCTAAAAGAGAGAAGATTCGTCAAGAGTGGTCAAGTTTTGGGCAATAAAAATGTTGATTTCCAAAGATTTTGTCAATTTTTCTGAAAAGCAGTCTGTAATTTCCATATTGTCGAGCATTGGAATAAATATTGCAATAATCATCAGAGTCAAAATTAAGAACGTTACTAAGATTTCTTTGTCATTTCGTTTGTCTTAGTATTTCAACAGTTATATCTAGTTCATTGCAAATGTTCAAAAGGTTTTGAAAAATAATAGAAAAGTCTGAATAGATGTTCTTTCACAATTTCTTCAAAGTTTACGTGAACGGATCAATAATTTCGGCACGCAAAACATTAAGGAAAGTGTTTTGAAAAATTTGGCTCAAAAGCATAAAAAATTGGAGCACTCAATCTTGATAATGCGAGACACTAAAAATTCAAATCGAGTTAAAATTGCTGTTAACAATCGAACTTTGCTAATAGCAGTGACATTTTACCAATCATAAATTTCATCAAGAATTTTAACAATAGTTTCATACCTACTGTAAAATTCACTAATGGCATCGATTTGGTTCAAAGAAACGATATAATGAATAGTTTTTCTCACTGGTTCAGGCAGGTAAGGTTATTAGAAAACCTCCCCATATTCCTTTAACTTTAAATATATTTTATTGTACAGAAAAATGACAAATGTTCGCTGCAAAAAACATGGAAGCATCAACTTATTTGAACCATAATTTTGAATTTTGAAAAAAGTTTGGAATTCTAACTTGGACGTGACTGCATTGTTGAGTTACACTTCTGACATGAGTGTTGTTAGTCATGGAATTTAATAATTTAATATTAAATAAAATATTAAAATATTAAATTATAATATTATTAATAAAAATATTAATAAAATAATGTATAATAAGTTTAAAAGTTTCCGGATCGAATTCTATTTATGAATACGCTTTCATATACATTATTATATATAATGAATTTTCAATTTTCAAAAATGATTTAATTTAATTTAATTTTAACTTAAAAATTATGTTCAATTTCTTATCGTATTGAATCTATTATTTCTAATTTCAAATTTGAAGACTTCCTTGTTTTAATATTATGTTTAAAAATATATGCGATAATTTTATTGCACGTTTCAAATCATTAATTTAATTAATTTAAATGAATTAGAAAGCTATCAAAATTGTAATGATAAAAAATAATTGTTCAATAATACTTTTTGAAAATAATTATAATCTAATTTCGTAGTAAGAATTTTTAATAAATTTAATATTATACGTGAATTTCCAATTAGATTTTCCGTAAAAAAACTTTGATATACTAAAATTAAAATCATATTTTCATTTAATTCATAAATTCATTAAAACTAGAATTTAACGTCAACATAAAGTTTTCATTTTACTCTCAAAAATATTATTAAGAAAAACAAAAAGTAATATTTTCTGTAGTTTTCATTTAATCTATCTACTTGCAAATTCATAAATCAGCCTTGGGCAAATATTTTCAAAGTTTTTTCATTAGAAAAAAGAATTATTACTACTTTACTTGCAATAAATTCAAATTTTTGTCATTAATATTAATTTTCATACGAATATTCTATAATTTAAGTTTTTTCTAAATAAATATAATTAAGCGGAACTATTATTATTATTATTATTATTATTATTATTATTATTATTATTATTATTATTATTATTATTATTATTATTATTATTATTATTATTATTATTATTATTATTATTATTATTATTATTATTATTTTATTTTATTATTATTATTATTATTATTATTATTATTATTATTATTATTATTATTATTATTATTATTATTATTATTATTATTATTATTATTATTATTATTTTTAATTATTATCTTTTTAATGTTATTTAACAACTATGTTAACATCCTTTATTATGTTCTTTTTTTGTTATTTTTTGTTTTCTGGTTAAGTTTGGTATTAAAAAGGCTTTAGCTGTATATTTTTCTATATATAGAATTTTTTAATAGATTTTTCACTAAAATTATTAAAAATTAAACAAAAATTGAAGAATCACAATTGAGAAAAATAAGTTTTTATTTCATTTAATTTTTTTTAAATAATTAAATTATTAATGTTTATCTATTCAAGTTTGTTATAATGATTCTCTAAATAGTTCGGTTAATTATATTTTAATTGATGTGGGTTTGAATTTTTAAAATAATCGAATATTTGATTTTAAAATAATATTTCTTAAATATAAATAGAATAAATATAAATTATTAATAATATGTTTAGTTATTTATTTCAAAAAATTATCCATTAACAGATATTTGTTTTATAAAATTGACAGCAATAAATTAATTTATTAAATATTATTAAATATTATTAAAAATATTATTATTAAAATATAAAATATTATTACTATCACATAATAAATATTATCGTTTAATTTCGGTTATCAATTTGAATTACCAATATATCATGAACGCCTACTTATTTATAATTAATTTCATTTTTTAAGATAAAAATCTGAAATGAAATGATATTAAAATTTTTAAAAAATGTCATATTAAAGAAAATAAATTGTAATATATTTTCGATTCCCTTTTAATAGATTCTAAAATCTCATCTTAAAATTTTTTCAAGGAAATAGAAGTGTATATTATAATAATATTCCCATATAATTTTTTTTTGGAAAACTAATTTTTCCAACCTTAATTATCTACTAAAGAAATGTCGAGGTTCGCGTGCTGAATGTAATTAAGTATATTTAAAAAAAGAAAATTGTTGATTTTTCTATTGTTATTTTTTATTTACAAAATCAGCTGATCATATTTATAAAGTTTCAGTTAAAATTCTACACGTTTTAGGCGATTATATTCAATTTGGATGTTGTCGAGGTTACCTAAATAATAGAGTAAAATAATTAATAAACATGTAAAATGGTTGGGGGAAACAATTATAAGTGATTAAAATGTGGTTCTGGAGCTTAATAAAAAGGGAATGAAAAAGAAATGTTGAATAACGAGAAGGGAATAAGAGAAAATCAATAAAAACAGACAATTGAATAAAAGAAGGTCATTTATAATTAACGAGTGCAAATTTAGGAAAACAAAAACAAAATCAAAATTTGCACGTTATTCCAAAAGCCCTTTCAAGATAAGAAAAGGAATGTTGTTTGGGAATCCGGAAAAGGGCATCTCTAAAAATTATTTATCTGGATAGCTGTCAGTGATTATAGAGGCCCAAATGGAATGAGCGGTAAAAGATATTGGAAATTCTATTTGACATCAGAAAGTGTCATTGATTAACGGAGTATAAAAAGGGAACGCAGTTGGAGAGAAAAGAGAAAAAAGAGATTAGACAGAAATTGGACAGAATTCGACGAATAATTGGAAAGGAGTAAATTACTGAAAATTATTAAAGAAAGGTATTAAAGAGAAATTTGGAGAAAACTTAAATTTGAAATCAAGGAAGAGAGAAATTTGAAACTGAAATTAAGCGAAGTCAAAGCAAAGAAACTAAATCAGACTTATCGATCTCAGAAACCCTTCACAGTAGTCGAGTGATTGTGAAATCCAATTGATCCGAAAAGTGCTATTCTTCCTGAAAGGTCGTAATAAGCACAAGTCGTGACTGTAACAGATAATTCTTTGTGTCATTTTAAAGTGGAAATAAAGTGTATTAATCAATAAAGTTTATATCGTTTGGAGTTCATTACTGTTGTTTAAAAGCACGGTTGGAGTCAGAATGACAATAAATCCTATTCAAATTCACCGACAAACCCAACAATGTTTGTATTATTATTATTATTATTATTATTATTATTATTATTATTATTATTATTATTTTTATTATTATCATTTTTATTATCATTATTTTTATTATTATTATTATTATTATTATTATTATTATTATTATTATTATTATTATTATTGGTGAAAATATCGGACTTAGGTCAGTTTTTTGTAACCTAAAAAGATTTGTAATAATGATAAAACTTTGCGTGCAATAAATATCTTAAGTATTTGGTAATATTTCTTACAAAAGACTTAATATAAGTTTTTGACTTTGCTTTTATTAGGTGTTTTTTAACACATGGTAAAGACAAAGCCAAAATTTTGTGTTGCTTAGAATTAATTTTTGGTCGTTTGTCATTATGAAAATAAATGAAGTGTATCAAAAAAACATCAAATGTGATCAAAAAATAAAAGATAACTTTATTTTCTCAATGTGCTATAAATTAGTTAATTATATGAAGTTTATTTACAATTGCAGCAAAATTTATTAATAGGTACATTTATACAAAATATGTATATGGTCTGCCTTAAAGCGGTATTGGGAACTAGAGTGTTAATTTTAATAATTAGGTTTTAATAATTAAAAAACAGTTGAAATATAGTGAAATGTTATATAGAATATTCAGTTGGTGTTTATATATATATATATATATATATATATATATATATATATACATTATTATTATTTAATTATTATTATGTGATTAAATTTCCACTTTTCTAAAATGAAGTCTTTGTAATTACAAGATGAGAATTCATTTCAGTGATTAAATGTCAGATTATTAGATAAAAACAAGAATATATATGGATGAATTATTAACTACGTTTTAAATCTTTCATTTAATCTGAATTTCTTTTGAACATAATTGGAAAAATATTAATTGTCAATTTTTAATATCTATATGTAATTTTATAATCAGCTATATTTAGGTGATTGAAATATTTATTTAGAGATTAAACTGATATAATATTTTATAAATTTATTTTATCAATTATTTTGTTTTAATAATTCAAATAATTTGATTTTTAATATTTTACTACTTGAGTTGTTTGAAACTTAATTAAGATCAACAATGAAGTTGATTGGAGCATGTAAAAAATGTTTTAGGTATTTAATGAATATTAATTTTGTAATTATTACTAATAAGTTTTAAAATACATGATTCTTAAAGTTTATATTATGATTCAGTTTATACTAGCCACTAAGAGTAGTTTACAGGGACTTAGTTTTTATGTTGTAAGAAATTTTTCTATTCACCGAAAATGGTATTCTTCAGAGCAGTATCTCGCAAACTGTGACACGAAATATTTTCAAATTAATACTATATATTCCACAATTATCAATAAATTCAATTGTGTGATAAAAAGTTGTTCAAAATATTTTTCGAATTAAGTGAAGCATTCGATTCAAAATTACATCAAATGTAAATTTAGTGCAAAATGTTACTTTTATTGTATTTAATAAAAATATATTAACCCATTGACTCTATTTGACTTGTGTCACCTGCATTTAGTGATTAGTTGTTTATTCAAATCATGCCAGGTTCTCGGTGTGCTCTCTATCATTTAAATATTATATCATTAACATTAATTACCATATTTGTTCATCAAAATAGATTTTTTTTGTTTTAAAAAAATCACAATTTTGGAAATTAAATTGATTTAAAATGTCACAGAAAACATTAAGCAATTAGTTAGCTTTGGATTAGAAATTAAAAGAAATAATTAAATAAATTATTGCTAATAATTTATAATTATTGTAGAGCCTACAGCATTTAATTTTTAATTATTTTTAATAAATTGTAATTAAATTACAAATATGTTATTAAAAATAACAAATATTTTTTTAAATATTTTAAACATGAACTGCACCTTTTTCAATTTAAAAACGTGCCAACAACTCTCCAAAATCATCAACCATTTATCGATAAATTTTCATACAAAAGTCAAACGCGGAAATTGCTGTTTTGTTTAATGCTCATTTCCACATATTTATGTCAGCTATTAACAAAACAAACTCATTTCAAAACCGAAACTGTTCGAGCCTTTTCAGATAACAAATTATTGTATTCTCCTAAAAACCGTCGGAAATGGAAGAAATATCATTGATATACGATGTGAAAACTGCAATGTCATCAACGATAAAACTCGAGAAATATACTTGAAGAATGCCCAATTAAAATATGTTAAAAAGTTTATTTGCAGATCAAGCGATAAAGTAGAATCACGATTTATTGATGGAAAAAGTCGTCCGTAACTAATCAGAACCAAGCAATAGCTGACTCAGAAAACATTCATTTCATTGTCATTTCTCAACTCGGTTCTACTTGCAACACTATCAGACTATCAAATACTCGTGACCCACTGGTCAAGAAACGAAATCAACTTATTTGATTAATTTCAAATATGTTTTAAATATTATTGTTGTGTTCTTACAATTATATTTAATACTTTTTAGAATCCCAACTTCCCAAAACTACAATTAAATAAATTACATACATAAAAAATAAAAATTTAATTTTGAAATAATCTACGCAAATTTATATGTAAGGGTCCCAAAACATAGAAAAACATCAAAATCGGAAATTTAGCCTACGGTAAATTTTAGAAAATTTAGCTTACTAAACAAAGAGATGAGAAAGAAAGGCCGTCAAAGCTAAACAGGAATTTTTAAAACCAATAGATTACGTTGATCTGATCAACATTTGAAGTAGAAAATCATTCATTGTGGTCGTTATCTTATTTGATTTATCACAAATTGGATTTTTATTTAAACGGGTTATCTAAATTTGAAAGGAAACAGAGAGAAAACAGAAAAAAATTGTAAAGAGACAAATAATAAGAAAAGTTGAAATTTATTAAATCGGAGGTAATTATATTTTTCCAAGATTTTGAATAAAATAGTTGCATTTAAAATTTGATCAGAATTTAATTTTTTCGAAATTATAAATCAAGGATTTAATAAACATTTTTAATTATTTAAAAGAATTTATTCTGTCCAGCATGTTTTAATAAATATGTAAACTATGAAATGGTTTTTCGTGCTAAAAACAGATTGCCCACTTTTTGCATGTGGCTAGCCCCAAATTCAATATTTTTTTTATTTTATTTTATTAAAAAATTGTTACTTATATTAAAAAAACCAATATTCTCTTGAAATTCTTTAGCAAGGATCCATGCAGCAGACGGTAACTCACCAATTTAAAGAAATATTTCAATTTTTGTAAATCCATTACAATCCTCTTAATGTCATCCCTTATCCCCTTTTGACGCCCTTTAAAATCTTTTTTTTGTTATTAATTTATTTGATAAATTTCAATGATTTATGATTCGTTCACTTCGTAATAAATAATTTGGTGCTATTGATTTTTATTACAATGACTTTTATATATTTTTCATTTTTCATCATTCTGCTCAATGGACTTTGAGGATAGCTTGTTTTAATCGAAATTATCATCTTTTAAACTGACAATATTTATTACAATATTTATAACTAGTTTGTTTGAAATAATTTAACTAACCAAACTGGCCAACGTACTAGCCAACACACCACCAAATAACAACCAATCAATTAACAACTAATCATAAAACAAAATTAACTAAAGTAACATTTTTATCCAAACATTTTTGTAAAATGCCAGAAACTAAATTTTTTATAACTTTGTTGAATGAGCTGGTTGCTAATAATGAAGATGATGATGATATCATTAAAAACATAAAATTCATGGTCAACCGTACCGAAAAAATTGTAGAAGATCTTCCATTTGATCCCATTCTCAATTTGCCAACATTGGAGAGAAAGAAAAATTCATTCCAATCGATATTTAGTTATATTTTTGATGAAAATAATAATTGGATGCGAATAAAAGTAGAATTAATGTATATGAAGCACATGATTTTAAAATCCGGCTCCGACTATGAAAATTATTTCCAATGGTCTATAAAGTTATATTACTTTATATTATCATTATTTAGGTAATAGAAACAAAAATTAATCCATGGATAGAAGCAAACGGTGGATGGGTAACAATTATTCAAGTTGCCGCAGAAGCCAAACGTTCAGATATTTATATTTCAAATTGTACATTTTTATTAAAACTATTAACTAGTGCATCTGTCATATATATCTGTAATAAAGTTTATCATAAATTTTAATAAATGTATTATAGGGTGAAGCTTATTTTTTAACTTTTGAAATATAATCTTCTTACCCTCCAATTTTGTTCCTATTTATGAAATAATAATTCAGACAACATATGAGCACAATTGAACAATATTTAGAGGTAGCTCAATGATGGTGAAGTTTCCAGCATTCTGATCGTCAGACTCGGACGGGTCCATAATTGTATTCTTCCAGTGTGGTTAACTGGTTATGGGACTTTAATCATTTTTAATCCTTACATCATAACAATCAATAATAGCCGGAATTGTTCATTCAAACAAAATAAAACTAAACATATGATATTACATAATTATCATTATTATCACACAATTTTTTTTTATTTTCTATAACTTTTGCCCATGATGCATGTAGGTTTGCTTACTTATTCACACTGTGATTCATGTTGCCCGGAGCAATGCATCATGCTTGGTGGATGAGCAAAGTCATATACAGTTTAAAGAGCTGGATGTTCAAGGCTCAATTCAAACTTACTTCTGCAGAAGAAAGAGGATTACGCGATGTGTGTGTGTTTGCTGTACGCATCTACCTGAAAGCCTGGATCTCTGCACCTCAAGCATCCGATGCTCCTTACAATGACTTTCTGCTGCTCAAGTCTCTGCTTGAATACTCGTCTATCCATTCTGCAATCTCAAAGCAAACATCACAAAAGTTTTCCAACCATTTGTGGTACCTGTCACAGGAACTTGTTAGCTTTGTATTATTCTTTTTTATTGTAATAAAACTACATTTTTAAAGATTTATTGATTATTACATGTACATGCTTCATCACCACAATATTCTATCATTATATTTTCTATAACATTATAAATTTGTTAGTGGTGAATTCCATCATCTTTTTATTAACAAGGCCCACAAGGATGCAGATACCTCGCAGAAGGTTATGATAATCATCCATAGCACATTCTTGAATATTTGATGGGATGTTATCAAGAGCAGTTTTAATACGACTTGGAACTGTAGCATTTAACATATCCATCCAACGAAGAGTTTTTCCTGCTTCACTTTTATCGAATTGTGCAGCTTGAGAAGAAACAATATGAGATGTAATTCTAATTTGTGGTTTGAGAGTAGACAAAGCCTCTCGAGCTGTGCTAGCCTCTTTAATTTCTCCGGCTCTACTAGGAATAAAGTCGCAAGATTTTGCAATAATAGAATGCCGTAATATATTAAATGAGCTCCGACTAGAATCATTATCTGACCAGACACCACATTTGTATGTCATAAACATAAATCCACCAACTGCAAATAATTTATCAGAATTATTCAAAAATTTAAGAATAGCAGGCATTTTGAGGAATTTATTCAAATTAATTTACAAATTATAATTACAACTTAAATTTCACATTTAATTTTCAAATTTCTTCCATTTACATTAAAATTTTAAACAACCGTTTAAAACCAAAAAATTACAAAAATTACAAATTCCAAAAAAACAATTAAAGTGTTTTCTAATCTTTTTCATTCACTTTAACCATAAATTCTGTTTTTGGTTTTTCTGTCATTAATTTTGATTTTAATTTTAATTATTGTTGTTACTTGGAGAAAAGACTCAAATTTTGAATCCATTCTCCAAGTTACCAAACAACATGAGGCTAAGGGAACAGACTAACCAAATTCTCAACAGTTAGGCTCAACTAAATTTTCAGTAGGGATTTCTTCATCATTAATAATTTCAGTATCTTCATTATTAACAATTTCTGTATCTTCATCATTAATAAATTCAGTATCTTCTCATTAACAATTTCTTCATCGTCACTCGGACATTCAGAATCACAACCAGAATCTTTTTTATCTAATGCTTCAACTAGAGTTAACATATTTCTAATTTTTATACCTGATATTTCTTCGAGTTTATCGAACAAAAAGTGTATTAAATATTCTAACGACAATTAATTAATTATTTTTTATTTTACCTTTTTCAGACATTATTTTCAAACAATTTTAAACCCAATTATAATTTTGTTTATAGAATATGTTGTAAATAAAACAAACAAGATCTGATTAAATACATTTATGAACACTAAAATATACATTAAAATAGTTGTGAAAGTCTAGCAGTTACAATTTTCCAGTTTGGAGAAAGCACATCATTTTGATCAGCTTTATATCCTTGTATTGTTATTGTTAAAACCAGTTTTCTTGTTTTTTGAAACCTATTTCTGCAAATGCATCATAATGTCTGGTATATTGACAGGTGAAGAATGCATTTTGATTGCATTTCAAATTCGAATTGATCTTATTGAAAACAGTATCAATATAGTTGATATCTATCATTGAGAGTGTCCCAGCGAGATATTGAAATTGAGTTCTATTGAGTTTGGCTGGATTTACCAATTGCATATTGATAGGCTCCTTTAAAAATACATTTTATAATTGTAGAACAATTGAACTGGTTGGACAAGTTCTTCTTTAGCAGAGCTCACTATTTTTTTGGTCATGTTTGAATTATGATCTTTACGTGGTGACGAGCTTTTATACCCTTGCTAGATACTGATTAACCAATCAGAATTGTTGCTGCATCCATATTGCATGTATTTCTATACAAGTTTATATTAAGGTGTTTCTATTATTCTAATATATTATTTTTTTCATTATTATTATTATTATTATTTCAAGTTATTTTTATTATTATTAATATTATTATTATTATTACTAACTACTAAATATTTCTAAGTACTACTATTAAAACACATAAATACAAATTATTATTACTAACTATTAATACTAAATAAAACCAAAAACAAATCAAAAACAGGTAAAACACAAAGCATTTATTTTCGTAAAAGTTGGAGTTTACAAAAGTTTCTTATTCGACGTACCGCTGGTATCGGAAATTGCAGCAACTACAATCAAGAATACATGGGTATTCAGTTGTCATTTCCGTTTCGATCCTGTTGATTTTGTTGTCCCATAGCGCCTGCTTGATTAGCTCCGAAATCATTATTCGGGTTTCATTAAATATGAGCTCTGGAATCATTGATGGCTCTTAATTCTTTATTATTGCATTAATTTGCGGATGGTAATACTTCATTCTTCCGATTACCAGGGTTTCATATTCTTCTAAATAAAATAATAATAAAAGAAAATAAATTAAAAAATAATTTACAATAGCAAATGTTATCTGTCATCGGCTTAGCAATATTTTCCATTTTAAAAATGAAATAAAATGAATAAGCAAGTTGTTTTAATCAATAATTAGACAATCAGATATCGACCAATCCCATGATTTTATTGTCTATGGCTGTAACAATATTTTTGTACTCTAGATTTTGCAATCTTAATATGACTATTTTCCCACTGGCAAACACGTTAACACACATTGGGATGTATTTTAAAAGCCTCAGTGCAGAAAATAATTCTGGCTCGAACACACAAAGACATTTTGTTGGCATGTTGTATAGATTGATACAATGTCCCATATCCATGGTAACCGTAATTGACTGGATTTTAATATCCTTTATTCTATATTGTAATTTATTGACATCTATAGGTTTATTGCATCACATGATTCTGCATTTGCCGGATTTGAAAAATATTATAGGGTATTTTTCACTCCTATCAACAATTTGCTGGGTTTACCAATCGGAAACGTCATTTTTGACACGTCGAAAGTTCCTTTATAATTTATATTTGATAATATAATTAAACAATAATGAAATATTAATCTATATATATATGATTTTTAGAAAGAGTTCATTAAATTGTATAATATAAACAAAAACTATAATTATACAAATTAATAATGGAATTATGAAATGATGCGATATATCAAATCGTCGGCCTAAGTGGTAGTCGTAAAACTATGTTTTTTTTGTAAATTACTGAAATCTAATTTATAATAATATGATGATATAACATGACCTTGTTCTATTGTGTGATATGATGTGGTTATGTATCCAGGTGCGCTATGTAAACCATAAATTAGGCAATGGTGGTGTAATCAAGTATGTTATATATGCCTGGAGCTTGTGTTACTTTGTTTGTGATTATATAATACATAAAGAGGGTCCTTTTGTGCTGGATAGCTCATGATATGCTACTGTAGAGGAGGTTGTTACCAATCGATCAAGCTATAAATCTTTGAAATACATCAAGAGGATTGATCAGAAATCACAAAATAGCAAAGTAAAGTATATACAAAATTGGAATTTTCCCATAAATTTTGAGAACATACAAAAATTGAAAAATCACACTAAATAAAATTATTAAAATTAATATTAATATTATTTGTCTTTATTTATTTTCAGTTATTTATTATGTGTAAAACACGCTATTTAAGAAAAATAAATTATTCAGATACCATTAATTTATTTAAACACAATTATATTCATTTTTTTATTTAAAATTTAAAGTCAGAACTTTGTTACGGTCATTCCACCACTTTTTTTGCTCTTAACATTTCTTTTTCATATTATTTTAAATTTAGGTTTTTTATTAAAGAATGTTTTGTATGCTGAGCTTCATAATCAAAATAAATATTAAAAATATTATCATGATTTTATAATTATAATTTTTTAGATAACTAATTCGTTATGTTTATATTTTGTTGTAAATAATTCTTTTTTTGTTTTAATTAACTATATATATTTTCTGAAAGATTTACATGTTCCAAATTTTTAAATAATACTTTTAATGTTTATTTCGAATGTTTTTATTTTTACGAATATTGACAAAATAAATATATGATAGAAAAATAAAAAAGATTATTCAATCAGAAAAAGACATGGAAAACAAAAACAAAAGTGAAAATGTTTAATGGTAGCATTGATTTTAAAATAGGATAAATGTTATTTCTAGTTATATATGTTTTGAAGAAAAATATATAAAATGTTTTTTAAAAAACCTTTTAGATGTAGATTCAAGAGTATGAACCAAATATTTGACGTGTCGGAACTAAAGTGAGATAAATTTTTAATTGAATGCAGACAAACAAAATATTTGCTTTGAAATGCCTTGGATATTTTCTACATTAAAGGTTTAAATGAATTAAAAAGAAGTACATTTTAATAGCAATGTCATAAAATACATCAGTTTTAGGGTATTTAATAGGAAGGTACTGTAACAAAATAATTTAGCGTCCCTTTTAATCAAATTATAATCAAATTACTGTCTGGGATATCAAAATTACAATATTGATAAGAAAATGGATAAATGTAAAATATTATAATTATACATATATTAATAAGAAAAATAGATATATAAAGTAGTAGTTTGACAAAATAATGACGAAACCATTTTTTATGCAAAAATTTGTTTTAATACTCAGTTTATGAAAAATAAAATAAAAATAAAATTTGTCTTTTAATTTATAACCAGTTTAATTCAAAAGTCAATTAATAATAATTTTCCATAGCAATAATAACTATTTTGAAAAAATGCTTTTCTTTATAGATGAAAAAAGTATGTTTTTACTTTTATATATTTTCTTACATATTTCTTTATATCTGGTGTTTCAAAAAAAAATGTTTTTGTTAATCTAATAAAAATTCTGACAAACCGGTTGGAAAACACTGTATAATATTTTACAAGCTAAAATATTATTAAAGTAAAACAATTTTTGTTATTTATTTTATTTTATCTACAAATATTATTTAAAGTTTTAAAATTACAATCGAAATCAAATGGAAATTTTCAATTTTAGTTTATGAAAATTAGAAAAGATTTTTTCTAGTTTAAAAGTAAAGCTTTGAAGCAGATAATTAATATTGATTTTCAAACTCAATTTTGTCGTTCTTAAAAAAATGTTTTAAATTATTTTCAAATTTTTAAATATTTTGGAATATTTATTGGCTTTTTTATTCGAAGTGAAAATATATTTTGAATTTATAATGTGGTCTAGTTTGTTGTAAGTTATAACAAACTAGACAATATTATAAGATGACCGTTTTGTTGGGGTTATGTGATTTTCAAAATTATAATAAAAAAATAAAATAAAAAAACAAAATTTGGAAAATAAAATAATTAATTAAAAATAATTTAAAAAAAATCAAAATCAATATTGTTTGGGGGAAATGGGTATGAGCCGACGCACATTGACGAGACAATTACAAAAATAATAATATGAAATTAATTTGTGACCCCTAGAAAAAGTTATTAAGAAAACACAAATTAATTAATTAATTAAAACGACGAAAACAAATAAATTAAATGAGATAGAAATTCTAAGATTTTAATAAATTTAAATAATTATTTCCTAATATAATCTACTACAAAGTTTTCTCCCGAGGAATGGCCGAAGCGGCCAAAAGATAAAAGCAAATTATTCCACGAATTCCCCTGGAGTTCAATCAAAATTCTACAAAAACTAATTAGTTATCGAGAGGAGATTCCTATATAAGGGAGTCTCTAATCGACAACTGGGACAAAAATGTTTTCAAATAAAACTAAGCAAGTGGAAGCGTAACAATCTATTGAAAAGTTTGGAGAATTGAAAAGAAAGTAGTTAGTGGTGAATCGGACTCGTGTCAATAGGATTTTGAGATCTAGAATAATAAGATTTAAAGGGCGGCTTCCCGTGGGGATTCCTGCTAATCCTGTAAATTGGAAATTGTGAATCGTTGTAAAATTGTTGGTATCAAATAAAAGTTTTCTTGTAACATTTACTAACATTTAGCTAAAATTGAACATGTTAATAGCAATTCTTTTATACTTCATACCTCTCTTAATGCAATGTATATTTTCTCCTTAAATATGTACTCAAAATAAAAACGTATTAATAAACTAATTTTGTTTTAACTGTTAAACGCGTTCGATAAATGTATATGTCATTATAAAACTTAAAACCATTCGCAACTAAAATATATATTTTCTATATTCATAAATATATAAATATATAATTGCATCGTAATGGGCATTTTCTTTTATTAAGAGATCTGATTTAGAAACTTTGAGTAATAAAACCTTTACCTAACCATTGATCAAATATGTCTTGAGTTATCACATATGTAATGATCTGATCCAATTAAGGCATATTTTATTGCAATAATAATATATATGGAACCCAGTTATTCATTTTCTTTACCATTTTTTGAACTTTACCATTTTTTAGAATTCAGTTATAAATAATCATTTCTCTACTTCAATTTTTGTATAATAAGCTTTGTCCTTGGATCTTGCATAGCTTTTGATATTAGTCATTCAGTATCAATTATAGGTGTTAAAAATCTTAAAATTTAAATGAAAACTTTAAGAAACGGTTAAAAATCGTTTGAGTACTTTTACTCTAATGCAAAAAAAATAAATTACTTATTTGAAGTTTTGACATAATTACGTTATTAAACAATGCAAATCATGCTAATAACAAACATAAACATCGCTGCATACCAGTTTTAAAATCTCAATGATAACATGTAAAACAAAATATCAATATATCATTCTTGGTCTAGTATTTGTTATTTTCAGTAGGACAATGGACCGTCTTTGAGGACGAGGATAAAAAATAGAAATATCAAATTTAAAAAAAAATTTAATTTTTTAAAATATATATGGTATCAACTGGAGAATAAGCTAAGAGCAAATAAATAATAATTTCATGTTAAATTTAATTTAAATTTACTTGAGTGGTAGCACTTTTCAATTTAATATTACAAGTAATTGAATATTTAAAAATTATTTCTAAATATTTATTTGAAAACTAATTTTTTACTATTAATTAAATTGCCTAGAGCAATTAGATAGATTAATTCATTTTTATAGCAATACATATTAATTTTAATTTCATTCTGTTGTATTTAAATAATATGAATTGCTTAAATAATATCGGAAAATGACAGATTTTGATTGTAATTAATTTATATAATTTTGGTTGTAAGAATGTATGAGTGTAACACTCAATGGATTTATTTTGATATTGTGAAAGAGTAAAAAATTTATATGTATCAATCAATACTCCGGTTTATGTTGTGTTTATGGGGTTTTTTTGTTGTGTAACGTTAGAAACATACAGCATCATATTAATCTAACGAATAACGAGATTAAAATGTTTTCAGCTTTTATTGTATTTTATTTATCGTCATTTTTGACGAGCTACAGCTAGTTATAATAAATATTACTTTATAAGTTTTCCATTATCTTTATGTAACGTAATCTAATAATTTACATTACTTTTAATTTAGGTTTTCACAGAAAATTTAATATTAATACTTTCTAATAATTACTTAAATAATAAATATTTTTGTAAAATTTTAATTAATTATTTTTTTGTAACATCACCATTTATTAACTTAATTGATAAAATTTATTAAATAAATATATCAAATAAATAAACAAAAATCCTATCATTTTTAATATCGTAAACAATTATTTTTCATATTTCAAATAGTATTTTGAAAAATAAATGTCTAATCCTGAAATATTCAAACCGATGGAGAACTATTATATTTTATTGATAAATTATATAGTATACATTTCGAGAATTTTTATTTCCCTATCTCAAACGTGTTAGTTATTTTGGTGTGAAAAAACAATAGATGAACAAAACATATTCCTGATTTTTAAGAGACATGCAGTTGGTGAAACCATTAAATTAATACATATAACTAATGTAAACCTCAAAATTAATTAAAATAATATTTATTACAGTAAATTTAAGGTTAGCGAAGGGACAACTATGTTAAAGTTATTTGATTTTTGGTATTCGATATAATTTCTAACGGTAAACTAATTTTGATCTTATTCGGCTTTCAGTACAATAGGTTTTCGGTTATCCGACACTCGATTATTTCGGTGTTTGGTAATCCTAACAATTTTACTGTTCTAATTTTGAATTTTCAAAATATTTTATTTTGAAGAAATTAAATAATTGATTTAAAATATATATTTCTTTAAGATTTGTATATTTTGACAGCTGAATTTGTGTTTTAATCAAATATCTTGAACAACAAGATAAATTCAATTATATGGACTTATTATTGCTTCGAAATCAACGTGATATTGCATTTGAAAATATAACATTTTCAAAAGACAAAAGAATTTGTTAAAAAGTAAATAAAAACGTTAATTGTTGGAGTTTTCTCTTTTTAAAGATTTCTCTGTGTTTTCCACAAGATAAGTATTTCTTTGCAAACAAAACCTTCAAATGCGAAATATAAATAAGCTTTTAATTTATGATTGTTTTTTAAAGTTTTTAAAGGTTTTTATTGTTATGCAAATTCTAACTTTTCGATTTTTCAGAAAAAACGGAACGAACAGAAAATGTGAAAATTTGGTCCCAAGGGTTCGAATTATCATCTAAGGATCTCTCGTTTATCATGGATTAAACTCAATGATTCTATAATCAGTACGAAATTTACTCCATTACCATGTCTCATCAAATATCGCATTTATCAAATATGTACTTATGAAAGGTTTGAGGCTAAACATATGAGAAACTCATAATTCTTTTGTCACTTCTGTAGGGGTTCATCTAGGGCAGTGGTTCTTAACCAGGGATGCTCGCAGTTCCGGGGGTACGATCTAGTATATATAGGGTTGCGAGTTTACAATTTTATAAATTCACTGTAATTAGTAGGTACTTATGCACTCAAGTATCTCCCGGGTTCGAATCCAAAAAATACAAAATATTAACACTAACTGCATTTTTTTTGGTCCAGAACTGATCTAACCCTGTACCTGACCCTGTTTTATTTTATTTAATTGATTATTTTAGAATCTAAAATTTAGATAATAGTTAAGATTTTTAAAAAATAGTTATGCACATAATATTAATAAAAAATATATTGTGCATTGTTTTTTTAAATTATATAATTCCTTATTTTTGGTAAGGGGTGCAAGAATTTTGTTTGAAAACTTTAGGGGTGCAAATAGCAAAAAGATTAAGAACCACTGATCTAGGGTAATTCAAAAAGAAATTGAAACACTTTACAATAATTTAAAATTAATAAATAAAATACAAAATTAATTAGAAATTAATGCAAATTAAAAAATTGGCGTATTTCAGAGATACAGGTTTTTGCGTATTACAAATGAGGAGACAAATAATATAAAATCAATGGGTGGTCCATTGGAAAATTTATTCAAAAAATACAAACTAATTAAAAAGAATACATAAGCTTAATTATTATGTAGAAACTTCGAGCTGTAAATGATAAAAATAATGAGACTAGTATTTTATCAAAATTAATAATGGGAATAAAATTAATGGGAAAAGAGCTTTGAAATAAAAGCGAAATGTAGCGACCTAATTATTTTGTAGGTATGAAAGCGTGGTTTATCAAGTTGTTTTGTTGTTGCTTAATTGAATTATTTTGAAGGATATTATAACTAAAAAGGATTGACACTGGTAACCAGTTACGAGTTAGATCAAAGACAAAAAATTAAACATCGTAAAAGAAATCAGTAAAGAAAAAAGGATAATTTATAAGTTTAAGAATATCGTACAAATATGCATATATATATATATATATATATATATATATATATATATATATTTGAAATTGAATAAATTATTTGTGTTTGGTCTTGTTTGATTTTTTGAAACAAAGAGCACAAGGAATCAGAGTCAGAACAGACTTTACTACAATAACCCACCAGTTCTATTAACTTTTAAAACACCAAATTCAAATGCGGGAAATATATTCATAGGATCGAATGTATTTCGTTATCATAAGTATACTTAACAAAGTTCATTCCCTAGCATTCAAAGTTTTCCGGTCACTTAAGAGATCCTTTATCATGGTAGAATACTTCGGTGTCCACAGATTTTGAAATATGGTGATTTTGTATATAAATAACATTTTAAAATTTTTTTAATCTTTAAATCATATTTTCCAAATACATTTTTTTAATAAAAATAAATGTTCTGTGACTAAATAACAATGAAAAATAAAAATGGTAAAAGAAACAGATTAATAAATTTGATTAAGTCATAAAATTACCATTTTTAAAATTTTATTAAATGTTTCACTAGATTTTTGGATTTTGAAAATCTTTTTTTACATTTACAGAATAATTATATCAAGCCAATTACATCTGAACTTGTTATAATATGATATTTTCTCACCACACAATTAAATAAAACGAAAGGGTTTTTGAATTTAGGATGACTAACTGAGAAAAATAAAATTTTAAAATGTACTCGAGTACAAGAAACGACATAAGAATCTCGAGTCTAGTCACAAAAGTTTGAGGTTTTGACTATGAATCAGTATTGACATCGATGTTTTGTTGATATTCAGCAATCAATAAAACATCAATATCATTACTGATTCAAATTTCAAAAATAAAAAGTTCGTAATATTATTAAAAACGAAAATAAATCAAGGGTGAAAACTAAAAGAAGTTCTTGATTCCAGGATATTATTTTAAAATAGTTAAAATATAAGACTAGGCTAAAATGTCCCTACACTCGTAAAAAAATTATAAAGTTAGATATAACAATATTTTATTTGAAAAAGGCAATATTTGTTTGTCAGAAATCAAAGGTTTGTTGAAATGTAATAAAAATTGTTTACAGTAATTGACGGATCTTTTTTGAAAGTTTGTGACTAACTTCAATTTTTGAAGGAGAACAGAAGAAAAGTAAATTATTTAACAGGTGAAAAACATAAAATAAGTGTCAAATGATTTATTTATAAATAGATATGTGCAGTTTTGTCCTTAATACACGAAAGTAGTTTGTAAAGATTACGACAGAGACTAAATAAAGAAGAAGCCTTTTTAAGCTTTGAGTCTTCTCAAAACGAAAATCTAAGAAATAATTTGCTTTAGAAGACATTGTCGAAGGTTCCTAGTTTAAATAAATCATTTTTTCTAAGATTTTAGAAGGTATTTAATTGAAAAAATTATATGAAGAAATAAAACATATGTATTGTATTTTTTTATTTCGAAGTCAGTCTAAGAACTCTTTAGCCTCACCACGTATTTTTCTATATCATAGATTTAATTGTAAAATTTATGATAAATACTTTTAAATGTAAGTAAATATTTAAAAATTTAATTTTTAAATTGTAGAAATTCATACAAAATACTCAACAATCCATTTTAAAAATTTTAAATATTGTTGTTATATTTTTCAATACAAATAAATAAAGTTTTTAAATGTTTTTAGTCAAGAGTTTGAAGTGATTCTAGAACAAAAAACGTTTTAGATTTGTTTGAATTGAAATTAATTAAAATTCTATCACAATTTATTTTTTATTGTCCATTGTAAATTTTGAATAATTATTGAAAGAAATCTTTTTAATTATCATTGCTTATTTAATTTTAATTGACAAGATTTTAATAATTTAAACAAAAATAAAATCATCAATTCTTTTATCGAATGGAATTTTATGTTGATGAATTTCAAACAAAAAATTAAAACTTACACAAACTATAATATCTGAGTTTTATAAACAATCCCGAAGCACAGAAATTTTCAGCATAATCTATTTTCAAGATGGAAATTTTGATTATATAGAGGTTTTTCTCGTTTGGTAAAAAATATAAATTAAATTTACGATTGAAATTTTCATTTCTGATTAGTCAATGTAAAGCTATGAAATATTTCCCAACTCACATTTTCATTTGTTCCACAGCTAAAATGGAAAACATCAGTTACAATGATTTTCAGCCAATGACAGCCTTTTATTTATTAATAATTTGTATATTTTTTCGGATTTTCTCATTTCGTTTTGTCAAAATGGATCATTGCTATATATTGTGAAGTTTTATACACGATGCAAATCAAAACTTCATTTAAATATTTATTTCCATAACTTAACTGATTGGATTTCTGAACTGTTGATAATTGGAAATTTGTTTGAATTCTTCTGTTGAAACTGTTGACGTTTTTCGTGTCTGATATTTTCTATATTTTAAACTTCTCGCGTTTATTGGATATTAAAAGAAACTTTTTCTTCTTTATTTCTCTAATATTTTTGTTTTCTTTTTTGATGTCATTTATAATTATTTTTTAAACTTATATATATACTGATATGTTGTTAATAATTATAGATATTAATAAAATACTATTATATTATAAATATAATTATATTTATAATTATAATTATAAACTGATAAAACTGATATTACTTGTGAAATCACTAGAAAAAAAATGTGCCGAAAATTTGTGAATATAAAACATCATAGTCAAACAATAAAAATTTCTATCTGTCAATGCAAAATGTTTATATGTAAATGTTTTTCATCTGAGTTTATTAATAATAATATTTATTAATATTTTAATTATTTTAGGGTCAAACGTTTATTTCAATATTTTTATTGTTTACATTCTTTACTTTGATTTCATTAACAAGATTTTTAAACATTTTTTTTACTTTTGTTCAAACCTTTAGGTTTTTGACTTATTTATGTTTAATTTCTTCTGTAATCCTGAATAGCTTATATTACGGTGCACTTCTAAAATTGTCTGGTGCCATTAAAGAGATTAAATAATTTTTTTAATTATCTTCAAAAATAAGTTAACAATTTTCAGAGAAATCACTTTGATTATGAAATTTATATGAAAGTTTTTTTTTTATCTTTTGTTTGTAAAACGCATTTTGTTATTTTGGTCAATGGCAGTTGATACAGGAAGATAAAAAATAATGGAAATAGATGAGGATTGACTGTTTGTGGCAAGAAAAAGAAAGAGAGAGAAGCTATTTTTTTAATGATCCAATCATTTTGAAAGGACCAGAGACTTAGATGCGAATATTAATTAACAATTAAATGATATCCATGAACTGCAACACAAAAAATATAATTTTCAGCATTCAAAAGTTATTGAATCATTGTAAAAATTATAGAAACCCCAAAGAATGTTTATTAAAACTTTCTTGAAAGAATTCTTCAAGATAAAAATTTTGTTTTAATATTACTCAAAGAAAAAATCAATTTGTTTATGAAAATCTGTGAAAGCACCCATTTAGGTAAGTAAACTTATCGATTTTTTAATGAAAATGTAATAATGAAAAAATTATTATATGTATTATCATTTTAATAGGAAATGAATGGATTACTTACTTAGGAAGTAACAGATAATATGCAGTAATTATAATTTTAATTTATATCAGGTTTTAGTTTATGTTGAAAAAATAGTAATAATAATAATAATAATAATAATAATAATAATAATAATAATAATAATAATAATAATAATAATAATAATAATAATAATAATTATTATTATTATTATTATTATTATTATTATTAGAGGCAATTAAATTCAAGTTTTCTTCTAACATTTATTTATAATACAAATTCAAAATTTCTCTCTTAATCTGAAAGTTTAAACAAATGAGGCGTGGTATTAATGCTGGCATAGCTTTCGGTCACAAATATAATTAATTTAATTTAAAATACTTTAATATAACTTAATATAATATGATATAATTTAATAGAAATTTTTATATAGAAATTGAACACAAATAGTTATTTCAACTAACGTATAACATTCAAACTATATTATTTTTAAATAAAAGATTTATTACTCCTTACAATTATTAATATTATTATTATTATTATTATTATTATTATTCCATCACCTAAAAATTTTGTTTATAACTTTACCAGTGACTTTCATATGAAAGTGTCTGAAAAGATGAAATTGCAATGTTCTATTTTGATTCATTATTTGAGTATTGGTCTATTAACACGTTTTACAAACGTGAAATAAAGACATTCAATTAGATTAAAATATGAATTGTAAAGAGATAAAATTTTCAACTTGAATCTTTATTTGCGCTTCAAGGATAATGAAGAAAAACTGGATTGTATGTTTAAAACAAAATTTATTCTATGTGTCTTATACAATTTAAGTGATTACAAAGTTCTGAAATAGGATCTTTGGTGGTTATTCTGTTACAAGATCTTTCACGAGTTTGTTAAATTTACATGTCTTCTTTCTCCAAAAAATAGCATTTTCTAATCTTCCTTCATTTTTATATTTTTTCATTATTTGGCTTATTCTTAATTTCAATAGTTCAATCTTGTTGTATTTATTTGTTACACATTTATATTGAAAGCAATACTATAATTGGAAAATTATAGGTTGCCATCCACATGTAACGTTTAGTCTTATTGGTAGATGAGTTATCGTGGTAGACGAAATGTCAGCATTGAAATTTCGTCAAACGAAATGTAGACAAAAAAGGTTTTTAGGCAAATTTTCGTGACACTCAACTTTTTCAACGAACATAAAAATTTAAAGACAGCAAAACATTTAACCTTACAAAGTCCATTCAGAACTAGCACAGAATAAACCTTTTATAAAATTATATTTCTGTGGAAAATAAATACCCAGAAGAAATGTAAGGTGTGTTAAAATATTTTCAGGTTCAGAACAAGAAATGGTAATTTCTATTGATACTTCAATTATCTTTATAAAACCTAAAACCAAGAAGCTAAGCTTAGAATATAATAATAAGTAGAAGTGCTTGATATCCCAGGTCGAATCAGAAAATCTTTATAGAATGATTTTTGTCGAAAGAAGGATGTTGTATTTAAGTAACAGTAATTTTTAAAATAATATCAGAATAGGGCAGATTTTTAATTGTAATAAGAATAGATACTATTTTAGAAATTTTTATTTTGTTTTATATAACAGGGTTTATAACTTTTATCGCTATAAATATTTTACTAGAGATTTTGTTTAGCTTACTGGAAACAATTATAAAAATAAATGAGAGATATATTACATTTATTATTTTAAAAACAATAGTTTCTTATTAGTAAAAACACCAACTATATATTCTATATAACATTTCACTATATATTTCGATCGTTTATCAATCTTCCTCACACTAGAAATCACATTAACAAAATCTAAATGAAAATAAGAAAATATTTAAACAAATTTCCCAATAATTATCGTAATCCAATCATATCACAAAATATAAAATTATTTTAATTTAAAAAAAATTAGCATGTAAATTAATTTTTTAAAAACATAAAAATCTAAAAATTATCATTCTTTTTAAATAAAATTTATAGAAATTTAAATTTCAAATTAAAATTATTTTAACATAAAATCCAAACTAATTACATTAAATACATAATATACACAATTCACATTCAATTATTTAAATCCATTACAAATACCTATATAATGAGCATTTTGAACATTAATTATAGGATTTAAAAGTCTTATCAATAACGCCTCACAAATTATTCGTTCCCAATAATTACTCAGATTTTTTGCAATTATCTTGAAATCAGACATAACTATTTTCTTACTCATACATTTCCCAAAATGATTACTAATGTGAGTCTATCCATTCAGTCAACAATGCTAATGAACTCGAGTGCAGAAATGCCGGGTAGTTTCTCCAATATATGTTGCATTACACCCATTACATGAAAATTGATAAACGAGCTCAGAACAAAGACCAACTGGAGTTGGAGATTTATTAGTGAACACACTACTAACTTTGCAAGTCGTCGAAACAATCCTAAATTGAGTTTCATCTACATGTGAGGATCTTATGTTTAAACTCTCTAAAACCCTCGGAATAAGGCAATATCAACATACATATTGGTTCAATGTGTTTAGATCGATTTTGTTCACCTTTCAACTTGACAACTTACTAATTTTAGAGTAAATAAGAATATTACCTGCAGATAAATCAGTACAATAATCATGAGAATTTGATTTCGTTAATTATTGGTTAATTTGTTTAAATATTTTCTTAGTTTCATTTAGATTTTCTCAATTGTTGTTAGTATGTATGTAAGTTCTGTTGATTAATGTTGAAAATTTCTCTTAAAATTTTAAATTTTTGTGGGGTCGTAGCCGAAGCCAAAGTCAAGCCAATTTGATTGGCTCCAGCTTCGTCTCCGTCAACTTATAATTTCGTAAAACTACGAGCTCTGGCTCCAGCTCCCAACCACTGATGCTGTCAAACGCCATAACTACAAGAAATTTCCAATATTTGTTAATTTATAATTTCCCATTGAGAAAATTTCGTTTTATTAGTGTTATTGCTGAAATAAAAAAAAATAAAATCAGTTAATACAGTGCAAAATATTAAAATTTTTGTTTATTGTGACAGAATTATTGCAACATGACTATTTGATTTTGAAAATGGTCGAGTGCGTGCAACAGGCTAGGTAGAATATAATTAATTTAATGGTAATGATAAAGGAAGATAAGGAGTCGATTTCTGAAATTAGAGATTTTCAGTTTAGTGTCCCCTCCTTATAGGAATAAAAGATTTAGGGATGATAAATTTTCTGTGATAATGTTTGGGATTTTTTTAATCGAAAATTCCATTTTTTCATTGAGAGAAAAATATCAAATAAATAGCGATAAAATAATATTCTGAATTTTCTAAAATATTTATTTTCAAATTCCTCATATTTATCTGAAGTTATAGAAGATATTCCACTAATCCTTGTAACAACATATTGGGTTCATGCATGATGGTGCCCTGCGCTATTAAAGAATATTTAAAAA
Source organism: Schmidtea mediterranea (assembly GCA_022537955.1). NCBI lineage: Eukaryota > Metazoa > Platyhelminthes > Tricladida > Dugesiidae > Schmidtea > Schmidtea mediterranea. Next base: position 93,487,563 of record CM039679.1, read on the forward strand.
AACATTTTTTAAAAAAATTGATAGTACATGACGTACATGTTACATGGCCACTTCGCTCATTTGATTTAAATCCTTAAGTTGTAATTTTTGGAAACATTTGAAGGGCATAGCGTAGTCTACATCAGTTGAGACTGTTGCAGAATTGAGACATAGAATTGAAAACTGTTGCCAGGTGTAATTTTATCATTGTTATTTATATTTATTGTTTTATAATATTTTCTACATAATTTGCCTATGAATCAGATTTATTTAAGGTATTCACGAATTTTGGGCAGAGCTTTTTTCAAGTGAAATCAAGGAAAATCAAGAAAATCACTTGAAAAAGGCTGTGACGAAAATTCGTGAATACCTTAAATAAATCTGATTCATAGTCAAATTTTGTAGAAAATATTATGTCACTTATTAAGAAATCAGAGGTGAAAAACAAAAAAAGTCCTTATAATAATAATAAAGTGTGTTATTAAATGTTTTTATTTTTATTATTGTTGTTTTATATAAATAAACAGTCTGACATACTCATATAAAAATTCATACAATCACACACAATTCGAAATATTTTTATAAAATTTATAATTTAGATTTTTCTATTTCGTTTGATCGTGCTATTCGAGATTGCAGAAAGGTTTAAAGACAATTTTTCGAAATATTTTTTGGTTTAATATGAACTACGATTTAAAATATATACTTTTCATCAAACTTTGTGAGTGCTAACTGCTCTTTACTACGAAAATTCATGTCAATTAACTATACAATTGTTTCATAATTCGGTAGGAATATATTTATTAAATCTAATCGGCATTCTCGCACGTAATTCTAATACACTATGTGAGGTGGATTGTGTTTTTTGTTTATTTATTTTAGGTTTCAACGTCACTATACCGGTTTGTCTAGAATCTAGACGAAGGCAAACTGATTACTGGTATCTGTCTGGTAGATTATCACTCATGAGGATTTTTATTTTTTCCAATTATAATATTGCTTGCAATATAAATGTGAAACAAATAAACAGGGCTGCCTACACAGGAACCTTTAAGTGAGCAAGCGACTCTTCCTATTTTCTATACGTTGTAAATAACATCAATACTTTTATCATACAGAGAAAACTAGTTTTTCGCTTTGCGCCTTTTTCTAATGCGAAAAATAATCTCACCGCTTCCCCAACCCCAATGCGATTTAGTGACTATAGGTTGGTTAATACCCTCACTGTGTAATATGTACTCCATTGAGTAGTTCAAGTAAAATTATTATACCTTCAAACAAAATGCGTAGCACGGAGATGAGGATCCTTCTAAAGTATTGGCACTAAACCTCATTGAGTTGGGAGAGGTGGTGATATGTCATAGTGTGGATCAGTCTTGATGATCAGTGAGAATAATACCATTTATATGAAGAAAGAAGACTAAGTGTAGTTTCAATTTGTAACTCATTAAACATAATGGTCTGCGGTCTAATCAGTTCAATTTGCCTCACCGTACTGACCAGAATTTAAGTGATGTGTGATAAACGAGCAAATCCTCATTGAGGTATTGTTACAATTGACCACTGTTTGGAAATTCTAGGTTGCCATTTAAATGCGAAGTAAATGAAGCATCGGTTTAAAATTTCTCCGTAAACGAGAGACGAAATGTCGGCATTCGAAATTTCATAAACGAAATGTTGTGGCACCGATAATTTGAGCTATACTCTCCATTTCTTATGAATATGAAGTTCTTATTTTCGGTTTTTGAATAATCTTTATATTTATTTGATTGATCACCAAATTTGACTCACTTTTCTACACACTGTGTTACTCACATTAGTTTATACAATGAAACGATTCTCATCTTCCTTAATCTTGCGCATATTTTCTTTTCGATTTAATCTACAAAATCTATCTAAATGGCCTACGTGATTCCAACGTTTCGGACCATCTCGAACAAAATTCCCAATATTATCGCAATTAAAACATGTTTTTAGCTTGTCATCCAATTTCTCTTATTTACTATAATTTTTCTATCTATAATTGCTATTTCCGTCCAATTTCAAAATATCATTTAATTTGTTTTCTAACGCTTAGAGATTTTAGTTTTTTTTTAAATTATAGAAACTTTTATTTATTTGTCTAACATATTCTGATTTATCTCTTTTAGCTTCTTTCTTAAATAATTATCACATCATTTGCATATGCCTTCCAATATTTCTTGAATTTGTACGATCTTTCGTTTTTTGATTTTCATAACATGAAAGGAAATTTACAAACGTTTTAAATCAATTTTTTTAATCAACCTGATTTTTAATCTCTAATTTCTTGTAATATTATCTCGTTAGTTTTCATACATATGTATATCGACTTTTTTGTATTTTTCCAAACATAGAACATGTGAGTTTCTTTACACTATTCGCTTCTCAATATCTACCTATTTCATTCTGACATTCTATTTTAAATATACATTTTTCGTTCTGAAAGTGGCTGTATGTTTGCTTCATTTACCTGTGTCATATTTAAATATTTTCCAGGAATAGCAAGAAACATCATGAAGGTCTAGTAATGGGAATTCCGGGGAAGATTTCGGAGCTGTTATACTTACTAGTCGCACACCTAGTCGACCTCCTGGTTACCTTGGTCTGTGGAAAAACACCACCCAAGGTCGGTCAGCATTTGTTTTGCTACCATGTATGTACAGTTAAACCCCGTTATAATGCAAAAATCAGGGTCCATTAAATCGGGTCGCGTAAATGCGGGGTTTTACAATATTGAACTTTTTTCGGGCAAGATATACCTGTACACATATAAAAATCAAAATTCGGCTTATCATCAGATGATTATAAAAATTTGATTAAAATTTAGATAAATTTAAAGCATCGATGCCAATATATAAAAGTTATTACCGTGCATTATAACATTTATTAATTTTTTGTTTGTGTTATAATACGGATTGACCAAAAATACCAAAAATATCATAAAATTATAAAAAGTGTATCCACATAGAAGGTTACTGTGCCGTATTGGTTTCGTTTTCTCAAATAAAGATTTTATTTTATAAAGATTTTAAATATTTAAAACATTTAATAATAGTAGTGGGATACCGGCCATCTAGCTGAGAGGCCATCTAGCTCACATACCCTCCCCCCCCGGCAAAAAAAAAGATTTCTAAGTTTAAAAGTACAAATTTTTTTAGAACAAAGACAATGACTCATCAAAAAAATTCCAAGGTCATTTAAACAAAGACCATGACTCATTCAAGGTCATTGGATGAGTCATCATATTTTTCAAGCTCATTTTCGATTATTTCCTTAAAATATCATAAAATTTACTCTTAACCATTCATTTCCATTGAAATAACATTTTCCCCCACTGCACCAATAATATACATATTTTTAAAAAAATCTACAAGGTAAAATTTCTTTAGAAATCTATGTTTAACCGACTCTACTCCTTAAAAATCCATCATTCGAATCATATTTACTATATGTATTCAACCAATCAAATTCCCTTAAAATTATCATAAAAATCTGAATTTTACCAATAAAAATAAATTTTCTTTAAAGTATTACAAAATTGTTATCGATACCCATCATTTTCCATCGAAAATCACCACAATTTTGTTCTGGCAACAATTTCAAGCAATTAAAAAATTCATCAAAAATGACTTAAATCGAATAAAATCTATGTTTTCCACATAAATTAAATTATTGTAAAATCACAAAATATATATCATATTGCTCATTAAAATTAATCAGTAAATCAAGTATAAATTCAATAAAAATTTCCCTAAAAGCTCTAGTTGATTTACATAGCCTAAAATTATTTTATTTTTGTCGAGTACAACTTAATCTATTGAAAGATGTAATTTATTTAGTTAAATTTTCATTGAAAATAACAAGTCAACAAATGGAATTTTAATTAGTAGAGATTATATTCTATAAAGAAAATTTTCAGTGAAGAAGTAATATTGGTGAGAGAGTACAATAAGTGACTAAAATCGTTGAAATTACTGAAAACAGTGGGATAGCTAAAGATATCTACTAAATAGATGAAATATCAATTGATATATTAAAAACTTACAAGGGTAATATACTTTGAATGGAGAAAATATACATCGAAGATGAAAATATTCATTGAAGAGAAAAATATTCGTTGAAGAGGAAAAAACATTCATTGAATAAGGAAAACATTAATTGAAGAGAGAAAATAATCATTAAAGAGGAAAGCAATCATTAAAGTGAGAAAATTTGAATTGAAGTTAACAAATATTCAGTGAATCGAGAATTGCTTATAATAAATTAGTCGGTAAAATTTCTCAATGATGAGATGAAATATCAATTAAATAATGGGAAATACTTGAAATTAACGGAGTCTAAATTATTCACTGATCAACAAATATACTTAAAAGATGAAAAGATTTACTGAAAATCAATTGTACTTTAAGAGTGGATTAATTACTATTATATTAAATTAAAAATTATTAACAATTGAGTAGATTTCATCGGTTAATTATATTTAAATAAGGATATATATTTTTTGATGGATACTTATGCTCGGAAGAATAGTTATTAAAAACAATAACAGCGCGCGCGTATACCAATCCACCAAATATTCAACAAGTTCGGAGAATATATACCAATCCGGTGAATATTCAAATCCAACGACTATTCAACAAATCCAACTAATATATACCAATCCGAAGAATATACATCAAATATTAGAAATCAAATCTAAGTCTCTAACAATAGTAAATTCAATCTTTGTTCTAAAAAATTTGTACTTTTAAACTTAGAAGAAAAAAATTTTTGCCGGGGGGTATGTGAGCTAGATGGCCTCTGAGCTAGATGGCCGGTATCCCACTACTAATAATTTAAATATTTGAATTCGCTCCGTAAAACATAGCATAAACCGAATTATAAAACCTTTTACGGCGTTGATATATTATATTCATTGCATGCCGCCCGAAAAGTTTATTATTATGTATACTTAAGAACTCATTTCATATTGCTAAAATTTTATTTTATGCGACAACTTCAAGAATAATTAGCAATCAAGTGATGATTTCAGCGCGGAAAAACAATTAATAAATTTGTAAAAATAAAAAAAAACAATATACACTTATAAAGGATTTAAATTTATAAAGACTTAAATATTACGAATCATTTTTAATAAAAAAGGTATTAAAAATAATCTACAATTACAATCATTTTTATTTCAAAAAATATATATATTAAATTTATTTGTTTTTAACTACAAGTTTGATCACGGCATACATTTTGACAATTTTATTACGCTATATTTGTTAAGTTTTGTTATTTTTTTCAAGAACAGTTTTTTATGGTGAAAATGAATTTAATTTCATGTTTTGGTTCTTTTAATTTTATCAAATTTTTTTCTAAATGTAAATGAATATAAAAGTTTTCGGTGCCATGTGTGGGGTTTTGTTAGGTTGATGTCATCATTGACCTTGACCCCATATGAAAATTTTATCTCTCCCCCAATGGTTACCCGTTGCCAAGCAACGTTGGTAATGCAACCACTGGTTATGGAATCGCCAAAGGGGAGCGCCATATAGGAACTGCTAAGGCCCGATTCCATAGTGGGTTCAACGCACCACCGATAGAAGGTATATGTGCGATTTCTGCTTCCGGTCCCTTTCACTTGTAAGTACAATCCGTCGTCTCTCCCTCTCTGATTTATTCTTTATCATCTTGCGTGGGATATTCTTACCCACAATTAATAAATTTTTAACAAACGCGTAAACATTTCAATTAAAAACATTTATTGTTATAACAATTTTTTAGTTTTGTTGTGCTGTCGACCTCATTGCTCGTCGTCTCGCCCGTTCGATTTTCCCTGGACGTCGTTGTGGTGGTTTAATCGCCGGTTTGGTTGTGCTGGTGGCATCCCGGTACGCCAGCTGGGCCGGTGCAAAAACTAGGGGATATGTGACAGCTTGGCCTTCTTGACAGGCCGCTAGCGCCACCTCTAGTCCGCGAATTTGTGTCTTCATGGCCTGCGTCAACCGCTTCTCCTCAGCCTATCCACGTTGGGCGGCGGTTACTCGTTGGTACAGGACCTTCGCCTTGGATGGATCCACCCACGTTGATTTTACGCGCTGAATTTCTCTAAATAATTCCAGCAACTGTCGGTGGATATCTGTATTCTCCTTCCGGGCATTTTTTAGAGCTGCATTCAATATCGCGTTCGGATCCATTTCTACAATAAACAACCATCAATGGATTTCTTTGATTAAATATAGCATCCATTTATCATTAATAAAAAATTATCTACAGGAGTATGTTATGTGAAAACAGTCGGAAACTAGATATAGGAGTGTAAAACAAATAAATTCCAAACAAAACATTTATTAAATTCAATCAATACGGGATTGTGCATGATAGTTTTTCGGGTTCGGTCTAGGTTGTCTTCGTGCGTATGAATGTTCTCATTCCGCTCCGTGTTCTCTGATTGTGGGCCTCATCTCCTTCGGGAGGATTTTCTTGGGCATCGATACAGTCATTGGTGGAATTGGACGGTTCACTCGAGGGTCATCGAGCTCGAATGAGATGCCATATGAAGGGGCATACCCATCCGTGCTCGGAATCAGGCCCTCCGCGATATCTTCATTAATTTGCCGTAGTTGCTGTCGAGCTCTCTCCACTTGTTGGTTGGTCCTCTCTTGATGGGCTTCCAGGCGTGCCAATAGTTCTTCCGCCTGACTCCGGAGCTCGCGAGCCGGGTTTCGTCCGGGCTCTCGTTTAATTGCCACATATGGCAGCTCGATATCCTCTGCTCCACCTTGCTCTCCAAACCTTGATTCTCTGACTGGAGAAATTGAGTATCCCGCATCCCACATCGCCTGTCTGCATTTTGCGGAGGCGTGAGATGGGAATCTCATTGTTATACGGGATTCATCCACCCAGGAGTCTGTTAAAAACGAATGAAATTAAATTCATAAATAACTAACGAGTGAGAGCATTAAATGTGTATGTTAAATATAATCATAATATGGGTTGAGTTCAAACGTTTAAGTGATCTGGTGGAGGTTACGTTCGGGGCGTCTGTGTGGTTATTAAATTGTAAGCCGTACGGGTCCACAACTCGTTGGTTCTATTACGTTGTCTTAACATGGGTCATGTGTCGTTGGTTAGACGTTATGATTTCACAGGGAACGTTTTACATTTTTAAGAGTAATTCGGATAGAGAGAATAATCGACCGGGTAATAATCTATGACATTTTTTCTAATATTTAGGAGAATTTTAGTAATCTACCGTGACTCTCGGCGGCTTTTGCAGGTAATAGTTGAACATAAATGGTCCTACCTGGGTGATTCTTTGCTCGCACGCGGCCTCATTTCGGTACGGTGAAAGGTTTTTTCATTCAATTTTAATCATTATATTAGAAGTTACAACGATTACCATATTTGATTTAAGAAATTTTATTGACTTTAAAACTTTTATCCGAAGTTTACAACAACTACATTATTTTATTCTTTACTTTAAGCGATTATATTGATTTTTAGACATTATACTAGAAGTTTACAACAACTACATTATTTTATTCTTTACTTTAAGCGATTATATTGATTTTAGACATTATACTAGAAGTTCATAACAACAATTTCATTTCATTAGTTCCCCGTGACCTTCCCTTTGAATTGACCTTAGGCGCCTTGTGTACATATTATAATTAGTAAGTGCCCATTGAACTACTCGTGTGATAATTTTGAGCCGTATGTGAATATAGTTTGGGTCGAGTTTATGGGAATTGGGAGACGACGAAACAGTCAATAATGTTGCTGAAAAGCTATCACAATTTTACATCGTGCAAAAACTGTGCTTAGAGTCTTAATGAAGCCTATTTGCGTGGTAGAGCACCTGTGAAAAGACCTTTTCTGACCAAAAATCACATAAAAATTGGTAGAGTTTGGTTTGATACAACAATATTGGACAGTTTATGATTGGAAGAAGGTTTTGTTTACAGACAACACCAAAATTAATTAAATGGGCAGTGGTGATAGGATCAAGACAAGGAATATACCCAATGAACATTTTCATCCAAAACATGTGAAACAAACTATAAAGTATGATGCTTCAATGATGGCTTGGGGAAGCTTTAGTTCATCAGACGTTGGAGATATAACCGTAGTGGATGGCTATATGCATGCACAAATGTACATGATTCCATCAGCTAGGTGTTTGTTCGAAGAGACTTGCATTTTTCAGCAGAACCATGACCCTAAACATACAATTCGTGTTTTTACTGATATATTTAGAGGAAGTGAACAATTAGTGCTTAATATGGGTTTATGGACAAGCTATTAACAATAAATTAATTTTTTCATTATAATAAATAACTAAGTAAATTTTTGTCTTTCAAGTTTATAATTTTTGAAAAATTTTTCTATTATAATTAAAATAAATTGTGCAGTATATTGGTATACGTTGAGTATAACTAGCTAAGAAAAAAATTAGTTGCTTGCTTCTTTTGGCAGTAAACACGAAAAACCTAGCATACGTAAATATCATAATTGCAGTGAACAAATAGGTAAGAGAAAATGGCTAAGGGCGTGAGCCAATTAAACTGGAGCTTTTGCAACTCATGCTGTGGATAACTTCAGAAATACTTACTCAAATATCGCAAACACTTTTCGTTCAATTTTATCTGACAGCAAGCAAGCCATGTTAGAAAAACGTACAGTAACTCCTAACTTAGAGACCGTAGCAAAAGACCTAGTAGAATTTTATAAAGAATTACACTCCCTACAAAAATGGCCATCATTCATTAGTGAATTATTTAAACAAAATGCATTTATTTCGTACATCAGATTACAAAACAACTCAGAAAACACAATAAAAATTCGATTTATTAATGTAAAAATATTTTGAACAATTTTATTCAAATGTTAATATCGATAATGCTCTGGTTTGAAAGGACCTTCAATCGGAACACCTAAATAATCAGCTTGGGAAGGAGTTAATTTAGTCAGTTTTACACCCAAAGGTTCCAAATGAGCTTGCGCAACTTCTTCATCTAGTTTTTTTGGTAAAAAGTAAACACCAACTTTATATTGATCTGTCTTCGTCCATAACTCTAATTGGGCAAGAACTTGATTGGTAAATGAGTTGCTCATTACGAAACTTGGATGACCATGTGCACAGCCTAAATTAACTAGTCGACCATCAGCCAGTAATATTATATGCCTTCCATTCTTCAATGTATATCGATCGACTTGAGGTTTGATAGTGTCCTTCGATTTACAATTTTCAAAAAGCCATTTAGCTTCAACCTCTGTATCAAAATGACCGATATTACAAACTATGGAATCATCGAGCATTTGTTCAAAATGTTTTCCAACAATTATATCTTTGCATCCACTAGCAGTAACAAAAATCCTAGCCTTTTTCACAGCTTCTTCTACTGTGGTAACTTCATATCCTTCCATGACAGCTTGTAAAGCATTAATGGGATCTATTTCTGATACCAAAACCCGACATCCGTAAGCACGTAATGCTTGACAACAACCCTTTCCAACATCACCATAACCAGCAACCAAAGCTACTTTGCCAGCCAACATTACATCTGTTGCTCGTTTGATTCCATCAATTAATGATTCACGACAACCATAAAGATTGTCAAATTTACTCTAAAAAAATAGAATTATAGACTTTAAAAATTTAACTTTACTTTAGTAACTGAATCATTAACATTTATTGCTGGACACCTCAATTTCCCCGCGCTCATCATCTTGTATAAATTATGAACACCTGTAGTGGTTTCTTCTGAAATACCTTTAATTTCATTAAGTAATTGTGGATATTTTTCATGGACAAGATTCGTTAAATCCCCACCATCATCAAGTATCATATTAAGTGGTTGACCATTATGGAAATATATCGTTTGCTCCATACACCAAAGATATTCTTCGTCAGTTTCTCCTTTCCATGCATATACAGGGACACCAGTTTTAGCAATTGCTGCAGCTGCATGATCTTGGGTACTGAAAATGTTACATGATGACCATTGAACTTCAGCTCCAAGTTCCGTTAATGTTTCAATAAGAACAGCAGTTTGGACAGTCATGTGTAAACAACCAGCGATTCTTGCTCCTGCTAATGGTTTTTTTGTCCCATAAACTCTTCTCATCATCATAAGACCAGGCATTTCATTTTCTGCAATTGTTATTGTCTTCCTACCCCATTCAGCCTGACTAATATCAGCTATAAATTTTTATTTACACCTTAGAAGTAAAACAAAATTCTTACCAACTTTATACTGAAGCTTTGACATAGACATAATATAATGGCTAAAATTGAATAGAAATTATGGATTAATAAAACAAATACATAAATTTACAAAAGTTAAAAATATATTTAAAAATAATTTAATAGATTTTTTGAAATTTGACATGTGTTCAAATAAATTAGAAAGATAATATATGATTATGACATAATTTTAAATTTGAATTTTTATAATTAAAAAAACATTTAAGTTAGATTAATAATTTTTCAGTTTACACAGTTTGCATAATCAAAAAGAAGTGAAAAGATCTTGTATCCATATTGATTCATAGTCAAATATTAAAATGGAAAGAATCAGAGGTGAAACCAAAAGAAATTTTATAAAAATATTAGTATATGTTTAGAACATGAAAAAATTTATTCAATTTCTATTTATTTATTGATATTTTTATTTTTTGAAAATGGCTGCCTTTAATGTCACTAGATCAACTAAGTTTCCTAATTATTTCCTTTTTTATTTAAGTTAGATTAATAATTTTTCAGTTTACACAGTTTGCATAATCAAAAAGAAATGAAAAGATCTTGTATCCTGGTGGGTTACTGGTGGTGAGTTACTGGGTTTTGATATTTTGAAACTATATGGTTTTTACTCAGACAACCCCATACAAATATTTTCGCTTACCGCTCAGCACCCGTTGCTAAGCAACGTTGGAACTGTGTTCGAGTGGGTGGATCATCCGCAAAAAGTGAGCGCTATTGCTAATGCTATAATTGACCGAACGATCCATGGGTCCAACGAGCTGTCGATAGAAGGTCTATGCTCGATTTCGATTTTTATGTCCCATTATTCTCCTATCTTTTTCTAAGGTTAACCTATACTCTCATATCATTCATTGTTGTGTCCATTCCTATAGTCCTTCTTATCGTCGTCCGTGTTGATGATTATTCTATGGCCTGTACATCCTTTGTTATGTTAAATGTCCTTACAGTATCTCTCTTACCCTTATCCCTATTATTAGTACTATGTCTACTATTATTGTCACTAGCATTATCATTGTTTCTATTATATGTATTATTCTAATCCATTGTCATTGCTATTACTATTATTATTATTCTTATTACTACCATTACCATTATATTTATTATTTTTATTATTATTATTATTATTATTATTATTATTATTATTATTATTATTATTATTATTATTATTATTATTATTATTATTATTATTATTATTATTACAATTATCCTTACCCTTATCATTATTATTATTAAGTTTTTGTAGGGATCCGTCCTTATTCCTCAGCTTTATAAAAATATTTTACTTGTATAAAAATTTAGCCGTACCCCATCCTTATTTTTACAGTTTTCGATAAAGTGTTTTTGTTATTTCGGAAATTTTGAGCAGCGTCCCGCCCTTATTTTACAGTTTTATCAGAATATTATACAATCAATTGAACCGCATTCCACTTTTACTTTACTATTTTTTATAAGTATTTTAATAATTTCGGAAAATTTGAGCAGCGTTCCGCCTTTATTTTATAGTTTTATAATAAATATTTTAATTATTTCCGAAAAGTTGCGCAGCGTGCCGCCCATATTTTCCATCTCAACTCAAATAAAACTTTGTTTAATTCTTACATATTATTTAAATTATTCCTTTTCATGATTTTGGTCGTTCGGATTAATCTTTTTCTGATGACTATTCATTTTAACTGTTGCAATGATTTCGCAATTTTCCCCGCTACCCTTTCCCTTTTTTTGTCCTTATGATCTATTTGTGTTCACATTGTATTTAATGAGTGCCCACTAGACAACTCGGTGTTAGTGATTTTGAGCCGATTGTCGTTTAAATTTTATGTCGATTTTATCAAAATTGAGTGCAAGAAAGTTGAGACAAAAGACCCACTCTCGAGCTGCTCTCTTTCGCTATTTAGTTCAATGATTTGACGTTCGAGCCCGTCGTTACGCACGGCGAGGTCTCTCATGGACAAGAGCTATTGACGGGTGAACCGGACTTACACAGTTCAATAGGGTGTTTGATTTTACTGCCTTGCAATATGTTTTGGCCGTGGGCCGAAAAATAAATGAATAAATTTTACCATATAAGTTGGATAAAAGCTTCGATGCATAAACGCATATTCTTCATTAAAATTCTTCATTTCATATTTTCATCATAAAATTTTATAACTACAAGCAATTGAAAAATACTACTGGAAAGTAAGAACACAAATTGACATCTACATACCAAAATCAGTCTGACCATCTGCAAAATCTGTCAAGTTTCTGCACACAGTTTTTTCAATTCGTCTAACTATCTTTCTGCACACAGTCTGTCAATTTTGTCTCGCTGTCTGCACAAAATCTGCGGTTTTGTCTCTGTCAACTTTGGCTGTCAATTTTGTCTGAAAATTTGTGAAAACACATCAGAATATATACCTATAATTTGATCTTAAGTTGCGTGTTATTTTTATAGCGATAACACAAATTTGACCTTGAAATTATTTGTGTTATCTAAATTTAATTTTATTATTTTCATAATTTAAATTGGCAATTTATTTTTAAAATTTTTAATTGGATTTATTCAACCAAAAATATTTTATTTTTACTCATTTAATTCATTAATTTTTTACTTTTATATAACTTGTCGTTTTTCGGTCAAATTTCTTGTTATTATTGTTGGGCCAAGACACGAGTTTGTTTAAATGAATCGGTAATATACACGCAAATACAACATGCAGATTTAAAATCGGACCCATAAAACACCAAGTAACATTGCTAAAATATGAGAAAGAAAAAACAATTAAATATAAAATCGAGAAATATAAAAGTAAAATAAAATAATAACAAAGTGCAACAAGATCCGCACGAAATAAACATAAAAATAACATGAGAACATGAAAAATTGACCGAAATTTGACAATTTATCAAAAAAATGCGAAAATCCATAAAAATGGAACTAAAGTTAAATAATTTGAATTGGAAACAATTCAATTAAAAAATTAAAAATAAAATTGTCAAATTAAATTACAAAAATAATAAAATTAAGATTAGAATATACTAGAAAATCACAAGGTCAAATTTTGTTTTACTAAATCAAATTTAACACGCAAGGTTAGGGTCGTACAATAGGTATATATATACCGATCCATTTTCACATAATTTTAACCAGTCTTAATCAGATTTTCTGAAATCAGGTTTACTCTGACTAATCAGTTTTTTTTTCTTGAAGATATTTTGAACCTCGAAGTAACTCTCGAAAGAACAACAATTTTTGATGTGAGTGAAGAGATGTTTTGGAAACTTTCTCCACGTCGCACCCAAACAACCTCATATGAGCTCTGTTTGAGGTGTCGGCGTGGGGAAAGGTTTGAATGTGAAAAATGAAACGATAAATGTTAACCATGATGTATATTATATTCAATAAAGGTTTTCATAGATTAACTATTGTCGAAATTTTTCCGGCCCACAGCCGACACATCACCGCAAGAGAGTAAATTAGACATACCCCTATCGAATCGTGTAAGTGCGGTGTAAGTCCGCCAATGATTCGTGCCCGTAAAGACTACAGCGTGAGAACGCAGTAGCTGAAACGTAAATTACTATTCCGTATAGGGGAAATGGGTTGAAGGGGGATGGTCTTTTGGCCATTCCGTCATCACTCAGATCTTGTAATTTCGACCTAAATTTACGACAACAAACGGCTTCAAATCAAAACACTGAGTAGTTCAGTGGGCACTCATAACTTTGTAATATTAACATAGATTCTACTAGGAACAATTAAGGGAAGGTGAAGGGGAATTTGATGTCAAAACAAAAAAATCGTTGTTATGATTTCTAATTTATTAATTTGAAGATACCAAATTCATAACATTTAAACATTACATATTTCGATACGAATGTTACGTTAAAGAGATTATGACCAGTAAATTAAGAATAAGAAACTTTGCGAGTGAGTGAAATTTCAATTCCAGAATAATTTAACTGACTAAGATTTAAACGCTAATAATAAGAATCGAAGTAGATAGAGTTAAAGATTTCAATTCTGTACAGTAAGCCGAATCTCTAGGACCCTAATATCAAACGTTTATAAACTGGATAACACCCAAAAATCTTTTAAATATCCGTTTTGTTCACCCTAAACTAGTAAAACCATTGAGCAACCACACCTCAGACCCACCCGTAATAACTCATTAAAAATAGTCCATAACCTTACGAACTTCCTACCTATAAGCTAATTAACCAAGTCATAAGAATCCCATTAAACAAACGCATAAGTAAAAATTTTACTTAATTTGAAGTAATTATTATTACCCTGACGTTAAAGGAAAACAACTTGGCAATTATAATCGCGAACAATTTGCGTTTGACAAATTTGAGTCAAATACGTCGAGCTAGTGATATACGGCATAACTACGTGAATCCAAAAATCATTAACGAACAACATAATATATTTAATAAATCTAGATACCACGAACACATGATATATTTAGTAAATTTGGGACATCACAAACTTGAATTGATAATCCAACGAAGGTACAGTAGTGCACGAATAATAATAATCATGATTCGCTAACTGACCCCAAATGAAGCCAACAAAAATACGCGAGCCACTTGTTTTTTCCTTTTTTCATCTAAACCCAGAACTGAATCCGGAATGTCCTTCACCTAGAAGGAGGAGAGCAAAAATTAATACTAATGATAATAAACAGGATAAATATAAATTACACGTAGAACTCCACGGAAACCGATCTGATTTTTCACCATCCCGATAATGAACTATAGAGCCACGTATTTAAGAAAAATCCAGATCATCGCTATAAATAGTAAAAATTTTCTCCCTGAACAAACCGATTAACATGAAATATCACTTAAAAATTCGATCTGACATTTAATAGAATTATCGATCGATCGAAGTTTATGAAATTCCTACCGCACACTATATCAATATAAACCTGCTGACGAAGCAAAGATCTGTGCACGGACAAGACACAACATTTTTTTCTACCCCGAAACGTGCACAC
Organism: Schmidtea mediterranea; assembly: GCA_022537955.1. NCBI lineage: Eukaryota > Metazoa > Platyhelminthes > Tricladida > Dugesiidae > Schmidtea > Schmidtea mediterranea. The sequence continues at coordinate 93,502,797 of CM039679.1, forward strand.
CAACAAGTATAAATTTCACTGAACGAATTGATTCCATCATTTGTTTTCTTTGTAAATATGACTTACAATTCCAAACGTTCAAGCGACGACTCTCCGATCAGGCTTCAAGAGGACGAGATAACGATGGAACCAAAATGTAATAATCGAAATGGTAAGCTTCATTTCTTACTTTCATAACTTGACTTATACGTGAATTCCCAAGTCAAGACGAGCATCCCAGATTCGAGAACAGACCTTCCTCGTTTACAATAAAATAAAAGATTTATTTGTCCAAAATTATTTTACTCATCACTCTTGTCGACCATAAGGAGGAAACATCCATGAGACTAAATTTTTATGCTTTACCTAATTCGGACGAAACATCGAGTATTGATAAAATTTTTTTACGTAATACTGTATAGTGTTGTCAATCCGACCCGTTATGATGCCGACATTTACGATATCAATGACATCACGTGTTTACAATATTACAAAACCTGAAACACCGGCATCGCCCTGACCAGCTTGTGGTGAGAGGGCAATTCGAGAGACAATACAATTAGTATACCCAACTTTAAACTTAAAGAACAATTCAACATGACCAATATTAATGAGATAGCCACGTCCATGCGAGATTTACATTCAGGTTCTTAGTTACATGTATGGTTAATATTAATATTATTACAATTCCTATTTACAAGTATAGTTAAGTTGGATATTTAAATAAAATGTCTGTTTATATGAATGGTTAACTTTCATATCCAAACAAACTGTCAATTTTTATAAATAATTAAGTTTAGATAAAAGATCATTTTTATTGGTGTGACATAAAAAGGAAACCGCCGATTTTTATTTACTTTATCCGCACGGTTGTGTAGTAAAGTGAAATGTAATATTTACTTCATTGGAATGCTCTATTTGAATAGATAATTAATTTAAATTATTTAAATAAAGGCCATGTTCATCTATGTAGCGTAGGTTAAAGGAATTTGAATGATTTATTTCACTAGAATGAATAATTTTAGGTTATTTAATTGTCATTTGAATCGACAAATCTCGAATTCCCTTCTCATTACCGTTGGGACGGGCAGTTGTAATTACCATTATGACGTTTGCTCAACGAATGTTTCCTAGGGATCCAAATTGGTTGAAGAGTAACCCGTTCCAGAGCCATGCTCATTAATACCTTGAATACGATACTATAGCTACACGTCTTAGGAAAAATTTGCTTCTAGATCCACGACCAACCCAACACGCCTGGCATAAAGGAAGGGTAGACGAATCCTGAATGATTAAAGTTCGCAAATAAAATGATTTAAAAGGAAGTTGAGAAAGATAAACTCAAAGCGTCGACTTGACTACTCAAGTAGCGATTAACCACCATACGGAGTTAGACAAAATCACATGCAATAATCAACTAATGAGTTACACCACAACCCTTTTTCGTCGGCCCACGACTAAGTAATCCCCAGAAATAAATGGAAAAGGTGATCCGATTAATTATTGAAATTTTCTTCCATTTAGATGATTCGTGGATCGATGCATCCCGGATCACGGTACGCTTCCCGGCACATGCGGCAAATCGATGCCGTCAAGCCATTTAGGATGCGGGATTCACCGTGTCCCAGGTGAAGGAATCAAGATTCGGTACCCAACAGCAGTCTGAGGAGGTTGAGCTCCCGTGTGTTGATATAAAACGGGAACCAGGACGCAACCCGGCACGAGAAATCCGGGGTCAAGCTGAGTTCCTTCTCGCTCGCCTTGAGGAACATCAGCGGCAAACCAACGCTCAGGTGGAGAGAGCCAGACGTTATTTGGCCAATGTCAACGACGATATAGCAGCCGGAAGAATTGCCATTACGGACGGATACGCTCCTCCGTACAACACATCGTTTAACCTCGACGATAGCAGATTGAAAGCTAGATCCACGGCCATCAATGTAGTGGTTCCACGGAGGATCCTTCCCCGTGACATGAGGATGGAGAGAGAGCAAAACGAGGAACACCGCAAGCACCCTTATGCTCGGACAGCTCCAAGGCAGGATGGCTATAGACATCATCGCGAACCGCATTGTAACTAGTTGTTAAAAATAAAATATCTTAGTTTAGTTATGAGTTTTCTTTTCCGATCCAAAACTTTTTAACGATTATATCTATAAAATTCTACGATTAATGGATTTTTGTTAAATAAAATTGAGGTGGAATTGTGCGGCCTAATAATCATTCTTTTGTAGACATGGAACCAAGCCAAATCCTACAGCGCGAATTGGACAACGCGCGTAAGACGAATAAAAAATTGTATGAACAGATTCTGCAGTTAACGAGGGAAGTGCAACAAATCAAAGCTACCTGGGTAGAGCCGAAGAGGGTTAAAACGCTCTACTAGAGAATGACAGCGGCACAGAAGGGTTGGACTGAGGAGAAACAGCTCAACCAAGACCTGAAAACACAGATAAAAGGCCTGGAGGTGGCAGTGTCGGTCTGTCAAGAGGGCGCGGCGGTAACGTACCCCTTCGTCTTTGCCCCCGTCCAGCTAGCCTACAGGGACGGAGAGGTTACTCCCAAGACCGTCCCAAAACCAAGCAGACATCGTCCAGGAAGAAATGAGCGCGCCAAGCGTCGTGCCGCTCTGCACCCCGAATAAAATGTGTTTATTATCATTAAATAAATGTTTTCTTTTGTTCCATTGATTTATCTAATAAGTACGAAGTCAGGATGAACTAGAACAATTAGTAAGAGCCAAAGAATCGAATTATAGTTGAACAAGATCGAATATACAATAATGGGACCAGAATTAATAAAGCGCACGCAGGCCTTCTAACGGTAGTGCGTTGGACCCAGTTTGAGGTCGAGACAGAGTAGTTCCTATGTGTCACTCACCTTTGGCGACCTCAAAACCAATGGTTGCATCACCAACGTTGCCTAGCGACGGGTAACCATTTGGGGCAAGAAAATGTTTACATCTGGGGTCAAGGTTATCGAAACCATAAACCCCACATTATGTTATTTTTTATGTAAATTTTGTGCGGTTCTTGATACATTTTGTATTTATTTTATTTTACTTTTATGTTTTTTGATTTTATATTTATTTCTATTCTCTTAAATTTTAAAGTGTATAGTTGATGTTCTATGTTGTATTTTAAGTTATCTTGGTGCTGGGTTTTCGTTCTATATTACTGATACATTTAAACAATTTTCAAGGCCGTTTGTGTTCTGGCCCAACAATAGTCAAATATTAAAATGAAAAAAATTCAGATGTGAAATCCAAAAGAAATTTTATAAAAATATTAGTATAAGTTTAGAACATGAAAAAATTTATTCAATTTCTATTTATTTATTGATATTTTTATTTTTTGAAAATGGTTGCCTTTGTTGGGCTATAAGCCATAATTTAAACAAAAATGAGAAAATTGTGTAAATTAAAACAAAATAATTAATGAGGTTTGGAAATTATCAATATGGCTGCTGTAACATAAGCACGCACCGCAAGCAGAAATCAAAAATAAAATAAAACATTAAATAAAATAAATATTAATTAAAATCATTGAAAAGCCTACAGATGCAGAAAGAAACACAAAACCAAAATATAAAACCGCCAAAACCTTGCAAAAGAAGGTTTAGAAAATACATAGGTGGAAGCGGCGACCAAAAACTTAAATATCAAAGGGTAAAAAGAGAAACAATCAAAAAGAATTGTTAAACAATAAAAAATAAAAATTTACGAAATATTGAGAAAATAATATCAAAAAATAGAGAAAAATAAGGAGAAACATAAAATATTTAAAATAAAATAAAAGCAATAAACCCCCCGAAAAATAGCCGAAAAAGGCTCAAAATACTCTGATTGGTCGCATCCAGGCATGCAAACACTGTATATACAGCAGTCATTTTCATAATTTTTAGACATTAAAAGAGACATGTTGTAGACACAAAATTTTTAGACAGTTGTTGAGACAATTTGTTTTAGACACTTGTGTTAAATACAAACATTTTTAGACAATTTGTTAGTCAATTTTTATGCCGACGTATGACAATTTTTCAAATTTGGATGCTTGACTTACAAACTTGTCGATATTTTGTAGAAATATATTTTTCTAAGTTAATGTTTTGTTTAATTTAACTTATTCTGGATGGCCGAGATGTCTTTTGGCATCGCTCCTCAGGCCCCCTCTAACTTATTTATATCCATTTTACATATATTAAGTCTGTGGAAAGTGGTGAAATAACATTCAATTCCGGCAGTTAAATTTGCAGGATGTTGACGTGTTATTTTATCACTAACCACCCTTCGGTGTCTGCTTAGTCTGGTCGGCTACGAATCGATCAATGGGTAGGACACCGTCGGAATTCACCGTGGCGGCCATTTCGAGTTAGTTGGAGCGGTAAAAGGGTAAAATGCGGGAATATCGTCAAAGGTAAAGGGACAACATTATTATATGTTTAAGTAGGAAAATTAAATTTTTATTTAACTCCTGCCGATTATTATATTATCAAGAGTACGACTAGTGATTGAAATTTAGGTCAACGAAAGTATAAAGTAGGATTAGATTACGTACATTGTTTGATAATCATCGTGGTGGAAAATTAAAATAAAAAGATACATTTTGGCATAGATCTGTAAGATGATAATATAGAGATTTACGAATGGTGGTAACTGTGGCGACCATAGGAAAGCAAATATGAGTTGTTGGACTAAAATAATGACCTTATAATAATGCATTCATTTCAATTTAACATAGGCTGACGTTTGTATGAAACAAGGAATATTCCATAAAATAAGGGCGGAACTATGCCCAAATTTTGAAAAATATTCTAATAAATAATGAGTAATGATGGCAAATTGATATAGGAATTATAGAAATAGATGAGTATGGACAAGCGTATAGATAGAAAGAGACGTAAGACCTTCCATCGGCAGTAAGGAACCCGAAAGTGAAAATATCATGAGGAGTAGTTCTAGAAATGGAGCTCACCTACTCATGAATTTTCAGCTGCTATATACAATACCAACATGAGCTTGCTCATGGGTATATAGTGGTAGGATTAAAATTGTGGGGCGTCTGGGTGAGACAGCATAGACCCTAGGAAAAGAAGGTATTTTGATCGAAGAGGATAAGTTTGAATAAGCTTTGTACAGACCTAAACAAATTAATTACACCCAGTACATCAGCATCTTTAATATCAAGAGCTCAACTGGGTTTCCTAATTATTTCCTTTTTTATTTTATTAAATTTATGGTAAAAGTGTTACATAGGTGACGTCAAATTATTTTTAACTCCCGCTCCCCTATGTAAACATTTGTTAAACTTTTTAAAACCCCATCTCCCCTATTTTGTTGACATAATTTATAGACACAATAATTCTTAGACAAAATATACAAATTATTTGGAATTATTTTTGAAATAAGGGGATTTGAAGTGAGCATACTTTAAAATTGAGCGTTTTAACTCTCAAATTTCTAACGGCTTCGATGAACATTGCTGATTTCAGTTACTTAATTTGTTGTTTTTGGTCCGGCAATTACTTTACGAATGTACCTTTCCATTTTTGAATTCATCACTCGAAATATCCATCAAAAGAGATTTCGATACATTTGTTAGTTATGTATACTCGGTGGATAAAATAATTATAAATGCAACTACTTTCTAGAGGATTTTCATCAGATACGCGCTTAAAAAATATCACCATTGGATACTCGTCATCAAAGACGTTGGACATGTATTCCAATATGTGGTAACCACTGAAAGGTTAGTCATATCGCCAGAACTGTTAATACTCTGGTAAGCCTCTGGTTTCAATAGCTACAATAGCAGATTTCATGCTTATTTTTGAATTAGAGTTCCTGAATTTAATATTAATTGAAATCATGTAGAATTTAAACGAAAATACATTAATATAATTAATATTATTAATAACCAAAAGAAAATCAATCCGCAAATTAGTTTATCTAAAATAGTCTAATGGTTTAATAGCAGGGGTGTGCCACTCATTTTATCGTTTGAGCCATGTCGAAAATTTTCAGAATCACCATGAGCCAGCTTAAGAAATACACAAAACAATGAAATATAGGTTTAATTTTAATTCATTATACTGTATTCCGATTTATTCCAATATTTGACAATTTTTTTTGGAAATAATCAAAATATAATTTTATTACTCCAAAAAAATTTTTTATAAAAATTAAAATTTTGAACGATTATTCTTCCTTATGTTTCCAGAAATCGTTAAAAATATCAAAATGGAAAAACCAATGTGAGTCACAAAAAATAATGAAATGAGACATGCAGCTCAAGAGCCTCGGGTTACACGTGTCTAGTTTAATAAAGTTTAGATTATTTTCTCACCTGTCCCAGTTGCCTTAATGTTTTCAACTGTCTTTTCCTTACCCTTAGGACTTTTCTTGTACCGGGTTTCTTTGCACAAGTACGGGTTGTGGAGTTGTGGTCATTTGATTTAGTTCGATTTCCATTTGTATATTCCACTAAGGAGTTAAATCTATTTCTCGTGCCATCCATGAAGCATTGAAATATTGTTCAATATCAGCCCTGATGTTCAGTTTCAGTTTAAATTCGTAGATTTCTTTCTCAAGCAATCGAGATCTTTCTACCTCTTCGCTATATTACTTCTATAAAAGTTCGTTGTTTTATAAGTCTCCTTTATTCGGTGGAAGCGTCGGATCATCGATTCTGCACGTTGGGATTGTATTAAAGCTTCCTTACGATATTGGGCCATGTTCTGGAAAAATATTCGGATTTATGGCTACTAAACATAAACTTTAGATTAAAAATTAAAGTGGAGATATTAGTTTTGAGTGAATTTAAAGAATGATGACATCTGTGATGAATATATTAATCGCTTTAACTTAACTGAAGTTCAATAAATAAATAAGAGGAAATTATGATCTAAATGAATTTGCAATCCAAATTATTTATAATTGAATTATAAATATAGTTTATATTTAACATATAGATATAGATTGTGTAGGATAAATTTTTCAATATAAATTTATCGTTCAAGATTTATGAACATCTAATAGTGGAAAAGGTGGTGACGATATTTACTAACTGGGTATACTCTACAAGGAAAATTTAATTATTTCCATTTTGTTTACTGTGGTGTATTTCTACCGGAATTGTGCTAATTTATACCTTTTTAACAGACGAAATATTATAACTATCTAAATTAGTTTATATGTTTTCAAGATTATGAATTAAAAAATTGAAAATAAGTGCACTTTCCTTAAAAAAACGATTTTTATATTAAACAATAAATAAACCTAACGTCATTTATATATAAAAGCTATAATAATATCTACATTATCAAATATTACAAATTTAAAATAACTTGAACGCAACAATAATAAAACAAAAGGATTACTGTAAACGTAAACAGGGGTAATTTGGACATGTTTTTATATATTTGCGGGGATTTTAAGCGAGACTGAGCCTGGATATTGATTTTCCAGTTGGTGCACGATCACATTTCTTTGATTTTAAATGAACTTGAGCGCTACTTCCAAACCATAAATGACCCAAGAACTGGTAAAGAATAGATCTGCGGCCCATTTGTCAAACAAACCAGACGAAGCTATATGTGTGAAGTTGGGATTTCTACAGTAATAGTAACCAAAGCAAAACAATGGAGTAAACTCGACATAAGCAAGATATTTCGGGTGTCATTACCTCGTATTACCCCAATATGGAACCATCTCGTTGCAAAGAAACTAACTAAGAATTCTCACTGATTTAGTGTATTAATGAATTAAATTTTTATGTCACTGTTGAGGTCTGTAAATTAAAATTAAAAATTTAAATAAAATTTAGGATAATAATTCAAATGGAAAGTAAGCGAAGAAAAAAGGCAAATAAAAGCGGGATCGTGCACAGAATTAATAGTAAAGGAAAGTGCGATGGAAACAGTATTAGAAAATGCAAAAAGCAATTACGAAAGGCGAGAATCCGGAAATCCGAGAAAAATCAATAAATGGAAAAATCATCGAAATCGAATGGGAAAAACGGGACAGTTATAGATTAGCTAATGGTCAACAAGATGACGGTTAGGGATTTATCAGAAAAGGGTTAGAAAGGGTTGAAAAACATTCAAATGTATGAAAACAGAAAACGTTAATTAATTAATTAATTGGCTAATGGAAAACCCGAGCTAATGGGAAACCCGAGCCAATGGAGAACCCGAGAGATGAAGGAAACCCGAGCTGGGTAAACAAGAAGAAAGGCAAACAAAAGGAAGATTTGGGCCCATTAGCTTGACACAATGATTAATGGGAAAAGAGTAAGGAGAAGATAGCGCGCGTAGGAAGACCGGTAGGACCATTAATTATCTGGATTCGTTGAACCATTATGGATGACAGCCGAAGCAAACACGTAGGAGAAAATGTCAAACGAAAGATTGGCTCGGCAATAACCATTTGTCATCCTGATTTCGAGGAGTATATAAGCAAAGGGAAAATCAGAGAAAATCGGCATTCTGCCTCAGCTAGGGTTCGAAGAATCAGACTGTAGGAAAAGTGGTAAACGAATTAGGGAAGTAGGGAAAAGAAGAAATAGAATTAAGAATACGGAAAGGCGAAAAGGGATCAAACCAAACAGAAACCGAGGAAAACGAGAGTCAACAGAACTAAAGGATCAAAAGGTGAATATTGTTTGTTTGCAAAGCATCAACGCCGAGCAGAGAATCGTATAAACTTTGATTGGTCATTGTAGCGTGATAATAAATTGTGAACCTGTTGTTTCAATATACGTTGGGTCGTTCATTGTTTTAATTTAAAGAACACCAGGAGTCAGAGAGAACCGACTTGAAATAATCCAAAACCCAACATATATTCTGGTGAGCCCGACGTGATTGAAAGTCGGCGGAAAATTATTGAAAGTTAGTGAAAAAATAATTATTGAAAAAAATAGTACCGACGTGATTGAAAGTCGGCGGAAAATTATTGAAAGTTAGTGAAAAAATAATTATTGAAAAAAAATAGTACCGACGTGATCGCAAGTCGGCGGAAAATTATTGAAAGTTAGTGGAAAAATAATTATTGAAAAAAAATAGTACCGACGTGATTGAAAGTCGGAGGGAAATTATTGGAAGCTAGTGAGAAAGGAATTATAAAAAGAATTAGTACTGACGTGAGTGAAAGTCGGCTTAGAAGTTTGAAAATAGTGTTAACGAGATTATAAAAGGCTATTATTGGGAGATTTAAAAGAAGTTGAAAAGTAATTTTAAATTATTGTTTAACGCTTGAAGTTTAGCTCAAAGTGAACCGATACAACCTCAGAAGTCAGAAACAAGTCCAAATGGCAAATGAGAATGCTGTTATGCCTCTCAATAGAGAGATGATTGATTTCGCAAGTTGTCAGAAATTACCCGTCAATCAATATGGGGGAGACCCTGTTGAATTTGCAGATTTCATGGGAGATTATTATATGTACGCCTCAGCATACGGATGGACACAAGCCATTATGGTACAGAGATTCCCACTCTATCTGAAGGGTGCGGCAAGAGAAGCCTGGCAGCAAGTCGACAAACGAAATGTTGGCAATGATTGGACAAAATTGAAGGATGCAATGGCACTGAAACTGGTTGGTGGAGATATCAAAAGAATCATGCGACAGAAATTTTATAATCGAGTTCAAGGTCCAGATGAATCGGTCAGTGAGTTTGCTTATCATCTGACCACTTTAGCAGATAAAGCCTTCGAAGTCAAACCCGATCAAGCAGATATGGCCAAGCAGGTTAAAGAGCTGTTAGAAGATCAATTTATAACCGGAGTCCACTCCGAAATCAAAAAGGCCCTATGTTATGTGGATTTTTCCAATTTCGATGAGCTCGTGAAGAAAGCCATGAAGATAGAGCTGAATTTAAAAAGTGCAAAAAGATCAGATGCTTTTGGAGTTAATGTGGAGAGACGTGAGCGGTCAATTACGCCTGTGAGAGCACCATGGGATGAAAAGAAAATAAATCAAATCAGTAGTCCAATTTTAAGACCAAATACTAGATTTCAAGCCGGTAGATCAGCGATGAGTGTACAATCAAATGGACAGGTAAATAATCCTCAATGCGAACATTGCAAAAAGTCTGGACACTACTCAAATCAATGTTGGTTCAAATATGGGAAAAATCCCAGCCCCAACAAGAGATTCACAGAAAACAAAAGGATCAGCAGTGATGTCGAATGCTATCGATGCGGAAAGAAAGGGCATATTAGCAGAAACTGTTTTACCAGATCAAGATCATCGTCAGCGTCACCTTCACCACAAAGGGACAAAGTGAATACAAATGGACAGATACAATGTCATTCGTGCAAGGGATACGGCCACATGGCGCGATCATGCCCAAGGAACTCAGAGAGATTCAGCAGACCTATTTTAAAGAAATCAATCAGATTCCAAGAAGATATGCCAAACACCAGTAACATGACATATGCTCAGAGAGAGGAATTTCAAGACAAAATGGAAAAGGAATTTCGAGAAATGCGACAGAAGCTGAACAAACTAGTGGCTAAATTCGAATCAGATGAAGAAACTGAATCTCATATGATAAGTGGAACCGTGTCAGAAGGTGAGGGAAAACCTGCCCCGAAAGTGCGAAAGATCGCATCAGATGAGAATCCGACTGCACTGTTAGCCCGAGTTGAAAAATTGCTTGAGAAAATGGAAACTGACAACTCCCAGTTGAAACGATGGATCGCAGAACTCAGTGTGATGTCACTAACCCAAAGCGAACTAAAGAGAGCCATAAATTTATGTGCAAAGTTATTCAAAGGAAACAGAGATGATGAGATACTTAAGCAAATGCAAAAGTTTGGCAAGGCTTTGCGGTCAACAAGGGATTTAGATGATATCATAGTGGAAACGACGGGACTTGATAATGTGAAGTGCCAATTCCGTGTAAAGGCCTACGGACAAATCAAAGACCTAAAGGAGCGAATACTGCGTCAATACAGTGGATGGCAAGTGCAACTAAAATTTGAGAATCGATGTCTGGAAGACGAGGAGTACTTAGTAGATTGCGGTCTGATACCAGGCTGGAAAAACAAAGTAAAAGTTGTTAATGCTGTTAATACTTTGAATTCAGACAGACAAAATTGGGAAAAGATTCTAGCAGATTTACAGGATACCCTGTATGCAGGGAATAGAGATAAAATTAATGCGAGTATCGACTTCATAATGAGCATCGAAATGGATCGAGACATGAAAGAAGGGTTGTTTGAATGCATCGTACCGTATACGAATAAACCGACGAGTTATCAGGCAAAGTTAAAAGAAGTAATTCGAAAACTAGGACATGATTATGAGGCGGCAGACGATAGTGCGAAGTCTTTGATAATAGCGTTAAATATTGCGGATCAAAGGATTGAATATTATCAGGAACATTGGAGTGTAAAAGCAAAGAAAATACGACAAAAAGCAGCGGAGATATTAGGTAATGACGGAATTATCGTGTTGACGTTCAAAGGACGAGAATTGGATGATGACGAATATTTGTTAAACTACGGATGTAACCCAAATTGTATTAATAATGTGTACGCAACAAAACAAAGTGGTGAAATGGAAGAAGATGCAGTAATAGTACCGTTTTGGCCTCTGTATGAGGAAGTGGACAATGATAATGTAGAGATTAAAACTGAAGTTGTAGATGACCCAGGAGAAAGTGATCAAGAAATTAATGAATTGCAGAGATTAGAAACAATGGAAAATGAGGAAATGAGATCAGAAAATGAAGTTACAAGGGATGTTGAGGAAAGGAGCACCGATAATAGGATACTACCGAGCATAGATGAGATGAAAAGTGAAGAGAACTTTGTTGAGACGAAAATTGACATTGCGATATGTGGGATAAAACAGAATGATGCGGAAATTGAATCTTTGAGTTTAGAGGAATCAAGCGAAACTGAGCGTTTAGATGAATCAAGCGAAACTGAGCGAATATTAAAAAGTTTAGTAACGGAATTGTATTTGTTAGATGAAACTGAAACAGAAGATGATATTTCGGAGGGGGAGAAAAGAGTTGTAAAAAGATTGGCAACGGAATTAAAGAGGAGATTACCGTCGATAATTAAAAGAAATTATGAAGAAAAGGAATTTTGTGAGGAAGCAGTAATTGAGGACTTAACACGAACTGAGTTAGATCGAGATGTAATATTGACAGTGCTAGCCTATATAATATTGGAGATTGGTACTTATGGTTATTTGGAAAGTGACAATTCAAAATCATTGATAAAGAAAGCTACTGAAATGACGAATAAATATTTGATGAAGTGGATCGCAAACAATGGCGGATGGGAAGAGTTAATACAAAAGGCTGAGAGCCCAAAAACAGAGACAGTGAGGAAAAAGGGAAAACTTGCATTTCCATGGTTGATGATTTCTATTATTATGTTATTGGGAATAATAAATACGACGAATTCATTGGTGGCATATGACTGCTCCCAAACCGAAATGGGAAGAGTATACTCGTTGGTAAACGTAGCAGAGTGTTCGGATGCATATCCAGTAAAATTTAAAGTGACAAATCCAGTAAAATATCATGTATATCAAGAATCGGGGTTTCGAAGATCAAAGGTGAGAGAGTGTACAGTGAAACGAACTACTTTTGTATTTTATTGTGGAAAATGGAGCCACTCATCGATGGTGAAAATGCAATCGATACCTAGACCGATAGAAATAATTCCGGAGAATTGTTTGGCAGCCTTTCAAATAGGACAGTTGAAAATTAATGCAGATATCAAACTACAAGCAAAGCTTAACCACAAAATCCGTGAGACTGTAACCGTGCGAGGGATAATAAAGTCGAATGGTGATTGCCAAGGAGAGCCATACAAAGTAGACGATGCTATAATTGACAAAGCCGTGGTTGTAGAAGAGTACATGTCAGAATTAAGAGAATTTGATGGATCATTTGATGATGATACTGGTAAACTACAAACACATCCATTCTGCAACATGAAACAATCTAGCTGTCAGACAGGAGAATCAATTTTGGTGTACGATGTCGATACCAAAAAGTGCAATTTAGTGCAATTGAAGTCAATGAGTTTTAAAGAAATAACGGGAGAACAGATCAGGGAAAAGCCCGAGAAAATAAGAATGGATCCAGCAACGAGTACAACAACAAGAATCACACCTCTACGGATGAAAGATACTCCAACAGTGTTAATGTCAACCTCAGAGGAAGACGGGATGCGATTCCTGAGAAAAGAGACTAAAACAAAGTGTGGACAAAATGTCTATGAGACAAATTATAAAGGTATATATGTATCTCAGAAAATGATTATAGAGGCCCAAACAAACATACATGCCGGAGATATCAAGTTGACAAATTACTTTAATAACAAAATAGATTATTTATTTCACTTTGGTCAAAATACTGTTGAAAATGTGTACCGAGAAGTTATTATAAATGATTGCAATCTCAACAAAGAAATACTCCGAAATCGGATGGCAATGGCTATAACCAATCCTAATTTGGTAGCACCAATGTTAATTGCAGAAAATGGGGTGTTTGCCAGAATTTTCGGTGAAGCACTATATAGCTATAAATGTAAAGCGGTACCAGTTAAACTGACAAAGTATGACCAATGCACCAACGAGTTACCAGTGAATTTAAATGGAAAGTTGCGATTTATGGAGCCTGTAACACGAATCTTACTGGAAGAGGACGTGAAACCGAAAGTATTACAGTGTAATAGATTGTTGGCACCACTATACAGACTAACACCAGAATCTTGGATTGCATTACCAGATCATCGAGAAGTAAAGACACCGGAAAACTTAGAATTGACAGAATTACAATATCTGGTAAATTTTACGTCATTAGAGAAATTATCGCAAAGTGGAATTTACTCGAACGAAGACATTGAGGAAGCCCGCAGAAACTTGTTATTTCCATCAAAGAAAGAAAGAGTAATAATGGAGATGGTAGATACAATTCTCCCAAGCGGAAGTGGGAAGGTAAATTACGAGTATTTGTTAACTCCAGATCATTACAAGAAAGCGACGTATAATACAATGAAAAAGATCTGGGGAAAGTTTATGTTCATTGGACAAGCGTGTGCCGGATTGATTGGAATTTATGTAATATGTGTTGTAATCAAAGTAATAATATCGCAAGTCCTATCAACACACAGATTATACGCGATCACAGGTTGGTCGTGGAAATTAGTAATTGGTTGCATACCATTATTGGCTAGATTCTTCATTACTCATCATCAATATCAGGAGTTGGAGATACTCAAAGCGCGAATATTAAAGAAGAGAAAGGTGAGCTACGCTAGTACAACCCCTTTAAGGGACGAGAATAATGACAATGACAACGAGGGTGATAGTGCACCGTTATATGTTGACAATCAAGAACTAAGTGGAACGAATAAAGAAGCGTTGAGAACCTATCAAATCTTAAAAGAGCCACGGTTAAATGCGAGTAGCGTAGACACGCTTACAAAATTGTGTATACCAAAATCGTTTATGCAACCAGCACCAGTATATCCAGTTGATCGATTACGAGAGATGAAACCAGTAGAAAATATCGCATTACAATGTGAAGGAATGGTAGGAGAGAGAATCGAGCCTTCTAGCGCAGAGATCGAGAGAAAGAATATGTTAGGCTTACCATGCAACTACTCAATGATGACATTAACAAAAAGAGGAAAGCAACCCCGAATATTTATACAAATGAACAAACATAAAGTAGAAGCTTTGGTTGATTCGGGATCTAGTCACACAATAATATCGGAAAATGTATTAAACGTGAAGGAGAAAATGCAAATAAAGCCTACCGACGAAATAGTGAGGTCATTATCAAAAAATGAATTAAACATAATTGGACAACTTAACGTCATATTCCATATTGGAGACCGAATAATAGCGCACAATGCGCTCATAATGAAGGGAAGCCCAGTACGATGTCTGATCGGTATGGATATATTAGAGCAGCTGGACGGAGTCTCACTTGATTTAAAGACAGGTAATTTGATAGCAGGAGAAACAGGAAAAATAATTCACAGGGCAGGTGAAGTGTTTGTGAATCAGACATTGACAATACCACCACAATCGGAGATGGTATATTGTGCAAATACCATGAGTGTGGATAATGGTGATTTTATATTCGAACCAAATCAAACGCTAGTCGAAAAATATGATTTACCGATATGTGACGAAGTTGTCAAAGTGGAAAATCAGATAGTACCAGTCCATATAATGAATAGCAGTAAGAAACCGGTTCAGCTACACCCAAAAACAAAATTGGGAAAATTATCGAAAATGTCTGTTGAAACAAATTGTAAAATACCAAGAAACGTCAGGGTGTACAAGGAGCCTGAAGTGGTAAGCAATGATTTAAATGAGATGCAGAAAAAGGAATTCACAAAACTGCTGAGAAAATACCGAGATATCTTTGCCAAACACGAATATGATTTAGGTCTAACCAATGTAATTGAGCATGAAATACCGTTATTAGACGAAACTCCAATAAAAATAAAGCCATACAGAATCCCCTACGTGCATCAAGATGAAAGTGATAGACAGATTACAGCAATGAAGGAATTTGGAATAATTCGAGATAGTGCGTCACCATTCTCCTCATCAATAGTGATAGTTAAGAAAAAAGATGGAGACTTACGATTTTGCGTAGATTATCGGAAGCTAAATCAAGTTACGAGGAAAGACACTTATCCAATTCCAGTACCCCAAGAAATGTTCGATCAAATGGGAGAGGCACGATATTTCACAGTTATTGATTTAAACAAAGGGTACAATCAATTTAGGGTAAAAGAGGAAGATAGAGGAAAGACGGCGTTCTCGGATGGCAAAGGACTGTATGAGTTCAATGTGTTACCATTTGGATTAACAGGAGCCCCAGCTACATTCCAACGAGGAATGAATTATGTGTTACGAGGTATTCGACATGCATTGGTATATATCGACGATATAATAATATTTTCAAATGATTTCGAAGAACACTTGAAAGATGTAGAAACTGTATTTAAACGGCTCAAAAGTGCAAAATTAAAAATCAAACCATCGAAATGTGAATGGGGCAAAGCAGAAGTGATTTATGTAGGACATATAATATCACGGCGAGGGTTACAAACTAATCCAGATAACATCAAAAAAGTGGAAGAGTACCCAGTACCAAAGATGCCGATGAGGTTAGACAATTTTTAGGTTTGGCGAGCTATTACAGAAAATTTATAAAAGATTCTCTCACATCGCACAACCATTGAATACGTTACTAAAGAAAAACAATAAATTTATTTGGGGACAAATGCAACAAAACGCTTTCAATACATTAAAAGAGAAATTAGTAACAACTCCTATATTAAGATGTCCAGATTTTACAAAACAATTTATCTTGATGACGGATGCAAGCAACGTTGCATTGGGTGCGGTGTTAGGACAAAAATTTGAAGGTGAAAAGGACCACGTAATAGCCTATGCAAGCCGATCACTGAGGCCTCACGAGAAAAACTACTCAACGATTGAAAAGGAAACGTTAGCGTTAGTGTATGGAATTACTACTTTTAGACAATATTTATTGGGCAGAAAATTTTACTGTTTATACAGATCATAATCCATTACAGTGGTTAATGAAACACAGAGATTCAGCCAGTAAATTAATACGATGGTCGATTGCCCTCCAAGAATACGACTTTGAGATTAAATATCGGACAGGTAAAGCTAACGCGAACGCAGATGCAATGTCAAGAATCCAGAAAATAATAGTGAGGGGACACCTGAAAAAGTGAAAGGTACTATATTCGCTGCAATCAAAGCTGTTAATAATATGTCTGAACTTCAAAATGATCAGGAAAACGATAGTGAATTAAAACAATTTATGGAACAAGCGGTCAAAATAAGAAAAGAACAAGACTGGAAACGACTTACAGATGCAAACAGCAAATATGTAATTCATAATGGAATACTTAAATTTTGGAAAAATGGGGAAGCATTAATTATTATACCAGCCAAGCACAGAGACGCATTACTGATGCAGTATCATGATGGAGCGTTGGGAGGTCATTTGTCAACGCGCAAGACGCTATCGAGATTAAAATTGAAATACTTTTGGCCAACAATGGAACAAGACGTGAAAAATTGGTGTAACAGTTGCAAAGTATGCATCACCCGCAGAAATACTGGTAAAAAGATTAAAGTACCATTAAACCGATGCCAGTACCCGCAGCACCAATGGAGATGACGGCAATGGATATTCTGGGACCATTACCGGAAACAACAAAAGGAAACAAATACATTGTTGTTTTTTGTGACTATTTTACCAAATGGCCAGAAGCATACGCTATTTCCAAACCAAAAAGCAGACACGATTGCTAGAATATTTGTGGAAAACATAATATTTCGCTATGGTACTCCAAAGAAATTGTTAACTGATCAAGGAAAGAACTTTCAAAGCGAAATGTTCAAATCAATCACAGACCTATTTGGAATTTGGAAATTGAATACGTCACCATATCATCCACAAACTGATGGATTAGTGGAACGATTTAATGGGACACTGATAAATATGATCTCGTCATATGTGAATCGAAAACAGAAAGATTGGGACGACTTCATAAAGCCGTGTCTATTTGCCTACAGAAATGCAGTAAATCAAAGTACAGGAGAGACCCCTTTTTACTTGATGTATTTAAGGAAAAATAATATGCCGATTGATCTCAAATTCCAACCACCAATTTCTCAATATATGGAGATACCCGATTATAAAGCATTGATGCAAGAAAAAATGCAGTCAGTATGGACTAAAGCCGGTTTGACAATAAAGCATAACCAAGAGAAATATAAAGAAACCTACGATAAAAAAGCACATGCGCATGGCATAAAGATTGGAGATCTAGTGTATCTGAACAGGCCGGAACCTCTCAAAGGTTTATCGCCTAAATTGCAAAGACCATTTAAAGGACCCTACAAAGTGTGCGACACCACCGAAACCAATTTGAAGTTATTACCATTCAGGAGTAAAAAGGCCAACCCGATGATTGTGCATGCAAATCGATGCAAACTAGTGCCAGAGGAAGATGAATCTAGATACCCCTTAAGGTCCAAGCAGAATAAAGTAACGGGTCAAACAAAATTGAAACAGAAATTCACGAAAAATCCAACACCAGTCAGCTACATCAATAAGATATTATATGTAGCAATAATGCTGATGTTAGTAACAGTCGCGAGCGGCAAAAAGATTGACTTACCATATGCGGTAAGCAAAATCCGAGGAATGGAGAAAATACATATATATTCCACTCTAACAAATATAGTATGGAGCTGTAAATGCGAGATCGCAGACCAAATAGTAATTATTGATTTACTAGACAATACGGCACCAGTGGTAGAACTGAATTATGATAAAGATATATTTGCGGTACGAAAGTTAAAGCCAAATTTCAAATACCAATGGCTGTTGAGACAGAACATGTCAAAGTGGTACACGCAAATTCCGATAGAAGTGCACACAAAAGAGATGCGAAACTTGATCGAAATAGAACCAGAGATAAATGGAATCAATATATATTGGAAGCCAGTGGACTTGGTGAAAGTGCGAATCACATTTCAAGGGTTAAATGTCGACACCCTTAACTCGCGAAAATCAGTTATCCGCTACGAGAAATTGAAAATGAATCAAAATTATTCAGTTAATGCAAACTACTACGAGAACATATGCCTCGAAAATGGAACGGTAATGAGAAACCAATGGTCACGATTTAAGAGTGAGACCCAGTCTATCTATCTCAGAGACGAGTCAAATCGTATAACCCTGAGTGTTGGAAATGGACCGGTAACGATATATAGAAAATCAGGAAATGATGAAAGAGTTGTTATTATCTACAAACAAAAAACCCTGACTATATTAGATGCCGGTAATCATTTTTTTACACTTTACACTTCTGATTTAGAGACGGCATGGGAATTAACAGTTAAATATCAGCGATGGATAACCGAACCAGGCGGATGGCAAACAGTTTTCGTGGAAGTCAAGACAATCAATGAATCGAAACGAAAATCAGATACAACCACATCACCTTTCCAATTACCGACCCAAGAGACGACAAAACCTAACTCAAATAAACTAATGAGGATAAATTCGGATTTGACAGTCAACTATTGTGAATATCTCATTTACATTTTAATAACAGGTTTTCTCATCTTATCAATAACATTCATAATCATCACCATTTTGATATGTGTAAAGGAGAGACAACTAACTATCCTTCAACCACCATCATATTCATATTATGAGACAAGACTATAAATTGTGATCTGCATGAATAGAGTATAAAAATATATTACATTTATATTAACAATGTGCATGTTTTATAAGTACCATAGGATGAACGGTGTAATTTGTTTGAGATTCGAAGCGAGGTGTTGATGCTTTGCGAATAAAGAGTGATACAAAAAAAAATTACTATCATTTAATTTCAGAGAATGCAAGAAGCCTCGGAGATGTCATGCAAAGAGTGTAAAACAAGTACGCAAGAACTAAAGCAAAAGTTTCGTAGCATGCAGGGCAGAATAACAGATTTGGAGGAAGAAAACTTCCGTCTGAAAAGGCGGTTGGACCGTTTGGAAATCTTATTGTTTCAACACGAGGCCGATTTCGCGATGTTTCGAATGAGAGTAGAAGAAATAGAGGAATCGGAAGACGATGGTGAGATAAATCAATTAGACTAAAAAAAATAAATTATTTAAACGGACCCAGTTAGTGTTTTTTTCGTCCTCGAGAAAAAAAAAATAATAGTAAATAAATATAAGTAAATTAACAAATAATCAAATAAATAAACAAATTGATATAAAGAAATAATTGGCAGTGATAAATAATAGTTTGAATAAAAATAAGTAAATTAACCAGTAATAATCAATGAATAGACAAATTGATATAAATAAATAATTAAAAAAGTGATAAATTAAATAAATGAATAATAGATAAAAATGAACAAAAGCAAATAGAATAACTCAAATAAATGTTGCAAATAATGAAATGATACCTTAAATGAACATTAGAAATAAATAATATTAAAGGGCTGAGTAGTAATGAATGAATTAGCATAACTATATAACAATGGGTAACCTACTGGGGCGAGAGAACAAAATTATAAATAAGTAAGGAATAATTTCACATTAGTAGTAACAAAGACTAATCGCAAAGAGAGACACAATTACCCCACACTTTCTAGCATAAATCAAAAACAAAGGTATGCTGAACATTTATTCAAAGTTTTATTCGTTTTTATTCGTCATCAGAGTCCAACAGAACGGGACTTTGGATGCCACAGTCCCATTCCCTGCGTACATTGCAAGGCGGGCGTCTTTCAAACCTACTGCCTGTATCCACACAGGCAAAGGTACGTTTCAATCCCTTTCGGCGCGGTGGCAAAGGGACCCTGAAAAAGAAATTAAAAAAACCTGGTAGTATGGCAGTCAAATAACCATTGCATAACATCGAGATGCTCAAACTTAGGTTCTGGGACAGCCTAAAATAGTAAGGGTTGAAAAGAAAAATGAAATAAATACTGTGTAAAAACAAAAGACAAGTAATCACTTACGTCCATAGTAATTGAGGGATGGCGTTACTAAAATTCAAAAAAAAAAAAATATGAAAAAGAAAAATAAAATATAAAATGCTTACTTCAAGATTGGCAAGACAAAACTAACGAAAAGTGGTAAAGCAGACACTTATATAGAACGCTTATCAGTACAGGCTACGTTAACAAACCACAGGGTAATTAATTATAGAGCCTATCAGTATCGGCTACGTCAAAAACCGCAGGATAAGTAAAAAATTCATTCGGAATATTAATGTTCATCGCAGATACCTTATCAGGCGTCGGTCGGTGCGGCTTATCAGGCTGAGTAAACAAAGTGATATCATGAGTCGGTCGGTGCGGGGGAGATTACCTTTTTACCATGCTGCGAGCGAAATAAACTAATAAGTTATTAATAACAAAAAATTATTTTTAAATCATAATATTAATAATAATGGTAATACCTATCATCGGAGAGGGCGCAAGATCGGTGTTTGCCATAGGCGTCATTTACTCTAGGTATGCCACTAACAACAAAGTAACTGACATTTTCAGTATAAAAGTATTACCGTACAATATACATTGTTTATAAATGTTTTAAATCGTCCAAAAAAAAATATTTAAAAAACTGAACAAAATCTAAGCTGAAATTTCTAAAAGTAAAGAATTTAAACTAATATTGCAGCGAATAATATTACTCAAGACTTAAATTGTAATTTATTAGAATTAATACAATAAGTTAGAATCATAAATTAAATTAAATATCTTACTAATGAAACAAGTTCTCCTTTTTCCATTATTTCTTTAAGTTTATTTCCTCTTTCTGAGCCTGATTCTACTTCTTCTCGTAATAAGTCACCGCTGGACAAATGATTAAAACCATATTTATTAACTATTTTTTCACATTGGGTTCCTTTTCCACTTCCCGGACCAACTAGATTTGATTAATATTAACGAAATTTATTTTTAAAAATCAATTAATTGATCGTCTTTACAACACGACTATAGCAACACATAGCAGCACATAGCAACCGCACACCTTCCGTTTCCACTTCCCGGACCATATTAACAATTTAAATTTGAAACTGTGAAATTTATAAAAAATTAAAGACGAATTAATTCCAAATAATTTCAAGTGTAAAAACTACCCCAAAACGAATATAATTTTTATCATAAATTTTTAATTGATTTATCATTATGTCTTACTTTAAATAATATATTTCGATATTTAAATAAATCCAATCAAATTTTATTTTCCATATATTCCAAGACTTCAAATGCTAATGATGATTGATGTTGACATGAAGAAGCTTCGATGTTGATCTCAATATGTTTATAAGATCAAAATACAAACTTTTAAAGGTCAAAGTTTAAATAAATTATCTGAAATTAAAAAAAAAAAATATTAAAATTTATGAAATAAAAAGATTCACAATTTGTGGATTTACCCTCACAGACACACACCAGAAAGATGCAGTGGACTGAAAATCGGTTTTGAATTAAATTTGTAATAAAATATTTTAAAAAAAAGAAATCCAAAAAAAAAAATTACCCCATTAAAATAAAATTATAAAATTATTCGAATACATTTTTATTCAATATTTTCTGAATAAAACAAATTAAAACTACTTATGTACATATATTATGAAAATATAAATTATAGATACATTTTGTTTATGTTTACACTTACCAAGGGATCTGTCGTTTCTGCGAAAATTAGGTTGATGAGCACAAGAATCATTGAAAAAATAAATAAACTAGTAAAAGATGAGGTGATTTGTTTCATTGGCATTATATCTAGTAATATCCGACAATTGAAGTAAAAAGCAAAATATAATTAAATCTATTCTTTTTATATGAATTCTTTGGCCGATATAAATTTTGATTGTCTCTTTAGATAAGGTTTCCTTATGTAAGCTGAGGGCAAATTAATTACACTAAATGACTGCCGTATTTTATTGGCAGTTGTTATCTCTAATATGAAACCAAGATGCTTAATTTCAAGATAAGGTTTCCTTATGTAAGCTGAGGGCAAATTAATTACACTAAATGACTGCCGTATTTTATTGGCAGTTGTTATCTCTAATATGAAACCAAAATGCTTAATTTCAAACAAATATATTTCGTCAAAGCCCTAATTTCTAAAATAAGAACTGAAAAATGGACTTTTAGTGAGCTCTTTTTATAAATGTATATTTAATTGAGTTGAAGATGTCAAAAAAAAGTGGTGCGTATAATAAATACTCGGATTAGGTGCTACATGAAACCAACAGGAATGGTAGATATTAACATAATGAGAAGTGTAGTAGAAGCTTTAGCCAGTTGTCGGATTTGATGGGTTCATGCGAACCGGTTCTTACAAAAAACATTACACTGTACTCAATCATGTATGCTTTTCAAATAAAATTGCTGATTTCCTTTACTAAAAAATCGAAAAAAAATAAGAACCGCATAATTTTAAAATCGCACAAAAAGAATCCGCATAAAGAGACTTGGATCTAATTAACCCTTAATTAATTAAAACAAATAAAAAATAGACCAATGATAAGAGCCGTAACAAAAATTTTTATTTAAGAACAATTAATAACAGTGATCCCAGTAACGGTTTCAGATTGCCGATAGAGAACAAAAATATAACTTTGATTTGCAACGACTCCCATTATTTCTTTAGATTTTTCCAAAGTCACAAGGAATTCATCGGCAACGTTCTCCACAATTTGCCCAGTGTTTCTATTTTTTACAGTCATTGACGAATCGAGCAATCTGCGCTGCATCAAAATGTAAAGTTCCCTTTTCCAATCAGTAATGACTGCAAATTTTATTCCGTTTTCATCTTTATCTGGCAATGAACAGCATATAAATTTCCGGTCAACTTTCGCTGCTGCAACATAGCAAAACGCGTTGAGAGTGTGCAAATGCGTCGATTGGTCATCGGAATTCAGCTTAGTCCACAATAATCCGTCAACATTTGATCGCAAACAAGCACTAAGCGGTTCATCTTTTCGCAACCTCAATTTAAACAACCACTCATTTTCGCTTACACTAATCTACAAAATTGAATCAATCAATAAATATGAATGGGAGAAATCATCGATTTTAAATATTCACCTCATCGTCCATTAGACTGCCATCGACACCGCTAAATAGCCCAATTCCCAGCTCACTGTCATCGAGATCATCCACCTCTTCATTTCCACTAAGGTTTTTTTTTGAAAAGAAAAAAAAAGCTTATAGGATTGAAATTTTTAATTTATAAATTTTAAATCAAACTTATAATTTTAAAATGTATTATAAAATAAGGGGCAAATTATAGTCGATATTACTAAAAATGAAATGAAACTGTGATAGTACATTTTTATTTCAGTGAAACAAAAATAAAATAAAAACAATTGCGCAAATAAGAATTGGACCGTGGATCCATTTCAGAATGACGTTTTGGCTACGGGAATATCAACAAATGCAAATGGGAAATGAATAGGTCTTTTGGAAAATGAATTTTGAAAGTCGATTATTGCAATTTATTTGATTTACTATAAATTACCTGAAGATATTGGGGAAATATTTGTTTGGGGAATATTTTTTGAAGTAATAATTCGGATAAATAGTAATAATAATAATAAGGGTAATATTAATAATAATAATAATACATAATCACAGCAAAACATAGATTTCGAGGACGAAAAAATTTTTTAAGGGGGGAGATATGTTGAGGTCTGTAAATTAAAATTAAAAATTTAAATAAAATTTAGGATAATAATTCAAATGGAAAGTAAGCGAAGAAAAAAGGCAAATAAAAGCGGGATCGTGCACAGAATTAATAGTAAAGGAAAGTGCGATGGAAACAGTATTAGAAAATGCAAAAAGCAATTACGAAAGGCGAGAATCCGGAAATCCGAGAAAAATCAATAAATGGAAAAATCATCGAAATCGAATGGGAAAAACGGGACAGTTATAGATTAGCTAATGGTCAACAAGATGACGGTTAGGGATTTATCAGAAAAGGGTTAGAAAGGGTTGAAAAACATTCAAATGTATGAAAACAGAAAACGTTAATTAATTAATTAATTGGCTAATGGAAAACCCGAGCTAATGGGAAACCCGAGCCAATGGAGAACCCGAGAGATGAAGGAAACCCGAGCTGGGTAAACAAGAAGAAAGGCAAACAAAAGGAAGATTTGGGCCCATTAGCTTGACACAATGATTAATGGGAAAAGAGTAAGGAGAAGATAGCGCGCGTAGGAAGACCGGTAGGACCATTAATTATCTGGATTCGTTGAACCATTATGGATGACAGCCGAAGCAAACACGTAGGAGAAAATGTCAAACGAAAGATTGGCTCGGCAATAACCATTTGTCATCCTGATTTCGAGGAGTATATAAGCAAAGGGAAAATCAGAGAAAATCGGCATTCTGCCTCAGCTAGGGTTCGAAGAATCAGACTGTAGGAAAAGTGGTAAACGAATTAGGGAAGTAGGGAAAAGAAGAAATAGAATTAAGAATACGGAAAGGCGAAAAGGGATCAAACCAAACAGAAACCGAGGAAAACGAGAGTCAACAGAACTAAAGGATCAAAAGGTGAATATTGTTTGTTTGCAAAGCATCAACGCCGAGCAGAGAATCGTATAAACTTTGATTGGTCATTGTAGCGTGATAATAAATTGTGAACCTGTTGTTTCAATATACGTTGGGTCGTTCATTGTTTTAATTTAAAGAACACCAGGAGTCAGAGAGAACCGACTTGAAATAATCCAAAACCCAACATCACTTTATATTCATTTTTTTGTGTTATTGAATTTTACTTTGATTGTACCTGTGGAGTTCCTAATGGTCGACAATAGGTCCTTGACCTCAATCATAATAATGCTAACTACCTGCCACTGGCTACCCGTTGCTAGGCAACGTTGGTACTGTAACCAATGGTTCTGTGACCGTTAAAGGTGAGCTTTGTTTCCAAAACTGCTATGACCCGGTCTACAGCTGGTTCAGCGAGCTACCGTTAGAAGGTCTGTGCTCGTCTTACATATGTTAGGTCCCTTACTTGCTTGGCTTTTCGGTGTACTCGTTTTTATCTCTCCGATTTTAATTGCTGCATTTAAGTTGTGAAGTCACATAAAGAAAAAAAATAATAGGACAAATTTTATTTATTTTGCTAACGTTAATATGCATTCAACTCTGATCGTTCCGCGATTTGTATTGTCTCTGCCTTTTCCTCTCGGCACGCCCTGGTCTTGTGCGAGATTTAGGTTGGAATGGCGCTTGCGTCGATTGGGTAACATTCTGGGAAGCTATCTGGGTGGGGGCAAACACCAGTGGGTAAGTGACTGACTGTCCTTCCTGCCCCGCCGCTACCACTGCTTCCAGTCTACGTATCTGGATCTTCTGGGCGTGGTTCAGGGCTCTCTCTTCCAGCCAACCCTTCTGTGCGGCATCGATCTTTTGATAGAGTCGTTTCACCCTAGTCGGTTCAGACCAAGTGGCCTTAACTCGTTGTAATTCCCGACTTAATTGTAGGCACGGCTGGTAGAGATCCGTATGCTCTTTCCGGAGGTTCTTCAATTCCTTGCTGAGCTCTCGTATAATGTTCATAGACGTGTTGCTTTAATAATAATAAGTTAGGCATAAAATAAAAAAATTTTGGAAATTTTGTTTAAAGGCACAATATAAACCAGGCTTTTAGTCTTCACCGGATGGCCGTCTTATGCTCCGTAACTATTAGGGGTAACACTTATCTCTTACTTTAGCTAGTTTTGTATAATTTTCGATCAATTAAAAAAAAAAAAGAAGATTGCAAGCACAACGATTTTATTTAGCACATATATGAGAATAATAACGCGGAAATGAAGGATTATACCATAGTTCCTCGGTTTCAGTGTGGTCGTTTACCGGGAAAACGCTTCCGTGTATAGGCGTGTTCTTCGACGCCTCGATCCTCCAGTATCTCTCGGATATCGGGCTGGAGAAGGCTCTTTGGAACTACGAGGTGTACAGGTGCGTCCATCTCGAGTAGGGCTGGATCTCTGTAATCGTAGGCGATCCCGTATGAGGGTAGATATCCATCCGAGCTGGGGATGCGTCCACTGAGAATCTCCCGATTAATTCGAGCGAGGTGTTCCTTCTGCTGTCGTACCAGAAATCGATAACGCCCCTCTAGTTGTTCAAGGCGATGGAGCTCATTTTCTGCCTTTTGCCGGATCTCGCGCGCCGATTCCGGCCTGGTTCACGCTTGATCAGGATGCTGGGGAGTTCAACATCGTCTCCAAACTCGTTGGCTTTGCGCTTCGGCCACTCGGGGGTGCCATAAGTTGACATAGTATAGCCCCGATCCCACAGGGCCTGTCTGTACCGGCCGGCAAATCTGGACGGTACCGTCAAGGTGGTACGGTCCGCATCTTCCCAGTTATTATGTGGCGAACCTGTGAATGTCAAAAAAATAGAAAATAATAAAATACATTATTATTGCTTTTCCTTTCCGTTTCCAGATTTTATAAATTTAGGTTAAATTCCGACTGAGCCATTTACTTAACTCGTCCTAAACTTCCGTTAGAAATGCGTCGCAAGGTGGTTTGGGGCGCGATAGAGATTGAACTTAAAATCACTAACGAATTGAAAAGGCGCATTTACACATTTTTCGAATTCACTAAGGTTAGGTTTGTTTTGGTCGATGAGAAAATGATGATGGCCCTGTCTCAAAACCTAACAATATTCCACCAGGTTTTCGCATTTACTTTACTTTGGTTAGAAAATAAAACGATTTTGCGTTTAATCAAAGTGTTAAGTATATCTGATAATCGGTCGGACAAGACTGAATATATAATAATTGGTTATCGAAAATCCAATTTATCTAGAATTATTAATTAGATGATAAGTCGTGATTGAAATTTACGTTTTCGACGTTCATATGACGATATTACGGAAAAGGAAAAATTATCTCAAGGGGAAAACGGTCGCTCTTCTCGACTAATCCGTACATTACCACAGAGGAGTAATTTATCAGTTGATATCTCGGAACCTGTTCGAAATGATTTCACTCACTGAGAAAGTTAGGGGTGCGACGACTAACTTTTGTTATACGAAAGAAATGATTGAGTCATATCGTACTCTAGTTATTTCATGCATAAGATTTTCATCCAAAAATTCTAACAAACGAATTGAATCATAATCAAAATATTTATTATGTTTTTTATGAACATGTTGGGTGGCTGAAAATAGCCGTACTTGTTGAGGGATCATGATGATTTACTCGCCGCTGGTCATATCTTGGGGAGAAATTAACAGAGCCCGAATGCATCCGGGGCTTCTCCCGACTGGTCGAATTCTTCTTTTCGTCTCCATTTCCCCAAGTCTCTTTTACCATTTTCAGTAAGTTTTCGTAGTTATTCGATTTCCGCGAAGTCCGTGTCTTTATTTATACTGTCATGTGGGTGTGTCGCCACGTGGCAGTGCTATCTTGCTTGGCGAGATGTGATTGGCAAATTTCTGTTTCTGCCCTTCTATTAATCGTCATGGGCCGCAATTCAATATCTGATCGACTCCTGTCTGCGGTGTAGAGAATTTATCGCTGTCTACTTTCTATCTCCACTTATCGATTAACATTGAGAAGAAAAAAAAATGGAGGGAAATTCCTGACTGATCCCTTCTCGTTAAATTTCATATTTCAATAATTAGGAGAGGCAATTCCGCCATATTTTTTTGGCTGTCATTATGCAACGCTCGCCCTGTAGTTCACGTGGATTAAATTATTGGAGGTTTGGTTATTTTACTGGTAGCTCCTGTTTATTAATTTGATTATTAGGTTCCGCACCGTTCGAGGAAAACGTCTTTCTGCTGATTGTTCTCATCGCCCACATCACTGGATTCTTCTCCAAAGATTTGTCAGATGTTACGAAGAATCCTCGTCTCCCACTAGCACTCCTTCAGAATTTTGGACTTTTTCCTAGCTTTGATTAAATAAATGTTTAGATTGTTGTTAATGAGGTTGATATTTTGAGCCTTTATTTACGTTATTTTGAGTATCCTACGTTTTACGCTATCTATTCTAAATAACCGCGATTTTCGATTTGGAACCGTCAACTAAGTCTGACTTGTCACTGCTGCGGGTAAATTTGAGGGTTAGGAGAATCGGTACGTGTTCGTAATAATATATCAGATGTATATCTTATACTTTAATAAATGAATTTTTTTTGTAGTTAATTACGGCCTATAGTTGTTGGGCAAAATTTTTAAACTCGATTATCGGGGTTTTTATTTCTAGTGAGCTGTAAATTTGTGGAGCTTTTGTTACATTCAACTATTTCCTGAATTTAGTAGTGGAGGCGAAATTTCATTTTATTAGAATTTTAGGTCTCTCACCCAGTATAATTTTTAGCTATCTTCGAGTGGTATTATTATTGATGATTTATTTAGCGACTCCGTACTTTTATTTTATTTTCGACTCTAAAGTTTATATAGTTAACAAGAATTTGATGCATCGATTTCCGCTAACCCATTCCCTTTAATCCTCAAGTTGATCCTAGGAAAGTTATGTGTCGAAGTTAGATTTTAGGAGTGTCCACTGAACTACTCGGTGTTAATATTTTAGCCGATGTGTAGAGATATTTTGGTCGATTTTTCGGGAGTAGGTAGAAAGGTAGACAACCAAAAGATTGTCTCCCGATCTTTCTACTACCCCTATAACGGTATATAAATTGACTGTTCGAGTCCGTCGTTACCCACGGCGAGATCTCTCACGAGCACGAGCTGTTGGCGGACTTACACCGCACTTACACTGCTCGACTATGATATGTCAGATTTTAATAACTTGTCGGAGTGTGGCTGTGGGCCGGAAAAATTTCGACTTTGAAAAATGTCTGTATTAGTTATAGCATATATTTGATAGATATTAAATTCGATTCCATTTTTCATGAAATGAGCATCACACAAAATCATCTTAGCAAGTCATTCTTGCTTACTTCGCTAAATAGAGTTTCAGGTTAGAATAAAAGTGCTTGCTTCAAGTTCCTCAAAACTGAGTGATTAAAATTATGTGAAAATGAATCGGTATATATACTTATTCTGTGACCCTAACCTTGCGTGTTAATTTTGATATATTAAAACAAAATTTGACCTTGGGAATTTCTTTGTATTTTCTAACTTTAATTTCTTAATTTTTTAATATATTTTGACAATTTATTCCTTTAACACATAATTGAATTATTTCTAATTCAAATTATTTTATTTTAGTTCCAATTTCCTGAACTCTTGTCTCTTTCATTAAATTGTCAATTTTTGGTCAAATTTTCCGTGTTTTCGTGTTATTTTTATGTCTGTTTCGTGCTGATCTTGGTGCATTTTGTTAATAGTTTTATTTATTTTTATGTTTTTAATTTTATATTTTAATTATTTCTTTTCTCGTATTTTGCGTGGTTACTTGGTGTTTTTGGGTCTGATTTTAAATCTGCGTGCTATGTTTGCGTGCTATTACCGATTCATTTAAACAAACTTGTGTTCTGGCCCAACATACCTTTAAATACAATTAAATTAATGTTTAAATCAAAATAATCAAAAATATAAACAATAACGTCCTTCCTCAGCAGGCCACGGTAAAATTATGAAACGTTGATCGGTCCGCGGCAATGAAAAATTTGGGAGCACTGACATAGATAATAAAATTATTAAAATTTAAAACTAACATAATCCTGTAGTTAAACGTAAGACTTTACTAACCTTTTTAAATGTTGTTATCCCTCTTTTTCTCTGTTAGTTTTGTTCAAATTTGTTTTGTCCTTTTTTCCCATTTTGATATTGGACTTTATTCTTTGATATCATTATCTTTTAGATATAACTTTCGACATTAAACTCCACTTTTGATTCATTTGCATTTCTTTTTTTATTCATTTCATTCCTTCTTTTTGACCGCTACTCATAATATTTTTCTTGTGTGTAATATGAATTTTTTTAAATAAATTTTACTTTAAAATTTATCTGACTTACATCAAATCGATAAATAGATCCAATAACTTTTATACATTGACTAAAATTCGTCAAAACCTAAAGAAAATTGATTAAAAATAAATTTTAAATAAATTTTAAAAAAATTGATAAAAATTAATATTTAAGAGCTTTAGTAATGATCTCATAACTTTACGAAACCACAATCTAAGCCTTAAACTTTAGTTTATTAACAAATTTTAAAAATCTTAAAAATGCCTAATACATAAACTGCGTAATAGCTGCAGTCAGATATTCATTTAAACTTCTATTATAGAAGTTGTTATGACCTAGAACTATTGTAAATATATATATATATATATATATATATATATATATATATATATATCAAATAGAATCATCAAAATCATAAAAACGTATACAACAAAAAAAAATTCAACCTACTTCGAAATGTTGAGCTGGATACAGAATAAAATAGATTGTTAAAATAGTTGGATAAGGATTGAAAAATTCTTCTACAATAGATTTCATGAAAATGGTCTGCTGATTTAAAAATAGTCACTTCTGTGTCAATTCAGCATCGATTTATATACACTATTTTTCCACCTATTTTTTGATACGGTAAAACATAACGCCTACTCATTGTTTCCAAATTTGGCTAGTTTGCTATTACTTATCGAATTTCGATATTTTCGTTTTATTAAAGTTTTGAATATAGTTTTGAAGTTTGATTCTAACACCTATTTTCTAAACATTCATTTTTTATATAAATTTTGTAATTTTAGTAACTTTTTCAGTTTTTATTGTTTTGTTTATTGCTTGTTATTGCTTTTAATAACTTTTTATTCCTTTTTGATGCTCAGTAGTTATTAGGATATGTTTTTCATTAATTTTTTATACCGCTTTGCGTTTCTTATGTTATGTCGTGCCGAATAAACAAAAATTTTACACAACCTTAGTTTTTGTCAAACTTTATTAAAGGACACTTGATGGGAAGAAGATTTCCGAGCGTGTACACTTTATGCGTATTCTCATCAGATACACGCATAAAAAGATAACAATATGCACTCTTCAGGAATGACGCTAAAATTATGTACTAATAAGCGGTTGCTAGAAATATGTGAGCCATATTACCATGACAATAATACCCTGGTAAACTTCTGGGTTCAAGAGCTACCATAGAAAGTTTCATGCTTGTTTATGATTAAGGTCCTTCATTTTATTAAAATAAACATGAATTAAAACCATATCAAACAAGGCATGTACATCATCGATTTTGGTCAAATATCTAAGGTCTGTAAACCGTTCTAAGTCCTTTATAAGTGGTCCAAGAGTCTGGCTCGCTCTTGTCTGTGACATCATCAAATTAGAACTCATCTCTTAGTGAATGCCGAATTTCTTCTTCATTGTAGTAAGCCATGTCCTGACGAATCTATTCATGATCTGACTTCTTGATATTCACTATATGAATTGGACTTTAATATGAATTTATTTATTGTGCGTTAAAGTATAATTATCATATTTATCGGGTGATGATTATAATGATGATAACAACTATAATATACACCTAATATTTTGTCATTATTTGCTTTTATTATATTGGAATTAATTCTGAACTAATTAGGGTCAACCAGTTCTTTGTTGAGATTGTACGGAATTTGTAGATGAAATTAAAACTCAATCTGACTTCTCGTGTTCACAATCAATATAATCAATATAGTCAATCTCAATAAAATCTTTATTTTTCAATTTTACAAAGTTTCAACAATTCACAAATTAGACAAAATCAAACTGGGTAAACACTTAAAGCATACCATCTCAATCGTAAGATCAAAACACAATAAACTTTCTTTTAGTTTTCCTGTCACTCCTCCCGTCAATTTTAGCTTCACCAAAAATAATTTACTTCGACCACTAGCCATTTGTAGATATCGTCGCTAGTTTAAATAGTTATCGACTCCTATTAATCTCGATAAAACTAGGGAGATGATATAGCACGCATCGGATTTCCTCAGTAGATGATTTCCCATAATTTTATTTTTTATGATCCATTATTTTTGATCAAGCCTCTCAAGCCATCCGTGATTTATGAGCTTTCTATGAAAAACTAATGAGATTAATTAATGAATTTGTTTTTGGCTCTATACTTTTGAATAATCATTTATTTAATTTAAAGTTACTTGATATCCCTGAAAAATATTGATTTTTAGTTTTTTGAATTTTTAATTACCTCTTAATTAATTTCTTATAATTTGCAATTTTTACATTATTTCTTGAATTTGAATATTTTTTAAATTTCGTATTTCATTTTTGTATAACCCCAACACCTTTAATAATGAAAAGGTCCTTCAACAATTATATTTATACAACGAGGACATTATCAAACACTGCTGAATTCCAAATTTTATTATGAATATCTATGCATACTAGTAAAATAAAAACATTTGTTGATGTTCCCAGAATCTCAACATTTGTGAATAAATCAAATT
Organism: Schmidtea mediterranea; assembly: GCA_022537955.1. Lineage (NCBI taxonomy): Eukaryota > Metazoa > Platyhelminthes > Tricladida > Dugesiidae > Schmidtea > Schmidtea mediterranea. Next base: position 93,535,734 of record CM039679.1, read on the forward strand.
TAAATTATTTTTTCGGTAGTCTGATAGCTTGTTACCAGTTTCTGTGTTTCATTTGTAGTGCTCAGAGGTAAGATTGTATCTACCATGGTTTCAACTGATAGGAGGTTTCAAGATAAAGATTCGTCTTTTTTCTTGCCTCAAAGTCAAGCATTGTAAACTGATTTGGTCTCTTTTGCATCAAGATGAGTGTATAACAGTGTCAACTTTTCACTATTTTACACTTATCTGGAGCGAAAAGAAATATGAGAGCTTCCCGCATAATACTGATGAGAGCCATTAGCTCGAAACTAGTCTACAATTGGGATTTTCACTGGACATCACATTATGTTTCTTATTATTCTTTCATTAGAATCATATATTCGTGAATAAATCAAATATATATATATATATATATATATATACATATTGTTGAGAGATTAAGTATTCGTCGATGGATAGATCTATCGATCCGACTCCTCGTGTTCAAAAATCAATAAGACAAAATACCAACAAAAGAAATCTTTATTCACAAGTATTCAACGCAAGATACAATTATTTACTTTTTCTTAAACACCCTAAGGGTATCACGTAATAGGTCACTGTAATCTGATTAACTTCTTTATCTGTTTATTACTTTCAACTCGTTTCTCAAACTCGTTAGATTTTTCTCTTAAACCAAATTTTCTCTTAAATTAATTTGTTAAAATTAACTTTCATATATTTTTGTTCATTATTTCTGATTGTGACACTTACTTTCCCTAATATTAAGCAAAAACTAAAATTTTAATTTTTTTTGTTTATCTGGCACGACATCCGATAAAATTTGGGCGCGAAGATACCTGCTCCCCTGTTCTTCATTAGCACGGCAGGTTCTACATCTTCTACTAAGATCTTCAAGGCCTGCTCGAGTAGATGGGTTTTCACAATTCCTCGTCTTTCCCGGTGTCTACGATATTTGTTCGTGTGATATTTGTGAGTTGTTGGTTTGGCTTTTTGAACTGATTGAGGTGTAATTTCAGAGTTGTGGTGCTCTGGTATAATATTCAGTTTCCGCGCCACGTAGCGACCCAGCATCCATCATTCCAGTTTTACTTCTGTAGCAAATACTGAATTTTGTTTGGAGATGATTATTCTCTGGGTCCGACTCTCCGAGATGAGGTCGTCCCGGCTTCTCAACAGCCTCCTAATGCACTGTTTTAGGTCCTTTACCTTCTATGGGGGTAAACCATGTTTCCTTGATGCGATCATATTTCGCCCTGAGCTTGAGGAAGCTATCTTTCAGGGTAAGCTTGCTGGTTGTTGGCGATGGTGTTTTGACACGAGAATTAGGAACCTTCGGAATTTTAAAAGCGTGCATTTTGTACTGAGATTTCTTGAAGAGATTTTCGACGATATTTCGATGAACGCAGATGAAGGTGATTTGAACTGACTGAGATTTTAGATTAAAATACAGAAACTATACGTAAAACAAATAAAAACTGAATTAAGTAAAATATGAAACCTTAAGGCTGCACACTCTTGAGTATCCATACCGCAAACAATCAATCAGTGTTGGCTACGCAGTCGTGATCGCATCAATTCAATCATTCGTTTTAAATTTAATGTTTTCGGCTGTTAACCGTATGTGGATTTCATTTTCTGGTGTGGCGGTACCTCGACTGTACTAGTGAATTAATCATACTATCTACAATTGGTGGTGAATTAAAGAAGCGAATTGTGCTAGGAAAGGTGTCTGGTTGAAACATTTTTTCACCATATTCAGATGAATAGCAACTCCTATAATAAAATGAAAAAATCAATAATGTTATAATAGGGAGGCATACATACTTACCTGTGTCTGTATGTAATTTGTCCAAATGAATTAATCGGAGGATAAGTAAATCAAGCGGCGATGAGTCAGCGCGATACCCCTATATAAGTAACCACAAAATTGGTAAATAAGCAGTCATGTCTACAGAGCCTAAAAGCCCAACAAAATGTGGATCATTAAATCTATTTAATATGTTATCTATGTGGTCATCAAAATAATAATAATAACAAAACAAATTGATACAAAACACCATAAAAATATACAATAAAAATTCAAGGCAAGAGAAGACATGTGAATTATTGTAATATTGCCGGATCCATTAATTCTGAAAAACATGCTGGGTATTTGTTCGAGTCTACAAGGGTCGACTATGCATTCCAAAGTGAAACCAAAAAGTACCTGGGTATTATAGCACAAATCAAGCCTAACTTGACAATAACTAGGCAACTAATATTGTCATAGTCATTCATACGTTTTACGATTTTGTCAACATCTACTGAGATTAGTTTTGTTTTGTTATTTAGGTATCCTCAACACAAGGTACTAAAAAGATATGGTTGCATTTAGCTTCAATTATACATAAAGTTTTGATTAAAGCAACCCTGATTATGGTTCTCATTAACATAAACGTGGTAGTGATTTGAATATAAATGAAATCAGAATTAAAATATAAATGGGGTAATAATGAAGATTTAATTATTCTTTAGATTATGAGTAAATACTAAATATGATTTGCGTTTAAATTTGATTAAAATTTAGATAAAATTCAGAATTGAATGACCAGAAAAATTGAAATAGAAAGGGGATTCATAACATAAATTGATGACGATTGAATGGCGATAAATTTATTCATTAAGAAGACTAATTTTTCTCGATTCGGCATTTACTTGTTTACAGTAGGTTTATAAGTAAATTTTTTGATGTAGTAAAACAAAACGCCTACAGATCTTTTCAAAATTTATCTAGCTCGTTGTTGCTTATAAAAGTTTGATCTTTTTTTTAATTAAAGGTCGAAGAAATATGACTCAATAAATCTCGATTTTCATAATTTAGACCAGTGGTTCTCAGAGTAGTGGTCCGTGAACCAGCACCGGTCCGCGAATCATAAATTGCCGGTTCGCAACGTGAGTTGAATAGGAAGAAAATAATGCCAGAATATTGTTAAACTGTTTACCCCTCATAAAATAAATCATGAAATATTACAACAAAACTATAAACGTAAAATTACATAATGTGCATTTCTCTCTCTGGATTCTTTAGAACATGAATGAATTGTCCTATATTAATTTAGTGGTTGACTTTTATATTTTTCTAATCAAACTTTATGAAAAGTATATTATGTTTATACAACTATGGATTCTCTATAATTTTTTTAAATGAAAATTATTTATATATTGTCTATTTTCTGTGATTTATTAGAAATGCAATAGTTTTGTATAATTTTAAGATTACTTTTGTGTTGTACTTCTTTATTATAATATTATTATATGTTTTTTGCAATATTTATTGTTATTCTTTTATGCAAATTTTTTGTGTAAATATATTGTTTATTTTTTGTAAACTTTGTGTGAAATTTTACAACTGAAATATATGTATTTAATAGTACTTTAAATATTTTGTAATCCTGCAAAATATAACCAACAATTAGTATTAGTGGTCCGCAACACGTTTTTGGTTGAGAAACACTGATTTAGACCATCTTCCCATAAAATTTCGAAAATATTTTCTTTAACATAATTAAAGTTCATAAAAACCTATATGTTTTGAAAAAATAATTTTTTAAAAATCTCCAAGTATATTATCCTAGAAACAAGTTTTCGCCAGCAAAAAAATATACACTCCGAAAACCGCCATCTTTCAAATTCTTAAATTGTCGCACTATAGTGTTGGGCCAAGACACGATTTTGTTTAAATGAATCGGTAACACGCACGCAAATACAATATGCAGATTTAAAATCAGACCCATAAAACATCAACTAACCATGCTAAAATATGAGAGAGAAACAATTAAATATAAAATCAAGAAACACAAAAGTAAATTAAAATAATAACAAAGTGCAACAAGGTCCGCACGAAATAAACATAAAAATAACATGAGAACATGAAAATTTGACCGAAATTTGACAATTTACCAAAAATGCGAAAATCCATAAAAATGGAACAAAAAGTAAATAATTTGAATTGGAAACAATTCAATTAAAAATTTAAAAATAAAATTGTCAAATTAAATTACAAAAATAATAAAATTAATATTAGAATATACTAGAAAATCACAAGGTCAAATTTTGTTTTACTAAATCAAATTTAACACGCAAGGTTAGGGTCGTACAATAGGTATATATACCGATTCATTTTCACATAATTTTAAGCAGTCTTGAAAACTTGAAGTAGTTTTTGCTAGCTTGAATCAGTTTTAAAACTCGAAGCAGTTCTTGATAACTCAGTATTAATCCGTGAAAGAAACGACAATTTCAATGTGAGTGAAGAGATGTTTTTGGCAACTTTCTCCCCGTCGCACCCAAACAACCTCATATGAGCTTTGTTTGAGGTGTCGGCGTGGGGAAAGTTTTGAGTATGAGATATGAAACGATGAATGCCAATTATAATTTCAAACAATGTATATTATATTCAATAAAAGTTTTCCATAACTGAACTCTTGTCGAAATTTTTCCGTCCCACAGCCGAAACATCACTACAAGCTATTAAACTTGACATACCCCAACTGAATCGTGTAAGTGCGGTGTAAGTACGCCAATGATTCGTGCCCGTGAAGGCTACGGCGTGAGAATTCAGTAGCTAAAACGTAAAATCATTATTTCCGTATAAGGGAAATGGGTTGAAGGGGGAATAGTCTTTTGGCTATTTCGTCATCACTCATTTCCTATAAATTCGACCTAAATTATCATCACAAACGGCTCAAAATCAAAAACCCGGAGTAGTCCAGTGGGCACTAGTAAACTCATAATGTGAACACAATTTTATCTTAAGGTCAAATTCGGGAAGGTGACGAGGTATTAATCATTGCTATGTCGATAACTTATGATTGGAAAAGGTAAAGATAAAATACGGTGTATTAGTAATAAAATCTAATCTTTTACCCTCGGATTTCACTCCCACAAAATCACTTTTGATCAAATAGGCATCCAAAATTTCAGTAACTTATAATTCTGGGCATATGACACCACAAACCGTTAACTAATTAGAAAAATAGTAATCGCGACCTCAACTCTACCGTCGAATATATAATAGTAAACGCAAATCAACTTCAGGCCTCCCATCTCCCAATACATTTCTAAATCATCGATAAACAAACAGATGACGAAATCTATCAAATTTGAGCGATTAAAAGAAAAGGGCAAAATAAAACCTTAAATCCCCAAGGTAGATAACCTGTTTCACTATAAGTGACCGAATAAAGTAATAAATATTAATCCGTTATAATTAAGTCGTTGTGGCTATAATTTGGTTCTGAAAAAATAAATACGAAAAAATCCAAAAAAAAACTTACCCGAATAATAATTAGTAAATAAAAATAAGTATACATTTACGACCAACACATATGAATATATATTTAACAAACATTAGGTAAATGAAATGTCATAACGGATGTCGATCCAAGTAGAAACTATCTACGCGGAACCTTCCAACTCCAACATAAAATCATTACGCCATTCCAAGACCCGAGTAAATGAGTAGTGTAGGCTCGTCCCACTAAAATAGTCCGAATTTGAGGTGACGTGAGCCGCCCGAGTTGTTGAGAAGGAGCAAACCTGAGTAACATAATTTGTTTACAACTAACTCCCCATAAATCAATATTTACTATCTTCTGAACCAAGATGATTTAATTTAAACCGACCCAAATCGGGTAGAAAATGGCCACCATCGTTTTCCATCAAATTTTCCCGCATCTGAATAAAAAATGATTATCAATGATAGTAATCAGATATAGCAAATCAACTCGATCATAAATAACATCGCTGACATTTAGAGATAGTTCAATCGATTAGAATGCCTATCCCGCTAGCTGGATCATACGAATACACGTACATGCAATTATGCACACATATGTCGATTCCGATTGAAAGAGTTAATTACACCAAAATGTCATCGATAGATATTCAATTATTTCTGAAGGAAATTAGGAAAATTGATTAAAGTTTAAATCGATTGCTATTCATGGCAGAATTAATACACCACACCAACTCACCGTACATACCGTACGTATATATATTCTACTACTCGCCGAAAGACCACCATTCATTAAATCTACACTGAATTATGCAATCCAAGCGCTCGTTACCAGGAACCTCTGCAGAATCACCGGAAGATAATCACGACGAAATCTCGATGAAACAAAAGACTTTCCATAGAGATGGTAAGTAACTTTTTGTCTGTAAGCATTTTTACTGTAACCGAGTCCTAGAATGTCGCAAAGTCGATTCCCCAACGCCAATTCCGTTCAGAATACAAATCATCAAGACGATATGATACTGAACTGTGATCTATGCCATGTTATCTTTATTAAATATAATGTGTTCCATAAATAATTCATTTAAAAAATTCAATAAAAATCTAGTCGGCCGATAACCACACCATAATTTTCATAAACCTCGTTCCTTAAACTATAGACAAATGACCTGAACGGCAATGAAGTATCCTCAATTCTCTCGTCAACCAGTCGTCCACCCTGAGTCATTTTCGATAGGATACCAATGCCTGCATGTTCTGCACAACCGATATCATTTTAGAACATGTAACCGAGTCCGGTGCCACGATAAATCACCCAATATCAGAATGTTATGACCAGAGTTAAGTCACCAAACCAAGTATCCCGATCGGTAATCTAGTAACTGTTATATTGAGTCAGGTCGAGACGTGACATATATAGAATTTTTATTTAATGAGTTAAATCCCGCGAGTTCTACGATTATAATCATATGAGAAACCTAATTAGAATGGGTCGAGAAGGCGGAAAAGATTGAATAGACGAGCTAGATAATCATCAATGTGAGGTACATACAGAATAGTCGACCAAGAACCGGATAAAAACAATGACACTCAATCGACCCACCAACACACTCGCAGATCCATTTAGGCGACCCACAGCACTGCAATTTAATGAAATATAATTATTAACGACTCGGTTGATGTTTAAGATTTTTGTTCAGACCAGTCCTAGATCGATGCATCCAGAGTCACGGTACGGTTTCCCGTGCTCGCCGCTAACCGATGTCGCCAAGCCATGTGGGACGCGGGTTTCACCGTCTCGCCCGTAAAGGAGTCCCGATTCGGCGCACAACAGGATTCCGAGGAGACCGATCTACCATTCATTGTTATAAAGCGAGAGCCCGGGCGCAATCCGGCCCACGAGATTCGGGGACAAGCTGAGTTCCTTCTAGCTCGTCTCGAGGAACATTAGAGCCAGACTGACGCGCAAGTAAAGAGAGCCCGACGCTATCAAGATGAGGTCATGAAGATATCGCGGCAGGAAGGATCACCAGTACGGACGGATACGCTCCTCCGTACAACACTTCGTTTTATCTAGACGATCCCAGATTAAACGTGAGATCAAAGGAAATCAACGTGGTGGTCCCGCGGAAAATACTTCCTCGACACTTAAGGATGGAAGAGGGCCGATAGTATGGCCATCGCGAACACTCTTATTCTCGGACAAACCCAAGACGATGTAACAATAAATCCCATGGTGAATCGGACTATAAGCAATGATTAAAAATAAAATGTTTTAATTCTTGTGTTTCGAGTTCTCTTTTTATGATCCAAAACCATAGTGACTATATTCATATAAGCGTCGATCCAAACCTCCAGAGTTTGTAAATATAAAATCCTCGCCATATCAAACAAAATCTTTTGACGAGTTAAACAACATTTGTGTAGTATTACATGGCTTAATTCAATTCTTTTGTAGATATGGATACACACCAAATCCTGCAGCGCGAATTAGACAATGCACGTAGAGCGAATAAGAAATTATACGAACAGATTTTGCAATTAACAAAAGAAGTACATCAAATTAAGGTCATTGAGTATAGCCGAAGAAGGTCAAAGCGCTCTACCAAAAAATGACAGCGGCACAGAAGGGTTGGTCTGAGGAGAACCAGCTAAACCAGAACCTGAAAACACAGATAAGAGGTGGCATTGTCGGCATGTCAAGAGGGCGCGGCGGTTACATACCCCTTAGTCTTCGTCCCTGCGCAGCTGGCCTACAGGGATGCGGCGGTTACCTCGAAGTCCGGCCCAAAACCAAGCAGACATTAACCAGGAAGAAATTAGCGCACCAAGCGTCGTGCCGCTCTACACACCAAATAGAATGATTGTTCTCAAATAAATGTTTTCTTTTGTTCTATTGATTTGTCTAACAAGTTTGACGTCAGGATGAGTCAGGGTAAATAGCAAGAGTAGAAGATGTAGTCTGTAGAAAGAGAGAAATTAAATATGCCAGAATGGGACCAGAATAAATGAAAGCGCACGCAGACCTTCTAACGGTAGTGCGTTGAACCCTGTTTGAGATCGGGCCAGAGTAGTTCCTAGAGGGCGCTCACCTTTGGCGATCTCAAAACCAATGGTTACATTACCAACGTTGCTTAGCGACGGGTAACCATTGGGGGCCAGAGAATGCTTACATCTGGGGTCAAGTTTATTGAAACCATAACCCCACAATATAAATGATCCTTACAATAATTTAAATTTAACATAGCCGATCAACTTAACTGTTACAATATCATTTATAACTCCGAAAGTTTGTTTTTCTGATAAAGGAAAGTGGTAATTCGATGTTATTAATTTTGAAGGGTTACTTAGTTAAACTGGTGCCAATTTTTATTAAACTCGTTTAAAACAACGACTCGATTTCATTTTTGTGTTATATATTATAATGGACTCAATTGGAGTTAATTAAGTGCACTTGAACCACGATTTGAAATTGTCCCTACCCGTATAGGTTCACTCTATGCAATCCCTTTAAATTCACAGCCGATATAGATGGAGAGGAAAAATCTTTGAATCATTTAATTTAAGATAACGTCGTTTTTGGTCGCTATTTGAAACTCTACTAGAGCGACCGGAGATATTCACCGTCACCTAAATCAGGTGACCCAAATTTCGAATAGCCGATCCCGACAAAAAGCCCTTGGTACACCTGAGAGCTGGAAGGACTCGAAGTAGTCGAAACCCCATCACGAAGATGAGCTTGTAAACTACCCTGTAAACTAGACATATATTTTTATTTCGGAACAGGCGAGTAATTAGCTTCCATGAACCCACAAAACTACGACCCAATTTACGGAATCATACCCACAATAGGTTAACCCATTAAGAGTTACAGAGACAAGATTTAACAATGAAATCCACCTATTTATTTTAGTTAACTCATGGATCGATGCGTCCCGAGTCACGCTACGATTCCCGGCACACTCGGCTGCCCGGTGTCGGCAAGCGATGTGGGACGCGGGATTCACGAGCTCGCCGGTCAAGGAGTCCCGGACGGGAGGTCAAATGAACAGCGATGACACCGACCTCCCATTCGTCTCAATTAAACGGGAGCCCGGCCGCAACCCGGCACGGGAAATTAGGGGCCAAGCCGATTATCTGCTCGCTCGATTAGAAGTGTCAGCAGCAGACGGACCGTCAAGTGGAGAAGGCCAGGAGATACTTAGAAGAAGTAAACCAGGACATAGCCGCCGGTCGGATTTCGAGTACGGACGGGTACGCCCCTCCGTACAATACCTGCTTCAATTTGGATGACCCCGACTGGACGTAACGACAACGGCTATCAATGTTGTTATCCCAAAAAAGGTATTGCCGCGAGATATGCGGAAAAGAGACTCGCAATCGAGCAGTCATCGGGAGCATCCATACGCTCGGGAATACCCAGAACGAAGATAGTGATCCAGTACGGACCAAGCATGATTAATCAAATCTTGTAATAAAAATATAATTTTTCTTGAGTTTTCGTTTAATTTACAACATAGGAAGTCATAAAAAAATAACTAGATCAGTCGAAGTGGTTCAAACTTAGTAGGCCCGAGCATAGTTTAATAAGAAATTATCATTCATGAAATTAAGATTATTATCCATGAAATTATATTAGAGTTTATATCCTCATAGCTTAATAAAAAAAATTATTATTCATGAAACTATATTGGAGTTTATACACGTTTCTATTATAGACATGAATCCTTACCAAATTCTAAAACAAGAATTAACGAGAACGCAAAAAACCAATGCAGACCTTCACCAACAAATATTACAACTGACTAAGGAAGTCCAACGGATCAAGGCCACATGGGTGGAACCAGACAAGGTAAAAATGACAGCTGCGCAGAAGGGTTGGGCTGAGGAAAAACAGCTCAACCAGAGCCAGAAAACACAAATCAGAGGCCTGGAGGTAGCACTGTCAGCGTGCCAAGAAGGCGCGGCAGTAACCTACCCCCTCGTCTTCGCCGCGGCGCAGTTGGCTTACCGAGATGTCGCGACAACCTTGAAGCTTGCCTCCAAACCAGTCAAACATCGACCAGGAAAATCCGAAATAGCTAAGCGTTGAGCGGCTCAGGCAAAAGACGCCTAATCATCTAGACATTTTCTTATTCTGTTATTAAATAAATAGTGCTGAGTGGTTTTTAGAAATTTAGTTGATTGGCGTTAATTTCCACTAAATGAATTTGAATTCGTGTTAATCCCAACTAAATAGAGTCTGATCGGAAACAAGCAGAGAAATCAGTTCAGTGCTATCCAACATCAGTAAGGGACTATAACAAGAAAGCGCACGTAGACCTTCTGGTGGGTTTCTGGGTTTTGATATTTAGAAACTATATGGTTGTTACCCAGACAACCCCATACAAATATTCTTTCGCTTACCACTCAGCACCCGTTGCTAAGCAACGTTGGAACTGTGTTCGAGTGGGTGGATCGTCCGCAAAAAGTGAGCGTTATTGCTAATGCTATAATTGACCGAACGATCCATGGGTCCAACGAGCTGCCGATAGAAGGCCTATGCTCGCTTTTCGGTTTTTAGGTCCCATTATTTTCCTATCTCTTTCAAATGTTAACCCATATTCTCATATCATTTATCATTACGTCTATTCCCATTGTCCTTCTTATCGTTGTTCGTATTATCGACTTTTACCATGGCCTGTACACTTTTGTTATGTTAAATATACTCAATAACTACAGTGCTCCCTGTTGTTATTACTAGCATTATTATCGTTACCATTATATGTATTATTCTAATCCATTATTACTGCTATTACTATTATTATCCTTATTATTACCATTCCTATTATATTTAGTATTATTACTATCATTATCATTATTACTATTATTATTATTATTATTATTATTATTATTATTATTATTATTATTATTATTATTATTATTATTATTATTATTATTATTATTATTATTATTATTATTATTATTATTATCAAATTTTGTGTAGGGATTCGTCCTTATTCCTCAGCTTTATAAAAATATTTTACTTATATAAAAATTTAGCCTTACTCCGCCCTTATTCTACAGTTTTCGATAAAGTATTTTCATTAATTCGAAAAAATTGGGCAGCGTTCCTCCCTTATTTTTCAGTTTTATCCAGTTATCCTATCAATTATTGAGCAGTATTCTACTTTTACTTTGCTATTTTTGATAATTATTTTAACTAATTCGGAAAATTTGAGCAGCGTTCCGCCCTTATTTTACAGTTTTACGATAAACGTTTTAATTATTTCCAAACATTTGCGCAGCGTCCTGCCCATATTTCCCGTCTTAATTCAACATAATTTATTCATTTATTATATATTATTTAAAACATTATTTTTCGTAATTTTGGTCGTTCGGATTAATCTTTTTCCGATGGCTATTCATTTTAACTGTTGCAACGATTTCGCTATTTTCCCCGCTACCCTTTCCCTCTCTTTGTCCTTATGATCTATTTATGTTCATATTATAGTTAATGAGTGCCCACTGGACTACTCGTTGTTAGTGATTTTGAGCCGATTGTTGTTTAAAATTTTATGTCGATTTTATCGAAATTAAGTGCAAGAAAGTGGAGCCAAAAGACCCACTCTCAAGCTACTCTCTTTCGCTATTTAGGTTCAATGATTTGACGTTCGAGTTCCTGCGTTACGCACGCCGGAACCCTCACGGGCACAAGCTATAGGCGGAGAAACCGCACTTACACAGCTTGGTAATTATGTTTTAGTTTAATAGCTTGCATGTTGTGGGGCTGTGGGCCAGGAAAACGGAAATAAATAAATGTTACCATTCCATTTGGGTAGAAGCTTCGATGCAATAAAATATTTATTCATAAAATCGTCAGCATATATTGGTAATTTGCAATATCATAATTCATAACATTTTCAATTCATAGCATTATCAGTCAATAAGTTCATATAATATCTTCGATTCATATCATTAGTCATCAATACATAATTTGATATTCACTCATGCGCTTACAGATAATATTGTACACCTAAGACCAAAACACAAGACTGAAACGTAAGATTAAAAATTTGTCAAAACACATCAGTATATATACCTATAATTTGACCTTAACCTTGCGTGTTATTTTTATTGCGATTAAACAAATTTGACCTTGAAATTATTTGTGTTATCTAAATTAAATTTTTACTAATTTCTTAATTTAAATTGGTAATTTATTTTTAACATTTTTAATTAAATTTATTCAGCCAAAAATATTTTATTTTTATTCATTTAATTCATTAATTTTTACTTTTATATAAATGGTCCTTTTATGGTCAAATTTTCTTGTTATTATGTTATTTATTATGTAAATTTTGTGCGGTTCTTGATGCATTTTGTATTTATTTTATTTTACTTTTGTTTTTTGATTTTATATTTATTTATATTCTCTCATATTTTAAAGTGTTTAGTTGATGTTGTATATTGTATTTTAAGTTATCTTGGTGCTGGGTTTTCGTGCTGTATTACTGATGCATTTAAACAATTTTCAAGGCCGTTTGTGTTCTGGCCCAACACTTCTAACGGTAGTGCGTGGACCTATTTGAGGTCGGGCCAGAGTAGTTCCTATGTGGCGCTCACCTTTGGCGATCTCAAAGCCAATGGCTACATCACCAACGTTGCCTAGCAACGGGTAACCATTGGGGCCGAAGTAAATATTTATATCTAGGGTTGAGGTCACTTCAACCATAAACCCCACAATAGTGCGATGAATCGTAACATGAAGCATTATCTTTTTTATTACAATTTTGGCTTTAAAATCAATATTAGCACATTTTATAGTAAAAAAAGAATTCATATGGTGCTCTGGATATACTCTGAAAAAATTGGGCTTCTGACTGTTGAGTTACAATTTTATTTGGTTCGGTAGAACTGTTTTCTCTGACTCCACGTGCTCTTTAAATGATATTGGAATAACTCAACACATAGAAAAACTTTTATTCAATATCAAAAATTTCACAAAGATTCAAATGTTACTTTTACAATATTGACTGGAATCTCTACGAGAAGCCTCCATTTCAATTAACTACTAAAATATCCTTGACAAGTCTGACTAGTTCTTTTTCAATCTCACGAATCTTTTTAACTTTTCTGTTACTCTCAATTTTTCGAAATTATTTGTGTCCCTGTAGTTGATTTGAGATTCCTTTATCTAGGGAATCTCTCCTCAACAACTAATTTGATTGACGGAAATTTGAGTTGGACTCCCGGAGAACTAGTTAAGCAATTAATTTTCATCTTTTGGGCGCTTCGGCCGTTCCCTGGGAGAAGACTGCTAAACAAATTACGTTAAGGAATAATTCATTCCCTTCGTAATTAAATTTATCAAAATCGGAGAATTTCTCCTTAATTTCATTTATTTGTTTTCGTCATTTTAATTAATTAATTAATTTTTATTTTCTTAATAACCTTTTCTAGGGGTCCCAAATTAATTTTATATTATTATTTTCGTACTCGTCTCGTCAATTGGCATCGGTACATACCCATTTCCCCCAGAAAATATTGATTTTAATGATTTGATTATTTTTAATTAATTATTTTATTTTTCAAAATTTTTATTTATTATAATTTTTTTTCAAAATCACCTAACCCCAACATGACTATAGTCAAAAATTGCATATTAAAATCAATTTCACATTTCAAAAATTGGTACAAAACATTTAAAATTTCATAAACCATAATAATGCTAAATCCTTGATTTTAATTGGCTAAAATAATTTCTATTGATTAATTAAATTTAAAAAGAAACATAAATGTACAATATTCATTATCACGGTCAATCTTCAACAATCTTTTTATAACTCTTCGTTGAGTTTATTGATTTTCTATGTATTGATACAGAACATACCAATATTCAAACACAATCAAGCAACTTTTCATTCAAAATTAAGTAAGATGAAGGTTTTTATTTTGTTAAATAGAACTATTTTTCATCTACATTTACAGAGTCATATCAAACTTCAAAATAACTATCCCATTTTACTTTAGACAAAATTGAATACGGCCTGTTTTTTTATATCCGACAGTATTGGATTTACATTTGATGAAACTCTTTTAAAATGTGTACCATCTTTAAATCTTTGGAAGACTGTCAATTTTGGGACACCAATAGCGCACGACAAAGTTCGTACCATATACCTTTTAATGTTACTTCTACGATTAAGCAGGATATCTTTAATTTTATTTAAATTTTAGGAATAATTCTTGCTCTTTCGACTTCATTTTTTTATTTGATGAAATATCGGCATAAATCATTGTATTTTTTTAGCCTTTTGTAAAATTTTAGAGACAGTTGAACGAGAAACATCAAATTTCCCAGAAATTTATTCGATTGCACCACGACTCAAATTTTGCCCGTTTTTGACTCGTTGTAGCAGAAATTGCAGTATCCCATTACGCTGATCAGTAGTTGATTGCTTTGCTTTGGATAATCTTTTTTCAATGCTGCAATCTCCCGAATCCATATTTTCAATTTAATTTTTGAAAAAATTTAAAATATAAATGATAGAAAAATTATTTACCAGCAATGCCATAATGAGCACTTGATTTTAATAAATATAGAATAGAATAACCTTAAAATTTTATATTACTATTCTTAATAGGAAACTTTTTATACAATGTATACCATAATTTGTGACATTAGTATTCATTCTAAGGTACTGCACCATTTATTATGTAAGCACTGAATGAATTACTTTAATTTAACCTGGGACGTTAGTGACTACATGGAAATGCATTGGAAACATATAACTAGAGCTTGACCGATTGTGCATAAATTTTAATTTTTGTTAACTATTCGACTTTTTAAATACGACTAGTCATAATTGGATTTATTAAGTTATGCACGTCTTGTTTCGTTGCTAATCTATATTAATCCAGAAAAGTTTGTTGTCTTTGTTTTTTTGTAATTCAGAGTAATCCCCGTTATCTGTGAATTAAATATTTACCTTGAACAATCTGCTCTGGATGTGCAACCGATTTCCGATTGCAAACATTTTGCTCCTATAATCGCCCCGATTATGAATGTTACCGATTAATCGGCCGAGCTCTACATATAACGCTTTAACTGACATCTTCCTTTATATTGATGAACAATTTGTAAACTATTATGCAAAACAATGCTATTAATTTTAAATAAAATCAAATAAATTTGTTTAAAATAAAGTCAATAAAAGATGGAAAAACTTTATTTTCATCAAGCCGCTCCAAATGAACCACATTACAATCAATAAAGTTAATACATGTCACCTATATACTCATCATTAGATACACTAATATCTATAATGATCAGGCTTGAATGGTCCCTCCACAGGAATACTCAAATATCGAGATTGTTCAGGTGTCAGTTTGGTCAACTTAACACCCAAATGTTCCAAATGAGCTTGCGCAACTTCTTCATCTAGTTTTTTTGGTAAAAAGTAAACACCAACTTTATATTGATCGGTTTTCGTCCATAACTCTATTTGGGCAAGAACTTGATTGGTAAATGAGTTGCTCATTACGAAACTTGGATGACCATGTGCACAGCCTAAATTAACTAGTCGACCATCAGCCAGTAATATTATATGCCTTCCATTCTTCAATGTATATCGATCGACTTGAGGTTTGATAGTGTCCTTCGATTTACAATTCTCAACAAGCCATTTAGCTTCAACTTCAATATCAAAATGACCGATATTACAAACTATGGAATCATCGAGCATTTGTTCAAAATGTTTTCCAACAATTATATCTTTGCATCCACTAGCAGTAACAAAAATCCTAGCCTTTTTCACAGCTTCTTCTACTGTGGTAACTTCATATCCTTCCATGGCAGCTTGTAAAGCATTAATGGGATCTATTTCTGATACCAAAACCCGACATCCGTAAGCACGTAATGCTTGACAACAACCCTTTCCAACATCACCATAACCAGCAACCAAAGCTACTTTGCCAGCCAACATTACATCTGTTGCTCGTTTGATTCCATCAACTAATGATTCACGACAACCATAAAGATTGTCAAATTTGCTCTAAAAAACAGATGATAATTATTCTTTTGACAATCAAAAGAGAATTACACACTCCAAATAACTAAAGATCATTAATTTAACATAACGATTAAACTGGTTATTAATCAAAATAAAATGAATGAAAATATTCTTACATAAAACAACCTCCAGTTACTTGGTAATAAGATTTATTAAAGAAAACCTTATTTTAATATTACTCAAATTTAGATAATTTATTATATTTTAAATGAAACAGAGGTTTTTATATCTTCAATAATTTAGCCTGTATTTATCTAATTAGCGTCGTCCTAAAATGGAAATACTTTTGATAAAATTTACTAAGTTCAATTCAAAGTGAATCTGTTAAATTTAAATAATTTTCAACATCAAATCCTAGCCTGCAAACCTTATATATTTATTTTAGAAATATATTTAAACATCATGAATAATTTAAATTTAACTAATCGACTTCATTAAATTGTTTTGAATTTAATTGATAATAAATAATGATTCACATTCTCAGTTTAGTATAAACACTTATAATAAATAAACGGCTAATCTCCATATGCTCATGTGGCACATTCAAAACAAAATCTGCACTTTCACATATATTTATTATCCTAATAAAAATTTAATTTTAAATGATGAACAATAATTATGAGAGTTGAACATTTGATATTATTATTTAAAAATTTTAACATTTATGCGAAATTCTAGAATAAATTATGCAAGTTTAAGAGTCTCATAAAAAACCGACGGATATGAAGATTAAAGTCACTCACAAAAAAGGTTTGTCAACAATTTTAATCGCTTGATATAAAAGCAAATTATTTTTACCATAAAAATATTTGCTTGGACAGTACAGTTATATTTTAAAAAGAATACGTTTCTAGTATTAATATTTCAAAACTTACCAACGCTCTCATCACATACGTAATGCTAGTACATTCTGTATTGGATAATCACAGTAACTTTTAGAAGGTTTTAAAAAGATCTTGATTTTTACTAACCTCATTACAAAAATTTCATAAGTACAAGATTTATCTACTTACTGAAAACACATCTATAAGTACAAACTTTTTCTGAACTTATATGCATGAAACAGAAAAAAGTTAGTAAACTCTAAATAAAATTATTTCTTCACGAACTTGTGATAGAGAACACCTTAACTATGATATCTAGCACATTCCCTCTATGACAAATACGAGAATACCAAAGTGGTAAAAAAAAATTTATCAAAATAACATTTGTTTTGATTCAATCACTTAAATCTCCCAGATTTCTTTGGCATATTTTATTCAAAAGTAATATTATAACTTATATATATCGTAACCCCCTAATTCACCCTTTACTAATAGTTAAATGTGCCAAACATATAAATTGCTAAATAATTCAGATTATATAACGAAAATACAGTTTAATATAATCTATAATTCAATATAAAATTAAATTAATCAATGAATTGTTTTTTATATAACATACGACAAAACATTTCTAGCTGAAAAATTAAATCTAACTTATAAACTATAACTTAAAAAAGTATATACCTGTTTAAAAAAAATATTTTAAAATTTATTACAAAGCTTACTTTTGTTACAGAATCATTTACATTTATTGACGGACACTTCAATTTCCCTGCGCTCATCATCTTGTATAAATTATGAACACCTGTAGTTGTTTCTTCTGAAATACCTTTAATTTCATTAAGTAATTGTGGATATTTTTCATGAACAAGATTCGTTAAATCCCCACCATCATCAAGAATCATATTAAGTGGTTGACCATTATGGAAATATATCGTTTGCTCCATACACCAAAGATATTCTTCATCAGTTTCTCCTTTCCATGCATATACAGGGACACCAGTTTTAGCAATTGCTGCAGCTGCATGATCTTGGGTACTGAAAATGTTACATGATGACCATTGAACTTCAGCTCCAAGTTCCGTTAATGTTTCAATAAGAACAGCAGTTTGGACAGTCATGTGTAAACAACCAGCGATTCTTGCGCCTGCTAATGGTTTCCGTGGTCCATAAACTCTTCTCATCATCATAAGACCAGGCATTTCATTTTCTGCAATTGTTATTGTCTTCCTTCCCCATTCAGCAAGATTTATGTCAGCTAACAATAAGTTTACATTAACATTTATATAAAATATGAATTTAGAAACACATACCAACTTTATATTGCAATTTAGCCATAAGAATTAAAGACATTGTTGTTCATTTGTAAGTCATTATATATGAATATCTGTAGGTCGTTAATTAATAAAACAAAATTACAATTAAGCCATTGAATAATTTAATCTATAAATTATACAAATTAAATTTAAATTACTGGATTTTAAATATTACATTTAATATATTTATAAATAAAATAAATATTATTAATATATAATCATTATTTATAATTTTTATGTAAATTGATAATAGTTAATTTATTATTAATCATTATTTATTGACTGTTAATTGTACATTTATATTTCAATTTAATTAAGTTTTTTATTTAATTATTTTATTGGTCGCTAAATAACACAAATAAAACATTTCCGAGACACCCGGTTTGATTTTGATTCAATTTATATTTGTGTTCACTCGGTATTTTGATGAATTTTAAGTTAAATTTCTTACGATGCGTTATTAAGTAATGTCACCGAATTTAAGTAGGCTTTTCCAGCTTTAGCCCAACAAAAATCGTACTTTTTTCACGAATTTAGTATTGATCTTAAAATACCAAATGATATTGGTTTCTTACCATTGCTTTACAAATAGTTACTTACCATGGGAATCATCTTGGAGGTGTATAAGGTCTGCAATGTAAAACGTGTCGAAGACTTGAAACACAAATATATTAGATCAGAGAGAACCAGCAACAATGAGTCATCGAGTGGAATGAAGATAATGATTGAAATCAAGTTATTATCAAGCTATCAATTTGAATACACAAGAACAACGTAGAGCGAAGCTACTGAAAATTCTAGCAGTATGATGGAAACGAGAATAAAACACTTCAAACAAGAATCATGCGAAAGTAGAAAGACATTTTTACCAACAAGAGTTAGAAAGCGAAAAGGAAAAGTCACCAAAAAATGGGGAAAATGTAAAATGGAAGTAAGTAACAGAAGGTCAAACAACAAAACCTAAAATCCTAAAACCGGTTAAGGAACAGCAAAAATGTGCTGGGTAAGAATAAAAACAAAGTCAAAAATCAATTCTAGAGACAATAAATAGAAACCAAATGATTTTCCAAAGGAGAGTATATGAGTGTTAAAAAGTTAAAGCAGAATATGAATTAAATTGGTACTCAAAATCGATTAGATCTGCTACCAAACACGCAATTGGAAAATGAAATTCAAAATCATACAAGAAAAGAGAGTTCTAAAGGAAAATGAATGTGAGCTATGGGAAGAATTCGAATACCAAAAAGCCAAGATAATAATTTAGAGAGTGTCGTAATATTTAAGAATATCTAGGATAAGCGCAGTCAAGCATTCGTGAAAAGATAAAACAAGATGATCCGGAAATACAAAACCCAATAAAGGAAAAAATATAGAATAGTGTTGGATGATGAGGAAAAACCTGTTGAGGTCTCGATTTTAGTGAGTCTCAACTTGCACTGGTTACTTATATAAATCAGAAGACAAAGTCAAATATATGTATATACTTTATTTATAAATAAAATTTACCAAATATTCCAAGATTCAGATTCTTTCAAATAGATACAAACTGTTTTAAAGCAATTTAAAAATTGGGTGCGTGCTGTATAATTGTTAAAATGTATGTCGGTGCGTGTTATGTGAATGCGTGCAAAAAATAATGTAGAACGTTATCTGTTCGATTTTAAGATCTCAAAAAAGATTTCCTTTTTAAGATCACTTCTTAGGTAAAACTTTTTAAGGGCAAATTAACTGAGAAATACTTCAGTATTTATACTGAAATATTTTCGTCAAATTAAATTATTTGTTTATTTAAAATTCGGGTATTTGGTTTTTTTATTTAACGAATTGATTTTTTCAATATTTATTTAATAAGCTGACAACGAATATTTATTTAATAATCTGACAATTTTATTTATTTTATTTAGAATATTTATTTACTAAGCCGAAATTTTTATTTATTTTAAAACGAATTGATTTTTTAATATTAAACTGAAATTATTCAAAATATTTTTCCCTTTGTTTCCCTTTATTTGTTTTATGTTAACTAAATTTTATTTAAAATTGAATAAACTAGAAATAAATAAAATAATATATAATAGTACTTAAAAATAATATACATTGCCAAAGATAAAAATAATATACATTAACATTGTCAAAGATAAAAATAATATACATTAACATTGCCAAAGAAAAAAATAATAGAATAGATTAATAATGTTTAAGTTCAAATCACTGCTAAAAATGCAAACGCGATAATTGTCTAAAATTCAAACACAAATGTGATAATCGTTCAAGTTAAAATATTCACATTGGATTGTTAACAGTTGTCATATTAATTGTCTGGTACTCAAGGGATAGATTTGGTTGTTCGAATATTGATTTGATTGTTCTGTTGAGATTCCGTATATTGGGATATTGATTTGGGATTCTGCACTTTGATAATTTGTTTATTTTATGCCCGTTCCTCGGCATATATGTTCACTCTGAACTTGCCAGGCCCTGCCTTGTAGTACTTATTTAGGATAAATGTGGATATGGGTCTACCCTCATCATCCAACATTCCTCCCTGGGCCGTTAAGATAATGTCCGCATTATCTTTTTCTGTCCGTACCATTTCCACTTCTACGTCTTGAATCATCATTTTCGTTCTCTTGAACCCTTTTCCCAATGCTAGGTTCAGAACATCTCCTTCATTAATTCTCCTTCCGAAGTGGTGGCACAAATCTCTTTCTGTAATTTTTTCTTTTTCTTTCTCTATGACGAAGTATGGCTCTTCTATTTCAATATCGGGTTCTGAGCCTAATTCCTCTGAGTCTTCTGTATCCATGGTATCTGTCTCGTTTGTTTCTTCTTCGCATGACAAATACTCGTCGTCTGAATCCATATCACATTCCATTTGTTTGGATGTTGTTGGCTCTTGCGGTTCCAGTTTAACTGTTTCCGTAAGTTTTTGTTTCTTGTTCTCTTTTATAAAGATGACTTCGTCATCGCTATCCCGCAATTCGTCTTCGAATGTTCTTCGGGTGCCATCTTTATTGAATTTTAATTCGATTTGGGAAGGTTCAATATACATGTCTTCTTCATTGTCCTCCTGGATCTGTGATAGTATTTGTTCCTTGTCATCATTATCCGAGTTCCATTTGATGACTTCTTCCCATTGTTTTTCTACGATTCCATATATCGCTTTTAATATTATTGTTGTTGATGCTGTGGAGAAGGGTTCGGGTTTTTCAAGAAGGTCATTGATTATTTTGTCTTTGTACCACTTCTTGTGATGGCTTATAATGTGGTACGCCAGGTTTGATAGCTTGATTTTGTGTGGGGCGACATTCTTCACAAATGAGCTCATAAAGTTATCTTCCGACATTTCTCGCACTCCCATTATGTTGTCTAGATCTAAGGTGAGTGCTTTCAATTTGCTCATTATATCGAATCCTATTATTATTTTTCCACATAATATTTTTTGAATGTCGATTAGGGCTTGATATTCATCTTCATTTCCCACGATATTTTCTCTGTTGGCCATTGTTTTTTCGGGATAATAATGCATGATCTTTGTTCTTGGTGTGATTTTTTTATTGTATATGGCTATCCCTTTATCGTTTCTGATGTTGACATCTACTGGCCTCATGTTATCATTTGAATCACACACCAGCTTTACGTCTACAAACATAATCAGATTTTGTTTCTCGGTGGCCGATAGTTCCTTGTGGGTGAATGATTTTTTTCCTCTGATGATTTCCCCGTACATTTGCAGTCTCGACGGTATTGTTGGTAATAGTCGAAATGGGTTTGGGATTGTTGGAACGTACAGTACTTCTATTGCGATGACACAAGGTAGCTTGTTCATCTGTACTGTTAATTCATTGAAGTCATTTGGGACGCTTCTGTCGGTTTTGATTGTTTTGATAACCGCTGTGCACATACTTGTCGTTATGAGGGGTATCTTTTGTTGACATATTGAGACTTCTGTTCTCGTCATGTGGAATAATATCCGATGTGGAACTTTTTTCCCTCGTTTTGCTGCATCATCTGCGTTCGGGAATCTGTCGTATGCACCAATGAGCTCATGCAGTTTAACTCTTCGAGCCTCATTAAACTTTATTAGGTGTAATTCCCTTTCCTCTAGTTCCACTTTCATTTCGTTGGGAATACATACTTGGTTTGGGAAGCTGCGGACAGTAATAGGGGTTCCATCTGAACATATCTTATTTTGCAAGTTCTTGTAAAAACTGCCATAGTGTTTGTTGATCAGGCAATAGTATTGCACTTTTTGGGATCTGGATTGCATTGTCAACTGGGGTTGATTAGATTGATTGTTTTGATTGAATTGCTTTGCTTGGTGATTGGGTTGTATTGTCAACTGGGATTGATTAGATTGATTGTTTTGTTTGAATTGCTTTGCTTGGTGATATTGGTTGAGTTTGGATTGTATGTTTGGATTGGTTCTCTTTCTAAAAATAAAATATAAATATACATATTTGGTGCGCATTTGAGGTTTTTCCTTATACGCGTTTTTATATAAATATATAATTTTTATTAATATTATTGACCATACTATTTTATATTGTTGATTATTGATTTTATTAAACGAGAGTAGATATTGTATATTGACCTGGTACATATTTATCCAAGTGAAAATGCCCTGGTACACTTCTGACCAGTCGGTGCCGATACCGCTGCCTTTTCCACTTGTACTTTTTGTAGATTTGTACACTACTAACTATTGCTAATATCGCTATTGCTAAGATGCTGGCTGATATTACATAAAAAGGCCATAGTGGTTTTTGTGCCTGTTTTTGAAATGCTTGTAGTTCATTCCAACTTTTTATTACAATGGGTTTTCCCGTAGGTAATTTAATTAGCTTTTCTTTAAATTGGATTGGTATTCTGTAGGTTTTCGTTATTACTTCATCTATTATGGTTTGAGTTATTGCCTTCGGGGTTGTTATATTCATGTTAGGGCTTGAATTAGTTTGTATTAATACTGGTGTTGTATTTCCGATTGCTTTCTTTGTCATTTTGCGTTTTTTTGTCTGCATGGTTTTTACCCTTTTACATTGTATTTGTGATGTATCGTAGTCTGTATCCCATTGAGCGCATAGAGCGTATTGAGTGTTGGGTTCTAAGTTAATAAATTTAGCGTTGTCTCCCCTTTCGAACTCATTAGTGGTTTTTTTCTCTCTTTTTTCCATAAATTTTGGTTTGGTATTTGTTGATTTTAAGTATAAATCTCTTATCGGCTTTTTATTTAGATTGAATACGTTAATTTCATGAGGTAAAATATTTATTAAAATGTCTCTATCTCCCATAAATTCGGTTTTGTACTTTTCTTTAACATTAGTTGTATTAATTATTCCTATGATTGTTAGGAAGATTGCTGACATCATTAACCCTTTCTGGGATCGTAAATTATATTTATGTGTGGGTCCCTCTACTATTTCTGATTCCGCTAATTTGCATCTGTTTACATGCACTACTATGGGATCCTCATTTTTATGTTTTTGTATATGTAAGTTTTCGTTGATTACTTTAACTACTTCATATGGACCTTTAAATGGTCTTGTTAATTTTGTCGTTTTGCCTTTTCCCACTTGTGGAGACATAAGTCTAACCTTATCTCCCACTTTAAAAGTATGGGGTTTACTTGTTTTATCGTAGTCATCTTTATATTGTTCTTGTCTAAATTTAACTTTTAAATTAGCTACTTTATATACCTCTTGCATTCGCTCTTGCATTAAAGTTACGTAATCTGGTGCGTCTAAATATTGTGATACTCGTGGTTCAAAAACTGTATCAATGGGTGTTGCAGGTTCTCTTAGAAACATTAAAAAATATGGTGAATACCCTGTTGTCTCGTTAGGTGTGATATTATGGATGTATGTGCATTGACTTACGTATTCATCCCAATCATTTTGATTTTTTCCCACAAAAACCGCTAATCTACTGAGAAGTGTACCGTTAAATCTTTCTACTAGTCCGTCAGTTTGAGGGTGATAAGCTGTTGTATTAATTTTATGTATGTTAAATATATTAGCTACCCTTTTGATTATTTCGCTCATGAAATTTGCTCCCTTATCAGTTAATAGTTTTCTAGGTGTGCCGATTTTAAAAATAATTTTTTCTACAAGTAGTTTGGCTACTGTTTCTGCTGTCTCATCTTTGGTTGGAAATGCCTCTGCCCATTTAGTAAAATAGTCGCTAAAAACTAATATATGTTTGTTTCCATTAATAGTGGTAGGAAGTTTACATAAAAAATCCATAGCACATAGCTCCATTGGCGATGTTGTAGCTGGTATTGGGTGTAAGGGTGCTTTAGTCTTTGTTCCCGTATTTTTTCTAGTTGCGCATATTGTGCATGCATTACACCATCTTTTAACATCTTTTTTTAAGTTATCCCAATAATATTTTTGCAATAATCTGCTTGCTGTTTTTCTACTTGATAAATGACCCCCTAGAGCACCATCATGATATTGTAACAAAAGAATTTGCCTTAATTTTTGTGGTACTACTATTAACTGTTTTCCACTAAAATCCTCAATAACAACTAGTTTCTTTGCGATTTTATATTTTTGATTTGTCCCTTTTCTAATTTCTTCTCTAATCTTAGAAATTTCTATATCTTTATTTTGTTCTTCTTGTATGTCTATGGGCTTTTCTGTCACTAAGGCAAAAACTTCTAATGCTCCTAGCTCAGGAATGCGTGATAGTGCATCTGCATTTTTGTTTATCCTGCCTGGTTTATAAATGATCTTGATATGCATGTCTTGTATTTTCATTGCCCATTTTAAAAGTCTACTTGATGTATCTTTATGTTTCCAAAGGCCTTCTAATGGTTTATGATCCGTTCTTATTATCACTTCCGTTCCGTATATGTATGGTTTGAATTGTTTTAATGCAAATACTATGGCATAACATTCCTTTTCTATGGTTGAGTACCTAAGTTGTGCTCTTTTAATGTTTTACTTGCATATGCTATTACGTAATCTTTACCCTTTTCTTCTTCTTGTCCTAAGACTGCCCCTACGGCTTTCCGCTGGCGTCCGTCATGACGATAAATTGTTTCTTAAAGTCTGGGTATCGTAATATTGGTGCTGTTATTAATTTCTCTTTTAACTGGTCAAATGCCTTTTGATGTTCGATTGTCCATTTCTTTTGTGGTTTATTGATTTTATCGTTTATTGTCTGTACTATTAATACTCCTTTACTCTCTCCTTTTGTTTTAACTCCTTTTGTTAGTTCTATCATGGTGCTGCTATTTTTGCATAATCTTGTATAAATTTACGGTAATACCCGGTTAATCCCAAAAATCCTTGTACTTGTTGCAACGTTGTTGGGACTGGGAAATTTTTAACAACTTCAATTTTATCTGGGTTAGGTGTTATACCCTCTACCGTGACTATGTGGCCTAAAAATAGCGCTGATGGCTCTGCCCATTTACATTTTGTCGGTTTGATTTTAATCCTTGCCTTTTTTAGTCTTTGTAACACATTTGCTATATCTTTTAAATGTTCCTCAAAAGTTTTTGATGCAATTAATATATCATCCATATATACTGCGCAATGTTGTACGTCTACTAGTATTGTATTCATTAGGCGCTGGAATGTTGCGGGTGCATTAGTTAGCCCAAAAGGTAGTCTCGTGTATTCATACAATCCATCTTCAATGACAAAGGCAGTTTTTTCCGCATCCCCCTCTTCCATTTGAATTTGCATATACCCCTTATTTGCGTCTATGACTGTAAAATACTTAGTATCTCTTAGTTTATCATATTGCTCTTGTGCTTTCGGAAATGGGTATGAATCTTTAATTGTTACATCATTTAATTTACGGTAGTCAATGCACATTCTAATTTCACCATCTTTTTTCCTAACTGGTACAATGGGTGATGCCCACTGTGAAAAACTTTGTTTTATTACGCCCGCCTCTTTTAACTCTTTTATTTGTCGTTTTATCTCTTCCCTTAATTTATAAGGTACCCCATAAGGTCGTTGTTTTATTGGTCTGGCGTTCCCAGTATCGATTACGTGTTTAATGATGTCAGTATCACCCAAATCAAACTCATGTTTTGCAAATACGTCACTATATTCATCAAGTAAAGTTTGTAATTGAAATTGTTGGGTTTCATTTAAATAATTATTATTAATTTTTACTTTATCATAAAATTTAACGTTATTTGTTTTACTCAGTTCGACCACTTGTTCACTGTCACCTCTCATCACCATCGTTTCACTCATTTCAAATGTTTGCTCTAATTCACCTTTGAACAACTTTCCCAATCTTGTTCCTTTGTGAATTTTCACATTGCTTCTTTCGTAATTAGCAATTCTAATTGGAATTATTCCGTTTTTTGGTATAACACACTCGTCGGTTAGCATTATATTATGATTTTTTGTAATTGACTTATCCGGCTCAAAAATAAAAGTGTCCTCACTTTTGACGTTAACTTTTATTGGAATTATATGATCACAGTGATATTCTAATTCGAAGGCTTCTAATGCTACTACTTCCGCAAATCGTGATTCCTGATAGTTTGCTTTCCGTTTGATTGCACCATCAGTTAAGTCGATGACGCAGTTATCTAACTTGCGAAGGATGTCTATCCCTAGGATGC
This sequence comes from Schmidtea mediterranea, assembly GCA_022537955.1. Taxonomy (NCBI): domain Eukaryota; kingdom Metazoa; phylum Platyhelminthes; order Tricladida; family Dugesiidae; genus Schmidtea; species Schmidtea mediterranea. The sequence continues at coordinate 93,562,778 of CM039679.1, forward strand.
ATTTACTTCTGCATTCCGTCATTACTTTGAATACATGATTAACTGTTCTACTCGGAAAATGAACAGTGAGCTCAATATCTCCTCTCACTTGCATAGTATGCGACGACATAGATATTATCGTATCATTTGTGCTTTTTATATCCTTTTTTCGATTTTCTGATAACTGATCCTCTCTTATCATAGAGGCTGCTGCTCCGGTATCTACTAGTGCTTTGATGATTATATTATCGATTAATACTTGGATGCTTGGTCTGGCTTCATTGAGTTCTCGTAATATCTCATTTGCTTCAATGCCGTAGCATCCATAGGTCTTTCTTGTTACGCAATGACAATTTGTTATTTTGTTATCCAGATTATTACTCAATTCTCTCAGTTGCTGGTTTTGACTGTCGTACAATCCCCCTTGTGGTTGCTCTACATTTTCAGTTCCACTTGGATTATCATCATTTTTATCGTTTTCCATCAATTGTTCCTCTTCTACTCGCCGGTTTTTAATTAATCGTATTTCTTTGTCATGTTTTGCTGTTATCAGATATTTTGCGACGAAGGGGCATAAACATGCCAACATTTTATATGAGTTGCCAAATACTTGTCGAAGTTGTCGTAATGATACTAATGATGAACAGATCATTTTGAGCAACGCCACTGTATAATATATTCCCAGTATCGTTGAGAACATATTTCCCAAAACTGCAAAATATCCCCATATGCTATACAATACTTTGTATACTACTTTTTTAAAATGTTCTTTTGATAACAACACATCAAAATTATAATCACCACCGTGGCTACCTTCGATAACTTTGCTCACCATTATTGATAATATTTTCTCTTTCTCGTTAGGAAACAACATGTGCTTTCTCGCACTTTCTATAGCATCTCGCGTGTACATGCCATTGTTATTCATATCATTTATCTCTTGAAATTCTAACTTTTTCTCAAGTTCTGTTAATTCTAGTTTAAACGGTTTGGTTGCTTCTTTTCTATCAGACATTGTAATCCACATTTCATCATTTAGCTGGTATAATGGATCAAGCAAATTGGTACATTTATCGATTTTCCTTGGAATGTAAGTTTTATCTGTTAGTATTCTGGTTATAGGCTGTAAATACACTGTTTCTCCTTTGTAGATAACGGGTAATTCGTTGGTACATTGGTTATTCGTTGCTAGTGATACACTGACCGGTTTACATTGAAAAGTCTGCAACACCTCTCCTACTACTCTCGCAAAAGTTCCTTTTTCCGCAAACAATATTGGTGCCATTAAATCTGGGTTTGTAACCGCTACAGCCATTTTTGTTCTCAATATCTCTCTATTGAGTTTGCAGTCGTTAGTAATTGTTGCTTGGTATACTTTGTCTAATTGAACTAGTTGATGATGATAGAAGTAATCAATTTTATTATTGAAATACGAGGATAGTTTGACATCAAATTTATCGATTTTCAATTTTGCGTCTTTAATTTCATTGCTACTGATATAGATACCTTCATAATTGGTCTTTACAACTGCTTTTCCGCATTTGATAGTTTCTCCTTTTTCTACAAATCTCATGGCTTCTGCCTCTGAGTCTGCCATATATATTGTTGGGGTATCCTTTTCTTGTACGATTACTGTTTTCCTTTTTTGATCTTTTATTCTTTTTGATTCTGCATCGGTAAACTGTTTTCCTCTGATTGTTCGGAATTTTAGTGACTTCAATTTTGTTAATTGGCATTCGTATTTATCTATTTTATACACGATCATCGATTCACCCGTGTCACAACTAGATTCATCGAGCGTACAGAACTTGTGTGTCATCATTTTCTTTGATGAACTATCAAATGATGCTTTAAATTTTCTCAATTCAACATAATATTGTCTTCGAACCACAATGTTATCTGCAATCTGACCCCATATTTTATACTTTCCTCCCATACAGTATCCACCGGCTGATGTCCATCCGACCACATTTACTGATTGTTTCACTCTGGCCCCTACTTGAGCTTTCAATTCGATTCCATCCGTTGTTTTAATCTTTTTCGTTTTGAACGCCTCTTCACACTCGCTTGGTGTTATTATTAATGCCTCTGGCGCCCATGTCGGTACTAAAATCGTCCTTGCCACTTGATTACACACAAAACTTTCCTCTGAAAACTTGATTATACACTCCTTTGCCTCTGTGTGTATAAAGTCAGATTCTTGATACACATGAAAAATCTTGGGTTCGGTTATGATTAATTTGGTTGGATTCGCTTCTGGACAATTTTCCACATCTAATAATGAATACTTTTGCCCCCATTTTGGGTTCTGACAATCATAGGCTACAATCGCATTACTTCCTTTGATTAAGTCTAATAATAGTGTTATTATTACTATTATGATTGAGATACTTGATTTTCTTTCACTTTTATTTGGCTTTTTCGTTGTTTTGTTTACGAGATTTTTTACAATTGCCTCGGTATCATCATTTTCTATCGTTTCGTTTTCGCTTGTTTGTAATATTTCATCATACATTATTTTCCAACCTCCTTTCAGTTTTATCCATGGCATCACATCAACCTTTAATCTCTGATATACTACTTTAGCTACCTCATTTATTTGCTCCTTTGGGTTTGATCTTAAGAGCTTTTTATATCTCGTAATTAGATATGCCATTGCCGTAATTACTTTATCTCTATTTATACCAGTTGTGAAGAGAATCCGTAGAACCACCTCCTCATTTACATCCTCTACACTCAATTCTCTGACCTCTTTTTCCATTAATCTGATTTTTTGTATCATATTTTCGATTAACGCTGATGGTTTTGTTTCTGGATATAGTTTTGAGTTCATTGCTTTTAGGAGTTCAATTATCATGGTTAGATCGTTATTATCGTCTGCTACTTTTGGATTTTCATGTCTCTTTTTATTTGCTATTTCTCTCAAACGCTCTGCAGTTTTTCGATCATCTGATTTCTCTGCTATTTCTGACTTCCGAGGTCGTCCTGTACCTCGCTTCATTGTTTCAGCATCTTGCATTATTGCCTGTTTGGAGATCTTTTCTATTGTCTCTTGCAAATTACCATATTTATTATCCAATGGTTGAAAAATTATTTCTTTTTCAAGTGGTGACTTTGCACTCCCTTCGGATGGTTGATCCCACATTTTAAACAGTATATCATAATCATTTTCCTCATTCAGTTCGACCGAAGGTGTTGCTAATCTTGAGCTAGTTTCTCTATTTATTACTGCTGATATAGTATTCTCATCTATTGTATTTACTCCATAGTCAATTAGATATTCGCCATCTTTCAACTCAATATCGTTAAAGTATAATTTTATTTCATCGTTCGGCTCTATTTTTCGAGGCCATTTATCTCTTGCTAATTGTCGTATTTTGTTTACCATTGTACACACATGTACTTCTGTTTTTGATAATACCATTTGAAGAAAATATTCGTCTTTAGTATCTAATGTTATTTTTAAAGGTTCATAAATTTCGGACTTTTTCTCACAAATTCTCCATAACTTTTAATCATCTCTTTTAACTCTATCTCTAATTCAAATACTCGCGTTTCTCTTTGTCTCATTACCATTAACGGGATTAAACTGGTTAAATATTCAGGATCAATTCTGCTTATTTGAACTTTATTTATCACTCTCAATGTTTCATTATCATCATAAGGTCGTTTTTTCAAAACTGCCTTTAATTCCTCTTTCATTTTTATTTGTCTTTCAGTTTCCTCATTATCAATATCAACTTCATTTATAAAACACTCATACTCATTAAGTGATATCTCCGACTTTCTTTCCATGAGTCGGTTATATTGAATTTTAAACTCTTTCAATTCCTCTCTCAAAGTATTTATTTCATTATTCGTATTAGTAATTTCTACTCCATTTATTTGTTTCACTTCTGGTTCACTTTTAAATTTTACTCTATTTGGTGACTCACTTCGCTGATTAGTACATACTTTTGCCAAATGGCCATATCTCTGGCAGTTGTAACATTTGATTTGTCCGTTGAAATTCACTTTATCTCTTCCATCATTATTATATGGGCTTGCTCGCCTTTCTCGATACTGATTTTGCCTATACGGACTCGATTGTCTGCCTCTTGAGCTATTTCTATTATTTCTATTATCATACTGGCGGTATTCAGAGCGATTATCTCTATTATTCCCAAAACAATTGTCTCCATTATTTTTGTTATAGCGATTATCTCTAAAACTATTTCTGTTATAGTCAGAACGACTGTCTCTATTAAAATAGCGATTGCTTCTATACGAATTATTTCTGTTATAGTCAGAACGACTGTCTTTATTATCATCTCTAAATCGATTTTGATTCTGTTCTGTAAAATTTAATGCGTCAAATCTTTTCCTGTTTTCAGGTGATTGACTTCTACTCGAATTCGGACTATTTTTTCGTCTATTTTTTACAAAATTTAGATATAACTGTTTCATTTCTTTCCATGGAACATCATCATCGTTTTCCAACTTAGGTTTCGCCATCGTTGGCCTTTGAATCTCAACTGCATCTATAGATGCATTGAATCGATCTCTCTGTATTGCCTCTACTCTTTTCGCTTTATGAACTAATTCATTTAAATCTCTGTATTCAACCATTATTAATGCTTTATATAAATATTTCTGGATTCCATTCCAAAACTGATCCTCAATTAATTTCGGTGTGTGCTCTCCGGCACCAAATGCCTTTTTTGCTAACTCTGTTATCGTATACACGTATTCTCCAACTGATTCTCTAGATCCTTGATATCGATTTCTAAATTTTTGTACATTTATTTTTTGTAAATCGCTGTCAATTACTATCTCTGCTCTCAAATTTTCAGTAAGTTGATCAAAACTGTTTCCTCTACACTCTAAATTATTATATGCCTGTAACGCATATCCTTTTAAATACAACGGAATTCTCCTCTTTAATTCATCAGGTGTCCAACCACAAGCGTCTGCATACTGAGTGATTTCAGTGAAAAAATCGTCGAACTTTTCAGGCTCTCCTCTATAAGGTTCAATTGGTAAAATTTTAATAAAGTTATTATTATTTTGATTATTATTCATTCTATATACGATTCTATTTCTCAAATTATAAATTATTTCAGGTTGATTATCTATTTTTTAGATTACAAAATTATGATTTTAATTTATGGTCAATAATATTATTTAGTATAAATATATTTTCCCGATATATTCTACACTAACCCTCTGATCGCAATTCCTATCCCCCAAATTGTTGATAACAATAATTGATTTTAAAGTCCCGGTTCGCGGCACCAAATGTTGAGGTCTCGATTTTAGTGAGTCTCAACTTGCACTGGTTACTTATATAAATCAGAAGACAAAGTCAAATATATGTATATACTTTATTTATAAATAAAATTTACCAAATATTCCAAGATTCAGATTCTTTCAAATAGATACAAACTGTTTTAAAGCAATTTAAAAATTGGGTGCGTGCTGTATAATTGTTAAAATGTATGTCGGTGCGTGTTATGTGAATGCGTGCAAAAAATAATGTAGAACGTTATCTGTTCGATTTTAAGATCTCAAAAAAGATTTCCTTTTTAAGATCACTTCTTAGGTAAAACTTTTTAAGGGCAAATTAACTGAGAAATACTTCAGTATTTATACTGAAATATTTTCGTCAAATTAAATTATTTGTTTATTTAAAATTCGGGTATTTGGTTTTTTTATTTAACGAATTGATTTTTTCAATATTTATTTAATAAGCTGACAACGAATATTTATTTAATAATCTGACAATTTTATTTATTTTATTTAGAATATTTATTTACGAATTGATTTTTTAATATTAAACTGAAATTATTCAAAATATTTTTCCCTTTGTTTCCCTTTATTTGTTTTATGTTAACTAAATTTTATTTAAAATTGAATAAACTAGAAATAAATAAATAATATATAATAGTACTTAAAAATAATATACATTGCCAAAGATAAAAATAATATACATTAACATTGTCAAAGATAAAAATAATATACATTAACATTGCCAAAGAAAAAAATAATAGAATAGATTAATAATGTTTAAGTTCAAATCACTGCTAAAAATGCAAACGCGATAATTGTCTAAAATTCAAACACAAATGTGATAATCGTTCAAGTTAAAATATTCACATTGGATTGTTAACAGTTGTCATATTAATTGTCTGGTACTCAAGGGATAGATTTGGTTGTTCGAATATTGATTTGATTGTTCTGTTGAGATTCCGTATATTGGGATATTGATTTGGGATTCTGCACTTTGATAATTTGTTTATTTTATGCCCGTTCCTCGGCATATATGTTCACTCTGAACTTGCCAGGCCCTGCCTTGTAGTACTTATTTAGGATAAATGTGGATATGGGTCTACCCTCATCATCCAACAAACCCATCACCACGTTCATTCTAAATAAATATTTTAAAGCAGGACCTGGGAAGTATAGGGTCAACGTACACGCCGAGGAGAGGATATAATATGAAATAAATCAATCCCCAAGATGCAGAATCCCAACAAATCATCAAATCAATGTTGTTATTATTCGAACAATCAATCCCCAATATGCAGAATCCCAACAAATCATCAAATCAATATTGTTATTATTTGAACAATTAATATGACAACAATTATTGTGTAATTAAACTGAACATTTTTAATTTCAATTCTTTTTGAACAATTATTATTTTATGTGGTGATTTATGTACTTGATTTTTATGTACAGCATTATAATTGTCTAAATATGGTAATAACTTATTAATTTTTATGTAATTGTAAATAGACTTATATACTTTATTAATTTTTATTTTTTCTCATGAAATTTTCTAGGTAAATAAACGAATAATTTCCTAGAAATCACTTAATAAATAAACCCAAAATTATAGAATAAATAAATAAATAATTTTAGTCTGGAAATATATATGTATTCTAAATAAAGGAAAGTAAAAATGCGCAAAACAAAAATAAATAAATATATTAAATAAATAAGATTTTTTTACAAACATACATTTTTTCAGTATAAATACTTAAGAATTTTCAGTAAAATTGCCCACTAAAATCTAAACCAAAAAGAAACAGTCTTAAAAAGGAAATCTTTGTGAGACTTTAAAATCGAACAGATAAAGTTCAACATAAATCTTTTTGCATTCATTAACACAACACGCACCTACATACATTTTAACACCTACATAGCACGCATAAATTTTGATCGAAAAGGTTGATATTGAATTCGAAAGGAAATTTGTTATAAATTTGGTAAATTTTGTTGCTTAATAAATTATTTATATATCGAATTGTCTTTTTTATTTATATAAGAAAAACACCAGTGCAAAGTTGAGACCTCACCAGAATCGAGACCTCAACAATAGGTAAAGATAGAACTTTTGAAAGCAATGCAAGACGTGAATAAGTTACAAGTCGTAAGTAACCAGAAATATATGAACACGAAACAACAGCTAATATTAAGAGAAAACTTGAAAGATGAACAGTTTGAAACTGTCCAAAAAGCAAGACAAGGATTTGAAGTAATAAAAAATCGCTACGAGAAAAGTGAAAAAAATCTCAAGACGAAACAGAGGAAATGGAATCTCGAATAAAAAACGTAGATTGTTTAGCGTATTTATTGGCTGAGATACTACAAGTCTCAGTGGAGCTCTTGTCAGAAGTAAACCAAATGAGGAATAGACCTCCTATGTTGATATTGTCAATTTAACCGATTATAATACCACTTATACAAAATGATGAAGGTTTCACTTAGCAGGATAAAACCTGGGTGGAAAGGAAAAATGAAGACAAAACTGTTAAAATCATAGTAATTTAAATGTTTTGAAAATGGTGAAAATAAAGGGTATTTGTAGATAAAATGAACTATTGGAACCCAACCGAGAGACTTGGAAGAGAAGCGATGGAAACAGGACAAATAAAGAGATATAAATACCTTAATTAAAAGAAAGCACCAATCCAACACACACACATGTATACATATATATAAAACTACAATATATTTCGACAGACTCATTGTCATCGTCAGGTAGATTTGACCTTGAAACTTTATCGAATTAAATTAAAACAGAATATAATATAACACATTTTTTAAGAATTGAGATTTATAAAATTTAAAAAAACATAATTTTTATTAAATATTAATGAAGAAATTAGTTTGAAAAAATCAATTTAGTAGGAGCAACATCCTTTTATTTGGTAGCATTTAAAGTTCGGTATCTCTCAGTTTTATCTCTCCACAAAAACAACAATCTAACACCCTGAATTATTTTCAAAAGCATGAAGGGACCTTTCGAACAAAGCAGCTTGAAAGGCAGCACGCGCAATGTGATTAAAAATTAATAAATTATATAAAAAAATATATTAAAAACCAAAACGTGAATAAATTATTTTATATAATATCTTAGATGAGTAAAGATCTTGAAGGTCTCTTAAATAATCACACTTAAAAACAGTATTGATATGATGATGATTAATCGTCCAACTGGCAGAGTAGGGCTACTCCACGCATTATCCAATGTTCTTCTGGCTTATCAGTTGGAAGGGTCATTGCAATAACAAAATTCGTCGAATGACCTGTTGTACTCAAAGTACCTCGTCTTTCACTGGTTTTGTACATTGGAGATAAATATGATGGTTTGTTTGGTATTTCTGATTTCTTCATTGGTTTTAACCAAATCTGAAAAATGAATTCATAATCAAGAAATGGGAATATGAACAAAAAATGAAATTTTATGCAAATTTTGAGCTTAAAATCTTTTATCTTTTCCAATTTTAACCTATTTTCATTTTTAATTCTCTTTTTCTTCAGGCTTTTAGAATAAATTATTTTACTATGAATATTTTACGGGTTTTTCAGTCTGCCATCATACTCCTTGTCAAATATTATATACGGAAACAGTAATAACGTAAAAGTACTATTTATTGATTTAATTAAATAATTTCAATAAATTTGTTGTTGATTGAAGAATAATTGTATGGAATTGTGATTTAAATAATTGTGATATGATTAAAATAATTATAATTATACATTGATTATATATCGATTTAATAATATTAATTACATATTTAATCACCAAAGTCTCACATAAAATATTTTCCCACATATTATTGAAGTTTTTATATAAAATTTTACAATCTTAAAAATCGGTTGTTCCTTTGCACATTTTTCAATACTCAATAAAATTACTCACACCTATCAATCGGCTATGTTCCTGATCCCGCGACAGGAGATGACGGGCAGTCTATCCAATGTGAAGTGGCATTGCACCCATTACATGTAAATTGATACACTAGATTAAAAACTAAACCTATTGGGGTTTGAGATTTATTACTCAACACATTTATTGATTTTAACGATTTTAACAGTATTTTAAATAAATTTTAATTGACCAATGATTTTTTAAAACTTAAAATTTAAAACTTTTAAAACCTTACAAGTGTGGAATGAATAAGACATGATTTTGATAGGAATATAATTTCCATCGTTTTCATCAAGCGTAATAAGTGTCAGGATTCATTTGAATTTGTTGATTCTATAAAAAATGAGCTATTAATTTTTCTGATTTTAAGGTGTCTTTAGTTTGTTTAGTTAGTATCTCTAATTTGTTTACAAATGTTCCATTAAATGAGACTATTCTTCTTTGTTGTGGCTTGTGGAAAGATAACAGGTTGAAGAATCAAATATTAGACAAAATTGTACTTTGTCAATTTTCGAGGTTTGCCACTTTTAATGTTGCATTGCTTGTCAATGATATTTGGTATCAATAAGTTAATAGAGTATCTATGGATCACATATAGCTCCAATTCTTGCATCAATTGTTCTTTCAAAATTAAAGAAAAATATATCTGACTCCCTTTGTTAAACCTATAAACTAGTGCTTCTCAAGCTATTTTTAACCATCGCCCCCTTAAGACACAATTTGATTTGCCACCGCCACCTAAAGATTATTTAATTGTATAATATACAAAATGTCTTACATCTAAATAAATTTTAATGGTACAGAACAATTGCTACCGGATTGCTCCAATAGCGTTATTTAACAGAAACTTGTTACAACTTGATTGCGTACGGTGTGCGGGCTATCCTACGAAATCTATGTTAAGTATTTTAAGTTTTTATACCATCATACGGGGTAGAAATAGAAACTAATTATTCGTTATTGTGTAGTAGATAGGTTTTAATTTTACTGAAATTTAAAATATAAAGTAAATGAAAATACAAATCTACCATCGCCCTCTTAACCCACGTCAACGCCCCATATTTTTTTCTGGGCCCTTTAACGCACCGCTCTAGGTCTCAAACGCTCACAAGGGGGCGTTATCGCCCACTTTGAGAAAGACTGCTATAAACGATATGTGATGATATCTTTTCGTATTTTCTAGTTCCGATGATGTTGTTCATTTTTCAAATTATATGAATGGGCTTCACTGTAATGGTCAGCTCCAAGTGGAAAAAGAAGTTGATTCATTTCTTCCACTTTAGATTTATTTATAGAAAGAACAGCTAAGCCAACAGATAAAGGTCTATAAACTACTTCGAACAGGTTTTCTGACTTGAAGTATAATGAAAATATGAATAATCTAACAAAAGTATAAACAAGCTCATTTCTCTTTTGAATAAAAATAGATATTCTTACTAGGGAAACTGTTGATTCCTTTTTGATTGCATCTAATGAAAATAATGGAAATTATAGTCCTATAAAAATCATGTTTTAGTTTTTCCGTATTCAGAAGGTTTTAAAAGTTTTACGTTTTCTGTCATAAAATCATTACTCAATTTAAATGAATTTAAAATAGTGTCGAAATCGTTAAAATCAATAAATATGTTTAGTAATAAATCTCAAATCTCGATAGGTTTAATGTCTGATCTAGTGTATAAACTTTCACGCCACATTCATTGGAGAGACTACCCGTTATATCCGATCGCCAGTTCAGGAAAATAGCCGATTGAGAGGCGTGAGTAATATTATTGAACATTGCAAAATTTACAAAGGAACAACTGATTTAAAAGATTTTAAAATTTTATATAAAAACTTTATTTATAAGTGAGAGAAAGATTTATGTGAGGCTTTGGTGAATAAATCACAACTCCATATAATTGACATTCAATCAGCTATGAATTTATTGAGATTATTCAAATACATCATTAAATCATAACCATTACATTATTATTGTTTCCGTATATAACATTTGACAAGGATTATGATGGCAGACTGATGATGAGTAGAATTTCCTCGAAATATATTTTATTTATTTGGCTTTCTCGTGTTTTTGTTAAAAATGGGCCATCATTTTTTCGATATATATGATTCGTTTATTTAATGAATTAAGCATTATTAAGCGTATTTAAAATGATATCGACACTTACCACTGGCATTGGATCTTGTAAGACTTTCGGATGGGATTCGTTAATCATTTTCAATTTTCTATCCCATCTGGCTCCATCTAAGAAAAGTCCTTTCACATATGCTCCTGCAACATTTAACGAATGAAAATAGCAGTAAATGCCAACTCTAACCGTCTTCGGGAGCTTCATCATAGTTGCGATCGTCTAAAATTTCGTAATCAAAATGAAGTAGATCAATTGGAATCGTATATTTTCGAGCATAATTCTGTTGAACACCCGTTAAAAATGCTTGTGTAAAATAGAATCCAGAAATCCAGAAAATAGGTGGAGGTCCATTGTCAAACCAATCCTAAAAAAAGAAAATGTATTACTAAAATATTTATTTTTGATTCATTATTATTATTATTATTATTATTATTATTATTATTATTATTATTATTATTATTATTATTATTATTATTATTATTATTATTAAAAATATAATTTAAATAAATAACTATGTAGGCCAAATTTTATCCAAAACAAAATTTAACAAGTCTTTCGCTCTCTGGTTTTTCTCTACTTGAATCTTTTCATCTCACATGTTTTCACAAATTTAACAAAACTTAAAATACTTTTAAAATCAAATCATAAATTCATCTTTTCTGTTTTTCTTTTCTTTTTCAAGATTCAAACAGAGAAAAAGCAGAGAACGAAACCCTCGTTAAATTTTGTTTGGGAGTGATCATCTTATGAATAAACGCTGCGGAAATTAGTTTACATAGTTATTTATTTAAATTACATTTATTTTAAATGATTTTGTTATCGCGAAATAAATTTTAAAGTTTATCTAAGCCAGCTCCAGCCAGGTAAGATGTCGAATATTCAAAATTAGGCAAAAACAATTTAAAAAGCTTGATTTTAATATTGACAAATTAGCCAATTATCGACTAATTCCAAAAATTTGAGTCGATTACGATTTTCAAGTAACTGGTAATGCCTCAAACAGAGGTCCATAAAACTGTAATTATCGATCTAATAGTGCAAGTAATTGTCGAATACTAAATGGATTCTTTTTTGAATTAAGCCGTAATCTAATTGCTGCCATTTTACCTGATATATTCGAAATTACTCATAAATTTATTTTGAATAATTAATTACTTAATTAATTACTATATTCGTACTAAATTTTTGTAATTAATTTTACTCCTAATTTTAATTTTCTGAGTTTTGCATGTTTTGCATTTGAATTTTTGCACCTTTATAATTATTTGTTCAGTTTTATGCAACCTCAGCAATGTATATTTTATTAACAAAATAAAAAAAACTACACAATTAATTAGAAAATTATTAAATTTAACAAGTTTTTGCAATAAAATCAAAACTTTTATAATTTTTTACCAGCATTAAAAATAAACTAAAAGTTTAATTTCAAAAAAGTGAATTTTTGATTAAAATTTTACTTTTGTTGTAAAAACATTGCATAAATGGTATATATCATTTTCAAGGGAAAAAACCTAAATATTTATAATAAATAATGTTTCTTTAGACGTCGTTTTTAATAACGCTGGATCCAGGAATGGCCAAGGGCCACTGAAGTTCCTACATTAAATCAACTATTAATATAATAAATAATTAAATAAGTTTGGCAACGATTTTATTTAAAAAACGCCAATCAAACACTAAAAATTATGCCCCGACTTTCAGATTATGAGACTAAATATTATTTAAATTATGCAAAATGAAAATTTATAAAATTTAACTTTAAAAAATGTTTCACTATTTTAATATTTTATTATAATAGAGATAAAAAAATTAAAAATTAGTGTAAAAATATTTATTTATTAAAATATTTAATTAAAAAAAATAATTTGTTTAAATTATATAAATAATCCATAATATTTTAGTTGGTTTTGTGCCTGAAGATGACAGTTAAACTGTTGAAATATATAAGTTAAATCAAATAACTTGATTTGATCAGTTGAATATTGTATTCGTTTGTTGGCCAGTTGGTCACGGAGCTATCTATATCAATTTATTATATGAATAAGTTCCAACAGTTTGGATTTTGAAATGAGTTAATTTAGTTTCGAGCTGACTAAAATATGTCGGTACTAGCATAAAACAAAACAGCAATTTAACAGATTGAATTTTGATGTGAAAAATCATTGATGAATGGTTGAAGATCTTCAAGAGTTGTTTGTAAAGTTTTAAATTGAAAAATGTGGCGATCATGTTTAAAGTGTCAACCTTTAAACAAAAATTAAATATGTGTTATTTTTAATAACGCATTTCTAATTTAATTAAAATTTAATTAAAAATTAAATGTTGCAGGCACTATAGAAGTAACTGTCGATTTAAAAAAGCAAGTTTAAGAGTTTATATACTAAAAAATGTAAGAAAGCATATTTTTAAAAAAAATATTAGAAAATAAAATTTAAATAAATCATACCGATAAAAATTTTAATCTTGCTAAAAAGTCATTGACATATGAACCAAGAGGTTTCAATGACGGATAAGACTTCTTCATCCACATTCCAGGGATTTTCGATTTAAGCATGCTGATAACAACTTCTTCGAGATCAGAACTCATGACCACCAAACCTTTTATTGCCTTTCTTATATTTTGAAGACTACTGCGTATTGTTGACAATAATGCATTGAATCGGACCATTTCTTGAACTAAAACCGTATTCATACTTTGTTCATATTTAGTGGGGTATTTCCTCATAACAATTTCAGTGTCGAAATTCGGTGGTAATCTATTTAAAACATCTGCAGAAACCTCGTCAACTATATCATCAGTGCTTTTACCGCCACCAGATGAGCCACGAGCCTAAAAAGAACAAAAAATAATAGTTTTACAAAGTCTTATAAACATTCTTTAACGAGAGAAAAAAACAATCTAAAGTGATATTGTACATGCAAAGACTAATCATGCAGTGACTTTATTTTCTTAGACATTTTATGGTGATAAATATTACTTTTGAAATCTTTCTAAATATATGTTCAAACTTTTCGTGATTCATAAACCTACAGCTGGAAAGGCCAGTGGGCCAGCCATAAACATTGAATCTATGGTCAAACGGTTCAGTGCCATTAAAAGGCGTCCGAATGGCTACATCAGATATTAATTATTTTCAGAAGCATATAAATGCATTTTTAACATTAAAATTTAAAATAAAGTGATTTAAAATAATATTATAAGAATTAACATTTTTAACAGGAATTTATGTGCAATTCAATAAATAATATCAAAATTTAAATTTTTTTAAAAAATAATTTAAAATAAATCAATCAATTTTTTCTTTTAAATAAACAATTAACACTGTTAAAATTCAAGGCCTCGCTAACACAGAGATGGGCAATATATGGTCCGTGAGATACCTTCAGCATATTTTGTAGAAATATGCAAATCTTAATGAAGGATACTCGTCAGAATGAGAAAATAAATACATCCATTAATTATTAAATATCGTAACTACAGTAAAGTCCTAGTCATCCGGAATCTGATTAACCGGAATTCGGTTTATCCGGACAAAATCAAAATATTTTAAGTTACATTTTTACTCAGCTGCCTAAATGTGTATTTTCCAAAAATTTAAACAATAATTATTTATGAAGCAATTTTTAATAAATTTAAACATTTCAAAGTAGGAATTTCTATTTTACTCAAGTTAAAAGATTCGATTAAAAATTTAATTAATTTTAATAAAACTCACATTTAATGATTTTTTTTTAAAAAGAATTTAAATTATTTTTAAGTGGAACACTGCGGATTCACAAAATGTGCCTCAGTTGACCGCAAATGTGTAAAACAAACTGCTCAAAAACCTAAACCCCGACTTTGTCTTCATTATAAAATTATACAACATAATGATTCTGACTTGTATTTTATTATTTAAGAAAACAAAAAAGTATAAATGTTAAAGGAGAAAATAATAAAAATTAATTATCAATTTTTAATTGTAATTTAATTATATATTTAAATTGTAGGGGAGTCCCAGTTTAGATGGAAAGGATTTGCAATTCTATTTTATAGAAATATAAAGACAAATTGATCTTCATGTTTATTTTAATCTAATATATATAATATATGTTGACCAATCAAAATACAATTACGGTAAAAACTGACGTCAATGTAACTTGATTTTCTTCCGACATATAATCAAACAATGTTTAGGAACGTCAAATTCAAATATTATAAAGAATAAATCGAGAATGATTATATAATTTCCAAAATGTATTGATGCGTGATAAAAATTACTGATTTTCAATGGACTTGAAATTGATATTGATAGGTTTCGGTGTTGTATGAATTGAGTCATAAGGAATTGGATTTAATGCTGTAGAAATCAGCTTTGTTGAAGATAAGCGATGATTTTGAATTGTAATACTTTTAATCATTGCTGGGATTCTTTTGTCTCGAGTAATAAATAATACTGGTTTAGTGTTCGATCGAGTATGGGAAAACGTTGGCCTTTTGAACCCTAAAGCATTCATTTTAGAAGTAAATCAGGCCGGTTTACCGGCCTATGTGGTTCGAAGGGTTAAAATATATGACCAACAAAAATATTTATTTTTTATCCAATTATCATTTATAATTTTTAATGTAACAAAACTTTGGATAAAACTAATTTAAAAAAATGAAATTTTAATATCAGAGGCACTACACACTGAAGAAATGTTTGGAAGAGAATGTTTGAAATATTTATACAAAATAATTTCGAGGTATATTACGCAATATATAAAATAAATGATATGAATAAAATAATTCGATTTAATAATATTAATTCATTTTAACATTTACCACAAAAACTGAAACCTTAACAAACTGTAAATTATGCTCAAAACATTATTTAATTTATCAAGATTATGTAAAATAAAAATTCAATAATTTTTCTTAAAATTAAAATTTATAAATTAAAAAATCATTCTATTTTACTGAATAAAAATTACAGATTAAAACAATTCCACCAACCTGAGTTAGGAGAATACTGTCGAATAATAGTTGAGTTTCTTGATTGTCTTTTGTAATATCAGCATTCTGATGCATTCCGAAGACTCCGGGTTCTGGGTTGAGGGGTAATGTTTTAATGTACTCAATGTATCCTTCGTACTAATAATTTAGATAATAATTTGATTAAATATTAAGGAAATTTCACATCAAGATCAGGAGGCGCATAATAAAAGCCAGAATCATCGAATTTATAATCCGGATCTTCATTGACTTGAATACAATAGAATTTTTGCAATATTGTTATCAAGGTTCTTCTATCCCAGTCATCAGTAACCCTTCCACCATAATTACACTCACCAGTCAAATATTGCAAGGCATCATATTGAACAGACTAAAATTAATGGAAATTTGATGAAATTTATATTGCGCTCTACTAACATCGTATTGGTCAATAAACATGTGCAATTGTTGAACTGATATTCGTAAGTCAGTTTCATTGAATTCGTATTTGATGTTCCAACCAATTGGACCAAATTTCCTTCTTTCTTGAACTATAGCATGAAAGAAACATAAGCCAAACAACAGTTTCTTCCACGCAGAAAGATCTTTAGATGTCCCGAAAAATTCCATGTCAGAAATTGGGTCGCTTAAATAAGATCGCCAAATATTAAATCGCAGACCTAAAAAGCGAATAAATGAATAAACACAGTACATTGAATTTTTTTTAAACAATTTTACGTTAATTTTATTTCTTTATACTTCCAATTATTTCCTATGGACCCTACTTGAAATAATATGCATGCAGAAAATACAGGCAGCCACATTAAACGATACTGATGTAAGTAGTTACAATACATAACTGAGAAAACGTCACTAAATTCAGATAGGTAGTACTTAGATAGAATTAAAACAACATTTTTTATTTTCACTATCCTCTTTCTCATTTGTATAAAATATTATTATTGTTATCATTTATTACGTCAATATCGATTTAATTTTTTATACATCTTTGTTCATTAAACCTAAAATATTTATGAATTTAAATTTTTGTCATAATTTAGGTATTATATCTTAATTTTCATAGCTATTTTCTTTTGACCGTACTAGCGCGGACTCACAAATTGTGAATTTACAATTAAGAAATCAGCATTTATTTTACATGAATTCAAGAATATTTTCTACTGCTTTTTAACTTCTTAATTGTTTAATAAACTTTGGTGAAAGAAATTTTTGAGATGCAATTAAAATATGCCAAATGATAAACATTGAAAAAATAAATATTAAACTTATTTCCTATGGATATTAGAAACAAAAGACCTTTACAAACTTTTAGAAAAATTGACAATATCAAAATTTTATCAGTAAAATTCTTTATTTTTTGATCTGTTTACTTTTTTTGATATTTCATTTATTTTCATTTTGAAAAAGAAGATCAAAAGTTAATTCTATGCAACAGAAAATTTAGGTTTAGCCTTTATCAAATATTTATTAATTAAAATTCATAATTAAAAATGAAGTTTCAAAGAGGATTTCTTTCCAAAATTCGCGAATCACTAAATATGTTCAAAATTTCCATTTATTTTCCATAATTTGCTTCATTATGCATTGAAAAATATTATTAAGAAATAATTTATATTTTTAATTCAGAAAATTAAAACATAGATTTGATAAAATTATGTAAGATTACAGGTACAGGATTCGTTCAATAATATCTAGTATAATTTTTGAAAGTTGTTTTAATTGTTCTTTAATTCTTATATATCACACGTAAAACTTTTGGTTACGTTTTTCTTTGGCTCTCACGGATTTATCCGAGTTTACCATATATATATACAAAAAACTTGGAATTATTGGAGGAAGAAATATTTCCTTGCCTCGAGAGACTGAGTTATTGTTATATACTATATAGCAGCCATTATTATACAATGGCACATGCCTCTCTGTTATATCTATTTTTAAAATACTTTTCTTAAGCCAACACATTACACTTTCCGTAAGCCTAGTAATAAAATCAGAACTAACTACAAGTCTCATTCATCAAAATATTCACAATTGCATTTAAAATGCGGAAAATCGAGAAAAATAATAAATGTTAAAATAAAACACAATCTTAGCACTATCAGTAATATTATAATGAAATGAAATGAACTAAAACAGATTCGATTACCTTTCGGAGGTTCATTTGTCATTTTAACTCCATTTTGAAGAATGGCAACTGGGAAAGTAGAGGATGGGTAACTAGTGAGCCATAATCTAAAATCAGGATGCGTTGTTTCTGGATTTAATTCTTCGACTGTTTTTTCCAAAACACCCATCCAACTTGGAGCTAAATGACAGTTTTGAAGTAAAACCCAAGTGCCTTCTTTAATGCCTCTTTGAATCATTTTCATGGCTATTGGACCTTGACCTTGACCTAAAGATAGAGATTCGAATTTTCCACCACCAAATCCTTGATCATCTGCAAATTTCAACAACGCTGCCATAGGATCAGCCCCAGGAGATAATATAAATAATAAAGGAGAAGTACAATTAGAATCATTGAAAGAGCCAGGCAAATCAAATGGTGGCGGTTCAATATACTTCTTTCCGATTCTTTCTTCAACGAAGTTTTGAATTGCAGAAACAATTTTATCTGGTCTTAGGCATCGCAAAACGCACATCTTATTAAAGCTATCTTTCAATCTTTCTGCCCACTCATCGGGTAGTTGTTGATTATGTGGTTCAACACTATCGTATATCTTTTTCCAACTGTCTTTCTGTTCAATGAATCTTTGACGAATACCATGAAAAACAGAAAGATCATCAAGTCGACATAATTCATCCCATGACTTTGGTGGTAGCCAAGCTGATGGATTTTCATGGGGATTATCCAATCCAACACCACCAGTTAAGAGAAATCTCCACTCGTCTTCTTTAATAAGACTATCATGTTTTAGGATATTCGAACATAATATAAAGGAAAATAGCAGTTTATCTTTTTCAAATAAAGATCGACAAACATTGCAATACAATGAATATGTAAAATATGATTTGAGATTTTGCAATCGTTGTTGAAGATTTTCGGATTTCTCTGAATTATCAATGGATAAATTGAACAAATTGATAAACCACGTCAAAGAATATTGATACATAGGGTCTATGTTTGCTAAATCGGCAATAGAAAAAAACAGTATTGTTGAGTGGATAGCAATAGGAACGTATCCTAGACGAGCCTCATCAATCTTTTGTTCCGTTTCTTCAAAATATGCCTGTTTTTCAGCTATTTCATTTGACAACTCTTTGGAAGAATTGAGAACTTTTATTGCGCTCTCATCCTCAAGAATATTGCCTTCGGAAGTAGATAGCACATTTAGAATTTCATCTTCTAATTCTTTCAGTTTCTTTTTGTTATTGGCTGATTGTTGAATTAATTTATTTTTCTCCTCTTCAAGTTCCGGACGCTCACGACTCACAACGATTCCTAGTAGTTGATCCTGCAAACCTTCGGGTGTTATCATGAAATTTAATAATGTGACTTTAACAGAAGTTTCTGGTAAATAATGCGGATTTCTGAGCTGAAAAAATACTCAATATTAATAAAAAACATAAAAAACTTTAATTTATAAGTGTAATTAAATTAAATTTATAATTGTTATTTTTTGCATGATCGAAAATAAAGTTTTGTTATTAGAGGATAGTAGACCGAAAAAATTTATGCGACAGACACCAAATTTCGGCACAGCTTTTATCAATAATTAGTTCACTAAACGTTTATAAATGAAATGATTTTTTTATTTTACAAAATAGATTGACAGTCAGAATCGCATTAAAACGTTCAATTTCCATACAATAATGTATTAGGGTGTTTGGCGTTCGGGACAAGATATACAATTTACACCAAAATAACTCTGAAAACCATTATTTCATCAAAACTTACCCAATATGGATCATTCTTGAATCCATAGACTTCGCCTATGGTATAATCAACGTTCCCTCTAATATTTTTTTGGGAGAAAAGCAAAAAAATAATGAGCAATAAAAAATTATATAAAAAAATTAATTTTTGATTAATTTAGAATTTTGGAAATTTATAAAACAGTTTTTTCTTGATGAAAGGCAAAATATATTTTTTTATATTTTAAAATAAGATTTAGAAAATTTCTGTGCGCAATGAAATAAATTAATATTCTGCACGTCTAGGCTTAAAGGGAACGTTGGGTATAATTAAATCCAGTCAACAATTATCATTATCTGAGTAGCTTTCTGTGAAAGTGTAGCATGCTTTATTACAATGATAAGTACATAACAAAACAGGATTTTACTGATATTTAAGGAAGTGTAATTAAGCAAGTTATAAGTTATTAATGAAACTTAATTTTTTAATTGGGATACGGTTGTTCAAGTGAATTATTAAAAACTTCGTATAGGAACTGCTGATTCTACTAAAGTAAGACAAAGAAATTACATTTCAGTAGAGGAATATTGAAGTGCTACTTTTTTGCCAGATTTTGTCTCCAGTTAAGCTTGTAATAAGCAATCAATAAGGTATTTTGACAGAAAACGTCTGTAAAATAACGATATTCATTTCAAAATAACGTCACTAAATTTTAATCAATTAAAATTTTTATTTCAATGTTATCTGAAAATAAATTTTCTCTGTCGAATAATGCTAAACTAAGTTAAATATTAAAAATTAATTACTTTAAATTTGAATTACTGAATTGAAATTTGGCTTAATATTTATTGTAATATTTATTACTCCCTCTGCTCAAAATTATGGTATACATTTGTATACCATAATTGTATATCAAACAAAGGTAGGATTTTTATTTAACGGTTACTTATACTAAATTACCATTTTTTTTATTATTTGTTTTTATTGTTATTAATATTATTTTTTATTTTTTTATTATTATTTATAATTATTATTTTTATTTAGGGTTGCCAATAGGTTAAAGAAAACAAGTTCTTTTTTTAAAGAAAATATACTCGTTTGCTTTCTTATTTTCTTATTTATATAAATTTCCTCATTTTTAAATTTTGCTAATTAATAATTATTTAATAATGCACAAAAAATAAAGTTCCTCTTTAAATGTAAATTAATAACACTATTTTTATTGTGTGTAAAGGTAAAAAGCATGTGAAATTTTGATCAAGTTAATCTAGTGTTGTCAACACAGGTGAGGTGTGGTGGGATTTGCAAATATCACGCGTTACAAATCAAATCACATGGTCTGAAAATACGAATAGTATTATCTGTTTTCAAAGTTACTAGTACACTATTTGTATTAGTAAAAGGAGAAATAAACTCTAAATTTCCAATGTACGTGGAACTTTTAAGGTAGTTATAATTATAACAACATGTTGTGGATTGATTTTTATAGTGAAATAAAAGAAAATAATAAAACAATAAACGAAATTAGTAGTGTGGATATATATAAAAAAGTAGAAAGTGAGGATGATGAATAAAAAATGACTACTTTCAATTTTTTAATTTTTGTGCAAATAGAATTTGTTTTTAAGTTTCGAATCTTATACAATTATTGTAAAAGCGTGTATACAAACTAGTTTATAATGAAAATAATTTTTTGTACTAAACAGTTGGAAACCCTAACCATAATATTACTATTATTATTATTATTTTTATTATTATAGTATTTATTTTTTTCTTGATTGGAATGAAACCATATGATGACAAACATTTATACTAGTTTTAAATATATATATATATATATATATATAAAAACCAATTAAAATATTAAATAATTATTATAATAAATATTCAACATACTTTAGTTGTTATGTAAAATCTGAAGTCAAAGGAATATTCGATTATTGAATCACCTAATTTGATGCATATCGAACCTCCCTGTTTAAATGTTTGTTTTAGAAGCAATGGTTCTAATAAAGGATCTAATTCTTCACCGATATTTTCTAGAAGAACTGGAGTTCCAAATTGAATACAATTTTCAAGGATTCGCACAAAATCAGCATCAGTCAATTTAATAACTTGCAGATTATTCTTCTTTTCCATATTTTTTATCCATTTGTTTGCCTGACCTTGGGGATCTATCATTAATGGCCACCTTCTTGAATTACTATAAGAAGATATGAAATGTAATCATTACTTGAAGTTATCTAGACTTAAAAATTTTTAATAATAATAATAATCATAATAATAATAATAATAATAATAATAATAATAATAATAATAATAATAATAATAATAATAATAATAATAATAAAAATAAAAAGAATGATAATAAAAATAATAATAATAAAAATAATAATAATAATAATAATAATAATAATAATAATAATAATAATAATAATAATAATAATAATAATAATAATAATAATAATAATAAAAGGGTAAGATGAATTGAAACAATTAAAAGTAATAAAATTGTCACCTGATAATGATACCATTTTCAATTGAAAACTCATCAGTAGGAAGTCCATAAATATTCCAAGACCTAATTTCAACAGGGTCACCCAAAGTCGTAATTAAGGAAAATTTATCAGAACAAGGTATCGATTTTTCCATAACATCATGCAGCCACTGTTTAGTCTTTTCTGCCCGAAATGATGATGTAAATGCTCCCAAATAGGCAACAACACCGCTCGACAATAGAATATCCCCCGTCAGATTTATAAACCTTACCCCTAAGTCATGAGCTGCTTGAATCCATCGATCTTTTTCACCACCCAATCCACCAATCAGCTGTTCAGCTCTAACAAGCTTTTTTGAACACAAATCTACCTTGTTTTCCAAATCGATTTTTCTCCGTTTATTGCTTTCTAGCTCTTCGGTTAAAACCTTCAGTTTATCTTGCACTTCTTTGAGTGCCGCTCGTTTTTTATTCAATGATGACATAGCAGTATTGTATTCATTCATGGCTTTTTCTAAGGCAATTTTTTTCGGAGCTACAACTTTCGCCACTTTATCGTATTTCTCAAGAGCAAATACCCATTTACAAAGACCTTCACAAGCAGTGGACGCTACCGCGATTCTTTCCGGTTTAAAATCATCATTCGTCAAATACTTTTCTCGAATCACTTTCATAATTGGAATAGGAATATTGTCTTTATCGAAAGCTTTTAGGCCTTCTAAAAATTTCATCTCACCAAGAAGTCTTTTTGAAGGACCCCAAAAATCTTCAATTTTCTTTCCAGATCCACTAGGATCATTGACACGATCTGGCTTGATTCCCTTCAACACACAGACGGCCTCCATAACCAAACGGACACCTTTGGGAGGAGAAATCATCGTCCTAACGATGGTTATATCAGCTGGGGTTAAAGTTTCTAAGGCTTTTAGAGCAGATTCGAGAATCGGTATCGCTTCAGCTAAATCATTATCACATTCGTTTTTGATTGCTTCAGCTGCTTTGGCTTGGTCATTAGCAATTGCTTCTTCTCCTTTGACAATTTTCTCTTGTTTCGAAGCCTCAGTGCTTTGCTGTTCGACAATTATCATAGTTTTATCTACCTCTTTGCTGGCTTCGACTAATTTCGGTTGATAATCTCTTAACTCTTTTTGCATAACTGAAATATCAGATGCAGCGCTTTGCAATTTCTCAAGACCAACTTCATATCTTCGTTTTTGTTTTTGAACTTCCCTATTAAAGAAAAATTATTATAATAGTTATTGAATAAATTTCATAATATTATTATTACGTTCGCTTTTTGTCGAGGAGATTTTTAAAGGTGCTGATAAGTTCCAAGTATGATGTAGGTGTAACGTAATTGTATCTGCTAAGTTCAAGGAGATATTTTTCTGATAAAACTCTAGTAGATGTATGGAACATTTTACACAGATCAATGCAGCCGTCTTTTAAGCTTTGATCAAGTTCTACATCTTCTAAAAATCTAGTCGCCACTGCCGTTAATGCGTCTTCAGGCCATGTCTAGGAGTAAATATTAGTTAATTAACTTATTTGAGATCAGTACTTGAAACCAATCAATTGTGCAGCAATTGACTAAAGATGGGAACTTTCTCAAACGATTTCTAAACGCATCCCCAATAGGGCTCATAGCTAAAACTATATGTAACTGGTCTCTGACTCTCTGAACAAAAAAATTGTATAAAGCAACTGGAGATCCATCAGTCTGTCGAATTTTATCTCTTTGTCGATCGATTTGCCTCATTTTCTCACAGACTTCTTGTTTTTCATCTGTAGGATAGAGATTAGGAACTTCTCCAGCATTCAATAAATTGTTGATATCCTCCAAAAATGATTCTTGTTTAATTTGATTGTCACTGAATAAAAACACTGCATGGTTGTCGGTTTCAGTAGATTTCCTCAATATCCTTTTCAAATCTTCCCTCCATTCTGTCGAAGTGTAACTTTTGCTTATTTCCACCTGGAAAAGATCGTAATCTGCCATAGAAGCAGCCAATCTAGTTAATGATTGTCGACCGGACCCACCGACCCCAACTAGCAATGCATGGGATCTAGGCTGTTTCAAAATTCTTGATATCCTTGATACGTGTTCAATAGCAAATCTGAAAAGAACGAGATTCATTGGCTTTTTGCTCATTTGATTATATTCATCTAAATAGCCTTCTACAGTTTTACGCAAAAGTTCCAAATCTGTAACTTCAATATATTCTTTATTGCTAGATTTTGCATCAGAAAAGTCGCAGTATATCAATGAACGAATATCGTCCTCGGTAACCTGGAAATGGTTATCAATTAGTAAAACAAAAGAATTTTGAACAAAAAATCAAACTCGCAATTTATCTAAGTTTCAATAAAAATAGTGATTGGTACAATATTAATATAATATGTTTGACTTCAATAGAAATAAACTAATCAGTTTTATATAAAGAATAAGAAAAAGATTCAAACTTGGAAGGTATTTCAGGATCGATGACAGTGATGTCTTTCATATTATTCGTTTAGTAAAATAAAAAGAAAGAAAAAAGTGAAAAAAATTCCAGTAAAATTATTTAAATTAGAAATGATCAAGAAATGAAAATTGTTTAAATTTACACTAGATTTACGAAACCCGCAAATATGACGGATTTCAAATTCAAGGAATAAAAGAAAAGAAAATATAAATATTTTGAATATTATGTTAACTCCATTGATTTTTATACTGGTTGTAGGATGACTGTAAATAATATTTATAAGAAATTATATAATATGTATGTTGAAGTGGTATGAATAAAGATTATGTAATGTCTGTCTGAATGTCTAAGGTACAATATGGGATTATGTGTACATGTGTGCATCTTGCTTAAGATACTTACAATATAATTGTTTTTCTCCTGTGTGTTAATTAGTTGTTTTTGATATAATAAATCTTGTTTCCAAAGTCTTTTAATACTGTTTAAGTTAAAATTCACTATTTATTATATGTTGTTGGTAAGACCCACTTGAGTTGTATATGTGCTAAAACACAGTAATGATGTGTGAGCAAAAGTTTTAAACTATTAAAATTTTAGTGCCTAAAATATAAGAATGTACATATGAACTAAAAAAATTTTCAAAACCTTTTAAGTGTAAACTGCATGTCAAATTTAATATAATATTTTAAAAAAAACTTAAAGCATTTTATAAAACTATTGAGAGTTTTCTGGATGAAATATTAAAAACTATAAAAATTAAAACAAGCATGAAAATTTATTTAAATGCTGAATTTGTATAAAAATGTATTTGAATTAATTTTTAAAAATGTATTAAAGAAAATCTTTTAAATAATAACATTATGAAAAAAATTAAATGTTGACAAGTTTTATATAATAAAATTTTGAATCTTAATTTTTGTATTTTTTTAAAATGGAGTTAATTGGTTAAAACACGATAAACACTTAATATTTTCTACAAAATCTGACTTATAGTCAAACTTTTAAAAAAAATATTATGTCTCTTATAAATAAATCAGAGGTGAAAAACAAAAAAAGTCCTTATAATACGATAAACACTAATTATATGAATAATTAAATTTTTCAAAAATATCGCATTTTAATATATTTGTCAATATGAAGGGGTTCAGTAAAACTAGGAATGTAAACTTGTCCAAAAATCTATTGTGAAATTAACAATATTTGTTATTTATTAGTGGAATTGGAGTTTAAAAAAAATTAAAGAACGATTTCCATTATATTTGATTTAAAATATGACAGATGAAGCAAAAATTGATAAACAGTAAATATAAAAAGAGTTATTTCAAAAACAGATCGACATCTTTCACTGAAAAAGTTAATTGTTCGCCAGAAACTGAGAAATGAAATTGTATTATATTGTCTTCTCAGATGAGGATTAAATTCTATGAATACGGATATAACTTGTTTAATTCGATTCTCCAAGAGACCTTAAAAATTAATTGAATTACCTTGGAAATCGAATTAAACAGGGAAATATTCTTATATTTGTGACTACTAAGTTTAATAATATTATTAGACCGTAGTAGGAATAATAAAAAAACATGTGACATTTTTAAAACAAATTTATTAAAAGTACATAATTAAAAATAATTTGCCCCAGAACAAACATTCAACCCGTTTCTAAAAAACATCCGTTTCATTGAGCGTATTAAAAAATCTTTGTGGTACAGAAGATCGCTGTAACATTCCCTTTCTTAACTTTTGAATACAGATGATCATTTCTGAATTTGTCACAAATGAGAATTCAGAAGACAAATTCGTTTCATTCACTTCCTCACCAATGCTATCCTCAGATATAGCACTGATAGACATTGATTGATTCTGTACATTTTCAATAATATCTTCGTCAGTCATAATATCCCCACACACAACATTAACATCACAATAAAGATAATCCCCTAAACTCCTCTCTGAAATTGGATATTAGCCGTAGGGAAATATAATTTGTTTCCGTTGCTTCAATAATATTTATTAATGGAATATTATCATCGCCATCATTGAAATCGTCATCATAGAATCCAGACTTCCTAAAACAGTTTTTGATTGTTGTATTTTCGAAATTCGTTTTATGCAATCTAATAAGGTAATTTTGGGTCAATTTTCTTTTTTTCTCAATTAACCTAAGGATTTCTTTTATTACTCCATTTCTGTAGTGCACTTTTAAGCATCTGATAATATCCATATCTATTGGTTGAAGAAGCGCTGTTAGGTTAGGAGAAAAGAATTCCAATCGGATATTATTTAGGTTGAATTTAAGATCATTTTTTCTATGGGCTGAGCAATTATCGAAGAAAAATCAAACTTTCCGATTTTGCTTCCCAAATTCTACGTTCAATTTCATAAACCATTTAGATGAATTCATCCATGCCTTTTTGTTATAATCATATTCCACTGGCAGTGAACTGACATTTTTAAAACAATGTGGACTTCTCGACTTGCCAATAAACAACGGTTTAAGTTTTTCGGTCCCTGACATATTAGCACAAAGCATTATGGTTATTCTTTCCTTACTGTTCTCGCCTTTTTGACAGCTATCTCATGTAACACAAATGATTTAAAAAAAGATCGGTTTCATCCCCATAAAAAATATCGTTTTCTTTGTAGACCCGAATAAGTGGTTTCAATATAGTTTTAATCCAATTGTTTGCTACATTTTTGTCACAACCTGCTGCATCGCCAGTCAAATAACGCCATTTTATTCCATTTCTTTTTTAAACCATCAAGCCATCCATTACTAGCTCTAAACGTATCACAATTTAATGCTAATCCATATTGCTTGGCTTTCTTTTTAAGCATATTTCCATTTATAAGAATATTATTATTTCTGACTTCTGAAACAAAACAACTGACAGCGCTATCTACCATATCAAATTTTCCTGTCCTCATTCTTTTTCTTTTTATTAAGGATGGATTATCACGTAGCGCATTTTTAATTTGTCTTTGTTATTACGGATTGTTGATAATGTATTTGTTGGAACAACGTACTTTTCTGCAACCTTTTTAATGCTTTTGTCCATATTTATATAGATTGTAGACTTAGATGGGAAATTCGTTTTTATTGGTAAATAAAAATGATCTTCGGTTAAACGTAAATAACTGCATAAATATTAATTTCTAAATTTAGGCAATACATTTTGCAGTAGGCACTTGGGAATAATTTTTAGGTAATAAGAGTAACCAGTTATTCTTAAAGACATGAATTGCTATTTGTCATTTATTTTATCGACACACATTATTAATCAGGAATTTCCACTTTAAAACTCTACATCTGGTTTTATGTAGTAATAACGTCTATAATACAGGTTAATGTGCAAACCAATAGATGATTCATAATTTGTCAGAGGTACTCTTTTTCAAATAATTTTGGGTAAAATAGGCGAATAATCACAAAAATAATGTTTTACTTTGTAGATGGACTTTTTTAAAGTTTGTCTCTCAAAATTTGTAAATTATAAAGCTAGATGAAATTTTTATCTCTTTCTTTTCTCGATTCTAAATTTTTATATCATGGTTTCTTCAACAAATTAAAAAGGCGTTTATTACATGAAACTTTTTTACATAACGAAAATTGATATGCAGTTTTTAAGTTATTTTTTCTACCACTTGCTCAATTTCTATATTAAATTGTTATTTTAGGCAACATTAAAAATCAAGATACAGGTAAGCTGGTATGTTTATATAATACACCAAAGTGCAATAGATAACGACCTGGACGACACTATATAAGTACTTATCAATTGAACTTATGGCAATTTAATAATTATTAATGTTTAAAGTTTGTTTTTAACGTAATTTATTTTAACATAATAACTCAATTTATGATAAATTTTCATTTTTATAATAGGAAATTTGAAATCTTTTTTTTGAAATTTTGTGGGATTTATTAACAATAAAGATAAGTCAATTACATATAACCATTTTGGAAAAGGTTTTGGATATAATCATAATAGTTTACTAATGCACCACAGACGGGTTTTTCAAGTACTTCATTAACGATATATTGTCATTTATTAAAAGATATTGTATGCCATATAGCTATTTTGCTAATTCATTTATGAATAACTAATATAAATGATTGTTGCAATGTGTTTTTAATTCTTTGAATTTTATGTAATAATTTTGCTTAGTAGAAGCCAGCTATATTTGGTACAAATTCTACCAAAAACCTAAATAAACTAAAAAACTTACTTATTTTTTTATATGGAATAATTGGTAATCTGGAAGCATCAAAAGACTTGAAAAACAACGGTAATTCCATTTTATATTTAAAATGAGACCCTTACTTATTGTCCAACTGGGTGTGATTTTTATTACAGAAATTAAGTGCACGATGCTTGTGTGTCAATTATCTTACATTCATTTATCTTACATTCAATTTTTTACAATGTAAGCCATTAATTATTGTAAAAAGAACCTCATTTATTGTCAAATTTGTTAAAGACAAACACATTTAATATTGGTTAGGATTTTATATTATTGAGGTTCTTATTAATTGTGATTCGGACATTGGAGGTTTATGGATATTTTTACACCAAAAAGATGTTATTTTTCTTTAATAATAACATCATAACTGCCAATGAAGATTTTAAGAATCAGTACCTTGTATCGGTAATAAATTCCATCAATAAGCGTAAAAAATAAAAATAATATAGTACTTTTCCATCTTCGTCGAAATCCAAATGTTTAAATAGCATATCAAAGTCTTCGTTCAAATGTTTGTTGGAAACTTCTCGGATGTAATTGAAAAACCATTCTCTATCCTGATCGGTAACTAAACGATCATAATAAACTCGAAACATTTCATGAGTCCATAATCGTTTCATATGTGCAGGCTCCTCGATTGTATTCGGAAGAGACAACAATACTCCTTGAATAACACGACTGAAGTCTCTGAGATTGAAAAGATAATGCGACTTGGCCGGTGTTGGTAAAAGGTTAGTCATTGCCGACTTGTAAACATCCAAAGTAGCTTGTATTAACTGATTCATAGACGGTTTAAAATCTGGCGAGAAATTTCTAAAAAACTTTCAATATCAACAAGAAAAAACTAAAACAATTAAATAATTTCAAATTTTGAATATTTCCATTAAAACAACAGTAATTTCATACTGAGTAATAATGTGCCAGTTTAGGATGCTACTGAAAATTGTTATCATTGTCTCATCATGGAATTCATTGATAGTTATTGTGTTCAGATGCCTGAGGAACCTTGGTGTGATTGGGTTTCGACCACCCCCTGGAGGACCCATAGCTCCAATAAATTGTAAATCAATCAGCTTTATTGCTGTTGTATCTTTCAGATCATACCTAAGAGATTTATAAATAATATTATAAAATAACCTTATAACATTTCTATGATAGGTTTGGAGTTTAAAATATCCTTAGACTTAGTGACAGAACTATGTTATATTGCGCCCTAGACCAAGTTTATTGGTAAGGCCCTTTAAATTAATTGAAGAGGTTATTAACTTGTGAAAAAAGGATTTTGCTTAGTTCATCATAAGGTAACGCCGGCCATATTTTGACTAAAAGTAAGCACTCAAATAGAAAACCAAATAAGAAACTATATTTATTTCTAAAGTGGAAAATTTTAATTTCAACATTTTAAAATCACATTTTTGTTATCCATTTTTTATCCAACAACATTTTAGATGACATTATAGAAGTCAATTTTGGTTGTGAAAAAGTGTTTGAAAAAATTCCTTAACTTTTCTTTTTGTTACTGTACATTGAAAGTGCCGCTCATAAAATATAGCACCCAGGGCACTCCGTATCTCCACTATTTAGCTATGTTGTTCGTGTGGAAACAAAAATCAACACAACCTTATTTTGTAGGAGCCAGCATCTTTCATTTTTAAAACCAACGCTGAATGACCGCTTCATGTTTAGATTGACACAAAAATGTTTCTGTAAGTGTGACATGCATAAAACTGCTGAATTACATGGATTAGCTGGGAATTTTCGAAAATGTAGACTAGATTTTACAATTGTAGTCATTGGTTCGTTCTTCATTGTAGAATAATCATTTTGAGTGGCGGTGTAAATTTATGTAATTATTTAAGTATTATTAAGGATAATTTATCATTATATGTAATATAATATATTATTATCATTAATTATATTGGTGTGTATGTAATGACTTTATAAAATTTGAGCATCATACTACTGCATACATCTATAGTTAGTATCTCTGATTTATTATAATCCTCAAAATCCTCTATCATTAAAACAAAAAAAACTACATACCAATTCCAGTGATCCAACCACTGTCTCAATAACTCAATTGGAGGCTGCGCTCCATATGTCTCTCTGATGGGCATATTTAAATCATCCACAAAAACAATGATTTTCTTTCCAACTGGAGGTCCAAAAACACCTTTTCGTCGTCGGTCTAATTTGGACATAATAATGTTTTGAGTCTGATTGGCAGAGGTTTGAGCAGAAAAGTTTATTAAATTCGGCTTGTATATGTCTTTATTCATTTGATTCAACAGAAAGTCCTATGAACCAGCAGATAAATGATAATACTTCCATTCGGTTACGAAAACAAAATTTACAATGATATAACACGATTTCCCGGTACCAGTTGGACCGACAAACAAGCAAGGTTTATCGTGAGTTAACAAGAGGTTCATGAGATATGTATATTTGACAGTGTCGGTTGTTGGGACGATAATTTCATTGAATTTAGCATCTTTGGAAATACTGTCTTTTCCTTTAACAAGTTCACTCCAATGTTCCCATTTTCCGAAACCCTTATAAAATGTTCATTAAATTATGTTTTTTCTTTTCCAAAAAACAAATGAAACTTACATTTTCTTGTTTCTGGATTTGAAAAAAATATACAATTAAAATTAATAGTTGATTAAAATGCAAATAACCTCTGCGATGAATCTGTAATCGTAAATTGTGCCTTTATGAGGATAAAGACCTTGATAATCTTGCAAAGGAGGTGGCACAGTTTCAACAAGTGCCAACTTAATTCTGGTTTCTTCCATCATGCCTCCGTTCATCAATTCTCTACATAATTTATCAAAAGCCTTTCGCCCTTCTTCGTTTGTTGTTGCACCTATCGACCAAGTGTACGCAAAAAAGAATACTCCTTCTAGCCATGTTAAAATATCTCTTTGATCCATTTGACTGATTTTAGCTTCATCATTAAAAGCATCAATTTGACAGTCAATAAGGTTGAGCAATGACTTCACAACGTTGATATCCGATGTTGGAGATAACTCCTGGACATAAATATATGTTTATATTGCTTGGGTAACAGAAAAATATTAAATAATTTTAAGACGAATCATCATCAAATTTTGGGGCGATAATTTCAAATAAATCATGGATAAAATAAGTCCAACGCGAAATAATGATAACATAATGCGACTCCATATATAAGGGTAAAATCAGTGACTGATTAACATATTTGGGGTAACCGGCATTAAACTAAAAATGGGGCCCTGTGAAATTTTGATTAATTTTCCTATATTAACATTTTTTAATTTGTGAAAATTTTTGACACATTTGAAAAAGCATAAACAAATAATTTTTTTAATAAACTTTTCAAATTTGTATTTTTTAAAAATAATATGCATTTTTAAATAAACAATTGAAAAATTTTAAAAATGTCGGGTCTAAATTTTGCTTCTTTCAATAAAATTAGAATTTTATGTTTATGTAATTAATTTTATTTACGGTTTTATATTATAAATTTAATTAATTATTTTCTGGGATTTCGGCTGACGCTTCTAGCGTTCAAAGTGTAATTCGCCTGGGTGTAAAATGAAAAAAATTTTATTAAAATTTTATTCAAATTAATAATAGTAAAAAAATAATTTAAAAAAAAGTTCATTGTGATTTTAGATTAAACTATTGTAAACTTTTGTTTAATTTTTAAAGGATATAAGTTCTGTTTGTTTGATTGTGTAATAAAACATTTTAGTAATAGCATTAAATTTCTAACCTGGGGCACATACATTTTAAATTTTACACTTGATTATTAATTTTATTTTACAGGTTTCTTTCTAAATATATGTTTTATTATAATTTTAAACCATTTGATTTTTATTGAAAATAATGAGTCGGCAATTTTTGTCATTTTTGACCAGGGCTACGACAACGCTAAAAATGGTGGCAAGGATTCAACTCAACTTATGATACCATTGTAATTAATTACAATTTTTTATATAAGATTTTTTTACAAAATAAATTTTTTTCTTTGATTTTACTTATTCGGTAGTTTCGGTTTCTATTATAACGACTTAATTTTCAGATCTGACCTACATTTTATTTGATCCAGTGAGTGACATAAGTAATTATGATGTTTGATTCACTTAATGTTTTAAACCGTAAAATTAACATACTTTTTAATTGTCACTTTCATGATCCGCATAATTTTCAGGTCTAACCTACAATTTTCTGGGCAATCTGGATCGAAATTTGACTATTTTCCAATTTATAATAAAACAATATTAAATTTTGATGATTTTAACGGGTCCATTGCATATCACTAAACATTTAAAAGTAAGTTTTGGAGGTTTCTCCACAAATATAAGTAACAGTATTAAATTTTGATTTGGTTATATTAAAAATAACGGCAATATTATTTAAATATCAAAAAACGTCACTCGAACATCACTTATACGATATATTTATATATATAGGGCCTATGAGAGGCACTTAGAGGCCCAGGTCTGGTAATAAATGTGGCACCATCCAGTGATTAATAAAAAAGTGTACCTTTTCGTTGAAATTTTTTTTTAAAAATTCGAATAAAATTTTTTATTTAAAATATGAATAACCAAAAACGAAATTTAATAATGAAATTTAAAAAGGTGCTTTTCTAGAATTTATAGATGATAAAGCACTTATCATTTCAGAATAATCGAAGGTCCTTGCAATATCCCAATTAATGTTCAGTGTCGCCAGATCATTTACGCAATCCTGACCATTGTTGAACGTGGCGCAGACCAAAGTTATATTCGATTTTATTATAGGTATTTTATTTGTGCTGCCCCTAAAATGTATGAACTGCATAAAAGAGCGAAGTAAATTTTTTGACCCTTTTGAAAAGTTTGTAATAGTGTTGTTGGAAGCCCATGTCAAATGAACTTCCTGACTCTCCTCTTCCCGGGCCTTTATATATACGTTCATCACTGACTGACTGACTGACTTTGGAACGCTATAAATTTTTGGGTTTATCTTCCAGACCGTTTAAGATAGTCCCTTGAAATTTTGCATAGGTGCATAGTATTGAAATGGGATATTATTTTGTTATATTATTTCCCATTTATGAGGAAGTTGGTTTTTTTATGAAAATTTTGTGTTTTAGGTAAGTTGTGGGAGTATTTTAGACTTCAACGACTAATTTAATTTAGCCAGTTCATCAATATAGCGGTTATAAAGCATCATCATTATTGTCCAGGTATACTTCTTCCCATATATACCCAATATTTGTATAATTTTTGACTATCTCTTAACTGTTTTAATTTTTAATTTATGTTAGCATTAAGGTAGTACTTAGTCTGAAATGTAATTTTTTTAGAAAAGATGAAATAATAAATAATAATATTAAAATAATTTTTATCGTCTTTTATTTATAATATATATATATGTATATATATAAATAAACCAGACGTGTACCCAACCCTAATTATATCCGTCCTAGGACGGGCAACCACCTAGTACGATATATTTCGATAGGCTTATTGTCATCATGTCGTAGAAAAGAAAAACCTGCATAGATTTTAAATTGTTCATTGAAATAAATGATAAAAATTCATAAAGCAAATTATTTTTTTAAAGCTTTTGAAAAAAATTAATTTACAACGTACTTTTCCACCTCCTTTTTTAATACATGCAATTCCGGCATCAATAAATCGTTCGAATATGTCTGCCCACATTTTCTTGTGAATATCAGTAATTGCAGGAGGCAAAACCTTTAACCAGCTGTTAAATATCGGTCTCCAACCCAATGATGCTGGTTCCATGTATACCATACCGCACCGAGAAACAGTTGCCGGACTAGCAACTTCCAGATCCATAGGTTCAAATATGAGATTTGTTGACGGGGATAATTGAATTATTTCACCGCTCATCAAACAAAGTTTTTTATTATCATCAAGTACAGTATTCATATTTTCGATCCAAATAGCATCGACAGGACCGTCAAAAATCAGCCATTTTCTATCAGGAGTCGTCGATGTTGCAAAAGCTCGATATGAAACAGCGAGAACACCATCTGACCATTCGTGGGATACTGGATCAAATTGTCCATAGAGCTGACCCATTGTGATGGCTTTCGGGTTCAGAATAGTATATTGGACTTTGTTTTCTTCCATCAAGCCCTAAATAATAAAAATAACAAAAGTTAAAGTGATTAAATTTCTGGACAAGTCGATTCACACACACACACACACACACACATATATATATATACATTACTTGTTCACATATATCTCCCAGTGCAGCGGCTAGAACTTTATAAGCAGATGTTTTACCACCAAACGGTTCGCCTACGATCATGAAACCGTGTCTGACTATCATCATTTCGTAAATTTGTTGAATTTTCTCCATGAAAAACGAGCTAGATTCTAAATTCATTTTAAGACAGTTTTCTTTGATATATTTATTCAAAATATCATAGTCAGGAACTGGACGATTGACACCGGGAAACAAGTCAGAAGCAATTCCATTAAATAATGGTAAATCATGATTGAGGAACTTCGGGAGGTTGACATCAATAATTGATCTTAACATAAGGATATCTTCATCTTCGTCAGGATATTTAAGCTGAAGGAGCAATCGAGTTTAATATCACAGGCTATTTTAATGTTTGAATGATATACTTTTAAATTTCCGGCGGCAGTAAGGACAGATTTGACAGCTCTCATTCCGTAATCATAATGAGGTTGACTTGATAACTGTTCTGAACATAAACGATAAGTCGCCACAATCTTCACTGCTAGAGGTCTAGCATTTACAAATCCACATGAATAGAGAGATATCTCGGCAATTAGTGCATAATCTGGAACCATCATAGCTACAGATCGGAAAAGCGCCTACAAATAATGTTCCTAACTATTGAATACTGACTGCAGAATATTACTTTTAAATTATCTGGCAATTCTGACCTACCAGCATAACCAGGATTCATTGTAATAAATACTGCACAAGTTGGATCTAATTTCAATTCTGTACCTTCAAACATTAAAGTGTCTTGTTGAGCGCCAATAGCCCTCTGAATGGTTAAGATTTGTTGAGCAACTACAGACAAAACTTCCAAATCTATTCTGTTGAATTCATCAAAACACGACCAGGCGCCACATGAAGCTAATCCCTTTGAGTAAAATATTAGAATAGAGTATTTCAAAATCAAAAGTCTCAAAACTAACTTTGAAAAATTTACCAAGGGCTATATAATCAAGACCATCAGAGCAATTAAACACAACACATTGCTTTGCAACTGCCTTAGCTAAATCTTTGGTCGTTTCGGTTTTCCCAGTGCCGGCTGGTCCTTCAGGAGCACCACCGAGATGTAAATGCAAGGCACCAAAAAGAGTTCGGTAACAACGATCGGTTAATGGGGTTATAACTAGACGAAGAGTATTTCCCAAATATTCATAACCATATCTATTTAATTTAAAATATGAAATAATTCAGTAATTGAAAACTTAAAAAAATCTTTTAACGTTTCCATTTTATAAATTGAACTGGGGATCTCTCAAGAAATGTCCATTTGCAAACAAACTCATATTATGTTTGCGATTGTTTTAGTGTCATTAACCCATTATTCATAATAATTATTTATTATTATTATTATTATTATTATTATTATTAATTGTTATTATCACTTATTATTATTATAATTAATTATTATGAATTATTATTGTTATTATTATTATTATTATTATTATTATTATTATTATTATTGTTATTATTATTATTAATTGTTATTATTACTTATTATTATTATAATTAATTATTATTATTATTATTATTATTATTATTATTATTATTATTATTATTATTATTATTATTATTATTATTATTATTATTATTATTATTATTATTTTCTTGGTCACACCATAAACATTTTATGGTGACTAATAATTTATTAATTATATAAAAATAAAGTAAAAAATAAATGGTTAAATAAAATTCAAATTGAAAACTAAAATATTTGAAATCATTGCAATTAGAAAGATTTTAAATTAATAAAGTAAAATAAAATAAAATTCTCACTTCAACATGGAATTAATCATTTTAGTGATCATATTGTTCTCGACCCAGTAATACCGTAACTGGCAAAGCCAGGCAAAATCATTTTCATTTGCCACTTGCTCTTGAATCAAATTAACCAGCACATCCCTGGCGTGTACATCAAGCACAATTAAAGCTTGAAGGGTCGTACGGTTTTGTTTAGATAATTGACCGCGTACTAGAGCAACAATTTCATCTATTTGAGAATTATTAACCTATATTTTTCAATTACAATTTTATATATTAGGAAAATCTGTTTATACTTTTAAATATGCATCCAATGCCTCGGGACCCTCTTTAATGGCGTCTTGAACATAGATCGTCCAGTAATACATAGAAATTGCCAATACTCCTTGACCAAACCACTTTTTCACCCATTCCTTTCTGGGAGTTGCTTTATAATCAACTAATCCTTCGCTTATATTCAGTCTAACTGACGCAATCATATCAGCTTCTAGTTCCAATAGCCATTTTTCGACTTGTCCACGAGCCTTTGAGGTTGAAATCACATCCTTCAATGTCACGATTTCGTTTTCACTACTTTTCATGTGAGTTATATCCAATGTCTCGGTAAACACCAATGAAGCAATGCCTTCGAAACATTTTTTTAAATGAGGTTGAACTCTTGTTGGGTCTTTAGTTTCCGAAAGAATTTCCAACAATTCATCATTGGATAAGAAAAAGAATCTTGGAAAATACAATCGTTTTTTCTCCAAATACTGATTTAATCCTTTGAGAATAGATTCCAGCAGTTCATTACTTTTCTTTAATTTATCCAGCATCTTTTCAATTTGAATAACAGTCAAAACCCGTTTATCGGCAATGACTTGTTTCATTATTTCTTTCCATGTTTTGTCAACAGAAGTAAATTTACGACCTTCTTCCGGCATTTGAGCCATGATATCCGGGGAACTGAAAATCGGTTCTAAGTAAAGCCAAGTTGCTTGAACTTTAAGCCATTCGTCTAATATATCTTGGACTAGTATCAGTTTTGACTCCCAATCCTTGATTTCAGCTTCAAACGGCTTGATAAATGGAGAACCTCTCATCGTTTGAGTTTTGACGATGTGGTCATCAAGCATTAATTGAATGTCATCCACGGATGATAATATAAATGTGCCAGTCTCTCGGTATGCAATTACAACAAATTCCATTGGGCTCCATTCATTTTTCATTTTTTCCATGGCTTTTTCCAAATTAAATTCTTTACCGGCAGCTTCTGAAATTGATTCAAATTTAGGGATGAATGGTTCCAAATTCATATCAATTAATTTTGATAAACACATGCCTTCTTCGTTTCGTAAGGTATATCCAACAATGTCGGAAATCTGTTGCCAATGTCTGTCTCTAAGACCAGGAACAAAAAGAGTTTGAATAAGTGGCATATGCTCTTTAAATTCTTCAACTTTAGTTTTGACCTTTGTAGCTATCTTCTTTGGAATAGGTTTATTTTCAAATTGTTTTTCAAGTTTAAATAGAGTTCTATAGTAATTTCCAACATCTGCATCCACTTGATCTGGCTCTACCTTTTCCATAGATCCTTCCATCCAATCTTTATACTTTCCATTAAATTCAACTGCTGTTTCATAAAGTTTTAAATAAGGTCTAAGCACATTCTGAACTTCTTGTCGAACAGGATATGTTGTCACATCCCATCCGAAAGCTTCTTCTTCTTTATTGAAGTCTTCTATTCTTCCTATAGCAGCTTCTAATTTTGTATCTAATACCTGAGATTTTTTAAGATACTTGTTGATTTCATTCATGTCGCCTAGATTTTGAAATTCCTCCACTTGTTTTCGATAACTGTCCAATTCCTCGATAAATCTTTCTCGTTTGAATTTCAAATTCGTTTGGAATTCTTCTTTTTTCTGTTCCATGTTTTTCTTGTTTTCATCGAAAATGCTACCCATGCGGTTATGTGAATGAAATACACTGATATTTAAATTCATGTCAGAAGTATTAAAATTGGCATAGTCCATTAGGAAAATTAAACGCTCATTTGATTTATCTAGCTTCTTTTCTAATTCCAACATAGTTATTCTTTCGGTGTCACTTACGAATTTTATAAGTTCCATCATCTGTTCTGTGTTAGCTGGGAGACCCAAAGCTTTTCGTCCAATCTCTTCATATTCCTTCATAAGTCTAAATAAAACCTTTTAACAAATGAGGGACAAAAGCATTTCAGATCTATAACAAAATGCACTCAATAGTTGTTTGAATTTTAGTTTAAAAAAATTATAAA
Organism: Schmidtea mediterranea; assembly: GCA_022537955.1. Taxonomy (NCBI): domain Eukaryota; kingdom Metazoa; phylum Platyhelminthes; order Tricladida; family Dugesiidae; genus Schmidtea; species Schmidtea mediterranea. The sequence goes on from CM039679.1 coordinate 93,602,417, forward strand.
ATAAGAATTGCACCTGCAGCACTTTGGACGCTATTTTAATCGTCTCCCATTGGTGTGATTTGGAAGCTTATTATAGACTTATTATAGAATTTGAATGTATTGTTGTTAGAAAAACCTTTGTGGTTATGTAATTTGTTTAAATGAATAACAAATTTTACTACAGAAATCGAAAAAGTAGAAAATGAATTTAAACAAACACAATACATAATAAAAAATGCATTCAAACTTTTAATACGTGGAAATGTTCAAATAAATAACAACTCTAATTATCCACGTTATAATTATATATTGAATTTATTATTATAAAATGGATTTATTATTATAAATTGATTTATTATTATAAAACTGGATTTGCGCGTCAACTTGTATTATAATAGTTGTTCTTCAGTTGAAATAATCGTCAGTGTGTAGATAAAATGTATCATTATTAATAATAAACTTACTCTCTATTTGATTGGCGATGATATTCAATAACGCGATCCAACAATTTTTCACAAACATTCTGAGCTCTTTTGCTAAGTGCCCTGATTAATTCATCACATTGAAGTTCAAACATTCCGAGTCGAATACTTCTTCTTGAATCGTATTCAATTTTTTTCACCAAATCATTATAATCCTTTAAATATTTAGCAAATTCTTCAAAGCTGTGCCTATCTTCACCTTCAGATAGCAGTAAGTCTATTTCCTGATCTACTTCTCGGTTGATCAATGAACGATATTTATCAAATTCTTTGATGTGCTCGGTCGGTCCAACTGATTCGTCAATAAGGACATTTCTCACTGTGCTTTTGTGCTTTTCTATTATTTCTGGTAAAATTATCGGATTCAAATATATTTTCGTTTTATCACCAGCCTTTATTAGAATGAAATTAACTGAGTTTTATTCGATTCGACTTACCCAATCTGAATAAAGTCTAGATTCAATTCTTGTGACACTACTGATAACTTTCATCATTTGATCGTAAACATTTAATAATAATGTTTCGAAGTCTTCAATAGAAGGCTCAAATTTAATTACAGTATCCTCTAAAATCAATCTTAAAACAAATCCAGGATGCTCAGCCATATTTGCTAAATCCTGAGAATTAAAATAATTGTACCAAGTTATTCAAATCTAAATATAGTCATTTAAAACTTATATATGAAACTCACCTTTTACGATATGTTTCGACAGTTCCAATGTTATCATCGAGTAGGATAGTAAAAACCAAGAATATTGTATTGAATTATTAAATTAAATAATTTGTAATGTTTTTAAAAAATTCATTTTAAAGGTTGATTGTTTTAATAAAAATTATTAGTAATAAAAATTTTAAAAAATCAATATAAAATTTTTCAATTTTTTTAATATTTGTTGAAAATAGTAAAAACCTGAAAACTTATGTAATATTTAAATTATATCAAATTAATAAAAAATCTTTTTTTAAAAATAAATAAATATTATATTAATATTTTAAATAATATACAGTATACATAGTTTCTTCTATTCAACTTGATGATGAAAAGGAAACTGTTGATATATAAATATATATATATAGTGTTTGAATAGCGCTTTCTTGTAATCAAATCACTGTCATGGTTCTTTAATGAAATATCAGTAATATTTTGAAGACAACTTTATAAGTTTCTTTATAACTTTATACGTTTAATTTTTGATACTGTTAGACTTAAATTCAGACCATTTCGACTCCAAGTTATGGGAACAGCTAGCGCTATCTGTGTGTAAATAAAATATTACGCGTTTACAATAATATTAGTTTATTGTCTACCACCTAAAATCGAATAATTTTGTTTGTTTTTACTTCAGTGAATGATTAAAAAAAATACAAAATCTTCATTTTGAATATTAAATTACTACAGATAAATGCCGGAGCAGTAAAAAATGCAAAAAAAATACTAAATGTTAGTGGTAAGAAAATTTATAAAATTCAAAAAATGAAAATTGTAAAACAAATATTATTCAGACAAGAACATTTAAAGGCATAATTGGACATTAATTTTATATGCGAATAGGAAAATCGTGCTAGATTACTAAAACTACAATGCCACTTCGATTTTTATTTGTATTAATCAGTTTTAGTGCCAAAAAATAAATTTATGTAATTAAAATGTTTTATATTACTTTTAAACATAAGTAATTTAAAATTATGATGATAAAGCATTACTTACAGCCAAATAGACAGAATGAAAGACTTATTATTTTCTTATTATAATAGTTATATAGATATGCTTGTTAAACTTCTCGCACTTCTAGCAAACTTTTCAAAACTTCAAAATGAATATTAATGGAAGTAGCACCAGATTTTGCAAAGTTATAGTTAGCTCTGAATGATCGTTAAATGTTGTAATGTGATACAGTAATTCCAAATTCAATCTACTATAACAAAATAATGAAAAATTTCAGGTCCATGCACAAATAAATGTTAGTGGCATAAACTCAACACCACGAAGTAAATTCATCTGAACATATTCGCATCTAATAAAATTAAAAATGAGCATATATTTTAGAGTAAATTGCGATTTTATATATTAGCAACTTGAATCAGTTCACAAGAATGTTCACGTGATGAACCAATTGCTTGCTTACAGAAGATTCAATTTGAAATTAGTGTGAGTGTTGCTTTTAACAAATTATTTGATTGAAATCATTGAAACATAAGCACAAATATCCTATAGACGCCTAAGGTGATGTGCGGAAAGTTTGCTACCAAGAGTTTAATGCTGTAATAAGTGATCCCTACGCGACCTTTAGTCTTTTAAATATTAATGGCAGTAACATAGCTAACTAAGTATAAGTGAGCGATTTTCTATTGAAAATAAAAGTTCCCGCTTGAAAATCTTAATGTGATTGATTCTTTTAGTTTTATATACTAACAGGCTTCAACTTAAGATTTATAATTTTTAAATATAAAAGTCTGAATTTTATTAAAACAACAGCAAAATATAATAGCTAATTACTATTAGTATACGATTGTTGCACATTGAAGTAAATATATAATATCAATTTATAACGTAACATAATGAAACAATTATAAAATAAAACGCTTCAGCGGTTCAACATATAAACTAACTAACACATTGAGATGCAACAACTTACTCGTTTTGGAGCCATAAACCCTATCGACCTTTTATCAGTCATAACGTGGCTCATACTCTCAATAAGCCTCTAAATCATATATAACAACATCATTTATACACTCAATTTTATCTAAATAATTTTTCACATTTGTTTGAATTTATTAAATTGTGAAAATCAGATTTAAACCCGATTATTATTAATAAAAATTATCATTTAAAAAAAGAAAGCACCATTCAAACACGCGTTGTAGAGACACAATAATAACAGAAAAATGTATTCAAAATATATCCAATAAGTTGATTTGACCAGTTGAACTTTGTACTCCATTGTTGGCCAGTTGATCACGGAGTATTCGATATCAAGGTTATGCGTTTCTTCAAGTATCGTAGCGTTGTTATTAGAATCGAGTTGAGAAATGACGATGTGAGAAATGTTTTATAAGAGAAAACAATAAATTGTTATCTGAATAAGTGCCAACAGTTTGGATTTTGAATAGAATTGGTTTAGTTTCGAGCTGAGTTGAATAAGTGGAAACAAGCATTAACCAAAACAGTAATTTCACCGATTGAGAAATCATTGACAAATGGTTGGAAGAGATTTCCATTGGTTTTTGGCAGAGATTTGAATAAACAAATGTGGCGATCATAAAAAAGTGCCAATATTCAAACAAAAATTAAATGTTATTTTTAATAACGCATTTGTTATTTAATTAAAATTTAATAATATTAATTAAAAATTAAGTGTTGCAGGCACTACACGTGTTTACGATATATTTCGACAGACTAACCTATCATCACCAGGTAAAAATCCAAACAAAATAATAATATGGATTTAATTTATAAATTTTGAACAAATTATTATTTTTAAATATTTTAATACATTTTTTCGTTAACAAAGTTTAAATTAACTTTTAAAATTATATTTTATTTAAAATAAATTCTATACTTTAAAAATGTAAAATTTAAAAACCAACAAGCAATTTTACATAATCAAACTATGTAAAAACATTTAAAACATCTGTACTCATAGCATTTTACATATTAATCTTCAGATCAAAAAACCTTATCAACAATGCTTCACATATAACACGTTCCAATACCAACACAAAAAACAGCGATTTATTAATTCAGCGCAAAAAAGCAATATGAGAAAGGGATTTATAGAAAACAAATTGATGCTGGTCTTTATACTTCTCCAGCAAGTTTTTGTGAACTTAAGTATAATAGAAATATGGTGAAAGGATTGATTTATCGAGTGTAATTTGACTTATGGGTGTAAATTGTTGATGTAAATAATATCAATAGTTTATATAAGAATAATATACCAAAATTTTTGTTGGTATTGCCATACTTTGATGGTCTTTTAAATTAAAAATGGAAGATAAGTAAGCAGTTGGTAAATTTAGACTATAAAATCGTTTATAATTTCTTCATTACTAAGTAAAAATCTTCGGATAGATTGTGTTCGGATCTCGTTTATCAATTTAAATGTAATAAGTACAATGCCAGATACATTGAAGATACATCATTCTTATATTCGAGTTTTATAGCATTGCTGATTGAAGGGATTGATCAATATCAGTGAGCGCAGTAATGAATGCATCAGTAAAATAGTCTGATTTTAAAATTTTATTAAAAAGTTTTAATAATTATTAACCATGTGTTAACTGTAAAGCGCTTGATTAGGTCATTTGGTTCAAAGATTAATGTACAAAATGCTAAGAGTACAAATGTTTTGAATGTTTTTAAATAGTTCGATTATGTAAAATTGTGATATTGTTTGTGTTGAAAATTTTAATTTTTAACATTTTTTTATTATATTTTTTACTTTAAGTAAAATTGATTGAAATTTAAAATTCTTAATATTAATTTGAGATTTTTTATCGATATAAATTTTGAAGTTAATAGAAAATTTTAAACAAAAATTGATGTTTAAATATATTAAAATAATTAATAATTAATTTGAATATATAAATTAAATCAAATTATTATTTTGGTTGGATTTTCACCTGATTATGAGAGTAAATCTGTGGGAAAATATCGTGAAATTAGTGTTTGAATGGCGCTTGTAATTAAATAATAATTATTATGAATAATAAACTGGTTTAAATATAATTTTCACAATTTAAATAAATTCAATAATATTCCTATTTTCTCTCAGTCAAAAAAAATGGAATTTTTTTTAGATTGAAAAATTTTAAAAAAATTTAGTAAATTTTAAAGAAATTTCATAAGACTTGGCTCACGGTTTGAAAATGAAATAAAAATGGATAATTAGTAAAAAAAAAGTTAAATAATCAAACAGAATTTCGATGCTCATTTAATAAAAATATTAATAGAATTATAATTGTAAATATTTTTAAAGTTTCATAATTTGCAAGTGAACACAGGCAATTAAATTGATAAATGCTTATTTTAAATGTAAAATTCAAATAAAATTTTGATATTGATATAAAGAACTTTTCATTAAGTTAAAATTATTAAAATATCTTAATAATTAATAATTGAAAATATTGAAAATACCGATGGATTGCGTAACAGATTCGTGTAATCCATCATTGAGTCGAGTCCCAAATTTTGTAAGCTACTTGTCATTAAGGTTGATGCGCAATTGAAAAATCTTTCCAAATTAGCTTGATCTTGAACTGAGGGCACGAGTTTTTTCTTGTTGCCCTGGTAATAGATATTTTGCACATCATTCAACCATCTGAATTATCAATTGAGGAACTAAATTCTAAATTTCCAAATATAAAATCAAAAACTTTTTCATCAGTTTTTCCTTGGCTGCCTCAATGTGTCTCATGCAGGTATGTTGAAAATCTTGAAGCTCAATTGCAGTCTTTTTGCCACGGAATTCTTCAACGTCAACTAATCGTAAATTTCTGAACAAAATTTTCATTTTGTTTTAAATATTAAGGTGAAAAAAATCCTTTTTTTTCATTTATTTTTAGACTATTGATAAATATTTTTCGATAAAAATAAAACATAATATTAATCGATAATCTTTAAAACAAGGAATGAAAATAAAAAAATGGAAAAAAAAGAAATGGAAGGCTAAGATTTCTTTGAAAAATAACGATAAATTTACTTGAATGAAATATCCCATAATTCTAAGACTTGATTCATGCAAGGGTTTGTAACGTATAGATGTTTCTGGCAAAATTTGTAAGCATTTATAAACGATCTACACCAGGGTTTCGGTACGACACTGAGTTCTTTTCGGTGTTCGGGAATAGGTGTGTCGTCAGTTTCTTTTTCACGTGGTTCTTTCAGAACAAAGTCAACTATGGCTTTTTTAACACTGAGTAAATAGTCTTCCTTTATCTCATCTTCGAGATCTTCTAACAGTTCTGGATGTTCAGCCTATTTACAAAAAAAATGAACTGTAAAAGAATAAAAGCGAGAAAAAATTTCAAATAATCAGTGAAAAAGTAGAATTCAAATGAAAATAATACGGAACCAAATAGCAAATAAACATTACAATCATAATATCAAAGAATGTAAAACTTTTCTTTAAATATTGTTGGGCTATAAGCCATAATTTAAACAAAAATGTGTAAATTAAAACAAAATAATTAATGAGGTTTGGAAATTATCAATATGGCTGCTGTAACATAAGCACGTACCGCAAGCAGAAATCAAAAATAAAATAAAACAAAATAAAAACAAACATAACAAAATTAAATAAAACAAATATTAATTAAAATCATTGAAAAGCCTACAGATGCAGAAAGAAACACAAAACCAAAATATAAAACCGCCAAAACCTTGCAAAAGAAGGTTTAGAAAATACATAGGCGGAAGCGGCGACCAAAAACTTAAATATCAAAGGGTAAAAAGAGAAACAATCAAAAAGAATGGTTAAACAATAAAAAATAAAAACTTACGAAATATTGAGGAAATAATATCAAAAAATAGAGAAAAATAAGGAGAAAAATAAAATATTTAAAATTAAATTAAAGCAATAAAACTCCCGAAAAGGCTCAAAATACTCTGATTGGTCGCACCTAGGCATGAAAACAGTATATATACAGCAGTCATTTTCATAATTTTTAGACTTAGAGAGAAAATTTTGTAGACACAAAATTTTTAGTCAGTTGTTGAGACAATTTGTTTTAGACAATTGTTTAATCAATTTTTATGCCAACGTATGACAATTTTTCAAATTTGGATGCTTGACTGATTGTAAGTATTGTTTTTTGTAGAAATATATTTTTCTAAGTTAATGTTTTATTTAATTTAACTTATTCTGGATGGCCGCGATGTCTTTTGGCATCGCTCGGCAGGTTCCCCTTAACTTATTTATATTCATTTTATATACATGTTAATTGTGGAGAATGGCAGGGCAACATTCAATTCCGGCCGTTAAATTGGCAGGACATTGACGTGTTGCTTTGTCACAATCTACCGTTCGGTGTCTGCTTAGTCTGGTCAGGACTTGTTGCACTGATCACGGGGTAGGACACCGTCGTAATTCACCGTGGCGGCCATTGCGATGTTGGTCGGAGCGGTAAGAGGGTAAACTGCGGGAAGATCGCCATAGTTAAAGGGACATTTAAGGAAAATTGAATTTTTAATTTATCTCCTGTCGTTTATTATATTATCAATGGTACGACTATTGATAGAAATTTAGGTCAACGAAAGTATAAAATATGGTTAGATCACGTACATTGTTTGATAATCATTGTGGTGAAAAATTAAAATAAAATGATACATTTTGGCCTAGATCTGTGAGATGATAATATAGTGATTTACGAATGGTGGTAACTGTGGCGACCATAGGAAAGCAAATATGAGTTGTTGGACTAAAATAATGACATTATAATAATGCATTCATTTCAATTTACCATAGGCTAACGTTTGTATGAAACAAGGAATTTTCCATAAAATAAGGGCGGAACGCTGCCCAAATTTTTGAAAAAATATGTAATGATGACAAATTGACATAGGAATTGTAGAAATAGATGAGTATGGACAAGCGTATAGATAAAAAGAGACGTAAGACCTTCCATCGGCAGTCAGGAACCCAAAAGTGAAAATATCATGAGGAATAGTTCTAGAAATGGAGCTTACCTGCTCATGAATTTTCAGCTGCTATATACAGTACCAACATGAGCTTGCTCATGGGTATATAGTGGTAGGATTAAAATTGTGGGGCGTCTGGGTGAGACAGCATAGACCCTAGGAAAAGAAGGTATTTTGATAGAGGAGGATAAGTTTGAATAAGCTTTGTACAGACTTTAACAAATTAATTACACCCAGTACACCAGCAATATTTTATATTTAACCAGCATCTAGATCAGAATCAGAATTAAATAATAATCGCCTCTAACAGAAATATTTTAATAATTGTTTAAATACTTATCAATTTGTAAGGTTGAATAAATATTTGTGGAAAATTTGAATTCTTTTAATTAGGAAAAATAATGATGAAAATGAATGCAATATTATCGCGACAAACAATCAGTGCAATGAAAAGTTTAATTAATTAAGCCATTTAGAAGGAAAATAGTTTACAAAAATAAGAAACAAATGTTTTTAATCCAAAACTTATTACAAAATTGAATTTTATACCAAAACATGTTTTAGAAAGAAACAACCAATTTTGTTAATATTGGATTGCGTAAAAGATTTTGGATTTTGTAATAAATTTAGTGAAAAAAAACAATTTAGTCAAAACAAAGATATTATAATGACTGAAACAAAAAGTACAATCAGAAGAAAATTATGATTTTGTTGAGTTTGATGCTTGACAGATCAACTGAAATTACAGATCGTTAATCTGTAATTAAGCAGTTTCGTTGAAAGAATTATTTTACTTTTTAAACATTCACGGATACCAATTGTATTATTGGTATTAAAGAAGATTCAAAGTTAAGCAAGTCAGTAAACGTGGTAACAGATTCTGCATCAGCAATGACGGCTAAGAACGTAGAATGAATTTCTCGATCCATTTCATTATGCACAAAAATATTTTCAATTTGAATATGTGACAAACCCGTTGGAAAAAGTTGAAAATTTTTAATAATAATAATAAAAATGAATATATTAATTTATTTGATTTATTGAATTTTTGGATTGATTTAAAATATTTAAAGATTATTTGATGATAAATATCCGTACATCCGTTTTAGCTATTTATATAAGCATTTTATAAGCCAAAACCTTTATTTCTACCACCAAATTATAATACACAATTTTATAAGCGAAAATAACCATAAATTACCTTTAAATCATTATCCAATAAATTCTTCATATTATTCATCCAATCATCCTCCATTTTAGCCACATGTTCTGTGTCAATGCCATTGTGGATGTAATAATAATATCTCTACATGATGATTTATTATGATTGAAAATGCTTTACGGGAAATAAGAATTACCAGAATGTCTTTTTCTGTAGCAGACATACCGACAGGGGTCTTTTCTTGAGTCAAAGGAGGCAATCTCACAGTTTCAATGGATTCCTTTATTGGTCTATCTTCCCCTTGGCTAATGTAATGATGGATTTATAAATTAAACTACTATAAAAGCGATAAACAGTATGTGAATTCAAATTAAAAAGAGCTACCGAATATTTGAGATTGAGAACTTATTCCCTAAAATTACCGTTTGGAAGTGTAGTAAAAATGAGCTGTAGAAAATGTTTACAAGACTTATTGTATCAAATAAAACGTAGGATGCAGTGCAATGTATCAGGGATGACCAAACGTTTTGCAGCAAAAATCTATCAATAAATATGAAACCCGAATCTAATGTTCTAGGTAAAAAATTTAAAAATATTTCAATCATAATGTATTTATTCTGACAAATTTTACATTTTTATTACATGTTTTAATTTACAGTTTGCTAGTGAAAGGTTTTATTTACTAGCTGAATCACATTGAAATTCTTGAAAAGGCGCATGTGGCTCTTTCAACCCGGCTTGGTTACCGTTGCTATGTCTTTTTATGCAGAATTAAAATTGAGTCAATGAAAGATTCATTTTGCATTAACGTGATGTAAATTAGAATCATTCATTCTGAAAAAATTTAACAGAAAAGGCTATAGCAGCAGGATTTTCCATAAATTGTTATATGTCATAAGTTCCTCATTATCATAGGCACTGAGGGTTTTAATGCTTAGTTTAGCTATTAAAAGTTCACAATATATATGCTTTCTGTTTGTCTTATAACTGCAACTACTTGATGCAGGGATTATATCCACACATTTAAAAGTTAATATCGTCGTCAACTTTCTCATTTAGGTGCTGCTTTTATCGATCTTGGAAAAACTTAGGAGGAATATGTGAGACAACTTACTGCTCGTCAATCAGTGGAGTTGATGGTTTCTATAAAAACCTTTGCTAATTGTGCTGCCCATATTAGCTTACTTGAAACAGAAGATAGTGCATTAATAGACACTGAAAATTCTACCGTCCTCATTGAAATGAACAGCCTTTTTGATATGGAACAGAATTTGAATGTACTCGAACCATATGATCTCCGCTCAGAAGATGAAAGTAACACGTTGGAGGAAGTGAGTCAAATTATTTTACTGCTGACTATGGTAAAATAGTGTACTCGTGCTTTTTAATGTACTTTATATTCATTCAGGAGGAGGAAGATAAAGATGGCGCATCTATAACGGTTTCAACCACGTCGGATGCTTTATGCAGTCTATACAATGTAAATCTTAGGGAAGAGGCAAATTACTGTTGCGTTACAAAGATCATGGATATTATTCGAACAGTAGAAACACACAATAACTTTAATAATTGATTAGTTTCTTCCAAAGCATTAGTAACCATTCTCGCAAGTTATATATATATATATATATATATATATTAATAAGCATTTAGTTTACATTAGCCATAGAATATTTTTGGAATTTATTTGAATTCATTAAAACAACATATTTGATTAATAAGTTTTATTTTGATTTTTATTAATTTGCACGAGGGGTTTCTATAGTAATTTATGTATAATTAAGGATTTCAGTATATAATTGCACATGCAAACCAACAGAAATTAATAATTTTATATCATTCAATGTTTGATATTATTACGATTATAGGTGAGCAAGTTTCGTCTCATATATTTCATTGTCCATTTGACAAATCAGGAATATCTTGCTGGTTATCTATTGTAACGGAGTTACAATTTACTACTGGGGTTCTTGGTTTATTACTCTAACTGAAATCGTCTGAACTTTGTCCTATGGCCATGAATGACTTGTACATTCATTTACGTGCTCAATGAAGAAATCCAATTTGGAGAATTCTTGTCCTTGCTCACCGTGCAAAGTCAGCCTTGTATATGAATGCAATAATTTATGGTATATCTGAATGGGTCCGCAATGTTCATTGTCAGCATTTGACTAGCTTATGTGAGAAAGCAAATTTAGGTATTTGTCAGATGTATAAAGTCTTAATTATGCAAAATTATTCAAAACCTAAAGCTGGTGCTCCATTCGACATTTGAAAAATCTCCTTGCTAATGAATTTAGCAAATTAACTGCTTGGTAAGTCTTTCTATTTAATATATATATATATAAATATATATATATATATATATATATATATATATATATATATATAAGATCCTTTGGTTAGTTTTCTCGTTAGTCTGAAATCAATATTTAATGTACGTTAAAATGGTGAAGACAACTTTAAATTAAATTAGACTAAAATATTTTAAATATTTTAATTAAAAATTGAAAAGAATTTTGATATGTTCATTGTTGAATAAAATGGCAAAATACTCACAGAATCATGTCAACTAATGCTTTTCTGAATTTTTCTCGATCCTTACGCAGTTGACTTCTTTCAAAGGCAAGATCTTCGCCTTTTAATTTTCTAGGTTTTGTTGGTGGTTCTTGATAATTAGAAATTTATATATTACAAATTTGTCAATTGTCTTACTAGCTGTTAGTTCATAAATTAGTTCAATTCCAGCATCTTCATTTATTTTCTGTTTTCCGTCTAATGTAAAACTTGGTGGATTTTGTGCCCATTCTGGTTTCACTCTTTTCATAGGAATAGTTGGTAAAAGTTTAGTTAAATCTGGACCCTTGCGTCCTCGTTTTTGACTGGTGGTTTCACACGAGTTACTGGTCATCTTATAATCTGAAATATTATATATTTTAAATTAAGGCTTATATTCTGTATAATGTTATAATATGAAATAAAGAAATTTGTTAAATATAATAAGTAAAATAGAATTAATTAATTTAATTGTAACACGGTTGTCATATTAACAGTTTCTATCCTTAGATGACTTAAACAACAGGATGTGATTTTAAATTAAAAATAATTATATTAAAGTATATCTAAATTTTAATCAATCAAAAAAAATACAATTATGGTGAATAAATATTGACATTATATTTTTATATTATTAAAATTGTTCATACTTTTAATTTATATAGTGTTGGGCAATTACTAAAGTTATGTAAAAATTTTGTGCAATGTGATTAAAGTTAATATTTCTTTTTAATAAACAGTCAATTCTATCTAAATAGTTTTTTGATTGGTGTTAAAAATTGGGCCAAATTACAATTTCTAGACGATCTCAATGGCTTCGTGGCTGAGCAGTTTACTGTTCGATAATTATGCCTGGTGGGTTACTGGATGCTATTGTTTGTTTTAAATTGTGGTTACCCAGGTAACTCCATATAAATATTTCTTTACTACACTCGGCACCCGTTGCTAGGCAACGTTGGAACTGTGTTCGAGTGGGTGGATCGTCCGCAAAAAGTGAGCGCTATTACTAACGCTGTAATTGCCCGAACGATCTCTGGGTTCAACGAGCTGTCGATAGAAGACTTGTGCTCGCTTTGAATATCAGGTCCCCTTGTGTCGTGAATTTTATCATTCGGGTCTATTGAATTCTTTAAACAACTATTAAAATATCGATAATATATATTACAACAAAACAAGTGGCTGTATGTTGAGAAAAGAAGCGACGCATTTTTAGTGAGTCGTTTGCGTATTGTTCAATATTCGAGCGGCTCGGCGCTTGGCCCGCTCCTTCCGTCCGGGTCGATAACCACTTGTCGTTGGTGTAGGTTTCGGATCTGTCTTTGTCTCTCGGTATGTTAATTGGGCAGGAGCAAAAACGAGGGGATAAGTAACTGCCGCTCCCTCCTGGCAGGCTGACAATGCCACTTCCAACCCCTTCACCTGGGTCCTCAGGCTTTGGTTTAACTGCCTTTCATCCGCCCAGCCCTTTTGTGCTACCGTGAGTCGTTGGTAAAGCAGTTTAGTTTTCTTCGGTTCCATCCATGTGGCTTTAGTTTCTTGAATCTCCTTTGACATTTGGATCAGTTGGGTGTAGAAGTCTTTGTTGAGTTTGCGAGAATGTTCCAGCTCTTCCTCAGAATTTCTAGCGATTCCATCTCTGTAATTAATATTATAAAATTTTATCTACTAATCTTGAATTATTTATTGAACAATACAAAATGTGTAATATTATGCTAAAGAACGAAAGAAAAGGTCTTGAGAAATAACAAATCATTTATTAAGATTAAATTTAAGTGTATTAATGTAATGGGCAAGAGTGAAAATCCATATTCAACTGATCAACGGGATTGGTGGTTTTTGTCATGTCTCTCCGCCCCATCGTCGGGGATTGGCGAAGCGGCAAAGTACTCAGGGTACGCGAAGACGGGTCGCTTCGTGTTTCGGATGCGGCTGGCACGGGGCATCGGATGAGCGTCGATGCGAGCTTTCATTTTTTCGCCAGCATGACTGAGCGCGGGGCTATGTGGCGACGTATAGCCATCGGTGTCTGCAAATCTGCCAGCCGCTATGTCTTCTTCTACGTTCATAAGATATAGCCTGGCTCGGGCTACTTGTATATTGAGTTAACTCTGGTGATCCTCGAGTCGAGAGAAGAGGAACCGGGCCTGTGCGTAAACTTCCTAGGCCGGGTTTCGGCTACACCCTTTTTTGTCGCTGTGTAGGGCAGCTCATCCCTTTCCATCGATCGTGAGGCGTCCCGTTCTCGGTTGGGGCACATCGCTGTATCTTTCCCGCCAGATTCGTTGCCAGGCTTGTCTCCACTGATCGGCAACGTGCATGGGAACACGGACAAAAGGTCCTGATCTTTCTAAACAAGATTGGATTAAGTTGATCATATTAATAGAATCTCCGACTTTTTGGCAAAGCGGCTAAAACGTTATCAAGAGATAGTCTATGGGGAAAACGAATTTTTACATGGGTTGGTAACCTATCTGTCGGGTCCCCCTACTTGAAATCTAATTTAAGGTACCTAATTAAATTAATATTATGAGTGTGAATTAATCCCGTTAGACTGGAATAAACTGAAGTTAAATATTAATCGTAAGTGGATATTTGATTTCTGTTATTTAAACTAATATATTATTTACCAAAAAAAAATTATACAATTTTGTTTAAAGTAGCCAAATATTTGATTCTCGTCTCCTAGGTAAGGGAATTACTATCCCTAAACTACGTAAAGATTTACCCTATTTTACGGGAAATTCTGATCGAAAGTAATTAAATCATAGTAAATATCATATTTTATTTATTTATTAGGTTCCCTTTTGACTACTCCATTTAGGTTATTACGGGGAACTTAATGGGTAATCATTTAAAATTTATCCCTAAATGACAATCAATGTTCTTAGGAATAAAATAATAATCATCATTCGTGGGAATGTCAAACTGAACGAACGCGAAAATCAAAATAGTAATTAGCGTTCATCAATTGAAATTAAATTAATAATTATTGTTTTTTGGATTCGTCGAATTGAACAAATAATAAACATAAAAAGAAATTTTTAATCCAAAAAAAATGATTAACATTCATCAAAATAATTAATGGATATTAAATTAATACTTATCATTTCGTTAAATTAAACTAAATCAACATTCAAAATAAGTTAATCTTCATAAATTTAAATCAACTTAAGTTATTACATTTTAGGTGCATAATTTAGAGACAAAAGAATTTATACTACGAGTGGCGGATACTTTGTCACTGGGATGCAGTTGGATTCTTGTATTTGAGTAAATCGATTCCACGAACAAAAAATTTCTCATAAAGTCATTTTATCATGTGGAGCGTCTCTTCCGGCTTAACGAATCTGGTGGGATCCGTAAAGGTCTTAGCGAATTTGTAGACGGGAATGGCTTCATCTTTCTCAGACATTAGCTACCAGGTACATGGGCTATATGGGGGAAAATTGACTCATCAAGAATTCCTCCAGCTAAAGTATTGATCTGGGTAATATTGCATTCATGATAATTAAATCGGTTCTGCCATGGATATCCATAATTCGAAAATTAACGTGGGCAGTGGCGTTGCGAGATTTCTCTTGGGAACTCAATCACGATTAATCATGAAATTTAATAAATTAAATATTACCTAAAGAATGTACCCTCGAGCTTGGACTTAGGCCATCGTCTAGAACCTCAACTGTCGATGCTTGATTCATTTTATTCGTTTTTTGTTTTCTATAATTGTACTACTATTCCGGCTCGTTGACATCCTCTATATAGTGCTGGGTGTCGGTGAGAGGAAAACATGTATGTGTGTCCACTCGCACCGCTGGGGAAATCGGCTAATATAGTAGGCGCGTCTCGTAGGTAGGTCATTGTAATATGCATGTGCTATATTGATTTTTCTTATCCCTGTCAGATTCGCAATGCCTAAGGAATCCGCTGTAGAATGAGTGTGCACGATATTTGACCCGTGCATGCCTGTCAACTCGGTAGTGAGGTGTTAAACCGGTGTGACTGTGCCTATTGATTGGTTATGAGGTAAAAGTCAGGACTACTGTATATAGTAAGTTCCAATCTTCACTGTTTCTATCTCGTTAATCATTTTTAGGTTCACTTGCAGTTCATTTATGGTCTATTCCGATTAGATCATATTAATTACAGGTATTATTTGGGAATTAAATTCTACAAATTTTAATTCTTATTTTTTCAGGGATTTTCTGATAAAATCGTATTAATGATAAGTATTACTTGGAATTCAACTCCTATAAAATTTTAGTTCTTACTTTTTCCGGGATTTTCTGATTAGATCATATTGATGGTAAGTATTATTTAGAAATTAAATTTTAAATGCTCTATTCCTAGTTTTTCAGAGAATTTTCTGTTTAGATTGCATTATCGATAAGTATTATTTGGAAATTAGATTTTTAAAGTTTTTATTCTTATTTTCTTTTCTGGATTTTTGAGTTGATCGTGTAAATGATAGGTATCATTTAGAAACTAAATTTTTATCGATTCTTTATTCTTATCTTTTCAGGAGTTTTTATGACGTTTTGGACTTTAGAAGTTAAGCCTATCCGGAGGAATTCAGTGGAAATCCATCCTTTGTTTCCTTTAGATTTGCTGGAGTTTCACGTTGATAAACGATGTTATTCAATTTATTGTTTTTCTTATAATGACATAATTGTGTATATTTTTAGTCTATTTTAATCTACTGTGTCTGTATTATTTAAATATGGTTTAATTTAATTTTTATCGAATCGATCATTGCATCTAGAAGCTGTAGTGACTAATGTCTGTCCACTTGTTCCGCTTTATAAATCTATTGGGTTCCAATCATTATACTAATAATTACGGTGTTTAATCTGAGGAGATTTCTATCGGCTTTAGAACAGTTTGTCCGATGCTCATACTCATTATTTTATTTCTACCATTTGTCTCAGTAATTATCTGATTCTTAATATTATTTAGGGTTTGATATCTACCACACTAGTTTTAATCCTCACTCGAGTAAGCGTTGAATCTACATTATGTTGGGTTTAAATCGATCTAGATATTGAATTTTTGGGTGAAATTACGTTTCAAAATCTATAACTATAATTTATCCAAATTTGATCAAATTATACCTATCAGGTTCGTAATTAACACATCGTATTATGCCCAAATTAAAAATTAAAGAAAATGATTTTTAGCATTTCATTTTAACTCTTATTAAAACCTATATTTGAGTACATGACAACGATCTCATTTTTATTATTTTCCCATTACCCTTTTCCCTTGGTTGACCTTAGGCGCATTATGTTCATATTATAATTAATGATTGCCCACTGGACTACTCGTGTAGTGATTTTGAGCCGTGTGTAAATATAGTTTAGGTCGAGTTTATGGAAATTGAGAGACGAGGAAATAGCCAATCTTATCCTCTCTTCCCCTATACGGAATAATATTGACGTTTCAGCTCCTGCGTTCCGCACGCCAGAGCCTTCACTGGCACGAATCATTGGCGATATTCCACGCACTTACACGAATTCGAATAGTATGTTTGATTTTAATAACTTGTGATGTGTCTTTGGCTGTGGCCGGAAAAATTTCGACTATAAAAAAAAACAATTTATGCATTATAAATATTTTATTAAAAGACAAATATAAATTACCCGTTACATTAATCCAATCAACAAAAATTCAAAAATCATAAATACATAGCTCTCCCCACGCCGACACCCAAGCAGAGCTCTATCAAGGTTGCGAGGATGCGTCGTGGAGAGAGTTTTCAAATAAAACTCTCACTTACATCGTAAAATAGATTTTTAAAGAGTAAAAACGGTTTTAAAATGATTTAAAACGCTTAAAAACGATTAAAATTATGTAAAAATGAATCGGTATATATACCTATTGTACGACCCTAACCTTGCGTGTTCTTTTTGATTTAGTAAAACAAATTTTGACCTTGGAATTTTCTGTATATTCTAATCTTTAATTTTTTAATTTTAAGATTTTATTTGACAATTTTTTCTTTAGATTTTTAATTGAATTATTTCTAATTCAAATTATTTGATTTTTATTTCATTTTCATGAAATCTCGCATTTTTTATAAATGTCAAATTTCGGTCAAAATCGTTGGGTTTTCGTGTTATGTTTATATTTATTTCGTGCGGATCTTGTTGCGCTTTATTATTATTTTAATTTATTTTTATGTTTGTAATCTTATATTTACTTGTTTTCTTCCTCGCATTTTGATAGGGTTAATTGGTGTTTTAATAGGTTTGAATTTAAATCTGCATGTTATATTTGCATGTGTGTTACCGATTCATTTAAACATTTACAAGGCCGTTTGTGTTCTGGCCCAACATGCCCAACAGTTCCCCTCAAAAATAGGTGGATGTGTATACTAAATTTGGATTACATATTTTTGTATAAGCATATGACAATTTGTTTAAAAACGTCAGTAACATAGTGATGGGTACCCAATTGATAAGGAATAAAAATTGCAACCTCTTTCAAGGCGATTCCCATTAGATACCGTTTTGGGCACTGATGGGTAACATGAAATTTGATAAGGATATAAGGGTTAACTTATCCCTATCTAGCGCCCGAATAAGAATTAACCACTAGCCACCCGTCGAAAACAACGTTGGTACTGTGTGCTAGTGGGTGAATATTAGCAAAGGGTGAGCCTCTTTTCAAAGACTGCCAATGGCCTAATATTCAGGTTGGGTCCATGAGGTGTCGTTGAATACTTCGTGCTCTGAGTTTACCTGTCCTTGCTCTCGATTATCTAACTGTTGTAATTTGTCACAAATAAAACAAAAATCAAGAACAAAGTTAATATTATAGTTGCACAATAATTGATAAATACCGAAAACAAAAATCATAGCAATTAGTTATGAGTCAAGAATAATGGGCCAATATTTCTTAGATCCCATTTGATTTCAGGATGTGTCCAACCATACGGATGGCCTTGACTTTGTTCTGCCTTTCCCGTTCACGTTTGCAAAGCCTATTTTTCTGTTTATCCTTACTCACCATTTTAGTTTTCAATATTTTCTGAATTCTGAACACTGTAGGTTTGGAAATAACTTGTAATTCCTGTTCATAGAATTTCCCCTGTATTACATAGTTGTCACTGGCTTTAATAACATACATTACTGGACTCTGTTTAGAATTAATTTTTGAAATTTGAAATACCTCATCACACCAATTACTATCGAAATTTTTGATGAAAGGTGAAGCAGATATTTTACTAATTCTAACGTGATCGACAACTTTATATCTTGGTTTTGTAATAGTAACTTTATTAGATTGTACTCGTGTTTTCGAGCTGATATCTATAGGTCTCAATCCATAGAGACCTCGATGTGACGAATTATTATATTTATCAAGTACTTTTGGTAATACATTTATCCATATTTTATTACCTTGATGCACGAAATATTTCTTCAGTCTATCCCTCAATGTCCGGTTAAATCTTTCAACATGTACGGCTTTGTATTGAGAATAATGATTTATTTTGAGACGATCCAGGATTTGCTTAACTTTACTATTGTAAAACTCCTTGCCTGTAATAATAATAATAATAATAATAATAATAATAATAATATTACCTAAATCGGTTTGCCAATTGTCTGGATGCCCATTTTTAAATAAAATATTAATTGCTTTAGATATTTCCTCTGCAGATTTGGTCTTTGTTGGTACACCGCGAGCAAAACGACTGAAAACATCGATACATGTTAAAATATATTTATAACCTTTGTTAATCTTCGAATACTGCATCATATCCATCAAATCCATTTGCCATAAATCATTAATACCGAATGTCTTATAAGCTCTTGTTGGAAATCTTTTCCGCATTGGTTTGTTTAAATTGTACACAAGCTGATCTGACAACCACAATTACTTTACCTTTTTTGAATTTGGGACTCTTTTCTTTAACTTTGCCACTCCACCGAAACCTGCTTCGTCTTCTGGGTTTGTCCAAATCTTCTCCATTACAACAAGATGATTTAAATTTTAATTTGACATTAGGTAATGATTGCCCTATCGTTTATTGTGATAATAATGATGGTGCTAATGATAACATTGCTCCGATAAAATCGCTTTGTTGTTTATATATGATTTTTCTTATTTGCTGACGATTTTTATTATTTACTAGCGATAACAAAGGTTTTCGATGTTTATTCAACACTAGTTTTTTAGATTTACTGATTTTAATTTTACCTCTGAGTACTTTTGATAGAATTTTGAGTAAATCATCGACAAAGAAATTTGGAAATGATTGTAAAATAGACATTCTTTTCATACTCGATGCTTTAACAATGCATTAAAATATGGGAAACTCCTATGAATTTTTACAATTTTAACAACTTTCTTATTCTTTTTAATAATGTTTTTCGAAATTAGATTCATTACAGGGTAATTCTCGGTTATTAGTTTTTTAGATGGTGTTTAACTGGTTTTTGGTGGAACTTTATTTATTTATTTTTTAATACTTTGTCTAAGTTTTCGGACATTTTTAAGCCTTGATTTCATAAAAGTTTTTACATGTTAAAGTTTTCAACTTTGTTTATATACCATGGCACCTTCTTTATTGAAAATATCTGTTTTTACCCGTAAATCATCTTTGCATTGTTGTGTAAAATCAAGAAATATATATCCATGTGATGATTTTGTAGCATCTTGTAATGCACTGATAAGAAAATTACGATTATTAGGGTATGCTTGTCGAGCAAGAAAATCAATAACTGCTGCATTCCTAGGATTCTTGAAAATAACTAAATATTGAACATTTAAATTCCTTTTTCGATGTGCGTCACCCTGATGAAATAGATTTTGAGTAATAAAGATCACAGTAACACCAAAATGTCTACTGATTTTTGTGAATAAATTATTAAAATCCTTTTCTTTATTAGCTTCCTGATACAAATCATCGATAATGATGACATCGCCTTTCCTAAATCGACTTGACCAGTTTTTATCGAAACCCTTTACTATTTTCAAGTTTTTCAATTTACAGAAATTATCTTGAGTTAATCCATGTTCTTCATCTGCACCCCTATGCCAATAGTTTTTATTGAATTTTGTTTGGAATAAATTAGATTTCAGTAATTTACACACAAACATAGTTTTACCACTACCACTTGGGCCGACGATTTGATATACCGCATCATTTCTTAATTCCATTATTAATTTATATAATTATAGGTTTTTGTTTGTATTATAAAATTTAATGAACTCTTTCTAAAAATCATTTATATAGAATAATATTTCTTTATTGTTTAATTATGTTATCAAATATAAATTATAAAGAAACTTTCGACGTGTCAAAAATGACGTTTCCAAATGGTAAACCCCAGCAAATTGTTGATAGAAGTAGAAAATACCCTATAATATTTTTCAAATCCGGCAAATGCAGAATCTTGTGATACAAGAAACCTTGAGGCATCAATAAATTACAATATAGAATAAAATATATTAAAATACAGTCAATTACGGTTACCATGGATATAGGACAATCTATACAACATGTCAACAAAATGTCTTTGTATGTTCGAACCAGAATTATTTCCTGCACTGAGGCTTTAGAAATACAACCCAATGTGTGGTAACGTGTTTGCCAGTGGGAAAATAGTCATATTAGGGTTACGAAATCTAGAGTACAAAAATATTGTTACAGACATGCAAAATGAAATCACGGAATTATTCAACATCTGATTGGCTAATGATTGATTAAAACAACTTGGTTATTCATTTTATTTCATTTTTAAAAATGGAAAAAAATGCCGATTACAAGCTCAATATTATCAAAGAAGGAAATAGAAAACTATGGTAAATTTATTATTTATTATTATTATCATTGTTTACAGATAAATATCAAGCGTTAATTTTAGAACGTCAATGGTGTCTTGCGAAATCGGTTAGGAATTCTTCTAAATTTCAACTTTTTAGGAAATAAATGTTTAGAATTTGATTTTGTTTTGTTTTGTTAGTAATAAATTATAGTTTTATTTGGTGGTGGTAACAATAATAATAATAATAACTTGTTTATAATAATAACAATAATAATAGGAACTCTTAATAATCATATGAAACACGGGATATTAATAATATAAAGAAATTTATATAGGTGAAAGATTTTGATGTATGTAAAATCACATACAAACTCAATATATGTAATGCACATACAGTTTTGTATATGTATGCAGTCACGCACTTATCATGCACTTATCATGCACTGACTTTGTTATAATTAATTAATTAATAATAATATGCATGATTCTGATTGGTTAATCAGTATCTGTCAATGGTATAAAAGCTCGTCACCACCTTATAAAGATCATAAATCAAACATGACCAAGAAAATAGTGAGGTCTGCTATCAATGTCCAACCAGTTCAGATGTTCCACAATTATAAAATGTATTTTTTAAAGGAGCCTATCAATATGCAATTGGCAAATCCAGTCAAACTCAATAGGACGCAATTTCAATCTCTCGCTGGGATTCTCTCAATGATAGATATCAAGGATATTGATACGGTTTTCAAAAAGATTAATTCCAATTTAAAATGCATTGAAAATGCTTTCTTCACGAGTCAATATACCAGATATTATGATGCATTTACAGAAATAGGTTTCAAAGAACAGGAAAACTGGTATTTAACAATAGCAATCCAAGGATATTAAGCTGAGCAAAATGATGTGCTTTCTCCAATCTGGAAAATCGTTACTGCTAAACTTTCACAAATATTTTAATGTTTAGTGTTTAATAAATGTATTAATGTTTTCTTTGTTATTCTATAAACAAAATTATAATTAGTTTTAAAATAGTTTAAAAAAGATGTCTGAAAAAGGTAAAAATATCAAATATAAAATAATTAATTAATTTTTGTTTAGAATATTTAATAAACTTTTTGTTTGATAAACTCGAAGAAATAACCGGTGTAAAAATTAGAGATATGTTGACTCTAGTTGAAGCATTGAGTAAAGAAGATTCATGTTGAGATTCTGAATGTCAGAGTGACGATGGATAAATTGATAATGATACTGAAATTATTAATGATACTGAAGATACTGAAATTAATACTGATACAGAAATTATTAATGATGAAGATGAAGTTGAGCTTACCGAATTTAAGACTTGTATTGACCATGTTATAGAAAATATAATGACAGAATATTGTGATAATTAAGCATGTACATGTAATAATCAATAAATCTTTAAAAATGTAGGGTTTTATTAATAATAATAAAATAACAAAGAAATATTTATTAAAATTTATGATAAACTTTATTACATATATATAAAACCGATGCTCCAGATAATAGTTTTAATAAAAATTTAAAATTTGCGATATAAATATCTGAACGTTTGGCTTCTGCGGCAACTTGAATAATCGCTGACCATCCACCGTTTGTTTTTACCCACGGATCAATTTTTGTTTTTATCACCTAAATAATGATAAATTAATAACAATATAAAGTAATTTACCTCTATATACCATTGGAAATAATTTTCATAATCGGATCCAGATTTTAATATCATGTGTTTCATATAAATTAATCCTACTATTATTCGCATCCATTTATTATTTTCATCGAATATGTAAATAAATATTGATTTGAATGCCTTCTTTCTCTCCAATGTTGGCAAATTGAGAATTTTTTCATAATCAAATGGGATGTGTTCTACAATTTTCTCGGTACGGTTTACCATGAATTTTATGTTTTTAATGATATCATCTTCTCTATTATTAGAAACCAGCTCATTCATCAAAGTTATAAAAAATTTAGTTTCTGGCATTTTATAAAAATATTTGAAAGTGTAAGCTTATTTATACTATATTCGACCAATCAGAATCATACATTTAAGTTGCAATACTAAGAAAATATGTAAAAATATATAATGGAAATGGTAATGATGATTTGTTGTCACTGTTAACATTAACTTCTTTCAATTTGTTGCCACTGTTAACCGGGTTTTGAACTTATTTCATTATACGATTGAACTGATCAGTTGTTTTATTAGAATAAAATTTTATACTATATTGAACTTGATTCATCATTTTTTCATTAAGTTTACGATTTTCATTTAATTCTAATATTGATTTTCTTAATTCATTTTTAATAATACCAATGGTCTTATTTAGATATGGAATATCATCATATTACTCGTTTTTAGCTCTTTTTAAAGTCTCATATGTGAGTTCAAATTGGACTTCTAAATTACTCATTCTTGAAGATAATCTTTTGACTGAAGTTTTCAAATATCTAGGCCTATCTATCATATACAAAATATCCATCAATACTGCTGTATCAGGACATACACATCTTGTTGAATTTTTACCTTGAACGGTTACAACAAATAAGTTGGCCATATTAAAAACTAATATTATTATTAAAATTTCTTTAATCATTTTTCAAATCTATATAAATTAATATTTATTATTTATAGCTAAAGGTTTGTGTGTGTGTTTAACTTCTCATTGGTCTAAATTAATATAAAAGTAATTGTTATTTCAATTTTTATCATTATAATGGATGTACCGAGTGCAGTTCAAGCTATGAATGAAATTAAACATTATGGTAATTAATAATTACCATTATTATTATTAACTATTTTGTAGATAATTATTTTAAAGTTATTAAAGAACGTCTGGAATTCTATTATCCAGATATACATGAAATATTGAAGAATAAACCAGCATCAATAATTCCAGACTTGGTATTCAATCATACATCAATATGGATATTTTCTGTAATCGACGAGTTCCTATGGGATATCGAACAAAACAAAATGTTAAAAGATATGGAACCTGAATATCCATATGGTGATGGATCTCATTGCTGCGCTGCCGGATATAGAAAGTATGTAGAATGGGCTTTGAATAAAGCTCTTCGACAATATTATTATAGTAGAATTATTTCTTTATAATAAAAGTTTTTGTTGTATATGTCTTGGTTTTTTATTATATATTAATATTAATAATAATAATAATAATAAAATAATAATAATAATAATAATAATAATAATAAGTAATATTAAAACATTACTTATAAAAATAATTAATAGAATAAAAATTAAAAAATATATACTATTTAAAAAAAAGTAGTAAATTAAAATTAAAAAATGTTTAAAAATACATGAACCTTGAGAAAATTCGGATGACCTTGAACAAATATGATGAGTCATCCAGTGACCTTGAATTACTTTTGAATGACCTTGAAAAAATATTAGGTCTCACCCAATGACCTTGAATGAGTCATGGTCTTTGTTTAAATGACCTTGGAAAATATTATGAGTCATCCAGTGACCTTGAATAAGTCGTTGTCTTTGTTCAAATGACCGTGAATTCTTTTGATGAGTCATGGTCTTTTTTTAAATGATCTTGAAAAATTATTATGACTCATCTAATGACCTTGAAGAGTCATCGTCATTGTTCAAATGACCTTGAGAAAATTTTGATGAGTCATTGTCTTTGTTCTACAAAAATTGTAGTTTTAAACTTAGAAAAAAAAATTTTTGCCGGGGGAGTGGAGTATGTGAGGCAGCGAGCCACTGAGCTAGCGGGTCACAATCCCAGTACTTAAATGTATTTTGTTGAATTTATTTTGGTGAAAATACTTGTACATCTGTGTTTTATAGACTTTTTATGGTATTATTTGTATTAACATTGTTAAAAATAATAAAAGTAATAATAACTTGTAATATTAATAATTGTAATAAAGATTTCGAATAATAGTAATAATAACTTGTAATAATAATAATAATAATAATAATAATAATAATAATAATAATAATAATAATAATAATAATAATAATAATAATAATAATAAAAAAATAATAAAAAAAAAAAAATAATAATAATAATAATAATAATAATAATAATAATAATAATAATAATAATAATAAAAAATATAATAATAATAATAATAATAATAATAATAATAATAATAATAATAATAATAATAATAATAAGTAATTAATATTAAGTAATAGAATAAAAATTAAAAAGTATATTAAAATACTACTTATTTTTATAAGTAGTAAATTTAATTTTAAAATTTTTTAAAAATATAATGACCTTGAAAAATTTGAATGACCATGAGAAATTTTGAATGACTCATCAAATGACCTTGGAAAATTTGAATTATCTTGAAGAAAATAGGATGACTCGTCGAATGACCTTGAGAAAATTTTTTGATGAGTCATGGTCTTTGTTTAAATGATCTTGAAAAATTTTAAATGACATTGATAAATTATTGTGACTCATCCAATGACCTTGAATGAGTCATGGTCTTTGTTTCAGTGACCTTGAATGAGTCATTGTCTTTGTCACAGGAAAAATCGTACTTTTAGAGAAATTTTGTGCTTTTAGACTTAGAAAAATTTTTATCCCGGGGGGGTATGTGGTCCAGCCGTGACATGGTCTAACGGTGGCATAAATACAGAAGAAGAATTAATCAAGGAGTCAATGAAGACAAAGATGATGAGAGAAAAGTGGGAAACACAAATAGAACAACGAATAATTTATCCAGAAGGAAAAGAAATATCTAACAGAGAGCGAGAAGAAGAATTAATGAAAGAATTCATTCAAAATCAGACAAGAATTGCGAACCAAAAAAAAGAAATACAAGCTTTAGAACAGATCAAACAAGATCAACAAAACCAGATGAAGGAATTGCAGGAAATAATCAAGGATACGGAATCGAAAGGACTAAAAGCAAGAGAGGAAATGGCCAAGAGAAGAAGTATGGAACAAGCAAAAGAATTGGCCAAATATCAAGCGCTACATTGGAAAACATAATGGGAAGAGGACAAAGAACGAGCAAGAAGCAGATGGGAAGCACACGCAAGACATTACGCGCAACAAATAGCCGAAGAGGAAGATCGAACAAGGATGTACAAAAGAAAATGGGAAATGACAAAGAGAGAAGTCAACAAACTAAGAAATCAAGGACCAAAACCGACAAAAAAGATCAGAGAACCTAAAGACGATAGACAAGAAAGAATGATAATACAGCTAGCAGAACAAGCGAAAACATGGAGAGAAAAGTACAGAATATTAAAATTTGAAATCTTAATGCAATGGGAACAAATTCAAAGACAATACCACGAGATAATATTCATACAAACTAGAATAAAAGAAATGCAAATAGAACAGGAAAAGACTCTCAAACAACGACAAGAACAACAAATAAAAGCATAGGATAAAGATAAATGGATCAAATAGGAAGCAAGAAAGTGGAAAAGACAGTGTGAAGAAGTCAAAAGAGAAATGAGATTATAACCTAAGAAGACGTAAATGGACAACGAGAAGTAGCTGTACATAAAAAAATTAAATTGCGACATCAACTCGCAATGAATGAACAACTCAGAGGACAAGTAGAAGTAGAAATAGAAATAATAAAACAAAGCTACCAGGAGAATGAGCAAAATCTAGAAAGAAATCGAGAAGCTGAAAGCACTAGAGAGTACACGCCATTTGGAAGCACAAGTAGAAAAACAAACAGAAAACATTACAAAGCCGACCACCAATCCTACTAATGCCAGTATACCCAATGGAAATGCCAACCCAAGTTCTGACCGAATTAGAAGAGGGATTTGGAGAAGCAGAGGAAACGGATGTATAGAAAGAAAAGAGGAAATTGTAAAAAGTGTAAAAAGAAAGAAAATAAAAATAATAAAAACCTAAAATTGTATAAAGAAATAAACTAATGTCTATTCAGAATGAATCAATGTGAAGAAGAAAACCAAATGAACAAAGAGTGTAGCACAAGCGAGTTAAACAGATATCAACCATGCTCCATACAACTAGTACAACCTATTGAACAGGACCCATTGGAATATTACGGTCAAAAATGGAGAGCAGAGAGAAAAGAGTGGCGAGAAACCGTAGACGAACAAGAAATAGAAATTGCACGGTTAAGACAACAGTTAATTCAAATGAGACAGCTAGTAAATACAGTGAAACGAGAACTATCAATCGAAATGGGAAATACAAAAGAGAGGAAGATGGAAAACGAATACTTAAGGCAGGAATTGGCAAGAATAAAAACGCGAGTAGTCCTTGAAGAGTATTGAAAAACGGAAGCAGAAAGGATGAGAGAAAGTAGGAAAGGTGAACAACGATATCTAATACAGCTAGAAGAAGCCTGTAAAGAAGCGAGAAAAACAAAGGAAAATCACCAACAAACTCAAGAGGAAATCGAAACATTAAAGAAGGAATTTCAGGAACAACGACGGAAAACAGAGAAATATAAAACAAGTAAAATAAGCTACAAACATAAATTCGAGCGAAAACAGACAAACGAAAAAAATCCACGAAATCAAATGAATAGTCAACGAAAGATACTCAAAATAAACAAAGAGCAATTCAAAGAGCTTCCTAAATTAACAGAGCGGATGATATAGACACAAGTGCTAATAATGAGATTTGCAGAGTGAAAGGTAAAAGATGAATGCGAGGTACACTCAACCACCCAGTGAGGGGAGAGAGTAACGAAACTCTAAATTCACTGTATATAGCGAAATATCTGTAAATAATCAACGAGTAACCAATGTATAATAGAATGAGAAGCCAAGAGAATCTAAAAAAACTGTGTATGACGATGATGGTAGTAATAAAGTTATGTGTCACTGAAAGCTCCTTGGAGATGTGCGGAAAAACTCACCCATTCCGAAAAGAAGAAAGTACGTGCGCAAGTTACGAAGAAATCTTAAAAACCCAAAAAGCGAAGAATGTCAACAAATAACCCTACAATGCAACCAATGTCCCATAAAAGAAGACGAAACTGCAGACGGCAGATTAAAACAAAGCATAGAAAAAAAAGCGAAAGAATCAAACAAATGATACAAACTCTCTTAGATAGAAAAGACGATGTGTCAAGGGTAGAATATGAAAATGTGAGTATGAAGAAAACCCTCGAGATAATTACCAAACACTAATATTGGTCAAACCCTTCAATCGACAATGCTCTAGAACTCGAGTACAGAGATGACGGGAAGTCTCTCCAATGTATGTGGCATTACATCCATTACATTACACCCATATTAGTGAGCACAATAGAGGCTGTAAAAGTGAAATAAGAATGTCTGATTTTAGAATTTTGTTGAGAAGTTTTAATAATTATTGGGAACTCGTGATATGTGAAGCATTGCTGATAAGGTCATTGGATCCAAAGATTAATGTGCAAAGTGCTGTGACTACTAATGTTTTGAATGTTTTTAAATAGTTTACGTATGTTAAATCATGTTTGTTTTTTAATATTATTAAAATAATTGAAAATTTTAAATTACATTAATTTTTTTAAATTATAATATAAGTGAAAATTTTAAAATTTTAAATTAATTAAAAGTGAATTGAATATATTTTATAAATATTTATTTATTACAAAATTAAATTAATAAAAAATAATTTTTTTATATTAAATGTTAATTCATAATATTTTTAGTTGGTTTAGAGTACCTGAAGATGATAGTTATGCTATCGAAATATATCGTACGAAAAGTTTTTTATTGGCGTTATCTTTTAATTAAATCGTTGCCAAATTTATTTAATTATTTATTAATAATAATAATATTAATAATCATAATAATAATAATAATGACTACCTTTGATATGATATCTTAATAAATTAAGTTGATATCTCGCTACCAGTAAGAACACGCAAAACGTACCCACATGTCACTAGTGGCATAATATGCTTACTAGTGCATCTCTATAGATGAAAGAAGAGAATGGATGATACTTTGGGTATGGCATACTTCCAAGTACATTAATCAATAACTATTAGCACCTCAAAATAAGATTGGGTTATTAATAACACTCAGTGTCATTAATAAACCAGAGACACGTTTGCGAAAATATACAACATGTCATCAGGGCTATCGAATACTTCCTGATGCATGATTCTCTACCAACAACATATACTTGTTGATAGAGATCCTTAGCTCCAAGTGAAATAGTGGCAGAATTAAAAATGCTTATTATTCACTCCATAGAAGGAAATGGGATGATAACTGACCGATATCATCTCATCAGCGGACTTATCCAACTAGAGATATGTCCGTGAAGCATCGCATAATGATGCTCAACAGGTACATTTAAAAATACATTCCTTAAATGCGAGGTTAGAAGCATTTGATGCCCATTAGCTCACATACTCTTACCAAGTAATAAATACGATAATAGGCCAATTGTTCCTAATAGTGTATTGGCACCTAGTTGCTACTGTCTATTCCTAGAAGACAATGGGTTGATAACTTGTCAATATCATCCCATCAGCAGACATAACCAATCAGAGGTATGTCTGTGAAGCATCATCTAATGATGCTCAAATAGGCCTGAAACTGACATGGATCAAAGAGGGGATTGATGGGAAAGCTGTCTGATTGGACAAAGAGCTGTGATGACTACTGATGATCGCCACGGGGAACACAGTATAATCAACTAAAAGTAGAACCATAAAAACAGCTGAAACTGCCAGATTTCTGCTTATCCATATGGATTATGCTACTCTTAGGAGAGGTTGTTAAAACAAGCTTCCGGAATATATGCAATAGTATTAATAAAAATCATAGTAATAATAATAATCATAATTATAATAATAATGGTACTGAATTCAATAACAATGATTGTTAATGGTAATGAAAATATTAGTGGTGATAATAATGGCAGTAATGAGGTAAAATTAACAACAACATTAGAACGATAAAAACAAAAATAATAAATTTTTGTTATAATGTTAATAACTATTATAATAGCGATAATGATAATAAAAATAATAAGAATAAGGATAATAATTTGGATGAGCAATTCCAATAGTAGCAATAAGAAGAATAATAATAGCGATAGTAATCCTTACAATAATAATAGCATATCTACCAACGGTAACCAGAATATGAAGTCGATTTAAAAGAAAGAATACGGATAGTAACAACAGTGATAATTTGAACCACAATAAATTATAATTGGGGTTTTAACAAATGATAGAACTGTATGGGTTAACATTTGAATGGGATAAGAGAAGAATGGGACCTTAGCATCAAAATCGAGCCCAAGCCTTCTATCGGTAACTCGTTGAACCCATGGATCGTTTGGTCAATTATAACATTAGTAATAGCGTTCCCCCACTCTGACACAGTTCCACATGCTGGGCACCTTCAAGGGATTCATACCAGATGCGCGCATGAGAGAATTAACCATTGGATACCCGTCAAAATAACGTTGGAAATGTATTCCAATGAGCGGTTTTTAGTAAAAGGTGAGCCACACTTCCATGACTGCTAATACTCTAGAAAACCTTTGGGTTCACGAGTTACCATAGAAGGTATTCACGCTCATTCTAATTATGGGTTCCTCTGTCACTAATTTAATAGAAATAATATCGATCCTTTGATCACTTAATTTTATTTCAAAGATACTATTTATTGAATACTTTAAATGATTACGAAACGATCGACTCAAATCCCAGAACATTTTATTAACTATTACTACAAAAGTTATTGTTGATTGTCGGCAGATGAGGGTCCGAATTTCTTTATCTGACCCAGTAAACGAGAGGTCTTCAACCAGCGTCTTCTTTCTCGTTCCGCTTTACTAGGGTGACATTTTTTATGGTTAGATTGGGATTATGGATGGGAATTACTTTGGGCCTGAATTGGAGGAAAGCTTGAGATGTCCCAGGTAATGCTTGGATCCATATTCGAAACTGTGTTGGGATTATGTCTGATCTCTGCTCTGATTCTTTCCTTTAACTTAAGTTGGTAGTTCTACCTTTTTAATTGGTCTAGTTCGGCCATCATCTCAGTGTGTTGGTTTTTTAACAATTCGTTTGTTGCATTAAGTTTTTCGCCTGCTCCGGCCGAGTCCAGGAGTCTTCCATCCGACGACATCTTCGGATCATTTACTTAGCTTTCTGTCTTTGTTTCAAGGCCTCGTTGTGGTAATGAGCAACGTCTTGCCGAAACCTTTCTGAGTCTATCGATTTAGTTTGATTGGGTTGCACTAAAATAATTTTTAAAAATTTTAGATTGAATCGAGAATCGTTTTGGGAATAATAAAAAACAGACTCATTGATTTTGACTTCTATTTGTTTACTTTTAATTAAAGGTTACGTTAAAGTTGAGAGTTGGATGACATCTATGGGAGGTCTTCAGTAACTTATTTAAATCCCCCAAAAGAAATATAGTAAAAACCCTTTTGGTTAAATTCCTGTTGGCTAAAATCGAGGAATTATTATTGTCTATTTTTAGGTATTGGAGAGAAAGAAAAATTTTATTTTAATTTGGATACCATTACTCGGTGAGAGCTAAGATTGTGGGATATTAATTTTTCCAATGAAAATTTTCATTTTTAATTTTTCATTATTTCAGCAAATTTTCCCGTTTAATCAAAGCATTTTCTCTAAATCATTGGCGTTTCTGTCCAAAACTTGTTTCGATTTGACTGGAAAGTTTTGGATGAAGAAGTATAAGGTTTGAGAAAGTAATAGCTTTTAATTTGTCGTAATTTAACGAACTATTAACAATTAAATTTAGTTAAAAATAATATCAATATATTTAATTATTTTAGTTAAAATTCATTCAGGTACAATTTGTCAGTAAATTTAGAAACGAACAACAAAAGAAATTTCTACAATTCTATTTTTATTTATTCAGAATTCAGTCTATCTGAATTTGTTCTATTCTAAATTAACAGATCCTTGTATATCTTTGTATTGGATTTATGTCTCTTTTCGTAACTCTTTGATCAGTGAGCTTTTTCTTTTGGATTTTCATATTGATCTTGTCAGAATTGCGAATTGCCTTCTCCGAAATAAAAGCAGAACAATTAATTATTGATTATATGGAAAAAAATTTTTATGAAGTAGATTAACAGTTTTTTATAATAAATATATGTTAACTTTGATCCTTTTCTTTTAACATTACAATTATAAAGTAGAATAGTATTTAATATATATATATATATATATATATATGTTAAATTTGATTATTTTCTTTTAACGTTACATTGTAATCGGGAGATGGCCCATTTGAAAAATAATTAATTGTCATGATATAATAATCGATTATCAATAACGTTGTCAATTGAATGAGAAGTTTACTTGTTTTCCTGATCGCCTGAAAATGTATATGAAAGGTGTCTATTTACCAACATGATAATTATTATAAGTTTTTATTCGAAAATTTCCTGAAATTAAGCCGAAAATAACATAAAATAATTATATAAAATTTATCAATATCTTATGAAAAATAACAAGAATAATTATTATGATTACTCGACAAAGTTTCAGAATCAGTAGATATTTTGGGAATTTACAATTTTCATTTTATTTCTTTTCAATTGGGGATTCAATCTTTATTAATTTTTTATTCATTAACTCACATTCTTGACATATATTTTTTTCTGTGACAATAGAATTCGCTCCATTTATTTTCTTTTCTTTGAGTTAGCATAATAATAACATACATTGCACGGAAATATACATCTTCTCTCTACTAGTATGTTCTTCATTCTTTTTATTATTTAAATCTTCCTCTTGATCCTTCTCTCTACTGAGGGTCTGACGTTGAGGTTCTTGGAGAGGAGATCTGACCCGGCGAACTACCATTCACTACGGGTACCTCCCACACCGAAGTACTAGCTTTAAACTAGTTGGTGATAATTTAATTTTTCTGACTTGTATGCATGTGATCATATAATAATAATGGTAATAAAATTAATAATAATAGTGGATAAAATAACTTTCAATACTTCATTATGAACTTTACTCGAATGGTAGAAAATTGGTCACGAGGCATCTCGTATAGGTCAAGTACCATGGAGACGAAGTTTTCATGGGACTTTGTCGAAACGAGAAAATAAGTTTTGAATAGAGATTAAAATTTTGACTAAAATAATTTAACAAATAAAATATGTTATTTCAAGAAAATCATTTGACCCTCAAAGGTCTACGTAGATGTGATATCTAAATTTCATAGATTCGTTTCTCAAATACCTTACAGCGTATTAATATCTTTCACATAATAAAATCAACATATAATAAAAAAATAAAAATTTTAAATATAATAAAATTAAAAATTCAAATATAATAAAGTGTCCTTACTCCTCAGGTTCTCTAGAAATTTTGTAAAGGTTTTCAAATAAATTTTAATTCTTGTTTGAAATAGCATTAAATTGTGTCGATCTGTCATCGACTTATATAGAGGGGTTTTACACGCATGTTTTTTGATGCGGTGAAACAAAACGCCTACATGATTTTACCATATTTCATCACTTTTTTCCTAGTTGTCAGATTTTCATGATTCTTTTTTGTTAAAGTTTCTAATTACATTTTAAGCTTAATTATCATAGTTATTTTCTAAAATATAAGAGTTTTCTATGAATTTGGAGCCAATTTGATGAAAAAGGTTAATTTTGCTAAAATTTAATGTTTTTGATTCTTTTTAAATGTTTTTATTTATTTTTTATATATTTTTTGTATTTTCTACTTTTTTTTCTACTTTTTGTATTATTTAATGTTAAGAAGGCAATTTTTGATGATTTTCCGTCAATTTGTATTTCGGGCGCCCTGATTTTATCGGATGTCGTGCCAGATAAACAACAATTTAAAATATTTGTTTTTGCCTAACAAACGTCAACTAGTAACATGTACCAAATGGTAGACAACAATATTTGTATGAGGTTGTCTTGATAACAATCATAGTCTCCAAAAATATCATAACTCAGAAACCCACCATGAAGCTAAACGCCTATGCTGTTGGGCTTAAAGCCAAAATTAAAACAAAAAACAATTTTAGGGTTGATTAAAACTAAAAATAAAAACAAATGAAAATGGCCACTGCACATACACATGCACCGCAAGCAGAAACTAAAAATAAAATAAAAACATCAATTAAACAAATTAAAAAAATAACAAAATTAAACAAATATTAATAAAATTGATAAAAGCTTACAGACGCAGAAAGAAACACATATGTAATAAATAAAACCGCTGTTGGGCTATAAGTCATAATTTAAACAAAAATGAAAAATTGTATAAATTAAAACAAAATAATTAATTAGGTTTGGAAATTGTCAATATGGCTGCTGTAACATAAGCACGTACCTCAAGCAGAAATCAAAAATAAAATAAAACATATTAATTAAAACAAAATAAAAATATAACAAAATTAAATAAAACAAATAATTAATTAAAATCCATGAAAAAACCTACAGATGCAGAAAGAATATAAAAATTCAAATATAAAACCGCCAAAACCTTGCAAAAGAAGGTTTAGAAAATACATAGGCGGAAGTGGCGACCAATAATTAAAATATCAAAGGGTAAAAAGAGAAACAATCAAAAAGAATGGTTAAACAATAAAAAATAAAAATTTACGAAATATTGAGAAAATAATATCGAAAAATAGAGAAAAATAAGGAGAAAAATAAAATATTTAAAATAAAATTAAAGCAATAAAACTCCCCGAAAAATAGCCGAAAAAGGCTCAAAATACTCTGATTGGTCGCACCCAGGCATGAAATCAGTACATATACAGCAGTCATTTTCATAATTTTTAGACATTGTTAGACAATTTTTGTTGACAGACAATTTTTGTTAGACTTTTAGAAAATTTTGTAGACACAAAATTTTTAGTCAGTTGTTGAGACAATTTGTTTTAGACAATTATTTATTCAATGTTTATGCCGATGTATGATAATTTTTCAAATTTGGATGCTTGTCGATTGTAGGTATTGTTTTTTTTTGTAGAAATATATTTTTCTAAGTTAATGTTTTGTTTAATTTAACTTATTCTGGATGGCCGCGATGTCTTTTGGCATCGCTCGGCAGGTTCCCCTTAACTTATTTATATTCATTTTATACACATGTTAGTTGTGGAGAATGGCAAGGCAACATTCAATTCCGGCCGTTAAATCGGCAGGACGTTGACGTGTTGCTTTGTCACAATCCACCCTTCGGTGTCTGCTTAGTCTGGTCAGGCCTTGTTGCACTGATCACGGGGTAGGACACCGCGTAATTCACCGTGGCGGCCATTTTCAATATTGGTCGGAGCGGTAAGAGGGTAAACTGCGGGAAGATCGCCATAATTAAGGGGTTAACATTTGTGTAAATGTTTAAGTAGGAAAATTGAATTTAAAATTAACTCCTGTCGATTATTATATCATCAAGGGTACGACTAGTGATAGAAATTTAGGTCAACGAAAGTATAAAATAGTGTTAGATCACGTACATTGTTTGATAATCATCGTGGTGAAAAATTTAAATAAAATGATACATTTTGGCATAGATCTGTGAGACGATAATATAAAGATTTACGAATGGTGGTAACTGAGGCGACCATAGGAAAGCAAATATGAGTTGTTGGACTAAAATAATGACATTATAATAATGCATTAATTTCAATTTACCATAGGCTAACGTTTGTATGAAACAAGGAATTTTCCATAAAATAAGGGCGAACGCTGCCCAAATTTTTGAAAAATATTATAATAAGTAAACAGTAATGATAGCAAATTGATATAGGAATTGTAGAAATAGATGAGTATGACAAGCGTATATATAGAAAGAGACGTAAGACCTTCCATCGGCAGTCAGGAACCCAAAAGTGAAAATATCATGAGGAGTAGTTCTAGAAATGGAGCTCACCTGCTCATGAATTTTCAGCTGCTATATACAGTACCAACATGAGCTTGCTCATGGGTATATAGTGGTAGGATTAAAATTGTGGGGCGTCTGGGTGAGACAGCATAGACCCTAGGAAAAGAAGGTATTTTGATCGAAGAGGATAAGTTTGAATAAGCTTCGTACAGACTTAAACAAATTAATTACACCCAGTACACCAGCACCGCCAAAATCTTGCAAAATAAGGTCTAGAAAATACACTGGCGGAAGCGGCGAACAAGAAACTAAATTTTAATGATCAAAAAGAATAATGACCTAAAAATAATAACAAAAATTAAAATCCTAAAAATACAAGAGATATATCAAAACATAAAAAAAGTGAGGGGGAAATTATAAAAATAATTTAAAATAATTAAAATCATTAAAAATCCTCAAAAATGGCAAAAAATGGCCTATTGGTCGAACAAACACACAAAATAACTATATAAGCTGTGGCTAAATTCATAATTTAAACTAACTTTAAAAAACTCTTATTCAACTTTAAAAATTTTATCAACTTGAAATTTTTCATTAATTGAATTCTATCGGTAAGGATTTGTATTTTTATAGTTTTGTATATGTCAATATTAATAAAACTTTTTATAATTCAATTTTTAAATGCTCTGAATGGTCACGGTGTTTTCACCGCTGGTGGGATTCTGGGTGTTGATATTTTGAAACTATATGGTTGTTACCGTTTGATTGCGACGAATGGGAGCTCGGTGTCATCACTACTCGTCTGGTCTCCCATTCAGGATTCTCTGATCGGCGAGATTGAGAATCCAGCGTCCCACATTGCTTGCCGGCACCGCGCAGCTGAGTGGGCCGGGAAGCGTAGTGTAATCCGGGACGCGTCGATTCAGGAGTTTTCTGAAATAACGATACATCCGTTAATATAGTTCACCATTTAAGTCTCTGACACTGAGATAAGTGGGTCTACGTTTTTTTCAGTTATGGATCATCTCAAGGGTCAGGGAGTTGGTCTGTCAGGGTCTTAATCTAAGGTAGGGTCATGGTGCAGTTGATTCTTGCAGGGCATAATCTGTTTGTTGGGATCTCGTTATTGTTGTTATTCTCTTTCGATTTTTCGCGGAGACCTCTTAACGACTATGCAGCTCGGTCGTCACTCCCAACTCTCACACCTCACCGATCGTTCGATTCCGAGTAAACACCCGCTAGTTACGTTGAAGTGATTTAAATGTTATTTGCATAAGACCTACATTTCCTAAAATTTCAGCTAATTCAATTAAGGTTTAATATTAAATGCAAATGTCGTTGTTATTTCATTCAAAACTTAATAGCAATTTTGTTATTATTTATCATCCTCCGGGCGCATTAAATATTACTGAAATAAATTGTCAACTACCTTCATCTTAAATCTGAAATGAATAAGCCAAAATACATAAATCTATCTTGAACCATCATCATCAAATTGGTGGGTTTCTGGGTGTTGATGTTTTGAAACTATATGGTTGTTACTCAGACAACCCCATACAAATATCTCTCGCTTACCACTCGGCACCCGTTGCTAAACAACGTTGGAACTGTGTTCGAGTGGGTAGATCGTCCGCAAAAAGTGAGCGTTATTACTAATGCTATAATTGACCGAACGATCCATGGGTCCAACGAGCTGCCGATAGAAGACCTGTGCTCGATTTCGATTCTTAGGTCCCATTATTCTCCTATCTCTTTCAAATGTTAACCTATACTCTCATATCATTTATTGTCAGGTCCATTCCCATAGTCCTTCTTATCGTCGTCCGTGTTGATGATTATTCTTTGGCCTGTACACCCTTTGTTATGTTAAATATTCACACAGTATCTCTCTTACTCTTATCCCTATTATAGCCACAATGTTCCCTATTACGTATTATTGCTTGCTTTATCATTGATACTATTATATGTATTACCTTTATTAATTGTTACTACTATTACCTTTATTATTATTTTTATTACTATATAATTACCATTACATTTATTATATTACTACTATAATCATTATTACTATTATTATTATCATTATTATTATCCTAATTATGATGATTATTATTATTATTATTATTATTATTATTATTATTATTATTATTATTATTATTATTATTATTATTATTATTATTATTATTATTAGTATTATTATTATTATTATTATTATTATTATTATTATTATAATTACCATTATCCTTACTATTATCATTATTATTATCAAGTTTTTACTAGGGATCCTTCATTATTCCTCCGCTTTATAAAATATTTTTCTTGTATAAAAATTTAACTGTAATCCATCTGTATTTTTCCGGTTTTCGATAAAGTATTTTTGTTAATTCGAAATATTTTTGTAGCGTTCCGCCCTTATTTTACGGTTTTATCCTTATTCTGTAGTTTTCGATAAAGTATTTTCATCGATTCGGAAAATTTGAGCAGCGTTCCGCCATTATTTTACGCGTTCCACTTTTACTTTACTATTTTCAATAAGTATTTTAATTACTTCGGAAAATTTGAGCAGCGATCCGCCCTTATTTTTTGATTCCAAGAGAATATAATACTAACAATTGAACAACATTCCACTTTTACTTTACTATTTTCTATAAGTATTTTGATTGATTCGGAAAATTTGAGCAGCGTTCCGCCCTTATTTTACGGTTTATAAGAATATTATACTAACAATCGAACGACAATTCGCTTTTGTTTGACTATTTTCTATAAGTATTTTAGTCATTTCGGAAAATTTCTAAAAAACGATTAAAATTTATGTGAAAATGCATATGTATATATACCTATATTTTGTCCCTAACCTTGCGTGTTCTTTTTGACTTAGTAAAACAAATTTTGACCTTGGATTTTTCTAGTGTATTCTAATCTGAATTTTTATTATTTTGAAATTTTATTTGACAATTTTTTCTTTAGATTTTTAATTGAATTATTTCTAATTCAAATTATTTGATTTTTTATTTTATTTTCATGAGATTTGGTATTTTTAATAAATTGTCAAATTTTGGTCAAAATCATTGGGTTTTCGTGTTGTTTATATTTAATTCGTGCGGATCTTGGTGCATTTTGTTATTATTTTAATTTTATTTTTATGTTTATTATTTTATATTTTATTATCTTTTTTCTCATATTTGATAGGGTTTAGTTGATGTTTTAATAGGTTTGAGTTTAAATTTGCATGTTATATTTGCATGTGTGTTACCGATTCATTTAAACATTTACAAGGCCGTTTGTGTTCTGGCCCAACACTACTATTACCTTTATTATTATTCTTATTATCATAATTACCATTATATTTATTATTATTACTATTATTATTATTATTATTATTATTAGTAGTAGTAGTAGTAGTATTTTCCTTACTATCATCATTATTATTATCAAATTTTTGTTAGGGATTCGTCCTTATTTCTTGGCAAAAAAATATATACTTTGCTTAGATAAAAATTTAGCCGTAATCCATACTTATTTTACAGTTTTCGATAAAGTATTCTTGTTAATTCGAAAAGTTTTAGCAGTGTTCCGCCCTTATTTTACGGTTTTATCAGATTATCATACCAACAATTGAGCCGTATTCTCCCTTTACTTTACAATGTTCGCTGAAGTATTTCGATTAATTCGGAAACATTGAGCAGCGTTCCGCCCTTATTTTTTGGTTTCAAGAGAATATTATACTAACAATCGAACCACATTTCACTTTTACTTTACTATTTTCTATAAGCATTTTAACTAATTCGGAAAATTTGAGCAGCGTTCCGCCCTTATTTTACAGTTTTATGATAAATGTTTTAATTATTTCCGAAAATTTGCGCAGCGTTCCGCCCATATTTTCCGTCTCAATTCCACATAATTTATTTAAATCTTATATATTATTTAAAAACATTATTTTTCATGATTTTGGTCGTTCAGATTAATCTTTTTCCGATAGCTATTCATTTTAACTGTTGCAACGATTTCGCTATTTTCCCCGCTACCCTTTCCCTCTCTTTGTCCTTATGATCTATTTATGTTCATATTACATTTAATGAGTGCCCACTGGACTACTCGGTGTTAGATATTTTGAGCCGATTTTGTTAAAGCTTTATGTCAATTTTACAGGAAACAGATGATGAAGGAGCAGCCAAAGGACTACTCCCTTACCCTCCAATTTCCCCTATATACGGATAATATTGACGTTCCAGCTCCTGCGTTTTCACGCCGGAGCCTTCACGAGCACGAAATCATTGGCGATTGTATACGCACTTACACGATTTACGATAAAATGTTTTATTTTTCTATCTTTCGTTATGTTTTTGGCTGTGGGCCGAAAAAGGAGTGAATGAAAGTTACCTTGGGTAAAGGTCTCGAATGCATGAAATAATTGTCGGAAATTTGTAAACATATAATAGAAATTAATAATCCATAATTCATCATATATTGAAAATTCGTAGCATGATCCATTAAAAATTCGTAGCATAATCCATTAAAATTCCAATCAACAAGTGCTATAGCGCACACTAATACAACCAGTCTCCAAGTGAGACGGAAAAATTGATATTCTAATAAAGTTAGAAATAATACTGCCAAGTAGTTGTGTAATTTTTAGTTGTTAATTTGTGAAAACACGTCAGTATATATTCCTACAATTTGGCCTTAACCTTGCGTGTTAATTTTATTGCTATTAAACAAAATTCGACCTTGAAATTATTTGTGTTATCTAAATTAAATTTTTATTAATTTCTTAATTTAAATTGGCAATTTATTTTTAACATTTTTAATTAAATTTATTGAGCCAAAAATATTTTATTTTCATTCATTTAATTCATTAAATTTTACTTTTATATAAATGGTCATTTTACGGTCAAATTTTATTGTTATTATGTTATTTTTTATGTAGATTTCGTGCGGTTCTTGATGCATTTTGTATTTATTTTATTTTACTTTTATGTTTTTTGATTTTATATTTATTTGTATATTCTCTCAGATTTTAAAATGTTTAGTTGGTGTTGTATGTTACATTTTAAGTTATCTTGGTGCTGGGTTTTCGTGCTGTATTACTGATGCATTTAAACAATTCTCAAGGCTATTTGTGTGCTGGCCCAACAAAATGCATCAGTATAAAAATACAATTATGATCACCTTGAGAATGAATTAAATATAATAAAATACGCAATGTCGTCATTGTCAAATGACGAAGGAAATAAATCGCTTAAATCGTGACTAGAAGTATAATGAATGCATTAAATACTAAATAACATTGACGCAGATAACGCAAATGCTACATAAAAGGAAAAGAAGAAATCAAATACTAAAAATAAATTAAATTAAATAATAAATCAAAGGGGAACGGACAAATTAAATACTGAAAACGAGACGATTACGTTAAAT
Source organism: Schmidtea mediterranea (assembly GCA_022537955.1). Lineage (NCBI taxonomy): Eukaryota > Metazoa > Platyhelminthes > Tricladida > Dugesiidae > Schmidtea > Schmidtea mediterranea. Next base: position 93,644,237 of record CM039679.1, read on the forward strand.
ACTAATAATTTAATTGAATACTGAAATGAATTGAATAAGTCTAATACTAAAATGAACTGAATGCAAAAATGAATTGAATAAATCTAATGCTAAAATGAATTGAATGCAAAAATGGATTGAATTAAATCAAAATGAATCGAATATTAACATGGATTGAATTAAATCAAATACTAAAATTGAAGTGAATAAATTAAGTATTAAAATGAAATGGATAAATCAATTACTAAAACGAAACAAATAGATTAAATGTTAACGAAATCAATGTTGTCGTTACTAAATAAAATAAAATGAATAAGTTGAAGGTTAACATACGAGATGTCGTCATTGTTGAAGGAAAAATTGAAAAAAAAACTATACTGGCTTTAATCCATTTTCTATTTTATTATGGTCTCGAACGATGGTGATGTGCGACAATTTGAGCAGGTGTAGGTCACGTTGAGGGTTTACAAACTAGTTTGATTGTTTTTATGGATTGGAGCTCAAAAAATGACATGTAATCCGTGATATCTATAAGTTAGTGAGATAATTTATATTTTCATAACATAATTTGGGTTTTTCATCGTCTTTCAGGCCCAGATTTTCGTTGGAAGTTGGACATGATCTCCTGCATTTAATTCGTGGAACTAGGGCTCGGAAAAAATAGATTAGTCTCGTAGTGAAAAATTTACAATTTTTACCTTCGGGCATCTTTGTTTTAGCTGTCTCCGAGCTTGGTCCGGATTTTGTAGATCTTTGTCGGACGTGTTTGGATATCGCGAGCCCTTCTCTCTATTTGAGATATTTTGATACTGCGATTTATTATCCATTTTTGTGCGGTAGACTAGTCAAGCACATCCATTATATATGTGTGGAGACACACACATTGAGGATAGGAAAATTGAATTTCCCTGTCGGCACACCTGCCATTTCTCGAGGTCGCTTGTCTGTTTGTCCTCGTCTCTGGGTGAGTGAATGTGGCATTAATATTTTAATTCTTATCGATTGACATTTTAGAAAACGTCAAATCGTTCCAGTTAATATATTTCTGTCATTGGTGGCAAAATAACATTTCAAATTTCAGAAATTCATCAGTGGAATTTTGTTGGGTTCATATGCTGCGAGTTATTATTTTATTCATTAAGCGATCGAGGTCTACCGTGGTATTTCTTTCAGGTGTTAATCCATTCATTGGCGCGTGTTATTGTTTCATTTTATGTTTTATTTGTCTATACCTTTCATCGTGATTCTCATGTTTTTTAGATACTATGTTCCGTGTGCTCATTACGGTTTCGCTCGGATTCTTTATGCCATTTCTAGGTCTATTACGAGTCAGATATGAGTTATATGATTTCAATTCCGTGATGCGGAACTTATTGTTAATAAATTTTTAAGTTTTGTTAGTTGTTGTTCGAATCAGGGTACGTTATGGGTTATTGGGGCTTTTTTCAGAACAATATGTGGTCCGTTTGGTCGTTGGCAAAATCCTTTTCGCGCTAAGTTTATTCGGTCAGTTTTAAGCATGCATGAATATTTTTCTATCCTACACAATTGGACAGTACTGCACGGCATGTTCATAATGTTGGAGACCCTCATGAGATTTCGACTTGTTTTTTTTATTTAGAGATATGAATAGTGGTCCTCGTGGACGGGATTTTAGACACGCATTTAACAGATTTTATCACTGAGTGTTTGGGGTGCTATATTTACGGGTTCTTTCGATTTATCAGGGTGTTTTACGGGTATAGGATCTAGTTTATTTAATTGATTTGATAACTAAGAACCGATTCGAGATTTAGAGTTGATTTCAATATTTTATTTCTAAAATTCGTGCTTTGTAACCTGTGAAATCGCAATTCGTCGACTTAATGGCAATAATTTCGATGTAAAATTTTTTAAAGAAAAGGAGCGGGCGTGATTCCAATCGAATTTACAGAATCTAAATTTTTAAATTTCTGTGTTAGTTTTGAGTACTATGGGAGCAGATTATTTTTCGATTAGAGCAGTTGTAGTTGAGTTCTATCGAGTTTCATTTAAGATCTTTCTATGTTAATTTTTATGAGTAACAAATAAGTTGAAAATAATAAAGAAAATCTGTCCAGTTTTATCGTCATAATGAATTATTAAAGCAATTTAGAGATCATAGCAACGATTTCGTTCATTATTAAGTTCCCCGTCACCTTCCCTTAATTTATCCTAGGCGAGAATTTATGTTTATATTACAAATTTATGAGTGCCCACTGGACTACTCAGTGTTTTGATTTTGAGTCGTTTTGTCATTACAATTTTAGGTCGAATTTATAGGAATTGAGTGATTATGAAATAGCCAAAAGACTATTCCCTCTCCAACCCATTTCCCCTATACGGAATAATAATTTACGTTTCAGCTACTGCGTTCTCACGCCGTAGCCTTCACGGGCACGAATCATTGGCGGACTTACACCGTACTTACGCGATTCGATGGGGGTATGTCAGTTTATTTTCTTGCGGTGATGTGTCGGCTGTTGGCCGGAAAAACTTCGACAAAATATTTTATTATAAGAACGTTTATTGAAACATAATAGTGGATAACAATTCATGTTGCATAATTCAGCATTTATTACGACATTATAATCCTTTCCCCATGCCGACGCCCAAACAGAGCTCATACGAGGTTGTATGGACGCGACGTGGAGAAAGTTTCGAGCATTCCTCCACTCACATTGAAAGTTTTTCTATTCTGGCTGACTGAGTTTCCGGATCAAAACTGATTCAAGTTTTTAAAAACTGATTGATATTATGTGAAAATGAATCGGTATATATACCTATTGCACGACCTTAACCTTGTGTGTTAAATTTGATGTAGTAAAACAAAATTTGACCTTGTGATTTTCTATTATATTCTAATCTTAATTTTATTATCATTTTAATTTAATTTGACAATTTTATTTTTAATTTTTTAATTGAATTGTTTCTAATCCAAATTATTTAATTTATTTCCGTTTTTTTGGATTTTCGCTTTTTTGGTAAATTGTCAAATTTCGGTCAAATTTTCATGTTCTCATGTTATTTCTATGTTTATTTAGTGCGTATCTTGTTGCACTTTGTTATTATTTTAATTTACTTTTGTGTTTCTTGATTTTATGTTTAATTGTTTTTCTCTCATATTTTAGCATGGTTAGTTGATGTTTTATGGGTCTGATTTTAAATCTGCATGTTGTATTTGCGTGCGTGTTACCGATTCATTTAAACAAAATCGTGTCTTGGCCCAACATTATTATTATTATTATTATTATTATTATTATTATTATTATTATTATTATTATTAATATTATAATTACCATTATCCTTACTATTATCCTTATTATTATTAAAATTTTAATAGAGATCCGCTCTTATTTCGCAGTTTAATTAAATTCTATACAAACAATTGAGCCGCGCTACACTTTTACTTTACAATTTTCGAAAAGTATTTTAATTATTATTATTATTATTATTATTATTATTATTATTATTATTATTATTATTATTATTATTATTATCATTATTATTATTAAGTTTTTGTAGGGATCCGTCCTTATTCCTCAGCCTTATAAAAATATTTTACTTCTATAAAAATTTAGCCGTACTCCATACTTATTTTTACAGTTTTCGATAGTGTTTTTGTTATTTCGAAAATTTTGAGCCGCGTCCCGCCCTTATTTTACAGTTTTATCAGAATATTATACAAATAATTGAACCGCATTCCACTTTTACTTTACTATTTTCTATAAGTATTTTGATTATTTCGGAAAATTTGAGCAGCGTTCCACCCTTATATTACATTTTTATGATAAATATTTTAATTATTTCCGAAAATTTGAGCAGATTTCTGCCCATATTTTTCATCTCAACTCAAAATAATTTATTAAGTTCTTAAATATTATTTAAATTATTCCTTTTTCATGGTTTTGGTCGTTCGGATTATTCTTTTTCCGATGGCTTTTCATTTTAACTGTTGCAACGATTTCGAAATTTTCCCCACTACCCTTTTGCTTTCTTTGTCCTTATGATCTATTTGTGTTCACATTGTATTTAATGAGTTCCCACTGGACTACTCGGTGTTAGTTATTTTGAGCCGAATCTATATTTTATTTTAGGTCGCTTTTTCTGGCGTTGGGTGTAACAAAAACAAGCCAAAAGACCTGTTCTTTGATCTCCCTCCACCACTATAAGTTATCATTTTACGTTTAGATTCGCCGTTCACCACTGGCAAACCCTCACGATCACAGCTCCGTTGCAGATGAACTTCGCTTGCACGGACCCGTTAATTATGTCTATTTATTCTCTTGATTGATGTATTGGCTGTGACCGAAAAAGAAAATAAATACACAAATGATACCATTAAGCGAATCCAAGTAAAAAGCATCGATGCAAAATTTCAGTCGTAAACGTTTATTTGGCATGTCACATCTCAGATAATTGTCGGAAGTTCATAAACATTGTCCACTCGCATCATCACAAGTCATTTAATCAATATTGATCAATAAATTCATAATGAACTCATTCATACACCTTCATTTTTAAATCTTGCGTCAATGTACTACAACAAAATAATAAGACTGAAACTAAGACTGCAAAAATACGACTGCAAATTAATGCTGCAAAAATAATACTGAATAGTAAGAGTGAGTATTTGTCAAAACACATCAGTATATATACCTATAATTTGACCTTAACCTTGCGTGTTATTTTTATTGCGATAAAACAAAATTGACCTTGAAATTATTTGTGTTATCTGAATTAAATTTTTATTATTTTCTTATTTTAAATTGGCAATTTATTTCTTAAATTTTTAATTAGATTTATTCAACCAAAAATATTTTATTTTAACTCATTTAATTCATTAATTTTTTTCTTTTATATAACTTGTCGATTTTCGGTCAAATTTTATTGTTATTATGTTATTTATTATGTAAATTTCGTGCGGTTCTTGATGCATTTTGTATTTATTTTATTTTACTTTATGTTTTTTATTTTTTATTTATTTATATTCTCTCAAATTTTAGAGGGTTTAGTTGATGTTGTATATTGTATTTTAAGTTATCTTGGTGCTGGGTTTTCGTGCTATATTACTGATACATTTAATTAATTTTCAAGGTCATTTGTGTTCTGGCACAACACCACTGACGAGTCCATTTAATTTCATATATATATATTTATGCGTCGTAATAGCTCTTCAGGAGGGCAGGCTGGTGGCCCGGCTAACGAGTTCGCTTTCGTTAGTTGAGCTTACTAGTTGCGCTACTCTTGTCCGCGGCGAGTTCTAGTCCAAAGACGTAGGACTTTACCCGCAGGGCGTCGTTTAAAAACTCATGGCGGCTGATGGAAACGTCGGTCGGAATCAGCAAAATTAAAATTCCGGGAAGAGCGACGTGACCTAGGGGACTAAGAGAATGATTTCTAGCCAATCATTTAAGAATCTTTTTAAATAAAAATCTCGTTAGTATAAATGAATACTGGGTAGTTAGGGATAAGATAGCTATTCATCTCTATCGATAGAATAATCAACTCGTGAATAGAATATACTGAACGTCCAACAGATGAATCTGATTTCTTTTGGGGTCAGAAATGGCCGGCAGCAAATTGACCAGAAGATGATACGTCCACAGTTTTTGTAACAGTAACGACTCCGACTAATAATGACCACACGAATCGCAATAAGTTGAGAGAGGACATTACGAAAGGAAATTTAACAACTCGGAGAGTAATTCTTACTTAGGTAGCTAAAGTTGATTAATAATAAATAATCGGATTTTTCAATTTTAAATAATTGAAATTAACTAATAATAAATAAATAGTATAGTGACAATGATGAGCAAACTTCATAGACTACAGTCTCAAGTTAACAAATTGATGGACAGCCGCTCCATGGAGGTACCAACAAACGTACTAATCACCATATCCACCAGAACATCTTCTGATAGAGACGTCGTCCACGAAACCTCCAGCGGAAGTTCCACTTCACAAATTATTTCGGTCACCGAAATACTGGTACGCAATAACTTCAACCTGACGGCTAGGAACATCTCACAAGAACTTTCGAACTCCGCGCCACGACGGCCCAAGAAAAGATGCCTGCCAGTAGATATCGATGCCGAAGAAGATTGGTGAAGAAATCTAACTGTGTATATAAAGCTTATCTTCATTGTGATAAAGTTGTAGTTCATTTTAGTCTTTGTTTATTGTTATCTGAATAGAAACTTAGTTTTAATTGTTATTTTCCATTGAGATAAAATTAATAATGTTAACTGAGCTATAAACTTACGGGAATTTATTAACGAACAATTGATCCTTTGTACGATTTTTAAATCTAATAGGTAATAAATAAATTAAATAAACCAATTATTAATATAAAATGAAAGAAGTTTAATCCTATCATCACCTATTTAATTGGCAAAAATTTTATAAAGGTTTTAGTAAACGTTTTGATTTTTCAATATCTTCATAAAGTATTCCAAGACTCACGATTTGGATACTGGATTTATCTAGCAATGATTTCAATTAAGTAAAGCGTAAGTCCTAACGGCCGCATCGCACCCGAATCGAAGGTTATTCAAGTAGTGTTGGTAACGACACTCACCTGCTTGAGTAACATTCGGCTGTCTTGCACAGTACCAACATGGATTCGCTCATAGGTGCATGATAGTAAGGCATAAATTGTGTAGTGTGCGAGGGGAATGAGACCTTAGAGATGGAGGAAGAGAAGTTTCAGCGAGAGCTATTAATGAATTGTTTAAATATTCCCCGTACACCAGCAATACATTTTTTCTCAAATTTGGCTAGTTTGGTTTTACTTATCGAATTTTGATCTTTTCTTTTTAATAACGTCTCAAACTTTGAAGTTTGATTTTTACGATTTAATATTTTTCCTTAAATTTGATATTTTTTGCTAATTCTTTATATTTTTATCGTTTTGTTATGTTTTATTTACTTTTTAATGTTTTTATCAATTATTCTTTCGATGCTCACATTGCACAAAATTTTTACATAACTTTAGTTATTGCCCAACACTATATAAATTAAAAGTATGAACAATTTTGAAAATGGATAAATGAGGTTGACGGAACTCTTTGCTAGAAATAAAATTAATTCCATAAGATTTTAGTCATTAAAATTCGAATAGTGAGTTATCAAATATTATTCAACAAAGAACATCGACCTCAACAAGGAAAGATAGTGTAAAATAATTCAAAATGAGTTTGATGAAATATCAAAATTCCACATAAATCGAAAACTTTATAATAAAATATTTTTATTTTTCAAATCATTCTAAATTTTACAAATTTGAATATTTAAAAAAATTAATAAACTAAGCCAAAAAATCATAGAAAATTCAATTGAAACAATTACGAAAATGAAAATATCAACATAAAAGTTATATTATAGAATACATAACACTATCAACATCAATTCAAATTAATTTCTAAAATTAAATATTAATTTATATAAGTTATGCAAAATAAAATTACACTCCACGTCGTTCCATTCTACCTCTTTGTAATGATGATTCAATAAAAGGCAAATTAGTCATTGGAGTTTTCATAACCAAATTTTCGTAAGTTTTCTTGTTCACTAAATAAATTATTTTGACATTATTAAAGAGTATTACTTACTGTCATTAAATGTATCGTGAGTTTCAAAATAATCAGTACCGCCATAAACCGGCTTCCCAACATATCCAGTAACAATAGGAAATTTAGTATCTTGATCTAGCGTTCGATCACGGCACTCATCGTAATGTTTTTCTATTTCATGTATTTTAATGACATGACTAAAATTGTAAGGACATCGAACAAAATCAGTACAGTCTTTGTGAACTTTAAACAAGTGAGTTTGAAGACTCCGCAGTTTTAATATTTCTCTAGGATTAATAGGACATCGAACAAGAGTTTCACCATTAGCACTGGAATTTAAAATTAAATTTTATTTGAATGAATGAAAACAATCCTAACCCGTATGATGTAGACATAACAAATGAATTCTTATTCAAAATAATTATTCAAATTTATATACTATATAAACAAATAAGTAAGTTTGATTATTTTAAAAGAATTCAAAATTAATTCATTAGCATAAGATAAAAAATAAATCCTTCGAGTGGTTTTAAATGGTTTTGATAATTTTTTTAAATCCAAAACAGATAATACTTTCAGTCATTAGCATCTAGTGATTAAATCTTTGTATGAATATTGAGGACAATCTGATTTATTTAATTAAATTTAAATTATGATATTTTGGTTCTTTTTAATTATTCAAAAAAATTATTTCTAATTCATTACAGTAGACCCTCCTCAAGATATGGAGCATTAACAGAGGTTTGGTGGGTTTATTGGTGTTGGCTACTTGAAACTATATGGTTGTTACCCATGTTGGGCCAGAACACAAATGGCCTTGGAAAATGTTTAAATGGATCGGTAACACACATGCAAATATAACATGCAAATTTAAATAAACCTATTGAAACAGCAATTAAACAATACCAAATATGAGAAAAAAGAGAATTACATATAAAAATAATAAACATAAAAATAAATTAAAATAATAACAAAACGCACCAAGATCCGCACGATACCAACACAAACATAACAAGAAAACCCAACAAATTCGACGAAAATTAATAAATTAATAGAAGTTCATGAAAATGAAACTTAAATCAAAAAATTTGAATTAGTAATAATTCAATAAAAATTCTAAATGAAATATTATTAAAATAAATCAAAAAATAATAAAATTAAAGAATAGAATTCACTAGAAAATAACAAGGTCGAATTTTGTTTTACTACATCAAAATTAACATGCGAGGTTAGGGACAGAAAATAGGTATAAATACCGATTCATTTTCACATTAAATTTAACCGGTTTTCAAACCATTAACCATTTTTGAAACTATCTTGAATTTTGATTAAAAATCTATTACTCTTAGGTGAGAATTTGTTTTATTTGGAGCTCTCTCTCTCCACGTTACATCCTCGCAACCTCGGTAGAGCTCTGCTTGGATGTCGGCGTGGGGAGAGATGCATTTTTATGCTTTTATGATTTTATTGAACAAGTAATTTTGTATGTTGATTATTTAATACGTTAATAAATATTTATAATATTAAAAAATTGTTTTCATGCATTTAATAATATTAATTAAACATTTGTCGAAATTTTTCCGGCCCACAGCCAACACATATTGCAAAATAGTAAAATATACATAGTACAGATTTGTGTAAGTGCGCGGAAAATCGCCAATGATATGTACCCGTGAAGACCTAGCGTGCGGAACGCAGGGGTCGTAACGTCAATATAATCCCTATAGAAGAAACGAGAAATAAGGAAGAAGTCATTTGGCTGCTTCCTCGTTTCTCATTTCTATAAAATCGACCTAAATTTTTTACACACGGCTCAAAATCATCACACCGAGTAGTCCAGTGGGCACTCATTAAATATAATATAAACACAATGTGCGCCTAAGGCTTATTAAAGGGTAATGGTACGGGAAATAAATTAATTCATTAATGAATCTAAAGTAGCCTGTTGATTAAGATAAAGTAACTCATTAAATAAACGAAATAATTTATTAAAATTAAAGTAATTATTGAGTAAAACTAAGTAATTCATGATTTAAATTATCGTAACTTATTGATTGAAATTAGAGTAGTGACAAATAATCTCATGGATTAAATTAGTATAATTCACTTTGGTAACATTAAAGTAATCATTAAGTAAAAGCAAGTAATTAAATTAAATTAATTTATTGATTAAAATTAAAGTAATTATCGGGTAAAGATGAAGTAATTTATTAAGTAAACAATTCATTGATTAAAAGGAAAATAACTTATTGATTAAAAATCAAGTAACTCTTTGATTAAAACTAAGGTAATTCTTTGACGAAAGGATAAAATAATTGATTAAAGATAAAGTCATAAAGTAAATTCATTGATTAAAGATAAATTAATTCGTTGTTTAACGTTAAAATAAAACAAATTGGTTACTTAAAAAATTTAAATTAACACCAAGTCATCGATTAAAACTGAACTAATCCGAAATCGCTGTTATAAAAGCTAGCATCGTTAATAAATTAAATTTGTAAATAAATTAAATCGATGGAATTAAATTTTAATTAATTAAATACGAATTCAAAGCAAGACGAAACAAAAATTTACTTAAGAAATTGATGATTGCACCCCATAATTTCAGCACTATGATCTAAAATCCAAACCAAAGTATTAGAATACACATCTTCCTGAACCATTTCGTAAATATCGTAAGGATGGAATGAAACAACTGAAAGTCTTCGAAAAATCATAAAATTTATTTCCCCTTCAAACTATGAATGCTCCATCATCTGCTAAATAGCAAATATCATCATCGAGAAGTAATAAACGATCATTCCAATAGCCAATAGAGAGTAGATTCCGAATCCCTATGACAACGTTAAATTTGTGCGAAACTAAAGCATAAATCAAAATACCCACCATTTACAGGACCGGTTGTGCTGCCGTACTTAAAAATCACCCCTGGCCAACCAAATGGTAATACTTAACGAAATCCTAAAGAGAATTGATAACATTAAAATCTGAGATATAAGGCATGAAACTTACCAGATCGCGGAATGTCGAATTTTCGACAATCGCCGAAAATTAATAATTCAATCTACCATGAACGGAAACAGACAAATTCCACAGGATGTATATTCCAAGTATGAACAATGTCAATGTTGTTGGGCCAGAACGTAAACGGCCTTGAGAAATGTTTAAATGGATCAGTAACACACACGCAAATATAACATGCAATTTAAATAAACCTATTAAACACCGATTAAACCATATAAAATATGAGAAAAAAGGAGAATTAAATATAAAATAATAAACATAAAAATAAATTAAAGTAGTGACAAAATGCACCAAGATTCGCACGATACCTACACAAATACAACAAGAAAACACAACAAATTCGACAAAATTGGAAAAATTAATAAAAGTTCATTAAAAAGAAATTTAAATCGAAAAATTTGAATTAGTAATAATTCAATAAAAATTCTAAATAAAAAATTATAAAAATAAATCAAAAAATAACAGAATTAAAGAATAGAATTTGCTAGAAAATAACAAGGTCGAATTTTGTTTTACTGCATCAAATTTCACATGCGAGAAAAATAGGTATAAATACTGATCCATTTTCACATTTAACTTAACCATTTTGAAACCAATTTTTGAAAATTGTTAAAACCATTTTTGAAAGTGTTGTGAAACTATTTTAAAACCATTAACCGTTTGAAAATCTTAACCGTTTTTGAAACTATTTTCGAATTTGAAGCCATTTTCAATTATTATTTAGGTGAGAAACATTTATATTGGAACCCTCTTTCCACGTCACGTTCTTTGCATCTCAGTAGAGCTCTGCTCGGCGTCGACGTGGGGAGAGAGGTATTTTGTTGATTTGATGCAATATTATGCTATTTGTTATTTTGGTCAATGGATGGTAATTTATGTTTAATTGTTATATAATTAATAAATATTATTTACATAAATTGTTTTATATGTTTTTCATAAACCAAATTAAAATGTCGAAATTTTTCCGGCCCACAGCCGATACATAACGCAAGTAAATAAAATATACACACAAATCAGATTCGTGTAAGTGCGTGGAATATCGCCAATGATCTGTGCCCGTGAAGACCCGGCGTGCGGAACGCAGGGTTGGAACGTCAATATTATCCCGTATAGAAGAAATGAGGAATAAGGAAGAAGTCTATTGGCTGCTCCCTCGTCCCTCGTTTCTGTAAAATCGACCTAAAATTATCTTACACACGGCTCAAAATCATCACACCGAGTAGTCCGGTGGGCACTCAGTAAATATAATGTAAACACAAAATGCGCTTAAGGCTTATTAAAGGGGAATGGTACGGGGATTAAATTAAATGGAAATCGTTTTTATAACTAATTTGGATTAACATTTTTGAACAAAATCAAATTTACAATTCGAATAAATTAGTAAAGATCATGAAATAAATAATTCACTGATTTTAATTAGAGTAACTATTGTTTAAAGTTAAAGAAAATTAAGAGTAACTCATTAAATTATCACACCTTAAAGGCAGAATAAAAATTTGAGGAAAATTTAGTAACCAGATTGCTTATCAATTATGAATTACTAAGAAATAATTATCGAGTAACACTAAATACCTTATTGATTAAATTCCGTTAAATAAGATAGATATTGAGGAAAATCAATACAGCTCCTTAATTAACAAACGAAGTCTTCTTTAAGGTAAATTGAGAACTAAAGCCAATTAATACGAATTCATTGTCTAACCGTAAAGTAATTCGTGGAGAGAAAGAGAATTATGCGTTGTAACAAGTAATTTCCCGATTAATGTCAAACCTCTATGAATAAAAGTAAAACTATGTTTCGATAAAAATCCAGCAAATTCTTTGAGTAAGCTCTAATTCCATAGAGTAATTGATTGACTAAAGTAATTGACCAACCAGCTTTTAAAATTACATCATTTATTTAACTAAATAATCCACCGACTTAAAAATATAGTAATCCGTCAGTTTGAAATCAAATAATTTACATGTAGAAATAAGGCGTTTTACTGACTAAATCGATTAACAAAACAAAGACATTCCGTCGATTAATAATCATCTCTCAATACGCTAAAATTAAACCATTGCCAAACGTTATAGTAGAATCATCATCGAGAAACTGTGAGAAGCGGTAATAGGAGTTGTTGGACAATTCATTCTTGATAGCATTTGAACTGAAAATTATTCCCAGCGAACTTTGCAACGAGAAAACCAAATCTGAACCCTAAAATGCAAAGATTAATACCGAGCCATGAAAATCAAGCAGACATAAGCACCAATACGACATGAACAAAAACCAAAACTTATTATATTGACCCACCCCAAACATCGAACTGTAAGAAAGACTTACCACTGATTTTTTCGACCATAGTGATGAGATGATCCGAATTCCCCAAGATATGATAAGAAAATTCCCAAAATATAGTTTCCAGACGCCAAAATTTACAATAGAGTCAAATTATAAATCACGATACAGGTTTTTTCCCTTAAAAAACGAAGTTAGAAAATATTCAAATACAATGAAAGTGTATCACTCACTCGATAATTCACGACCATGCGAACATAAAAATCCATATACTGAAAATGAACTTCACCAGATTCGAACTGACCGGATAAACAAATCCATCCGCCTAAAATAAATATAATGGATTGTAAATTGTAAGGTAAACAATCTAACCGTTGACGTTTCCGGTGATTCGCCATAATAATCAAATCATAATCGGCATCCATTTCCTGCCGTCTAACTTTAATTCAACAACCTACACTATAATTATCGTCAACGACCGAATCTACATCATTTTCTCATTCATCAAACCATGAATTCGACCAATATTTTCGATGAGGAGTTAGAGTTTGAATACCCGAATACTACGGAAGATCCTTTAGGTAAATTTTAATTAATTACCGTTATCATAAATTTACGTGTGCATTCGAGTTATAGGAGCAACCCCAAAACCATCAAATCAGACCTGACGAAACATATTACGATTCTTACCCAGATGAACCCCAAATCCAACCACTCTCTCACTAAACATGACAAGTTGGACCATATACCTCAATTAACCGCTATAGCTTTACCATGCTACTACTAGTTGATTTAAAAATCATTAAGTGACGATTCTATCTTGATTACATTTGAAGTCGCCAACAATTTATAATTCTCGTTAAATGAATCTCTCAAATAACTACCAATAACCAATCAATGGGTCAGACATTACATAGGTATTTAGAAGCCTGTATCACGGTCGTAAGTTCAAGTAATGAAACAACAAATGGAAAATCTTCCTATCTTGCGTGATTACCAAAACAACGTTTATAAAATGGTTCCTACCGAAATCTAATAACTAACTAAAGAATATTTTGATAAATTGTTATAGCAACACTATTCATTCATTTTATTTTTTTTTGTTTTTATTTAATCATATATTTTTTAGTTGATGTCATTGTAGAATTGTTCATTCGTTTTATTTTATTTTTTTTTTGCCTGGTAAATTAACGGACACATATTACAATTCAAATGCTATTAATAAACCGTTTTGTACTAACGTAACCGCAATCATGAATAAATTGCAATATCATTCTGCAGCGTACCAAAGATATTTTTGTTTAACGCACCCTTACGGTACGAGAACACATGAAATACCAGACACAGTACTCATAAAATGCGTCCAACGTCCCATGAATTGTAGCGCATTTAAGATCGAGCTAACGAGTTTTTCTTTTAAATAACAAGAGAGATTGCATTTTTTGGCGAACCATTAGATCACCGTCCCCATCAAAACGTCAGGAGAGATACTGCGTAAAAACATATTTTTCTATTCAGGACACACTGGAGCTATGGTTGATCTGCCCGCTCACATCGTGGAACAATGGAGGCAGGCATGGAATCGAGTATATCAAGAGCGATACCCTGATGTGCCTGAAGTCGACCAACCAGAGGAAATATCACCGGAGGAATTCATGAAACGGTTCAGGAAGACGGCTGACGAACCCAATCCGTCACGAGACATTCTAACGCAGGCCCAAGGACTTCTGGAAGGCCTTCTACAGCATCAGCGCCAAGTCGAGGCTGATGTAGCACGGGCCACGGAATACCTGGCCAATGTCAAAGATGACCTGGCGGCTGGACGACTGGCTAGCAACTACCCGCCTTCTCCAAGACCAATCCGGAATCTCAAGCGACCGGTATTCGTGATCCCGGGATATTCTCCTGAAGAGGGGATCAAACGATTCCTCGCAGAGGAATAGACCTCAATGACTTGAACATTTTATCATTGTTATAGTATCATTATGATAGATTTTAAACAAAATTTCTTCTGTCCCTTCTTTTATCATTAGTGTAGTTTTCATTTCATGAATATGTTTAAGCGATAATACCTATCTTTGTACTAATCTTCATCAAACTCAACCCTCACTATTTTAGAGATGGATCCCGTGAAGTTACTCCAAAATGAACTGACCCGAGCACGACAGGCAAATAAGGATCTTCATGACCAACTCGTACAGATGGTCCGAGAAACGCAACAAATCAAAGCGACGTGGATAAACCCCACGAGAGTCAAGCCATTATATCAAAAACTAGCTGCGGCCCAGAAGGGGTGGGCCGAAGAAAAACAGTTAGTGCAAGGCCTAAAGACTCAAATCAGGGGGCTAGAGGTAGCGTTGTCCGCCTGTCAAGAGGGAGCAGCGATAACCTACCCTCTAGTCTTTGCCCCGGCTCAATTGGCCTATCGTGAAGCAAATCCGACCTCATCCACAACACCAATCACTGTCGAAACCACTACTCCAACAACTCCCTCAACAACTAGCCGACGACCTGGTCGTAAGGAGCGGGCTAAGCGCCGAGCCGCTTGATTCGCTAATCAGTGTATTTAATAGACAAATAAACCATCATTCAGTTATATTATAGTTCCGCATATCTCATATTGTATTTATGTCCTTGTAAGGTTTTGAAATAACATTGTGAAGGGTTAAATAAAGACCACCACTTATTTTTGTTTTCTCAAACTATTGCCAGTAAAATAGCTAGATAAACGATAGAAATTTAAACGCAAGGGGACCAAATGATTAAAAGCGAGCATAGGTCTTCTATCGACAGCTCGTGAACCCAAGGATTGTCCGAGCAATTATAGTATTAGCAATTACACTCACTTTTTGCGGGCAATCCATCACTTGAACACATTACCAACGTTGCCTAGCAACGGGTGCCAAGTGGCAGTTAGCATCTTTTTGTATGGCGTTACGGGGGCAACCACGGGATAATTTAAACAAATAACGAAACCCTGTAACCCACCAATGTTATAAATAATCAAAATCAGTTTATCTCTAATAATCGATATTTTCAGCATCCGGCAAATTGACTAAAACGATGGAAATGAAATCACATTCAGAGGAGGTAATTAAAGAGCCAAGAACAGAAGGAATTGGTCGCCATACATAGTGGTAACTCATTTTTGAATTTCATACTTATCGTTTTTAATGATAATTAAACGATTTTAATTGTAATACCTCTTATTAATATTATTAATTAATTTTCATTTTTACAACCAGTGCTAATTTTACTAAACTGTTTACATCACAATGCATCATTCATAAGACGGTGGAGTCTAGTGCACCGTATTATCAACCTGGACGGTTCCGTAGCAAGGTGAACCATATGGCGTCGAATTATGATTAGAAAGAATAGTTCCTGTAGTTGAGGGCTCTGAGCCTCATCGAGGAAAGCGATAGTTGATATTTATCTCTTCATATTTACAAATCTGATTCATAAATTGTAGATTAAGACAGTTATTTCAAATGCATTAGCAGATGTATATGGTAAATCAGCGTTAGAATTAGTTCTTTAATATATTATCTCCAGTTCATATATTTATTACTTATTGATAAACCTATTAAATTAAAACAAGAAAAATTATTAACCGATAGGAGTCATAATGGTATCTACGATAAGACAATATAATTTGACATCTTCTTGACCCATAATATATTTAATCATGAAATACATTTTCCAAACCCGTAATAATAAAAGAAGGAACACTATGACGTTAAATACCTGAAATATATTTCAAGGGAATTATTTCCAACATCAATCTGAAATCATAACCCGTGTCGAATACTATTAGCCGAAACTCCAAGTTACATAACTTCGATAAACGCATTGCTGAGGCTTTCCCGTAAGTGAATCTCCGTTGACAATATTTAATTTCAGCTCTCAATTCCACACTCTCTCTCGCAGATCGCTGGAGATGGGCTTGGGCCCAACACCGCCAAGAGCGATGTCCGGAGTTTCCGCCGTCGAAATTCCTCGACCGGGAAAATCTGGGAGCGGTTACGTCCACGCAATGAAGCCCGTCGGAAGAAATACATCAGCAGGCCCGACGGCAATTGGAAGACCTGATGTCACAACAACGAGACTTAGATTCACAGGTGGCCCGAGCTCGCCAGCATTTGGCAAATGTAGAAGTAGATTTGCTGGCGGGTCGGATTGCCCACTCGTACTGGCACCGCCAACAGACCTCACCAAGCAACACACGTAGTACTAAACGGCCGACGATGGCCATTTCCGGCTTCACACCTGAAGAGTGGGTGGCAAGCCAATTCCCCTAACAGTTGCGACGATCCTATTTGTTTTGAATCAATATTAGTAACTTGTGATTTCTCGCTATATTAACCTTAAAAAATAAAACTTATAAACTTGTCGTTAGTTGTTTCTGCCAGATGAAATTCTTCTTCTTTGTACCTGAATTTTGTTTAAATTAATATTAATATGGTGTGCTTATACCCGTAATATGAATCTCTAGACTTAATTTTGTTTATAATAGCTATGGATCCGATCCAGTTATTACAACAGGAACTGTCCCGAGCACAGCAGAGCAATCGAACACTCTATGGACAAATCATACAGCTTACCAAGGAGGTCCAGCAAGTGAAATCTACCTGGGTGGACCCGACCAGACTAAAATCCATCTACCAACGCCTAACAGCGGTTAAAAGGGGCTGGGCAGAAGAGCGTCAGTTAAACCAAAGTCTCCGGACTCAAATCCGAGGGCTGGAAGTCGCCCTGGCAGCAAGTCGGGAGGGGCAAGCGGTAACTTACCCGCTCATCTTCGCCCCATCACAGTTATCCTACCAGACGCAGACCCACGACCCTACACCCGCCAAAGATTCTCCAACCGCCCTATCCAGCAGTCGTCGACCGGGACGCAAAGAACGTGCACGCCGCAAAGCCGAACAGCTATTGGACAAAAACAATCTTAAATAATTGACTTGACAAAGGAACTACATTTTTTCTTTAAAATTGTAATTGTGATTAAATTGAAACTAGTATATTTTCAATATAATTAAAAATGGAATGATCATCAGAAGGTCGTGAATACTCTCCTTATGTCGTCGGAAAGTATTGTTCTTCTCCTACTAGTAGGCATGAATTTCGAATCTCCACACAAGGGACGGAATAAAGCGAGCATAGGTCTTCTAACGACAGCTCGTTGGACCCGCAGGTTGTCCGGGAAATTACAGTATTAGTAATAATGCTCAATTTTTGCGGACAATCCCCCACTCGAACACATTTCCAACGTTGCCTAGCAACGGGTGCCGAGTGGCAGATAGAATCATTTTGTATGGCGTTACTGGGACAACAATAAAGATAAGCAAATTATGCAATCCTGTAACCCACCACCCAGACAACCCCATACAAATATCTTTCGCTTACCACTCGGCACCCGTTGCAAAGAAACGTTGGAACTGTGTTCGAGTGGGAGGATCGTCCGCAAAAAGTGAGCGATATTACTAATGCTGTAATTGCTCGGACAATCCCTGGGTCCAACGAGCTGTCAATGGAAGACTTATGCTCGCTTTGAAAGTCCCTTGTGTGTGATAGCTACTAGGATTAGAGTTCATTAGAAGAGAATCTGATAATGTCGTACTGGAAGATAAGGAGACTACTACTCGTAGGAGTAAGGGTATTCGTATGTTGACTGCGGGGTTTTCAAGGTTTATCAAGTTTTAAATCATCGCTTTGAACAAACAACAGGAAATTATAATTTACAAACAAGCATATGAAATGAACAAATTAGGTCACACTTAAGTTAATTGAGTTTTATTTGATAACCGAGCGGCTCTACGTCTGGCACGTTCTTTTCGCCCGGCCTATAGCTGTTGGATGTTGTGGTGGTTGGGGTTACGGCTGGTGTTGGATTGGTCACTGACTCCCGATAGGCCAACTAAGATGGTGCGAAAACAAGAGGGTAGATTACGGCCGCCCCTTCCTGACTGGCGGACAAGGCAACCTCCAACCCCCTTATCTGTATTCGAAAGTTTTGGTTCATTTGTCTTTCATCGGCCCACCCTTTTTGAGCAGCAGTGAGCCGTTGGCGTAGTGATTTAATCTTAGTCGGGTCCACCCAGGTGGCTTTTGTTTGATGAACTTCTCGGGTTAGCTGAAGGATTTGTTCGTGTATAGATTTGTTAGTCTGCTGGGTACGGGCCAGTTCCGTTCGTAGCAGTTGTAGGGGGTCCATTGCTATAATTAATAATATTCGAATTAATAGATGTTGACTCAGAATTGTTTAATATGCATGTCTTCCAACATAAGAAAATTTTTCTATTGTAATAATCAAACAATCAAAAATGGTCATACAAGAGAACAAACTATTTATTAAAAAGAAATTTTTAACTACATCGGGGATGATTGATCAGTCTAGAAGGTCTCCACCATAGAACGACGGTTCAGGAGTCTGTGAACCCCCTCTCCACCCATTCTTCCGGAGAACAGTTGGATATTATCATCACGGGTCACTTCGTGTTACGAACCCGAGTGACTTTAGGCCTGTTGGGGTCTTCCTGGTGGTTGAGTGGAGCCTTGTATTGAGGTGGGTGACGGTAGATGTTGGCGGTTCGACCGGCTAAGAGGTCCTCCTCAATGTCCGCCAAGTATTGGCGGGCCCTAATCACCTGTATGTCCACTTGCCACTGGTGGTTCTCGAGACGACCGAGGAAATGGCGGGCATCTTCGCGGATCTCCCAGGCCGGGCTCCACTCCTCCCATTGTTGGTCAGCCAGCCCTGGGTTGTGGTCACTCTTCACCGATTGCCCGTTGAGTTGTTGGGGCTCCGGTCGGGAAAACTCGGGACATGAATATAGGATGAATAAGCGTGAATATCCTTATGATATGGCATTATCTAAGGGCATTGAAAAGGCAAATTCGATCTTTGTAAAATGTAAACGAAAAAATTAAAATTAAAAAAAAATCAATTTGATTCATATTAATAGTTAGACTGAAAAAATTAAAAATCTTATTAACGCTCCTTGTTTAAACCTATCATTACCTTAATTATTATTGTTTGATATCAATCAGGAAAAGAAAAATAAAAATTTAATATGGGAGTCAATTTAGTAGATCTGCACGGCTTCCCTCTGCGAAACTCTTGATCAAATTATTTATAGGAAATATAGGAGGATTCTTAGGTAAGATTTATTAAATCAATTTTCGTACTTTGTCGATAAGCAAACTAGCGTGATTATTTCTATTCCTAAACTTACTTTCGAAATATCCATAAAAATTTCTCCTGCCTAGCTGCCATTAATTCTTTGGACTGAACAAAATTAAGATAATAGAAAAAATTATTTAGTAAAATGAATATGATCGTCCTGGGCATGTATAGGCGATAAGTCTGGGAGTTAGTAAGTCTCAAGGATAAATCTCCAAATCTTCATTTTTCCACATCAACAAGATTAGGAATGATGAATAAAAATGAACTTTTTAAGGAATGGAAAAATTTCTATCGGAAAAACCGTAGAAAGAAATTTTGTACCATAATTATCAATTTTATAATTTATTCTACTATTCCATACTTTCCAACTTTAATTTTGAGCCGTTCATTTCTAATATTATTAAATTTGGTTGATCAGAAAATTTCACTCGTTCATTATTGATAATAGGGAATTTTACTAGCGAAATATGATCAGAAAGCATTTTGTTAGCATGATTTATTATTTATAAAAGTCGAAATGGCCGTATTGATCACATAGACATCTAAACTATACGTATACCTATAAATAATGATACAAAAATTTGGTTTTAAATTAGCTTCGTGAAATCCATGGGAATGTTCGTAAAAAATCTTTTGGGATTTATATTGTTTATTTATTTCTATGAATAGAGTTAAATATATTTTGATGAACAGAAAAATTGTAATTATTCGAAACTATTAATAAGAGATAAAACCTGAAATTTAAAATGTCTCTAAACAAGGTTATTTAATTGAAAAGGGTGAAAAAATTGCCTATTCTATTTATGCGGTTGTTATTACGTGATTATTCGAAATGAAATTCGGAACTTACTCCTAGTTTGAGGGTCGGAGTTCGAGGTTGCTCCCCTGCATGTTCTCTGGTTGGCTATATCTCCGATATCTGGCTGCATGTTCAGTAATGTTAGAGGAAAAACAAAAGTCACGTTTAACAGCTGCGCTCATTTATATCTTTACGCATAGAGTTTCAACGGGTGTGTGCACACGCGCCGCACACTGATTGGTAAGGAATATGAACATTTATAGGAAGAGAATTTTTGTGGAAGCAATATCCCTAAATACTAATCGTGGGTCAATTTACTTTTTCTATTTATTGATACAGTCTGTTATATTGATTTTTGGAAGGATTATTCGAAGAGATTGGATCGTGGTTTTAATTGGTGACGTGTCCGGATGTGGGTGGATTTATGGATTTCCAGGAAAAAATTTGGTAATTTCAATCGACAACGTTCAAACATTCTGGGTAGGCGACGGACAAATTTGTATTAATCAATTTTATGGAAAAAATAATTTTTGTTGCTTAGCTACATTACCGGTTGAATTTTCAGTGAATTAGCTACTCGTGGATGCGGGTCATTGGAGTTATGTGGCTGCAAATTTCGATTTACTCTTTAGCGACATTTGGGCGAGACAAAATTGGGTAAGATTTTACTCGAGTAGGTAATCAGGTTAAGATGAACTTAAATTCTTTTCCCTTAGGATGGATGTTGACGTTGACTGACATTACTAGTTAATTACCGTTGAATTTTGCCGATATTCCCCGAGTCGCCTGACATTTAGGTGCATTATTTTTCCTTTGATAATTGTCAACTAAGTTGGAAACCATAGCATTGGTTCCCGTGATCAGGTAATCTTAAAAGTTTATAACCCATGATTGTCATTGATTAGACATCGGGAATGTTTATTCCAAGTGGCAAATGCTTTTACCTTACGATGATTATGGTATCCTCCTCAAATCTACTCGGTTGTATTTTCATGAGGCAATCTAGATTGTTGGGATTCGCTAATTATCTATTTACTTATTATGTTGGAGTTATTTTGACGCCGTTGTTATTGGTTCAATTATACCTTTCTTGCTACTTATGATATTCGTGATGTGAATTGCTTTGGATTTATTATGTTTGGAATAGTTTATTTATTTGGAAATCTCTAAATTACAGCTATAGGTAAGTTACCTTTGGGTGTTATACTTCATTAATGGGTGATTTTACCGGGAACCTTATCCAATGTAGAGTTATTGGTATGCGGATTTATAATTCAGAAAATTGTTACAAAAGTATTTCTACAATGTGCGAAGTTAAGTTTTACATTTAATTCTCTAGGGATTTTCTAATCACTGCTTTTCCATGAATTCTAATTTTAACTTTTATTTAAGACGTAATAACAACGATTTTACTTTTGATTTCCCTCGTCACCATCCCTTTTACTTGGCCTTAGACGCATTGTGTTTACGTTATAATTAATGAGTGCCCACTGGACTACTCAGTGTGGTGATTTTGAGCCGTGTGTAGAGTAACTTAGGTCGATTTTAAAGAAATCGAGAAACGAGGAAGTAGCTAAAAACCACTTCCTTATTTCTCCTTTCTTCTATACGGGAAAATATTGACGTTCTGATCCCTGCGTTCCGCACGCCGGGTCTTCACGGGCACAGATCATCGGCGATATTCCACGCACTTACAAGAATCTGAATAACATGTTGATTTTACTTTCTTGTGGTGTGTCTTTGGCTGTGGGCCGGAAAAATTTCGACAAAAACGAATAATTAATGAAACAAAATGATTTTATACTTTATAAATATTTTATTAATGTTAAAAACAATATAACAAATTACTTGTCCATAATGAAAATCATACAAAAATACTGCTATCCCCACGCCAACATCCAAGCAGAGCTCTACCGAGGTTGCGAGGATGTGACGTGGAGAGAGTTTCCAAATAAAACTCTCACTCACCTAAAATTAGATTTTTAAAAACTGCTAAATGATTTCAAAAAACGATTCTAAAAAACGATTAAAATTTATGTGAAAATGCATATGTATATATACCTATATTTTGTCCCTAACCTTGCGTGTTCTTTTTGACTTAGTAAAACAAATTTTGACCTTGGATTTTTCTAGTGTATTCTAATCTGAATTTTTATTATTTTGAAATTTTATTTGACAATTTTTTCTTTAGATTTTTAATTGAATTATTTCTAATTCAAATTATTTGATTTTTTATTTCATTTTCATGAGATTTGGTATTTTTAATAAATTGTCAAATTTTGGTCAAAATCATTGGGTTTTCGTGTTGTTTATATTTAATTCGTGCGGATCTTGGTGCATTTTGTTATTATTTTAATTTTATTTTTATGTTTATTATTTTATATTTTATTATCTTTTTTCTCATATTTGATAGGGTTTAGTTGATGTTTTAATATGTTTGAGTTTAAATTTGCATGTTATATTTGCATGTGTGTTACCGATTCATTTAAACATTTACAAGGTCGTTTGTGTTCTGCCCCAACACTACTATTACCTTTGTTATTATTCTTATTATCATAATTACCATTATATTTATTATTATTACTATTATTATTATTATTATTATTATTATTATTAGTAGTAGTAGTAGTAGTAGTAGTATTTTCCTTACTATCATCATTATTATTATCAAATTTTTGTTAGGGATTCGTCCTTATTTCTTGGCAAAAAATATATACTTTGCTTAGATAAAAATTTAGCCGTAATCCATACTTATTTTACAGTTTTCGATAAAGTATTCTTGTTAATTCGAAAAGTTTTAGCAGTGTTCCGCCCTTATTTTACGGTTTTATCAGATTATCATACCAACAATTGAGCCGTATTCTCCCTTTACTTTACAATGTTCGCTGAAGTATTTCGATTAATTCGGAAACATTGAGCAGCGTTCCGCCCTTATTTTTTGGTTTCAAGAGAATATTATACTAACAATCGAACCACATTTCACTTTTACTTTACTATTTTCTATAAGTATTTTAACTAATTCGGAAAATTTGAGCAGCGTTCCGCCCTTATTTTACAGTTTTATGATAAATGTTTTAATTATTTCCGAAAATTTGCGCAGCGTTCCGCCCATATTTTCCGTCTCAATTCAACATAATTTATTTAATTCTTATATATTATTCAAACATTATTTTTCCTGATTTTAGTCGTTCGGATGAATCTTTTTCCGATGGCTATTCATTTTAACTGTTGCAACTATTTCGCTATTTTCCCTGCTACCCTTTCCCTTTATCCTTATGATCTATTTATGTTCATATTACATTTAATGAGTGCCTACTGGACTACTCGGTGTTAGAGATTTTGAGCCAATTGTTGTTAAAAATTTATATGTCTATTTTTCAGGAAACGGATGATGAAGGAGCAGCCAAAAGACTACTCCCTTACCTTCCAATTTCCCCTATATACAGATAATATTGACGTTCCAGCTACTGCGTTCTCACGCCGTAGCCTTCACGGGCACGAACTATTGGCGGACTTACACCCCACCTACACAGTTCGATAGTGTGTTTTGTTTTACTGTCTTGCGATATGTTTTGGCTGTGGGCCAAAAAAGAAATAATAAATAAGTTTTACCATATCATTTGAGTAAAAGTTTCAATGCACAAAATTGTTGGCTTTAAAATATTTATTTGGCATACATCGTCCATAAATTCATCCGGCAAATTGGCATAAAATCATCTTGATCACAATTCATGTCAATAATTCATAACACTTCGTAAATTCGCATAGTAGCAATCATATAAATAAATTGGCATAAAATCATCTTGTCATTAATTCATAACACTTCGTAAATTCGCATAGTAGCAATCATATAAATCAATACCCGTGCACTATCTGAGAGTTAACGTGTTCAGTCAAAACACTTATCAGTGTTAATTGGCTGAATGCACGGCTCTCAGGTAGTTATGCACACTAACTCGATGTATACTAAAAAATTTTTCTTTGAAAAATAAAACTGAAAATTTATCAAAACACATCAGTATAAATTGTATAAATTGTAAATCAGTATAAATTGTAAATCAGTATTCTTGTATAAATATATACTTCGGAGTTAAAGTTTTGATTTTATTCTGGATGGTCGTGGAATCTTTTGGTGCCACTGACAAATCCCCCTAAAATCTTATATATAATAAGTATCTCAATAGCTATCGATGGGACAGATCTAGGGCCGCCTGGTGGATTAAGTTCCCTAGTTATGCTCGTGGGTCGCAGTAGGGTCTGGCAATTGCACAGGATCTCCACGCAGGGCATCGTTGAACGACTCGCAACGGCCGCTGAAAATCGGCCGAGGCGAGCAGAAATTAAAATCATTGGAAGTGCGACTTTAGTTAAGGGGGAATAAAGTTTTGTAGGGAAAATTTAAAACATCGTCAGGAAATTAATTGGAAAATCGAGTAGGAAAGGATAGGATAGTGTAGGAATGTAAATTTGAAAGTATTTTTTCCAAAAGTTGAATGATATAATCGGACAGAAGAGAGAAATGTTTATTAAAGTGACCGTAGAGGGTTGTAACTACTTAAAATCATGGGAAATGTACCGGGAGTCAAAGAACTGGTAATCAAATTTTTAATATAGAGAAAGATAAAGGTAAATTAGGACAAATGTAGTCGATTCCGTGATTAAACAAATGAAATAGGAAATTTACCAAAAAATAAGGGAGGAACGCTGCCCAAATTTTTGAAGGATACCTTTATAAATAATGGGTAAAGATTATAAATAAGTATGAGAACTATAAGAATAGATGAGTAAGGACAAGGATATAGAAAGAGAAAGACGTAAGACCTTCCATCGGCAGTCCAGAACCCGAAAGTGAAAATATCATGAGGAGTAGTTCTAAAAATGGAGCTCACCTGCTCATGAATTTTCAACTCTTATGTACATTACCAACATGGCAATCACCATGGGTACATAGGAGGGATAGAATAATAATCTTGATGGCTTTTAATGGGTAGATGCACAAAAACCCTAGAAAAAATAAATAAAAATCAACCCTATTCACCAACAGTGTTAATTTTTTGCGATTAAACAAAATTCGACCTTGAAATTATTTGTGTTATCTAAATTAAATTTTTATTAATTTCTTAATTTAAATTGGTAATTTATTTTTAACATTTTTAATTAAATTTATTCAACCAAAAAATATTTTATTTTTATTTATTTAATTCATTAATTTTTACTTTTATATAAATGGTCATTTTACGGTCAAATTTTCTTGTTATTATTGTTGGGCTAGTACAAGGTTTTGTTTAATAGCACGCAAACACAACATGCAGATTTAAAATCGGACCCATAAATATCAAATAACCACCTCAAAATGCGAGAAGCACATAATTAAAAAAATAAAATTGAAAAACATAAAAGTAAATTAAAATATTAATAAATGCACCAAGATCTACACGAATTGACAAAAAATTAGCATAATAACAAAAGATTTGACCGAAAATTGACAATTTACGGAAAAAGAAAAGAGTTAATGAATAAATTGAATAAAAATAAAATAATTCTAGTCAGAAATGATTCAAATTAAAAGTAAATGAATAAATTGTCAAATAAAATCGAGAAAATAATAAAAATTAGAATTAGATTAGACAAGTAATATCAAGGTCAAATTTTGTTTTATCGCATGAAAATTAACACGCAAGGTTATGGTCACAGAATAGGTATATATACCAATCCATTTT
This sequence comes from Schmidtea mediterranea, assembly GCA_022537955.1. Classification (NCBI taxonomy): domain Eukaryota; kingdom Metazoa; phylum Platyhelminthes; order Tricladida; family Dugesiidae; genus Schmidtea; species Schmidtea mediterranea. The sequence goes on from CM039679.1 coordinate 93,670,818, forward strand.
AACAGAATTTTAACCATATTTTTCACTTAGTGAGCAAGCCACTTTCTAAGGAGCAACTCTCGGCAATAATTTCCACAATACGAAATCAAGCAACTTATATGTAAGCCCTACTTGATCGTATGTGTGGGAATCTTTTGTCGTTTATCTGAATGCATGACCCAAACTAATGAATGAACAATGATGTAGCTATTTGAAAATATGTATTTAAAGAGAGATTCTTCTATGTCGAAATTTTTCTGGCCCACAGCCACACAATATACAAATCAATAAACTCATACATAACTAGTCACACTGTGTAAGTGCGGTTTCTCCGCCTATAGTGTGTGCCCATGAGAGTTCCGTCGTGCGTAACGACGGTCTCGAACGTAAATATTATATTCGTTTATAGGGGTTGTGGGAAGATCGAGAACTAGTCTTTTGCCTGGCTGTTTTTCACCCATCTCCCGAAAAATCGACCTAAAATCAACTTAAAAAATCGACTAAATTGCTCACACCGAGTAGTCCAGTGGGCACTCGTAAAATCTAATATGAACACAAATTCCTTAGGATCAAATTGAGAGGTTCGGGAGGTGGAAACTCGATATCGATGTGACGAAAAGTAACTAAAGATATTAAAACTGATAAAAGTAAATAAATATATTAAAGCTGACAAAAGTAACTCTAGCGTAATACTTAAAGATATTAAATCTAACGAAATAATCAAATCCAACGAAATAATTAAAGATATTAAAGTTAACGAAATAGTAAAAGATATTAAATCCAACGAAATAATTAAAGATATTAAATCCAACGAAATAATCAAGGACATTGAATCTAATAAAAATAATTCGAGACGCTAAATCTAACGAGGATAGTTAAATATACTAAATCTAGCGAAATAACCCTAATGATAATCCCTCGAAAACGGCAAAACCCATCCTAATTTATTAAAAGTAATAACCATAAGTATAGTTTAATCAACCGGGAAATGTAATTAAACAGCGATGTGACGGGAAAAAAACTCTACTTTATCCCAGTTAACAATAATAAACATAATTGATTAGAAGCAATTAAAATAACTAAAATAACAAAGAGCATTTACAGTTAATAACGAAACTAAATAGAGGTTATTGAAAGTGACGATGACAATCATAATTTAGTAAAAGTAGCTAAAATAACGAAAAATAAGCATAGTTAGCGAAATTAATTACAATTGATTAGAAGTAACGAAAATGATTAAATTAACACAAAGTAATTGTAGTTTATTAAAAGTAACGATAAAAATTTTAACTTGGGAAAGACGACGGAAAGGGTTTAAATATTAAAACTACTAAAAAGTATTTAACGTGTAAAAACTCCCGAAGGTGATTAAATATATTAAAGCAAACGCAAGTAACTAAGATGCAAACTAGATATAATCAATGTCGAATCCAGATAGTTAGAAAAATCTAAATAGAATGTAAATACATGAACCTAGATAAATTAAGTGACAAAAATCGAAACGTGAATAACGCCCCACAACGGACCCAAGACTAAAATTAATAGACGGTATAATTTCTTAGGCAACAGTGAATGACCATCGTATAGTAATAAAAGGAAGGGAAATATTGAAAATAACGATTAAAATTACATCAAATATGATAATATCATGACAAAATCTAAGAAAATATAGTAATTCGATCACCATTAACCAAAGTAAATGCCACGAAATATGGGAGGAGTCAGCAGACGTTCGATCGTAGCAGAATCTGTTTACTCATCATAACAGCACAAGTGAAATCCATTGAGCGAAACGTGCGTAGGAACAGTGACCGACCGAAACTAGTTGACATGATTGCTTTGACTACTCAGTACGTCCAGAGCCACTGAGTGATGAAGAGGGATCGGATATCCATAGACCAACTGAGGGAGGAGAGAACCATGAGGCGAGTATCCAGCAAGCGAGAGTTTGTTTTCATAACCATTGACGACACAACAAAATTTAGAACAACTAATCCGCAATACCAGGATTTTTGCAATGGAGCAATGAAATGAGGAATAGATCTCCGATCGGTAAAATATATTTTTGAATGTCAGCCAACTAGAAATAATGATATGAAATAATCAACTGAGATCTAAATTAACTCACTCACCGTAATACAGATTACGAAATGGTAGTGAGTCAGGCCAAGAAATCGAAGCATTGATTTTCTCAAATTAACCGAGAAACAATTAAGCCAGATAAGATAAATAAACAATAATTAAAGATGATTTTCAGCTAGTTAAAAAGAGAAAGAATAAAATATTATGATATCCATAATTTAAGATAACTAAATGAACTAGAATTAACCAGAACAAATTGACTAATCAGGCAACGACGACTGATACCCGTTCAACATAAATACGCACTCAAACTTCAGAAATTATAACCAAAATTATTTCCAGCCAAAGACGTTTACAGGGTAGATACGATACCAAGGGACGGGCAGCAGATGGTCACCGGAAACGGTTGTCACTTAACGACATCGATACGAGGAAAAACCCTGATGAGTTGCAACAAGGTAATGCGCTTTTCTTGAAATGACTGTTCATCTAATGTATTTATGATTTCTTGCCCTCCCAATCGATGGATGACCCTAGGCCTTATACCCACGACTGCCTTATTTAACAAATAAATTAAAGAAAGCCAATTTTAGGATTAACATTATTTAATTAAAATTGTTTAGATCGCAGAGACCCGTATGGGGGATGAAGTGATGACTCCCGATTAACGCTTCAAATACCAAATGCTTCTACCGCTCGATATAGGCAAGCGCTATGGAATCAAGGATACGCCTTGCCTACATACGGAGGATCCTGTTGGCCTCGACGGCCCGATGATCGCGGAGATGAGATTGAATTACCGAGTATCGCCATCAAGCGAGAACCCGGTAGAAACCCGGCACCGGAGGCTCGCCAACAAGCAGAGTATACGGCTATGAAAATGGAGGAAATGGAGAAGAAATTCCATAGGAAGGCAATCCTGGCCAGGCAGCGATTGGAGCGAGTAAATCAGGACATCGCGAGCGGGATCATCCCTAGTACCGATGGATTTCCTCCGAACTATGGGGTTTCATTTGAACTAGATGACCCAAGACTCCTACAAATGACCGTCATAACGAAGCTGATCTTGCCGGAGAAATTGGTTCATCCAGCACTTCACAGTCGACTTGGACCCAGACAATCACGAGAGCATACCTATGCCAGTCGACACCCACGATAGGCATTCGCCAGTCGATTTCACCGAAACGCTCGTTCCAAGGATCGAAACGAACTTGAAAAATAATTAAATAACTTTGTATCATATAATAAATGTTAATCTTTTATTTCACTATTTGATTTTGTTCTCACTAAGAAAAATCATTTTCACTAGGATAAACAAATAAAACGAACTCTAACTATTTTAGAAAAACACAAATTCACGATATAGAATGCAAATAACGCAGGAAAGAGAATCGCAAAACCTCAACCAGATAATAATGAAGTAAATTAATACATAAGTTGTCACGAGACTCATAAAAATAACCCGTTAGAATTAATATTGTTCACAAAGATACTTAAGACAAGGGTGAATGAAATTAATTAATGTGCCAAATTCAATGATGATAATGATAAATGCTCAAATATTTTCAATTTAGGAATGGAAGCGACGAAAATCCTCAGCCGAGAATTGAAGTTCACCCATGTGTAGACTGATATGCATCTAATCGTCTTTATTGCCTTTAATCTGATAGACTGGCGAATCCCGTTTTACAAACTCTGGGTGTTGTTCCGCGACCTGAGCCGTGGCTCCTTCTAATACATTTGCGGCATTTGCCAATATAATAGCCCCCTCAGCTCGACGACGTTCACAGCGTCGCCTATTTTTACTGGGTGATGTTTCTTGCTGGTCTGTGGAGTTTATGATGACTTTCTGAACCCGATTTTCTGTAATGAGATCATCGCTACATCTCGTTAATCGATGAATCTGATTGTGAAGTGCCTTCACGGCTTCTGGGGCAAACCACGTACTCAACGTGCGCTCGTGTTCGGCATAGAATTTCTGGTAACTTGCTTGACAATGACGATGTAGCGTGTCTTCTGTAGAGGCATTGTGTTTGACTGGATTGGCTTCTTTTGCTTTTACAATCTTCGGGATTTTATAGTGTTGCACCTTTTTTCTTTGATTATGATTTTTAAAAATTAAAATTAAAAGTAAAAAAACAAGAAAATTAATTTTTTTACCGCTTTGGATGCTATGAAATGTCCGCATCATTCCATGCACGCAAACAATCAAACGACATTCAACGAATCATGGACATCAAGCTGAAGTACATGTGGGACACATTATTATTTATTTATGTATATTTCACAAAGAATTCTGGGTGGCAATTTATTGGTTCTTAGATTTTATCTCACACTTGGGAAATTTGTATTAAGACGAATGTCAATTTTATTTGTTGTTTACGTAACTTGACAGAAAACCGAACTATATTTTAAAAGATTACGTGCGATCTTTGGACACTTAGAGGACCTATTGTAGACCCGTTACGTTTGCATATTATAATCCGTCAAACTTTTAATCGGCTTATCCGTCCAATTTGTTATACTTTAATATATTTAGGGTTTTGCACTAGCGTGAAATTCAGTGAAATGGTGTCATTTACGGACTACCAGTGTAGAAAAATAATCTAATTTTTGGTTCATCTATAAATTATGAGTTTTTATCCAGTTTAATTTATCATAGAAAAATTATGATAAATCTGAAATTAATATATTAAATGATAAAAGAATCCAGAATGAATCAAAATTCTTCATGGATTGAATTACTATTAACATGAAATTGCGTCTCGGATGTTTTAATATAGTAAAACATTTTAATGTGGTTTTAGATCCAAACATGTGATAAAAATCGATAAGGTTAATTTGAAGGTATTAATAACAAAAACTCTGCTTAATGCAATACATTAGTAAAATTGGATTTTTGTGATTCCTCTCATTATAAACTTTCCGTTCTAATCGTAAAAATTTCAGGTCTCAAAGTCTCAAAAATTACATTTAAATAAACTGGTGAAATTTTAACTGCACGATTTTCTCAAATGCCGGTAATTTTCAGGTACTCTAAATAGAAATATCACAGTCGGTCAATAATCGTTTCTCTTCGTGCTCTCCTTCGATCATCACAATTAAAGATATTATCTACAAATTTAGGTTCTATAACCCAAAAGAAAATTCAGTATCTTTGTTGAAAACCATTATTAAATGCCATATAGATACCTATCGGCTTCTGTCGTGCCTCTAGTAAATATAAAATCGACAAGATTTAAAAAATGTTTTTCTCCTACTTAAAAATTATTTTGAATGTCATTCCTCTATAGTAAAGACGTTCTTCCCGTGATTTTGCTTCAGTTACCGCTCCGTCCGCCGTTCATGAATGCTGCGGTGAAGTCCAGTGGAGTCCTACTTTCGAGATTAGTACAAAGCTGACCTGTTCCACCAGACACCGATGGATAGAAAATGTTAAATTGACTCATCAACGTCCCTCAAACTCAACTGAGGGAATTGAATACCAAATCAACATTTTCAAACAGATGAATAGAATATATATATTTAAGGGGATCTATCACAATGCAAAAAGTATAGCGGCTATCCATGATAAATAAAATTTTAATAAAGAACATATAAAATATATTAAAGAAAAAATAAAATCACATCGCCACTTACAAATAGAAATCTTTTTCGAAGTTTTAAAATAACTATTCAAAATTTGCAGTGTTAAAAATTATGAAAATGGCTAATGTTTTTATACTAATTTCATGCTTGGGTGCGACCAATCATTTTTTTAGGGGTTTTCAATTGCTTTATTTATTTTAATATTTTTCTAATTATTTTTAAATATTATTTTCTTTGAATTTACATTTTTTTGGATATTCACGCTAAGTATTACTCTTTTTGCTTATTAAATCTTTTTTTGGTCGCCACTTCCGCCTATGTATTTTTTAAACCTTATTTTGCAAGGTACGCGATTTATTACAGGATTTTCCTATTTTTTAAAAATCAAAAAATATTGAAATCTCTTTTATTTGAGAAATCATAATTTTTTAATTTTCTTCCTGCATTTTTTTCGATGTTTCAAATCGTCAAATCATAAATAAATACAAAAAATCGATTTTATTATATTTACAAATATTTTCTAACAAAAACTGCCGCACTCAAAGTAACAACAAGAACCGAGGTAACCAATAGAGATTTCTTTAGAATTTCTTTGCTTTTTATAGTTTTAACTTGGTTTTGATCAGTGTTCCCGTCGGAATTTATCGTTTCAGCTGCTATTTCATCGATTGTTCGATTCTGCAGCTAAAATTCCGATAAAATATACAGAAATCCAATAAAATCGATTTAAACCTGATTTATAAAGTCCATCAAATATTGAGCCCGCTTTTCAATTTGGTGCGTAAAATCAATGCATTTCTGAGAATTCGATTTCAAGTTATCAACAGTAGACTTCTAATAATTTTTTTATGTACAAAATTCCATTTATAATTCAACAAACATTCACTATTCGATATTTTTCCAAATAGTATTTCTCATTTCTTTCCAAATGGAAATGCATAGCTTCAAGATTGGTATCAATAAATTCTGAGTGCTCCCCGATGTTACCGATCATTTCTAGCATTGTAATTGGCCTGTTGGAATTTTAAAAAAACGATAAGCTGAATTGGAAACAGAGAAAAATTGGGCGAAAATACATCAAAGGTGAACATTAAATAGATTTTACTAATATTTTAAATATATATAATATAATATATATATATATATATATATTGATGATAAAACAATAAATTGATTTTTTTCATTTTCCAATAAATGGAAGGGATAAAATGTTCTCAAACTCGTTTAGAAATGAAATCAATAAATCCATGAAATCATTAACACAAACAAATCTATAGATAAATATTATTGAATTTGTCTATTGATATCGTTTTTTATTTAAAAATTATACCAACAAGTTGAATTTCACAGCGCTATACATTTTTGCTTTTTAAGAAGACAGAAAAGAAGAATATTATTTATCAGGTGTACGAAATAAATGGAAATGAAGCATCATAATCGGATTAGAACTCTGTAAAGAACAATTTATCTGTTAAAGATATAGACAACCCCATAAGATTGGTAAGGAAAAATTCGAAAAATTGAAGATTATTGAGAAGGGAGAGATGAATTATCGACAGAGATCTGTCAAATAGACATAATGTAGACAAGACTGTGTAGAACATTATGAAGGGGACTGGAATACAAGCGTGCCAAGGCAATCTGGCCCTCTTTGAAGAATATTATAACTTAGTGAGCGAGGCTACTGAGTCTGTATGTTCAATACAGACTGGTAATGCGTGTCTGGTAAAAGGGTGTTTCCAGAGGGAAAGCCACCAAAATGATTCGTTTCGAAGAAATCGCCGACAATGTCTCATGTTCAGTATGTTTGGGAATGCTTACTCCTGGAATAATCGACTCTCACTAATACCGTATACTGGTTAGTGATGCCAGAAAGCAGCGACGGAATCCAAGGAATCAAGGCCTTTATCTCTTACAGGACAACGTACCATCCCACACAAAATGTGGATAAAATGCCAAGAAAGGCTTATGCTGGTTTAATAGCTTTGTTTTGACTCCAAGTTGTTTTCGTTTTTTATTACTTGAAGAAATATTTGCAAGAGCAGAGAATTAAAGGAAAAAATATTATTAAGTTTTTAATAATATCTTAAATCAATATCTTTTAATAATTAAATAAATTTGGCAACGATTTAATTAAAAGATAACGCCAATAAAAAACTTTTCGTACGATATATTTCGATAGCATAGCTATCATCTTCAGGTACTCAAAACCAACTAAATATATTATGAATTAACATTTAATTTAAACAAATTATTTTTTATTAATTTAATTTTGTAATAAATAAATATTTATAAAATATATTCAATTCACTTTTAATTAATTTAAAATTTTTAAAATTTTCACTTATAAATGTTGATTATAATAATATTTCTCAGTTTTCTTTTTAGTCGAATTGGGGTACTTTCCTGTTACGGTGACATCATTTAAAATAAAGGAGATAAAAGTATTTAATTTATTTCAAAAAAATATGAACATACAAATTTACTCGATTATAATCTAGTTTTCGGAGGCCCACAGATTTTTATTGTGTTTGAAAAACACTTCTACGTTCTCATGGTGGCGTTCCGAGATATTCTGTCTCCAAATAATTCAATCAAATATGAATTTAAACGATGTTACACTGTTCCTATGTGAAGTTTACTACCCAGTTAATTCTACTCAAATTCCCTCTGCCTCAATTGTCATTTTTGCAGGAAAAATAATTACTATCAGGATGTAATGTGCAGAAAATCGGAAATAGAGATCTGTTTTGGTCCTAGTGTTTATTGATGTTGAGGTAAATCTACGTGCCGAAAAAAGGTTAATGTGCGAACTGGAAATTTGTCATTCGTATGTATTATTATTTTCTTTCAATAAATGAAATGTTTACATTTCCTTTATTTTAATGTGTTCATGTATCAGAAAAGTGCCGAAATTGGTTTTTTATAATTTCATTATTTGATGAAATATTATCAATTTTGGAGACTTCCCGTCATCTCTATACTCAATTTTTGGAATTCTTTTTATTCATTTACGGATAGTTTCTCCGATGAATTGCGCGGTATTAAACCTGTTACAAGTAAAACGATAGGAGATCGGAACATAGACCAAACAGTCTTTTAGATTTATTATTAAACAAACCGATAAATCTACAGAACTTTGAAAAATTTCTAAATTTTTCAGAAACAGGTAACATAACATATTTTACTCGTTTCAAAACTAAATAAATTTTCAAATTATGATCAATTAATCAAAATAATTATTAAATCAAATTTATAAAATTAAATCAATTAAAAATATTTATTGTCAATCATTGCATTAATGTCAAATTTACAAAATCTTCTGTTGTTTTATTATTGTGTAAAACAATCAAACTTTGTATTAAATAAATAAATTGGTGGAATATGGAAGTTATCATTTTTTATTTATTCTAACATCGAGGGAAATCACGTCATAATGTAGATTTCAATAGTTTCGCTAGAAGAATTTAAGTATTCATTATTACGGATGCCCAGAATTCATAAGCAAGTTCTCTTAAAATGAAACCAAATATTTTAATCACATTATTGCTATCAATCCTAAATTTTATAAATCTTTTATTTATTTCACTATTGGCGGATTTCTATTTTCAATTTTCTCTATCTTTATTTAATTTTTTAACATCAGTCTATATTATTTATTTAACACAAATTTTTGATATAAGTTAATGTCAAAAATTCGTTTTAAATAAAAAATATTATTCGATAGCTTGTAAATAAATAATCATATTGTAAAAATTTAAAATATTTAAAAACTAAATTAATAATAAAAAATAGATTACTTAAGAGGTCTGCCGTATGAAAAATTAATTTTCTTGGAAACAGATAACGGTTTTTTATTTAGATCTTTCATGGCAATAATGACATTTTTGCAATCTTTTTCTGGGACGCCTAACTACAGAGATTTTATTTAAAATTATCTGTAAACTATGCTATATGGATTACTTCTTTTAATTTTGGTTCATCCATAAACTTTAAATCACTGATTGATATTCCTTGATCTTCCATTAGTTTTGCTAAATATGGTGCATTCAATGCCAACGAGAAAGATTCTATACATGAATGACTATGAATCCTGAAAATGATAGATTTAAACACGTTGACTGGTGTTTTTGATATAGTAAATCAATGTGTTAAACATTTTAAAACACAGTAAACATCCGTATAACACGGCACCGAAATTACGAAATTGACCTACAACACAATATAACATTTAAGAAATTGATACCTTCAATAATTTTTTTTCTCACGAAGTCTATAAAGTCATCATATGTCTACAAGTTTGTGTTTCAAATTAAACAAATAAATTTGTGGTTTTAATTTTTATTTCTCTATTAAATAGTCACGTAAATAATTAATTAGATTGCATACTTGCGAATACCTGTCTAGTTTATAACCGACATAGAAACACGTATTACTTTGCTTTTTTTACTGTTTTGGCATCTAAATTCTTTTGATAACCCTTCTAATAATGAGTATACTTCCCGCTGTGTAGCAAGTGCAAAACAATCCCACTTCTGTATAATTTTTGTATATATACCAATGTGCAATAGATAATGACCTAGATAACACGAAATAAGTGTTTACCAATTGGACTTATAGTTATTTAGTACTAATTGATGTTTCATGTTTACTTTAAATGTAACTTATTTTAATATAATAGCTATTTTATGATAATATTTTTTAGAAATTTTGTTGGATTTATTAACACTAAAACTATTGAGCCCGTCAAAATGACGGTTTTTTATATGGTAGAACTAGGTATATCAAATATGCTGGTAAATCTAGTGTTAACAATAAAGGTAAGATATATGATGTGTTACTGTGACGTGCTACTAATATCTTTTTATTTTATGGTCTATTTGTTTATTTACTAATTAAACAAATCTTTTAAAAAAAATTATCTAAAACAAAATAAAAGTCAATAAACGAACCGATTCACTGAAGAGAAGCTAAACTACAGAAAGAATCTCAAAGCGAAAGAATTAAAAAAAACTGAATTCAAAAATCAATAAAGAAAATTAAAATTAAAATTCACCAAAGAACAACTGGAATTAAAATCAAATTTTGCGATAGTTTTTTTGATTTATTCTTGCTTTTATCAGGCAGTTAAATCGCGTATCTTACATTTTGTTGTTTAATATATTTATTGTTTGTTCATTTTATAAGCTATTATTTTTTATAAAGCACACACACACACACATATCAGGCACCCCAACTGTCTTGAGACAGGGGTTTTCTTACAGGTGACTTGGATGGGTTCTGACATATTCTCTCTATATACAATTTTATAAACGAATATTAATTATATATATATATATATATATATGTGTGTGTGTGTGTGTGTGTGTGAAAAGTGAAATATGAAGACTGTAAACAGGCTTTTCTAACTCAACCGATGTCTTGGGCTGCATTAACAATTTTAAACTTGTGAAGGGCTGCACAAAAAATTACCATGTTTAAAACATTTATTGAAACATATGAATGTGTACAGCGGCTTGCGTATTTTACTTTTTGTTGTTGTTTCTATGAATGAATGTTAAAGATTTTACCATAATAACAGGTATAAATAAATGTGAACATATTTTGTGAATTTTAGTTTTTACTCAATATTTTAATAATCATTACATTTTTTAGCTGGGCCGCTAGTTTGATCATTGACAGCGAGAAAAATGAACATGAAAAATAAACTGCGTAATTTATCTGAATGATATAATGATTTTCGGAAATTCAACTGAATAGCACAATAGTAGATTGAACAATGCAATTACTAAAAAAAATTTATAAAGAAATAGATATTAATATCGGAAAATCTAAGTGTTAGAAGAAAATAATAATTTTTTTTGAAATGAGGAAAGAAAACTCGCATTTCAAAACTTAAAAGGAAATTAACGAATTCACTAGTTTTAGCAAAACTGATGAATGAAGATGAGTACATACTTGATAAAAAAATGGGCCATGTTATCTCAGGAACGAACAGGATTGTATGGAAAAAGTAATAGCAAATGCTTCAAAAAATATGACCAAATGTCAAAGGTCATATTTCCATAACAAGAAAAAAATTACTAGCCATATATACATTTGTATTTGAAATTTAAACATTTTCTTTTAGGTACGTAATTTTTAATTAGAACCAATTATCAGGCAATAAAATGGGAGAATCCAAATACTCCACAATATTGTATTTGGAGACGAGAATTAGGAATTTTCGGCATGATCGTCGAATACCAGAAAGGATTATAGCGTTTATTTTCGGATATTCAATAAAAATAGCAAAACTCAAAATGAATTATATAGCATGTTACAAATTATCTTCTTACATATAAATGTGAATGTTTATATATATTTTAAAATTGATAATTCTAATACAAAAATCGATTTAAATAATAAATTAAATAGCTATCTTAGAATATTATTAACAATAATTTTCGTACAATTTTTAATTGTCTCACAAAATAAAAAAATTTTTAAAACTCTAGAAAAAAGATAATAAAACACAGATTTTTATCGTGTTAGAAGCAAAAAATAATTAGTGTCATTTCTTTATATGGATTTGAAATGCCTAAAATAGAAATCTTTTAATACATTTTATATTAGATTCAATTTAAAAATTTCTATAAATAGATAGCGAACATACATTATTATATTGCCCATGCAATGCCGGATACACCGGCTAATAATCTATAAATGCGCAACATTAATTAATAATTAGAAAATTCGATTGAATGATTTTTAATTATTTTTTCATAAGATCTGTTATTTTCATTTGTATCTTGTATATATTTTATTTTTTAAAAGCACATTTCTGGTGGTGGTCGATAGTTATAAGCTTTTTTGTAAAAAACGAAACATTTTTTCGACTTTTTTATGGAGTTCGAGAGGTTTGACTGTAATTTTACCTTTCAAATCTTCAAAATGCCCAGACAATCGAGCATCCAGATAATCAATTATCGGATAATCGAGAGCCTACTGTATTCTACAAAAATGTGTCAGGTAACCGCACTATGAAACCCTTGGTTAAAAATAAAGCGTTAACATCCCGTGTATTTAAACAATTCCTGTAAATCTGCTGGCCAATAAAAAAGTATGTATTACCATGGCCATTTTTAATGAACGGTTCGAGAAGTATTTTGTACTTGAAGCAGCAAATATTTAACAAAAAAGCACTGCCTTTTAAGGTCCTCCTCTTGCTAGATAATGCACCCGGTCATTCAAAGAATTTGGAACATACGACGGGTTAAATCCAGCCATTGGATCAAGGAATGGTGTCAACATATAAAGCACGATACATTTTATAAAAATGGATTGTAACGAATTCTTAACAGTAATATAAAGTTTTTCTTAAATTGTATCCAGAATGTAGCTGGAAAAAAAATCAACACTTAATGCATGTTGAAGAGCCATAAGACTAGAAGTGGTTATAGCATGTATTTTTGAATTGGCAAATACCTTGGGAGGGGAACGATTCACGGATGTAGTAACTGGTGATATTACTGAATTAGTGACAGATGATGGTTTGGATGAAGATGATCTATTTCAGTCTTTCTCAAAGTGTGCGATAACGCCCCCTTGTGGGCGTTTGAGACCTAGAGCGGTGCGTTAAAGGGACCAGAAAAAATGGGGGCGTTGACGTGGGTTAAGATGGCGATGGTAGATTTGTAATTTCATTTACTTTATTCACTAAAATTAAAACCTATCTACTACACAATAACGAATAATTAGTTTCTATTTCTACCCCGTATGATGGTATAAAAACTTAAAATACTTAACATAGATTTCGTAGGATAGCCCGCACGCCGTACGCAATCAAGTTGTAACAAGTTTCAGTTAAATAACGCTATTGGAGCAATCCGGTAGCAAAATTTATTTACATGTAATACATTTTGTATATTATACAATTAAATAATCTTTAGGGGACGGTGGCAAATCAAATTGTGTCTTAAGGGGGCGATGGTTAAAAAAAGCTTGAGAAACACTGATCTAGTATATATGATGAACTTAACTGATGAACTTAACCGATGATCGTGATCCTGATAGGATCAATAATAATGAGGAAGAACCCCTGGAATTCATTTCAAAAATTGATCGGAAAGGTCTTAAATTAGGTAAAAAGGGAGAAAACTATCTTTTAAACTATGCTCCAATTGTTGAGCGGGTTAATCAAATTCAACGAGAACTCAATCAGTATCTGGTGAAATATCAAGAAATCTATAATGATTTTATCAAAAATAGAACTCAACAGTTAATAACAGGTTTTGTTACAAAAATAATACCGCAAGAATCTCCTACACAGTCTGCGAAAGAGAAGGCAGAATAATGAGGATTTAATGTGGTTATAAATCAGTAATGCACTATGATTTATAAAATGAATTATAATAGATGATAGTTGTCTTACACTACAGTTTAAGGTATAGGATTTAAACCTAAATGATAATATTGGAACGTGTGACAGAACTGAAGTAAAAAAATAACTTACAATTTGTCAGTAAAGCATAATGCATTAAATAAAAATTAAATTATTATTCAATAACATATATATATATATATATATATATATATATATATATATATATATATATATAATTTAAAATCAAATTAAATTTATTTTTAATTGGCCAATAATTATATTAAAATTCAAAAATAAATGTTACTCATAATTTGTCAGTAATAAAAATCAAATTAAATTCATTTTTTAATTTTATCAAAAATCAAAGTTTGAAATGATATACCCACTAGTGGAGCGGTTTACGGATTTAAACTTCATTGTACCGTTAGGGGGAAAATCGAATATTGGTGTACCGGCACTAAAGATCGGATCAAAATCAAGAGTTTGACGTGAATAAATAAATAAAGCTTGTGACAATAAATTTACTTGAATTTTATGCTCAGCTAAACTAATTATGAATCATAAATTCGTAAAATAAAATTGTTTTCTCTCTGTACCCCTTGCCAGTACCTCGCGTACCCCGGTTTGCAAACCGCTATGCTGCTATAGCCATGTGTAGGTGTTATTCCTTGTATAGTAGCTTGTAGGCGGATAGAGACACTGTAGCAACCTTTATCATAACATACCTCACGGTGGCATTGGGAACTAATCTAGCTTATATTAATTGATTTTATCGCTAATATTGTAAGTGTTAATTAGAAAACCAAAATGAGATTAATGCACCTCAATACATATCCGGGCATATGAATTTATAACCGGGCATTGTAGCATATAATCATGGTCTCACGGTAGTTATGGATACTGTATCCAATCAGAGAGAGCGACGGCGGATTGGGTGGGACTCGGAAGGCAGTAAGAAAATACGAATTTACTTAGATTTTAATAAGCAAAAATGGAAACAATGGCAATTTTGGTAACCGAGTGTCCATTGGAACGAGAGACGCAATACAAACCCAATATGTTCGATATGAACACTTGTACAATGAGTTATTGGTTACATTGTGGAAACATTTCTTACAGGAAATAGTCTCAAAGGTTTACAAAGTTCGGGCTGAAATATCAGACTCAATCTTCATCAGATCACCGCAAAACCCCATGAGCCCCTTTCTTATGCCATTTCGGAACATAAATAAATGGAAATATAATAACCACATAACTCGAAAAGCACAAAATACAAAATAATCGACTAACAAATTGTCTCCAATATCTGTGAAACTGACATCGTGGTCACCGGTTTTGAATTTCAACGCATACTGGCTCCAGGTTTTATATAATCTTACATTGTGTTGAGCATTTCCCGAATACACATTTATCGTATCAGACAGTTGAATAAATCCCTCATTCCATGCAAGATCAGCTGCAGTATTTCCAAATTTATCAACAAGTTTGGCATTAGCACCGGCTATTAAAAGGAAATTGCAACAGGCAACATGGCCTTTAGTTGCAGCAATATGCAATGGAGTTAATTTTTGATCATTCTATTTGATGATATTTAAATGAAAACATAGCAAAAAGCAATTCATTATAAATTACCACTGAATCAACATCGGCACCAGAATTGATAAGAATTTCAATCATTTCCCAATAATCGTATTGGGCGACATAATGTAGAGTCGTGTGACCATATTCTAGAGTACTCAAGTAACCTTTTGCTCTTACATATCCACCAGAATCAATTAATAATTGAAGACATTTAACCAATCCTGCAACCGTTTCGGGATTTTTATCTGTTCCCCATGTTCCAGAATTTCCTTTACAAAACAATGCTAACAAAGCGGTTTTATTACTATTAGGCAATTTATAGTTGACATTGAATTTTAACGATAATAAATATGCAACAATTTCATAATTTCCTAAAAATAAAATTACTTTCTGAATTTCTAATTAATTCATTACCTTCCATGGCAGCAACCATAAGAGGTGTATCCCCATTTTTTAAAATAATTTCTTCGTATTTATTGGTTGTTGAAATATTACAAATGGGATTTTCATCCTCGTCTTCATCACTAGATTCGTCTTTAGAATTATCACTAATAGCATCTCCATTTTCACAAACGCCATTTACACTCTCACCTTTAGAATTCTTTTGAGTTGTAGATTGATTAGACACTTTTAACAAACTTGGGATTAATTCTTGAACCCCGGAAAAATCATTTGATTGAATACATTTCAACAATTTATCTTTTGGTGTTTCGACCACATCAAATTTTACAGCCTAAATATATTTATCAAATAGCTAGTGTAAATTAAGCGATTATAGTTAAATTATGAAACGTGTGACATAATTTGAAATATAAATATTATAAATCTTACAGTCTGCTCATAATGATATGGTTCTAGAGAATTGTATTCATAATCTGAATCTTCAAAGGAAAAATCAGACCCATCTGAATCTTCATAATCATACATCGTAAACTATTTAGTAATTATTTTTAATTTATAATAAAGAACAAGGACTAAATTTACAATAAAGAAAAATCTTTAGCCTTCAATAGTAATTGAATTCTATTTTAAAAGGATGAATATTAAAACAACAACTTGAAAGTATTAAAAAACAAAAATTAATTTAATTGTTTAATAAAGAAAAAACTCATTTATACAAGAAATGTGGCAATTAATATAAAAGTTTCAAATAATAATTTAATTTATAAATAATGAAATAAATAATAGTTGATAATATTCAATGATTTAACGCTATCTAATAATTATGATTCACAAATTTAGTACATTTTTTAATTTTTGGGCTAGAACACAAAAAGCCTTGGAAAATTGTTTAAACTTGTCAGTTACACGGCACGAAAACCTAGCACCAAGTTGAAATCCAAAAAAACAAAAATAAAATTACAACAAAAATGCATCAGATATAGCACGAAATGTAAAAATAACATGAAAACAGAAAATAGAAAATAGAGCAAAAACATAAAAAATAAAATAATTGTTGTTAGAAAATCTCTAATTGAAAAATAATGAATAAATATCCACACAGTCGAAAATAACTGAGAGTCCCAATAAGACCAATGCCCGTGATCTACGGCGACATTAACCAGTTGGCCTCTGTAACTTCAATATTCACAGCACTATTGATGAAATACCAACCCTCTGTTATAGTAGCAACATTACTTAGTAACGGGAGACAGGAGGGTACATTGACAATGTTGTATCAGTACATAATTATTGGTGATTCAGAGTGTAAGTAGTCAATAACTAGTCAGTTACGAAGTAAGTTTTATTCCTAGTTATTGGTAACTTAGTAAGCGTCTAGATAATCAGTAATTAGGTATTGATATCTAGTAGTTTAATACCTAGTTATTGGGGACCTAGTAAGTGTGCAAGGTTTAAGCTTGTGGAGCTTGATTATTTTAAGGAAATATGTACTATTAGATAATTAAATTAAGAAATTCTAAAAATAGTAATAAAATATTACTAGAAATACTTGAAGACGGTTGTAAATAACCTGTAAAAAAACGAGACATAAATATTCAATATTTATTTTGATGACAAATATCAACACACTCTTTTCTAGTTCTTCATTGTGTTAGACCAGAACAGAATTTTGTTTAAATGGATTGGTAATACCATGCAAAAATAACACGCAGATTTAAAATCAGACCCATAAAACATCAAATAACCACTTTAAAATACGAGAAAGAAATAATTAAAATATAAAATCGAAAACATAAAAATAAATTAAAATAATAACAAAATGCAACAAGATCCGCGTGAAGTAAACATAGAAATAACAAGAAAACACAGAAATTTGACAAAAAACTGATAATTTAGTTAAAGAAATATTTCAATAAAAAAATATAGAAGAAACGAATTGTCAAATTAAATCATGAAAATAATAAAATCAGAATTAGATTAGACAAATAACTCTAAGGTCAAATTTTGTTTTACTGCACTAAAATTTACAAGCAAGGTTAAGGTCACAGAACAGGTATACATACCGATTTATTTTCACAGAATTTTAACTTGTTTAACTTGTTTAACTCGTAAAACTTGTTTTAACTTTGTTTTAACGACAAAAATTTTGAGAAATCAAATGACTCATTTTAACAACAACTCTCACAAATTTATTATTCAAATCAGTTCAAACTTTTCCATACAGCGTACAAGTATCTTCACGGTAAGCCCTGCTTGACGCTTTTATGGGAAATGTTATGCGTATGAAATGCTAATTATATGCCAAGCATGTTATGATGTTATCCAGAATATATATTTGAAGAAAATTATATTTTTGTCGAAATTTTTCCGGCCCACAGCCGATACACCACCGCAAGAAAGTAAAATCATACACCCCAATCGAGTTGTGTAAGTGCGGTTCATCCGTCAATAACTCATGCCCGTGAAGGTTCCGGCGTTGTTCACGCCGGAACCCGAACGTCAATACTATCCGTTATAAGGGAATTCAGGGGGTAAGTGTGTATTCTTTTGGCTACTCCTTAATCAACCGTTTCCTATAAATTCGACCTAAACTTATCAACTCGCATCGGCTTAAAATCATAAACACCAAGTAGTTCAGTGTGATACTCGTAACATTATAATATCGACACAAATAACCCTAAGGTCAAACAAGTGAATGGAGTGAGGGAAGGAATCGAGAAGCGTTGTTACGTCAAAAAATTTAAGCACGTTACTAATATAATATTTATATAAAGGTAATCAAATAATTTAAGCACGTTGCTGACAATAGTATCTATACAAAGGTAATCAAATAATTTAAACTTCTTTCTAACGATAATATTTATATTAAATCAATTAAGTAAGTAACCCTAACACTAGCTAGCTAAATTAAGAACTTCACGATAGTAGCATTTAAACCGAAATTAGATAAAATAAATAGGTTAAAACCAAAACGATAGATCTTGAATTTTCGCGAACGAAAATCATCCCCTCGAAACTAAATAACTCACCGAGTTACGACGTGAAATCAATAGTTCTTAATAATTAAAAGGCTTACGATAGAAATGAATAAATAGCTCCAAAAATTCTGAATTAAATTGAACAGGTTCATGACGCGGATACTAAATTACTGAATTAACTCGGTTTATGCAACAAAAATTCTAATACTAACGATGGCCATATCAACAAAACTAAAACCTCGTTAGAATTAAAATGAAACCACCTCCCTTAAAAATTGAAACCCTTTGAGACGATGATATTAGAATAAATCGAACTACACTATAAGATTAACATAATACTCTGAGATCAACAATTCGATCCCCAAAAGTACTAGGAGTATTAATATTAATTAATTGATCACGGCTAGGTACACAGTACAGAACATAGAGGTAGACCCAGTTAATTTACATCAAAATATATAATAGTAGAATAAACCCCGTACCAAAATGGAACACCAACTCCACTGCGAATAGTCAGAACATAATAAATGAAAACGAGATAAAAAATTAAAATCATAGTAATGACAGTCAGTAAAAGCTGATAACTAATCGATATCGAAATAGAACTTCTTGTCAGTCCGACAGCAAGCCAGTAGGAGATCACCTGTTGAACTCGCTCGGTTTCGCGACCATAAACTCGTTCATTATAAGCCAATGACGGAGGAGCATAACTAGTAGGCAGATATTGAAGGATACAACGAGTAGACATCAGACTGAATGTAATGAGACTGAGAAGTGAAGATAAATAGACTAGAGAGAAATATGATAATATAATTCACGTATCGAAGATAAACAAAAATTACTTACCGATTGCAGTGACTGAACGGTATAGTTAATATAAAATTTCCATAAATTGTGAAATCGAGAAGTACTCAATCATAATAAATCTCAGAAAAAATATACACCACCTGACACCACATCAGCAATATCGAAGAAATAATTTCAAACTCATTGACTAGCAGATTATAGATTATTCCACGTCACCGTGAACAACAAATGCCGATTTATTCTGTAGTGTGTTGGTTAGAAAAACTATATAAAGGACCAGCACACGAGTTAGAAAATTCATTTCACCATTATTGAACAATATGCATAAACCAACCCAACAAGTTCACACAGATGTATCGAGAGAGGAAGATCACCATTATCGCCGAAGACAGGAAAATATTAATAAGAAGACCATGGAGAGTAGAACTGAAAAGCAAACAGGTAAACCTTCATCATATTATCAAGCATTCATTAAATATAATCTTAATTTTATGTGTCGACTGGTATGAACGGAATGTATTCTAATATCATCAGAGGTAGTTTATGATGAAACCCGGCTCAAGTCGGACAAGGATCAGACACAAGAGAGCTAGTAAATCCCAAGACATGACTAAATTTTACAGAGATGAAGTTTATCCGACAGCTGTTAAAATGCCAAGGCTTTTCCAAAGAAGAATATAAGGAAAATCGCATAATTTCCAGGAATTTTGACGTCAGACGGTTGTAATAAGCCAAGAAACTGTCGATCTTGAATAATAATTGTGAGGCATAAATTAAATCCTAATCGATATCTTACTTGTTTTATTGATTGTCTATTGATATTTTAGTAAAAATGAATTTGAATTACTTAATATAACTTTAGCTAAGTATGCCTGAAGTACCGACGTACCATAGAAATCATTTTCCGGAATAACTATAATTTCAGTCCGATGGAGAGCCATATACGCAACAATTTATCACGAGAGATCCAAAAGATCAAAGCAACGTGGGTAGAGCCAACAAAGATGAAGTCGCTGTACCAAAAATTGATCACTGCTCAGCGTAGATGGACAGAGGAAAGACAGCTCTGCCAGGCACAGAAGACATAAATCCGCAGCCTGGAAGTGGCCTTGTCGGCTTGCAAAGAGGACAATGCCATAACGAATCCACTCGTATTCGCGCCGGCTCAGTTGGCATACAGAGATGCCACTGACGCCACCAAGCCAGCGGCGAAACCCTTACTACGATGTCCAGGTAAGGCAGAACGCGCTAGGCGTCGCGTCCTACCAACTTCTACGTCAAGCTGAGATAGTTAATGTATCCATAAATAAATTTTGGTGTTATTTCATTGTCTCTTTTCTTTTCGTTTTATTAATTTGTCATGTTGAAAATAAAATCGTTTAACTGGAGTCATGAGCCAGGGATCGGACAAGAAATGCTTTAAAAAGTGTTAATTTATGTGAAAGGAGTCAAGAGTAGGAAAATCGCACACAGACCTTCTAACGGTAGTGCGTTGAACCCATCATGAGATCGGGCCCTAGCAGTTCTTTTGTAGCGCTCACCTTTGGCGATCTCATAACCAGTGGTCGCATTACCAACGTTACTTAGCAGCGGGTAACCATTTGGGGCGAGAAACGCTACATGTATGGGGTCAAGGTTAAATACCACAAAGCCCACAGTTGTGTAACATCTAAAAGGGTGGTTATTGGTATTTTAATTATTCATACAGGATACCTTCGTATACGCAAATATACCAACATTCAAAAACAATCATCAAAAATCAAAAATAACCTTTGATCTTAAAACTAGAATTTTATCATATTATTACGAAATATGTTGATTGTGGTGGGTTTCTGGATGTTGAGATTTTGAAACTTTATGGTTGTTACCCAGACAACCACATACAAACATTTTCGCTTAACACTCGGCACTTGTTGCTAAGCAATGTTGGAACTATGTTCGAGTGGGTGGATCGTCCACAAAAATTGAGCGCTATTACTAATGCTATAATTGACCGAACGAACCATGGAACGATAGAAGCCCTGTGCTCGATTTCGATTTTCAGGTCCCATTCTTCTCTTATTTCTTTTAAATGTTAATCTATACCGCAATATCATTCATTCTTATGTCCAATCCAATAGTCCTTCTTATCGTTGCTCGTATTATCGACTTTTGCCATGGCCTGTACACTCTTTGCTATGTTAAATATCCTCACAGTATCTCTCTTACCCTTTTTTGTTTAAATGAATTGGAGATAGCACACAAACATAACAGGCAGATTTAAAATCAGACCCATAAAACATCAAGTAAACACCTTAAAATGCGAGAAAGACATAATTAAAATATAAAATCAAAAACATCAAAATAAATCAAAATAATAAAAAGATGCACCAAGATGCAAACAAGATGCACGAAATAAACATAGAAATAATAAAAGAACATAGAAATTTGACCGAAAATTGACAATTTATTTAAAAGAGCAAGAGTTAATGAAAAGTAAAAGTCAATTTTTCATCCATTTCCTGAAAAATCGACCTAAAATTCTTATCATACATCGGCTCAAAATCATATACACCGAGTAGTCCAGTGGGCACTCATAAAATCGTAATATCAACATAACTAATCCTAAGGTCAAATAAGGGAAGGGAGTGTGGGAAAGAGTTGAGAATCGTTGTTACGTCGAAAATAAATATTAAAATAATTTAAGCATTTTGCTAACGATAATATTTATATCAAAAAATTAATCAAACAAATTAACCCTAGCAATTAGATCACTAAATTGAGAATTCTACTAACGTTAATGTTTAAGCCGAAATTGGATCAAAATAAATAAGTTCAAAACTAGAATGATAAATTGAGAATTACACTAGCGATAATAATTATATCGAGATTAAATCAAATTAAATAACCTAAAAGGTTAGAACGTGAAATTGAGAGTCCTTAATAACTATAGTATTTACGACAAAAATTAATAAATAACCCTAAAATTGAGACTTAAATTGAGAGTGTTAGTATCGATAATATTTAAGCCGACAATAACTCATAAAATCAATAACCTAAATTGAATTTTTAAACTGAAAATTCTGATACCGACAATATTCACGTCAAAGAAACTAAAAGGTATTTAAATTAAAATGAAGTATTAAATTGAGAGCTTTAATTCCAACCAAGTTACTTTTAACTTGAAACCCTCCGTAACGATTATTGCATGCAAAAAACCGAAGAATTTCAAACCCCCGGTTTTCGGTTTTTTGAAAGTGAAAACCGGTTTTAACCGGTTTTTTTAAATATAAAAAAGTTCCTTTAAATATACAATAAAACATACATTTTGGAGCTGTAAATCAAGGAAAATAAACAAAAATACAAACAATATTCAAAATTAAGCAATATTATTTTTATTTAAGAATTATATAAAAAAATTGAAAATTAACATAACTTCATTATTTAATTATACATCAAAATTAGAAAAAAGAAAAGTAACATAATTTATAATTATGGATTTAGTTTTTTAATAAAATAATATTTTAGAAAAATTAATGCGTCCAAATGCTCAAATTTCATGGATGAACGTAGTTTGGTACAAAAATTACCGGCTATCGAAAAGACTCTCTCACTTTCTGTTACTAACGTTACTAACGATGATATTGAATATGATAAAACCATTTAAAAACCACGATGATAGGGTTAATGTGATATTTTGATATTTGCAATTCGGTTCAGAAAAAGCTTTTTCTAATGATCACCATATGAGTATCGAAGTTAATTAATTGACCACGCTTCGAAGTAAGCTATAAATGATGTTGGGAAAGACCTAGCCAAATAATATCCAAAATATGATTTTTATAAAATAGAATAAACCCAACATCAAATTTGAAAGCCAACCCCCACCGAAAATAACTCAAACGTAATAAAAAAAGGTAGTATATACAATTGCAACCATAAAAATGATAATCTACACCCCGCGAGATCATTAAACTAAAGAATCATTCATGAAAGAAGAGCACTGGGATCGGAAACATCATTAGTCGGACAGCATGCGGGTAGGAGAATAATTGGTGAACTTCATTCGATTTCAGACCATTCGGAAATCCAGAAGATTCAAGCATCTTGGATGGAACCAACCAAGACGAAAGCGCTTTACCAAAGATAAAAAGCAACTGGGTCAAGCTCAAAAGACTCAGACACGCAGCTTGGAAGTGGCGTTATCGCTTGCCAGGAAGGCAACGCTGTAACGCATCCACTAGTATTCGCGCCGGCTCAGTTAGCATATAGAGAAGCAACTGTTACAACCAAGCCAGTGGCGAAATCTTCTCAGCGACGCGCAAGGAAGGCGGAACGCGCTAAATGCCGGGCACAGCAAGTCAAGGCTTTACATTAATTTATCAGTGTACTGACAATAAATTATCAGTGTTATTTCATTTATTTCTTTGTTTCATTTTATTAATTTATTATTGGTTGAAAAATAAATTCGTTTAACTGAAGTTATGAACTAGTGTTCGTGAAATGATTGATTCGAGAAAGCGTTAAGTATATGTGGAAGTGACCGAAGGTAAGAAAACCGCACACAGACCTTCTATCGGTAGTTCTCCAGTAGAGCTCATCTTTGGCGGTCTCATAACCAGTGGTTGCAGTTTTAACGTTGCCTAGCAACGGGTAACCATTGGGTAGCAGAAAACTTTGTATGCAAGGGGTTAAGGTTAAACACCACTAACCCCACAATACTATGTTCCTTATTATTGTTACCAGTATTATCATCGTTACTATTGTATGTATTGTTCTAATCAATTTTTACAGCTATTACTATTATTATTATTCCTATTACTACCATTACCATTATATTTATATTTACTATTATTATTATTATTATTATTATTATTATTATTATTATTATTATTATCATCATCATTATTATATTTTATTATTATTATTATTATTATTATTATTATTATATATACCCATTTTTTGTTTAACCAGCACGATAACGCCTGTGTGGTTTTGAGCAGAAAATTTAAAATTAGATAAAAATGGAAATTTAAAGAAAAATAAAATAAATAAAAATTTAATAAAAATTTTGAGATATAAAAATGTAAAAATTTAAATTTAAATCGAAAAGAATAAAAACTTTTATAATTTTGGAATATTCTAGAAATTCCTTGTTTTACTGCATCAAAACACACACTAACAATCATGATTGAACAAAAAACACTCTTTTTAACTCTCTCAAAACTTATACTTGTACTCATTAATTATTTATTGTTTACGGAAGCAAAGTAATTATTATTTGTATTTTATTGTTTTTATTTTTTTTTGAATATGAATTAGTCATTGATAATTTTTATTTTTTTTTATCTTTATAAACAATGAAGCTTTAAAGAAATGTTTTTATGATCGATGACTTTCGACTTAACTCGTTTATTGTCGAACCTCCATCATAGAAAATTAATCTTAAAGCATTTTAATTAATTTGTGTCCTACAAAAGTATAGCATACATGCACACAAGAAAGAAAAATCAAATTGTTTTTTTCGGTACCCGGATCGAACCGGTTGTTAGTAAGGGAAGCCGCGGCGAAGGCAGTAGCCAGGTCCGTCCAATATTCTCCCCTTCCTAAATCCTATCGCCCAACCCTCGAAAGAGCAGAGTTGAGGTCCTGGGAAATGGTAAATATAAAGTTTAATAGTACAATAAAAAGAAAAATATGTAGACCATTATCTAGAAGAATTAGAAAGATTTTTGTTAATTGGCAAAACATATTCGGTTACGAGAAGTTATTATATAACTTATATACACTATGCTTCGAGACTAAGCACAATAGAAAGTTTAATCGGCTGTATATCAGATTCTTCGTACATCATTATTCGTAACTAATCTACGTTCTAAACATAAAAGTCAAAATTGACTTCGAACATAACTCCAAAATTTTACGTTATCCCTTTACTTAGATTTCACTATTTCGTTAAAGGAAAAATTCCAGTCAGTTTATAACACTAAATCCTAGACCCTATAACCCACAAAACAACTGTCATCCTTTCTATTAACGTTAAAGTTATACATTTAAAATTATTATTATTACTAAAAACTTCATTATTAGTTTCATTATTATTATTATTATTATTGTTATTATTGTCGATATTATTATTTTCATGTTATTATTATTATTATTATTATTATTAATATTATCATTTTCATTCTTATTGTTATTATTATCAATATTATTAATTTCATATTATTACTATTATTATTATTATTATTATTATTATTAATTTCATATTAATATTATTATCGTCATTATTGCCATTAATCATATTACTAATATTATTATTATTACTAAAATATTATTATTATTACTATTATTTATACTACTGTTATTATTAGTGTTACCAAAATATTATTATTATTATTACCATTGCTAACATTTATATTATTAGTACCTTAATTATTATTATTATCATTACCTATAGAGTACTGTTAATGTCACTGACCTATCTTACCATTGATGTTTTTAATATCATTATTACTGACCATATTATCATCCTTATTGTTATTAGCCCCGTCAATTTATTATTGATTTAAAAATTTTTACGATTGTTATTATTTTACTCAATATTAGTATTATTTCTATCAACCTGAATTTTCTATTAACGTTAATACTACCAATATTATTACCATCAGTACTATTATTGTTATCGTTATTGTTAATAAAATATTATCATCCTTACTATGATTATTTTACAGGTGTTATTATTGTTAATATTATTATTCTAACTACTATTAATACTAGGTTGATGTTGTTATCATTACTAAATTATTATTATCGTGGATATCATTATTTATTATTAAGATATTGTTATAAAATCAAATCATAAAACTTTATTAAAATAAAAAATTCAACAAAAATTGTCACCGCTATGATATTGGGAAAATTTGCATTTAAATAAATTCCAGATCTGGATTTCTTCTGCAGACTGAATTTGGGAAGATCTATAGACTGGAGTTAAATAAAATCAATAACAAACTAAAGAATATACCTGAGAGTGAGTATGGATGTTGGATGAGATGCAGTGGACGGTCTGATTTCGGTGGAAAATCTAAAAAATATAAAAAATATTAGTAAAAGGTAGCTAAAATCAACTTAGCAATTATTTAACCCGTTGCCATAGAAATAAACGGCAAGCAGGTTAAAACACATTTAGAAAAGTAACTATATACTTGAATCTCTTCTAAATCCTTGAGTTTTTAAGGTCAAAACCGTGACCAGTAATATCAAATAAATTATTTTATGTTATAATAAAGTAAATTTTAATTATTATAAAAATAAAATTTTATTAATTATATTGTAATGTTTGTAAATTATATATTAGTAAGTTAAAGTAAAATTTTGTATTTAATTTTTTAATTTAATAAATTTGGATTTCCTTTTGGTAATTCAAATTAGTTTTCATAAATAGAAGGTTGACCATAAATTTTTAATTTGAAAATATAAAAAAAATTTTAATATTATTATATGATAGGACCCAGAGTGTCCCCAGCCGTGGGCATGGGGCGTTGACCAGTGTCATGGCCATGAGCACGGTTGTAGATGTTTTCGGGACGAGTAAGGAAATAAAAGGAACATACCCATCCCTTCCCCCGTCTAGATAGTATAATAGATATCCGAGAGATCTTGTTTGAACTATAAAATTATATTGATATTCATTATGTACAAATTAGAATTAGTAAAGATAAAAATATATAAAGAATTTTTGTTCAGTGGACTCACACAGAAAGATGTTAGAAAAATTTCGCAAGGACATTTCCGAATATCACCAAACGGCAATAACTCAAATCCAGAGGGCGGAGGCCATGGTGCGAAAGTGCCGCTACATGGAACAAACGTGGCTTCCCTCAGAGACAGCCAACAAGTTAAAAGTAGAAATGAATGCATTGAAGGCCCAGTTAAGTCAGAAAGATGAAGCCGTGTGGCTGGCCGAGCAGAAGGCCCAGGGACTTGAGAAACAAGTGGTCGAGTTGAAACTTAGAGATGACATCCGCACAAGCCTCATGCAGAGCGGAGCCATACTATAGGCAGAACAACAAGCCATAGTACTGCGGAATGTTACTGGAAAAGATGACGGTGTAAGAACTATGACGCCAGGTCCCTCCCGTCCACCAGGGGATTTACCTTAAAGGAACCGAAGGAAAAACCGGTCAAGTAAAAAGGAAAGGGAGCGACAGTTTAAGTTGAAACGAGTTCGCCTGTTGGGTCAAATTTTGGACGCCAATGGATTTTAACTCTTATTCATTTGAAGATTTTGAGCACCTCTGACTCTGTGATCATCTATTAAATTTGACTATAACTCATCAATGTTAATTGTTTATTAAACTTAAATATAATCTGTTAATGTTAACGGTAGTGTTAAAATTGATAGTGATGTGTGGATGTGAGTTGAAGCTGTTGGATATAGGGATGCTAAATGATCAAATGATTAGGTAAATTATTAATTAAATAGATAGATAGATGAAAGGGGGACCGATCAGGTAGAGCATGAAGTCTTCTATGACAGCTCATGAACCCGAGGGGTTAGGGCATTAGCAGTTCTTGAAAAGGAGCTCACCTTTTGCTAACCTTCCACCCACTAGTTCACAGTACCAACGTCAAAATTTTGACGGGTGACTAGCGGTTCAAATTCTTATGTAGGCGCTGGGTGGGGAATAGTAAACCCTTAGGCAGTTTAAACTATTTTAAGGACCCATCAGTGCCCAGCATAATTACCATTATCCCTACTATTATCGTTATTATTATTACATTTTTAGTAGGGATCCGCCCTTATTTCTCAGTTTTATCAGAATATTATACAAACAATTGAGGCATGCTCCACTTGTTTTTACAATTTTCGAAAGTATTTTGATTAATTCTGAAAATTTGAGCAGCGTTCCACTCTTATTTTACAGTTTTATGATAAATGTTGTAATTATTTCCGAAAATTTGCGCAGCGTTAAGCCCATATTTTCCGTCTCAATTAAAAATAATTTATTTAGTTCTTACATATTATTTAAAATATTCCTTTTCATGATTTTGGTCGTTCGGATTAATCTTTTTCTGATGGCTATTCATTTTAACTGATGCAACAATTTCGCAATTTTCCCCTCAACCCTTTCCCTTTCTTTGTCCTTATGATCTATTTATGTTCACATTGTATTTAATGAGTGCCCACTGGACTACTCGGTGTTAGTGATTTTGAGCCGATTGTCGTTTAAAATTTTATGTCGATTTTATCGAAATTGAGTGCAAGAAAGTTGAGCCAAAAGACCCACTCTCGATCTACTTGCTTTCGCTATTTAATTCTATGACTTGACGTTTGGACTCCAGCGTTACGCACGGCAGAATCTTCACGGGCACGAGATATTGGCGGGTATACCGGCACTTACTGGTCGGCTTGTATTGGTCGTTTGTTATAAAATGCCAAAACTGAGAATGTATTTTTATGCTCTAACAAGTTCTTTAGCGATCATCGACGAAACACATTGTGGTTTAAATTTCTTATCATGGTTGTATTTACATATAAACAAATGTTAAAACAAATAGTTTACCACTATCATATCGAAAATAATCGCATAATGAACTGATTTGAAAAGCATAAAATATTTCTTACAGTCTAGATGTCATTCATCATTTATAACATTATCAATATAAACAAAATATAAATATTTGAAAGTATTATAATAAGTTCTTTTAATAGAGTATACTTTAGCAACCGATAATCATATAAAATTCAAATAACAACTTTAATGATATTTGTTCTTTTTATTTGTATTTCCAATAAAACGAATAAGAAAATATTCTATTAAAAATGGATGAAAGACATTGGTGGCTGGCTACACGAGTAAATGAATCATTAACAGATAAAATCAAATCCAACGTCTCAGAATTGGAAACAGCTTTTTTAGAATTCAATAATTCTAACTGCATAAATTCATTTTTTGACGAAGATGGACCTCTGGTTTTGTATTTCGCTAAATGCATTAATTCAAGTCTGAAATCCGTTCACGTATCATCAGAAATCAAAGATCTGAATGATAAATCGTTATTTCCATCTGAAAAATTAACTATTCTTCTAGTAATTAAAAAAAGAAATTCTAGCATTTCCATCTCAAATTTTGAAAATGAACTGTTTTGCATTGAATTAAAAAATTATATTTTACAAAACATAACAACCATTTTCACTCATGGATTTATTCCACTTTTAATGACTAAATATAATTCATGTGATAATACTGAAAAAATTTATCCCTTAACTTCCCAATTGAATTCAATGTGGCAAAGTGTTCAAAATTATACAGATCAATTATATTTAAACACGGTAATTTTAAATTTTTTTATTAATTATTAAAAATAAATTGATGCTTGTTGTATTCTGACAAACTTAATATTTATTTTTGAAAAAAATAAAATTTATTAACTTACAATATAATTATAATATTTGATTTATCTATTTATAATTTGTAAGTAGTTAAATATTCAACATATTAAAATTGACATTTCAATTGGTTAGCCATTCATACTTTTTTTTAAATTACAAAGCAACTTCTAAATTTAAAGACTCAAATATTAAATCCTTTTCGTGGGAAGGAAAGGTCATTCAGAGAAGAAGCAGAAAACAAAAGATTTGTTGAATTTTGTTTTGTGAGTGATTAGGACCTATTTTAGGTCGGAATATTTCATTTTATGAATTAACATTGCGGTAAATATCTTACACTGTTATAGATAAATTATATAAATGATTCCACTATCACTAAAATATTTTAAAGTTAATATTAAAATATAGTGTAATTTGATACTCCCTGTCTTGCAATACTGGATAGTTTTATCCGTTTTTCTTGTCCGATATTACTGGATACTAGATATTTAAATTGTTTGAATATCATTTGTTTTAAAAAAATTTTGGATTTAAAATATTACTAATTTTATGACTGAAGAATTAAACATTATCGTATCTAATATTGAGATTATGGGCGTCCGTAGAAATTTTTCCAGGGGCAAATTTTTTGATATAGATATATCTAAAAATAAAAACCATATTTTTTCATATAATGTACAGTTTTTAGACATTTATTTACATACTACAAAGAAATATCTAGGATTTGAACAAAACTGCAATGTGATTTTGCCCAAATTTGTGGATAACTTTGTCTATGAACTTATTTCGTAATAAACTGGACTAAATTTTATTTTGCTAATCCCTGATAAAAAATAGGAAATACGATAGTAACAGTTGATTTAATTTAAAGTTAAGTGTGAACAATTTTTAATGATAGAAGAAATCCACATATTACTATGTTATACAGGATCAGAAAAAGTGGCCAAATATATTCTGAATAATTTTAAAACAGAAAGTTTTGCTAAAGTAATTAAAATGGTGATTGCAACCTGCGAAAGATGTCAAAAAATAAAGGCAGTGACAACGATGACAGGAGGAAAATCAGTTAATATCGAGTAATGAACCCTTCGGGAAAATATGTATGACATTTGCGTATCATTGAAAGAAACTTTCAATAATAGATATATATATATATACCCATCCCCCGATTTGCGCCGTTTCGATTTGCGACGATTCGATTTGCGCCTTCACCAAAAATGACACCATTTTTTCGATTTGCGTCTTAAATTCGATTTGCACCTTTGAAAAAAAAATTTTTTTTTGGCATTTGTTAAAAAGATATGGAAATTCCAAAAAAGTTAAGTAGAAAAGATTTATTTAAAGCATTTTCATTAATTGATGAGGCCATAGGAATTATCACTGCCAATGACTGCGATGAATCGCACAGTTGGACCACGGGACAGAAAATTCAGCAATCAATTACATGCTACAAAGAAATGCTCAAAGAAATGCAAAAAGAAAATGTTCAATCAACACTAGACTGCTTTTTTTTACCATTAAATGATAACTCACCAAATAATGATAGTGATTGTGAAGAAGATTTGTAATTGTAATGTTATAATCCAAAATATTTGTTATTTTGGTTGAATTCAAGTTTTTTGTTTAATTATAATTTTATGTTTTGTTATATATAAAGTGAACTACTATATTTATTTTATTATTTATATTTATTTAATATATCATGAACCACTAAGAAATAAAATTTATTTTAATTTAATACTGAATTTTAATACTAATTTCATTTATTTTTTTTCCTTTGGAACCAATATAAGAATTTTGTATGCAAATATATGGCAAAATGAGTTTCGATTTGCGTCTTTTCGATTTGCGTTCACTTTTGTTGGAACCAATCTAGACGCAAATCGGGGGATGGGTATATATATATATATATATATATATATATATATATAATCGGAATTATTGATCACTATAGTAAGTTCATATAATTATTACCAATAAGCAAGCAAGACTATGAGAAACATTGTAAAATAAGTGGATATTAAAATTTGGAACTCCAAAAGAACTTCATGTATATTGTGGGAATAATTTCAAAGCAAAAAGTATAAAAGAATTATAAATAATATTTCCAATCCCGTATCACCACAATACAAATGGAATTATTGAAAGACAGTTTCGAACGATCGAAGAGTCCATCAAGCCTCAATAAATGAAAGAGAAGAATGAACTCGCCGATCTATTACCAGAGTTAGAATACACGCTAAATACAACAGTTCAGAAAACAACAGGATCAAGTCCAGCAAAGGTCAGGTTTGGATGGGAAAATGATAGAAAGAAATGTAGCAAGACTATTGGAATAAAAAATGAAAATATTTTTGAAAAAGAATAGAAGAAAAAGGAGTAAAGTCAAATAAAAACAAAACCTTGATAAGTTTTAAATTAAAAAACCATAATATCTTAAGTCGAAACAATTTTAAAATTATCTGATTTTTCATATAGAAAGCATTTTAAATTTGAAAAAAACAAATTTTATATTATTTAAAAAAAGACGCCAATCAAACACTCGTACGATATATTTCGACAGTTAACTGTTATCTTCAGGCACAAAAACCATTTAAAATTTTTAAAACTTTTTTTAAACAATGAAAAAACATCAATTTATCACTATTTAACATACTCAAACTATTTAAAAATATTCGAAACATTTGTAGTCAATGCACTTTGCGCATTAATCTTTGGATTCAATGACCTTATCAACAATGCTTCACGCATAACACGTTCCCAATAATCATTAAAACTTTTAAACAAAATTTTAAAATTACACATTCTTATTTTGCTTTTAAGCTTTTATTGTGCTCACTAATATTGATCAAACCCTTAAATCGACAATGCTCTAGAACTCGAGTACAGAGATTACGAGAAGTATTTCCAATGTATGTGGCATAACACCCATTACATGTAAATTTATAAATGAGATCAGAACACAATCCAACCGGAGTTTTTGATTTATTAATAAACATATTGCGTACCTTAAACGAATTAGAAACGATCTTATACTCTAAATTTCCCACCTGTTTACTTAACTTCCTCTTATAATTTGAAAAACCTTTCGAGTACGGCAATACTAAAACAAATTTAGGATCATCATTCTTATATACATTTTTAATATTTGTTGATTCAAATTTTTTGTTTTTTATAAAACTACCTTGCTTTCATTTTCCAGCATGAAAGCTGCCATCTGTCATTTCTGAATTTTTTAAGTGACGATGAAGAGTCTGCAGTCTGCATTCCTTGTTAGTAATCAAGAATAATATAACACATTTTTTTTAATATCTCGGATAATTTCTGTTTAGGCTGTAGTTGTAAAACTATAACCTCATCCAGTAAGAATTTTCATTAAATAATCGGTCAAATCTCTTCCATCCAAATTCCTTCCGCAAATTGCATGTTTAATTTTATCGAAGAGCATCTCTTCACCATCCGCTAATGAAGTTGTTCTTATTACAGTGATAGATTTAGATTGAATAAAGACATTGTTATCCTTTCGGTTATTGTCCACACTAATGAATCCGTAGCAATTCGTGGAATTAAACCATTTAAAGTGCTTAATTACTTGAGATTGAGCCAATAATTCGACAAAAATTCCACTTTATATTGTTTAATCATTTTTCGGTAAATGTTTAGAATATGGAAGAACCGATTCATGCAACAATTGATTTAAACAAAGAATTGCAAGATCCCCTCAAGCAGTTTGAAACATTTGTCACGGATGTTATGAGTGAAATTGAAGTAATTTTGGAGGAAGTGAATGACAGGTAAATGTTTTTGAAGGTTTAATTATTCTTAATTCGTAAAAGATTTTATTCTTTTATGAATTATTTAACTCATTGTTAAGAGTAAATGTTGACAAAACAATTTTCTATAATTCTTTAAAATTGTAATATTTTTACAGACACAGGATGTGAAAGCGGTAATAATTTAGAAACATTAAAGGAGTGAAACTTGCTATAAATATCGTAAATTAAATACAAATATATGAAGGAAATAATATTTAGAGTGAATATAGCAACCCAAAATGAAATGCTAAAGGAAGTTTTATGAGAATAAAATCCTCAAATTCTACAAGACATTTTTTAGATGAAATATTACTAACAATTTATTTAGAGACATCACCAAAAAAGGAAAGATATTAGTATCTTATGTAGGAATTCCAAAAACCTTTTGAAGCCACTGTCCCTCTGGTTTTTGCAACACCGCCTTATCAGTCACAAAGACAAAACATATTTTACTGTTAATTAAAGAACGTGTGGAGTCAGACTGGAGTTCTAATTCAACTGAAATCTAGAAAATCAGAACATTTGTGTTCACGGATGAACAATGAAGTTAAAAAGTCGCTTTATGTGCCGATAAATTAATAACAAAATTGAAATCACAACATTTCAAGAAAGTTTTTTAGAAAATTTAATCAGTGACTTATGCATTCAGTTTCTATCATTAACATGTTTTGGATGTTAGTTTTGTTTTAACTGAGATACAATTAAATGAAAAATATTTCTTTTGTTTTTAAAACCCTTTCAAAAACTTCAGACAAATTGAATTTTATTGAATTAATTTTTAATAAATTAAATATACAGTAAAGATTCAAAGAAAGAAACCCCATAAAAAGAAACTTTTCACAAAAAGCAACTCTCGGAAAAAGAAATATAATTATATTCAATTTCAAAATTTTATTCAGTAAAAGCAACTTTCGCAAACTGCGGTTTTTTAAAATTAATTTGTCAAATATATTATTTAAAATTTAGTATATCCCAGTCACTATGAGTAAAAGAAAACCAAAATTATCGCTGGATGAAACATGTAAAATTTTGCATGCATTAGAAGATAATGCGAAACCCAAAGAACTTTGCAAACGTTATAGGGTAAACAAAAGTATAATTTCGAAGATACGTACCAATAAGGAAAACTTAAGAAATTACACAAAGTAGATAATACTGTCTGCAAAAAAAATCAAGAGAATTTCCGCCGTCAAAGTTCCTGAAGTTGAAAAGGCTCTTTATCTGTGGTTTTTGAATGAGCAACTTAATCATAAGATTGTCACCGATGAAATCCTGCAAATTAAAGTTCTAGAACTACATAGAAATTTGAATCATGATATTTTATTTATGGCCAGTCATGGTTGGATTCAAAAATTTAAAAGAAGACACTCAATTCGACTTCTTAAAATTTGTGGTGAAAATTTATCAGCAAATCATTCAGCTATGCTTGCATTTACTGAAAAGTTCAAAAGGAAACTAGAGGAGCTGCAAATTCTGCCAGAACAGAATTATAATGCTGACGAAACTGGGCAAGTATATAAAAACCTTAATTCAAAAAAGTTAGTTTCAAATGGAGAAAAGAAGGCACCTGGTAGAAAAAATAGTTAGGAGATGATTACCGTAATGGGGTGCGTAAATTCGACTGGCCGGTATAAGTTGCTCCTGATGATTATAGGTTGAGCGAAACAGCCACGATGTTTTAAAAATAATGTTTTACCTAACATACACTATAGATCATCAAGAAATGCTTGGCAAACTAATGAACTTTTTAAGGAATGGTTCCATAACGTTTTTGTGCCTGAAGTTAAAATCATTTGGCCGAGAAAAACCTATCTCCGCAGGCCATTTTGCTATTAGATAATGCGAGTGCTCATTCTTTGAGAACTGAATTAATTTCAAACGATGGCAACATTTCAGACATATTCTTTCCGCCAAAGACTACTGCGATACATCAACAACTCGATCAGGGTATTATAAAGTGTTTGAAAACTTCATATCGCAAAAAGTTGTTACTCAGTTTAGTGTCATCCAGTAGCGACACCTTGGAAGAAAGGTTAAAAAAGATAACCCTGAAAGATAGTTTTTATGATAGTAGAGTCATGGTATGCAATTATGAATGATACAATTATAACCGCCTTTAAACAGTTATTTGTTTCAGATGAAGAATTACATTTTAATTTGGCTCTTAATAATTTCCTGGAAGAAGGCAATATACCATTAATAGAACTATACCGCCTCGTACTTCCAGACAATAACTTCGATTATGATCAAATAATAAACTGGGCTAATGGAAGCAATGAAATATCAGGTCATTAATAACTGAAGATGATATAGTTGTTAATCCGGTTTTCGATGCTGAAGACAACAATAATGTATGTTCCATTCAGGACATAGATAAAGCTCTTTGAAATGTTAATAATTTGCTAAATTGGGCCGAGAATAATTTAGCTGTTCGGGATATTTTAAACCTTCTAAAGATTAGAGAAGATGTAATCCTAAAGAAGATTACAGAAAATTGATTTGTTTTGTTGATATTAAATTGTTCTTTAAAATATGTTATAAACCTATAATTATAAACTTTTGTTCAGCGATTTCTGGGTTTAGTAAAAAAATAATTAATTCCATACTATATTCAGAAAAAGAAACTTTATTCAGAAAAATAAATTTTTTATCAAAATATGTTTCATAAAAGTTTCTTTTTCTGAATCTTTACTGTATTTTTTTTGGTAATTTTTATTGGAAAATTAAATTTTAACATTAAAATATTTTAGAACTTCAGAACAGGATATTTTTCTGATTGGTGAAATGGAAAAATGGCAAAATCGGCATCATCTTTTACAAACCCTTGTCAGTCAATTAAAAGGAAAAATGTTTAAAAATTCTATCGGTTATCTTGTTTCTAAAAAATCTAAAATGATCAAAAAATGGCGACAATTAGAATCATTGTAAGTTTATTGTATCAATTCTTTTAATATTATTTAATAAAACAAATCTAAATGTAATATTGAAATATTTCTTAGTATATTTAACCAATAAAATTATTGGAATGGGTTGAAAATTACTAGAATCACATAAAAACTCTTCTCGAAATCAATACTGTAAGAAAACATTAAAAAATATCTGTTGTAAATAAAAATTAAATAAATCTTTTATTGGAAATAAATGCATAGATATAAAGAAATAACATTAAATAATATTAAAATTTAATATTAAAAATTAAAATTTTAAACACAAATTGCATAATTTTTATTTATCCAAATTTTACATAATCGAATTATTTAAAAAAAATACAAAAAATTCGTACTCATAGCATTTTTCACATTAATCTTTGGATCCAATGACATTATCAACAATGCTTCAACAATACTCAAGAATTCGTGTACAGAGATGACTGGAAATATCTTCTATGTATGTGGTATTATACCCATTACATGTAAATTGATAAATCAGATCCTAATATAATCAAACCGGAGTTTTTGACTTATTAATAAACATATTGCCTACTTTACAAGAAGTAGAAACGATATTATAATCTAAATTTCTTAACTGCTTACGTATCTTCATCTTATAATTTGTAAAACTTTCCGAATATGGCAATACCGACACAAATTTAGGCTCATCATTCTTACAAACACTATTGATATTATTTATACCAACAATAGATTTACATCCATTAGTCAAATTACAATCAGAAATTCTCATACATAGATTCTTAGTATTTCTGATCAACTTGTCTATAGTCTCTTTTATCATTATTTTTATAAAAACGATATTAAATATCCATTCTTTAACAATTTTTCAGCCAATTTATCAACAATCTATCAAAGGTAGAATACAAATACCATTAACGATAAATCAATCTTTTCACTATATTTAACTTATAGTTAAATTCACAAAAACTTTCTGGAAAAATATAGAGACATGCATCAGTTAGTTTTCTATAAATTTCTGCTTCGTAGTGTTTCTCTTTACGCTGAATTAATAAATTCAACAACGCAATCGTTTCACATGTATATACAATGTTCTTATGTAAACTGTTCAAAAATGCTAAGACGGTTTTACATGCATCCGATGAAAGAATTGAGTTATTGTCCATGGTCTTTACCTTAAATTAAACATTAAATAATATCAATTATTAAAGTTTATTCATACTAAAAAACAAAACCTAATAAATAATAGTATCTTTAATTTTTTTCTAGATTTTTTATACATATTAATTTAAACAAAAATAATTTATTTATTATATTCATGGATGTCCCTATTATGTTTGCACTCATGCACTAAGGACAGTTAAAACATAGATTAGGCGGCACTGATTTTGGGACAATTCCAATTAAATGGATATCTGATAACCGAGTTTTACAGAATCAACAATTTCAAATCTAAAAAAATAGTTTCTTTATGTCTAGAATTCAGCACAATAAGTTTGAATATTTGAAATAAAAATTAATACCTCTTATCTTTGATATGTATAATACGTATACTTCATTAAATAAATACTAAAAAATACTATTAAAAATATTCATATTAAATTTAATTTATTTCGGAAATGGCTTTGGAAAATTATTTTTTTTGTTTTTATTGAGTTTGTAAAAAAGAATTAATTTTTAAATAATTAAAGTATTAAAATTAAATAATTTTATTAAGAAATTTATGAATTCCACACATATATTTTTACTTGGTAAATCCATATGGGTGATTTGTAGTTATTGAAATTATATAGTAAATTTTGTTTTTCAAATTTATTTAAAAATAATACATGTCGCAATTTTGATAATAATTAAAAAAATTATCTTTCTCACTTCCATTTCAAAATTTGTCTACCTTCATTTTTTACAGACAATTTGTTTTTGTTAAACAAGAATTTTCAGTTGTCTTTTTCAAGTGTTTGCACAAATATTTCAACACTTGAAAAAAACTGCCAGAAATTTGTATAACAGAACATTGATCTTTAGTCTGAAAGAAGTGAAGATTAACGAACTTGAAATATTACTCGATGAATTATAAAGACAATGTAAAAAATCTGTTTTATATCCTTTTGAATAATGGAAATCTGCATTTAGAATTACAGAGGCCCTAAATAATTCTAAAGACAAAATGAAATATTTGGAAACTTTTAAAATCGAGTGTGGAATCATGGAGAGATATGCATCATTACCGAGCTGCTTGCTATTGACGGTTCCTAAAATTTTTAAAAAAATGAAACAGAAAGAATCGTTTTCTCGCTCATTTAGCAGAAGCGGATTAATGGGATCATTCTTATCAATGGTATGTTCTATATTAAATAAAAAATAACAATTTTTGCATTAGTAATATTAACTAATCATTATACATTAGTGAATATTAACGATGATTTCCTTTCATTTCTAAGGAACATAATTGATGACGATAATAATAATAATATTATTAATATTAAAAACAAGAATAATAATAATAAATTAGAGGAAACATAATGTAATATCCAGTGCAATTCCCAATAGTAGACTAGTTTCGAGCTAATGGATCTCATCAGTACTATGCGGGAGGCGGTCAGATTTCTCTTCGCACCAGGTAAGTGTAATTAAAATCAGACATTCGTGAATAATTTAAATAATAATAATTATTAAAAAATACTGTCATAAATATTTATTTAAGAAATTTCTATTCGGAATATGCAATTTAATATTATTTATATTGCTTCTGATTGCTTAATCTCGAAAAAATAGAAGTATTAGTTTAGGTAATATTATTGATACATTTCACAAATGAAACTATTATTAAAATTTTAATAATGATTTTGTATTATAATTATATTTCGTCCTGATCCAAATCATTGATAGTCTTCAATATCAAAATTATCCTAAATTTAAAAAAATCTGAAAAATGTTTTTTGAATACTTATTTATTATTTATTATTAACTGATGTAGACAGGTTAAACAATTGTGGTAAATATTTACTTAGATGTTGAAACTGTTTAGAAACATCTAGTATTGACAAGCAGAAAAAAACGAAATATTTCAGTAACAAAATTTAAGATATCATGCTGCATATTCAACAGGAAAATATAAACGGTTTCGGTTAAAAGTCTT
Source organism: Schmidtea mediterranea (assembly GCA_022537955.1). Taxonomy (NCBI): domain Eukaryota; kingdom Metazoa; phylum Platyhelminthes; order Tricladida; family Dugesiidae; genus Schmidtea; species Schmidtea mediterranea. The sequence goes on from CM039679.1 coordinate 93,710,838, forward strand.
CTTTAACTACTCTATTTCTATGACATTGTCTATTCAAATTTTTATCATTTTTTAGATCAGTCCACATGTTGATAGATGGAATAACCTGTCAAAATGAATTTAATAGTTCTTTAACTTTTAAATCTATCAAGTGTGAGAGCCTGACATCTCCAAATATACATAATAAACCTTCATTATACATATAAAATATAAACTCAATACCAGAATATTTATATTTTTCTTTGCTTTTGTTCATATTCAACAGATTATCATAAAATTGACGCTTGGATCACTAATTAACTATTTAGAAATTGGAAGCAAACGTAAATTATAAACATTTTAGGAATTGTATTTTTATGTTATTTATTACTTAGATTCGCCGACAAATTCTTTCGATTATTAACAACAAAATTCAAGCAATAGTCGGTTTTAATCAAGCACCAGAAGATTTATGGAAAAGAGTTCAAGATGAAATATGTGAAGGATCTATTGAAAGCTTTCTAAATATGTCATTAAGTCAAGTGAAGATCATTTTACCAAAAGAGGTAAATGTAATTTATGTTTAATAATATTGTTCTCATTTCCAGGAATTTATTACAAAAATTCGTATTATTTTATCTTACTTTATTTTTAACGCACACACACAAATATATATATATATTCTACTACAATATATTTCGACAGCCTCACTGTCATCGGCAAGTTGCTTTGAACCTTAAAACTATATAGATTTGAAATATTTTATTCAAACAAATTTCATTTAAATTTTAAAAATTATTCTTATTAAAAATATCAAACTCTGTTTTTAAAATATTCCAATTATTTAAAAAAATTTAATTTATTAAATTTTTTATTAAAATTGAAATTTAATAAAATTTAAATAAACTTTTAATAAAATATTTTACATTTATTTTCATCTTGCAGCACACAATTGCGTTTACTAATATCAATCAATTCATAAAGCAAATTTTCTGTGATTCTTTTAATATATATATATTTTAATTTATTGTCTAAAAATTTTAATATATTACATATTTTTAAACAATAAAATATTTTCTGATTATCTACCCCTCGATTTTAAATAAAATATTTATTAAAATTTATTTTTGCAGGATTTATTGAGTAATGTTGAAGCTTTCAATTCAATTCTCCATAACAATGAAATACGGACAAATACCATTTTGGGGTTGTTAAAATTTTCCAATATTATTCATGATATTTTCCTGGAAAATGTGACAAATTTACGGGAAACTTTGAATGTAAGCAATTCAACAAAATATTCTCTCCACGTACCAAACAAATCTACAGAAAATATTAATGTGAGTTTTAATAAATGAAAACTAAAATTTTAAACAGAATTTGCGAAAAGAATATGAATATATATTTATTAAAACAAGTAGGTATCAAGTAATTTTCTTATATAGAACATTCGTTTTTTGGTTTAAATCATATCTACTAATATCAGTTGCAATCATTAAATTATATTAAAATTATTAAATAATTTGAAAATAAACTTTCAATTTTCTAAGCGTTAAACAGACATAGATGTACAATATTTATTGTAATAATAAATCTCTAACCCACTTTGATTTACTAATTATTGATACAGAATACCTTCACACACATTAACATACCAACATTCAAATACAACCATCATAAATAACCTCTGATCTTGAAACTACAATCTTGCCATATTATTGCGCAGTAGATTCATTTAATGAATTGTATAATATCCATTTATCACCACTGAGATTTTTTTAACTTAATGTATGAATTTATTTTGGTTGATGATCAGAAAATTATCGAATTTTATGTGATCTATTGAAATATTAGAATTACACCGTGTCATAAAAGAACATGTATAATTCGGCAATTAAGTATAATAATCGCCTTTGTCCTACTCGAGCATGTACAAAATTTACAGTAAGAAGCGCTCGTGTCTGATACAGTTTGTACATTAAGTGGATCATCTATCAAAAGTGAAAAATAATACATTCATGTCTCTATAACTAGATCACAATTCCTCGATTTGATCAAGCCAGCGAAAATGGCATCGGGATTTACGATGACAACAAAATATTCTCCAACTGGTTGGTAATAAATGGAGAAGTGAAAAAATTTATAGAAATTTGTAACCATCAATTGAAATTTGAAAAAATGTTGTCAATGAAAATGGTTCGCATTTCAACTCTGAAATTCGACATCATTCATTTGTTGGAAAAAGCGTCGAAAACTCAAAATGCAATGCAATATTCACACAAGACAGTCAATTCAAGTGATGGTTGGGAATTAATTTTATCTTTTGAAAAACATTTGTAAATTATCTTTTCAGATGAGCCTGAGGAGAATAATCTCTCAGATGGTTCTGAAGAAGAATCATCTGCAATAAAGCAAAACTGGTCATATTCAACATTGGCCTCATCCCGAGATTCTCTTGAGTGGTTATGTAAGTTTAAAAAATGAAATACGTAAACGGTAAATGCATTGTGTTGTTGTTCAACAACATATCAAGTTTTGTTCCCTTAAAGTATGTGTAGAGTAAATTTTAACCTGTGCAATATATTGCCAATGATCTATGTACCATATACAAGTTGTAAAACTTCCAATCATATTTATGAGGAGGCGCGCACTCAGGTGGGAGGGGCTCACGGACTTGAGCCCCCCAAGCCCATAAAAAATAATTAAATTTATTTCGATGTTTACCCAATTTTAATTAGTGAAATTATCTATATTATTAACTAAAAATGTAATCGGCAAGTGATAGATCTAGTGCTATAGCATTGCTTGCATGGTACGAAAATGGCACTGACATGCCAGGAATGAGTGTGAACAGGACCTTTCAAATATATGGATTTGACAAATACATGTAACTTGACATAAATTTCAACAATGAATGACATTTATTAGGAAAACTAATGGTCCCTCATTTTTTATTTGCACTACAAACTGTCAAGTGAGTACAAATAATTAACTTTAATCAACTTGAAAAGCATGTGTCGGAAGGTCATGTTAAATAAATGAAAAGATTTTGAAATAAAGATACAAGAAATTGAAAATGAAAATAATCAATCAAAGGTAAAACGGATAAAAGATCTATTAAAATGTTTAAGTAAAATTGTTAATTGTGTTTCTCCATTTATTGAAAATAAGTTTTTCATTAGGTGACAATTGATGAATAAATTTTAAAGAACTACTGCAATTTTTTCCAAAGTATATCAAGTATTAGTTCAAAATATTGCTTTGAAATGACTGAACTGAAAATGTGTATTGTATTTTAATTCATTTTATTCCCAATTTTATATTTCTGAAAAATACTGCTTAGAACGAGGCAAGTAAGAGTCAGATGGATCAAAGTTAGCGCTGTATGGAGTGTGCGAATATTATGAATTAAAATAATTAACAATTTAATAAAATATTGTTTGAATGAATGTTGTTGATTGATGTTGTTTGGTAAATTATCTTTGTTATGCATTACTCTGCATTGAAAGAAACAAAAGTTTTAAGAAAAAAATAATTATTTTTAACTATCTATAACTATATGGACGTAGTTAACATCAATGGCAGTATATTTCGCGATTTTGAAGGATCCTTGAAAAATAAAATCTAGTGTTTTCATGCCAAAACTTGATCGAAAGGATATTGATGCCTTTAGCAATTAATTATTGGTCGGTTTATGAAGGTTTTAAGATTCGAATCTCTTGATGGCGCTTTAATAACTACAAATGAACCAAACACTTCGTCACGCGACACTTATCAGAATTGATACATAAAACCTTTTAAATCCAGGGAAAGTTATGTGTAAAAAGTATGATAAAAGTGCTACATATTTTTGTCTGTGTTATCACCTAGTTTAGTTGTTTCTTCTTTAGAATATCTATGATATCTGATGGTATTTCACAACTATTGGAACATCGCGCGACACTGATTCTTATTTAGAATACGCACAACGAACCTTCAATTATTGAACGTTTTAAAGTGTTTCACGGTTTTCCTTAAATGCCACAAATGTTTCAGAAAAAAGTCATCAAAGATACGGATATATTTTTCCGCACTTCATGTAGTTGTTAATGAATGGCAGTGGTATTAGCTCAGCATTTTATCTATGTACTAACAATGACAAATTCTCTTTGGTACATTTTAATAGATTATAAATTATTAAAAGTTAATGTTTTCTAACAAAATTTTTCAGTTTTACTTTTAAATATTTTATTTTGCTTTATTTTTATTTTACAATATAGTGAATCTTTCCACAGAAAACACCGCTGATGTTAGTCTTTTGGAAGTTATCAATAAAACCAGATCACTGACATTGAGCAACATGACATCAACATTCAATATTTTGGAAATAACAAATCTTGATAGATCGGTAATATTTTATTTATTAAATGACGATCCATATGTCCTTGCCGCCCGTATTGCACTACCGCCTTTATGGCACTGCCAACTGTATGTCACTGCCGCCCGTATAATGTAATTCAAAAGTCAATTTTTTTCCATCAAGTAATTCATACTTTTTTTGAATTTTGCTTAATAGTTCTTATTTAGCTAATAATTATTTATATACAGTAAACCCTCCAACTGCGCGGTTTTTCATTGCGCGATTTCGCAATTGCGCGGCCAAACCTTTAATACCAAAATTTCGATCTGCGCGCTAAAAATTTCGTAGCTGCGCGGTTTTTTTTTGTTTTTGTCTATTTTAACAAGAAAAATCATGTCAATTTAATTTTTTATGGTGAATCCCGTAAAACTACGAATACATATGGTAGTGAAAATAGTGATTCATCGTATTTCGATGCACTGTATTTTTTATATAAAAATAATAAAGGCAGTTTCATTTTTCTACTGATGTTTACTACCGAAAAACTATCAAGTTTTTTAAAACTTGGTAGTCAACTTGAACAGCAAGCTCTTAATGTGGACCCTGATATGGAGCGTGCTTTAAAATTTCGGAGAAATCTGACAGCAGCTTTAGCACCATATGCTGAAATTTATAAAGAAAAACAAAAAGCTGGTAAGCAATCAGTGTTAACAAGCTTTTTTCCAAAAAATATACAATCACAGCCAATAGAATCAAGCTCATCAGCATGTATCAGTGATTAATATAACGTTACTTATGTTAATTTTTATTTATGTTTAGTCGTTGAATTGAGACTGTTTTTTAGTTCTTCTATTGTTTTTTATAATTTTTATTTATGTTAAATTTTTATTAATTTTTATAATAGTAATATTAATTATGTAAAAGCAATGAATTGAGACTGTTTTTATTAGTTTTATGTTTATATAAATGTAAATATGTATATTAGTCGTTGAATAAAGACTTTTTATTATATTTTTTAATATTTTTGTAATATCTGGAACCTAACCCCATAATTACATATAAAATCGGGTTCACAGTGCGCGGTTTCGGTTTGCGCGTTGTTTTTGTGGAACGTATCTACAGCGCAGTTGGAGGGTTTACTGTAATTGTAATATTTGAAAAATACATTTGTTCAAATGATGGGTTTTGTTATTTTAGTGTATAATCTGAATAGAATAAAAATCGTACAGAAGCTATTTACAAAAATTTTAAGTGAGTTACAAAAATATACAATTAAAACATACCAGTTTAAATATTAATATTAAAAACATTTTTATTAGCACGAAGTTATTTTTGGAGACTCATGCAAAATTCCATTAGTTAAGGCCTTATTTATTCATAATAATAATAATAATAATAATAATAATATTGAAAGAACTTTTTCTAGTTTTCACTTCTGATTGCTTTTCATTTTGCAATGACATAAAGAATTTTTTTATTTATTGACTATGAATATCAATGAAACATCTGATTCATAGTCAATCAATAAGAAAAATAATAATATTTTAACCCTTTTAGTCTCAATTTGTTCCTTTAGTTAAAATAACTTAATTTTTTGATGTGCCAGTAAATGGATAACAAAGAACTAAAAAGTAATTATTTTTTGAAGTGGGGGAGAGAACGTATTTTACGAATAATAATACTACTGGGACAAATACTTCACACATCGTAATACCACTGGGACTGAAACTTGTTCTAAGGTTTATTCATTTTTTTGAAATACTTTAAAAGGAAAAGGATGTATACGAAAACAAAATGGAATTTTTAATTACCTCAGAAGCTTTTTAAAAAATCAAATTTATAGAAAATAGTAAATTCATTGGACTTCCCCGCTCTAAACTTTTAGAAAATATTTTTTTTTTAAAGAAAAGGTTAATGGATTGTGACTATTTAAAATCAAATTTTGCCCAAGACACCAGTAAATTAGAATTTATAAATATATTATAACCACCTAGATGGAATATTGAAGAAATAAATGTTCCGTGGAAGGCAACTGAAGAACAATTAGACACTTTTAACGACTTTTTTTAAATATCAAATTGATGCAAATGACTATAGAGATTTTGTAAAAAATGTGTTAAAAGATACACAGAATTATATGGCCCTGGAATGTGTTAGAAAAGCAAAAAATATTATAAGAACCATTGCTGTGAGTTCCGCGGAAGCAGAAGGGGGTTTCTCAAAAATGAACCTAATATGTTCAGATAAACGGAACTGTTTAACTGTGCAAAATATTTCTAATCGACCTACCACTTAGCGAATGGGATTCCGTCCTTTTTGCAAAGAAGTGGTTGAGAATTAATCATTCAGCCGATGATACAAGGGTGAAAAAAAGCAAATAACAGAAGCAGATGAAAATCAAAAAGCTATATGGAAATATTTAAAATAATAAGTTTATCATTTTTTTATAAAATGTATATGTAAACGGAATACGAAATGTAAATAGAAATACTTTCCTGTACAATAAATGAATTTTTTTAATATAAAAAGCTATAAATTTTTTTTAATAGCATAGTCTCCCAACCATAATTTTTTGTAGCGAACCGGTTGTAAAATCATTAGAATCCCAGCACTGACTGAAAGGGTGAATAATTCACTTTTATACATTAATGCATATTAGCGGTGCCACATGAGAAGCAGTAACATAGGGGTTTTTACATTTAATTATAAATTTAATTAACTTACATTCCAGTCTCTAACGGATAATATGCATATTGGGAAAACATCTGAAATGCATGAAGAAATTATGAATAACTTTGATAAGACATTTTCTATTTTTCTCAATCTTTTGTTTCTGCGACCGATGAGAACCGGCGAAGCTTTATCAATCGTATCCAAGTGAGACTTCATCTTTTGTTTATTAATTTTTCATCGAATTTTTCAAATTTAGATTCGATTATTTAAAATTTCGAAAATCGATAAAAGGTGTCATTTGCCATAAAATCTGTGAGCTTTTCGTTAATTTCAAAAGTGACATCACTGGAGCATTTGAGAGCTATAAAGAATTCAAAGTAAGCTTTTTTATTGAATATCATTTTCTTGTCAAAATCTATTATTTTTACTTTCACACTGACCGAATGTGAATAGGATAAAAACGATATTCTAAATCAGAGATTCTAAGCCTTTTTAATTCACGACTTCTTTTCAATCTAGTGCTCATTCAATCTAGTAGAATATATGCACTCTAATCGGGGCAAATGTTCGTGTCGCCGAAAGGTTGGTACTATGCTAGGCCCAAGTCCAAGTATTTTATTCTAATCAGTGTATTGAGATCACAAATAAAGGGTAATAACGAATAAAAAATGGATCTCATGATAAAAATGTGACTGATCTTATATTTTTCTCGGAAATTTGCAGTAGAAAAAACTTTTAAGGACCGCAAAAATTTGTACTCCAATGCTAAATAATCAAGGAGTGCCAGTGTGGGTAACCATAGCTCTTACTAAAAACATTTTTTATTTGGTGCAACAATTAGATTTCGGTGTTTCTTAGTTTTTAAATAAGCTGGTTTTTACTTTTAATATTATTCAAATAGATGTAGTTCGTACATCGTTACCTGGAATTTCTCCTTCACAAATGGTAACTCTTCCCTATAGCACCTGTTGCATAATTTTGGGAATTCTTACTAGTTATTCCTTCTTTAGTAATAAGTAATTTACCGTTCTGAAAATTATCTTCGGTTTCTGGGATTTCTTTATCAATACCTGACATTTCAGTAATGTTTTCTATTTCTCCTTTCTATTTCCTTTATTCTAATTGACTTTTTTAGAATCAATCTGCGCAAATCCCTGGAATGTCATTGGTTTACAGCACCGTGGCTTGGATTCAGAAATTGCTATCTAATATCGAAATCCCAATGATACGATTCCAAGACATCAAAGAAGTAACACAAATGAAGGAATATGAATCTATAGTAAAACAATATAATAAAGTATCGAAAAATTTGATTTCTCACCAATCGGCCTACATAAATTACTGGTTATCAGCCGTTGACAATTGCGTTGCTAAACTAAAAGTATGATAGATTAGTGTCACTGAAATTTGGAAAAAAATTATTTCCCTTTTCAGAACCCGTTGTTAGTTGTAGATTTAGTGGGAAATAAAGTGAAGATAAATTCACCAGAAAATCTCCTGGCCATAATAAATGAAACAAGAAACATGATTAGAATCCAAAGCCAACTGTCACCGGCAGCAATGGAACTGTTGAAGAGCGAGAGACGGATTAAATATTTCTTTTCGAAACTCAATGAAGCAGTTAATTATTTTGAAACGGTTAAACAGTCAATTTTTCCAGAAATGCTTTTTCTATTTCAAAATCATATAAAATTGGTCATGCAAACTTTCCAAACTGGTAGCTCATCTTTGTCATGGACTACTATTAATATCGGTTAGTAATAATACACTTCATGTCTTAACAGTAACATCTTTTTTCTGTTTATTTATTACACATTACTTCACAAATCACATAACCCAATATATATTTACATAATACAACATTCTTTTATGTAACACTACATATTGTTTGAACATATCATAAAAATCTGATTATGCCATTTTATCACACTCCTTTTTCTCCCAGTTCCACAATAAAAATAGGTAAAAAATATTTAGATTTTATTTTCTCCCATTTCAGAGTGAAAAAATCCAACGGAATCTGTAAATTTATGTAATATGTTGATGATGTAATAGTTTAATGTGGACTCTTTTATTTACGTATATTTAAGAAGAGCTTATTAATTTGTGAAGTCATTTTTTATAACACGTCGTAATTCATAAAATGCAGCATAATATAACAAAATAATAAATATTATAAGGACTTTTTTGTTTTTCACCTCTGATTTCTTTATAAGTGACATAATATTTTCTACAAAATTTGACTATGAATACCTTAAACAAAACTGATTCATAGTCAAATTTTGTAGAAAATATTAAATAATTTATATTATAAGAAACACACGAACTTACGCATGTGTTGAAAATTCATTAGCCAAATAGTAAAATATTTCAAAAAGATGTAGAACAGATTTTCTGATCTAGTGATTTAGCTGTTGAGTAGTAGTAACCTATACAGCCTCTCTTTTAAACCCTATAATTCAAACTAACTAAAAATGTTTCAACTTGGCGGTACTGTTGAATATTTGAAGGATTTCTCAACAAAAGGAAAGGTTATACTGGTGGAGAAAATCAGAAATCGGTCATTTTCCCGCCAACGTTTTTATTCTTTATTTTATTTATACAGAAAAGAACATTAATAAATCATGTAAAAATTGTATATTGTAAAAAAAAGTTGTGAAATAAAAATTCAAGCTTGCACGTATTTATTTTGGTGTGAATCAAAATTCAGTTTCTTGTACCCGGAGTTATCTGTGTTGAGTTGGTCAAATTGTTAGTGTTACTGAAAATAAGGCGAAAAACAAGGAGTATTCTCAGAATGGGTCACGCTTTTAGATTTCACCGAGAGCACCTTAACTTCTAATACCAACCTCATTCAATATTTATATTTAGATGTCTTCCTTCATAAAGTTATGGCGGTCATTGGCAATCTAGAATCTATAATAAATCAAGTGGCGGGTATGCACTCAGAATTTTCTAAACTTCTAAAATATTTGGCAACTCAAAAAATTTACAATTTTAATCATCTTTTATCAAAAAATTGGGTATGATTTTACCGTTATAATGAGACTACTGCTATAATATATATTAGGATTCCAATGAATTTACTGAGGCAATCAATAAAGATCTTCTAGCAAAAAAGAGCACTGTCCAGCGCACTCTCGAAGCCTGTTCAAATATTTTGAAAGAAATTACTGAAATAATTTCAATTGTAGAGGTATTTTGATATTTTGGTTATATATTAAGTTGCAAATATTTTAATATGTAATCTTTAAAAACGCCGCGGAAAGAGAATATTAAAACAAATTGTTTGCACGAATTTATTTATTAAACTAGTTTTAAATTTCAAATAATTGTAAGGACAACATTTATTTTTTATTTATAACATTAATTTCATTAAACATACAAGATAATCCCAAACATCATACAATGCTGGGTTAATTATTTTAAGCACGTTTGGCACATAATATTACAATGATACAAAAATGCAGCTAGTAAATATAAATATTATTTACATAAATATACGATACATTTAGTGATATCCAGTACATTTCCCAATTTTATACTAGTTTCGAGCTAATGGCTCTCATCAGTACTATGACGGGAGGCGCTCAGATTTCTCTGAGCGCCAGGTAAGTGTAAAAACAATGTCAAATTAGCACTGTTATACACTTATCCTGATGCACTGGACATCAAATAAGTTTGCAAAGTTTGGTTTTAAGGCAAGAAAATAAGACAAATCTTTATCTTGAACCTCCTTTCACTTGAAACCATGGTAGATACCATCATACCTCTGTGGACTACAAGTTCAACATAGAAACTGGTAACAAGCTACCAGACTACCAAAACTACTTGAAAACTTAGTTTCATTGATTACCATGTCTGATTATATTCAAAGAATATACGATACATAAAAATAGCACTAACTTAAAAATTTATATAAACGACACTCAAACTTCACTTATACTATATTTTTCGTTCCTACCTGATGATGACAGTGAACCTGTCGAAATATATTATTATTATTATTATTAACTTTAATTGAAATCATCAAAAGGTTTGCTAAAATTCAAATTAATTTTTAAAATTCAATTTTCAAAGTTAATAAAGAAATACTTGACCAAAACTTATTTCTCACTTGACAGTGAGAAATTTATTTTCAGATGAATATGAAATAAAAATGTCATGTTGTCAATTAAAAATAAAACATCTGGTTAAATTTTGATTTTATCTATTTTAATACGAAAAAATTAAAGATTGGGAGTGCAAATGAACTATATTACATAGTTAAACTACAAAAAATGAATATTCATTTTATCTGAGGATATTCTCAAAATTCAAAATAAACTATTTCCATATTCAATTTGTTATGTGGAAAAATGTGCTTAGTACGCGAGGCATTCACTCATTAGTTGCATAAAGTGTAAACCGAACGACAATTAGTATACCTATTAATTTACGAATGAACACACAATTTGGAGTGTTTGATTATTTTATATTCAACCACAAAGACATTCACGTGGGCATGATGTACAAATCGTATACTTAAAGCAGATTCAACTTGGAAATGGTATTGTGTGACCAAAGTTCAGATTTACAAGCGGATTGTCAGTTAAAGTCTGAAAATTTTTTAATACAATAGTTTTTAAAAGAACTAGTTTGTTTTAGTAAAATCGAATAATAACAAACTGTTTAATAATAAATATTAATTTTGGAAGGTTCTTTTTCAATGAATATTATCAATATCATTGATTAGGAATGTGACGCTTATGGACTTCCTGGAAATTGTGAAATAGTGTAAAAGTTGAGAATTTCACTCAAAATGTGAAAAGATTTGTCAAAGTTATTTATTAGCAAATCCAAAGAAATGTTTTTATTCTATAAAAAGAAAATAGAATTAGAACAGATAGGTTAAGCGATATTTTTTAAAAGCTTATATATTTTACACATAATTCGAGTGGAGCTTTACAATCTTGCCAAAAACACCAAACTGTAAATGAATTTTGTGGTAAAATAGACAAATAAGCAAAACAAATATAAAATTAATTCAGAAGAATGAAAGAAATTTCTGGAACTTAAACATTGAAAAGATAAAAATGAAAATGAAGTTTTTACCCTCTGACTTTATTCATTTTTTATTCATTAACATAATTAAACATTGTAGAAACTGGATCCCAATTCTTCCCTTTATGAATCCGAAGATTTAATTTTCGGTCAAATGAAGGGTAAAAGATTCATTATTTTCATTAACTACATTAAAACAATTATAGAAATGTACAATAAATCTTTGAGTCAGTCATTGTATCGGTCTATCATCAACAATTTGGTCTATTTGGCCATTTGCAGCAACTGTCAGAAGGAGCACCTTGAGTTATTAACTAGCAGGGCTGAATACGATCCTGTCACTGGAATTAATGATAATCTCTGCAGCAGTTATGGCGAGGAAGTATTTTGTATAAATGATATAAAACCTATATATGACTCGGATCATGCTGAATCAAAGACATTGATTAAGTATGATAAAAATTGAATTTTCTGAAATTAACTAATTTGTTCAATGTTTAGGTTTATTTTGTTGGTGAAATATGAAATCCCTATGATAAAGTTCGAACCGGAATTGGATGCTATTCAGTCAATAATTGAACAAATGGGTCAAGATATAATGGCTTTTCACAATGGTAAACATCATATTTGTTGTTATTTCATTATATATACATATATATTCATACAGATGTTAGTGACTTCTCTGGAAGGAAGTTAAACTTGTACATCAAGTTAGAATCAGATTTATTCTATGAATTTTCTCAAATCATAAGTTTGAAATATTCTGGTAATATTAATAATACTAACAATGAGGATAATAATAATAATAATAATAATAATAATAATAATAATAATAATAATAATAATAATAATAATAATAATAATAATAATAATAATAATAATAATAATAATAATAATAATAATAATAATAATATAATAATAATAATAATAATAATAATAATAATAATAATAAATAATAATAATAATAATATTAATAATAATATTAATAATAATAATAACAATAATAATAATAATAATAATAAATAATAATAATAATAATAATAATATTAATAATAATAATAATAATAATATTAATAATAATATTATTAATAATAATAATAACAATAACAATAACAATAACAATAACAATAATAATAATAATAATAATAATAATAATAATAATAATAATAATAATAATAATAATAATAATAATAATAATAATAATAATAATAATAATAATAATAATAATAATAATAATAATAATAATAATAATAATAACAAAGAGTTAAATTGAAGTTTTGAATAAATAAATATTAAAAATATATTAAAAATTATAAAATATATAAAATATATTAAAATATATTAAATATATTAAAAATTATTTATAAATATTTAAATCTATAAAAATACTCATTGGAGTTCGTTAATTCTGTTTGCACAAAGTAAAACATCAAAAACATGAACCTCTTCTGCTTTTCAGAAATTAGCATTGAAATTGTTTTTTTATAAAAAAATATGTAAAATTTAATTATTTTATTTTCAAAATTTTAGAATCTAAAGTATCAAGTTAAAAGATTTTAGGAAGTTTATATTTTGTATTAGATAATTTTTTGGGGCGGCAAAGTTATGGATTTCTTAGTCGCCAAAAACCTTAGCTACGTCATTTCTTAGGTAGATAACCACTAATGAAAATTTGGCCGGTAGAGCAATACGCTGTAGTATTATTTCATATTAATTCTGCTATTCTATGTATTTTTGTGTGTTTAACTAAAATTTGCATCTATAAGACTCAAGGTGTATAAATAGTTCATATAGTTATACAAAAAAGAAACATAACAGTTAAGTTAACATTACTTGTGACATTTTTGCTAATCTCTGCTTTAATTAAACGTCCTTTAATAATTACTAGCAACTTCTTCATTATTGATATCTTTTTTATTTTTATTTCATATAACTGTATTTTATTTAAAATTTATAATTCTCAGAGAGTAGGCTGAAGCTACAAAGCACGGTAGAAAATTTAAATGAATTTGACTTTCTTTGGAAAATGACTTCAGACAAACTTGATTTCGAAGAATCACTGGCAAAAAAAGATACTTACAATTCATTGAAAGAAAAAATTACTCAAGTTCTTCATTTAAAGAACAATTTGCAACGTCTACCCAAAGAAATTGAAATAGATTGTTTGGTAATATCCACAAAGGTTTTTCGAGAGGTTTTATTGAGTCTGCTGAATGACTGGCAAAACAAACACGGACAGAATTTGCACGATGAAGCAAAGGTATATTATAAATAACATTCTATTGTCAAGAATTACGGTTTTGTATTTTGTAATTTTATTTTAGCGACTGCTTGATGAGGCGACTCAATATCGTGAGACGGTCGTTGAAGAATTGAAACAAGACGTTACCGAATTAGAGCAGCTAAATGAACTTCTTGGAATACTAGATCAGATATTTGATTTAGATTTAAAAATAGATTCCATATATCAGCCAATAGAGTCCATGTATACCGATTTGGAAATCTTTGAACTTCCTATTCTGAGATCGGAAGAAAATGAACTGATTAACCTAAGACAATATTGGAGCACTTTAATCAAAATGGCGGAAAGTCAACGAAATAAATTGTTGAATGAGAAAAGAAATATTTTTCACCAAGAATTAGATAAACAAATGAAGGTGATTAATTTTGTGTCTGCTACAAAAAGTAGTATGTTAAGTAGTATTTTATAATTTATTGTTTTAGTTTGAGATTTATAAAAGAATATTGAAAATATAATTAACTAGCAATTAACTATACCAACATATTTATAAAATGACAATAAATAAGACTTTTAAGAATAAATCAAAATATATAATGCTCCAGCTTTCACGAATTATCATAGTTTAACCACAAATTAGGGTTTCCTGTAAGAAATTATTGATTTATTTATAGAAAAAATATACACATTTATTTGAAATAAAGTCAAAAGGTATGGACAACGACATAAATTAAGTAAATTTACTATAGAAGAGCAGAAAAATAATGTTGGTAAGAAAAATAAAATACACATACACATACGCTACACACAACAATCCATTAATAAAAAATACCCGCATATGGACAAAAAATTATTGAAACACTGATTTATTACGTATATTTTTAATAATAATAACATGTAATTTGAGATTTTTTCAAGCGTTTTATCTTTCCATAACTAATAGAGGGGTAAAGATGAGCAATGTTAAACAAAATTTATTCAATAATATTTCAATTTTAAACTTTTTTTCGAAATTTGTTAATTGATGAGAAATTACCGAAAACTATGAAAATATAGAAGAAAAGCATCGTTAAACATAATTTCTAAATGAAATATTAAATTAGATATATTTATAGGTATTCGAAATTTGATAAAAAATAAACGTTGGCTGAAGTCACAGAACGGGTAGAAAGTTACTGCAGTGGCATAAAATAAATTTCCACAGAATTAATTCTAACCTTTTAAAAATAAAGTATAAATGGCTTAAAATTCATTACAAAATACAACATTTAAAATTTTAAAAAACATTACAGGTTATCCAGTTTTAATAATTTGGTTTATATGTTTAATTACAAAATTATAGATAATAAAAATATGAGTTCACAAACAACAAAATGTAAGAAATTTTTAATTTATAATGGTATCGTTTTGGAATGACCTTATTATGTACAGAATATTAAAACATTTTTCTAGTTTTTACTAAATTCCAAAATTTTTAAATATTTCAAATGACAATCGTAAAAGCGAATCATTATCAAAAATGTTTCCAAAAAAGAAAGAAAATTAATTACAATCAAGAACTTAAAGGATATGCCAATGAAAGAAATTGCTGATAGTTTGGAAATAAAGGACCAGACAGTAGCTAGAGTTATCAGAGTATATAAAACGGAAGGTATAATTGAATCAAAGGACACCATTCTGGACGAAAGAAATTAAATGTTTAACATAGCGAATATGTTATAAAACTCGCCAGAATTTTAAAATAATATCCTTAATACCAGAAAGAAAAAATACTAAATACAAAATCAGTGAAAGATATGATCATGCTTTTGAATTTCTGCGTTAAGACATTCGAAAGGCGATATTTGTTGGTTATATTCGTTCTGCAAATTATAATTCAAAATCTGATTTGATAATTTCCGTTCACAATGGGGTTGAAAGCATTTCAAGTCCTATTTTCTCACCTGAATGAGTACATTATAAGATAAGCTCAAAGCGATAAGATTATGAATTAAAAATTAATTATATTTTGTTGTTATTTAACTCATATTATTAAATATAATTTTTTAATAAACATCTTGACCGAATTATTAAAAAACAAGAAAATCCTGTGTTAACATTAAAAAGCTCATAAATATTAAATACTTTAAAAAAGTAAATTTAATGAAAAATGTAACTTTTAACTTACCATCTGCCCATAATATGTGTCATTGTTGTGTGGATAATTTATGAAAACTATTTTAGAAGTG
Source organism: Schmidtea mediterranea (assembly GCA_022537955.1). NCBI lineage: Eukaryota > Metazoa > Platyhelminthes > Tricladida > Dugesiidae > Schmidtea > Schmidtea mediterranea. The sequence continues at coordinate 93,727,318 of CM039679.1, forward strand.
TGTTTATTGTGTGAGTCATTAAAAAAAATTGACATTAAATAAGACTCTATAATATAAGTTGATTGAAAAAAACTTATCTGAGAAAATAAACCAATAAATACACACAAGCACGATTCGCAAAATTTCTGATTAAAAATACACATTTGAACATTAAGTGAGACCATAATTTAAATTAAAAAGAGAAACTTTGAATTTTTATGCTTTGATAGTCACAGAATATTTAGGTTGTGTTTAAAATTTAGATAATTTTTAAAGTTTTGCCTAAAATTTTGGCCAAAAATGTTAATTTGTGTTATTAAAAAACTTTTGAGATATTGATAGAAAAAAACATTTGATAAATTGACCAAATATTTACTTATGAAAAAGATTTTTACCTACATATTCAAATGAATATTTTATCTTTTTGCTGAAAAATCAGTCATATTTTCTATAAAGTTAATAAAATAAATTTAAACTGTTAATTACTTTAAAATTAAAGTGGAAAAAATATTTTATAAAAACTGACAAAATAAAATAATAAATTTAATTGTTTTTAAGCATGTGTGTTTGAATTGTACTTATAAACTAATTAAAATAACATGAGTACAATGCAACGTGTATATGAAAGATTAGGTTTCATTTATATATTCGAGTTCTTGAACACTGTCGACTGAAGAGCATAATTAATATTAGTGAGCACACTAAGGAGTGTATGAATAGTAGTTATGCAGAGGATTGCGTTATTTGTTTGGAGGGGTATATGAAAGCTAATTTACAAAAAATTAGGATGTTAAATAATGACCGTGTAGTGCTTTATTTTAAATGATTTGAGCTATTAAATTGTTATGTTAAAATGCAAAGATTATTAAATTTAATAAACGATTTTTAAATTTAAATTCAAAATTGTTAAATATTTAATTTGGTTTGTGAATAATTTTTTTTAATTTTTATTAGACTTTGATAAGCGAATTCAAATTATAATTTAAAATTTTATATTTTTATGAAAATTAAAATATTAAATCTTTTAAAATCGAAATACATTTTTTATTCTCTTTTTCATTTCATAATATAAATCATCGTTTATTTTTTTCTTTTTTTTCCAATAATAAATATTTTAACGAAAAATTTTGTAAAGTTTTTTTTCTAATAATTCAATATTTTAGTCTTTTATTAGTAATTAATTAAATTAAATTTAATCTTTATTTGCTTGAACAAATTTTTAACAATAATAATCTGCGTTTAACATTTTTAGAAATTCACGGTTGAAGTAATTCAGTTTCGAAATTACTTTGATTTCGAATGTCCCAGCATGGCGGGATCTGATCCAATAGAAGTTGAAAGGAAATTGGAAAGTTTTCGAAATCAGTATTCGATTTACGAAGAAAAGAAAAATACACTTGTAGCCATCAGTAAGTTGTTTGGTCTCAAAGTTCAGAGTTTTCATGAATTGGAAAGCATGAAAGAAGTAATTCGCTTTTCATAAAATTACTCTTTTCAATAAAATTATTTAGGATTTATTACTACTGACTCAATTGTACAGTCTTTATCAAAAGTTTTCCAAATTTGAAAAGAATTTTAACGACAAGTTGTGGAGTGTAGTGGACCTGGATGATGTGTATGTCAAGGTGATATTTTCAATTCCGGCCACTTTAATATTTAATAATTAATTAGTTTTTTTAATTTATATTTAATAAATTCTATTGCTAAAAAATATGTTAAAAATTATTATTTATTATTATCGCCCCTTTATGAAAATTTTACATTTGTTCCATTTTTTAAAATCAGATGAAATTTTTTATTTTTCTTTAATATATAATTTTAAAATAATAAAAATAAAATTTCCATAACTTAAATATTTAAAAGAAATATGTCTATCTATTAAAAATAGTCTCAAGTCATTTCGTTGGAATATTTTTAAACAATGAAGATATTAAATTTTATATTAGTATAATTTTTTCAATTTTTTTAGCATTTAAAAAAAATGTTTTTTTAATGTCTTTTTAATAACAATTAAATGGCTTAAATTTGCTTCTGTTATAATTATTTAAATATTTCAGTGTTTTTTATCTTGCTTCAATATTGAAAAGAAAGTTAAATAATTAATATTTAATTTAACTAATTTAATAAATTTTGAATGGAAGGACAATATAGATTATATAAAAGAATTTAGAATGCCTATAACGATCGAGGTAGTATGTTATCAACTTTCAAAGACTGATTGAAGAAAGTGATGGAAATCGTTGCAAGTAGATTTGAGATTCATCTGGTGCTTTCAGGCCTTCACTAATTTGGCAGACGGGAATTCGTGGTAATATGAATCTATCGGCAATAATTTCAAAATTCGAGCTTCTAATCGATTGGCAACAATTTATATCATGACATTTCACAATTTGTAAAAAGTATAAACTTGTTTTATTTACATTCCACCATTCTTGATAATTAGTTAGCGAATTTTCTGCCTCAGGCGCAAACACTTTAGGAACAATATACTCTGCTACCACTGGAATTTTTTCTGTGGTTACTTGCGTCCATATTTCTAACAATGTTTCGCCAGCATATTTGAAATTTAATTTTTCCAATTCTTTTTTTTTATTCTTGATCGACTTTGTGAATCAAGGTGGCTTCCAAAATGCTTATGAACCATTCGTCTTTCTACTCGATTGAATGCACACCTACCAGGCGCATTTGTTGCAACGAACAACGCATCGAGGTTTTGCTTGAAAAAAAAATTGAATCGCCACATCAATAACTTCGTTTTTGAATAAGCCGAGTATAAAAAGAAATTCTAATTAATTGAAAACTTTCATTCTTAGAGTTCTATCACTTAATCGAGAGTTCTGATACTGGTAAATATCACTCTGTCTTTTCTTATGAGCAGCAGACCCATATAACGCAATGTCAATAATTGATTTTTAAAGTAGTGGCTGATATTTCTCAATTGTTGGTCGTCGAGCTTTCTTTCGGATCTTCAATTTACTGTATATCAGGATTCTTTGCACAAATTTGAGTTGAACTTTCTTTCTTATTTTTTCTAAATATCTTCAGCTTTTCTTGACCATATATTTTCTTTTCATTTTTCCATATCCTTCAACCTTTGGTTTCTTTTCTTTAAGCTCCTTTTCCTTGTCTAAACTTATACAAGCCAATCAAGTTGCTCTTGATGATATTTATCTGACCCTGCTAAATTTTAAATTTTAAATATAATATCATTTAATAAATTAAATAAATTAAATTACCAATACTTTTAATATTGTTACTTTTTTTTCATTGAACCGAAAATTTGTGAATATCATAACTTTATATATAAGTTTAGAACATGAACAAATTTATTCAATTTCTATTTTTCTATTGATATTTTTATTTTTTTGAAGATGGCTTCCTTTAATATAAATTGCTCAACTGGGTTTCCTAGTTATTTCCTCTTTTTTATTTTATTAAATTTATTGTAAAAAGTATCATTGTTGACATCAATTTATTTGTAAATCCCTCCACCATGTCAACATTTGTCAAACTTCTTCAAACCATCCCTCCACTATTTTGTTGACATAATTTATGGACGTCCCCTAATGTAATATTAATTAGTAATTAATTAGATTATTATATGTAAATAATAATTGTGTTATTTTAATTTTTTAAAGTAAGCATAATTATATTATAAATCTGTAATATATTATGTATGCTGAAAAGTTCTATCAGTTTTTAATACAAGTTTATTTTAAACAAAATAAGTTTTATACTATGTAAATACTGATTAGCCATAGCGATGGCTCGATAATTACGAGTTTAAATCTATAAAATCTATAAAATTACCGTCTAATCGTCAGTATTTATCCGAGATACTATCAAGAAAAGATATCACCAAATAAAAATTTATTTAAAGTATTACATTTTTATCAATATAAACCGAGAAAAAGTTCTGCAAAATAATTTCAAAATTTGTCAAAGATTTTTGAAACATGCGAATGATTTAAAATTTTAAAAAAATTACGCTCGAAGATGAGACCAGGTCGAAGGAACTCCGGTTTTTTATCAAATCATTTTTAACAATACTTTGCTAAAAGATTTATATCAAATTAATATAACCTGGTCACTATGACATCAATATTTGATGACTGAAGCGGTAATATTCGTGTGTAATAAAATGAAGTAAATATGTATGTGATTTATATCAACTATATCGCTTAAATTGATTGGAAGTACTGTAAATATTATTACAGTTGCATATTTCGGTGTAGATTAATCTTAACAATGTTTTCTTACAGCAATATATTAGATAATCCAGTATGAATATTTCAATGTTATAAGTAATACTTTCTTCAAAATGTTAAGTCAACTTCAATTGTTTTAAGGTCTTTGTAAAATGGCTTTTCAATATCATTAGCCATTTTATTAATTCGTTTCGTTGCTAATAAAATTTGTCAGTATTTACTGTATAATTTTACTGACAGCAGGTGACAATAATTATCAGTGAAAATACAGTTTTTACAAATAGTTATTTAAAATTTTTATAAATATTCGTAGTAAACAATATTTGTTTCAATATTAAGCTTACCGAATTCTGGGACGAATGTCTCGCGCTTCCTAGCAAATTAAAGGAAAAAGAATCATACGGTGAACTAAAAGGAAAAATAGATTATTTGATCAAGATTCATTCTATCCTTACCAATTTGGCTTCAAAGGTTATTTATACAATAAAATTTGATTAAAGGTGAATTTTTATAAATTCTTGCCCGAATTTAGGGATAAGATAAAACAACTTATGTAATAATGTTATTCTTTTACATTTTTACCTCCTTTTCCTTAATATTTTATTTTCTCGTTAGTTGCGCTGGGAATTTTTATTGAAAAGATTAAATAGTTAATAATTTAATTCATGTTAGAATTATTTGGTGAAGATTTCTATCAATTATCAGTCACATTCGGTTAAGTAAAAATAGATGTTTTTTCTTTAATTCAAGTACATTTTGAAAGGTTTCAGTCACCTAAGAATGGTTTGGCACAGTATTTACAGCATTTTACTTCCTGTTCAACATTTTAACATAATCATCCTGAATTTCTTATGATATTTTAATCATTAGAAATAGTAGCTTCCCATTGTTTCAATTTTTCCAGCCGTAACAAAATCATAATTTTCTTTTCCTTTTGAAGCTTTAAGTGAAATTTGAGATTTCACAGTAAATAAATCGTACAAAATTTAAAATTATAATTTTTTCCAAGAAAACTCGATTTATTTTATTATTAGTAAATGCATTGCTATTGTTATTTTTGTTGTTTTACCGATTATGTCTATCCGTTCACGTAAAGGTTTTCGGTGTCGGATTCAAAATTGTGCTTGGATAATAAATTAATAAAATATTATAAGCTTATTATTAATACCTATTGTATAAGACCATATGAGACGTTAATTTTGAAAGTAGCACAAGTCACTTTTATCGAAAAACGAATTAGAGCTAAATAGCTTTAAATTACAAAAACATTTTTCCATATTTTTCATATAATATACAGAATTATGAAAGAAATAACAATAAATCAGTACAATATGAAAAAAATCATACGTATTTGTGATCACAAATAGCTCTAACTCATTTTTCACAAGAAGTGACTTATGCCACTTTCAAAATTAACGGCTCATATAGTATTCATTGTTATATAATAATATGTAATTTAAATTTATTCAAGTTTACTTTAAATCGGAATAATTCCAAAAATTAAATACATAATTTCAAGAAATTCTGAAAAATTAACAATAAAATATAATTGAAATCATTGAATTAAAGTAATATTTAAGAGCTTGAAAAATGATCTCACATCTTTGTGAAATCAAAATATAAGCCTAAAATTTTCTTTTAATGAATCATGCAGACGGTGATATCTATAAGAAACGAAAAATTTACAATGTTGTATTTACTCCGAAGAGTCAATTTAGAGCATGGACCATGGAAACCTGTTTATTATACGTAATTTTTATTTATTTCAAAATGAAACTTGAAATACTTATATTCATTTTTAATAAAATTATTGATTATTGTGTGTTTTATGTATAAAAATCAATCAATTTTTGCATTTTTCTAAATTTTCTTTCAACTCTTTATATGTAGTAAACGAGAAGGCCAAAAATTTAAGTATGCTATTAGATCATGGTGGTCAAACTACGGTCCGTGAACCTCGTATGGCTCTTTTTAAGTTTTATCAAGTCTCAACTAAAAATATATATGATATTGAGTTAATATATGTTCGTGACTCCATAACAATTTCTTGTATGTAAATAGAGCTCGTAATTCAAACATCATGACCACCTATGCTATAATAAATGTAAATAGCTAAGCTTCTTATAGTATGGTGATATTATTTTTAAATTCTTTTAAGGAAATCCGAAATCGTCATTGGATTCAAGTTATGCAAGTGACAGGTGCAAATTTCCAATTGGAAGCCGGAACATTTAAATGTTCTGATTTAACCACTATTCCACTTTTAGAGTAAGTAGTCAACTTTAATTTCCATGGTTTTTCTTAACTTTTTTTTCAAGAAATAAAAAAGAAATTGACAGAATTTGCTATGATGCGAGAAAAGAAATGGAGTTGGAAATGAAACTTAATCAAATCGAAGAGGAGTGGACCGAACAAGTTCTTGTGTTTCAGAGTCATTCTCGTAGAGGCCTTGTAGTTTTAGAAGTAAGGTTTACAAATAGTTTACTACAACAGTTGGAAGATTCACAAATTCTGTTGATGAACATGTTCAATTCCCGGCACATTGAACCGATGAAAGACGAAGCAGCTCAATGGGCCGCTAAGTTAATGGAAATCAGTGAGGTTCTCGATTTGTGGCTTGAAGTTCAACAGTTATGGTTGAATTTGGAAACCGTTTTTATTAATCCTATTATAATGAAGGTTATGAAATCATTTATTCAATTTTGACAATTTTAATTATAGGATTTATCCCAAGAATACAAAAGATTTGAAAGATTAGACAAAAGTTACATTAAATCAATGAGAAGAGTTTATGAAACGAAAAATGTTTTTCAAGTACTTTTATTTGTATTTTTTTACCAACTTTTCACAACTTCAACTAATCTATCTATTAAATATTTTTTTAAGTTTTTTTATTTATTTTTTTTATTTTATTTTTTAAATTTTATTTTAGTTTTCAATAGTAAAATGTTTTTTAAAAACAAAATTTACTGTAATATATCGTTGAATTGAAAATAACAGTTTTAAGATATTATGGTAAATATTTGGTAAATGTTATTAAATCAAGATTTCTACAACATGCATTTAAAAAAAATCAGAATAAAATATCTACACAATATAACAGTAAGTTATGTTGAAAGTACGGGATAAGAAAAACTTGGAAATATTTGATTATTTTAATTGATGATTAAATTACACTGTCCAACAAAATTTGATGAATATTTTTACGAAATTAATTTCATTTGTGCTTTGTTAATTTGGGAACGCAAAATTTTGTTTTGACATTTATTTAAACTTTAATTAAAAGCCGTTTTTCTTTTTAATGAGATGTGATATAGATAAAGTGAATATTTAATGTAAAATGCGATATTAAAAGTAAGCTGAATTAAGAAAATAATGAATGTATATAAAATATTCTTGGCTGTTCAATCTAGAAAATTTTTCATCACATTGGATCTTCCGCGAGACTTTGAATCATGCACTCGGCTCCAGCAACAGTCAGCAAGTAATTCAAGCTGAATGCTTTCTTTTATAATTATAATTTATCTCACTGATTTCTTGATGAAATCGTTCGCCATGCTCATCAGATACATCAAATATGTTTTCAGGGAAAATATTAAGGTGAGAATCCATAAAGTGAAATTTGAGTGACATAATACATCCAAGCTTTCATAGTTCTTCATAATATTTTTGATCAGATATTCAAAACTTGCTACCTTATATCGCGTATAAAAACCTTTGCAAACATATTGAAAAAAACAACCGAGCTTCTTTAGAAACTGCTGTTAGAGCATCGTCAAAGTGCTTACCGAGAAGCAGCTGTGGTCCAATGAAAACACCATCTGTTAGCTTGAAGAAATAAGGTTGGGGAATTTTGTCTTTATAATGTTCAACGCATCCCAATATTTTTCACGCCAGGAGATCTTGTAATATTTATCGAGAATTAATGCTAAGAAAAACACATTTTTTAAATTCTTCTCTATACAATACAATTACTTATTAAAACAAATTCTACTTCTTTAAAATTTAATTATTTAATTGTTTTTCATTATAATTATTTACTCAATATAGAAGCTTAATCGTCCAGAATCGTGATTCTTTGGTATATTTGGCTTGTAAACTTGTAGAATAGAAATCGATGCTGGTATTTAGTGTTTTTGTGTCTTCTTTGAAACTTACCATGGTATCTAAATGTGGCATCTTGCCTTTTGCGTTAGGTAATTCAAGGGTGAATTGTATGTTGGTGTTAGTGGAATAAGATGAGACTCAGAAGGATTGTGGGAAACTATGAATCTTTTCCAGAATAATAATTTTTCCCAATATAATTTATACTATAAATTTTATTCCTTTATATTAAGATTAATAGATTATTGAGAGATAATTTATTTATTTCCAGTGTTGCATTTCCAATGAATACTCCAAGAAAGGTTTTCTAAAAAATATCCAACAAGGTTTAGAAAATTGCTTTGATTCTTTAAGAGGATATTTACATCAAAAACGAAATTTATTTGCTCGATTGTGGTTCGTACCGGATTCGACGATTTTATCCATATTAAATTGTTCGAATGACATTAAAAATATTGGACTGCATTTACCGTTGGTTTATTTTTAATAATAATAATAATAATAATAATAATAATAATAATAATAATAATAATAATAATAATAATAATAATAATAATAATAATAATAATAAATAATAATAATAATAATAATAATAATGATAATAATAATAATAATAATAATAATAATAATAATAATAATAATAATAATAATAATAATAACAGCGTCTTGCTATAAATGTCAACAGTTTACCAGTCTTCGGTCTAGAAATCACAATCACAATAATTTAATGAAAATAAGTAATATTTAAACAAATTATCCGATAATAATCCTAATAGATTCTCTAACGGCTTCAACAAAGGCTTTATTTTTTTGTCTAGCTTCGAAAGGAAAATTTCATTGTATAATTAAATTAAATCAACTGTGTACAAACTGTTCGTTGATCTTTTTTTGATGTTTGTTAGTCGTGAGCATTTAAGACCTTTCTTTGATTAAATAAATGGCTTACACATGAATATAAAATTTACGTGTGAAGAGGTAAAAATGCCTTCTATTGCTTTTTTTGAATTTTCTTATTCAACGGAAGGAAAAAGAATAAAAAAGTGACTGGTATTGATCTTTATGATTCGACTCACATCTTTTGTGAATTTAAATACAAATGAAATATGGTGAAAGAATTAGTATCTAGTGTGTGGTCTTTATCACCAATGTTTGTCAATTTAGCAATAACTGTTGCTCTTTGGTTGTGTTTCTATTTAAACAATGACATTTTAAATCTTTTCTTGAGCGTATGACAAAAGAGACGGTTGATAAATAGGTGTTGAATTTTCATTATTTTTGTATTGATTTGTCTGAAGGTAATGCTTTTATTGATCTGAAGTTAGTACATTGTCAAGTTTGGAAAGTAAAAAAATTTGATCTAATCACACGGGGCCGAAATTCGTTTTGGTATAGCTTTATTCTGATGGTTTCAGAGAATTTAAGCATAAGTTCCTTAAACCTGTAGAGAAGATTCTGTTTAGGATTTTTTGACGTGATTTAAAGTAATTAGTATGTTCACTACATCTCAGAAACTACTCGAGTTCTTTACTTACATTAGTAATCGTTTTAGGAAGTCTAACAGTAATAAAATAGGAATTTCTTATTTTGGAACAACAATTGGGAAATCTTTAAATCCTATAATTAATGTTAAATGTGTTCAATCTACAGGGATTTTGAATGTATTTAAAGAATTGAATGTTGTTATTGTATATTAAGTGTTTGGTATAATGCTGTTGTTTGTTAAAACTTTTGTATGAAAAGAATTTTAAAGTTAAATTTAATTTGAATTGTTAATTTTATTCTAAAAAAATGTGTTTGAGAAAAAGATAATAAGTTTTGCGTTTATAAAAATAATTTCCTATGATTTAAAATATTTATTTTCAAAATTTAAAATGTTTTTATTTTGAATAAATTTGATTATGATTATTTTCAGTTAATTTGTTCATTTAGTTATTATTAATGTAATTTCTAGCCTAAATAAGTCTGAGTGTTGAAAAATATAGCGAAATGTTATACAATATATCTAGTTGTCTTTTTCAAATATTAAAACTTTACCCTATTTTTTTGATTAATAATTTTACGTAAATATTAAATTGAATGCTAAATTAAATGCAATTATGTTGGTAAAATTATCAAAAATTATTCAAAATTACATATTTTTGATTTGAAGTTTATTTAACACAAAATAACAAAAAAATGATAAAAAGAATTTTGATTTAATTAATTAAAATTTTAATTTAGATCCATATTTACTGCGGTTAACGATCTGCATACTGATCCAGCATTTCGAGAACCAGTAATTTTTAAATATGCTTTAATCGATATTATTATAGATTTTATAATTGATTTTAAATTATTATTTTTTTGTTTTTTTGTAGTTACAAATAGATAAAATATTTAGCTCATCAAGAGAAGAAATTGTATTGAATAACAAAGTAATTGGTTGATTTTGATTGGTAAATAAAATTAAAATTCGATAGATTGCGATTAAAGATGAGGTTGTTAATTGGCTCAATCTTTTAACCAATGAAATTGAAGAATCCATTTCAAATTTATCCAGTGACGCTATTAAATACATTTCTACTGGAGACAGTTTAGAAGAATTATCAAAAAAAGTATGAGATGTGAATAAATTGTTTGTTTAAATTTAAAAATGTGTTATAATAAACGAAATGATCAAGCAATTAAAAATATCTAATTATTAATATCTGGAATTAAATTATATCATACAAGAAATAATAATTTATTGCAATTTGTTATTTATTACGTTAAGAAAAACATTAAATTAATAAAAATAAAATTATTTCAAACTAAAAACTTTATAATTGTCATAAGTAGAATCAAAAATCGTTGTTTTAGTTTTACTATATACATATATCAATATTAGAAACTAGAAATCCTTTAATTAATATAATTATAATATATTTTAAATTATTATAAAGTTATTTATGATAAATTTTTTCAAAAACAAGAAAAAAATTTATTGATAGTATTTTATTTAAAAACGAAAACTATATTTTCCACGATTTCTGTGATCCGTTCAAAGCTGTGAAAATTTTTAACACCGTTTTTGAAAATATCGATAAATTTTTTAAAATTGACATTTCTAATGCTTGTGTGGATTCTTTTCTATGAGTCAATTTAAATTTTTTGATATTATAAATTTATGCTAAAATCCGCGAAGCCTGGATCAGTAAGCATAGACTACTTTTATTTATTTTTATTATCTTCGTGATATTGTGAACTATCTCATTATTCTAAATAAAAGGGAAAATATAATTAAGATATAATTAAAAAAATTACACTGATTAAATTTGGGTTCAATTTTTAATTAATAAACAGGTTTGTTTGATAATTAAAAAAAAGAAATTATCTTGTTTATATTTTGTACTCTAAGAAGGTTAATTTTATGAGGGTTTTAAAAAATATTTAACATAACGAAATTAGTGCTAAGCCAGAGCTTTTGCCACTCAAACCCATCTTTAACTTTGCCGGCCAAATAACCGACCGGTCATCAATTGGTAAAGATTTATATAATTAATTCATTTTTGTAACTTTTTACACTGAAACAATTTGTTGATTTTGTCATATTTAATACTCTTGAAATATTGTATTTTCTTGTATTTTGAATTGAATTATTTGTTTGTTCGGACAATTAGCACTAAATGATTTTTCCTATTTGGATGCAGGAAACTAGTGGCTATAAATTATTGTTCAGACCTTTAGGATAAGCATTTATTAGTTCTTCACAACACTGAGATGTTTGTGATAGTGATACATCGACCAAACAAGAAAATCGAACTGCTATATCATTATATACTTGTCCTCGTCTACTCATTTCTGTCTCAAGTTTGTCAACAATGACGTAGAAAGCAGATATACGAAATTTATCTATGGCATTCAGCCATATCTCAGGAGCATCACTGTCTTTCGTTTACTATTACGGGTCAAAGCTGACTTATAATCTACACCATGTGTTATTATTTATGCAGCTACTTCAAATCTTTCAAATTCATTTCTAGATTTATGCAAGTGATCTGTTAGTGAAGAATACATCCTCATTTTGTAGAGCTTGACTAACCCTGTGAAAATGCTTTAATACCTCTTCCCAAAAAACAAGCATGAAAGCAAATTCTAATTCCTACATATTCTTTTTCAATGTTTTCTGATTCTCTTCTAGTGTCTCCTTTCTTTGACTGATCTTCTTGTATACATTCTAATGCTTTTAAAATTTGAGGATGAGACTTTAGGATAGTTCCAAGAAAGTCAAAAAGCGTTGAATGGGCTCTCCATCTGCTACGTATCGAATAACAATGCCTAACTGATCTATAGGTGAAATATCGGGTGTTGAGTCTACTGACAAGCGGAAATAACCAGAATCCTTTACTTCAACTACAATTACTTCACGAACTTTTCTGGACATGATTTCAATCAGTTCTTCACATATAGTTTTGGATAAATAAGAAGGATTTCCTTTTCCAGAATTTCCATATTTCGCAATATGTGATAATAAAAATGGATCAAACCGACTTACTTACCCCTGAAACCCTAACTAATTTCCATTTCGTAAAGATCCAAATTTTTCATTTGTCACTCTAAAAGCCAGACCACACTCAGCTTTAGTGCAAATAACCGCTAAACAGAGAAAATGTCAATCCATAGTCATTCTCATCTTTATCATCATCTTCAGCAAACTGAAGTGGGTTACACTTAAAAGAAATTTAATTATCAAGCTCTATTGCAGTGTCTGGATTTGCAGAACAGACTATAGTAGATCTATCAAGAGGGCCGATGGTTTCACTAAAATCCAGGCCTGCTAAGTGTGTTAATAAGCTGAATGAAATTGATGACATAATTTTACATGTTGTTTATCCGTTTAATTCCTTCAAGAGTGATTTAGTGCATTTAGTTTAAGAACCACTAAATGATCGATCCTTTTATTGTTAAAATGTTGAAAATTCTGTCAGTGAAAATTACTTTTTACTCTTACTTCAATTTATTGCTTTGTATATTATATTTTAGTGTATTCTTTGACGTAGTACGGTAGTTTAGAAAAACCTTTTACTTTTTCAAAAGATGACACTCAGTGGTGGTTCAAGAAATAGTGAAAACATCGGAACACTATTATCAAGTATACATAATTTTAAAATCTTCCGGTTTTAGTTTTTAAATGAATAAAAGATAATATAATAATAGAAACATTTAAAATTTTTCTGTTATTATATTATCTTTTTTATCATATTAATAATAAAATATAAATAAAATTTAAGGTATGATTTGCATTCTTTGAACCTTCATGGTCTTAATAATTAATGGCCATTTATTTTTTATTGTACTGAAAAGGATGTATAATTGTAATTATTTTTTAATCTTCCGTTATTGAAAATTATTTATTTATTTATTTTTCATTTTCATTTAACTTTTCATTTATATTTGGTCTACATTAGTTTCCATCTCAAATTTGCTATTCTGCCCTTCATTTGCACTGGTCCAACGAAATCAACACTGCAGTCTCGGAAATAAAATCAGATAAAAAATCCTTGTCACACCTGGCCAAAAAATTCAACACCCAAATCTCCCGAATTCCAATAACATTAAACCGCAATAGCTGGAAATCAACAGATGATCCAATTACTGCTCTTCAAAGAAGAAGGTTGAGGTCAATGACTTTGGTAAGCTTGGTTTTTTTGAGTATTTTTACAAATGCGGCAGTAAAATATGTCTTGGACTAATTTATTATTACAGAAATACACGTAAAACACAAATATTCGGTAAATAGGCAATAAATATAATAAAAAAAAGTGCAAATAAATTCAGTATAAAATAAAATAAATTCATTATAAATTATAAATACTTTAGAAATAAATACTAGATTTTCTTATAAATTTAAAAAAATATAAAACACTCAAAATAAAAATTTTATTTTTTATCAATGTGATTTCTGCCCTTGCATATCCGTTGATAATTTTTGTATATTGGACGAGTATCTAGTAATTTTTAATTTTAAGCATGATAAAAGATTTTCAACGTTCATCGAACTTCTGATATTACTTTTTATTATATTCATGTTCGCAAGAATACGTTGAACTAAATACGGTCAAAAGAACACGGCGTATATTTTTAATTGGTTATAGCACTCTGGAAGGCAATTTCAGCTACCAAACACAGTTTTGTCAAAAAATTTTAGATTATGTAATTCTGACCACTAATGTTGCGAAGACAATTAGTTTTTCTTTTTTTCGAGATCTTCTAATTCACTATTAAGATTGGTAAATTTTTAAATCCATTAAATGCAACTCAAATTACGGAAAAAGGCGAATCTGTATGTTCAATCCACGTTAAAATCTCGATTTTCATTATTTATCACTCTTTTCTTTTTACTTGTGCCCATTATATAATCCCTACATCCTATATTAATTTCTTATATTAATTTGAAAATTTTTATTCACTATAAAAATGAATATAAAATGGATAAATCAATATTTTCTTCGAATTTAAAATATTTTAAACTACATTAAAATATATTTATTAAAAAAAATTATCATTTTAATTATCTCGGTATTTGAATTAAAAATTTACTTTTAAAAAATGTTTAATAATGTACAGAACAGCAATAAAATTACTAAAGAGTCACAAGTTGCCGACCCCTGGTATATTATAAATAGTATATATTATATATTATATATATATTATATTATATATATAATATATATTATATTATATACTATTATTATGAGCATTTTAAAAATTAAAGTTAAAACTTTCTTAATATTTACATTTTAGTACATATTTAAACAATTGATGTTTTATAGGGTGTTCTTTATTTACGTGATTCGTTAGTCAATCTATCTGCTAAGAAGATTCGAGACGTTGATGACTTTGAATTGTATAAAATTATTAAAATGAAAACTACAGTGATGGGTAAGATTTATAATTTTTATTATTTTATCGTTGTTTATTATTATTATTATTATTATTAAAAGAATTTTTTTTGGTTTTCACCTCTGATTGCTTTGCATTTTCCAATGACATTAAAAATATTTTTATTATTTGACTATGAATCATTAATAATGTCGATGTTTTATTGATATTCACAAATTTTCGGCACAGCCTTTTTGAAATAATAAATAACTATTTAGGATATAAATATATTTTTTGAAAAATATGAAATATTTCGACCTAAAATTACTCAAAAACAACAAAATTTAATAAGTCTTTCGTTTTCTCTCTCTTTCAACATATCATATACATACATTAAAACAAGATTTCTCAAATTTAATTTGCAATATATTATAAAAAATTGAATAGATCCGAATTCGAATTACATTTATCTTTAAGGTAGCAGCGAAGTTTATAACTTAATAGCTTCATTAAAAACGTCTCGAACGGGCCTTAGACTTCGGTATAAAGTCAAGAGGATTACTAATAGGAATATTAGTGATTATAACACACCTTGGCTATCAGCCTTTAAGGCTTGATTCGGCAAGTGAGTTGAATTTATTGACCTTGCGCGTAATTATATTCGATTGGATATCACTTGAGGTTACAGGGAATTATACCACAGTTTTTCTAATATCACTGTATCAGGATATATGAATTACATATTAAACTAAAGGTGGGATAACAACTTGTAACTGAGGAGTAATCAAAAGAGTAACGATTTGAATGCAAAAGATTTCATTTGTTACTGATTAACTTGTGAGTTTCATCAATAAAATCTTATATATACAGGTGCATTGAATAACACATTGAAGTAATTCAGCTCTAATAAATTAAGGGTCAGCAGGTATCAGGGTATAACGCCTTACTAAGTAAAGTTGGCCAAATATAAATTGATAACAGATACAATACTTTTGTACATGGGCAATGGATAACGCATTGAAGTAATCCAGCGCTGTCTGACTCATTGATCGGTTAGATATCAGGGGCAAAGCCTTACTACGGTAAGGTTGGTTAAATGTAACTTGATAACAGGTACAAAATAAGAACCCCGTTCAGGATAGAGTAGAGTGATGGTGGTGATTTTGGGATGAAATTAGAGCAAGTATCTGAGAAAGGTGTCAAACTACATAACTAAAGTTATGATTTTTAAAGGCCAGTTTAGAATTTGGTCTGATCGGCTAAACAAAGTAGTGAGGAATTTCCAATAGGGTACTAAAGGGTGGGAGCACTTGATTGGATAATTCGAGATAAGATGATTAGCAAAAACTCACGATCCCTGTGTTGGAAGGTTTTGGAGTGATGAAGGTTAGTTAGCAAAAATCAACAACCCCGTAAGCGAATGGAGAATAATTCCGGGTTATCATCCAAAACCGTAATTTATCACTGAATTATATATAGAATTTTTACAGATATAGACAAAATTTTCTTAAATATTTTAAAATTCAATTTGCATTTAAAATAAAATTTAAAAGGTCTATTAAATTATTTTTTAATTTTCCAACATTAACAAAAAATATCCACATCTGGTCGGTAGGTTCGCAATTATATTTAAGAGAAGGTAATCTTCCGTTTTTGCAATTTTTATCTAATTTTTTAAAGATCTACCAATTAATTATTGCCTGGATTTCTTCGATAAATAATTGTAATTTTTAATTGCATTTTAGACAGCGTGGGCAATCAAAAATTCCAGTTAGCCACACTAACTTGCACACATGATCTAGGATATGAATTTCAAGGAAGTTTGCCAACAATAGCATGGACTCCGACAACAGAGAAATATTTGTTAACCTTATTATTCAGTTTGGAACACCAAAAGCTTTCAAGCATCATTGGCGAATCACAGTCAGGAAAATCGCTATTGATTGAAGAGTTGGCTAGATTAACCAATAGATATCGAGTAAAAAAGCACTGCCAATCGAATATGTCAAATGAATCATTGATAAATTTCATGTGTGGAATTGCCAGTAATGGATGTTGGGGAATTCTGGACAATGTCGAATACATGGATCCATCTCAGCTCTCTCTTGCTATAGTCATGATTGGCCAAATTAAGGATGCTATTAAACAGAAATCTGCCACTGTGTCAATCGTGGAAAAAGAAGGAGTAATGCTTTAAATGTTTTTAAATTCCACTATTAAATGGTACAATATATTGATTCTTTTTGTTTGGATTATGTAGCATAATATTTTTTCATGGAATTTGTTCAATATTATACATTTTTCAGTGAATGCTTTTGCTTTATTATAGCAGTTTTGTTTAAATAGGCAATATCTGTGATACCATAAGTAATGGTAAATATCAATGGGAACAACTTCATTCCTTATTGAAACTGTTTGCTGAGACATAGTCAAATTGTTTTATTAGACAATTATTATTCTAAATAACGTAATCCGTAAAAAATGAATTCCTTTCTTTGTTTGAAGTTTAGATTTACATTAATTAATTATTTTTATTTTCTAGCGGTCTAAAAAAGCAAACGCATATTTTTCTGTAAAGATATTTTTATTTAAATACGCCTTGAAATTTCACAAAAACTTTGTCTAGAATATAAATTAATTATCATTATTGCTACTGACAATTATCAATAAATCATTAATTTATATAATTTAAAAATCATTTTTAGAAAATGCCTCTTTTGAATCAGTCTAAATGTTTTTCCTTTCAATCTACGTAAATAATTTCACTAAATTTCAGTCACAAATGGTGTTGCAAAAACCTCTGATTACTTAAATGAATTCTTTGTTTCAATATTTAGTTTTATTTAAATATTTGTATTTATTTCAATTTGAATTTTTTCTATTAAGTTATTTTAATAATTTTAGATTCACCTCCAAGTCGGAACGAATTTTTTCTTCACTTCATGTTTGCCATTGGAATCTTTCGAAGTTCTGCTGCCTGGTAACATTATTGAAGAGTTTAGAATCGTGGCAATAACTCCTCCGGACTTGTTACAAATTTTAAAATGGTATTGCGTTCATTTCAACTATAGAGTTAGCAGAACATTAGCATTGCGACTATATACAGTTATTAAACAAGCTAGTTCTTTGATGTAAGATTTTCTTTTATTTTCCCATAGAAATCAACGCCATTATTGGTGAAAGATTTTAAAAATGTCTGTGTGAAAATAATATTTACCTTGTATTAAATATCACTATTTATTACTTGTTAAAATTATTTATATAAAATAGAAATTTTATACAAACCAACTTAATAACACAGAATTTGAGATATCTGTATTTTTGTCCGCGGATTCATTAAATCGAATTACAATTTTAGCAAACTTTTATTTTTAATCGGCAGCATGATATTTTTAATTCAATATTATACAAAATTAATTTTTCTCTATTAATTGATGCATAATTAATTGAGACGACGTTTTTTTTAAAAAAAGACGATCCATTAGGACAACAATTCAAGAAAAAAAAATATATTTATATTGGCAAATTTGGACACTGTGTCGCATAATTGGTCCATTCTCATGTACTCATTTTGCTTTGTAAAATATTTCTCTTTGCAATGAATGGATTTTTAACCGCTTTAGATCTGAATTTGTTCTAAGACTTCAAAAAATTATTCTTTTTTGCTTGTATTTTATTTAGGTTATATCATTTCGTTTTTAATTGGCCTTATAATGTCCTAGCTTACAATTGTCAACATTACAAACTGAAATACACCACAAAACATGAAGAATATATGTTCATTGTAATGGAGATACAGCCTTTAAAATTTAGAAAAATATAGAAAATGTAGGAAAAATTTGTTTTAACTTGGTTTAATATTAAAAAAACAAAGTTGAAATTTTATGTTTCAGAGATTTTATGGGGAAAATAATATTTTCTTTCTGTTTATAATTAAGTTTTGATAAAAATTATATTTTGGTGTATTTTAATATAATTTTTGTGATTTGGAAGGGCAAACGTGTAATGATTTGCCATTAGACATGTGGTCTGAACTAAGTGAAAATTGTTTTGTTTCTCAAAGATTCATCTAACTATTAACAAAGGATCTATATAAAGAATCTATTGTTACTTAATATCAAACACCGTTTTTATTTTAGTTTTTTTGAGTTGAATTATATACAAGAAAATTATATATGCTTATTAATAAATCAAAAACTCCGGTTGGATTGTGTTTTGATATCGTTCATCAATTTGACTGTAATGGGTGTAATGGCACATACATCTCTGTACTCGAGTTCTTGAGCATTGTCAATTGAAGGGTTTGGCCAATATTGGTGAGCACAATAGAGGCTCTAAAAGTAAAATAGGAATGTCTGATTTGAAAATTTTGTTGAAAAGTTTTAATAATTATTGGGAACATGTGATACGTGAGGCTTTATTGATATGGTCATTGGATCCAATAATTAATGTGAAAAGTGCTATGGCAACGAATGTTTTGAATATTTTTAAATAGAATGATTTTGTAAAATTGTTTTAAATTGATATTCTTTTATTTTTAAAAAATTATTAACTTTTAATATTATTTCTATTATAAAATAATAGAAATTTATAAAGTATTTTATTAACATTTTAAAAATGTTTATATATTAAATGAACAATTTATATTTAATAATTGTGAGGATATTTAAGCATAATTATCAACGGACATAAAATTAAGTTTTAAACTGATTAAAATTAAAAATAAGATTTAAATTTAACAATTTAAATGAACAATTTATATTTAATAATCGTGATGATATTTAAGCATAATTATCAACGGACATAAAATTAAGTTTTAAACTGATTAAAATTAAAAATAAGATTTAAATTAACTTTTGATAAATTAAATAAAAATATTTTAAATATCTGATTATAAATTAATATATTAATTATTAAATATTAATCATTAATGATGCTATAATTTGTTAAATTAAAAATACATTGAGAACAATATTATGAACTAACAACCACTGAAAAAAAGTTATTGCAAATCAATTATCTGATACTTTCAAAAAATAAACTTCAGAATCCAAATTGATTTAATAACAAGTTTTTTCTGACGTTTTCCGACTTGCTAATATGCAAATTTTACTGCATTTAGAAATGAACATGGAAAACCAATCATCACTTTGAGATCAATCGTTGCTGCACTCAATAAAGCATCAGCTTGGAAGAAAACTTTAATTATTAAAGAAAAAACTGGATCATATGAAGTTGGCCAAACCACAGGTTATTAGTATTCAATGACTCAGTAAATATTTAGTATTAATAGGGGGATCTACGTTAATGGAATTCTGGCCATCATTTGTTGAAAGGAAAATAAAATCCCCTACATCTTGTAATTTAATTATTTTTAATTATTGTTTAATCAGCTGTTGATTTTAGCCTTTATCAAGCAGAAAGCTAATGAAACTCCAGTATCCTTATCTGCAGCAGCAAAACATGAGCATAATCTTGTAGTTGAAGCAATCATTGAAATTGTTCTTCCGTGTATCACTCCTGAAGTATTTCTTAAATTGTTTTAAGTTCAAAATTACAATTACACTTACATTGAAGGGTAAAATCGTTTTTTCCAAAAAATAAAAAAAGAGAAAACGGTCGGTTACATAATCCTCATTCAAAAATGTACTTTTAAAGTAATTGCTAGGTTTTCTTTGCCTTTTGAGACATTTTCACTTAATTTTTATTGAATAAGACACTTTAATTACATTATCATATTTTTCAATAACTCTTACATGTAAATACAAAATATGATTAATAACAGGTCTTTGCCACATTCTCAGGTTTATCTGTTACTATAATAGGGATGTATAAAATGTATTTATTCACTAGTAAAATTCCTTTTGTGTTGTTTAGGAATCCGTTTCGGAAATTTTAAATAATTTTAATGGAAAACCTGAATAGGACTATAAAACGAAACCTATGATAAAAGTGTTCCAAACCACGCTCCATGGATCCCATAGGAGTAAGTGAAACGCCGAGTTAAAAACTGTTACTTTTCTAATAATAATTAATATACCTGATAACTTAATAGTAAAACCGTTTTTTGTCAAAATATAAGGACATTGAGTTCGAACCCTGTTTGTTTGTTTGTTGGTTGGTCCGGTTGTTTGTCCCGTATGCATTACCACACTGTTCAACCGATTCCCAAGAAACTTTAAGAGGACATTGATTACACTATTGCGAAGGTTTTAGGTATAAATATTTTTATAATATCGCTCCCCTAAAGCCTTTACAGATAAAAAGTATAAATTATTATTATGTCACATAATACTGACAAAAATGCAGTAAGCTAATTATTTAAATTGGAATATTTATTTTAATTTTACTAAATTGAAAAATTTGATTATTTGATACTAAATTTTGAAAATCAAATAAATTAAATATTTATTTATTCATTTGTGTGCATTTATTTACCGGTTAAAAATTAAAAATCTTTATTTTAATCATTTATTTACTAAATTGAAAAATTTTAAAATTGTGTATTGTGTAATAATATAATGGATTAAATTTTAAAATATTTATTTTAATCATTATTTTACTAAATTGAAATGTTTTATGTAGTGTGTAATAATAATAAATTCATCACTCCTAAAGTGCGCAACAATGATATTGAAGTCGATAATCGTTGGATTGTGCTGTATTCACTATTATTCTCAAAAACGTTCAAAACACATCAATGTCGAGTATTGCAATTCAGTGAAATCTATCAAATTCATTTGCAAATATGTCAACAAAAGAAGCAATATGGCAATTTTTGGAGTAAAGAATAAAACTTAAACAATTGATGAAAACAATTGATATAAAATTATCATATTAAACGAATGCACAATGGCACACAAAAAACATTGAAGCACTTTATCGTGCACTGCGAGACTTGAGGGGAAATGGGCAGCCCTTCTGTGGAGCACTAATTTTATTGTCTGGCGATTTTCGTCAAACTCTCCGACGCACATTTTAATGTTGAAAATTGTATTGCCTATCATTCTTTTCCGAAGCATCAATCCATCCCAACTATGTAACGGTACGAGACTTTCGGTAAAAATAATTATGAAAAATGTCATCAAAGCCACAATTTCGAGCGGCAAATTCAAGGTGTAAGATATACTGTTACCATGAATTCTAATGGTCCCAACAGATATGTCATTTGAATTTAAATGTTTATAGTTTATGGTGCGACTCGCTTTTGCAATGACCATAAACAAAGAATAATGACAATTGTTGCAGGTGTATGGAATATATTTGGAGAATCCGTGCTTCTCACATGGACAACTGTATGTGGCCACTTCACGCGTGTGAAAACCTTCCGATTTATTCTTATACACACCAGATGAAAAAACAAAAAATAATGTGTATCCGAAAGCACTCGAATAAATAAATAGCATTAAAATAGATAAATTACAATGTTTTTTTAATTTTTTGTCCTTGAATTTGCTTTCTTTTGAGATTGCAGCAACGCGCGATGGGTAAGCTAGCATATATATTGATGATTATTGATGACAGTTATATTTTGAGTATAATTGTTTCAATCAAACATTTTTAAGTCTCCCTCCACTTGACTGATCATTGCAAATCCGACGAGGCATTTATTTATATAAATGGCCATAACATTTAGTTCCGTAATTCGTGGTATTACTCATTGATATAAACCGTATATTAATGCGCTGAAAATATGCAGTACCTCGTAGGCAGGGGGGGTTTGAAGTCAAAATTCCAATTTCATGCCAGTCTAAACATGAATCGGCTGCTCGGCGTCAGCTTTGAAAAAGAAAATCGCTGGCTCACTCAGCAAATTCAGGTATGTACCCGATAAAAAATTATTATTTAAATAAACTAAAAACTCTGAATCAGTGACGCTCTAGGTCAGTGACACATTGGTATTTCCTGTACTAGTTTTACGAAGGCATTCATAGAGGGCACTAATTAGCTATTATCGGTAATCACAATCAAAATAATAATTATTTGGCACCGTTTTAATTTTAGACAAAAACTGTAGAAAATCGTTTTTCAAATAATTATCTTCAATTAACGAAAAATTGCCATCAAAATTTATTGTCGAATATTGTTTCTGTAACTTGGGGTCTTGAATAAGAAATTAATTATTAAAAATTTAGAATGAAAAAACTATAAAAGAAATCTTGAAGGACACATTTCAAGGTTATTCTGATTCTCATTCGAAAAATATTAAAGAAACAATTCCACCCGACTTACTTAACGCGATTATTAAAGAAGCGAAATTAAGGAGATGCTCTATCAGCAGTCATTTAATGGAAAAATATGTCCAACTCTACAATGTAGTGCGATTCCATCAAGTAATTTTATTACATTTATATTTTAACCTATAAATTTCTAGGGATTGATTCTTTGTGGACCCACTTGTTCTGGGAAATCAACAAGTCTTGACATTTTTTTAGCTGCTTTAAATCATTTGAATGAGAATCGTTTTAACACCAGCAATGATCTATCAGTTTCCCGGGAAGCAGATGAACAAGCCTCTCCAGACCTAGCACGCCATTCCGATCCTGAACTGTTGAATCAAAGTCATCATATGTATAGTATATATCCAATGTCCTTTGAGCACGAAAGCGAAATGTTTGGTAATTGGTCAACAAAGAAAGAAGATTTTCACGATGGATTATTTACATTTTTATGGAGAAGAGTCAACAGAGTAAGATATTTTAATGAAGCAATATTAAGAACTAGATAAATAACTCTAGAAAATGCTTATATCAAAATTCATTTTAAGATTTTTATATTTCAGTTCGGTGATTCTCAAGCTTTTTCTCCCGCATATCACTTTATATGTATATGTACATTCAGCCAATATATACTACATATATGTAACACAATAGTAACACAATCACTAACACACTGTATTAGATTACGCAATAAACATTGGAAGCACTTTATCGTGCACTGCGAGACTTGAGGGGAAAATATTAACTAAACTGATTAACATTTGATATTTGAACTTTAATGCAATACCATTACTAAAACAAATTAATTAAATATCAAATTCATTTTTTTCAGAACGATTTAATATCTTGGATTGTATTTGACGGAACTATCCAACCGGAATGGAGTCAAAATTTAAGAAGCATTCTAGACGATGAGCATACTTTGCACCTACCAGATGGGCATAGACTACCCAATCTAAAAATGTTAAATTCGTTTTCGAAATGAATTCCATGAAAGATGCTTCTCCAGGAATGGTTTCTCGATCAGGTGTTGTATATTTCCCTTCCAATATGATTGGTTGGAGAGAAATAAAACCTTTATGGTTAGAAAATAAAAGATCCATAGAAGTTATTGTTAGTTTAACCTTTATTATTTATTGTTTTCATTTTAAGCAAACTACACGAAAACCCGAATCCGAAGTTTATTTTTGTTAAATAAAGAGACTAATTATTGCATTGATGTTAAAATTACAAACAATTAAGTGGTTTTATTATTGTCGAAAAATGATAAATTTTGAACAAAATAAATTTTAATTTGAAAAAGAATCACAATATAATATATTTGAACAATTAAATAATGTACAGAAAGTAGCAAAGCGGTACAGTACATTAAGTTTTCTATTAGTTAGCTAAATGATTGAATTAGCTTTGAATTGAATTGTGTGATAAAAATAGTGAGGTTTGTTTTTGGGTTTTTATTTTCCATTATTACATCGTCATCATGCTTATTGGTAGATTTCAAGTCTTGCATAGATGGTATTCAGATCTTAGTTATAAATATATGTGTTATTGGTGCAATGCTACATACATTGGAATGACTACACGTCATTTCCGCTCTCAAGTTCTCGATCACAGTTGACTGAGAGAATCAACTAATATTAGTGAACGAAATTTTGTGCTGCACGATGAAAATAAATGTGAAATATTTTATTGAAGTTTATTAAAATTTTGTTAAAATTTCGATTTTATAGGATTTTATAAAATCAATTTCTAAGATTATATAGGAATTTATAATTTTTAATAGAATATATTTTTAAAATATAAAGATTAATGAAGAAATTTGTTTGAAAAAGCAATTTAAATCCATATAGTTTCAAGTTCAATTATACCTGATGATAACAGTGAGCCTATAGTTTAATATATATAAAATGATACTTATAATAAAAATATTTAAAAAGTTAATTAAATTTTGAAATTTAATTATTTCTATAATGTTTGAGATACATTTGTGCATGTACCAAAAAAGGAGCTTCTAGACTTTTAAATTTTTAATATGCAAAACCACCTTATCTAAATCATAATATACCGAAATGTTTTATTTCCGGGATGGAGCAACAAGTTAAGGTAAAGTATATTAAAAACATCATTTTGCACGGGCCAGGCTCAGTTAATATATAATCCGATGACTTTCGAAATAGAAATTGCACCATCAAAACTCCATGATTCATAGTCAGAGCTAAGGTGGAATGAAAGGTTTGGTGATTTGACAGATCTATTTTCAAATTCAAGAAATTCAAAGAAAAAATTCCAGGAATAAATCTGTCTATTGAATTAGAAAACCTGAACTAAAACACTGGATTTCAATTATGAAGAATCAGGAACAATTGGCTTCATCTGACATACAAAACTAATATAAAATCAAGAAGAAATAAATTACAAATAGATAATTAATAATTATCATCAAATCAATGAAATAAACAAAATCAGATATAAACAAAATATTATACATTGTGTACCTTTTGAAATGAGGACACAGTTGATTGCCTTGACATTTATATTATATTAGATAACCTCTCATAATTATTGTGTTTGAATGTTAACATTGGTTCTTGAGCAATGCTGAATATATTGTTTGTCAAATTATTTTATTGTTTATTATTTATCCTAAATCACTTAGTGATACATGTTACATTTTTATCTAACTTTATTCATTTAAATTATATTTATTGTTACTATTGTCCTACCTGTGTTTAGCAAAGAGAGCCACCAGAATGTGAGCGTCTTTGAATATTATAAATAATTCATTTTTGTTTTAATTAACATGTATAAAAATCAAAATTTTCAATTTAAACATTTTTTCATGTTTTTAATGTTATTATTTCATAAAAATTGTTACAGCGTCCCTTTCAAAAATAATGTGATAAATTTTCAAGGATTTATTACCATTGTTTATTAAGTATCTATCGGGTATTTTATGTCATCAAAGAGTTGTGATTATTTTATTCTTTAAAGTGTATTTTTTGTTTTTATTATATTTTTATTTATCTATGTTACATTATTATTTATTATTTATGTTAGTTAATGAATTAAATTTTTCTTTTAAAATGAATTTTTTTTTTGTAAATTAAATATCTAAAAACATTTTTCAGGGGCTTTTTAAAATTCAAAAGACTCTATTATTAATTAATTAAAAATATAACTAATTAATAACGAAGCTCAAACAGAAAATTATCTTTATGTTTGTATTTCAAATAAATATTTCCCCATTTATGCCAACCAATTGTAACATTCAACAAAAGGTAATTTCACGCTTAGTTGGGGTTCATGCACTGCACAAGCTTCCGTTTTCGATACTTGAACTACAAAAGACGTATCTGCCTTATATTCTTTCCCATAAATATTCACAACGGGGCGGCCTAAAATCAAATAATTTTGAATGAGATAATGAAATCAAAATCCAATTTACCCTGTGCATCGAGGGTCCCAAAATATCTCGGATATCTTCCTGATTGAGAAGCCGATGTCCAAAGTGCCATCATGAGAAGTGCTGATAAAAGCAATAATTTCATTGCTGATTGATTGGTGAAATGAATCGATATTTGATCAATCAATTGATTTTGAATTTATATTGATTTTTGAAATTTAATGCGAAAATCGATAGAAATGTGCAGTTTCAGTTCTTTTGTTATTTCATTGATATGAGAAAATATTTGAGAATAAATTTTACACACATCAAAATGGGAATTCGAGAATTTCTTTTCGCGATTAATATTACTGGGTGTAAATGTGTTAAAAAAGAAAACTAATAACGGATCATATTGAAGAGTTAAGTTTGAATAGTATCGCGAAATTTGATCAATCCTTGATCCAAAAATTTTTCAAAATTTTTGAAAGAATCAAAGTTTATCTCTCTCAGAGAAAGTGAGACAAGATTTGATTATCAATTGGATCTATTTAATGTTTTGAAGTTAAGATAGAACAATAATTTTGGATTCTTACACACTCACATTTCAAAAAAGCAAGATTACTGTGCTTAAGGGAAAAATTAAGCTAAAAGTAATATTTTTAGGTTGGCGACTTTGGAAAAGGAAATCTGCAAACCAAAAACGACACCATTTTCGAATGTTAACACATTTGCTGCTAAACACGAGTAAACCCTTTCAATTTTATGAGTTTAACGGTAAATATTCACATTGGATAGCCTGGTTTTACTACACAAGTTCAGTTGGAAATGCTGGAAGCTTGAAAATAATACAACACAAGAAATTAATTTTAATTAGAACTTTGTTTATCCAAGAAACTCAAATGGCAATACAAACAAAATAAAATAATTGGATTATGCAGCAAATTCGCTATCAATTGGATTAAGGATAACTAGAGATTTTTATTTGTAAAAAACATAAAACAAAAAATTCAAACAAAAAGTTCATTTGCGCAACGATAACATAAATCACAACTTATATAAATAAATATACAAAATTTTCTGTACAGGGCTCCTAAAGGTTTGAGCACGGTGCTGCTTATCATTGCCAATAGCAATGACATAACCATAACAAGTGTCGTTTTTATCATTCCTATCACCTTTATTAAATCTTCTAGGTTTTCAGAATTTGTTATTCCAATTATTTTTATCATCACAGCCCAAGATAACTGTGAATTTTTATTATTTTGTTTATATTCTTATAAAATATAATATATAAAATAAAATATTATTTATTTCTAATTATAATTTTTTATTATAAGATTTATTGTTGTAGGCTCTAACGAAGATCTTTGATAAAATCTTGGATCCTGTTATACAATACATCATCCAAAATCACAAGTATGATACAATTATTTTTTAGATTATATTTTTAATGATAATATATATTTTAAAATTAAAATTTTTATATTTAAATGACTAGAAAGATTAAATTTTCTTAAGGAGTTTAAGCTTATAACTAAAGCTGTTAAAAATGTGGTATGATAAGATTAAGTTGTTTCCTTGCCTTTGAATACTTGAATGAAAGTGGAAAGGCTCAATGACTTTGCCGTTACTAGTATTGAAAGAAGACATTGAAAAAAAATGTTTGTTATGTAATTGTCTAGTTTACGACAGTAAACTCAGAAAACTTCTCTTGAGTAAACTACTCTGTGTCAGTTGTTGGTATAATTTGTTTTCTTTGTGCTTTTAAATGTTAGCCTACATTACAAGCCATTACAGAACCAGTTTTCCAAAACCGGATGCCAATTTTTACAATACGAAAATCCCGGCACTAGCGCAAGTACTGAGAGAAGTTTATTGCATATAATTTACAAAAAACACAAATTAACACACACATTTTATTCTATTATGTAAAATCAGTTATTATTATTATTATTATTATTATTATTATTATTATTATTATTATTATTATTATTATTATTATTATTATTATTATTATTATTATTATTATTATTATTATTATTATTATTATTATTATTATTATTATTATTATTATTATTATTATTATTATTATTATTATTATTATTATTATTATTATTATTATTATTATTATTATTATTATTATTATTATTATTATTATTATTATTATTTTATTATTATTATTATTATATTATTATTATTATATTATTATTATTATTATTATTATTATTATTATTATATTATTATTATTATTATTATTATTATTATTATTATTATTATTATTATTATTATTATTATTATTATTATTATTATTATTATTATTATTATTATTATTATTATTATTATTATTATTATTATTATTATTATTATTATTATTATTATTATTATTATTTAGTACATTGAAAATAAATTTTTAAAATATATTTTCTCAATAATTTTTTATTATTAATTATTTTTACTTTATTTCAGAGAGCTCTCAATAAATTCTG
This sequence comes from Schmidtea mediterranea, assembly GCA_022537955.1. Classification (NCBI taxonomy): domain Eukaryota; kingdom Metazoa; phylum Platyhelminthes; order Tricladida; family Dugesiidae; genus Schmidtea; species Schmidtea mediterranea. The sequence continues at coordinate 93,756,539 of CM039679.1, forward strand.
TGACCATAGCATTCCAAAATAGTCTGAAAGTACTTTCTCAAATGCTGGTAGATAACAAGGAGATTGGTGGTGAACTACATATTCAAAGATTATTTGTGTTCTGTTTCATTTGGTCATTAAATAGCCAAATATCTGATTTAAACAAACAAGCTATTACGACCCTGCTGAAAAGAGAAACATTAGTGTTTGTAAAATTAAAAATATGAAAAATCTATTGAAAGTAAAATATTTTAGTTTACCTGATGATGACAATTCTATTTGTATATTCGATTACTATGTTGATGAATCTGGAGAATGGGATTTGTGGTCATCTCTTTTGATGGACGAAGGAGAATATTTGAGTTTACAGTTAACTGGAGAAGTGCTGGTCGACACAATCACCACTTTGCGTGCTAAATATTTCTTGGATATCACAACTAGAGCATCTTTAAATGTCGCTTTAATAGGTCCAAGGGGATCTGGGAAATCCCTAATACTTGATAATCATTGGAGAAAATCAGGTAAATTTAATTGTAAATTTAAATAATACATAAATATTTCTACTGAATTTTACTATTCACACCTCAAAAAATTTTTCCTTTGAAATTTTTTGTTTTGTATTTCTCTTAAAAGTTTTCTTTTCCCCAGTATTAGCTAGAATATGATAGGACCAAGCAAATCCTTTTGATAAAAAGGTGATGGACCCTGCTAATTGTAGAGACGGAGGTTTTGTGGAGAGTGATCTACATTACGGATGGTTACAATAAATTATTTAAATTTGCAATTACCTTTTATTAAATGTAATTAATTTGTGAAAATCTCTTTCTAAAATGTTTTTATTCTTGATATTTTTAATTTAAATTAAAATATCAGTATAATTATTTATTCATTTCTGACCTGATTTTCTTTTTTAATAATTCATTAATTTTTTTTATTATGAGCATAGATGTTGGAAACTTTTTAAATGTTTTTTATTTTACTTCGAAAAGCACGTTTTTATGTTTTTTAGTTTTTATATTGGATGTTTTCTATTTTTGATAATCGGCCACACGGGTGGTCTTCTTCTTACACTAGATAACAATTATCGATCAAGAATAAATTTTTGACATATTGATATTTTGCTATCCTTGTTATCACTGAAACTTTAAAAATGTTATATAGCGATGTTAAAGTTATTATAACATACTTGTTATTAGCTTTATTTGCTTTGTTTAATAACTTGATTACCTAACACTGCAAATAAACAAACTATTGATTTTGTGTTTTGCATTAGAATAGAGATCTCCAATGATTTTAAGAAGAGGGAAATATATAATTTTTTATTGAGTTCAGAGGGCTGTATCAAAGATTTCATGTATTTTGAGTGGGCCATAAAAAACTATCGCCTTAGTTTGGAGACCCTTGCATTATAAGTACTCATACGTTTTTTAACATTTTTAATTTGAGAAAAAACTAGTTTTTGTCTCATATAACTTTTTAACATCCATGAATACGATAATTGATTAAAAAATTATTTTTTTGTGTTTTAAATGGAAAACCTAATTTTTTATTTAGGCGCAATGCAAATAAATTGATTAGAATATCATAATTGACTATTAATTTAGACCTTACAGCAATGAATATTGCCAGATTTGTCTATTCATATTTCACTAAAAGTAGCCAACTTAAATCGTTCCTTGAAGCAAACATTGAACATCGACAAGGACTCATGTATGGCGGCAAAGAGCACAAACATTTGACTCTTGTCATAGAAGACCTGAATTTACCGAAACCTATTGAAATAGATTCGGACTGTATCAGAAGACCCAACGAAGTCCTTCGTCAGCTGCTAAATTCGAATGTCATTCAGAATTCTAAATATCCATTTGAACAAATGAAATTGTCTGATTTCAATATAATTGTTTCCCTTGCTACAAACAGCAGTGCTGATTTATTGGATCCAAGGCTTATGGTAACTTTTGGTCTTATTTCTTATATTTATTTATTCCTTTATCCAAATCAATGGTTTTCAAGGCTCTTAAAACCTTCGGGTTCCTAACAGACGACTCTAATACCCTAATTTATGTAATTATAATTTTCCAACCCATAAAATGAGAAACTGTAATTGGTCAATTCTGTAAATAATAATTTTACGAAAATAATTCGTTTAATTTATTTGTTTTTTATGGTTTTACTGTTTTTATTCGATTAGATTATCATTTTTTAAAGGAAAGTTTGATTTGATTAACAGGATTATTTTTTAACAATCTAATTTAAATTTTTTACCATCAAATCGTTTTATTTCAAAATAAGTTTTATTTTATTAAACCAAATATAATTTTAAATTGTCTAATTTCATTTTTTTAAACCAAACAGAATTAATCTTTCTCTAATAAATTCTTTTTTAATCTAATAGAATTGTTAATTATTTTCAAAAAAAATATTCAACAAAATAAGACAACAAAATAAAACATTTTCATCAAAAAAATAAAAACAAAAAAAAGGTTCTTTACGTTTTGGTCTACCTCTGCCTCTCTTTGCAACCTAAATGATCAGTCATTTTGTATTTTTTGTTATATTCTTTTAAAATTCAAACGATTTATATTATTTTAACGAATATGATTATTGAATATATAGTAAGTCTGACTAAAATAATTAGTGTTGTTGATTAAAAAAATTTCTATATATTATAAATTAAATTAGACTTTTTAAAATTATTTTTGTGTATTATTAATAAAATTAGACCTATTTAAATTGATTCTGATGATTATTAATTAAATTAGGTGGCCAAATGATTATTTTTAGACATTAAAAAAATAGTACCCTTTGATTATTTATGGACTTTTAAGAAAATTGTGAATCAAATGAAAACTTTTTTCAATTCGATAAAGATTTAAAAAAGATTTTTTGTAAAGACGGTCAGCTACAAAAAGGCTTGATAGCATTTAAGTGACTCCGTGTATAGTTCAAGTTCTATTGAACAAATTTTACCAATTATAATAAAAATTTCTTTTGGAATTCATATAAATTGATCATATAGAATTGAGAGAAAGGAAGATTCTATAAGAAAAAGTCTGTATCACCTTGATAAATGAAGATCATTACGCGTCTCATTTAAATAGTCACTTAACGGACTGGTTTTGAATTTTATGGTATACAACGCGGGAAAACCATATGGACGAAGTCAGTAAATATAGAAAAGGATAAAGACCAAAACAAATGAAAGCAACCTTATGCTCTTGTGATTTTCAATAATACTTTTCGGTGGTTGAAAAAAACTTATTTTTGAGTGATAAATTTCTAAAAAGAATAGAAGTTAAAAGTATAAGGTTACTTGGATTTAGATCCTGAATCTTTGATACAGCTTTTTAAGCCTTTCCTATTAGGGAACGTTCATTAATTATTTCACCAATTTTAACCCCCCCCCCTACAAGCTATTAATATTTTATATCACTGGTGGTTGTTAAAATAGAAAATACAGAAATTAAAGGGACAATTTATATCATATAGAATGCCTTTAACAACTGAGGTGCATGTAATAAACTTTCAAAGACTAGTTGAAGAAAAGCGATGGAAATCTGTGCAAGTCGATTGGAGATTGATCTGGTGGAATGAATCTATCGGCGATAATCTCAAAATACGAGCTTCTAATCGGTTGGCATTAATTTATATCATGAGATTTCACAATTTGTAAAAAGTTGACTTGGTTTTTGCAACATTCTTGATCTTTAATTAGTAAATTTTCTGCCTTAGTAGTAGACACTTCTTCAATTGTTGGTCTGCGACCTTTCCTTTTGATCTTTTTACTGTATATCAGGATTCTCTGCACAAATTTAAGATAAAGTTTTTTTCCTATTTTTTCTAAATATCTTATGCTTTTCTTATGCTTCTTCTTTTCAGTTTTTTCCTATCTCTTCAACCTTTGGTTTCACTTTTGTAAACTCCTTTTCCCGGTCTAAACTTAAAACACCACAACCCTTTTGCTTATACAAGTCAATTAAGTCGCTTTTGATGATGTTTATCTGACCCTGCAAAATTTTAAATTTTAAATATAATATAATTTAATGAATTAAATAAATTACATTACCAATATTTTTAATATTGTTAATTTTTTTAACTTATAAAATGCTGTGCCAAAAATTTGTTAATATCAGAACTTTATATATAAGTTTAGAACATGAACAATGTTATTCAATTTCTATTTTTCTATATACTAAGTTGTGTAAAAAGTTCCCGGGCAGTTTTGGATTACAATTTCAACATATAGAATGACAATGAAAACAAACGTGATTAACCAACCAGTACAAAATTAAATGAATTCAAGCAATGGTAATATACTAGGTCGTGTTAAAAGAGTTTATTAACTTATAACTTACATGCATGCAAAGTGCTTTGTAAATTCACTGGCTGCTGCTGCCCGGGAACTTTTTACACGACCTAATATATTTTTAATTTTTGAAGATGGCATCCGTTAATTTCAAAAGCTCAACTGGGTTTCATATTTATTTCCTTTTTTTTATTTTATTAAATTTATTGTAAAAAGTAACATTGTTGACATCAATTTATTTGTAACTCCCTCCTCCCCATGTCAACATTTGTCAAACTTCTTCAACCCCTTCCCTTATTTTATTGATATAATTTATGGACATCCGCTTAGATATGTCATATTAAATAAATGAATTTAAAATTTTCACAAGCTTTCAAAATCCTCATCAGAAGTCAGTATCATAAGGAATCCTGTAGCATATTCAACACACTACTCATAAGTATAACTAATAATTATTTCTTTTTTCAATAAATTTTAAATTTAAATTCATTTAAAAAATTTATGTTTTTATTTGAAAAAAAAACTTTTTAATTTAGCGCCATTTTGTACCAATCAAAATTGAAATGCCAGAAGGCTCTCATTTGCAAAGCATTATTCGTGGAGTATTTGAATGCCACATTGATTCAATTGAAAACTGCCAAATCACCATTGACCAAGCCAGTCAACTAATAAGTGCAACTCAAAAATTGTATGAAAAAGTGACAAGTGTATTGCAAAGGTCTTCAACCGAAGGTCGATGTCATTTGAATTTTAACTTGAGAAGCATTAATGATATTGCTCTTGGTATCAAATCTTTCAATTATGATAGTGAGAGCTCCGAACCTCTCCTTCTACAATATTGGTCATATTTGTCTCGGCGGTAATTATCTTCTATTCGTTTGTGCTAAGTTTTTAAGAATTTTTAAATTTTTTGTTCAAACTGATACACCAGCTCGTAGTATAGTCGATTAAGGTAGGATGCAAAATTTTAGAAACAAAAATAAAAAGCCATATTCAAGGCCATATGGCTAATAAAAATAAAAAACAAAAATGATCAGAATCAAGCAAAAGAGAATTTCAAAGTTGATGGAATGAAAAGTATGGAATGATTAATAAGGGCGATAAATCAGTTTGTACTTTATGTTCCGGTACGGTAGTGTGTAAAGCGTCTTCAGTAAAAAGACATTATGAAACAGTGAATAAATCACTTTCTGAGAAAAGCCAAACCGAACAAAAAGAATTAATTTCTCATACAATTAAATATAGAAATAATCAGTCATCTTCTTTAATGAAAATTTTCAGTATTCATTCATATATAACTGCAGCAAGCTTTTTTGCCTCAAGCGCAATTGTCTAGTGTGGTAAATATTTTATTGATGGAGTATATATGAAAGAAGCATGGAATTGTGTATCAGCTCTATTTGATGATTTTGAAAGAAAAAATTATCCAAAGAATAAAATATATTCCTTTGTCCAGAAATACAGTGAAAGATATAATTTTAAAAATGGCTCAAAATCTAACTTATCAACAAAAAACAGAAACAAAATCTTGCGATTTAATATCTTTTTATATTAATGAAAGTACTGACATAACAGGAGCAGCTCCCTTAGCTATTTTTGTTTGTTATTACGTTGCAAATAAGATTGAGAAAGAATTGATCAGTTGAACATCGTGAGCCACAACAGCAAAAGGAACAGACATTTTTCAAGCAGTAGGAAATCCGCTTGCTCAAAAAGAAACAAATATACACAAAATTGTATCAGTAACTAACAATGATTTCATTAAATTATTCCCTGAATATGTTGGACATGCGATTCTGGGTTTTCATTGCATCACACACCAACAAGTTTTATGTGCAAAGGCTGATTTTAAGTCACTGGTAGATATTTTGGATCTCTTAACGAAACTAGTCGACTTTATATCTACTCGAGCATTAAATAAACGGAAATTTCTTGAATTATTAAAAGCCAATTTAACACAGGAATTTTCTATAGTTATATAGTCAATAAGTAGTGAATAAGGTTTCAACGGTTTCGACGAATGGCAGGAACAACAAAATTTATTTTATATTCATACACAATATCAGCAGAAAAGTTTAATTTGGATGTTTTCGAGTGGTTGGGGTGACACTAGTGTAGCTTGCCTGTTATTAAAATTGTCAAAATATGGGCCGGATATAAAACTTTTGGCATCTAATATACAACAGCGTCCATCTAAATAATAAAATATGAATTGAATTTATATGGTTCTTGTTTTTATTTTTTTAGAAATACTAATGTTATTTTAATATTGTCGAATATGTAACTTTATATTTTTTATTAACTAAAATGAATAAAAAACTATGTTAATTTTGATTAATTTAAAAGAATAATTTTTCTTATAAACATAATGTAGCAGCCAGCAACAACGGCTCTGCAGTACTAATGTATAAACCATCGCATTATTGTATAAACCATTGTACTATTAATCAAAACCATTGTACCAACTATATTACAACATGACTATATATAAACATGAATTTAAACAAAAATACTTTTTTTCCTATGCATATAACATTTTGACATTATTTTTGACATTATTTTTTTAATATTAATATTTTTGCAGAGTCTTTCAAGATTGTCTTATATTGGATACTGACTTAAAATGGTTTAACGCAACCCTACAAGCCATAATACAGAATGTTTGGTCTGGAGAAATATCATCTGGAAACGTTAATTGCGAAAGAAATTTTATTACATTTTCTACTGAGGAGGACAGCTCACGAAACAGCAAGGATTTGCAAAACATTCGAACGACCGCTCATTTGTCGGCACCTAAAATAGCAGTGGCAATGAATGATATTAATTCCAAGCGTGAATATTTGGTTTCCCAAATTAATTTACACCAAGAGAAATTCGGAAAAGATTCGATCAACCTGATGCCAACCGACAACGTCTTATTGCAAATCATTAATATTCACCGACAAATCACTAAACCTTTCAAGTAATTGGATTTTTCCTCTAATTATTATATTGTATTGCTCATAAAATTGATCACGCACTCTTTTGGTGTGAAGCGGGGGGAATTTACAATTGGATTTTCCAATTATGAAATAACACAAAGTACAAACATCTAAGCGATGCTTATCTAAAAAAAATTTGATTTAATCCTTTCACTGCGCAATATGTGTTGAGAGTTCATGTTCGATGTTCGCAAATCTTTTGATTATTGTACGTACAGATGCACAATCTTCCGATTTTACTATACTAAAAGTTAAACATCATCTTAGCATTTTTGTACTTGATTTGTTTGAGTACTCTGTGTGAATAGTTGTGTTGAACCGGAATGAATTCGGAGCGTATTGGTCATTCATATTGTGCGAGTATATATGGCTTGGGCAGTGAAAGGGTTAATAAAACTACTTAAGTGAAGTTTATACATAACGCGGATTTTATGCGATATTTTCGGTTATTTAAAAATTTAAGATCTCGTATACAAGCCAAACTGCACTTGTTACTAGTTGGAAAAGCAACTTCATTTTCCCGTCATTTCTGTACTCAAGTTCTAGAGAATTGTCGATTGAAGGGTTTGACTAATATTTGTGAGAAGAATAGAGGCCGTAAAAGTAAGACTGCCGAAATATATCGTACAACGAATGTTTGAATGGCGCTTTCTTTTAATAAAATCGTTGCCAAGCTTACTTCATTATTTATTTATAAAATCATTAGTACTATTTTTAATTTTTAGTTTATTTTAAGTAATTTTTTATTTTTTAAATTAAACATAATTTAAAAAAAATTATATTTAATTCAAAAAAATAATAATTAAATAGTAAAAATAGTTAGATATTACGACTCATGTCAATAAAAAAAATTATATTTAATTGAATATATATGTAAAAATGTTACCAATTGTGTAGAGATATAAAATAACGAACTGTGAATGAAAATGAATAAATATTGTGAAAATTAGTAGCGTAAACGTTTAAATATCAAATTAGTAAGTGAATTTTCAACACCAGAAATCAGATAAAAATCTTTCCTTTTCAAAAATTAATAAGCTAATAAAATATTTAAATATTTATTTTAATTAAATATTTATTTTAAAATAATGATAGTGGGCACATTGTGTTGATTGGATCAGTTGGTAGCCATTTATCACAAATGTGCAGCATAGCCTTGCAGATCGCCAAGATCCCCATACAGAAATTGGAAACATCAAACGATGTGGCCCTGATAGACAGTATGAAATCTATTTTGAGACAAGTCGGTTCCGAAGGGAAAAAATCTGCCATTTTATTAACAGTAATTTTAATGATTAATATTTTAACTAAATTAATGCATTTTATTAAGGCAAGAAATCTTAAATCTTCTTTGATTCTTGACACTTTAAATTCCTTAATGATATCGGGAGATTGTCCACTTTTGTTTCCACCGGATGAAATGGCTGGACTTTTGTCGGTAAAATATTCGTTTGTAAAACTGGACTTTTTGACACAAATTTAGAAAAAAACCAATATTTTATAGTAATTACTAAAATATAGTAATATAGTAAATTATAGTAATGACTAAATATTATAATTCAAAAAATTCAAAAAAATTACACTTATCGTCATTTTGCATAATCGTAAAATTGTTTTACTCCCATTTAGCCTACTAAAAGTTAAAGAAATTACATATTAACTTATTTTAACAGTAGCCGAAGCCCATTTTCCGTTAAAACTAGATATTTAAGAATTTGCATTTAGCTGAGCTCTAACAGCTAACTGTTGTTTATTTTGTAGTTATAGATAATGTAAATTTATTATCCAATAATTTTATAAAAGCTGTCATGAGAAAATAAACAAATTTTATAAACAAAGCTTATATACAAATATATACATAGACATATTATTATTTTGTATATAATATATCGAATACACATAACTCGGAAGAATATAAAATGTTTATAAAAGTTTTCTGCAATATCATGAAATAATAAAAAGTTAAATTTGTTATCAAACAGTCCTCTGTTGATTGCTACATTTTTTAAATTCGTTATGTTGTTGATTATTTAATGAAATTTTCAGGCTGTGCAGATCAGTATGAAACGTGAAAAATCATCGACGACAATATTAACAAATTTTGATTTAATAGAGCAGTTTAGATCAAGGATCAGACGAGATCTCCACATACTATTATGCTTACCACCAAAAAATGATATTATTCTTGAATCTCTAAATAAATATCCAGGAATACTAAGTTATGTAGCGGTCAATTGGCTGAAAGACTCAGAAGACTCTTATCTCATGGCCGACGCTAACTATTTCGTAAATCATTCGCTAAATGAAATAGATTTGTATTTATCCGAAGAAAAGGATAAAGACCAACTTGCTCAATATCTAGCAAATTTACACAAGGAAGTTTTAAAATTCACTGTTACTCCATCAATTGTATCTGGAAAATCTGTCAAAATTGGAAAAATTATAATGAACGACAAAAAGAAAGAAATTTACAAATATGATTCAACTTCTTTAGCACCTTATTCTCAATTGTTTCTAAGAGAAAAACTTAGGTAATTATATTATTTTATTATTATTAGGATAAAATCATTAAATTATGATTAAATAAAAATATTATTGTTAAAATCAATTCTGTATATCTAAAACTTAAAAAGAAGTTGAAAAATATGGTGAACAATTAAAATAAATTTAACTTAATATTTTGCTTATAATTTATCAGTGAAATATTAAATTAAATTTTTCAAAAATTAAACTTAATTGAATGAAATTATGAAATAAAAATTTACTAAAAGGAAATATTGTATTATTTTCATTTTAAAAATTTACCAATTGGAATTATTAACCTAAAATTTATAACCTTTTTTTAATTATAAATAATTAATATTAATTTAATGGCATAATATTTCTTACAAAATTTGACTGTGAATCAGATTTTATAAATAATGTTATGTCACTTATAATGAAATCAGGGGTGAAACACAAAAAAGTCCTTATAATATTGATTTAATCTTATTATCTACTAAATTTATTTAAAATAAATCTATTAAATTAGAAATTTAAATGACAATTCAATACAAAAAAAGATTTACAATGGACCTTGTACGTTTCATCGATTTTTATATATTCTACGACGGTTGCTACATCAGAAGACAATTGAGAAAACGCAATCAACGCAAACCATCAGCAGAGCTCTCAATAGTATCAAGCAAACGAAGCATGACATAACTACCATAAATAATCTCATAAGCCACCAGAAAGTCAAATTCAACGAAATATCAATAAAAAGTCAACAATTGCTTAAAACTCTTATTAACAAGGTCATTTTTAATTGTTTTATTTATGTTAAAATTTATAATAATATTATTATTGTTTTTATTATTATTGTTCCAATAAATAACTATGTAAACCAATTTCCATTGTTTATTCATAAAATGAAATATTTTATTTATTGAAATTATATTTTTATAAATGATTGCGTTATTGACAAGTTATTTTACAAGTTATTTTAAAGTTTATCTAAACCATCTAAAGGTAGCAAAATGTCGAATAATGCTAAAATTTAGCAAAATTCATGAAAATTTTCAAAACTTGCACGAATTTATTTAGATTTTTATATTATTTCATTTCATTTTACGAATAAACACCCCGAAAGTTGACTTCAATAATTATTTTTTGAAATTATATTTTTATAAATGATTTCGCTATTTTGAAAATTAATATTATTATTATTATTTCTATATTTCTTAATCAAATTAAATGTTTAACAATATACACGAATTTCGACTTTTTATAGTATATTTGATAATTTTACTAAATTTTATTATTTTATAAATATTTCTAAATATTAATTTTGAAAATTTAAAAATTCTCAATAATAATAATAATAATAATCTATTTATATAAATTTTATTTTAGGTTACACTTTTACGAATTATACTTGCCAAAAAAGGAGATAATAGCTACCTCAATGAAATACTTATTAAAAATGCAAACATTTCTGTATCAGAATTATATAAGGATCCTCTACTTATCGATGCCGAAAGAGATGAATTGGATGATGAGTTTGAAAGAATTCGAGAAGAAAGTTTAAAAAATCGAAAAGTGATGTTTTAAGTTCTTTGATCGATAGATATAAATTGTAAAATATTTCATTTAGAATATTATCAAAGGAACTTTGGAAAAAACCCGAAAAGAATATTTCGCTTTAAAAAAGGATTTGGCTTATGCAACTGAGCAAGTTTGTTATTGGAAAAGCAAAATAGATAGACAAGTAATTGACCGAATCAAATCATTCCAGAATCCACCATCTCTAGTCATTGATGTTTGATTAGTTGTTACATAACCTGTGGGATATGACATCATTTAGGTAATTGAGATGATCTTCATACTGATTGGGAAACAAATACAGAATACTAGAAAGGATTCTAATGCCGATGACGATGAAACGAATGATGAAGTAAAATGTTTTATAAACATAAAAAATATAAACTTTATTTGGATTATTATTCCTGTGAAATGAAACTGTCTTTAAAACATGAACGTTAATACAGAATAAAATGTCAATTCTATAATTCTACAGTTTAAATTTATAAAATTTTATATAAAATATCTATTGCCAAACTAAAATGTGTAAAAAATTGGTTCAAATAGTTTTAAACTTAAGAATAAATAAAATACCATTCTATTATAACAAACCTTATAATAATAATTTATAATTAATTATAATTTACTATTTACAGTAATAAGTAATAAATAACATTATTGCGTGCGTACAACCGAAATAAGTAAAGTAATATTAACAATAAATCTAATAGAAATCAAATGCAAGATCCCGTTGGAAACGAATGCAGCAGTTTATGGCTGATCCTGTGAAATTTGTTGATATTATTCACAATGTTTCTTGGACTGATGGCTTGAATCCAGATGTTTACAATGGTTATTTATTTTTTGAAGTATGTAAATAACAATTCAATATGAAACATATAGGAGTGAAATCCTATCTTGCGACATCTAAAGATGGGCAACTCGGAGTAACTGGAGAAGGAACCATGCTAAATCAGGCTGAAAGTATTAATTTTTATTTTGTTTACACAGTTTATTTACAAAACATTTGATAATGGAGAATCATCTTTTTTTATAAAACACTCAGATGTCAATATAAAGGCAATGAAAAATAAACAAATGACTCCTGAGCTTTCAGAATCTGAGAACTTAATTAATCGGTCTATTTCGGTTTCCGCCACTAAATATGCTAGTGAGGACGCCGCTTTACTCGTGCAATATGCCGTTGCCCTTGTGGAATACACTGAAAAATGTGAACCATTAAGACAAGCACTTCAGAAAATTCATGAACTTGAAATTGAAATAGAGGAAAACGAGAATTCTTCTGAAGACTCTATCAAAGTACGTTAAATTTGAATAAATAGTTATTATTTCTGTTTTTGTTTCTTTTTGTAAAAAATTCATTTGATAGAGAGTTTCATCTTTATTGAGATTTAATTTTAGTGTCGCAATATATATTTTTTGATTTTTAATCTAGTTTATATTTTTACGACTAAAACCTATTTATAAAAACAAAAAGAATGAAATCAAAATGCAAACAGAAATTCTATTTACAGTAACTACTTTCTTATCTGCCAAACTTTAATAACCGCCATTTTTATACATTTTTTTAATAAATTTTTTACTGGATTTTTTACTGGATTTTTTAATAAATTTTATTATTTTTTACTCTAAAAGCCGCAATTTTCTAGAAACCGCCACCTTTTTTCACAATCCCGTTTTGGGCGGATAAGAGAGTATTTATTGTATTTCCATCCAAGTTTATAAAATGTTAGAAAAATATTCTTGAATTTTCAAGAGATACTTAATTTCTAATTAACTCTAGCTCCAATTGCTAAAAACTTGCTAATATTATTTTCTCTATTGTTACGAGCAATTTTAATTGATGAATAAAAAAATAATAAATAAAAAAATTATGAAAAAAAATATTCTTTTTAACTGCAAAATCTATTGAATTTTTTGAGTAACAAGCTCATATAAACAGATAAATATTTTACTAATAGGCAAACCTAGGCAACAGCCTAGGGGCGCAAACCGAAAAGGGCGCTTGCGATATGATTTTCTTTGTAATTTTTTTTTCAAAATTTTTATATATTTATTGATAATTATAATTAAATTATGTAATAGAAAATAAGAATTAAACAAGATAATACTATTAATATACATTAACATTATTTATAACTTATAAATAATGTTAAGAATTAAATAATGCAGAAGTATTTTGCGCGATTTGCGGGCGTAAGACATTCAACAAAATTCTACAAGTATGTGTGCACTTGGATTCATATTTGAAGTCTAATTAAATTTCTGAAAATTTGATATTAGAGCTCAGTAAATTAATATATAGCAAAAAATTAGAAACTGTTTTTCCAAATATAAATATAATCTTAAGAATATTTTAGTGCACGCATTTAAGTAATTGTTCTGCGGAACGCAGTTTTTCGTTATTGAAAAGATTGAAAACCTATTTAAGATCTACTATAAAGGGACAACGCTTAAACGCATTAGCTATATTATCAGTAGAAACAGATTTTACATCAAATATATATTATTCTGATATAATTGATGATTTTGCTGACAAAAAATAAAGGCGAAAATTTTAATGTGTTTTTAGTTCTTATTAAATCAATAAATTACCAAAAAACAACAGATAATTAGTTTTAATTGTATATTTGTACTTTTTAATTTTTAATACGAATAATGGGGAGCGTTAATATATATAATACAAATGCGGCAATGTCTATTAGTGAAATATTTTGATATAAGAACACTAAAAATCTTGTAATTAAAATATATTTTTTAAGATATTTTTTACCACAGAATAAAATTTCAATAATATATTGTAATCGAAACTAATCAAATATGTGAAAGTAGGTCAAATAAGATTTCAAAATCTGACCCTAAATAACTGAAGTTAAACAAGGGTTTGTGATGTATATATAAAACGAATTCAATGAGCATATAAATAAAAAGTAAAATAATAATAATTAACTATTATTTTGAATTTCGGATGCCTAACATTAAAATAAAATCAATACAATCTCTGTGGTAACCAGAGCAAATTTCATTTGCTTCTGGCTGCAATCAGTACTTCGCAGGAGACGCGAATATTTCTATTCAAGGCAGATACGTACACAATGAAGCTGAATCAATTCTATTGCATACTTTTCCAGATACATTGGAAATTATAGGGTTAAAACAAAAAATAATTTTTTAAAAAATCCACTTCCTTTAAACAAAAAAAATAATTTTAAATTGATTGCAAAGATTACTAAATTGGTTTCGAATGTTACTAAAAGAATCGAAAAACCCTATATATCGCATAATTATGTTTTCTCTGAGATTGTTTGAATTCTTTTTCCCTCTTCTTTTAAAAACTCAGTGTACGGTGATAAATTATAAATTACCTTGTACCGAATAGGATCATTTTGAAATTGGTTTAATTTACAGTTAAATTTGCAGTGTGTTTTAGATAATTGTAGATTATTCGCTAATTATTTTTTGAAAGAATCATTTCTTTTGTATCTTTCCAATCCGGTTTAAAACTCTTATTTTTCTCCAATGTTTCGTGCCATAAGTAAAGGGCTAGACAAAGTTATGTTAATATATATGCCTAGATTTAATTGTCGATTAGAAAAAAAATATTAATAAATATATAACACAGATATATTTGTAATAGTGAATTTAAAAACTATCAAGTTAAACTATTGTAAAATGAGACCGGATTCATACAAAGTTTAAACATGGAATAACATACATACACAATAAATTATTCAAGTTGATTTTGTCGATATCGGAATTATTTATAAAAATATAATTCAAATAAATAAATAGATAAGTTACTCTGGGGAAATGGCTTAGCTATTTATTTATTTGAATTAAATTATTAAGTTATATAATTAAATTATAATTTTTATGAATGTCAGGAAAATGAAATCAACAATTACGATTACACAAATCTAGATTTAAATGATGAAGAATTTGAGAATTTAAAAAAAGAATGCCGTGATCTTGAATCTGAATATAATGGGCTTATTGGTGACCGGTTTATTGTCGAGACTGAACTGAAAGCATTATCTGAAAGACTTGACATGAATGTGTGGTTGGTGGAAAACATAAAACCTATGGAAGAGGTAAGGCAATTTATTTTTAAATTGAAACAATTTTTAATTCAAATTGATGATTCAGAAATGGCAAACAATGTCTAAGCAATATGAAGACGAGAGAGCAATTTTCATACAATGTCTCATTTCATCAGCATATTTGGCATATTGTGGTCCATTGAATTTTGAACAAAGATCTAAATTTCTCGATTTTTGTGTTGCTTCCGCAAGGTCTTCCGGATTGGTTACTAATCGATTCGGTTGCTCAAAAATAGAAATCACTCAATTTCTGCACAGTGAAATTGAAATTTCTAAAATGGAATCTTATAACTTGCCATGCTGTGAAGACGAAATAGACAATGCATATTTTATTCTCAATGAATCTTTGATAAGAAATTGGATATTAATATGCGACCAGACTAGACGAGCTATCAGCTGGCTGGATCGCTATCTCATTCATTACAATCCAGTTGTCATTTCCTATAGTGATTTGCACAATCGACTTGAAAGCTGCTTGGCATCTGGCCAATGTATGATCATCGCTGATTGTGATATTCACCAACTGGCTGAGGATGAAATTATGAGACAAGTAGGTTTATGGCTGCCCTTTAATGATAAGTTCGTCAATGCTTCTAGGTCTTTCGACATCAATTTCGGTTTTTAAAAGAAAAGAAAACGTTTAAAATACTCCTTGAAAACAATCACGAAGTTGAATGCCATCCGAATTTCAGGCTGTTTCTTCATACTTGTTCTTCGACAAGTGAAATTCCAGATGTGCTTACATCCCTTACATTCCTTGTTTCATTCAACACTTCAATACCAATACTGATTAATGAATTCTTATCGAGATTCATTGAAAAAGCAAAACCAACAATTGATGTGGAACACAAAAAACTTGTATTTGTTTCGATTATGTATATCAGGTTGATTTTAACTTAATCCATTCAGTTGCGGGAAAAGGAAAAAATGAAAAGAAAACTGCACAAGTTAGAAGAGCAAATGTTGGACGATCTTAGTAATGGGATTAGAAATGTGAAAAGCATTGAAAATTGCAACACAATTATCAAATATTTGAAGATGTACGAAGAGATTAATGCCAAGTAGGTCGATTTGAAAAGTTTTCTATTTGTTTAAGCATTAATATTAAACTTGTTTATTTTTTAAGTAATTAATATAATTGCCAGTTATGTTATCATTATAAATATATATTTCCGGATTTTTTCCGTTTCCGGAAAATCGAGAAATCCAGGGGCAAATTGTATATTAGAAAAACAAAAAAAAATCATTCAATGAGGATGAGTACATTAAATGTAGTAAACATATTGCAGTGAATTTACAAGTGAGTACAAAATTATAAGGATAGACAGAAAAAACCAATTAGATATTCTATTTCATAAAATAATGTTTTAAAAATACAGGCAATCAGTCGAATTCAATCTGTTTCTCTTTTTCTATACTATATGCACTAGTATGGAAAAGTTCTGTTCACTCTGTGTTAATAAAGGTTTTATAGTTGTCAATGCTTTTTTTAAAATTTTCCATACTAGTCCTCAGTTTTCTTGTCAATTCGAATGGATTAAACGGTTATAAACGTTAGAAAATTATTCGCAACTGGTAGCAATCTCTTTAAACTTGCTTGTATAGATTCGTCAAACTTCTGTTTTTGATTTATATTAAAATTCGTAATGTTTTCTTCTGTAACAGAAACATATGAGACACAATAATAGGAGATGTTATTTTGATAATTGATAATTATTATTAAATAATCTTTGCATATATGTTTTAGCCCTAATAATAATATCCAACTTCAATTATTAGCTGAAAAGTCCATCATCTTGTTCCTCAAGCTTGATCATTTCTTGTAAAAACTTCATTAACGAGACTGTCAAATTATTTTTTCTTTGTAATGAGTGAATGCTTAGTTCATCCCGAAGTTTTTGGCTGGATGTTCATTTGAAGTGAGTTAAAAAAACTTTAATTCGCATGCAATCTAATATATAAAACTCTAAATATGTTTGCGGGTTTGTTTGCCACCTTTTGCTGTATTACTTACAAGTTGATTGCATTTCATTATTTTTATTTAAATTTTCATTTTGGTTTTTAGAAATATTTAACTGTAGCCGTATTATATATTATATTAAAGTTTCATATATTAGATTAATTTATTTATTTATTAGAAAATTATAACCGTAGCGAAGCACGGGTATACGGATAGTAAAGTTTATAAATTAATAAAATAAGCTAAATGTAAGTAGAGTTTAAATTGTACATTCATTTTGACTTTTATTAATACTACTTTATAACTTATAAACAATGCTGTGGAGTCGGGGTCGTTGTGTTTTGTCCGGAATTGGCGCCGGAGTCGTGAAAAATGAGCGACTCTGTCCATTTTTTTATGAAATGCATTTTTTAATTATGAAATTTATAAAAATTTTAATTGCGTAATAACGTCTGGATATTAAATGTGTATGCGTCATGAGTTGCGCCGAGAGCGTGAGTTACCAAAACCCCCAAAATCCAATGCATACAAGTTAACGCAAAAGCTATTGGTCTCTTTCTTTTTTATGTCGAAAAGCTAGATCTGCTACATATATTATCTGTTACTTGAAATGCATACATTTGTTTGCTCGGTAAAATTTACGTATTTTTTCAGTCATTGTTTTGCATCGATCGCATCTGTGTGTGATTACGTAATACATACAAAATTAAACTTATTTGAGTCGGAGTGGAGTTGGAGTCGCGTTATTTTTTAGCGACTCGACAGCCCTGCTTATAAATGCTATATAATAATAGTAATAATATAAATTAATATTAATAAAAATTAACTTATAATGAAGGGGTAATTTGAACTCTACTTACATTTTAAATTAAATTTTTATTTTAAATTTTTAAACACAAATTTTAAACGTCAAAATTTCAACTAACTTGTTTAGCAAAGATTCCCCAATAAATTTTATGCGGCAATTTACGTGTTAGAAGTTACACAAATGATTGTGTTGTCGCACTTCCATAAAAGAGTTTAAAAAAGAAAATTGCTATAATTTTTGTGGATATAAAAGCTCAAGGATATAATTACATAGAAATCGTTGTAGTTTGTTTATTGCTAATTTACAATAAGAATAATATGAAAATTGAAGTATAGTGTAATCTTTAAAAATAGCTCTTACACTAACCGGATATGTAAAAAAAATTTGTTTCCATTATTCTCGGGAATCGGGAATTATTTTGGTCAGGAAATCCAGAACTATTATCTAGTTATGGCTAATACAACAATTATGAGAATGTAATTAAGTTAATTAATGAAGCATCAGGCACTGAAAAACTTAGCTTGTTATTTAAAATTTGTTTTCATTTTATTAGCAAACATTATAAATTTTGAATTCTTTAGTTTGCAGCAGAAAGAATTCCTATTTTCATCAAATAAAAAGTCAATTGATAATTACCATCAAATCGCTGTTAGATTCGCCACTATTTTCCAGATGGCCTCTAGAATGACCAATGTACAAAAGGATTATTCGGTTGACTTCGAGAAATATTTGAATCTGTTTGATTCGATGATTGAATCAAGCGAAAGGTTTTTGATTGGATAATTCTTTTATTCTTTTGTCGGACTTTTAGATTATCGAATAAATCGATCATTGATAAATTGACCAAGAAAACCAGTCAGTACTCTTTATTGTCAATGAAAGATGAAAACAAATTTGTGTTTTCATTATTATTATCAATTGAGGTAGGAAGTTTGTGTTTTTATTTTTTTACTAATTACAAATTGACTTTTGATTATTCGGGTTTCTGCATTAATCGAATTGAGGATTAACACCGTGGTGGTAACAATATGAATTATTATAGTATTTTTTTCAAAATATCGACTACGTGAAATGTTAAAAGATTTTTCTTTCAATTATGTAAAAATAGATAAGTACTAGAAAATAAAACTGACAAAATTGTTGACACTAGGAAATGTCAGAGATCATTAAATAAGGGAACAGTAGATTAATTCTTGATAACTAACGGAATCAAGAATATCTCAAAACTCGGATATATAATGTGATTAAAAAATATTTATTTTATTTATTTTAATACAGAATTTATTTTAATTTTTTTTACTTGGATAACAGTTTTTTTTCGATTATGTTACATTAGCATCTTTATTTCTACATAGTAGACTCTGGTTATCATAAATTATGTGCATTATTATTACAAACTAAGGTTTATTATAAGAAATAATTACACTCAATTCTTTTTTATGT
The DNA here is from genome assembly GCA_022537955.1 of Schmidtea mediterranea. Taxonomy (NCBI): domain Eukaryota; kingdom Metazoa; phylum Platyhelminthes; order Tricladida; family Dugesiidae; genus Schmidtea; species Schmidtea mediterranea. Next base: position 93,776,199 of record CM039679.1, read on the forward strand.
GGTAAATACGTTCCTCGGAAAACCGCATAAAAACGACGCGTTTACATTGTATAAATAGGATAAATTCCATATATAATTTTGTAGCTTCTGTGTGCGCGATAGTTTTGGTTGTATTGGTGTGCGCACACGGACGCGAGTTATTTTAGATTTTGTTTATCGATTGATGGAATTATTTTGTTTGATTTTTGGATTTTATGTTGTTTTATTTTATGTAATATGTTTTGGAATTTTCAATTTTTATAAGGACTTTTTTGTTTTTCACCTCTGATTTTTTTTATTTTTATTTATAAAAGATATTGTATTTTCTACAAAATTTGACTGAATAACATAAATAAATCTATTTCATAGTCAAATTTTGTAGAAAATACGTCTTTTATAAATTTTCAATTTTTGTTTAATCACATTGGATTTGATGAAATTTTGAATTTGTGAAGTTTCGTATTTTTGTTTTTAGATTTTGGAATTTAAATATAAATAACCGTAGAATTCGTTTTCATTACTTTTATAATTAAAAGTATTAGTCGTGGCTCAACCTCAAGTTAGCGGACACGTTGCATGGTTTAATTCGAAGAATGGATGTGGATTTATTAATGATGACAATGAAAGCTGCGATAAAGATATTTCTGTTGCTGTAACTCTCGCTTTCGATACGTCTGGGCGTTCCACAGTGTATGCGCTGCCTCAAGAAATTTGCAGAATGATTTTGGCTGGAAGAGATTCGACCCATTATTTAATGAAAATCTTTACAGGCCGAGATTACAGTTTTACAACTACAGCCGAAAGAGATATTTCCCGAGATATTAAAGAAAAATTGTGTTATATCGCTCTTGCTTTTGAACAAGAAATGCAAACTGCAGCCTTTTCATCGTCACTTGAAAAGAGCTATGAACTTCCAGATGTACAAAACATTACTGTGAAAAATGAAAGTTTAAAGGATGAAATTCAACATTCCATAATTTTCGAACCCCGCATAAAACCAAAAAAAAGACACGACTTACTTTGTATAAATAGAGATATGTTCCATAAATATAAAGTTTAATAACTTTTTTAGTTTTTAATATTTTGAAAATTTTAAAACGGAACCTTGTGATTTGAATGATTTTCTATTCAAAAATATTCTGTTAGTTTAGGTTTGTTAAATACTAGTTATTTTCTGGACCGAGGGTAGAAAACCTCATAATTTCAAAAACGCATAAAAAAATAATTGACTGTACTTGTAATAAACTCAAAAATTTTGGGCAATGGCATCAATTAAGGGAATTTATTATAGAAAGTATAAAAATAATTTTGTTAAAAAAAATAAAATACAAAAACACATACACTAAACACATCATTAATTTTCATATCTTTTGTCATGATAAAAATAAGTGGAACAACACAAAAACAAAAACAAATTAAAGAGGACCAAAAACAATAAGTATTGTAATGATTATGCCTACGATTATGCAAAATATTTTGCAAAAAAGTTAAATTATTCATTTTTTTGAATCGCGTTAAAGTCAATAAAATCTCATAAAAAAGAACCTAATGTTTTTGTTGAATCTCGCTAAAGCAAATTCGCATAAAAGGAGAATTTGGTGTATTATTTAATTTTATTAATTTCAGATTCACAAAACAACGAATAATGTGGAACTCTGTCAAGACGAATATTTAATTTCCCCGTCATCTGTCGCACTGAAATCCAATCCAGATTTTATAAAACAAAACGAATCAAAGACTTCTAACTCTAAAAAGCCATTTGATTGGATGAGTGAGGAGAGCTTAATGAATGTTAAAATATTGGCAGCTTGTCTGCCATGTTTCAAAGATATTCTCGAAAACATGTATAAAGATTCGAAGTAAATGGAACTTTTATGAATACTTTTTTTTATCCTTCCCATCATTTTCTTTTTTTACATTAATTTAACTTTTTAGCGCCTACTTCCCTAAAAATGAAAGTTTGAAAAAAAGAAAATATATACACTTTTATTGAAAAACCAATTGTTTTTTATTTTTTTCCCTTTTACAGCTGGATTATTTTATTAATATTATATTATAACCAATGAAAATTTTATGCTTGATTTTTTTGGCAATATTATAGATATATTATTCCATGTCGGAGTCCCCAAGTTTATCAAAACGCTCAAAAATGGGGTGATATAATCACAATTGAATAGTTGATCAAAATCTGTATTCAGTTTTAGAGAAATTTTCAAAAATATAAATTTTCAAAACAACTCGGAAAATATCACCAATTAATTATTAATGAAAATACCACTTTTTATATACAAATGATATGTATTTTTTGAGAAAGTTTTGACTTAAATTTTTATGCTTAACTTCGAGTCTATCCTTGGCTCTTGTTTGACTGGGATTATCGGATTCATTATCGGATCCCTAAAAAAGATCCGATGGAAAAAAAGTTTGTTGCCATTAAAGGCATTATTTATGACAATGATTCTCAATCTTTTTTGGCTTATTAAACACTAAATGGATCCTCAACTTTACGCGGCACATATAGAAAGACTTACTATTTTTTATGATATAATTCTTATGACTTTTACTATTTGGATCAGAAATCAATAAATAAAGTTAATGAAAAAACAAAAATTAGGAATTTGCATAAAACAGTGATTCTCAGCCTTTTTCGACTTGCGGCGCACTAAATGAATCTTGAAATTTAAATTTTCCATAAAATCTAACAATTTTAATTATTTTCTAAACTTCTCGCGATAAACCGGTTGAGAATCACTCATCTATGGTATCGCTAGTTTGGTCTTTCATAGACATAATTGTACGTGACGCTTTAAACAAGTTCACTGGAATCACTCAAATATTACATGAATTGATTTCGTAACACAATTTATCAATGTTAGTAAAATTGAAATCCACTATTTTTATAGACGTACCCAGTATCCGATTGAAAACCTAAGGGGTTGGATCTTGTTTACTGGCAGTAAGTTGGATTCCCTAGGTTTATAGCATCCTGAATACTAAAGAATTTCATGTCTATATTTTATTTATTTTTAGAGAAAATCATTGGAAAATGTTATTTGATTCTGAATCACCGGAGGCATCCAATATTATGGAAAGATTATTTAAAAATTCAATAGACGCATACCAAAAATTATGTTTAATCCGAACTTTGAGACCGGATAGAATCATGCAAGCCAGTTATTTATTCATACAAAACACTCTAAATTTAAAATTCAAAGGTAGTGATAATTATTTGTTTTAAAGTGAATACATATCTGGTTTTAAGGCACTGTCACTCCCTCAGATATCCGCTTATCCCTCCGAGCCACCAGCCCTTCATCTGCGATATTAATGAAATATTTAAACAACAGTTTTGAGACCAATATACTCTTCAACCAAATACATTCAAGCGTAAAACCACGAATTATTCAATCAAGGGTTTCTAAATTACTTTTCTATTTCTTCAACTCATTTTCTCTAGGTAATAGATTATTCAAAGGAAGGGCTGCAGTTATTCTATCAGCAATTGCAAAACCAGATGTCTAATATACATGAAATTTGTCTCGATTCATCATTGACAACCTCGAATCTTACGGCACTCAATTCAGTATACATTGTCATACACCTGTCTTCAACTGAGCATATATCATCCATTCACAAAAGGGTCATGTCATACATTGATGAAATGAATTCATTCCAGAGGTCAGCTCTATTGAAATCAAGAGATCAAAATGTTGTAACTTACAACCTTTTCTTTACACTACCACAAAATCACTCTGGCGTTTCTAGTTCCCAAATGAATGTAATTTATTTTTAACTTCTCTTGATAATGATAATGATAATAATAATAATAATAATAATAATAATAATAATAATAATAATAATAATAATAATAATAATAATAATAATAATAATAATAATAATAATAATAATATTAGTAGTAGTAGTAGTAGTAGTAGTAATGATAAGAGAAGTATTGGTTTCGCAAAGATAATTTTTGACTTCATAAGTTATGTTCACTCTAACACGAAACCTAGCTGATATTGTAATCCTTCAAATTGAATATTTTCTTTTCGATTCTCTCGATAGCTGCTCTATCACTGAGAGATGAAATATTATACATAAAAATATTTCAATTTATTTCATTATCTTAAAGTGTTTGTTCTCGATGAAATTGTTGCGTTACTATAATAAATAATTTTAGATGTAAGTTATAAAATAATAAATAATTACACTGACATTGGACTGTGTTCTTATTGAGGCATTTATTTCACATGTATTTATTATAATTTTGTAAAAATATTTATATTTTTATTTTCAGAAAATGACAACAGTTTATCTCGATTACCCGAGCAACTTGAGAGACTTTCTCTTGCATCTCTTTAAAATCGGATTTTTATCTGCGAATTCTATACCATCAATGTCATTGGATCTTTTGCCTGTTATTCATAACTGCAGTCTTCTCATGTCCATTATGAAATCAAGATCCTCTTATCTGTCTCTGGGATTTCAAGATTCGGAAACGATTGTAAAAATAACTAATCCAAGCAATTTGTATGAAATAGTCCAAAGAATGTGTAATTGGTTTGAGTCTCATAGCAATATTTCGTGGAATATTCTTAGATATTTTGTTTCGGAGGTTAGATATCGTTTATTATCCATCATTTTCAGTTACAGTTTTTTTACAAATCTAACATTGTACATCAAAGCGCAATAATTACTGTCCTTAGCCACAATAAATAAGAGCTCTCAATAATATTAAAAAATAAACAATAATAAATGTGTGTGTCTTTAACAAAATGTACAATAAATGAGGTCCTTCGCTAATATGTAATGGCCTACAATGTAGGCCTTACCTCATTGAATTTAAAACGAGAAGAAAAATAAATTCATACACACAAGCATGGCACACACAGTTTCTATAATAAAAATCATCATATTTGGACAATAAATAGGGTTCCTTGACAATAAATGAGGGTCGCATTTTAAATATAAAAATAGAATTACCGTTGTTTTTCAAAAAACCTTTGATATTTTCAATTATACCATACAAACAAATATGTAAATTGTTTTAGTTAATTTGTTTTTTGGTAGAATTTGTGCAAAATTACTGACTTCTACTTAGAATAATTTTTACATAAAATTCGAATAATTAAAAACACATCTCAAGAAGGACTCATATAAGTTATTCATAAATGAATTAGGAGAGAAGCTATATAGCATATGATGTCTTTAAATAGATAAAAACGCCTCCTTTCACCATTCTTTCAGTAAATAATGAGATTTAAAAACCAGATTATAGTTATTTCTTTCCAGTGTTTGAAAAAAATATATTTTAGGAGATTTGCTGAGATCTATCGAATTACGCTTTGGTGTATTCATTTTGAAATTAATATTATTATTATCTGGTTTCTGTTGCTGTTCGTGATTCAAAGCATCGTAATAATTAAAATTATTTTTCACATATTGTGTGATATACTATATTATTTTAAATATTGATTTAAAAAAGTCCTGTTTTTCAGATAATTTACGGGAGTAAGGTAACCAGCGAAAACGACCGAATAACTATAGCCAGTATAACTGATTTTTGGTTGACATCAAATGCTGTCAGGAAGGAATTCGAATTCCCGAAATGTAAAATAAAATTCATTTTGCAAACAGGATGAGATTTTTATTAATTTAGTAAAATATCATTGTCCATCTGTTTTGTATTCACCCAATGTAAAATTTTCGGAAATCAAAAAGGCATTTTTGAACATCTCACCTTTTTTGTTTGAATCGGCTGAAGCTTGTCATTTGTCATCAAATTTATTGGTAATGAATTGTTTATTACTATTACTATTACTATTACTATTACTATTACTATTACTATTACTATTACTATTACTATTACTATTACTATTACTATTACTATTACTATTACTATTACTATTACTATTACTATTACTATTACTATTACTATTACTATTACTATTACTATTACTATTACTATTACTATTACTATTACTATTACTATTACTATTACTATTACTATTACTATTACTATTACTATTACTATTACTATTACTATTACTATTACTATTACTATTACTATTACTATTACTATTACTATTACTATTACTATTACTATTACTATTACTATTACTATTACTATTACTATTACTATTACTATTACTATTACTATTACTATTACTATTACTATTACTATTACTATTACTATTACTATTACTATTACTATTACTATTACTATTACTATTACTATTATTATTATTATTATTATTATTATTATTATTATTATTATTATTATTATTATTATTATTATTATTATTATTATTATTATTATTATTATTATTATTATTATTATTATTATTATTATTATTATAGACCAAAATCAATTCTGAAAAAATTCTTATTGAAAAGATTGATAAAGTTAGTCAAACAATAAATGAAAAATCTACTATATCCTTCCAAATTGGTAATGAAGTTAAATAAAGAGTTACTGAGATTTTTATTTAAATTTTTAGATTTAACAAAAGTCGAAAATGAATTATTTGAAATATGTAAAAACCTGGCGAGCAAATTGCCAAAATCTACCATTGAAAGTATTCAAGAAAGACTTAAAAAAGTCACTAACAATTTTATTTACTCGAAAACTTTAATGAAAGAATTAATGATGTATAGTTCAGTTTTTGGGGAAATTTTAAATTTTATACAGGTTAATTTTATATATTTACTTTCATTCCATTTTTTATAAAATTATGTTTCTTAATTACATTTTTGACTTGTTTGACCAAACCTGTTAAATATATATTTTTTATCCTTGGCTTTCACAATGCTTGATTTATACAATCAGTTAATATTATTTTCGAACTCTACCGCACTTATTTAATTACAAATTTTTTAATTATAATTTTCATCTTTTATCGAAAATAAAAAATAACATTCGTTGTGCGTATAATCTGTTAAATGCGTAGTTCAATTTCAAGTCGTATATAAAAGTATATTCTTATACATACGTTAAATATGATATGTATTTTAGTATGCTTATAATAAATGTTCTTTTCACATGATATGTTTACTCGACAGACGCAACATTTTGCAGTTTTGAAATGATTTTTATTCATGTCGAACAAGTTAAGTAAAAAAACAACTATACTGAATTGGTTACTGACTCATCGTTTTCTTTGATTTTAACAAATATAAAAAACTTCCAACGCATGTTAACAGTTAATAAATAAAATTTGTCAACATTTACAATTTGATTATTACAATCAACGAATAGAAAAAATGGTTCGTTTTAATTGATCATCTACCTTTCGTTGCATAGACCGCGTCATTAGAAAAATATATTTTCCCTTTTATAACTGATTTCTAAATATAAGCAGAATCTCTCTTTAACTGATTGTTTTTCTTTTATAACTTTCTTTTTTACCTAATCTCGTTTACTTCCTAGTTCTGGCTGAAGCCAAATGTCGATTTCTGATTTTACTTCTCTTTTAATTCTAAAATTATCCCTATAATTAATGTCAATGATCTTCTACAGACTTTTTTGTAATGATCTTCTTTTAACAAATCCATCAGTTGCCATCTGAAAATAAAGGTTAAATAATGGTAATTTTGGTTTTGGGCACTTGGTTTCCCAACCACCATTGACTAGGTTTGGCATGATCATGAAATGTTAAAATCCCGGTTTGTATTTTTTTCTCTTGTTTTCACGGAAAATTCGTGTTCTTTTCATACTCTTCCGTGAATTTCTGAGGCAAAACTATTCCTATCATGCTGTTCGAAAAATCTATTCTATCTCTTATCAGTTTTATAAATTTGAAAAATAATTCATTTATTTTTTTCTACAAACTCTCATTTTTGTGCCCATATTTGATTATGCTTTTCTCTTTTACTCTGTTTCATTACATTTTCACTTCTTTATTTCATTTGGTTTCCATTTAATTTAATTTCAAATAACTTCAATTTTACCATCACAACAAATAGATCAGTAAAATGTCCTAGGGCCCCTATTAGGATGATTTATTTCATATGTATGGGAAAGTACTAACATTATTTTATTATTAGAAAACTCGCAAAGTTATAATGAATGAGTTGGGTAATGAAATCAGTGATGCCGATGTCAGCGTTGTATATTCTCTGTTGAAAAACCAAGTTCCTGAGAAGTGGCTAAATAAGCTTTGCAATCCAAAAGGATATAGCGGATATTCCACAATAGATTGGATCAGTTCACTTCTTGTCAAATATCAACACATAGAAAGACTGATCCTCAATAATAAAGATAAAGTCACTTGTTATTGGTTAGGAGCTTTCCAGAAACCAGAATCTCTTCTTGCCATATTTAAAGAAGAAGTATCTGCTCAATTTATCCGAACAGATAGATCCGGAAATTATAAGGATGTGAAATGCTTGATAGAATTTACCAACAAGTTGTCCAATTTTATATCTATACCTTTTATAATCTATTGAAATTTGATAGAGACAAGGATCATATTAGGGAACCGCCATCTGATGGGATTTATGTTCACGGTTTGCATTTATGGGGCTGTGGATTTGATAAAATGACAGGCGAACTATCGGACGTTTCAATTAAAGGAATGTGCACTCCACTTCCGGTTGCTCATATAACATTTACTTTAAATGATTTGGTAAGTTAATTATTCGAATTCTATGAATATTATCTTTTATAAATATTTACAATTAATTTACTATTTTGTCTATTTTATGAAGACTAAATAATGATTATCGCATGTTAGAATTATAATTCTTATCATTATTTCTAGTGTTCGCTAAGTCCATTATATATAATTTTAATAGGTTTTAATAAATACGTATTTCATGATAAAATTATTTAATCAAGTTTTTAGCAATTAAATATTTAATTTTATCCATCAGAGATTTGAAACGAGCATTTTTAATTAGGAAAATATTTATTATTTAATGAAAAATATTTATAATTTATTTATTAAATTTTAATTAGATCATTTTCGTTCTTTTTTTTCCTTCTTTAATGTAACTTATAAAAATTTATTGTGTCCGTGTGTTTATATAGATCAGGGTTAGGCAACCGGTCGACCAGCGAACATTTCAGTAGTCGATCGCGGGCATTTAAAATAGTTTACTATTATTTACTATAACATCTATTCGATTGTGCATCAGTGATTAAAAACTTAATTTTACAAGACTCGTTGATGAAATGGAATGTCACATATATACATCAAAAAATTAATGCAAAACGTTTTATCAATAAATTAGGATGCACAAAATATTTATCAATAAAGTATGTCTATATTATCTATTTAATATATTATTATTAATAATGATGTTAACTAAATTTTTATTTGTTTTTAATTTAACCTATTTTGTGAAGTCAATCGCGCATAAAAAAGAAAAATTAAAGTTGATCATACCAGTAATCACTTTGCCCACCCCTGATATAGAGTATAAGTGGCGAACCTTTAGCATGCGTACATAAAGTGGAAAAAAACCCAAATTTAGTTGGTATACCATGTCATCAAAAATTATGTAAAAACTGTGATAATTTGTTTATTTCTAGTTGTCACGATAGTATTTAATCTTGTTATTTTCATTAATTTTTGTCATATTGACCCGTTTATTTATTTAATTGTGTTTCATTTAGTAGATGGAATTAGTGTTGTATTAAATTCCAACAGGTCTGTAATAAGTAATATTTATGTTGATTGAAAAATGTTTTGGTAACTAAAATTATACCTCTGTCGCCCGAAAAGGTTTCTGGCTTGCAAAATAATCTTGGTCTTAAACAACAAAATCTTGGCACTCAAAACTAAAGGTTCGTCATCCCTGAAAAAAAAATAGAATTTAAATATAAAAATAAAACGTAAGTGACATTAAAAATTATAAAGGTTCTCAAAACCAATTTCTTATTAAATTTTTCTACGGCTAAATTTGATATTCAAACTTTCTCATTCCTGGTTCAAAAATTTTAAAAAATCACTTTTTCTCTCCAAATCTTCTGAAAGTTTGACCATCACATTCTTATTCTGAAGGTTTTTGACCAGTATTGCCATATTTTGAAAATGTGGTCCCAACAAAGGTTAATAGAACTCACTAGTTTTGGTGCGCGAATTAAAATTACATTATTTTGCCGTTGTTTTTAAATCAAAATCGTTCTAAAAATATATGCATCAAAATCCTATTAAAAAGTTTGAAAATAATATTGTTCAATTGGGAGGTTTGATATACATTTTACTATATTTGTTTAATGGTCTGAATATTTGAATTTTGCTAGCAAAGATTAATTTTAAAAAAAGATGAAAAACAAATATAAATATAAAATTAATTAAAAATTTTAAAAACCTAAAATTGAACATTTCTTGGGAATGTATGAGCAAAACGCTATTTTAAACGTTAAAAACGAAAATAATAATTTTAAATTGATGACAACGTAATTGAAAAAATATAAACTAATTAATTATTTAAGAATATTTTGACTAAATAAATCATTTCATTTGAAAACAAAATAGCTGAGTTTGACAGGTGTAATAACAGTTGTCAAGCGGTAGAAGAGTACGCTAGTATGGTAGAAGAGTATTGGGAACGTATTACTTGTAAAGTCTCAATGTGAAAATTATTTAACCCACAAATCAACATACAAAACTCATTATCCTCGTACATTCTCAGAGTGTTAAATTATTTTTATTAGAGTCAATAATATTTTTTAAATTCTGCACATTCTTTCACAAATTTTCTGGAACTGTAACACATAGTTAACATTTACCAATTTTCGAAAACCATAACTACAAAAGTAATCGGGTTGATAGGCCTTCACTGTATTTTCTCAGTAGTCAGAGTAATAAAAATTTCTTATATAAAAATGATAGAAAAAAATCACAAAGGTATAGCCTAATCATAGAATCTAGAAACTTGTAAATTAGAAATTAATTTTCAGGTTTTAAGTGGCATTTGTTGGGAACCACTGAATTATGTAATTACACTAGGGCCTCGAGTTGCGTCGTTAATGCGTTACAATAAATCACGACGCATCTCGAAACAGCGCAATTCGAATTTTAATTTTGTATACATTTGTACCTGTTTTTAAATAATAGGTTCCGATAAAATCTTAAATCCATGTTTTTTAAAAAAAAATTAGTTATATTGCTACATATTTAAATAAAAAATAGGTATGAATAGATTAACTATTATTTAATAAGTTTTATTAAACCAAAAACTAAGTCATAAGTTATACAAACAACTAAGAACTAAACTTTTATACTAAAAAATACTGAATAAAAAATTATTTTATTTGCAGATGCATTTAAAAATAAATCATGGCGTTCTAGTTTCGGTTTAAATTTTAATTTTTGAATATAGACGTTATGCTATTTTTTGATTAAATTTTATTTTAAAAATTTTTTTTCGGCGCATTTCGAAAATTAGCAACGCAACTCAAAATTAGGTTATCAAAATTTTTGTGGCGCAACTCGAAAGGACGCAAGTTGGAACAACGCAACCGAGGCTCTAGTGTACTAATAAACCTATAAGTCTAATCGTTTTTATTGAAATTGTCTTATGTTTGATGATACCAGCTGAAATGCTAAAATATAATGAAAAAATATATTTTATAAAATGTTTTTCTTTTATTTATAGAAATAAATTACCATCGCTATTTAATAGTTTGTTTTAAATAACTCATTTCAACAAATATCTTTTTTTTCCAGAAATATAAATTAATTAGTTAAATAAAGTTTTAATTAATTATTTTATATTCTAGGATAAACCGGAAAATTCAGATCAATACTATTGCCCAATATTTTTCGACAGCACAGCAAAACAAGAGCCAATTTTAAATATTACCATTTCCAAGGAAGGTATAACTTCTTCAAAATGGATGTTAAGAGGAGTTTTTATTACTATTAATCCGTTTTAGGTTAACTGATTTTGATTTCTGTTAAATGATTTTATTACAATAAAACTATTGTGAAAATTAATTTTTAATTTTTTTAAATTTTATTTATAAAAAGATTTCAAATATTATTTAATAATTTATAGGATTTAATTAATTTTTTGAGAATAATTTTGGATAATCTTCTAATTTCGGTGTACCCAAGCTAATTAATAAAATATTAACAATATTAAATTTGCCTGTTGAAGGGTCGATATAAATTGTAAGCTCAGTTTTCTCATTTTGTGTATTTAAATATTTTTGATAATTCACCCATTAAAAGTGACTTTTGAAATATGAATCGTCTATGATACATTGAAATTTGAATCACCCTTATCTTCCCCGTCTAAGGTTTTATTTTTTTTCATTTCGGGATGCTTATCATGGATTTTAGAATATCTACTAAAGGGCTTTAAATTATTTACAAATCTCTCTATTAAAATAGTTGGTTTTTTAAACAAAAATTGCCGAAATTCTTCTGAGAACACTTTGGTAAATTTTAATATTGAATTAAATACTGGCTATTAAAATTTAATAATAATTACTTTGTAAAAAAATTTATTTATTAATTTTAATTTAATTAGATTTAAGTATACACCTTTCGATTATAATATCAAATAATTCATCACAAAATTTGCATATAATCAAATAATTTGTGAAATATTTATTTTATTTAATATAGGTTGGGAATGTCGTTATTCAATGATAAAAGTGCAAGAGTAGCTAGCCTATTATTATTATTATTATTATTATTTAAAATTTATCAATTCTACAATTTGAAAATGCTCACATTGAATTCTATACGGGTACCAGACAAAATGTACATATTTATAAATTAACTCATAAAAGAGATAAATCAAAAAAATAATTGCTACTGTTCTCGTTCTCGATAACTGGGGTCAGTTCAAAATTAATTTGAACCACTTTTTGAATACAATATAATCTACGTCAGGTATGTCAAACTAGCAGCCCTCAACAAATTTTTTGAGGCCCAGCCAACAAATGTAATAATTATTAAAATATTGAGTAGAAACTAAAAGTCAAAAAAACACTCAATATAATTTAAGAAAGAAATGCTTTCTGTATATATACGTAAACACATACATTTATTTATGTCTATAATTATTGTAAAATCTATAACATTCATTCATAATAACAACAACAAAAAGCAAAGATTGATAACTACACAACAAAATACACAACTCGCTGTATACTTGCGTATATATTTATATTAATTTGCTAATACATACATGTGTTGGGTATTACGAAAAAAGCACAGTAAAATCAATAAAACACCAAAATGATAAAAGTGCAACATTAATTAAAAAAAATTTACAAAAATTCGAAAGTAGTATTTATCGGAGGAAATTGGTATGGTTGAACGCCAAATTGAGAGACGAGTCCAGAAATAATAATAAAAATTTAGTGAGGGGTCCCTAGAAAATAATATAAAACAAAAAAAGAAATTAATTTAAAAAAATTAATTATTAATGGGAAGCCCGAGTCAATGGGAAGTCCGAGGCAATGGGAAACCCGAGAGATGGGGAAAATCCGAGAGATGAGGAAAACCCGAGAGATGAGGAAAACACGAGAGATGAGGAAAACCCGGCGTGTAGACGGAATAATATAAAAGGGTAAATTGGCCTAAACAATATTAAATGTGCGCCACTGATCTATGGAGAGGTAATTATTTCCTAATTTGTAATTTAGTAATGGAGCAAACGTTGTTGACAAATGTCGGCTAAGGTGTTTTGTGGTAAGTAATTATTTTTAATAATTTAATAATGTAGCAAATGTTGTTGACAATCGTCTGAAAACAGTATGAGCAGGAGTATAAAAGGAAAAGAGAAGAACACAAAAGGGCCAGTGGTCGAAGCAAACGAGTAGTGTAGTTAGTTCAGTAGAAGAATCTAAACCCAAGTAAAGTCAAAGTTATCTATCAAAAAGGGTGATTATCCATTGGATAACCTACCTTAAGATAATCAAATTTATACGGTGGTTGAAGGGTGCAAATAAATCAGTGAAATTGTGATTACAAAGCATTGAAATAAATCGGATTGAGTTGTAACTGTGATAAAGTGCAAATAAAATTATTCTGTGTTGGGTTTACTTATTTGATTCGAAAAGGGCACGATGAGTCACAGGGAACCAACTTTCAATAATAGTAACCCAACACATGCCTTTTTATTAATAACGAATGTTTTAAACTTAGTAACTTTTTATGAGGCCCTTCACAAGTTTAAAATGGTTAATGCAGCTCAAAACATGGGTTGAAATTGACAAACCTAATATACATCAAATCTATATACCGTTAATGGTCTCAATAACCAGGGTTTTGTATACCTTTGTTAAAAGTTTCTTCAGAATTGGCTTGTTTAAGCTGTACGCAAAGTGTCATCATAACTACTTAAGGTTGTCTGCTTTCTAATTTGGAACTTTTTTCTTTAACTTTTCCACTCCTTCCAAACTTGCTTCATCTTCATGATTCGTCCGAATTTCTTAATTACAACAAGAAGATTTAAATTTTAATTAAAATTTAGGTAATGAGTGATCAGCACCCATTTTTTACTATCGTTTTCGAAGAAGTCTTGCTCCCCTAATAAGGATAATCTCAATGGTATCTGTGCAGCAACAAATACGCCTTGCTGTTTATATATAATTTTTTTCATTAGTTTACAATTTTTATTATTTCTAACGATAAGAAAGATTTTTTGTGTTTATTCAATAAATGGTTTTTGGATTTACTAATTTTAATCTTGCCTTAGACTACTATGAGTATAATATCAAGTAAATAATCGACAACAAAATTTGTAAATGAATGCATTTTTCTGATACATGTAGCCTTTAACGATGCATTGAAAAACGGGAAAATACAGTTTTAGTATGTTTCTTATTTTTCTTCTTTTTATTAGATTAAAGATTTTTTTGAAAAAAGATTCATTGCAAGGAAATTTTCAGTATTAAGTCTTTTGACTTGTTTTCTATTAAATTTTGATTTTAATACTTTTTCTAATGATGGGCAGAAATGTGGATGAGCTCAAAAGACTTTTCAGATAATTCCCACTAATGTCTAACGCTTTCAATATTAGCTTTTGGCTTATTCTGACATATATTGCAATATTTTACAGATGGATTCCAATCTTTATCTATATTGGACCACCATTCATTGTGTTTCAGAAGCAATTTTGGTATTCGATGTGCCGTAGATATAGTTGTTCTTTAAGAGACTTGGTATGATAGGTCTTGTTCCTAGTATTGTTTTGTTTAATTATAAGTAGGTTTGCTCTTTGATTACTTGTGTTCAAATTTTGTAAAGAAAATTAACAGAAACTAACACAAAAACTTTTATTTTAATTTACCACAATAAACACAATCATCAATACAATATCTCTATATCTGCGCCTTTGCCATAGTGTTAAGTCTACCTACGGCAGATCAACCTTTCTGGTATGTACGATAAATTTAAATTGGTTAATATAGTTTTCACTCGCTTTCAAACTCACCTCTATAATTCAAATATAGATACATTTTTACATGTTTCAAATATCTAACTTACTGACAATCTACTCAATTTTTAGACTCAATTTTCTCTGTCGGTCAACTTCAACTCATTCGTTTCATACCTGTTTTAGTCAATAAACTTATCATATTAAGTTTTAATCCAATAACTATTTTGTTTTTAGTTGTTCTAATTTTTTATTAATCTATAAAACTAATTTAGATTTATAGATTTTATGAGAGAATTGATAAAATAACTCACGTTTTCCTCGTAGTTCGGGCTCTCCGCGTGCTTCTGGATTCCAATATGGCTCGGGCTTTCTCCATGCCTAATAAATTATTTGTTAATTTTTAATTAATTTTTTAATCTTTTTAGGGTATCCTCTATTTATTTTATATTAGCATATTTGTGCTTGTCTCCTCATTTCATATACATACATCTTCCACAATATTTCAATTTTAATGTTTTATCAATTAATAATTAATTTTTATATTTATTTATTCGTTTAGCCTTTTTATTAACCCCGACACTAGGATCTCACATGGTTCTCAATGGAGGATGCTGTTTGAGTTTTTTACATTGTGCTTTTACTGGGCTACAGTATTGATTTTGGTTTAAAATAACACAATTAGGGTGAATGATTTTTGGCCATTAATCTCTAAACCAATAATAATTTTACATATTAATAACCTATGCAACTATTATAAAGCATAGAAATGGTAGAACCAGAATTAATATCTTATAGTATAATATTTCTCTATTTTAGTGAAGGCTAAAAAATTAGATTACGAGTAGTTCAGGTGGGATGTGGATTGCTATCATGATCAAGGGATCAACTAATCACAAAAGTCAGAAACAATGGTATGTAGACGCCGCTTCATCGAAAAAACATGGATTTGACCTGGTGTGAAAAAGAACAAACACCTACTCCGATAATACGACGAAGAACTTGGCATTTCACGTGTCTTGAGACTAAATTAAATCAGCGAGAGCGGGAGATTTCTCAATCTAGACAAACGCTCTGTGTTGCTGTAGATGAAATTAATCCCGAAGTCAGGTGACCTGGTCATCAAAAAGCACAAACGACAGCGAGAAAAGATGACTTGGCGAGCTAGTCCATACGTTGCATTATGAAGTTCTCAAACAAAGCCACGTCAAGATAAACCCGAAAGAAATAGGATGAGCATTCTGAAAGCAGCGAAGTCACAGGATCATTACATAATGAAAAAAAATATTAACCATAGTTTTTCCATTTTTTACTTAACAATTATTATTCACTTTTGTATTGAATTGTATTTCATTATTAGATTTTAAATTATTTATTTTAGATAAAACTTTATTTTCTGATATTGTTTTAATACTACTGTATGAACATTTGAGGGAACCGTAATAAAAAATAGAGTACGATACTTCATATAGTAGCTCTTGAAACTTTTGTGTTAGAGTATCAAGAGTCTTGGGAATAAATCTCAAATTTTACAGGCGATCGCTCATTAGGACGCTTTTTCATTATTGAAAGTATTTCACCAAATTTCATAAATTTTGTGCCACAAAGACAAATATTATGGACAAATTATAAGTTTAAAGTTGTTTATTTTTCAATAGATTTACATTTATTCAAGTTTTAAATTTTTTAATGTTAATACTATTTTTATTGTATTTACTATATTTTAATTTAAATATATATATTTAAATGCATGCCTTCGTTCACTAATAATTTCTGAGAATTATAAAATTATTTGTGAAAATTTTTAAAGAGGATTAACAATATTACAGGGATAATTAATTTTGGGACTACTACTCACTGTGTCGTAATAAGTCCAGAAATTTAAGTGGTGAATCTTTATGCAATTATAAATAATATTTATTTATCGATTTTAATTCTGATAAATAATAAATGTTGATAATATTTAAAGCTTATCATTGTTGTTAATATTTTAGACACGCTTAGAGTCCAATCAATAATAGTCAGTTTCACATTTTATGACACCCAACAAAAATAATTATTTCTAGTCATACAACCATAATTGATGAGAGCTTGTATATTCAGAAAAGCCTTAAGCCGTGTCGATTTTAACGGGAGTTTTCAAAATTGACCATTAGATAATTATGTCATTTCTTTGTTAAATAAAATTCAAATAATAAAAATTTTCAAATAATGAAATTTCAAATAATAACACCAATAATAGTAATTTGAGCACCGTTGTCAATAGCAACACGACTCCTGATTAGTTACTTGAAAATGCTGATATTAAACAGTCAACATCGAGATATGGATTATGCGCTAAACTAACAACACTCAAATCTCTTACCAATCCAGACATTCGAATCAAACATAGGACATTATAAACCAAAACCAATTTACAAATATATTAAATTAAACTCAAATACATATAAAATAAAAAAATAAATTATTTAGTTTCAATAATCATAATTATAAATATATTCGTTGCAAAAAAATCCCCATTCCATTTTACCAATTGAAAACTTTTTATTAATTATTGGATAATAAATATTGTATTCGAATCAGAATATTGAGGTTGAAAAAATTAAAATAAATCGACAACAATTGCAAATACAACCAATCAATAATGGAAAATAACTGACAAGGCCGACTATGGGAAGAATAAATTTACAATAACGAATGTTGAATATATTAACAAATTACTTGAATAATAAATAATAATAATAATAAATAATAATAATAATAATAATAATAATAATAATAATAATAATAATAATAATAATAATAATAATAATAATAATAATAATAATAATAATAATAATAATAATAATAATAATAATAATAATAATAATAATAATAATAATAATAATAATAATAATAATGGGGAAATCATCAATAATAACAACAAAAATTAATAAATGTAAATCATAGAAATCAATTCCTTTTATCCGACGGTATTAGCACAACTGCGGCATAGCTCCGCCCGATCATCATATTAGAATTCAATAAGGTCCAAGTATTTGTTAAAGGATTATAATATTCGATAGAACTGAGATTAGAAGATCCATCATCTCCACCAACCACATACAACGTTCCGTTATGAGTTACCACGCCGGCATTGCGCCTGTTATAATTCATTTTTGCAACTAATGACCATTTATCAGTTTCTGGAGAATACCTTTCCACGGTGTTTCTAATATTCGGTCCATCGTGACCTCCGATTGCATATAAATAGCCGTCTAATGTTCCAACAGCAGCTCCACTTCTTTTACAACTCATGTTCGTTATTGAAGTCCATGTATCTTTCTTTGGTGAATAACACTCCACGCTAGATAAACACTCTCGATCCATTCCATCATATCCGCCGACTACATACAATAAACCATTTAATACGGCTACTCCGACTGAGGATCTTCTCAAAGACATGCTGGCGATGTTTCGCCACGTATCAGTATTTGGATCATAAACTTCAGCAGAAGATAACCCTAAATTGTCCCAATATTTAACGATAAAAAAAAATTCTGCTTCAAATAAAAACCTATAAAACATGCAAAAAACGGGGGTTATCCTTAACAATTCTATAAATCTATTAGCATAAAATCAGTATATTATTCGGAGCTAGAAAGTAACAATAATAATTGTATCAACTAAATTACTACTAAATCCCTTTGTTAAACAATCATCAGTTAGACTCGTGATAATTATTTCAGTGAAACAAAGCACTTCACTGATGAATAAGTAGATAAATAGAATTATTTATTTTGTTTTAAAGATTTGTTTTCGTGTGAAATTTTAATAATCAACATTTTGTTTCAAAAATAAACTATAACTAAAACGGGTTATTAAGGTTATACTTAATAAAGTGATTCCCAACACTGTTATCTCGCTTCCATTTGCACATTTCAATTCCAAATTGGTTTTTACTAGTTTTAGTTTTGCTAATTTGTCTATAACGTCATATTTAATTACACTAATTTTCGCACCTGTATCCAGCATACATATAGTTTTTATGCTGTTTTATCTTTTTGGCTCGTTAGTTGCTCCTTGAATTCTTTTATTTTGATTTAATGAATAATTTGACTGCTTATCATATCTAAAACCTGAAGTTCCTCTTTCGTTTCTCGTATTGTGGCTATATGCTTCCAGAAATCTTTTATTAAAATTTGAACGTCTAAGATTGAAACCGTTATTGTATTGGTTATTCTCTGATCTATTTTGGTTCCAGTATTGATTCTCTCCCATTGTTGCGGCTTTTGCATAACTTTTTAATTGATTTTTATGTTGGATAGCGGCGATATTTTCTGTTTCTCAATTTACTTCGTCATATTTAAAATTCTATCTTTGACTTTATCAACAATTTTTAATAAATCTAGCATTTCGAATAAAAAATATCTTTAAATCTTCTTTATTTAAATTATGCCTCAGAATATTTTTGACATACTTTTCTATTTTTCTGAAAAAATCGTTTGTTGAATCTGATCCTCTTCTGTATGCTAAAGTAGTATTTAAATCATTTGCTAAGTTAGCCGGTTTCACGAATGCTGTTAGCATTCTAATCTTATAATTTTCTTTATTATTTGTTGCTTCGTATTTTCTTGTAACTTCAATGGCTGTCTGCGTTAATTCAAAGAATTTGTCTGCTTCATCCAAGAATTTTTTGTGTCATCACCAACATTGAATATTTCTGGTGGCTTGACAAATTGAAGCATTGGCGTGGTCGCCATATTAAGGTTACTTAAATTCTTATTTTTATTCATTAACAATATTTAAAAGATTTTCCAAACTCTATATTATTTAAACACTTGTTAAATAAAACTTGGAGAATTTTAATTATGCATTTTCATATTCTGAGCGATGTTTAATATATAACATAATAAAATTAATGTATATATTTATAATAAATATAAATTAATTATTAGATTTATCTCACATGGGTTAAAGGACTATCCATTAAGGACGTCTCCCAAAAATAAGCAATTTATGACCCCTTCTCATTTGTCCCTTTTCTCGAGCATCCCATGAGGGC
This sequence comes from Schmidtea mediterranea, assembly GCA_022537955.1. NCBI lineage: Eukaryota > Metazoa > Platyhelminthes > Tricladida > Dugesiidae > Schmidtea > Schmidtea mediterranea. The sequence goes on from CM039679.1 coordinate 93,796,570, forward strand.
ACATCCCTCCAAAAAAAGATATCCTTTATTTTCAGAAATTTAAATAATTTATAAGCATATAGGCTAAATTTAATTTCAACATATTATGTACAAAGTATTGGTTGAAAAACAGAGAAAAACATGCATACACAATTAAAATGACCAAATGGAAAAAAATAGAGGACATGAAACAAGCCGCTTACTTACTTACCATATATAGTATATAAAAAAGATAAAAGAAAATTTTTAAAAAATCATTCATCCATTTTGTATAATATTTAAACTACCAATGCTGCTGGGGATGTCCTAAGCACTTGACCTCCCTTCCCTAGTAACCCCATTTGTCCCTTTTGCGAAGACCTTTCCTTCCCCTTCTTATGAACTCCTTTAATGGATGCCCCATAAACACTAGTAACTATTCCACATACTATAATCTTAATGTCTATTTGATATTTGGTATTGATAACGATGTATTCCTTGAAAATATGAAACTTTTGAATTTATTATTGCTTTGAAAGTTACAAAAGTTTTCAAAATATTATAATCAAAATCGAATGCTTTTATGACAGCACAAAACGCTTACAGACATTTGGCCTAAAGACATGTGTTAAATCGTGATTCGTTATGTATTGGGTTTTTTGGAAATTTTAAAGTTTTAGTTAAAATTAATTATGGTGGTAATTATGATTTGGATTTGTGTTTGTTTGGTCAAAGTAATGTAAATATAAAAGGTAGATTTTTGTTGTGATTTTTTGAAATGTAAATTTTAAAAAATTTTGGTGATTTTTGAAATTTTTGAATAATAAAGATGTTTTGTGATAGTTAAAATTTATTAAAATAAAGATTTGTTAAATTGCGTAAAATGGATCAAACTTTAATTTATTTGAAAAGTAGAGTTAAAGAAATTTAAAAATATATGGATGATATTAGTTTGTCAAATAATGATAAAATAGAAATGATTCTTGCAGATAAAGAAAATATTCACCAAATAGCAAATAACCTTGATCAGTTAACTAAATAAAAGAAATTCTTAACAGTCTATATCTAAACAAAACCTTTTCAAATTTTCAAGTGGTTAATTTCACGATTGATATTGGTGGATCTTTTGTTTAAATTATCTATAAAGCTACTAAGCAATTCAAGAGAAAAGTTCCGGTTTGTGAAGAAGTTTCATACAAATATGTTGACAGTGATGCTGATCAAAAATTTTTCTGCCTTTTAAAATTTGAAACGAAATATCTATCAGAATGCCTTCATTTCATTATGGAAAATATTGGACCACCGTCATTTATTAATGAAAATAAAGATCATAAACCAAATGATTATGAATGTCTTGATCAGTCATGGCTGATCAAAGCATATGAAGGTTAAACGAAAAAGATTCCAAGTAGTAGATATGAGAAAGTTCTACAGAGAATGCACGATAGAAATGGTTCATAATGGAATATGAAATCACATCTTGGCTACATTGTAAATTATAGTTCTGGGATGATTAATCAAGTTTAGATCGGAAAAAAGCTGGTCCAACATTTATCAAAAAGCCTGCGAATCAACACCTGTTTCAGATTTATTTGAACATCTGAAACAGGTCTTTAGGCAAAAAGTGTGTAGGCGAGAAGTCTGTAGGTGACATGTCGGAAGGCAAGTTGTCGTGGAACCTGCTTTTCCAACTTATAAAAAATAAAAATTATTAATTTTAACTTTTAAATGTTTTAAATTATTTTTTGTATTTTATACTATTAATAAGAATTTTAAATTTTACAATTTCATCTATAAGTTAACAATTAAATACGAAAGCAAAAATGTTCTAAGGTAGTATAATAATTATATTCGCTTTGTACCGATAAGTGTGCAATTGCGTATAACCCAGATAAGGTAATGTTTGTTAATAACGCTGTGCAAGTTAAACGAAAGAACAATGATTTGAGGATTTCATGAATATCTCATCGAAAAAAATGTTCCTGATAAACCCGAATTCTTCAAGTGAAACTGAGCGAGGGTTTTCGCAAAATGGATCTTATCATTAATAAAAATTAAATTTGCTCAGTCATATCTGATAATTGATAGAAACATGATTAAAGTGACTGAACTCCTAATAAATGAATTTGAAGTTCCTCACCTTGATGTAGTAGATGAGCAAGACGAATTAAGCGCAAACGAATAAGCATAAGAACTGTTTTCTGCTTTATATACCAATATCATTAACTTTAGGTGCATAGCTCATACTCTTCAGTTGGCCACATATGACACACTATCTGTAGTTAAGAAACTGAGAGCGCATAATAGAGCTTCTTGATTATTCAACTCTGTAATTTTACTTTCGATATGCTCAACCACTTATTAGATTACAAAACCTGCTTAGATGTCAAAGATCAGGAACTAAAATGTGGGAATTTATTTCAGATTTCGTGGAGATTTAGGGTCCGTTAAAAAGGTAAAAAATGAAGTGCAGTTCTGTTCATAAATGTTTGTATACGTGAAAAGTCGTTTATTCATAATAAACTTTTTAAATGCTTCTGTGTATTTAGATCCTAAATTTAGGCTGCTATTAAATGATTAGAACATAAGCATAGCTAAAAACAATTAAAATATTGACATATGGAATCAGAAGCGGAATCAAAAACTAGTGGAAAACCTACAGCTGAATATGTTAATATAATGTAATAAATGGAAATGGAACAAATGTAATATCTAGTTTCGAGGATGATCAAATTTGATCTTTAGTAGCTCTTCTAGAATGTCTGATTCCTCATCCTCGAAACTAGATATTAAATTGGTTCCATTTCCATTTATTACATTCAGCTGTAGGTAAATAGAAGAATAAATCCTCAACAAATATAAATAACAAATCCATTGTTGCTATTACAGTCAAAAATTAATTTTAGGTTCAGAATTTCTAAATAAAATTCATACACCTATATTGTTTGAAGCTGTTCAGGTCATATTTGCTGTTCCAGCAACTGAATTTAATGTTGAGAGAAGTTTATTTTAGCTCCACAAAGAGAACATCTCTCCTAAAAATCATTAAAATAATTGTGCGTTTGAATGACTTTTTTTTCAAAAATGAATATAGCATTTTAAAATAAACACTGTATGAAATTGTTTTTTAGAACAAAAATGAATGAAAACCCGAACATGAAACCATTAAATTTTAATGTTTAGAATCTGAACCCGTAACCGCACCAAAAATTTACAGAGTTCCAAACCCTGGTCTCTGAAAGTAAGATTAAAGAATATACTCATGATAATAATTTATCTAAAGTAAAAAATTTTTGCTCATTTTAACATAAATATAATTACTTATTATTAACAAAATTAAACAAATTTCTTTCATCAAAATGAAAAATAAATATTTTTTAAATCTAAAAATCATTAATCAAGTATTATAAATAATAATTTCAATCCTTAGTTGAAAGTGTAAAAATGCTGGATAATTTTTTGTAATTTAATTTTGCATAATTTCTTTTTATTCTAATTATTCCTAATACAAATTCTAATTAAAAAGTTAATTAAGTAGCACTTTCTAATTCCATGCTGTTGCACTTTTAAAAATTGCACATAATAGGTAATCACAGTTTCAATCGATAGACAATATTGAAAATCGTCATGCTTGATTTGTATAAACACTGAAACTAACCAATCAAAGAACAAAATAATTAATGGAAATTCTATCAGTCTCGAAAATGCAATGCTTCATTTAGTGCATCTATTTCAGATTCCTGTGTAGTGCGCACAGAATTAAATTTAATATGAAATTCAAATAAATAATTACAGGCATGTAGTGGGAAGTCAAACAGACTTAAGCATCGTAAAATTTTATTAAAATACAACTTGATTTTAATTAATTCTCAATTCACTTTTGACTTAATCTTTAATATTTAGATATTTAAAAAATTTTAACATATTTATAAAAAAATATAATTAAATAATATTAATAAAACAAATGAAGCCAAGGATCACTATGTACACGTCATTGTTCTGGATAACACAGAATGATTTTTTTTATTTTTAATGCTAAAATATTATTAGAAATTTATAAGAGGTTTAAAAGATCAAACTAAATTTAAGTATACTATGGATTTTGTTAGAAGTTCTCTATTGTTCGCGAAGAAAAAAAGGTATGGGACCAAAAATTCTGTTTAACCGGGACCGATTGAAGGTCTCTCCGAGCTTATATATATATAAGTGTAAATAAGAAACTGTGAAATACCTTGTGCTCCATCAAAACCACCGACTGCATAAACTAATCCATCAAGAACAGCTACTCCAAGAGTTGATCTTCTAGCTTCCATTTGTGATACTGATTCCCATTTATCTTTAATAGGATCATAAGTTTCAACCGTTCTCACTCTTAATGAGCCATTAAAACCTCCAATGATATATATTAAGCCCTTGTTAAGAACTGCTCCACATCGACACCGTCGACTTGGTAATTCTGTTACTTGACGCCATTGTTCAGTTTTAAAATCATATTCTTCAACGGATTTTACAGCTTTCGGTGCTTGCCCTCCAATTACCATTAAGATCTTTAACAGAAATAATTCTGTTAATCTTATATTTTACCAAAAAAAGCAATTTTGAATAGATATTGATAAACAGGTTGATGAATTATTTAAAATATATATTTATAGGAAAAAATTGTGTAAATATTTTTATAAAATATATCAGCTTTGATCCAAACGTATGGTGTTGTATTATGAATTATCCAAACGACAAATATTGGTTAATTTTATGAGAAATTATTCCCCTACAGCGCTGTCTTTACGAAGCAATGGAAGAATAGACAAGAATTTCTACTGCTCATATGCATGTAACAGTAACATGACGATACTAGTATAGGGTTGCAATACGCCCCAGTATACCGGGAAATGTCCCGGTTTCGAGGTCCGTGTCCCGGTCAGTTTAAAATTTACGAATGAATATATGTTTTTAAACATGAAAGTCAAAAATAACAAAATTTTCCCGAACGAAGCTGGGTACGGGTCAGCTAGTGTCTAGTACTGATACGCACACGTGGCAAAACCGACATTGGAAGCAACACCTCCGCCCTCTCCTATCCCCTTACACTAGTTATCAGAAAAAGAAAGGCCATTTTTTTACATGATATTAATTTGAGTTTAATATTTATAAAAAAAATTCTAACGCCCATGACAAATTTCGAGATCACACTTGACGAGATAACCACCATGAACGACCATCAGATGTACCTCTGATTGGTGAATAAGCGTCTACTTCGTGAAACCTTAGTCTGTTCGGTGTGTTACCAATCTCAATCTTTAAAGCTGTGTAAAGACGGATGGTTGGGTTTGGAATGGCGGTGCATGACACTTTTGTGTCCCGGTCTGTAAATCCGAAAATGATGGCAACCCTATACTAGTATCATCGTGTGCAAGTTTTTACAAGTTCAAAGTGTATTGCGACTACAATACGAATAGCCTAGTAGTTGCACAATTTTATGAATAGAATTAATTAACGCATTGTTGATCGATTACCAGTTAACTCGTGATGCACTTTATTTTCGCATCACCGTTGTTTTCTCAGTGCGCTGTTGGAGATCGCCCAGTGCAATTGTTGGTCAGCATACCTCAAGCTGTGCTTTTCGCTTATAAGACCTATCTGGTTGCGTACTTTGTTGTAAAAAAAATTTCAACGATGACGGAAAGTACTAATGACGAAACTTTCAATGAATTATACGCGGAAGTTTTTTTAAACCGCTCTTATAATGGGTTCACTCTTCAGGCTTTCGGGACAACTAAGAAATCACGTCTTAGAAAAAATTGTCATAGGCAAAAAAACGAATTAGGTTAGAGTGTGTAAGCTATGCTATTCAAAATGAAAACGCAGCGAAACTAGATATATTTGTAAAAAGCTGTTGTGTAACATTACAAGTAAGTAATTTATTTGAACACCTCGGGCATATTTGTAGCATATGCCCGTTTATGTCTCTCCCCTTTCATCTCCGCAATCGCCTGATGTGTTCAAAAAAATCTTAAACAGGTCTTTAGACGAAAATTGTGTAGGCGAGAAGTCTGTAGGCGAATTGTCGTGGAATCGTTCCGATTGGATGACAGGTATTTGATGCAGATAATTAAAACAGTTAACTTGGTGATTCATTTTTAATTAGGCAGAGCTGAGTACAGAAGAGCAATTATGAAGGGACAGAGAAATAATCAATCTCACACAACTATAAGTAAATCAACTCATTGTCTGTTTGGTAAAACTTGTGAACTATCCAGAATCCAACTACCTACTTGTGAAGATGTGTTTCGTGATTACTGTTACAATGAAACATGTAGACAATTTCCTACTGGCTTTACCAAAAAAGCAACTCTTACAAATAAGGTCAAGGAAATTTATATGAAGGCAAGTATTCCGACTGTTGAGTTCAGTAGTATTGTGGTTTGTGTCAATCGACGAATATCAAAAGTGCGTGAATTAGAGAGTATCCAGAAGGCAAGAGATCATCTGCTAAATTTCAAGATAAGTTAAACTCGTTTTCCAAATTATTTGACATATATTGCTGCAAATGTTTTAATGAAAGAATTCAGTGTACATGCCCATTGGTTTGAAAATTCCTACCTTAAAGTGGTAGTTCTGGATTTACCAACAAACTACCAGAAACATGGAAATCGGGAATATGAACGGGCATGAAACCTCAAATTTGAAGCATAATTGACTGGACAAAATGCAATTTGACGCATTCCCCTATTTTATCTCATATATTTGATGATGAATAAGAAATTTACACTAGACCGATTTCCCTGTCATTCTCAAGGCGTTGAAAGAGCCATCAAAGCTGCTTGTGCAGACAGTTGCAAAGTGTTTTATCATAAGTCCAGACATGGTATTTGTATTACTGTGTAAAAAATCAAGAGAGAAATTGGCAAAGTGATTTCATGTAAATTTTTTATGTTCTCGCTAATACTTTTAAAACCTTTGGCTGGATGTTTCTAATAAAAAATATTTTGGAAAGTTGTTTTTTGTCTTTGAAAATGATAATTCAAATTTGGCCCTTCCTAATCACTGACTTTGTCATAATATTTTCAATGTGGAATGAGGACACAGAATATACTATTTCAGCACAAGGGAGTAAATATAAGCTCTTAATAAAACTACATCTAAATATCGCCAAATGCGCAAAACACATTCCGATACTAGCCAAATGTCATGGTTTCCACACTTGACCTTAAAAAACAATTTTTGCTACAGGAAAATGAGCTAAAGTACCGTATTTAGTAAGTGTCCTAATTCGCTTCATTAGTGAGTACCATACTTCTATAATACTAACGACTAATAACTCCAACACTTATGTTAAATTGCATTTTCGGAGAAAAGTTGGGAACAGTAAATGTCCATAAATCTAAGTAAAATGGTTTGATTCGATGATTCCTTACCAAAATACAACTTTTTAACCCCTTTATATATATTTGTAGAACAAAAGTCATATTTGAGAGCTTGAATAATGACCTCATTTCCTTATGAAATTATAATTCAACTCTTAAAACTTTATAACTTTAAAATATAACTTACTTTGCAGCCAATTTAAAAACGGCTGAAATCCATTGATATTTTACAGCAAACAAAATCCAACAAGTTGATTTACATATTTACTTGTATTATAAGAGAATTTGTCTCATCGCATTTTGATATAACAACAATCAATAAATCAAAAGTCAATATTTCCATTATATTTGTGTTTATCTTGTTGGGGCAATATTTGCGTATACTAAACTTTATAAGTTGCTTTCACTCGAGAAAGAACGTAAATGTTTGGTTGGAAACACTATATCGGGGAAATTATTAGAAAATGCAAAAACATACACAAAATATGTTACAGTTAAAGATATTTTAATTGAATTAAAATTTGCTTTTGATAGTGTTTTAACAATCAATAATAGACCGAATATTTTTAAATATTATTATTTAAAATGTGTAAAATTACTTTTGGATTTATCGCTGGAATTCTAGGAGTCGTATGAAGTGATTCATTGCGATTTTTTTCTTCACTTGACAATAGATGAAATCGCAATCCGTATATCAAAAAATCTTTACATGCTTCATTTGTTTTGATAAATTCATCATCTTTTGACAGTTTAACAAGAAACTCTTTCGACAACAAAGGAAATCTTACATGAGCAAATAATTTTTGTGTCTTAAAAAATATATAAATAAATCTATGGTGATTTACTAGCGTACATATTGTAGACGATTATTTAGATTGTGTTTAATCCATTTTCTGACAGCTTCGAACACTTCCTCTTCTTTGGCACTCAAATTATTGCTGCTTATTAACGATTCCAAATGATCAACAGGGAGATTGACAAATTCATCTTGATTCAGTATCTCACTGAATAAAAATTATATATATATATATATATATATATATATATATAAACACGAGAACGTAAATATACGAATTAGGTTTCGAGAAAATTATCTTACCATCATAACCTTTGTCAAATGTTAGTTACAGAAACAGTAATGACGTAATAGTTATGATTTATTGATTTAATTAAATAATCTCTATAAATTCATTGCTGATTGAATGTTAATTGCAGGGTATTGGTATTTAATTACCAATGCCTCACCTTATTATTAAAGTTTTCATATAAAATTTTAAAATCACTTAAATCAGTTGTTTCTATGCTCATTTCTCTATGTTCAATAACATTACTCACGTATCTCAATAGGCTATGTGAGTGGAGATGATGGACAGTCTCTCGAATGTATGTGTCATTGCATCCATTACATGAAAATTTATACACTAGATCAGAAACTAAACCTATTAATGTTTGAGAATTTTTACTAAACATTTAATAATTTATGATGGAAAACTTATAATTCTTGAATATGGAATTAATAAAACATGAGATTTTATAGGTTTACCATCATTAGGTACTCTATAATTTACATTGCTTTTATCAAACGCAATCAATGACGATCAATGGTTTTCTTACTCAATCTTTCTACAAAAGCATTGAAATATCCATTTTTATTCAAAAGAGAAACGAGCTTGTGTATGGTTTTGTTAGATTTTTCAAAAGTAGAATATAATGACCAAGATATTGATAATTTTCATTCATTATAATTATTCTTATTTATCCTGTTATTACAAATTTATTTCAATATTTGGCTATATACACTATTTTTAGTCTTTCGTTGATCACCGGCCAAGATTAATCATGTTGAGGGATCTTACACCTTTCACACTCCATAGTATAGCTGACCATATGAAATCCACCAATCTGCCAATTTCAAACCTAACTTTCAAAGAAAAAAATAGAAAGTTGAAAATAGTACAGTTGATCTAAAAACCGAAAGACAGAGAAAAATGCTGGAGTAAATAGTTAGAAAGAAAGAAAAAATAAAACCTCTAAAAAACTATAAAATGAAGAGATTAAATAAAGTCAATATCTTCCTATTGAAAAAGTCTTACCAGATATGTATAGTGCGAAATTGTGGATGTAATCGAAAATTTGGTATAAATACCATTTACTTTAGTAATTGATTATTGAACACAATGAGTCAGAGATGATTTATTATAAGAACATTTATTATAAGAACTTCTTTTAATTTTCACCATTGATTTCTATTCGTTTTCAAATTACATTATATTTATATTTATAAAAAAATATATTTGACTGAATCAGTAAAGATATCGATTTTTTTATATTCACGAATTTTCAGTACAGGCTTTTTCAAGGTTTTTGGATATGATTTTATAAAATGGGAAAAAGTTATTTTATTTTATATTTTATATTGATTTATTGGTTAAATTTAATTATAACTTTAATTAATGTTAGGTTTCTAAATTCTTTTATTTGAATTTTTAGAAGTTTTAAAGTGTCACTGGAATTTTAGTTGAATATGAATGGGTGGTTTGTGTTTATTGATTTAAAAAGTTTCTGTGGCTAATCTTTGTAGTGTACTTTTGAACGCGTCTTGTAGTATTTGGCATAAGACTTGGGTTAATCTGTGTACTTTTATCAGTGTTCGTGAAAATTAATGGTTTTGATTTTGATGTGTCCATTTAGTCATGCTCAGAATGTTCTGTGTGTTTCCCTGTGTACTTTGCGTCACATCTTGTGCAAGAGATTTGATAAATAATGTTTTTGAAAAGCAAAAACATTTGGTAGAAGAGCTGCAGAAACAATCTCTATGAAAAAGAGGTCTGATGTTTGAGATTTTTTAAGTTGTCATTTCAAACGTACAACGATAGAGAAGATTAGGCGAATATGTACTGGTAAATCTGTATTGCGGATGAAAGATCCGATTATTTTACACGCCTTATTGTTTAGGAATGGAAAGCGTAGATATATTATAGGTTTGTCGTGGTTGCGGTTCTTTTGTCATTCAATTAAATTTAAATATTTTAATTTTAATAAAACTTACATTTTAACCTTAAAAACAATTAAAATTTAAATTCAATGAGTATGCAAAATTGTTGGTTATAAAATTCCGAACCAGTGAGCAATAAGTCTATTATAATGTAATCTAGTTTCAATATCTTTAGTTTCAATGTGATTTTCTCGATACGCAAAATTAAAGGTAAATGTAAGCCTAATAAATAAGATCTGCCAATTTCATGTTTATCAATAAAGCAGCACATTGCTGTTATTTGTGAATTCATTGAATCAGAAATATTATCAACTGTCTAATTGATAGAAAATTACCAGAAATGAGTCTCTGAATATTGTTTCGAATATAACAATAATTCCTTGCAACTGTGCAAGTCTGCAAATCTGTGAATGCCAAGGCAATTGCTGGGGTGGAGTTGATATTGCAAAAATTCACAGCATGCGTCTTTTACTTCATTCAACTGCAATAAATTAGCTGTTGGCAATAATGTTTGGACGTTCTCTTCTGTTACGTGGATTTCTAAATTAGGATTAATTCAAATTCCAAAGTCGATTCGGATATTTAAAATTCCTACCACATGTGTAAATAAAATTTATTAACTGTTGCAAAGCTTCACCATTTACATCATTCAAATAAACACATGGAGCTTTAGATTCACACATATTCCCACTAAACATAGCATGAAAATAAGGAGAACAACTTGCTAGAATCACTTTGTGAGCATTTATCTCCAAGTCCCCAGCTTTTAAAACAACATCACACAGAATATTATTTCTGAAAATAAAATCTCTCTAACTACAAAAGTACTGATCAGTCGTCTAACTATTTAAATAAACATATTTATAAACGTAAAATAATGGCCATAATAGTTGCATTTTGAAAGGTTAATTAATAGATTTATATCGAAACATTTTGATTTCAAATATTTGATATTCTATGAATTCAATTTTCGTGAGCGGCCTTTGACTAGATTAATTCTTATGGTCTACCAGAAAAATTATGTCAAATATCAAAAGAGTGCTTTTAACTGTAATCTATTGGTTTTTATTTAAAAACAAACAAAATTAGTAAAATATAAGTTTATATACCTACAAATAACACAAAAATTTGTATTTGGAGGTGACTTCTAATATTTATGCGATCAACGTCTTTGTCATCCGTACTACACATCAGTGATGCGCAAAGTGTGGGTCTCGACCCCTAAAGAAGTCGCGCAAAACTCCAGAGGGGTGGAAAAAATTGGTTTTATCATTTTGAAATATATAATAAAAACCTTTTAATTTTTTATAACTACTAGTTTACCCGTCGCGCGTTGCTACGATCTCTAAAGAAACGAAATTCAAGGGCATAAAAATTAAAACAACACATCGAAATTTATCTATTATAATACTATTTATTTATTGGAGTGCCTTAGGATAAATAATATTTTTTAGTTTTTTCGTCCAGTGTGTATACGAATAAATCGGAAGGTTTTCCCACGCGTGACGTGGCCACATACATTTTTCAATGTGAGAAGCACGGATTCTCCAAATTTATTCCACACACTTGCAGCGATTGTCCTTGTGTTTTGTTAATGGCCATGGCAAAATCGAGTCTCACCAGAAACTGTAAACACGTTTAAATTCAAATGACATATATGTTGGGACCATTCAAATGCGTGGTAGCAGTACATCTTACCCTTTGAATTTGTCATTCAAAATTGTGGCTTCTATGACATTTTTCATAATTTTTTTACTGAAAGTTTCTTACCGTTACATAGTTGTGGTGGATTGATGTTTCGGAGAAGAATGATAGGCACTCCAATTTTCAATATTAAAATGTGCGGTATAATACCTGGCAAATTCAGTGAATTCAAGAATTCCGTTGGATAATTGACAACTTTGTCTTGATTCATCACTATGTCGATGGACTTATATGTTGTCGCTTTCCCTGGTATTCCACTTTAAATTTTGAAATTGATGGCATTCACATCATTGTCGGTAGCGGCTAATATTGCAAGTGAACTGAGTCACTGGCGATTTTTGTAATTTCGCGTGATAATTGGGAAAACTTGTAGAATCAATTCGTCTTTAGTTGATGCCATCTCACAAAGGTTTACTTGCAATGTGATACATTGTGTAGATTTGTCGATTGCCATCTTCCCATTCCCAATATCCAGAAATTGTTTTGCGAAACGTTACACACTACACAATTTTAAAAATTTTCAATTTAGTAAAATAATAATTAAAATAAAAATATTTAATTTTACATAATTATAAAATTTTCAATTTAGTAAAAATTTAAATAATTTAGCTTACTGCATTTTTTGTTAGTAGTATGTAACATAATAATAATTTTTTCACAATGAGTATGGGTGTCAGTAGATGGGGCCAGAAGCCCCTGGAATTTCCAAGTTTATCTAGTTTTTCTATCGGTCGTTTAAAATATCCTGGATGACGCCACATGGATGCGCTATTTTTTAATCTGGGCTTTGCATGATGAGTGTTTACATAGAGAGGATCAATAACATTGAGAAAAGTAAAAAATTCATAGACATAGTTATCAACAAATTTGGGCAAAATCACAGAAAATTGAAGTTTTTATTCAAATCCTAGATTTCTTTGTAATATGTAAATCAATGTTTTGTTTTTTTACTGTACATTATATGAAAAAATATGGCTTTTATGTTTAGACATCTATAGAAAAAAAGATTGTCCCCCTTTAGAAAAAAATCTGCGAACGCCCATGGCAATGGGTAACGATTTTAAAACGATTAAAATTTTATATGAATTTATATAAAATTTTTAAAAAATATCTTTCTTAAAAAAAGTATTGAAAATATTAAGTTATAAAATTATAACGAATATGAAACTTTTTTGGATGCTGAATTTGTATTTGAATTATTTTTAAAAAATGTTTCAAGGAAGTTTGCTTAATAATAACAATAAGGATATCAGATTTTGACAAGTTTGCATTGAATAAGTTTTTGGATCTTATATTTGTATTTAGCTAAAATAGAGTCAAATACGAAAACCGCTAATTTTCATGAAAAATGTTTGAACACTACTGCTCTAAAGTATTTTTTAAAATAGTAACTTTCAAAATAAGAAAACTTTGCAAGAAATACCGACTAAAAATCGACAAAATCATGAATTTGTTAAACTCATATTTAGCATAGACGGAAAGCCATGGAATTTGATAACATTTGAATTTGACAGATGGAAATTAGGTTTGTGTATAGAAAAGAATGAACAAGTGATTTTGAAATAGAAAAACGAATCATAGACTAACTACAAAATACAAGATTTCAAACATTTTTAACACGCTGGCTATTACAATGTAAATGTAAAAAAACTATTTGAAAGACCGTTAACGTTAACTGACTGACTCTGGAAAGCTATAGATTTTTGGGTTTATCTTCCAGACCGTTTTACATATCCCATTGAAATTTTGAATAGGTGTTTAGTATTAAAATGGGAAGCATCTAGGATTATTTTGGTTTATAATCTCAATTTTTTGAGGAGTATAGGTTTTTTATGAAAATTTAATAATACTAATAGTAATAAATATAATAATAATAATAATAATAATAATAATAATAATAATAATAATAATAATAATAATAATAATAATAATAATAAATAATAATAATAATAATAGTTGTCAAGTTTGAAAGGTTTAGGATTATTTTAGCGTCTTGCAAAGTTAGAAGCATGTTCACTAATAAATATCCAACTCCAGTTGGTCTCTATTCTGAGCTCGTTTATCAATTTTCATGTAATGGGTGTAATGCCACATACATTGGAGAGACTGCCCGTCATCTCTGTACTTGAGTTCTTGAGGATTGTCGACTGAATGGATTGACTTGCATTAGTGATCATTTTAGGAAATGTACTAGTAAAAAAATAGGTATACCTGACTTCAAGATAATTGTAAAAAATCTGAGTAATTATTGAACTTTTGAGGCGTTGTTGATAAAATCTTTAAATCTTATAATTAATCATCAAAATGTTCAGTCTACAGGTATTTTGAATGTATTTAAGTAATTGAATGTAAATTGTGTATATGATGTATCTGATGTAATTCGGATATGATGTTTTGTAAAAATTAATTTAAAATTTAACTTATTTTGCGATTTGAATTTGAATTTTTTATTGAAATTTTATTTAAACGAATGTTTGATTTTTATTTTTTAAATTAAAATTAAATTTTGTAATAGGAGTTGAATACGATTATTATTGATTAATTTGTTTAAATTTTCCTATTTTCATATTCAGATTTTGTTATTGTGATTTCTAGTCTAAAGAAGACTGATAAACGGTCGAAATATATAGTGAAATGTTATATAGAATATGCAGTTGAGGTTTTTCAATTATTAAAACCTTGCCTTCTTTCTTCGATTAATAATAATAATAATAATAATAATAATAATAATAATAATAATAATAATAATAATAATAAAATAATAATAATAATAATAATAATAATAATGATAATAAAAATTGAAAAGCGCCAACTGTATATTCTAGAACAAAGACCAACTGAGGTTGAAGACTTATTAGTGAACAATGTTCACTGAACATACTACTTACTTTGCAAGACGTTGAAACAATCCTAAATTGAGTTTTATCTACATGTTTGAGGATTTTATTCTTAAATTCTCTGAAACCCTCGGAATAAGGCAATACCAACATACATTTAAGTTTAATGTGTTTTGATCGATTTTGTTCACTTTTCAAACTTGACAACTTACCAATTTTAGAGTCAAAAAGAATATTACCTACAGACAAATTAGTACCACAGTCATGAAAATTAAAACACGCACTTATCAACAGTCTCTTGTGTCATACGCTCAAGAAAAGATTTATAATATCCAATTTTAAGTAACAATGCAACCAGCACACTTTTAACTGAGTTAACAAACGTTGAAAATAGAGACCATGCGCGAAATACTAATCCTCTCACCATATTTCGCTTATAATTTAATTCACAAAAGCTCTCAGGCGTAGTATACAGACCAGTATCAGTCACTTTTCTGTATATTTCCGTTTGATAGGCTTTTTCCTTCCGTTGAATAAGTAAATAAAAAAACAATCGATGACATTTTTCCTCTTCACACGTAAATTTAATATTCAAATGTAAACTGTTCAAAAAAATACAAGAAAGCTCACGATTTTCAAATACAAAAAATATATCATCAACATACCTTGTACACAGTTGGTTTAGTTGAATTATAAGATGAAATTCTCTTTCCAAACTAGACATGAAAAAAGAAGTCACTGTGGGAGCCAATGGAGAGCCCATAACGACCCCCATCCACCTGTTTATACCATCTGTTAATAAAAAAACTCACATTCGACGTTGCAAATTCCAATAATTTATGTTCACAATTTTTTTCAACTGAGCAATAAACGTAGAAAATTCAAAACTCTCCTTACATTCAAAATCAGTAATAAATAAAGGTATTAATAACCCATCCAAAAATTTGGCGATTTTGTATTGAGAAGTTCCTACCATCGACAAACCAGGTCTCATGGACATACCCTCTTTATGTACTTTAGATAGTCCATAAAGTTTTGCTGGCTGGAGCCTTTCGGAGGGATATACTTAGCCAGTTCTCCGTTAATATATTTTTTACAAGCTATTTCCTTTAAAATTTTTGATAAAAATAATTCATCCTTCATCGGAGGTAATTTCCCACTACTACGAGTTATTTCGACATGTATTTTGCATGTATTTAAGTAATTGGATGTAAATTGTGTATATGATGTTTTTGATGTTTTGTAAAAATAATTTTTAAATTTAAACTTTTATTTTGCGATTTTAAATTTAATTAATTTTTTATTTTAAATTTAAATTAAATTTTGTAATACGAGTTAAAAACGATTATTATTGATTAATTTGTTTAGATTTTCCTATTTTCATTTAGATTTTGTTAATGTGATCTCTAGCCTGAAGAATACTGATAAACTGTTGAAATATAAGGTTTTTCAATTATTAAAACCTTCCCTTCTCTCTTTGATTAATGATAATAAACAATAATAATAATAATAATAATAATAATAATAATAATAATAATAATAATAATAATAATAATAATAATAATAATAATAATAATAATAATAATAATAATATTAATAATTTTTTTGTCAAGTCCAATTGTGTATTTTTTATTATAGAAATTTTACGCACCGTGCTTGTGTGGATGAATATATTTTTTATCTCAAATTTAATTTTTATATTTGGTTAGTTTTATTATATTATTGAGGCGTTGGGCTTTGGAGTATTCTATGCAACAATAAAAATTAGCATATAGATAAGAATGTGTGCTTCTATAATATAAACTTATTGGGATTTTTTATTTTACAGATGGATTTATTCTATATCAAGATATTATATGCAATTTATAATGAGCTTATTTGGCTCTCGTCGGCACCACGAAAAGAAATCGTTTCTTTTAATATAATAATATTTTTATAGATTTCAATAAGGCAGCTGAGCAGTTCACCGCAAGGTTTATTCACGTTAGTTTCACTATATATGCATGTTTAATTTTAAATTAATGTTTCATCGCCTGCTAAATATTTAGTACATAATTTGAATTTAGAAATTTGAATTTAATCTAGTAAATTATTTTAATACCAAAAATTGAACCGACAAATTTGTGATCAAACCCCAGAAACTGACTGGCGGTAATATCCAATACAATTTTAATTGCGAAGTGATCAGAATCTGGGCACTGGTCATAATATTGCTGGATTCGATCGAGTCGTGAAACAACGAGGACTGTTTATCAATCGTTTGTATTATCATGAGAACATAAGGCTCCAATACGTAAATCGAGGTCAACGGGATTGATTTAGTGTGATTTTAGCATCAAACGATCAATTTAAAGTTATTTTAGGATCAATAGTTCAATTTATGGTCAAACTGCAGCATGTAACAACATCAATATGTTTAAACTTACCAATGGAATCTATAAATCGCATTAAATGTCACTTAAAATTTTATTATATTCAGTAAATCATCCAATAACCAAAAAATCATTAGAAGATATGTAATTTCATATGTAATTACAAGACAGTGATAACTAGCCGCAATGTTTTATTTGCTTTTGCCTACCTTAAAACTCTCGTTAATTTTTAATTGTCGTATACACCAGCTGTCACTGAGATAAATTCCGCTATAATTCAAGTTGATACATAAATCAACTTAGCGGAATTTATTTTTTGTGAATGGATTTCAGTCATTTTTTAAATGGATGCTAAGTAAGTTGTTTTTTATATTGTTATATAACTTAAAGTTAAATTTTAAGAGTTGAATTATGATTTCATAAGGAAATATGATCATAATTCAAGCTCTTAAATATAACTTTGATCAACTATTTCATATATATTATTATAAAATAATATTTAGGAAAATTAGTAACAATAACTATTCTCCAAAAATATGTATTTTTTTCGGATATTATTATTCAAAAAATGTGAGTTAAATTATTTTTGAACTTATAAAAATTATTATGTGCATTAAATAATTATATTTTTTATAAATATTTTGTAAAAAATCATCGATTATGTACACGAAATAATTTTTTTTATGATTATTTTTTAAAACTTACAAAAATAATTTAAAAATTTATGCTTTTTTTCGGATTTCAGGTTTTGCTTTTTTCTACAGAAATATCTGAAATATTAGATTAATTTTAGTTTTAATGGTAAATATTATGAAGATACATCCTCATTTACTCGAAATTTCCTAGCAAAAACCTCAAAATTTAAATTAAAAATTTTTTCCGCCATTTTTCTTTCTAAAATTATCTCAAAAATGTCTATAAAATAATTTATTATAGGGATTTTTTCAACTTCGGATGGCTACATGTTAAAAGTTAGCATGCATGTTTTATTATAGGTTGAGTTAATGTGCATTATTTTATTTCTCTCTCACTTTTTTGTGTCTCTATAGTTTAGGGTTTGTCTCATTGACGATTTTACAAGCAACCTCAAGGTGAGTTGGTGTGTTTATATGCTATAAATTTATTGATTTTCTTTTATATTATAGGTGATTTATCTCAGTGACAGCTGGTGTACACATAAAATGAACTCATCTAAAGAACTTAATTGGCATTAATGATGAGATCTGTCTTGCTTCTTTCTGTAAGGCATTGAAATAGAAAAAGAAACAATTAAAACTAAGTTAATACCATGTTTCTCCCAAATTAAGCCCTAGCAATTTTGTTTTTTGATATATATTAAATAAAATTTCAGATCGTTATATATTGTTAAAAATTAAAAACATAGTTATATTAATATTAATAAGTATTTGATAAAATTGAATATTTTTTTTTTAAAAATTAATCCATACAAAATGGCAGGAACTAGAAAAAGCTATTCAGTTGAATATAAAATAAATATTGTAAAAGAATCAAGGGGAAAATGTTTAACAACATTTTTAATGGGAAGAATCTTGATTTGAGGATGGTTCGACGATGGAGATAAGAATTGACAATCTCATTCAGCAAAAAGATGCTGGAAATTTAAAAGTCCGGAGTGTTGGTGCAGGAAGGAAACCGCTATATAATAAATTTGAAGATATTATTTTTGAATGGATTTTACAACAACGAGCCGAAGCTTTTGTTGTTCAAAGAAAGGATGTTCAAAAACTTGCAATTCAGTTAGCACCACAGTTTAATATCTCTTTAGATAAGTTCAAAGCTTCACAACACTAGATTGATGGATTTCTAACCAGATACGAGCTGTCTTTAGGAAAATTTTGCACAATATCAACCATCAAATATAATTGCTATGGACGAAACATCGGTATTTTTTGGCCAGGCTGTACAAACAACAATTGATCGAAAATGGGCTACGTCGATCAGTATTCCATCAACCGGGTATGAAAATACAATGGTTACATGTATTCTTTCTTGACATTGATTGTAATGACAAGAAATTACCTCCTGTGCTGATTACGATAGGAAAAAGGAAAATGATCAATTATATTTCTGGAATTTACGCCTTAGAAACTGAGAAAAGCTTGGTGTAGCCAAGATGTTATTAAAATGTGGATCAATTTGAAATTTCTACCAGTTTTAAGGCACAATCAAAAGAAACTACTGGCGTGGGACTCTGCCAGTATACACCGAGCTAAAACAATGAAAGAGTATCTCTAGAATCAGAATATTGATCAAGTCATGATTCCATCTGGCATGACAGCATATTTACAAAGTTTGGATGTTGGCATAAATAAGCCATTTAAGAATTATCTTACTGGAAGAAATTAACATCTATATTGAAACCAAAAGAGAACGTAATGTGAAAGGTAATTATAATAAACCTAAATTACAGGATGTTGTTGGTTGGGTAAAAGCAGCTTGGAGTAAAATCACAAATGAATGCGTTTTCAACTCTTTACGTGCCGGTTATTTGGGCAGATCCTTTTCATTCGAGACTTCAGCAATTGCTAAACATCAACGTTTTGGTCCGTTGATTTTAAGGGAGTCAGAATCGCAAACAAGACCTGCTAATTTTTCAATTTTAAATGATCAAGACAATGTTTTAAAAGTAGATGATATTGTTGTACTAGAATAAAAACATTTTAAAAATTAAATTTTTTTATTTTGAATATTTGTGTAATTTTTAAAGTTTATTTTTATTCCAAAAAATAGAGAATCTCCCAAAATAAGGCCCTAAGTGTATCTTTGCCAAAATTTTGAAATATATATATATATATTTAAGCCCGGGGCTTAATTTCGTAGAAAAACGGTATCAATGATAATGTATATGGTACATTACCGTGATTCTTATCGGAATATAATAAAAAATACATCCAGATTATGAATTTTAAAAAATTAATTATATAATTTATTTTAAATCAATTTCATTAAAAAAATACAACTAATTTTTTTATAAAAAGAAAAATAATTTGTAAGAAATTCGTACCGTCTTAAATCATCAAATGTTTTGAAGGCCTTTTGAATAATATTTGTAGCAGATTTGAAGGGAGCTTTTATGGCTTCATTGTATAAAAAATCATGATCTGCCTCAGGTTCTTCTTGCTATAAAATTAATAGAATTATGGAAATAATTAATATAAATAAATTACCTTAATGGTTGTCTTAGAAAAAGTTAAGGTTCGTTTAGAAAATTTAATATGCATATCATTTGAACTGGTATCAACATTTGAAAATTGATGATCTGATTGATTGTTTGTGTTATTATCATCAGTATCGACTGATGATGACAATGATTCTTCAGTAGAATCCATCAATTCGAAAATTTAAGGATGCGATTATGTAAAAATCAGGTAAATTGTTCAAAGCAAATCTACGATTGTATCGATTAATATAGATCTAAATTAAATTATTTGACTAATTGTTAATCTAACTATTTAAATTATCCACAAAAGAATTAATTTATATTTATATTTTTGAAATTTTAAAACAACTGTTTTAATATTCATTCTGATGTACACAAGAAAAATACGTTTATTTCAGAAACAAAAATAAAAATACAATAAAATCTGCTTAACACAAAATACAATTAACCTACAAAAATGTTCACATTTATCAAGTTTTGTGCTAACGAGTTTCATTGCATATTATTTAATGTACTGTTGGGCTAGAACAAAAATGATCGTGATGGATGTAAAATGCATCGGTAGCATAGCACGAAAACATGGCAATAAGATGAATATCAAAAATTTAAACACCAAATAAACACATTAGAACTTCGTAAGTGTTACCTTGCAAACTACATACAAATATTTCCACTACCACTAAGTACTCGTTGCTAAGAAACTTTGAAACTATGTCCGAGTGGGTTGTTGCACACAAAAATTTACAAGTTCTTTTGCATTTTTAAAGCCTCGAAAAACGCTTTTTTAAATTTCATTATTAAATTTAGTTTTTTTCATATATTGAATTAAATTTTTAGTTCAACAAAATGGTACAATTTTTTATTTTTCAGTGGATGGAGCCGCATTTATTAACAGACCTGGGCCTCTAAGTACCTCCTACAGACTGTGACTAAGTGTACCCAAAATATGATTTTTGGGTCTAACAAATTTTAGCCCTCTAAACGTTTTCATAAAACTAATTTTGAATTCATATTTGAGCTAATTCAAAGATACGTTTTAAAACCTTTAGGTTTTGTGTCCAATACGTTTTAAAATTCAGCAAAAATATATAAATTAATAATATAAGACAACTCATAAATAAATGGTATTTGAAGGTGAAGGGTTACTGGGTTCCCCTATTCGTTTAAACCATCTTATTGTCACCCGGTAACGCCATATAAATATTACCTTGACTACCACTCGACACCCGTTGCTAGGCAACGTTGGAAATGTGCTCGAGCGGGTGGATTGTCCACAAAAAGTGAGCACTATTGCTAATACTGTAATTGCTCGGACAACCCTCGGGTCCAACGAGCCGTCGTTAGAAGACACATGCTCGATTTTTTTTATAATTGGTCCCTTCATGTCATGCATTTAGCATTGGAGTTTAATAATAAATAACAGGAATTCTACCATGATTTCTGGACTACCATACACATAGGTCAATACAATCAAACAACAAAACATGTATTATTCACGAGTTACAACGCCTTCGAATTTTGTTTGGGTTGAGTTAACAATCGAGCGGCTCGGCGCCTGGCTCTTTCCTTGCGTCCTGGGCGAGAGTTAGTATTTACTGTCATTGCTGGGTTTGAGACCCCCGTCTCCTCACTGGTATCTCCGTGCATGGGTCCACGTGACCGGGGGTGGCGATAGGCGGTAGCAATCCGGCCGGTTTCGATGTCGTCTTCAATGTTCGCCAAACATTGACGGGCTCGGACCACCTGTAGGTCCACCTGTCTTTGATGGTTGAGAAGGCCATCGAGGAGGCGACGAGCGTGCTCATGGATTTCTTGAGCTGGATTCCACTCCTCCCAGAGCTGTTCCGATGCTTCGGAATTTCGGTTAGAATCTTCCGATTGGCCACTGATCGGGCGGATTGGGGCGGGGAAAACTCGAGACATCTGGATTGACGGAACTGCTTCCACGCTTCTCTCCAACGGTCGGCAAGTTGGATAGGAATAAGATCCGGATCCGAACTTCCTTAATGAGGTCATAATTAACACAAATTCCTTTCGAAAATTCAACAATTAAAATGCTAATAGCGGAGAAACAACTGGGAGTGTCCATATACGTGCGGATCTAGTTGTGGGAGTATTAAAATCAATTAATGCGGGGTCCCGAATTTGGTATTTGGGCTTTCAAGTGTATACAAATCTCTAGATTTTTATGAGAGAGATGTGAAAGAAAAGATGTTCTTCATTTAGCGACGTTCGTGATGGTGATCCCCTTTATGCTGATCAGTTTTAGGTCAATAGCTGATAACATCCGTTAGTAACATTTTTCATCTTCAAACTCCCCTTTTGTAATATATAATACCAACTCACCAGTGTATGACAAAGATTGAGCTCCTGAGTTGCGTTTATTTCATTATGTTGACCGACAAATGTCTAATAGAAAATCATCACCATTCCTACGCTATATAAATGATCCAGAGAAAACAAGCTAACTTATCATGAAATTTAACGTTCGCTTTTAACATGTTTATTCATACAAAATAAAATCGTTTTAATTTACTCTAAATAAATATTCTACTTACTCGGTACTTACAATCCATGAATGGTCGAAACTAAAATCCTAAAATCATGTTAAATAATTTCCAAATGAATGTAAATCATAAGAATCAAAATATAAAGGGATTGTTATCCGAAAGTTTAAGTACATTAAAAATATGTTATGAATCAAAGGATTGACGTCCGTTCTAATTCCAAACTGCTGATAAAATATTGCGCTATCGTGACGATAAATAAATATGAACAAAAAAATTAAATCTATAAGCTACTTATATATTACAAAAATCAAAATGAGAAAATCATTACCTATGATCTGAGGGTCGGAATCTAGTACCGATCCTTCGCCAGATGGGCTGGTCGAGGCATTTCTTTTGTGAGAAACTTGTTGTGAATTCATTTTCTAAGGTAGTACTAATTTAATGATATCGGTTGAGATTTTATATCCAAATGGTTGTAGGTGTTTAGGTTTTGTGTAGTACTTTAATATAATCGTATTTATTTGAAAAGGTGCGCGATAGTCGTTATTTGGCGGGGAATTTTAATACCACTTTGATTAGTTTCGTAATTCCTCAATTGCACATTTATATAGTTGAAAACGCAAATAAACGAATCGATGGTGAGGTAGCGAATCTGACTGTTGTGTCAATGTCCAACTTTAATTAATACTGTCATATTCAGACTGTGGTATGATCGGTGACTATAGATCAATGTTTACTTAATCGGGTCATGTTTCTCTATTGATTTAATAAGGTAACGATTCATAGTTTATTATACATGAAGTTTCCTGTTTATGTTGTTTTCGATTAACATTATATTTCATTCATTTTTAGGTCTAATCGTACTTGATCTGGCACTGGAATTCTTGGGGAAATATGGAATTATGGTTGAGATAGCGGACACAAGTTGGCTAGGCAATAGGATTGGCCTTAGTTTATTAATGGAATTTTGTTCAGGAATTATTTATGGATGGATATTATCAGGATTTTAATGTTGGGTAATTTTGCTTTATTCAGGTTAAATTAAGTCATGATTTAGAGTAATTATGGGCAGGTTTGAAATCTCATTCTCTTCAGGACGGCGATGTTATTCAGTTGGGTGTTGCAATTCGGGACTCATAACTTTGGATTTGGAACTTTTAACACGCAGTTGAATTGCTTTCTATAATCTGATGTTTTAGTTTGAATTTATAATTCTTATTTTCTCGATGTTCAATGGAGTCATGAATTATATTGAGGTTGGTTTTTGTCAATGTGATTTTGAAGACGCTGGGTGATTTTGAATCTTTCTCTCGCCTTTTTATGTGAACTCTTATTGATTTATTCTAATCCTGCATTATGGGCGTTAATGGGTGCTAATCGAATATTACTGGTAATTGATATTAGAGTCTTTAAATTTATCGAAATTATTAAGACTTGGCTGCCGTAAGTTTTTGATTGTCGCGGGGGGTTTTAGAGTTAATTTAGTCAATATTAATACTTCGTAATTTACAATCATTAAGCTGAAAAAATCTTTTAATTAATAACCTGAAGTTATAACTAATACCCTGCATTTATAAATAATAACATCAATTTATAACTATGGTTAATAATACAGATTTCCGATTTGCAATATGAATTTATAAATAATAATGTGACTTTATAAGTAATAATATAAATTTGTAATTAAAATACGAATTTTATAATTAAGCGCATGATTTCTAATAATACGAATCTATAGCTAATAATATGGATTGATAATTAATAATAAATTTATAATTAATGACGTGAATTTATAGTTATTATTAATAATATGAATTGATAATTGATAATATGAATTTATAATAATGGTTTACAATCGATAATATGAATTTAAAATTAATGACATGAATTTACGATAGAGATTGATAATCGATAATATAAATTTATAATTAATAATATGAATTTACAATGGATAACATAAATTAATAACATGAACTTATAACGAATAGCAACGATTTTATTTTTATTTAATTGCCCGTCACCTTCCCTTAATTGACCTTAGGCGCATTTTGTGTTCATATTACATTTAGTGAGTGCCCACTGGACTACTCGGTGTGATGATTTTGAGCCGTGTGTAAAATATTTAGGTCGAATTTAAAGAAAACGAGAAACGAGGAAGTAGCCAAAAGACCTCTTCCTTATTTCTCCTTACTTCTATATAGGATGATATTGACGTTCCAACCCCTGCGTTCCGCACGCTGGGTCTTCACGGGCACAGATCATCGGCGATATTCCACGCACTTACATGAATCTGAACTGTGTGTTTGATTTTGCTAGCTTGCGATGTGTCTTGGCTGTGGGCCGGAAAAATTTCGACAAATAAATTAATTATGAAAGTTAAATTCAATTTTAACATTATAGATATTTATTAACATATTAAAAACAAAATACAAAATTACTTGACCAAATCAATCCAATAAAAAAAATTTCATAAAAATGCATCTCCCCCCACGCCGACATCCAAGCAGAGCTCTACAGAGGTTGCGAGGATGGGACGTGGAGAGAGAATTTCCAAATAAAACTACTGCTCACCTAAAAATTCACAATAGATTTTTAAGAATTAACAAAAGTTTTGTTTCAAAATTGGTTAAAATGGTTTTTGGTTTAAAACTGGTTTTATGGTTAAATTTTATGTGAAAATGTATCGGTATTTATACCTATTTTCTGTCCCTAACCTCGCGTGTTAATTTTGATGTAGTAAAACAAAATTCGACCTTGTTATTTCTAGTGTATTCTTATCTTTATTTTTATTATTTTTTCGATTTATTTTAATAATTTTTTATTTAGAATTTTTATTGAATTATTTCTAATTCAAATTTTTGATTTAAATTTCATTTTCATGAACTTTTATTGATTTATCAAATTTCGGTCGAATTTGTTGGGTTTTCATGTTATGTTTGTGTTTGTATCGTGCGGATCTTGTTGCATTTTGTTATTATTTTAATTTATTTTTTTGTTTATTATTTTATATGTAATTCTCTTTTTTCTCATATTTGAAAGGATTTAATTGATGTTTTAATAGGTTTATTTTAAATTTGCATGTTATGTTTGCATGTGTGTTACCGATCCATTTAAACATTTTCCAAGGCCGTTTGTATTCTGGCCCAACAAAGGTTCAAACTGTTAGTATTATTGAAATAAGTGTTAGTGGATAAATTAATGATAAATTGAAGAGTAGAAGAATTATTGAACCTTAAAATCAAAATCGAGCTCAGAATTTCTATTAGTAGGTCGCAATCTTTAAAGCTGTGTAAAGACGGATGGTTGGGTTTGGAATGGCAGTGCATGACACTTCTTGTGTTTGGTGGGTTACAGGGTTTCGTTATTTGTTTGAATTAACCTGCGGTTGCCCCAGTAACGCCATACAAAATGATGCTAACTGCCACTTGGCACCCGTTGCTAGGCAACGTTGGAAATGCGTTCAAGTGGTGGATCGTCCGCAAAAATTGAGTATCATCGCTAGTACTGTAATTGCTCGGACAACCCTCGGGTTCACGAGCTGTCGATAGAAGACTTATGCTCGCTTAGCTCTGTCCCACGTGTAAGAAAATTCATGAGCGAATGTGGAGAGATGGTTTGGAACCGCGATGCGAGTGTTCACAGTAGTACCTGTGCGTAAGTGCATCCAGGAAATAAACTAACTACAAGTGTAACTACTTTATTTGAATCAACAAAATAAATAGTTATCCTGGGTTAATGGGGTGGATTGGGAGGTTGTGCTGCTCGGCGTCGAGCACGCTCCTTGCGTCCCGGCCGACGATTATTTGATAGAGTGATGGACTGGTCGGCTGATTGAGGATTCATCTGCGCCATCTGGGACGGGGCGAAGACGAGCGGGTAGGTGACTGCTTCCCCCTCCCAACAAACTGCTAAGGCGACTTCCAATCCTCTGATTTGAGTGCGCAGGCTCTGATTGAGCTGTCGCTCTTCCGCCCAACCTCTTTGTGCTGCGGTTAGTCTGAGATATAACGACTTTACTTTTCTCGGATCCGACCAAGTTGCCTTGATCTACTGTACCTCTTTAGTCA
The DNA here is from genome assembly GCA_022537955.1 of Schmidtea mediterranea. NCBI lineage: Eukaryota > Metazoa > Platyhelminthes > Tricladida > Dugesiidae > Schmidtea > Schmidtea mediterranea. The sequence continues at coordinate 93,823,558 of CM039679.1, forward strand.
TTTGGAGGATTTGGTTGAGGAGATCCGCATTTGCGTTCCTTGCGCGATCTAGTTCAGCTTGCAAAATTTGGTTGGTGTTCATAACTACAATTGACAAGATCGTTAAATTTTCTCTAATGATTTACTTAATTGGTATTTACAATTATCATAAACATAATTATTAAAAACGGGTCTACTCAGGCAAACGATTAAAACGAAATGACAAGATAACAAAGATTTCCTTTTCAAAAACAATACTAAATCACGTTCATTGTTAGTGTTTTTAGGGATCACTGTTTTCCGTGGCACTGCTTCTTTAAGCCCTTCTTCGGAGGAACCACCGGATATGGGCGACGGGTATCGCGGACTGGGCGAGGTGGATACGCTTCCGCAATTCGCCCGGTGAGGATGTCTTCTTCCACATTTGCAAGATGCATCCTCGCCCTGACTACCTGTAGGTCTACCTGCTCCTGCACCCTTTCCCATTTGGTGAGGAAGTTGCGAGCATGCATGTAAGTCTCCGCGGCGGGATACTGCTGACCAGCGAGTCCACAGGGGTCCTTCTCTAAACCTAGTATCCGCCAAGTAGTGGGATACGGCCACTGTTGTTGAAACTCGTCGAAAATTTCCGCAGCTGATGGAGCTCCTCCCTGACCCTGTTCGTCAGTTGCTTGACTAGCGATTCGTTCGAATGACATATCTAAAATATCATCGTAATCAGATTTGATTAAGTCGACCGCTTATTATAATGATCAACTAAATAAGGACTGGGGTATTGCTATTGGGTGTAATCAATTTTAAACTTATTGAATTCTATTAATTTTGATTTTTATTGCAAATTATGGGCGGTTTATCTATAAGTATTAAGTATGCGATATTCCACTGATTGTCTTTCCTATATTTTCTTTTAAAATTTATCGAAATCAAGTAATATTCTGGTGCTATGTAAATTGGTTCGCGGACATCTCGGGTTGTCAAAGGTTTGCTCAGATTCGCGACTTGCTGTTTGATAAGTTAAGACGTGAATGGCACTTTCCGTTACTCGGTTGATTGTTGATAAGAGGGTTTATATTATCTCACACGTCTGGCCCTTTTGCATGTGTCCCTTTGGACAATTCAAGTATATATGTGATTAAAACTTTGAATGTCAGGGCCGGATGTTGGTCCGGATAAGTAGTTTGTGCGTAGACGTATTTAATCGATGATCCTATGTGGTTGATTTCCGGCGGATCTGTTCGTTTGCAGTTTAATCGGTTGAATGGAGACGATTTAGTTCGGTATGTTTATATCCGGTAATTATATTATTTACGTTACATTTTCAGAATTATTGATCAACGGATTCGTCTAAGCTTAGCTAAATCAATTTTGGTAAGTTATTACGTTGATTAATTTGGATGTATTTTACTGATATTTTTAAGAAAAACTTCTTGCGCCTACCGAGGCTTTCAAGCAGATGCAATCCCATACCTTTGGAATCTTTTCTTTATGTGGAATTTTATTTGTTCAAGGAAAAATCGGTAGTAAGCCTTCTTGTGATTGAACAATTTATGTAATGTTAATACAAAATTTCTTTTCTTATCTTAAACTTTGATTTTATAATTATATTAATTTGGTTTAAGTAATAACTCATTTATTTCGTCTTAAATCACTTTACTTTAATCCCTGAATTTGTACTATTTAAAGAAAACTTTATTTCAAATCTATAAGTTATTCTAATTCTAATCAAGGGATTGTTTTATCAATAATATATTTTGATTTCCATTACTCGAATTTCTTGTATTTTCCCCTCCAACCAGTTTAATCAACCATTACTTTAATCCGGGAAATTACTTTAATATTAGCTCAATATTTTTAAATCCATAAATCCAGTTTTACTTTATCTTTACTCGAAGAGTTACTTGATCTTTATCAAAGAAATTATCTTATTTTTATTCAAATTATTTTTAACTTTAATCCATGAATGACTTGGTTTAATCCTCAACTTCCTTTAATTAACGAATTGTGGGGGTTCAAGGAGTTTCCATTAGTTGATCATCAAATTAATGTGGTGAAAATTTTATTCTTAATCCGTGAATTACGTTATCTTTACTCAATAACCGTTTTACTTAATCTAATTTAATCAATAAAATATTTACTTTTACTCGAAAATTCCTTTAAGTTTAATCAAAATGAATTAATTTAGCTTAATCAATGAGTTATTTGTCTTTATCCGATAATCCATAATTTAACTTAATTGAGTTACTGAGTTATTTATTTAAAGATTTTTATTGTAACTTTAATTTAGTATGCCAATGATTAGTTCATTTCGAATTTAGCTATATCAACGATTTCGATTTAATTTATCCCCGTACCCTTCCCTTTAATAGGCCTTAGACGCATTTTATGTTTATATTATATTTACTGAGTGCCCACTGGACTACTCGGTGTGGTGATTTTGAGCCGTGTGTAATAGAAATTTAGGTCGATTTTACAGAAAGGAGAAACGAGGAAGCAGCCAGAGACTTCTTCCTTATTTCTCGTTTCATCTATAGGGATAATATTGACGTTACGACCCCTGCGTTCCGCACGCTAGGTCTTCACGGGTACATATCATTGGCGATTTTCCACGCACTTACATGCATCTGTACTATGTAGATTTTACTATCTTGCAATATGTGTTGGCTGTGGGCCGGAAAAATTTCGACAGATTTAATTTTAGTTTATTAAATATATGAAAACAATTTATTAATATTATAAAAATCTATTATTAAAACAATATACAAAATTACTTGCAACCAATACATTCATAAAAGCATAAAAATGCATCTCTCCCCACGCCGACATCCAAGCAGAGCTCTACCGAGGTTGCGAGGATGTGACGTTGAGAAAGAGCTCCAAATAAACTAATTCTCACCTAAGAGTGAAAGTTCTAAATATAGATTTCCAAACAAATTCTAGATCAAAAATGATTTTTAAAAATGTTTTCAAAATTGGTTAGTTTTAATGTGAAAATGGATCAGTATTTATACCTATTTTCTGTCCCTAACCTCGCATGTTAATTTTGATGTAGTAAAACAAAATTCGACCTTGTTATTTTCTAGTGAATTCTATTCTTTAATTTTATTATTTTTTCAATTTATTTTAATAATTTTTCATTTAGGATTTTTATTGAATTATTACTAATTCAAATCTTTTGATTTAAGTTTCATTTTCATGAACTTTTATTAATTTATCAATTATTGTCGAATTTGTTGTGTTTTCTTGTTATGTTTGTGTTGATATCGTGCGGATCTTGGTGCGTTTTGTTATTATTTTAATTTATTTTTATGTTTATTATTTTATATTTAATTCTCTTTTTCCTCATATTTGATAGGGTTTAATTGGTGTTTAATAGGTTTATTTTAAATTTGCATGTTATGTTTGCATGTATGTTACCGATCCATTTAAACATTCCTCAAGGCCGTTTACGTTCTGGCCCAACATGTTTATTATAGCATTATTTGCGGTAAACAGAAATTTGATTAGAAAAATATTCTTAAAATAATTTCACGAAACTTAAAATACATTACTTAGAATAAATTTTTAAATCTTTATTGAAAATTAGTAGAGTTTTAAAATTAAATTTCTAGAGATAACATTAGCTACGTTTTTAAATTTTTGAAAGGTTTTGATAGATATTTGATTAAATTTGATAATATTATTGAACACCTTCAACCACCAAGTAAAGAAAATTGTACTTGTTTGATGAAAATTATGAAAATAAAATGTTTGTTGTTAATATTGATTGTTCTTGTAGGATAACTAGTATATCTTTCATTCTTGATTCAAGTTCTGAAAATAATCGTAAATATTTAAATTATTCAGAAAATTTTCAATAATAAAAGAATTTAATGAATCAAAGAATTTTAAATACCAGTAAATTAAAATTTTTAATTTGATTTAAATATGATAATAATAAAATTATGTAAATAATTACTTTAATACAAATAATTTATTCTTTGAATTAATTAATGTTTTAAAACGAACTCTTATTGCATAATTTAGAAATTTTATTAAGATAAAAATAATATCATCGCAATTAACCATTGTTTTCCATTTCTTATTCATATAGTCTGATTTGCCCAAAATCAAGTATCAATTTTCCAAAAATATTCTCTTCTTTAAACATCAATATTCTCATGAATAAATCTCTTGATATTCCTTAAATATATCATAAACCCTCCTTTAAACCAATCATTAGGCAATCAATTGACAGTATTTCTAATCTCATTATTCTACCAGCTATTTTCATTATATTTCATAAAAATTCCCCACTTAGATAATCACCCAAATAACTCTTTTGAAATCTCCTTAAATGATCATAAATTCCCTTTTTTAATCAAACATTTGCCTATAATAAATTAGTTTAAAGTTACTCAAATATAAAAAGTTTTAAATGATGATATTTTATACTATCTAATATACGCTTGATTTTGTTAAATTTTGTCTAAAAATGATTTCAATAATCGAATGTTTAGGGGTCAATTTTACATAAAACTATCAAAATATGCATTTACAACAAACAAAATTTTAATGATTATAAATTATTTAAAACCTCTGATGGATATAGACATTTGATTGTTATAAATTAATAAATTTATTTATTATGACTATATTTGAAATATAAGTATAAAACGTTAATTCCTTGATAGCAGCATAAATTAATATATCAGATAATTGAATAACAAAATAATTCCTTGCTGCGAAGTGTTAATTATATTTTTGAAAAAAGTTTCAATTATTAAATAATCCTCTTCGGTTTCCTTTGGAACTACTATCTATAATGAGAAAGTGCGAAAACACGTTTTGATTTTCCATTAAAATTTACTTTTTCGGTTTTGATTGATTTAAATTTAATTTTAAATTTTAAACCATTTAAATCTAAAATTTATATATTTTTTCTCTCTTTTTTTGTCGAATTTAATATTTATTAATTTTATGTTTATTAACATTAAGTTTTTTAAAACTTTAAAAAAATGTTTTTCAATAACTTATGTTTTATAACTGTTTCTAACATCTTTTTTCTTCAAATTTTTAATATAAAAATAAAATTAAAGAAAGTTTTAATACAAATTTCAGGCAAATTAATGAATAGTTCCTGAGTTTTTAAAGTCTTAAGAAAGATGTAAATGAAAAAGCTTTCCTTTTGTTAATGCAAAATGAGAAACAAAAAAAGCCCTCAAACAACACTCCACAAACAAATTCAAGACCTAAATACAATTCTACTCTAATTTTCTTTCCTGAAAGTTATCCTTTTTGTTATAAAATTGTTATAATCCATAAGTTAAAGTATCAGAGTTAACAACAAATCAGACTGGGAATTTCACTGATTTCTTCTTTGGTGTTTATGGGTGAATGTTTATATAAAATAAGAATTACCCCTTTGAATCTGAGATTTTTTTTGGAGATTGTCTCCAGCCTAGATTTTGATTGAAACACTTTTTATTTCCTTCCTTGGTTGGCATTGTTGGAGATGCTTGTATACCGAGGATTTTCTGGCAGGGTCCACGTGTTTTTTAATTCTTTGGTGTAGGTTCTTGTGTGTACTTCCAATGTATATTTCTTTGCATGTTGTTGAGAATTTGGTTAGTCTGTTCCCTTAGCCCCATGTAATTTAGTAACTTGGAGAATGAATTCAAAAATTGAGTCTTTTCTCCAAGTAACAACAATAATTAAAATTAAGGCCGGGTAAAATAAAAATAGAATTTGTGAATTAAAATGAAATAAAAAAAAGACTTTTATTTGGAAATTTGTTTTTTTTGTAATTGAGTAATAGTAGTTGAAGATAATTGTAAATTTTAAATGATTATTTAAATGTAAATGGTAAATGGACAGTTTTTAAAAATGAATTTTTGATTAAAGTGATAATTTGTAATTTAAAATAAAAAATTTATTTATTTTGGCTCTAAACTGTTTAAAGTTTCTTAAAAATGTTATTAATGTGTTCGATTTCTAATGAAATTCCTGAAGTTCCAGTTCTTAATAGATTTTCAGGGCATGCTTATGAAAAAAGGTTAATTGATAAATACTCAACAACCAGTGATCTAAATCCAGTCACTGGGGTACAGTTTTCTGGAGATGATTTGATTGAAATTAGAGTTCTAATGCACGTGAAATCGAAACCACCCAGTTTTACATCCATTCCAGCTTTATTGAAATCTTTTCAGGATGAATGGGATGCTTTGATGCTTCAACAATTTACTATGAAACAAGAGAACCCGGCTCTTAAACCTGAATTGTCTCACGCTCTTTATCAATGTGATGTTTCGTGTAGAGTTGTGACTCGTTTAACTAAAGAAGCTAACACAGCTCGAGAAGCTTTGTCTACTCTTAAACCACAAGTTGGAATTACATGTTGTTTCTCCTCAAGCTGCACAATTCGATAAAAGTGAAGCAGGAAAAACTCTTCGTTGGATTGAAATGTTAAATGCTACAGTTCCAAGTCGTATTAAAACTGCACTTGATAGAATCCCAACAAATATTCAAGAATGGTCTATGGATGAATATCATAACTTTCTGTTTGATGGTCTAGTTTCGGGATATTTGATGGCAGCGTTGGGTTCAGGTCATAGTGAACAATTAAATGGAAAAGCCTGGGTAAATTCTGACGCAAACATTCTCATCCTCAATCAAGTAGCATCAACCCATCTGAATCAATTCAATAAAAAATCACAATTGGATCTGTCGATCGGGGTTCTTCCACAGCTGCGGTGTTTCTGCATCCTCATGAGCTTTGAATCAATCTATAATAAATCAACAAAAAATAAAATGGAATTCACCACATGTATTGCACGTGATGCAGTAGACAACGATTTTTTCCAGCGTATTTTCTTTGGAATCTGGTAATTTTCCATTGTGCAAATGTTTTCATTTTTCGTGTTGTTTGCCAGTGCTTTCCTCAGTGTCCAAGACTTGTGTGATATACAAATTGGAAAGCCATTGTGAGTTTCCGAATCTTGAAGTCGATCGTGTCACTGATAATGGATGTTTATATAAAGGTATTCTTTCTTTTTTGTGTTCTGTCCATAGGTGTTTTTGGTTTTGAATTCATTCTTTTGATGTCCTCCTTGTGGTATCCGTTGCTGCGTAGGACTTCATCGAATTTTAATTGTTGTTTATAGTTCATTTTTCCTTCAGTACATCGATTGGCTATCCTCCGCTTCTCGTCCTTTATAACATTCACTTTCTGTAAGTATGGAAGTGCTGATCTTTGGTGAATAAATATTTCTTTGCGGCTGAATTTTTGTAGAATACTTAGGTTGGTGTGTCCACGTTTATTTTGATTCTTATATCTAGTAGATTGAGGGATCCAAGATTTATTTTATGATGACTTATTTTTTGGAATTAATTCAAAAAAAAGTGAGTTAAATTATTTTTGAAGTAATAAAAATAAATAATTGCAATAAATATGTATTTTTTTACATCTTGGAAAAAATCTTCGAATATGTGCACAAAACAATTGGGCTCATGATATTTTTTAATACTTATAAATAAAAATTACTATTTATACTTGTTTTTCGGATCTCAGGTTTTGTTTTTTTCGAGAGAAAATTCTAAAAATTTCTGAAATATTAAATTAATTTTAGTTTTAAGAGTACATGAAATGTCTTAGCAGAAACCTCAAAATCTAAATTAAAAATTTTTTCCACTATTTTTTTCGCTAAAAATGTCTCGAAAATATCTATAAATTAACTTATTATAGGGATTTTTTTCAACGCTGGTTGACTACATGTTGAAAGTTTACATGCATTTTTTATTATGTGTTGTGTTAATGTGCATTGTTTTATTTTTCTATCACTTTTTATTTTCTATAGTGCAGGTTTATCTCAGCTCGCGTTTTACACAAATCTCAAAGTGAGTTTGTGTGTATATATGTTATAAGATTATTGATTATGTTTTATATATTATAGAAGATTTATCTGAACGCGGCTTGTTGTATACTGTGCAAGGGAGGACTCTGTTTTTAATTTGATATTATATAGAGATGTTATTTAATGTTTTATTATTAATAACTTATATATTTAACAATATAGAATGCTTGTGTGTATTTATTGAAGCTATATAGTGCCTGTGTCTGTGACCTACTTATTTATTTAATAAAACTATTTATTTTGTGTGTGAGTGTTTGACCTACATATTATGTACACATAGACTGTGGTAGCGGGACTGTGTTTTTAATTTATATATATAGTGTGTGTGCGTGTGTGTAACATAATATTATATATAGAGTTGACCTACATAAATACTTGGAAAGATTTTATGAAAACCCTAGAATATCATGAAAAGTCAAAATTTTTGAGTTGACCTCCATACAAATCCTCATTTTTTTGGTTTTTTAGACCAAAATTTCTACCCCGTAGGGGGTACTGTGTTAGTGGGTACCTGTCCCTCTACTTTTTATGAAACAAACAAATTAGCTTAACATGGGTTAGTAGATGGAATTTGAAAAATACAAAGACCTGTTGTCGTGACTCTTAGAAAATTAGAGAGTAAAAGCGCTCTAAAACCTAAAAAATTGTTTGATGTACCTGGCAGGTAACTTATTATGAAGGTGAAATACACTTATCTTATATGAATCCGCTAAAGACGGTAGTATTAAAGCATTTGTATTTATTTTAGCTTTAAAGTTGTTAATGGAAAGCAAAAAAGATGCAAATTTAGAACACGTAAAAAAAAATTAGTTGGAGTTGATGTGAAGTATATACAAAAGTTGTAAGCAATACACCATCTAAAAAAAATATATCTGAAACAGCTCATATTGATCTACCTGAGACAGTTCCTAAAAGAAAGTGTATCTTTTTTCTACCTGATAACCTCATAACTCTTTTTGTTGAATTGCGAAATTTAATAGCTGCAAAAAAAGCAGGTCATAATAATGTTTACAATGAAGCTAATCCTATATGTAAACGATTGAGAGAGACGAAGGTATGTAACAACAAAGAAATATATGAAAATAATAAAGAAATATTTTGGACAAGAATAATTATTTAATGAGATTTCTTTGATGAGATTTATTAGTTAATGAGATCTTAATAATAGTAGTAGTGAAATAGTAGTGAAATAGTGTTTTGAGCCTCACTGCTGATAAAAGCTTCTATTATTACAAATTCTCTGATTTGTCAGAGGTAAGAAATGGAAATATTCGTGGCCCAAAAACCGCTTTTCTACCACTATTAACGTATTCAATTGAACTGAATTAACCATATAAATAGCAATAGGCAATACTGGAAATAAATTGAGAAGTTTTCAGAATTTACCAAACGATAGAGAAAGATTCAAATATGGTTAAACTATTGTTTAGTAAGAAAATTTTCCTGACAAAAATTCAACTGCTTTTAGATTGTTTTATTGAGTTTTAAATACAAGGAGTTCAGAAGGAAATAATAACTCTAATCATCATGATCAAGAACTTTGAAGAAATTTTGTTCAGTTAAAATATTTGTTAAACTTCATTTCTAACGGCAGAATGTTCTACAAAATGGCAAACAAATCACTTGGAAACGACGGCTTTTTCGTTGTTCTTTTTTTAGATGTGGTAAAAATTAAATTTAAATTAGTTTTTATCTTTATATATTTGTACTTTCATCTTCAGTGACTTTCAAGTGTTCAGAAAAGTTTTCATTAAACTTTTACAAAATAAATTATAAGGGTAATAATAATAATAATAATAATAATAATAATAATAATAATAATAATAATAATAACAATAATAATAATAAATAATAATAATAATAAAATAATAATAATAAAATAATAATAATAATAATAATAATAATAATAATAATAATAATAATAATAATAATAATAATAATAATAATAATAATAATAATAATAATAATAATAATAATAATAATAATAATAATAATAATAATAATAATAATAATAATAATAATAATAATAATAATAATAATAATAATAATAATAATATAATAATAATAATAATAATAATAATAATATAATAATAATAATAATAATAATAATAATAATAATAATAATAATAATAATAATAATAATAATAATAAATAATAATAATAATAATAATAATAATAATAATAATAATAATAAATAATAATAATAATAATAATAATAATAATAATAATAATAATAATAATAATAAATAATAATAATAATAATAATAATAATAATAATAATATAATAATAATAATAATAATAATAATAATAATAATAATATAATAATAATAATAATAATAATAATAATAATAATAAATAATAATAATAATAATAATAATAATAATAATAATAATAATAATAATAATAATATAATAATAATAATAATAATAATAATAATAATAATAATAATAATAATAATAATAATAATAATAATAATAATAATAATAATAATAATAATAATAATAATAATAATAATAATAATAATAATAATAATAATAATAATAATAATAATAATAATAATAATAATAATAATAATAATAATAATAATAATAATAATAATAATAATAATAATAATAATAATAATAATAATAATAATAATAATAATAATAATAATAATAATAATGAATGTAATGATAATGGTAGTAATAAGAATAATAATAAATGTAATAGCAGTAACAATTAATAAATATAATACTTTAATAGTAATAATGATAATACTAGTAATAATAATATGAACATAGTAGTTATAATGGGGATAAGAGTAAGAGAGATACTGTGTGGATATTTAACATAACAAAGGGTGTACAGACCATGGTAAAAGTCGATAATACAGACAACAATAAGAAGGACTAAGTGAATGGACATAAAGAAAAATGATAGGAGAGTATAGGTTAACATTTAAAGGAGATAGGAGAAGAATGGGACCTAAATATCGAAATCAAGCACAGGCCTTCTATCGGCAGGTCGTTGGACCCAGGGATCGTTCGGTCAATTATAGCATTAGCAATAGCGCTCACTTTTTGCGGACGATCCATCCACTCGAACACAGTTCCAACGTTGCTTAGCAACGGGTGCCGAGTGGTAAGCGAAAGATATTTGTATGGGGTTGTCTGGGTAACAACCATATAGTTTCAAAATATCAACACCCAGAAACCCACCAAAAGTTTTGTCGATTTTATCGAAATGAGGTTCAAGAAAGTTGAGCCAAAAGACCCCCTCTTGAGCTACCTTCTTTCCTTATTTAGTTCTATGATTTGACGTTCGTGCCCGTCGTTAATCATGACTAGACCTTCACGGGCACGAGCTGTTGGCGGAGAAACCGTTCTTACACAGTTCGATAGATGTATACGATTTTATTTGTTTGCAATATGTTTTGGCAGTCGGCCAGAAAAGAAATAAATAAATAATACTATTTTAAGCGAATCCAAATGTCAGTCAGTTAAAAGCTTCGATGCATAAACATATATTCTTCATTAAAATACTTCATTTGATTTTCATCCACAAATTTTCATGAATAAAAGCAATTATAATCTAATTTCATATACGCACACCAATCAATTCACTTAAAATTTACTGAAAAATATCACTGAAAAGTAAGACTATAAATTAACACTGCACACTAACACTGAAAATTTTGTGAAAACACATCAGTATATATACCTATAATTTGATCCTAAACTTGCCTGTTATTTTTATTGTGATGAAACAAAATTTTACCTTGAAATTATTTGTGTTATCTAAATCTAATTTTTATTATTTTCTTAATTTTAATCGGCAATTTATTTCTTCATTTTTTTCTTCAAACAAAAATATTTTATTATAATTCGTTTATTTTCTTGTTATTATGTTATTTTTTTTATGTAAATTTCGTGCAGTTCTTGATGCATTTGGTATTTTATTTATTTTACTTTTGTTTTTTTGATTTTATATTTATTTATGTTCTCTCAAATTTTAGGTTGTTTAGTTGATGTTATATATTGTATTTTAAGTTATCTTACTGCTGGGTTTTCGTGTTATATAACTGGTGCATTTAAACAATTTTCAAGCCCGGTTGTGTTCTGGCCCAGCAAGTATAAAAGCATTGCACTTGAGACTGACAAGGCTAATCATTGTAAAACTGCAGTTTTTGCACTTGTTGTAGGGGCACTAGGAGCATGGGACGTAAACAATGACAAGTTACTAACCGAAATAGGCCTAAGCACTCATGACATAAACACTCTTGCAAAAAGTGTATTAAAACAGCTGTTGAATCATGTAAAAAACACAAAATAATCTTACATAGTTAAATTCCTTCATTCTCTAATATGTTACTATTATTATTATCTTTTATTTACTAGTATAATTTATGTTTACTTTTTTTAAAATAAACTTTGGCGCTCTGGATATAATACTATTTTATGATTTTGTTGTTAGTATAAAGTATAATTTGTGTATTGCTATAGTAACCTCAAGTCGATGTATATCTTTGTGCATAGTTACATTTTGTGTCCTTTTATGTCCGTTTGTGTTTCTTTAATTTTTATTTTTAAGTAAATGACTGTTTTGTTTGTTTCTGGTGAATATATTGTTTTGTATCGTTTTAATACTGTTTTTGAACCTTTTTGGTTGGTAGTTATTTTTTATATATTATTTTTTATAATCTTTGCTGTTTATGCAAAGTACCTTTTTATTATGTCTTGGTTACTCGTTACTGTTTTGTATCGTTTTTGAACCTGTTATATTCTTGTAGATATATTTAATGTCTACTCTAAACCTTATTTTTGATAAAACAATTTATATGCTATTCAACATAAATGTGCTGTTTTCCACTGCTGGCAGAAAACCTGTTCTACGAATGTATCTCCCGATGAAACTTTTCAAAAGATAAATGATTGTGAATAACTAGACTGATTCTTTACAATGGTACCGGTTGAACAAAAGGACGAAGAGTTGCTGATACACCTCAGGAGGCTGAAAAGCTAAACTAATCGGATAATTTTTGTAAACCTATACGCCTCGGGATGTTGATAAACTAAACTGAGTAAATGAAGTGATAGCCTAGGACTCCTAGGATTTCAGACTCTGAAACGGCAGATAATAAAAATAACAAGAAAACCTGTATAAACAAGTGGTCTGAGCAGTTTTTATTAAATAAATTTTTGATATATTAATAATATTTATGTTATGTTAAAAGTTATTACAAAAGCAGAGGAGGCAATGAAATATTTTCTTGGTGCCAGTGAACCTAGCAGACGAGGTTCTCAAGGACTAATTGAAGCAATAAAAGATGCCTGAAATAAGACAATTGGATTACCTGCAAGTGAACAGGTATTTCAACAAACCACTTCATTGGTCATAGATGGATCGTCTGTGCACGCTATTTCACTCAAATATGAGAGGTGATAGTGAAAATAGCTCAGTTCCTCTGCAGAAAATCTGGCGTTGTGTTTACAGATCTAACCTGGCCTGGAAGTCTACCAGAGCTTTTGTTAGTGGGGTTTCTCACATATTTCAAAAGCTTGTTGGCATTTCATCTTATTTTCAGTCATCAGGTGTGTTTGGGTATTACGAAAAAAGCAGAGTAAAATCAATAAAACACCAAAATGATAAAAGTGCAACATTAATTAAAATATTTTCAAAAATTCGAAAGTAGTATTGATCGGGGGAAATTTGTATGGTTGAACGCCTAATTGAGAGACGAGTCCAGAAATAATAATAAAAATTTAGTGAGGGGTCCCTAAAAAATAATATAAGACAAAAAACAAATTAATTTAAAAAAATTAATTACTAATGGGAAGTCCGAGTCAATGGGAAGTTCGAGGCAATGGGAAACCCGAGAGATGAGGAAAACCCGGCGTGTAGACGGAATAATATAAAAGGGTAAGTTGGCCTAAACAATATTAAATGGGCGTCACTGATCTATGGAGAGGTAATTATTTCCTAATTTGTAATTTAGTAATGTAGTAAACGTTGTTGACAAATGTCGGCTAAGGTGTTCTGTGGGAAGTAATTATTTTTAATAATTTAGTATGGCAACAAATGTTGTTGACAATTGTCTGAAAACAGTATGAGCAGGAGTATAAAAGAAAAAGGGAAAACGCGAAATGGCCAGTGGTCGAAGCAAGAAGACTTTTCAAGGTGACACTATAACAATCCTTGACTTACAGAAACAGACAGAAAATGTGATAGCCAAGCTCCTCACCATGAAAGAAAATCCTTTGCTTGGTGAATAGGTCAAAGCTTTCAAAGAACCTAATGTAACTCTAACATTGAAAGAGTTTAAACTCACAATAAAACCTGAAAAAGGACTCACAGAACATCACAAATATGTATCCGATCAAAGGGACATTGGTGGGTTCTTGACTCAAAGTTTTCCGATTGATTATTATCTGCTGCTCATCTTGAAACCCTTTGTTTTTCTCCAATCTACAACAGTGATGATTTCCGAAAAATGTCATTGGCTCCGTTAGTTCGTTACCCAGCAATATCCATTGAATTTCTGAATGTGACAACCGTCATGGCTCAAATACTTGTAGCAAAACCTCATAGTGCGTCTCATCAGCACAAGTGTGACACTGAAATCAACCAATCGAAACCAACTTGCAATTGATTCAGAAAATGAGTATTTATACATCTATCACAATATGCCACCTCTAACTGAGTGGAGTCCCACTTGAGGCAGTGAGTCTATGGCTAAAAAACGAGAACACCTGATCAAAGACACGCCAGAAACTAAAGAGCAAGTGTGGTATAAATGAAATGAACTTAACCCTGCTATGCCAGATAATCAATGGGTGAAAACCCACAAATTTCGATTACATCATATGTAGATTTTATAAACATGACTGATATCAACAAATAAAGACAAGATATTGTTAATTAGTTTGTGAAGGTGGAATATATGTACTCGTAATTTTTCATTCAAAATAAGACTGTTCCAACTGCACGTTAGAATAATCCTTACCATGGTGTAGTGGTAGCAAGGAAATAAATCTTTTGGGGTTTACAATTCACGGTTTAATGATGCCATGAGAACCGCAAAATTTAATAGCTCGGAACACCAACAGTGTTATTGGATTTTTAAGCAGCGCAGAAAACTAGTGTTATACGATAAAATAAGTATTGGCAGATAGTTGAAATTTATCTTCATAAATGAAAATCTTAGAATTAATAGTTAGTAATTTCATAAAACAAATTTTTACCAAATCAAATTTTGTCAACTAAAATCAATGCACAAAATTTTACTTTTACAAAAATTATTTGCAAAATAATGATTGACTAATTGCCTTTTCTCTATTGCTCCGTATTTCAAGAAAAAACCTCCTTAATTATAATAAAAAGTGCATAAGTTTTTTCAATTAATCGCATTACAAATTCAATAGCTCTCAATTGAATACCAGTAAAAATAGCGTAAACTAAAACTACGCGAATATAGAACCAATACTTTTGAATAAAATGAAAATATTCAGCTCAAAAGGAAGAACAGAACAGGTTTATCTTTTAAGAAATCAACTGAATTTCAACAAATAACTTTTAAATAATATCAGTAAATATATTGATTTTCAAATAATACCACAAAACCTATATAATTCATGATAAAAATCCACCAAATATTTCAGAATCCAATTAATAAAAATTTTAACTATAATATAATTAAAATTATGCTTGACTATTAGTGTTTTCACCAACTGTTACATTGCAACGCTTCAAAAAATGATAGTTTGGAATTATTTTTGCAAGGAAATCAAGTTGAAGTGTTTGAGCTTGTGGCCTTTCTGACGCTATTCTTCTTCTATTATCATGTCCATAAATAACAGTATTGTCGTTCAATCTTTCGTTGCCATCTAATTTGCATTTCGAAGCTACTGTACAGCCAGTCGAAACTTCAATATATCGACCTAGATATGATTTGGCTTCAAAAATATTACTGTCACCGACTTTCAATGCAAAACACTGACAACCCACTTCAAAAACATTATTATTTCCAATAATTAAGGGAGAATTAATATCTGATTTATTTTCTTTAATATTAGCAATTACAGTTTGTTCTTCTATTATATTATAATCTCCAATAAATATAGGTCCATCTTCAGCTAAAATTTTTACTTTTGGATGTATAACTGTTTTCGAACCAATCGTTATATCTCCTTTAAAAATACTTTCCGAACAAACAATTGCTCCTGGCATTATCTTTAATGTACCACTAGCCATTTATAAATAAAGACAAAGTAATCAAAATTTTAAATTTAAATTTAAAAATTTAAATTATTATATTTACAAAATCAATTTTTAAAACAAAATGAAAATTAGTTGCTTTATCTTTTATATTTTCTTATTTATTTTTTAGTATTTAATCCTTATTTTTTATTATAAAACCAAATTATTTAAAAAAAAATTTAAATGATAAGGAATACTCCTCAAAATTAGTCGTGACATGTGACACGTCTTGGGTTCTCATACTGCTGATAGTATGTGCATATACCTTAAGTCTAATTGATCTCTTCAATTACTCTGTTAAATCGCAATTCCTCTTAAAATTATTCTCAAACTTCAAGATACTTAATGTTAGGCTTTCAATAAATTAAAAGTTTGTATCCCTGACTCCACATGTTTTATATAGTGGTGGGTTTCTGGGTGTTGATATTTGAGACTATATGGTTGTTACCCAGACAACCCCATACAAATATCTTTCGCTTACCACTCGACACCCGTTGCAAAGCAACGTTGGAACTGTGTTCGAGTGGGTTGATCGTCCGCAAAAAGTGAGCGCTATTGCTAATGCTATAATTGACCTGGTGGGTTACAGGGTTTCAAATCTTGCTTATCCTTCCAGTTGCCCTCGTAACGCCATACAAAATGATTCTGATCCACTTGGCACCCGTTGCTAGGCAACGTTGGTAATGTGTTCAAGTGGTGGATTGTCCGCAAAAATTGAGTATTATCGCTAGTACTGTAATTGCTCGGACAACCCTCGGGTTCACGAGCTGTCGATAGAAGACCTGTGCTCGCTTTTGATTCTTAGGTCCCATTATTCTCCTATCTCCTTCAAATGTTAACCTATACTCTCATATCATTCATTGTTATGTCTATTCGCATAGTCCTTCTCCTTGTTGTCCATGTCGAAGATTATTCTTTGGCCTGTACACCCTTTGTTATGTTAAATACACCCACATTATATCTTTCACCCTTATCCCTATTATAACTACAATGTTTCCCATTAATATTACTAGCATTATCATTGTTGCAATTATATGTATTACCCTTATTAATTGTTATAGCTATAACTACCATTATATTTATTGTTATTGTTACTATGAGTATTACTATTATTATTATTGTTATCATAATTATTATCAATCATTACTACAAATACCATGATTATTATTATTATTACCATTATTATTATTATTATCATTATCATTATTATTATTATCAATATTATTATTATTATAATTACCATTACCCTTATCATTATCGTTATATTTATTAAGATTTTGTAGGGATCCGTCCTTATTCCTCAGCGTTAAAAATTGTTTATTGATATACAACATTAGCCGTAGTCCATCTATATTTTTCGGTTTTCGATAAAGTATTTTTGTAAACTAGAAAATTTTAGCAGCGTTCCGCCCTTATTTTACGGTTCATCCCTATTCTACAGTTTTCGACAAAGTATTTTCATTGACTCGGAAAATTTGAGCAGCGTTCCGCCCTTATTTTACGCATTCCATTTTTGCGTTACTATTTTTGTTAAGTATTTGAATTAGTTCGGAAAATTTGAGCAGCGTCCCACCCATATTTTCCGCCTCAACTCAAATTAAATTATTTAATTTTTATTTAAAAACGTTAGTTTCATGATTTTGGTCGTTCGGATTAATCTTTTTTCGATGGCTATCCATTTTAACTGTTACAACGATTTCGCAATCTTCCCCGCTACCCATTCCCTCTTTTTGTCCTTAAGATCTATTTATGTTCATATCATAGTTAATGAGTGCCCACTGGACTACTCGGTGTTAGAGATTTTGAGCCGATTGTTGTTAAAAATTTATGTCAATTTTACAGAAAACGGATGGTGAAGGAGCAGCCAATAAACTACTCATTTACCCTCCAATTTCCCCTATATACGGATAATATTGACGTTCCAACTCCTGCGTTCCGCACGCTGAGCCTTCACGGGTACATATCATTGGCGATTTTCCACGCACTTACATGCATCTGTACTATGTAGATTTTGCTTTCTTGCGTTATGTGTTGGCTGTGGGCCGGAAAATAACAAATTATATTTTACCATAGCATTTGGAATAAAAGTTTCGATGCACTAAGGCTGTAGATATAAAATATTTATTCAGCATATTACATCGGCTACATACATTTGAAATTCATTGTATCCATTCCATAAAATTTACTTCGAAAATCCCATAAATTTAATTCGATAAATCATCTATAAATTCAATTGGAAAAACAAAATTATCCATAAATTTAATCTGAAAAATCATCCATAAATTCAATTGAAAAATTACCCACAAATTTGATTCAAAAAATCATCCATAATTCAATTGGAAAAACAAAATTATCCATAAATTCAATTTGAAAAAACAAAAGTCATTCATCAATTCGATCTGAAAAGTCATACATAAATTCAATTGAAAAATTACCCATCAATTCCCTTCGAAAAAATCAATTAATAATATTGCACCGGTTGAGAGTGATCGTGTTCAGGCAAAACACTTACCCGTGTTAATTACCTGAATGCACGGCTCTCAACCAGTTATACAACCAGTTAAAATTTGTAATGAAATTTTTTCTCCGAAAAATAAGACTGAAAATTTGTGAAAACACATCGGTATTTATTCCTATAATTTGGCCTTAACCTTGCGTGTTAGTTTTACTGCCATTAAACAAAATTCGACTTTGAAATTATTTATGTTATCTAAATTAAATTTTTATTTATTTCTTAATTTAAATTGGTAATTTATTTTTAACATTTTTAATTAAATTTATTCATCCAAAAATATTTTATTTTTATTCATTTAATTCATTAATTTTTTAATTTTATATAAATGGTCATTTTACGGTCGAATTTTCTTGTTATTATGTTATTTTTTATGTAAATTTCGTGCGGTTCTTGAGGCATTTTGTATTTATTTTATTTTACTTTTATGTTTTTGATTTTATATTTATTTATATTCACTCAGATTTTAAAGTGTTTAATTGGTGTTGTATATTGTATTTTAAGTTATCTTGGTGCTGGGTTTTCTTGCTGTATTAC
The DNA here is from genome assembly GCA_022537955.1 of Schmidtea mediterranea. NCBI lineage: Eukaryota > Metazoa > Platyhelminthes > Tricladida > Dugesiidae > Schmidtea > Schmidtea mediterranea. The sequence goes on from CM039679.1 coordinate 93,842,711, forward strand.
TGATGCATTTAAACAATTCTCAAGGCTATTGGTGTGCTGGCCCAACAGACCGAACAATCCATGGGTCCAATGAGTTGCCGATAGAAGGCCTGTGCTTGATTTCGATATTTAGGTCCCATTCTTCTCCTATCTTCTTCAAATATTAATCCGTACTGTTATCTCATTTATCATTACGTCTATTCATATAGTCCTTCTTATCGTTGTCCGCGTTGATGATTTTTTTATGGCCTGTAAACCCTTTGTAATGTTAAATAAACACAGTGCATCTCTTACCCTTATCCCTATTACAACTACAATGTTCCTTATTATTGATACTACCATTATCTTTGTTACTATTATATGTATTACCTCTATTAATTGTTACTACTATCACATTTATTATTATTCTTACTACTATAATTACCATTATATTTATTATTATTACTATTATTATTATTATTATTATTATTATTATTATTATTATTATTATTATTATTATTATTATTATTATTATTATTTTATAATTATCATTATTATTATCAAATTTTTTGTAGTGTTGGGCCAGAACGTAAACGGCCTCGAAAAAATGTTTAAATGGATCAGAAACACACACGCAAAAATAACACGCAATTTAAATAAACCCATAACATCAAGTAAACCCGATAAAATCTGAGAAATAAGAGAATTAAATATAAAATAATAAACATAAAAATAAATTAAAATATTAACAAAATGCACCAAGATCCGCACGATACCTACACAAATACAACAAGAAAACACAACAAATTCGACGAAATTGAAAAAATCAATTAAAGTTCATTAAAGTGAAATTTAAATCGAAAAATTTGAATTAGCAATAATTCAATAAAAATTTCAAATAAAAAATTATAAAAATAAATCAAAAAATAATAAAATCAAAGAATAGAATTTGCTAGAAAATAACAAGGTCGAATTTTGTTTTACTACATTAAATTTCACACACCAGAAAATTAAGTATATATACTGATCCATTTTCACATTTAAAAAAAAACCATTTTTGAAAATCTAAACTGTTTTTCGAATCTAACCATTTTTACTAGTTCTTAAAAATCTTAAACTATTTTCGAGACTATTTTTGAAAGCGTTTAGTTTTATTCAGAAGTTATTTTCAGCACATTTAGGTGAGAAATATTTATGGTGGAACCCTCTTTCCACGTCACGTTCTTTGCATCTCTATAGAGCTCTGCTCGGACGTCGGCGTGGGGAGAGAGGTATTTTGGTTTTATTGTATGATACATGAATTTATGCTATTTTATGAATTGGAATGGTAACCTGTTATTTTTGTTTTATAAATAATAAATATTATTTACATAAATTATTTTATATATTTGTTCTATAAATTAAAATGTCGAAATTTTTCCGGCCCACAGCCGACACATCACGCAAGATAGTAAAATCAACATAGTGCAGATGCATGTAAGAGCGTGGAAAATCGCCAATGATATGCACCCGTGAAGACTCAGCGTGCGCAACGCAGCGGTCGTAACGTAAATATTTATCCCTACAGCTGAAGCGAGAAATAAGGAAGAAGTCTCTGGCTGCTTCCTCGTTTCTCCATTCAGAAAAATCGACCTAAATTTACATGACATACGGCTTAAACTTATCACACCGAGTAGTCCAGTGGGCACTCAATAAATATAATGTAAACACAAATGCGACTAGGATCTATTAAAGGGAAAAGGTACGGGGATGAATTAACCTGAAGTCGTTGATATAGCTAACCTGAATTACTAATTTGAATTAATTTGATCATTGCTATACTAAATTAAATTTGTTTTTTCGGAATAACTACCAAAATCGTTAAATTAAATTACTTTATGGATTGAAAAATAAATCAATTAAATTAAATTATGGATTTAAAAACTAGATTACCTTATGGATCAAAAGTAGATTAATTACAATTATCGCATAGCTTAAATTAAATTAGAGTATGGATTGAAAGTAAATTGATTGCAACTATATCCTTGAGTAAAGTAAAGCAAATTACGGACTAAAAGTAAACTTAGTTACGATATCCCTTTGGTTAAATAATGGAGTAAAAGTAAACTGGTTATAATTATATCATGCAGTAAATTGAACTAATTTGTTATTAGGTAAGAATAGGTAAGCCATTAATTAAATTACTACAATTCATTTTATAAAATTAAAAGTAATTCAAATTGATTTGATCCGTTGATCTAAATAACGTTTTGATTTAATTTAATGAAAATAATCGTCAAAAGGATTTTGAGTAAATTATAGATTTGAACTAAATCAATCCACTGTTTAAACCCTAAAACCATCCAGTGTCAGTAAAGAAAATTTTGATCCTGAAATTTTTTGGGTAAATTAGTTTAAAGATCCGAACTTATTAAAATGAAGTACTTTAGTTTTAATATAAGTTAATGGTAAAGAAACCCTCCTAAAGTATCTAACTAAGAAAATTCGAGTGGCTTGTAGATTAAAAAGTTACTATATCCAACACGAGATAAGACTAACTAAATTTCCACTGATGGATCAAGTGAACCGCGAATCAAGCTGAAGGAATGTGTGGAAAAAGTAGAGTGAAACTGCGATAAAGATCAAATTACTAAAATTGATAACTACCTGCGACATAGGATTGAAACGATTCAATAGGTAAATTGAGATCGGTTACCAAATTAAATCCAAACCAAGCGCGTTTAGTAATTAAAATAATGACAAGGCCATCATGTAATTAAGCATGAAAATCCAAAGAAAATCGATTAACTTTTGAAGGAAGTTCGAATAGTCTAGATAATGTCAGAATAAATCAAAACCAAAAAATGAATAAGAATCTATTGACGAAAATCCCCACGAATAAATCAACTGTTAGTATAAAACTCCCTTGATGACTGCCATTTATAAGTTTACACTAAATCGATCAGAATTCGAATAACGTGAATCGAAAAACCGTGTTCAGATAAGCTCCATGAATAATTTCCCAAACGCGATAACTGCATTGAAGTAAACTCATAAACCATTCGATAAGAAAAATAAAACTCACTATCTCCATAGAGTAATCCGTGAATCCATGTCACAGCCGCACTGACTCCCATAGCATAAAGATCACCCAAATGCACCAAACTAGATTCGAATAATTAACTCCAAGTTTCGTCCTCTAAAAAGATAAATAATTTAGATTCAAATAATAAATTAATAAACCTGAATTAAAGTTCATAGTAAATCCGTTATAATCAAATACCCGGCACAAAGGGCGAACGGATGTCGCCATTAGGAACACATGGATTCTCGAATGTCGACAGCAAACATCCTGTTCGACATTAACGGATGACGAATGCGTCAACAATTAGTCTACATTGATAAATAATTAAATTATGTAGATACTAGTAAATTGTTTCAATTTAATTAATTCATGAGTACACTAGTAATTACTCCCATTCGAGAAATAAATAGCACCATAAATGTGCAGATAATCGTTGCAATTTGGCAAACAATAAAAATTACTAACACACCAAAGATCGTCGATAATCCAAATCATACAATAGGGGAACCGAATACAAATCGATAAGATCCCGCTATACAATAAACGCGGATAAATTTTTATGGTAACATATTAAAGGATAAACGACCCAAATCCAACATAGAGAAACCACAGAAGTCACCCGAACGCACCCACCTATGATTTCAGTTCAAATATCAAAAATCAAGTTCCCGAACATTAACGTAATCAATTAATGTACCCCCTGAAATTAACGAGCACTTTAAGCATATGAGCCTATGATTATGGATTAAACGTTCATCTACTAGTAAATAGTGCGAGAATATATTATATTAACTCATTTCAGAAGAACTCATGCTCCCAAATTGGATTACCAAACAAGAGGCCGATGAATGGCGCCGAGCCTGGAAACGAGCGCGCCCGTCAATGACTCTCGAGGAACCACGTCCAAAGAGATCATGCCCAACTCTGTGGCAAATTTTAGGCAGAGGGGATGACCCCCGCCGACCAGAGGAGGAACAGTACCCTGCCGAGGAGATTGTCGACCATGCTCGAAACCTGCTGGCTCAGTGGGAGAAGATCCAGGAGGAGGTCGATCTACAGGTTGTGAAGGCGAGGATGTACCTCGCCAACGTTGAAGAGGACATCCTCGTCGGACGCATCGCGGAGACGTACCCGGCTCGACCGGCAACATCCGACGACCAGTACCCATTATTCCCGGTTACCCGCCGGAAGAGGGAGTCAGGAAATTTCTCGAAGAGTCATGAACCTCCAGACACAATCATAACTAACATTTGTATCCTAGTGATGTTGTTAATGATAAATTATAATGAGTTGTCATCTTAGAATTTTTGTTTTAAATAAGTTTTCCTGCTATGATTATGGTTGAAATAATTAGAGTTCTCCATAGTAGACAAAATTAATATTTTTCTTTATAGAAATGTCGGCCCTGAAACTAATGCAAAATGAACTAGCCCGCGCTAGGCAGGCAAACGCGGAGCTACTCAGCCAGATATTGCAGTTAACTCGCGAAGTGCAACAGGTCAAGGCGACCTGTTTAGACCCCAAACGGACAAAGATACTTTATCATCGACTCACTACTACTCAAAAAGACTGGGCCGAAGAACGTCAGCTCAACCAGAGCCTACGCACGCAGATCAGGGGCTTAGAAGTTGCCCTAGCAGCCTGTAGGGAAGGGGAAGCGGTAACGTATCCGCTCATCTTCGCCCCATCCCAACTACCGAGTCAACGTGCCGTTGGTGGTGCCGCACCAAGCTCAAAGTCGACAGCCATCCAACCAACCCTCCGCCGGCCGGGACGTAAGGAACGGGCCCGACGCCGAGCCGCACAAGCAGCAAGTCGATCGGATTAACTGACCATTGATATACATTTTTTTTGTTCATTAAATAAATTAGCTCTTATGTATTCGGTCATAGTGGGTTAGACTCGAACTCATCTACACTAATCAGTCTACATTTAATTCACGCTTCCATGTAAGGGACCAAGTAAAGCGAGCATAGGTCTTCTATCGACAGCTCGTGAACCCGAGGATTGTCCGAGCAACTATAGTACTAGCACATGGTACTCAATTTTTGCGGGCAATCCACCACTTGAACACATTACCAACGTTGCCTAGCAACGGGTGCCAAGTGGCGGTTATCATCATTTTGTATGGCGTTACTAGGGCAACCGGGAGGGTAAGCAAGAATTGAAACCCTGTAACCCACCAGTAGGGATTCGTCCTTATTCCTCGTCTTGAAAAAAATATACTTTGCTTATATAAAAATTTAGCCGTAATCCATCCTTATTTTACAGTTTTATAAGGATATTATACTAACAATTGAACAACATTCCACTTTTACTTTACTATTTTGATAAGTATTTTAGTTGATTCCGAAAATTTGCGCAGCGTTCCGCCCTTATTTACCGTCTCAACTCAAATAATTTCCTTAATCCTTATATATTAATCAAAACATTATTTTTCATGATTTTGGTCGTTCGGATTAATCTTTTTCCGATGGCTATTTATTTTAACTGTTGCAACAATTTCGCAATTTTCCTCGCTACCCTTTCTCTCTCTTTGTCCTTAGGGTCTATGTATGTTCATGTTATATTTGATGAGTGCCCGCTGGACTACTCGGTGTTAGTGATTTTGAGCCGATTGTTGTTAAAGATTTTTGTCGATTTTATCGAAATTAAGTGCAAGAAAGTTGAGCCAAAAGACCCACTCTCAAGCTATCCTCTTTCGCTATTTAATTCAATGATTTGACATTTGGGTTCCTCGTTCTCACGCCGGAACCTTCACGGGGACGCCTGTTGGCGGACTTACACCGCACTTACACAGTTCGATAGGGTGTTTCATTTTACTGTCTTGCAATATGTTTTGGCTGTGGGCCGAAAAAGGAATGAATGAAAATTACCAGATCAATTGCGTAAAAGCCTCAAATGCATGAAATAATTGTCGGAAGTTTGTAAGCATATAATAGAAATTCATAGTAGCATAATTCTTAATTCATCATATATTGGAAATTCGTAGTAGCATAATTCATAATTCATCATATATTGAAAATTCGTAGTAGCATAATTCATAATTCAGCATATATTGAAAATTCGTAGTAGCATAATTCATAATTCATTGAAAAATTTGTAGTATCATATTTCACAATTCATGGCACTAATCTGCCAATCAACAAGTTTGCAGTCATCCATGCAGATAGCTGCAACGCACACTACTACGATCAGTCTCCAGGTGAGACTGAAAATCAATATTCCAATCCAGTTGAAAATAATACTGCAAAGTAGTTGTGTTAATTTGTGAAAACACATCAGTATATATACCTATAATTTGGCCTTAACCTTGCGTGTTAATTTTATTGCAATTAAACAAGACTCGAACTTGAAATTATTTGTGTTATCTAAATTAAATTTTTATTAATTTCTTAATTTAAATTGGTAATTTATTTTTAACATTTTTAATTAAATTTATTCAGCGAAAAATATTTTATTTTTATTCATTTAATTCATTAATTTTTACTTTTATATAAATGGTCATTTTACGGTCAAATTTTCTTGTTATTATGTTATTTTTTATGTAAATTTCGTGCGGTTCTTGATGCCTTTTGTATTTATTTTATTTTACTTTTATGTTTTTGATTTTATATTTATTTATATTCTCTCAGATTTTAAAATGTTTAGTTGGTGTTGTATGTTATATTTTAAGTTATCTTGGTGCTGGGTTTTTGTGCTGTATTACTGATGCATTTAAACAATTCTCAAGGCTATTTGTGTTCTGGCCCAACAATAGAAAACAAACTGATTGAACAATACCCAACAAATATTTATATTAATATTACAACGTCCAAATTTTCATAGTAGTGGTGGGTTGGTGGATGTTGATATTCTAAAAACTATATGGCTGTTACCCAGACAACCCCATACAAATATTCTTTCGCTTACCACTCGGCACCCGTTGCTAAGCAACGTTGGAACTGTGTTCGAGTGGGTGGATCGTCCGCAATAATTGAGCGCTATTGCTAATGCTGTAATTGACCGAACGAACCATGGGTTCAACGAGCTGCCGATAGAAGGCCTGCGCTCTATTTCAATTTATTTGGGTCCCTTGCTACAAGTAGTTTTCATTATTGGGATTTTTCAGGTTTATACTTCAAATCTGTTAATTGAATTGAGTCAGTTAACACTATGGATTATCAACGGTATTATTTATTAACAGAAAAATTTCGTGTTCGTGGATTACAACACGTCCGCCTCCTTGAGTCGTCGACGTTTTGCACGCTCGGCCCTTCCTGGCCGATGCCGGTTAGGTTTGTCCTTGGGTGATGTCGGAACTATCCTGTCTCGATAAGCCAATTGCGCAGGGGCGAAGACCAGCGGATAAGTTACCGCTGCCCCTTCTTGGCTCGCTGACAGCGCTGTTTCCAGTCCTTTAATTTGCGTCTTCAAGTTCTGTGTCAATTGTCGCTCGCCGGCCCACCCTTTTTGTGCTGCCTCTGTTGGACGTTTGGGAAATTCGTTTATAACTTTAGTTCTCATCCTACTGGTGTGACCGTCACATTTAATTTCTAGGGACGCTTTCCCTATACGCCGCACGATTTGGATAACCATTGTGTACCCATGACCGAAATCATGTTGGTACTGTACGCAATAGCCGAATGCCATTCGAGCAGGTGAGCGCTATTACTAGTGCTACTCCTCGAAGGACCTTTGCCTTCCTGGTTACTTGCTGCCGATAGAAGGACTTACGCATACTATCTTACAATCATTCTATCTCTAAATCCCTTGCACCTTACTCTAACTGAATCGAGAATCGTGAGATCTCATCCGGAGATCCCGGTGGTTACATCCAGTTTTTCCTCGATGGTCCTAATTATCAATCAGAGAGCAGATAACTTATAACGAAAAACTCTATTATTACTATTGAAATTGTACACCAATTATATCAGGACCATAAGATAATGAACAAGGAGGAGTTATATGTAAATTCACAATTAACACAGAGTTCACAGGCCTATTTACATCGAAATCAGCATCCAGATGGTTTAAGAGAGGTGTCGACTGGGTTTGATGAGTAGATGTTAGTCATCACCGTCGATGTGTACAGAATGTGTACAGAGGGAGATTAGAAATTGGGGGAATTATTAGGAGTAGTGTGGGAGGAGTACCCAGCTATCAAGAGCGTAGATGGAAATCAACGAGTAGGATCTTATCACATCAGCGACCAAGAGGGGTAGTTAACGTCAGCGTTATTAAGAATATCCTTAATAATTACTTAAGGTTTCGGGTAGTTGGACGTTACAGATGCTTGCAGTGACGTTCGCGGTTAACTAGTATTGTTATTAGTGGTGATGGAAATAGTGAATTTCAATGTAACCACCTGGATAAGTGTGATAAATGTAATAATAATATTAATAAGAAAGTTGTTAATAGTAATGACCCTAAAAGTACAATTAATAGCATTGGTAATGGTAGTGTTACGATTATGCTAACAATAATATTTGTGACGATGATACCGTTACTAAAAGGGGTTGATAATATTAATGATATTTATGAGATTAATATTATTATTAATGATAATTACCTTAATGATAATATCGATAATGAGAGTAATGATCCTAATATATATGTTATGATAGCGATAAATATTTTAACGACACCCTTAACGTTAAGATCAAGATTATATTATTAATAAACTTAATAAAATACCATTGTATTCATGATATTAATAAATATGGGATTTGTAGTAATATTAAAGTTACTTATATCGATAATTTTACTGATACTAATAATAACCAACAGATTCATTGTATTATTGATAACATCCACGACGAAAATTATTCCAGCAGTATTAATCGTAATCTAATTGAAGATAAGGGCAATGTCAGTGAGAAGAGATAGTGATGATGTAATGTCGAAAATCTACATTCTACCGCAGAATATCTAGACTAGTCAGTGTTAACGAATGGGAGATGAACTGTTTATATTCGCCACGAAATGTTAGTAGTAATCACATCGGCGATGCTGGAAAGAGAGGTCTGGTGATATTTAACATGCGTAAGTTAGTCTGAGAATTATGCAGTGCATGACGAGGTGTCAGATGATGTAATCAATTTCCTCATCTCTCTGCAGCATAATCATGTTAGCTGGTTGGCTCGGGGGTTTTAAGCGATAATTGTGATGCTGGTGAGAGAGCACTGATTTCCTACTGTGATGGGTAATATTTGTAGAAGAAAAGTGTATCCGTCTAGTTGTTCTGGAGGGGTGATGTCATAATGTATGAAGTGGATTGATCTCCCGTAGAAAATAATGTAGATCAGTGAACACTGGTGAGTTTTGGTACTTTAGGTCAACTTATCTATCAGCGATTCGTCGATTTTAGGAACGTAGTGGGGAATGGCTACTATGGTCGATTCTAACCTAGTGGATTTAAATCTCCTATGCGACAATGAAGATTGGTCAAAGTTGCAGATACTTGGATAGTTACTTCCCTCGGAACATTTGTATATGATCAACTATATGGATTTATGCGACAGTTTAATGCTCGTCTCGGCCATATTGGAAATTTCATCTCTCGTTCCCGTTACGTCATTAGTGTCGATTCTCAATGGATTTAATTCAAAACTCAACCAATCTGAAGGAGTAACCTCGATACGTGTATCGGGAATCACTGGACTTATAGCAAATCATGAAAATCTCCTACTGGTCTTTCTTGTAGGTATTATGCTTTGTTGTAGAGCGGAATAAAAATTGCCGACACTTTTAGCATTGAACTTAATTGTCTATGTAATTATTTGTTCACTTAGCCCTTTTGCACCTATGCCTATCCCTGATGCCCAGTGTTGGTTTATTATTTCATTCGAGTTTCAAAAATATTTCACCTAGATCATCCTGTGATCTTTCCTAGTATCCCATTATCTAAATAACGCCCTTCCCGTGACTTTATATCCTACTCGCCCCGGCCACTTTTCAGTAGCCGCTACGAGTTATGCAACGATGCCCTGCGTTGAGGTCCTGTGCAATTGCCAGACCCTACTGCGGACTACCGAGGTGTCAACGAGGCGCGACCCACGAGCTCAACTAGGGAACTTAATCCACCAGTCGGTACGAGATCTGTCCCATTGACGACTATTGATATACTTGTAATATATAAAATTTTATGGACTCGAATATGTATAGATAATAATATATTATTAACATATAACAGCATTAACATGTAATTAGATTAAATTAGAGACATTATAAACAATCAACATTACATTAAAATTTAAAATTAAATAACATATTAACATTCAAAAAATAATACAACAAAGATCCTTACGTTTGATAATTTTCGTAAACTTGAAATGTTGAAATTTAAAGCATAAGTTAAAATAATGAAATTTGTCACTGTATATATACCGTTTTTGTGCCTGTGTGCGAACAATGAGCGATTTTTCGCGATTTTTAGGGCTTTTTAATTATTTTATTAATCTTAAATTATTTTTATTATTTTTTCTAAATTTTTCTTGATTTTTTGATATATAATTACTTTATGGTTGAATTTTATTTTTTATTATTATTTTTCTTATGATATTATTTTTAGCCCTTATTATTTGTTTTCTGGTCGCCACTTCTGCCTGTGTTTTTTCTAAACCTTATTTTGCAAGGTTTTGGCAGTTTATTTTATTTTTCGTATGTTTCTGTATGCGGCTGTATCCTTTTTATGATTTTATTTAATTATTTGTTTTTATTTAATTTTGGTATATTTTTAATTTGTTTTAATTAATATGTTTTTATTAATTTTTAGTATCTTCTTGTGGTGCGTGCTTATGTTCAGTGACTTGTTTCATTATTTTTATTTTTTGTTTTAATTTTTATTCTCATTTTTTTTGTTTAAATTGTGGCTATGAGCCCAACACCTCCATTCTTTGATAAACCACCTTCGCCCTTTTTGGTTCTATCAAGTGCCCTTGATATGCTGGATCTCTCGGGTGAGTTAGAATAGCTGTTGATGTAAGTCCAGGTTGGTTGCATGGGCCTTATCTAATTCTCTTTGTAAAACGGGGAATTGTTGAAAATTCATTTCTGAAATAAGATGAGGTGTCATAATATGTATCTTTAAATAAAACAATTAATCGTTTACCAAGAAGGGTCTCTGGACCATCACTTATTAATTAACTTCTGGGGAACTATTCAATTAAATCAATAATGAATCGTAAAAAATTTAGTAAAACGACTGAAAACGTGAAAAACGAACTCATTTATTTAAATTATCTCATGAAATTTCATGCACACTTAGAATGTTTTTGTCGCTCTATCTTCTTCTCTTGAGATTCCGCTCTCTCGCATAGGAGTGTTCGCGCTGGGGTTCGGCGATATCATTTTCATTCCTCATCTCCTTTGGTAGGATGTGCCGAGGAACTGCCACGCGCATCTCGGACATTCGTCTCTGGAGTCTGGGTCGTCTAATTCGAATGAGACATTATATTACATGGCATACCCGTCAGTACTGGGTATCCTGCCCGCCGCAATGTCCTTGTTCACTTTCCGGAGATATTGTCTTGCTTGCTCTACCTGTCTATTCGTTTAGACTTGGTGACGTTCGAGGCGTGCCAGCAGATACTCTGCCTGCCCTCGCATTTATCTCGCCGGATTCCTTCCGGACTCCATTTTTATTGCGACATACGGGAGATCCACTTCATCGGAGTCGCCTTGGGTGCCGCCTCGGGTTTCGCGGACCGGGGATATAGAAAATCCCGCGTCCCACATCACCTGCCTACATCTGGCAGCCGAGTGAGCGGGGAACCGAGCTATGACTCTGGATGCATCGATCCATGAGTAACCTGAAAATAAAAGCAACATTAATTACATATCATTATCCGTCAGGATTGTTCGTTTGCCTAAGGGGGTTTCAGGGTTGAATAGGTGAATGTGTCTTGTACGTGCCATTATGTGTCGGGGTCAATTCATGGGTCTGTTTTCGTAAGGTCGTCCTAATTTTTTCGACTCGTTGGCAGTCGTTCAGAGTCCTTTACCCCCTCACGTCATCGATGGATTCACAGAATTACCTTGATAATTATCAAAATTTTTTAACGGAGATGTGGTTGGACGATTCGACTTCGTGGTGGTTTAGTAGTCTCGTGAGTCTCAAACATTTATTAATAAGTCTCAAGAATCTATCTGACTAAATCCGATCTTTCTCCCAGAATTCTGATCACTTATTAGATGCATAATTTTAAACTAGTATTATGGATTTCATCCGAAACCGAAAATTAGCAACTAAATATTCTATGAGTATTATTAATCCACCTCGTACTCTCTTTGAAGTTGACCTATTTATAGTTATCAGTAATCATTTGCCTAATTGAAATTTGAAACGAGAGTTTAAGTTCTTCCTTCCATGTTGATAATGTGACTTCAAATTGTTCTTTTAATAAAATTTAAGTTTATTCTTACGTTATCGAAACTTGGTGTCGATTATTAAAGATCGAATCTGCTTTTAACCAACCAATAATTAATATCCATTAATAAAACCGAATCTATTTTCACCCTAATAATTCTACTTTCATACCAAAAATAATTAGTAATCCTTAATCAAATCAAATTTACTTTTATATTTTTAATAATAAGCAAATCATTGATAAAATCAAATCTATTTTTAGGTTAATAACAATTGGTAACTCTCAATCAAATCTACGTTTATGTTAGTAGTCGTTAGAAACTATTGATAAAATTGAACCTATTTTTATGTTAATAATATTTAATAACTATTAGAAAAAATCAAATTTACTTTTATGTGAATAACACTTGCTAACTGGCAAGTTTATTTCTATGTTGTAATAATTAATAACTATTGGAAAGATCAATTTTACTTTTACGTTATAATAATTGATGATTATTAAAGGTGCTTTTATGTTAAAAAATCCAATTTACTCCTATGTTATAAGGATCGATAATTATTAAATTTACTTTTACGTTATAATCCTTGGCAATTATTATGCTTACTTTTATATTATAGTAAGTATTAAATTTATTTTTATTTTATATTGAATAAGAACTATTAATAAATTAGATTTACTTTTATGTCATAGTAATTGATAACTATTAAATTTACTCCTATGATATTGAGCGTTAGTAACTATTAATTCTGTTTTTATATTCATAGTATTTGATAATTATTCAAAAAAATCAAATTTACTTTTAAGTTAATAATACTTACTATTTATTTAGTTAATGATAATTTTTACATGTAGGCAATTTAACTAACGATTTAAGGAAAAAATAAAAGTGACCATACATTATCTGGGGTTCAATATATATCTATTAATCATTTGTATAGATTAGTTACATGTACTCGTCCATTGGGTCATAAAACCGCGGATCTCGAGTTCGGATCCAAATATGCTCAATACCATCGATGACTCGTGAGAAAGGACTATGATCACTGCCAACTACTCTGCATGGGTTCATCGTCGTTTACGTCACGGTTGGTGACTTAAATATGGATCGGCTGGTGAGTCCACCACTGGTTCGCATTGTATGCTTATTACTTGCATGGCGATAAAAATGTGCATCAAAGAAAAAAAAATCATTGGAGCGAGTAATTAATTTATTAATTTTTATCAAAGATTTCTTTTGGGTCCTGGTTTGGTTAGGAGTTGGGCTAAGATGGATCCAGAAGTAGAATCGTTTGCCTAAGGTTGCATGGGGATAGTCGTATTTGTGACATTAAATTCTGAGCGTCCGTGGCGGTTCTTTGGAGGTCGATTATCATTTCCAGACATGTTACTAATAATTCGAAATGGATAATTTCTTGCCGACGACGAGTTTTATATCAGGTGTGTCCACTAGTGTAGAGATTTGTGAACCGCGCACACTCTCTCTTTAGGCGTTGGTTCACTCCTCGCCACGGCATTGAGAATCGGAACACGCTACGTATTGATTTGGCGAATTAGTTCATCATGACCTTTCACGAAATGTCATGTTCTCTCATTTCTCGGTGGTTGTATTTATAATTTCGGATTTTAGTTTATTCATGATAATTCGCTGCTGACAAGACAATCTATACGGCAAGTTATTTTTGTACCTTCTATCTATGAGTTTAATCATTCTTAGATGATGATATTGAAGCCAGAAATTCTCAACGGGTTGTTTATATTCGGAAAGGAATGTTACCAAAATCAGATGATTGCGTCAAATATTTTCTATGATGTTTTATCGGGGAAATTCTCGTCACTGTTATTACCAAATCATTCTATTAACTGTCTCAGGGTAAACCGATTGTGATCAGGAACATTTCACCTCACTTTGATCAGTAAATTTATGTGTGATATTTTATTGTATTAGTGTTTTTCGTTCTTATTTTAAAAATTAGCTTTATGTGAAAGTTTCTTTCAATTATTTATTTAACTAAATTATTATGGATTAGTTTGGGCGATGGGTGAAAGTTATGTGACTTTGCATTCTATTTTTGTAGTGTCGTTGAGTCAAAAATCGATTTATTTTATTGTGGGATTCGGTTAGTTATTTAAATGCTCCATTTTATTATGAATTAATTTATCTGAATTGGTGTTTTCTTTTTGATAGTCTGTGTATTTTATAGAATTTGTTTTCGCCTAATGGATGGTAAACTTTGTGGTGCTCGTTATAATTTTGGAGAATTATTTTTAAATCTAATTTATTCGATTATTATTCTTATATAGACTATTTGCATTTTATCCTATGAATCCTATTACTTTTTGGTCTGAGTTAACAAAAACCTTTCTATTTCGATATTTTGGTTCAACAAATTCACTTGTGAACTGTAGGGGTTTTAAAACGTATTTTTATCGGATTATCTCGAGGTCAAATTTATTTAACTGCTAATTTGCAACATTCCATATTTTGGTCAGTATAATTTTTGGGATTTTAACATTACGAGTCGTCTATGTATTCTAATAGTATTTACGGATTTAGTAAGACTTCCTTATGTTTGGAGCGTAGCACTTTAATTCATTGATAATTTTGTTGATATTTCGAATTGCATTAACGGGTTCTTCAGTGCTTTGACACGTCTATTTACATTGTTACACGTCATTTTAAATTAACAATTTTCCTTTTGCTAAACTTTTCTAGTTTTCTGGTATCGCGTTTAATTAACAATGTCTTAATATTTTCATTAAACTTCGTTATGGTTCGAGCATAGCAACGATTTTAAAATTCAAGACGGCAATCGTAGAGTAAAAGCAAGTTTTTTTCTCTACGAGACTAATTATGAATTAACGTATGCTACTGAATGCATTATTGACTACTTCCCCTTTATTTTGATATTTATTCAGCTCCGTCACTAGCTCTCTTATTAAGAATTTTTACGTTATACAGTTGATCTGAGCATGGCTTAACTGCTCCTGTGATAATTAGCTCTTTGAGTTTGTGTATTTTAGTAATTTTAAAAAACTTTGCCTTAATAGCCAGACATTGCAGATTCAACTACTCACCACAACTTCTGGTACTAATTTTCTCTCGTTTTACTTGGCCAAGTTAATGCAAAGGACTTCAAAAAATCTCACAACTAAAAGCTTAAATGAAATATATAATTATCATTTGGAAACACTTTTACAGTGTTGGCTAAAGACAGAGAACGAGAGGAATGGTTTAAATCAATTGGAAGCATGGCACGAAAAACAAGCGCACCCAGTGAACTTAACACTATGCATAACCATCAAATGAAATACTAAAAATCATAAGGAAACTCATATAAACGATACAAATAACATTAAAATAATTAAAATAAAAACATAAATCAAGAAGTTCAGCAAGATATTAAACACAAGCATAACCAAACTGAGCGAGGTGATTCGCGACACCCTTGGCGCTGACCAACTTTGTATGGACAATGATGTTGACAATATAATGATCGGTGACTTTATGAATTGTTGCATTGTGGATCAAAACCTTCATGATAATTGAAAATAGCTTGTGCTAATATTATAAAATGGGGATAAAACAAAATCATATATATGACTTTAAAATTATCATTACTGACACAACAGTCCTATTATATTTTTCTTTTTAAGAGCCAGCTCATTCTTAACACAAATCTCAGCTTTGACACGTTTTGGCCCGCATTGCCATAAGTGGATGAAAGAGTAATTGTTTGTGGCTCAAAAAATGAACAAACATGAAATGGGAAATAACATAACTGGAGAAGAACGATTAGCTAATTAGTATTTTACATTACTCTTCAAACACTATGAATGGGAAAAATTCCTCTGAAACTATATAACTACATTGCTCGAATATTATTATTATTTAGGAAAATTCTCCACATATATTGGATTGGAAAGTTGTTTTTGTTTAAATAACACAACTTGAAACGATTTATGAATAAAGTTATATATTCTTCTAATAATAATCAATAAATTAAATACAAGTCATTAATTATGAAATTAATAGAAATTCGAAAATGAAAATTTATCTGAACTAGATTACAAAATTCCATTTGATAAATCACTTTTTTAATAAAAATGTATTTTAATATTGCAGGAAATTCAAAAGTTCATTTTCACCTCCCTAAACAATTGCTGTTGTCCCTAGAAATAATTGATTGGTTAAAAATATTTAAATTCTGAGCTTTCGTTTTCATGAGCAACAATTGATCTTCTATTTCTCCAGGAAGTGGTCTTTTATTGGGATCTTGGTGCCAACACCGGGAAATCAGATCCCAGCATTCCTGATCAATTTTCGGAGGTCTTTCTGGTCTGAGTCCTAACAAAGGAATAAATATGATATTCTATCAAGTTAAATAAATTTCTCAAGCTCTTTATAAACTTCAATATTTTTCGAAAAACTGATGAAATTTTTTGAAAATGATGTAAATTAATATTTATAATTTATTACAGGTTTTTTCACTTTTTAACGTTATAACTTCTCAGAAAGAGAATTTAATCTAGTCTCTCTCATGTGTTTCTTGACTAGTCTTAATTTGTAGAAACAATCAAATATGATTTATATTAAAATTTAGTAACAAGAAAAAAAAGAAATTAAAGTTATAGTCTTATGCACGATTGATGTTGATGGTATGATTGTGGCTTTTTATGAAAAAGCTCGTAGTCTAATTTTGTAAAACATTGTAATAATTAGTAAAATCTCTTATTTTTTCCTTTGATAGGTTTTCTTTTTTAGATGATATTTTCTTTTTTTCGTTACAACAAAAGATCAATATTTTCAATTCTACTCAACACAAATTTTTGTCATTGTTTTAGTGAAAATTTGATAATAAAAATAACACTTGATAGAGGCAATTGTGTTGAAAAATTAAATTTTTTGATCTTTTGGTAGCTTTGGTGTTTATAACATCTATTAATAACAGTCTAAAATAATTTATTTCGCAAAAATTAAAAACTGATCTTTTTTATAAACTGTAAATATTGATATTTTCGGATTTCATTCTTCATACATTCCATTCACATAAACATACTAAATTTATAAAACATTTAACATTTATAATTTATACATTTAATGTGTTAATTTTAAAATATTATTTTAATTATATTTTATATGATTAATTTTTACAGTTGTTATTTAATTTTTTAAACATATAATTACACTAGGGTTTCTGGTACTGTTTAAACAGTAACATTAAAACAGCTGTTTTTTTAAAAAAAAATTTTTAAAACTTTTTTGTTTTGTTTAAAATTTTAATGAAAAATTAACTTTCTTAAGTTACAATAAAAAAAACTTTACAGCATTCATAACTTTTTGTTTCAAATATCGTGCATCATTTATTAAAAAAATCTTGAAATATTTTATGACGTATTTAATTTCTGCAAGGTTCAAAGAATATTTTAAAATTAAATATTTTTTATCGATTAGGGATAAAAGAAGCAAGTTTTTCAAAATCATTCTTTAGAATTTGGACCAATTTTATATCGTCCATAGCAATGACTACAGTTTGGGATTATTACATTAAGCGGAAAAATCTACTAACAAAAGAGCTGGAAGTCCAGTGCTCTCGGCGCAACAAAATTATTAAGTACTCCGGAAATTCGAGTACAAAATTAAAAAATCATTTAAAGACTAATGAAATCAATTTAGATGCGCCAAAAGATCTACCTCAACCCTAGCCAGAAGAACTTCCTGAGAAGAGACAGAAAACGATCACGGATTTTTTCAGACGTAAAAACTTGAAAGAGATCGTTTCAGATATGGCTATTGACGGAATTTTTATAAGAGCAATAACAAGAAATAGTTACATCCGGCAGTCTTTGTTACGAGACGGTTTTAAAATGCCTGCTAATGAGTCCGATGCGATGAAGCTTATTCACGATGATTTTGAAGAAAAAAAGACAATTAATGATCAAAGAAATTAAAATGAAGATTGCAACCGGTAATCAATTTAGCATGAGTGTTGGTGAGGTTACTACTGTAAGAGGCCGTCGATATTTTGGTCTTAATATTCATGAAAAGTTAGAAAACATAACTTATAAAACAGGATTGATACGCATTCTCAGAAAATGCGCAGAAATTGATATAGTTGAAATTATTCAGAAACACTTGGAGGTTTTCGGATTGACAATGACAAAAGATCTGATGGGTTCTACTCAAGACCGATCAGCAGTAAACAAAAAAATTATTCGACATCTTGACATCGTTATTTAGTCTTAAACGTCTTATAAAAGTTAAAATTTATAAAAAACATAGTGAATAATTATATTTTGAAAAGAATAAGGAAGATAAGTGAAATCATAAATAATAGATCAAAGTTAAAAGGATAAAAAATGTAATAAAAAATCTAAAAATTCATCCTAGAAGACAGGGGTATCCAAATTATGGCCCACGAAAACAATATGGAAAATAACATAAAAAGAAAGCAAGTTTCGTCGTTTTTTGATTGCAGTGTATGAATTTGCTTGGCAGATGTTTCACATCTCAACTGCCCTGTATTCATTAGAGGTGTAAATGAAGACATTAATATAACACAAGAGCTAGCTTCCCTACATAACATATTTGGTATTGTTAACGGAGAGAATATATTCAAAGAGTTGAAAAAAACGTTTGGTGATTATAACCTTGACTGGACTAAACTAAGTTGCTTGACTGTTGATGGAGGAAAAACATATGCGGAATAAAAAAGAGTTGATTGGACAAATGAAGCAGATGTGTAATGGAAAAAACATTCCACAACCAATGTTCCTGCTCTGTATTATTCAAAATGCAAGCTTTGCGTGCTAAATATCAATGATATTTGCTGTGTATTGAAGATGGTGAATTTAATAAGATCACATGGGCTCAACCATAGACAGTTTAGAGACATGTTGAAAGATATGAACAAAGAATTGAAAGATTTACTACATTACACTGCAGTAAGATGGCTCAGTTATGAGAAAGTTCTGAGCAGAGTATTTAAGTTAAGGAAGGAAATAAGTGACTTCCTGGAAAGTAAAGGCAAGATCTAACCATTACTGTCTGATGAAGAGTGGGTATGAAATAAATCTAATTTCTGATCTATACACCCATTTAAAAGCCTTCAGATCCAAACTTGTCTTGTTTTTGAAATAAATACAAATCAATAATTTGACGAACTTTTAGCAGTGCAAAGTCTTCATGACTGAAACAACTACTGAGTTCTCCATGTCATTTGCATGTGACTTCATCAAAGACCTCCAGCTACAGTTTCAGGAGCGATTTTCCAATTTGGATTCACAGGCTGAATAAGTGAGACTGTTTCAAAACCCATTTGAAAATATGCGATCAGTTGTCAAAACGAATTGCATCTGGAAGTCATTCAGTTGCTAGCAAATGACTTCCATAATGACAAATTCAAAATGTGACTGATGGGTCTTATCAGTTTTTTCCCAAAGAAGACTTTCCTAATGTCAAAAATTTTGCATCAAGGTACCTTTCAATCTTTGGAACAACACACCTGTGTGAACAAACATTTTCAAAAATGAAATAAGTGAAGAACCATTTGAGAACAAACTTGTCTTATGATAATCTAAGGTCGTTGTTAATGTTAGGGACATCAAATCTAAACCAAGAAATTTCTGCTATTTTGGCACCCAGGAAATAATTTCACCATTCTTACTAATATAGGTGTTTATGTGTCATTGTGTTATTAGTCTTAGAGCGGGCGCACAGCCGTAAAATTTACGTTGAACTTATTAATAAAATACACGCCCGCTCAAAGGTTAAGCTCAAATACATTTTTTTTAATTATTAATAATTACCAAACTCTATGTTATCATAAAATAGTGAATATTTGTTGCAAACTGTATGACGTAAAGTTTATGACGCTCGTTTTAAATCAAAGGTTAGATAATAACAATAAATAAATAGTTAAAAAACAATCTATTTTTGATTCTTTTTTATTTGAACTTCGAGTATCATTGTGGGGCTTGGCTATTAATATTTTCATATATGTAGCCAGCCCCTGAACTGCCGGGGCTAACCGGCCCTCAGAATGAAATGTTTGGAGAGCATAAAATATTTGAACACTTTTTAATATACGGTACATATCTATTTCTTCTTATTTTTTAAAAATAAAAATAAAATATTTCAGTACAAAATTGGAAAACATTCAAAGTACGAAGAGAAGATTTAATAAAGTACACTAAGGCGTATCATTGTGGGGCTTGATTATTAATAGTTTTTTTACTTAAACAGATTTTAAAAGAATGCAATTTTCAATGGCGACTAATGAAATTTTGAGTCCTTCTACTAAGAATTATAAGGCACCTAAAAATTGTTTTCAGAATTTTTATTTACAAAAAAAATATTAAAATTAAAAAATTAAGAGTTTTTCGAACTACATTAATTTAAACAAAATGATTTATTTATTATATTCACGGACCCATTTATTCTGCTTACCTACTTGTGTAAAGCACCGTTTGCTCAATGGATAAGGCAAATGTGACAATATCGGAAAACGGTAAATATATTTTAATTAAAATTAAAGTTAATATTAAAACAAACCTTTTTTAACCGCTTCAAATAAGCTTTCTTTATTTGTAAATCTGTCAAAATTGGTTGGAACCTTTACCTTATTACTGCAAACATACCAGAAAAGTATTCCAAAAGCATAAATGTCAACAGAAAAATTATATTCTTGATTAAACAATTCAGGAGCCATGTGGATGGGTGTACCTTTTTGGTTAAAATAACAATGTTTATTTCCTTTAAATTCAAATTTTACCAACTAGACTTCCGCTTAGCATTGCGCAAGGTTTACAGAATCCAAGGTCTGTGAGTTTTCCTCTATTATTATAATCAAGAAGAACATTTTTCAATTTGATATCTCTATGGATCAGTCCTTGACTGTGTAAAAACCGAATGCCTTCAATCACATCTAGAGACACTTGCAACCTTGTTACCCAATCAAGTCCTTGCTTTAAAGCTGCGTAAAAGTCCCTTGCCATTCTATCCATAATAAAAAGAATGGCTGGGTTGCTGCCATAAGAATAATTGTAATCAACAACTGAACCATGTATAGTAGCTATTCTGTCGTGTTCTGACATTTGTCTAAAAAGCAAGAACAGTATAATTTTATAATATAAAAAAGAACACTTTTTAAAAAAATTATTTTTATAAAATATGTATTTTATCAAAAATTAAAACTGTTAAAATAATTACGGTAAAATTTCTGTTGTCTGAATATCTTATCGAATACCCTTTAATAGTAGGAAACCCTGTGCAACTGAAATTCATCTACTCTTTAAAACAGGAGTTCTCAAGACTTCATTTCTTGCGACACGCTTAAAAATTCCTTTTAACATCTTCGACGTTAAAAAGATACATGTAAAATTTAATTAATTATATTTTAAAAATTAATAAAATTTTAAATCAAAGAGATTTATTGACGATATTTTTTGATCACAAGCTTTCAAAACATGGTATTATTTTAGAAAGACTAACGCGCATTTCTATGTCTAGATCTTTAAGATTTGATCTATTCATTGTTTTGATGTTTTTCAAGATATATTATTCAATTTCAACAAATAACAATTAAATTTAAAATTTATTAATATTGTTTATCAACAAATAACTTTACATCCAACATCAAATATCAATAAAATTCAAAATATTTCACGACATATCAAACAATTTCTGCGTACACTAATATGTCGTACGACACGATTTGAGAACCCATGCTATAAACCCTTAAATTCAGTGTTTCCCAGCATTTTTTTTACAAAATATACATTTTGCATTCCCTAGAAGTATAATTACTTTACACACAGCACTGCTGTATATTGTAAGCATGTCTTAAAGTTAAAATTTATGTCTTAAGTTAAAATTTAATATTTTCTGATTTCATAATATAATTTGATTCATAGTCAAATTTGGTAGAAAATATTATGTCACTTATAAAGAAATTAGATGTGAAAAACAAAAAAAGTCCTTATATTAAAATTTAATGATATTATATATTAAAGAATAACAACACCAATGGTACCAATTAATTCTTTCAGTTGACAGTTATCAAAAACTTGAAAAACGGAGATGACGGGCAGTTATTCCAATGTATGTGCTATTACACCCATGACATAAATTTACCTTAAATAAACAAATTAATGAGTTGATATAATTTATTATTTTGTTGACCCAACTATTTTTTTCAAATATAAATATTTAAAATGCGTTTATTATTTTCGGTTTCCAAGACAAAATGGTATCAATCAAAATGTACAAATCTGCTACAAATACAGTTAGAGAATACGTTGCATCAAAAGTCAATTCAGCTATTTTTATTTTATTTTATTTTATACATTTTTGCGACAAGTTGTTTTTTACAACAAAAAATGATTCTAAAGTAGTGGAAATTTACAGAAAAGAATATAAAGTATTATTATTTTATAATTACTTGCAATAAAAGAATTCCATTGCTAGATCGCACCAATGTTTTTCATCGGGGGGAACAACGCTTTTTACTGCCATCTGATTGTATGCTCCCCAGGTATTACAAGCATAAACCACTCCATATTGACCCCTTCCGATTTCTCTATTTAATTTTGGAACTCCAAACAAAACATTATCCCTCAAAGACATTCCTTCAAGATAGAGTCTTGCCAACTTTGGCGTATACAATCTTTTAATTCGATCTTGCATTTCTGCGTGTTTATTCTGACGAACTTCAACGCGATTCTCTAAGCGTTTGATGCTCTAGAATGAAAAGGTTAATATTACAAAATAATTATAGTCAATTTAATAATATTAACACTAGAGCAAACCAGACTGCATTTAATGGTGTCGCGTCATTGCAACTAAAACTTTACAACAAATACAATACAAGAAATTAAAATTTTTAAGTCCATCTATGAAACGCCATATTGAAGAATGATAAACGCTCAACAATTATGAGAATGAACGGTGCCAATGCGATTTGTACGCGATAGGCCTTCGATAACCGCATCATAGCAATTCCACATGCTTAGTGGAAATAACGGTGGTCTTCTTGTATTTACGGTTTTAGGACGACCAATCTATGTATCTTCAAAATAGTTAACTAGAGATAGCATTTCTTTGTGTTGTTGATAAAAGTCGGAATCCATTAGAATTTCCAAACAACGAAGTACATCATGTGTAGGAACATAAGTCAATGATGAAATTGTCAAATCTTTAGAGGAAAATTCAGGTTATCTTCTTGTACATAAGCCTGTTTAATATCGGGTATGCTTTGTATTTTTTGATATATACACTGAGAGAAGTGTCACAAACAAGGACAAATTAAAACTTAATTTTTGAATGCCTTTCCAATAAATCCAAAATGTGTTAAGTTTAAAACCTGACAGGTATGCGGCAGTGAAAACCACTCACAGCCAGTTTTTGAAATAATTTTATGCTTTATTTTAACTTTTTTGGCTTATTGAACTTATTGTATTATTTGTCGAATAATTAAAAAAAAATTTTAAATCTATTAATTGTAATTTTTGTCGTTGTAAAGTGCATTCGTTGTAAAGCGTATTGTTGTGCAACTTTCGTTGAAATGTCATGGAACCGCATTTAAGAAATACATATTTCTACTAAAGCTGTCAAAATGGTTTATTATAAAATAATACTCGTGCAAAAAAAGGTCAGTTTAACATAATATCTTTGCACAAAAATAATTTTCACATGCGACAAATAACATTTCTCTTATTTTTGTATTATTCTATTTGATATTTACATATTTTAGAAATTTTTTACATACATTTTTTACATGTATGTTCCTATATCTTATTTAATTGTTTTTGTCATACTTTTGAAATTAAAAGGTCTGAATATTACTTTGTGTAACCGTGTGTCCATATATTTGAAATATAAATTTTCCCTTTGTATCCTTTCCTGTTATTTGTACTGATATTTGGCGAATGGATACCTTTTCTAATTAAAAGGTTTAAATTGTATCACTAAATTTGGGCCTAATAAAAATTTGATCAAATTTTAAATAACCTTTATTGAAATAAAGTAGAATTTTTTCATGACTTTCTGAAAGTTACTTTCAAAGTTATGACCAATTTCCATGAATATATTTGCAACAGGAATATAATATTATTTGCAAAGTTATATTTCCACCAATCGGCGTGATCTTAAAATTTAATAGTATTAATTGTGATTTTAATTGTTGTTAAATAATTACTATAGAT
Organism: Schmidtea mediterranea; assembly: GCA_022537955.1. Lineage (NCBI taxonomy): Eukaryota > Metazoa > Platyhelminthes > Tricladida > Dugesiidae > Schmidtea > Schmidtea mediterranea. The sequence continues at coordinate 93,867,284 of CM039679.1, forward strand.
TTTGATTAAAGCTTGATTAATTGTTTATGAATTTTTGAGAATAAAATAAATAGCAAAAAATATATATAAAAAAATCAAAAAAATGTATGGTATTGTTTTCTAAATACCTTTCAACAAAGTAACCAATAACAATCAAATTTAGAATAATAACTATATAGAACTTGGCGAAAACAATAGACTATAACAAATTTCGAATTTCAGACATATACAATTGACACGGTGATTACCGAGTTCAACAAATAATATTGTGGTACAAAAACGCAATGAAATCCAAAAAATATTAATATAAATGGCGCAACATTTTTTTTGGCTTTCGAGAAACGCTAGCAAATGTTAGGTAGTTAATATAAAAAAATTCAATACTATTAAATGAACAATTAACACTGTGCAAAGTCAAGGTCACAGTAATAGAAGGAAAACCTGGTAAACCTAAGGGATAATAAATTCGTAAGAAATTAGTATTTCAATATTAAAGTACCAAAAATAAAGGTTTATATGAAGTAAAAACAAAAACAAATGCTGATTTTGTTTGTGACAACAATGCGAAATTCAAAAATCACGTGATTATAAAAATATGCAAAATATCAAATTTTCACACTGACAGTCAATAAATTCATGTAAAAAATATATAAAATTACTATTATGAAATTTTCATGGGATTGTTTAAGATTCTCCGTAATTTGATTGATAACTTCATGGGTTAGCTTGACTTCTGAAATGCTGTTCAACATGTCTGAGGATGTCCTCATGACCCAATTTGCATCAAGAGTGGATCAGGCTGCCAAGGTAGTCTTGATATTAGCTGAGAAATTAATTTTTTTAATTCAAAGTCACGCGATTTTTATTTACTTGTTTCATTTTTTCAATTAGACTACTCATGAATGTTGAGCTGGTTTTTATCGGTATATGAAGGCCATAGGTAAAATGGAGAATGTTCTTTAAAGCTTCTGTTGCATTTATGTTTTCCTCTTCAAATTTACCCAAACTGTGACTGTTCTTTCGAGAGTGCCTTAAATTTTATATTGTTGAAGTGTTACAATTTGTACTACTTTTGTGAAATATAAAAATGTTTAATAAGATTTTATTAAATCCATCGATTTGGAAAATATTTTTAACACTAGATTTAAGGAAAAAATTGCAAACTTATTTTTACTGAATGCCACAATATAGACGAATGCGGTTTAATGAATTAAAATATACATATATTTTCATATCATTGAATCTAAAAGAAGTCAACATAATTTTCCAAAAAACTTTATAATCATGAAATTAAAAATTCATCAATTTGACGGTTTTTGTAAATTTTATGTTAATAAGTGGTAATATTCATTTTCACCAGTGATCAAAAACAAAAGGTTTTGTTATTAGATTAGAAAAGTTCCATAAAATGTATGATTAGTGTTTAAAATTTTTGATCACTTATTACTCCATAAAAATTTTAAATTTAAAAATAATTTGATGTCTTAATTATTTTTTGCTTAATTTTTTGGATTGTACTTGAATATGTTTTAATACTTTAAGGAATTGTTGTATCATTTTAATATGGTAATATTAATTCAATTATTGTTATGACACAAAGAATTTTTTATTGATTGACTATGAATTAGATGTTATATTGTTATTCACAAATTTTCGGCACAGCCTTATTGTTAATAATGAAATATAAATATAGTTATTATTATCATTGTACTATGAGTACATCAAAAATATTATCTGCTGCAACATTAAAAAAATTACGAAACCAGACTGGAAAATTCTGGAATCACTGCTGTGTTAGCATAACAATCGATAAAGCCAGTGAAGAAGAAACTGCTAGGCATAGTATTAAATACCTTAGGAAGACCTTGATCAAACTGAAATGACATACAATTTGAGATTTCATGATCCGGTCAAATGGCCACTAATATCTGACAAGGTTAAGTGTTTTTAAATAGAACATGGTGCAGAAAAGTAATTATCTGATAGCTATCCGAATATAGTAATTGATGCTAAATCCAGAAATTTCAGTTCATATTGGTTTTTAAAAAAACTGCCTAACAGGGAAAAGGTTTTTTGTAAACAAAGTTTGTAGGATTTCTCAAGACACCATGTGCTGTTTTTCTTGAATGTTGTTTTATGTGGCAAGGAATTAAAAATTTACAGATCCCAAGGCATGATTCTGCAATTAGGATATTTTAGTTCAAAAGTGCCTGAACATGAAAATACCCCTAAACACACAAATATTATATTCACTAGAAAGATTTCGAAACCAGCTTGAAAAACGATAGAAAGGTTGATGATGATTCTCATAAAGGTTTTAAACTCAAAATGGAAGAGTACCAATATATAGTAGTTGAAACTATAATTTCCAGCACTAAAAATACTCGTGACACAAGAGATACTAATGACATAACTGGAGAACCAAGCACCTAAACATATATTACAAGAGTCAAAGCAAAGACCACAATCCAGAAGTATCTATCATCAACAATTAAAAAAACTTACAACGATTATAGAAGAAAAGTTAAAAATGAATTTTTTTCAAGAATTCAGAGTGCAAAAATATTATTTTAATGAGTACCCGACTCTGTTTACACGCCTTTTCACATGATTTTGAAATTACACAGTTCAAAAATGTTTAGGCAGCACTGCGTGCTGCTATAATGTATGAGGTTACAGAGGAATCCCATTATTCGATAATTCTTTAATATATTACATTATTAAAATGTTTAAGTTAATTAAATAATTATTCAACCACTCTCACCTACGTATGTATTTCGTAAAACGTCCATTGACTGTAGAAGCTTTTCTGCTATAGCTGAATTGACTTTTGATGCAACGTATTCTCTAACTGTATTTGTAGCAGATTTGTACATTTTGATTGATACCATTTTGTCTTGGAAACCGAAAATAATAAACGCATTTTAAATATTTATATTTGAAAAAAATAGTTGAGTCAACAAAATAATAAATTATATCAACTCATTAATTTGTTTATTTAAGGTAAATTTACATAAATAAATCATGAAAAACATGCACATGCTGCTGCCCAACATTTAATTATCAACATTATTGTCCAAAGGTGAATGGATCCTTATTTTAACTTGTAAAGAATAACTTGTAAAGAATAAAGTTTAAAAATTAAATATTAATTAGTGACTTTTTCTAACTCTTTAACTGTTTAAGTGGTTATATCGTAAGGTAAGGTAAGGTCGAATATATTTACATATTGAAAATTCTGCTCTATTTAATGATTTGCCTAATATATACGCTTGTGTGATATCGAAATGCAGTTGAGAAATCGATGAATTAAATAAAACAATTAAGAAAAGAAATGAAGTAAGAGAAGAATCGTGTCACTTAAGAGGTTCATATAAAAATAGTATAATCAAAATACTGATTATCTATCAATTCAAGCATTTTCCTGTATATCAATGATAACAAAATAGCAAAAGATATATTTAAATAAAAGCAGTACCAAAAGCTTGTCACATTGTGAGGATATTTATGCATAATTATCAACGGACATAAAATTAAGTTTTAAAATGATTAAAATTAAAAATAAGATTAAAATTGACTTTTGATAAATTAGATAAAATATTTTAAAATATTTGAATATAAATTATTTTACTAATTATTAAATAAAATAAGGACTTTATTATATATTTATTTTTTAAATAAAATAAAATTTTATTATATTTTAATTGTTTAAATTTATATTTTGAATGAAATTAAATTTTAAAATAAAAATAAATGCCATGGTTAATTTTGTTTATATACTCAAAAATATAGAAGATATATTTTTGATTTGAATAAATTTTGAACTTTTAATGACTACAGATTTTGAACGAAACGAAGATGTTTTCACAACATCTAGCAGTCATAATGAAAATAAATTAAATATTAAAAGCTCATAAAAAGAAGTTTTAAAAAATAATAAATTTATTTAATTAAATGTTTATGTTTTGGACAAAATGTAAAAATAAAATAATTAAACAACGAAATAAATTAAACAATAAAATTTTTAGAAAAGTTTAGAAAAAATGCCTATTTAGAAAACCTACATGCGCATAAAATTTAACAGTAAAAAATTAGTTTAAAAATTTTAATCTGAACCTTTTTTCTATTTAAATTAATTTGTAATTTATAATAAAATCAATAGTGCCAGGTAAATCAAAAGTGAAACAAAAATAAAATAAATGTGGTCAAGCAATTTTAGCAAATTTTAGACACTCCCCTCGCCACAAAGAGTTATACCCCTTTCACATATTATTTCATAAAGCTTTGTACCCATCCCTAAAAATATTTTATGTATATTATATCAATGAGTTCGAGTATTATATTAATGTCATAATTATTATATGAAATATGACGCTGTGTAACAAAATGTAAATTATGAAAAATTTAGAACGTGTTGATGTTTGATGTATGGTTATGTGACTAACATTTTTAAAACACCTTTTTTTCTCCTTTTTTCATGACTTATTTTATGGATGGCCTTTAAGATGAAATTAATACAAATAAAAACTGAAGGCAATTGATGTATGTACGTTACTTTGGCCGAATTGCTATAGCTTTCAAAAAACATTTTATTTATTTATTTCAAAGATAGCAATTTCAAAAAAACTTTAATGTCTTTTGAAATTTCAGTCAAAAGTATGTCTATTTTGTTTATGGGTGAAAGATTAAAAGATAAATGAATGAGGAGAGCAAGATGCTACACAAAAATAGACATTTTGAAGGGGGTTAACTTTCAAATAATTGCTTGCATAAGCATATTTGGACTTATTTATAAAAAGAGGTTCCTTCGAGGCAGAGATTTCAACCCCATTTGAAAAGGTTATGTCAAAATGGAACTCATGAGCAAATTGTTAACCATTCTTAAGTAACAACAATTTTGATTTGACCATGAAAGAACAGTGACCAAGAGATTAAGAAAGTGTTATGAAAGAAGCGCCACTGGAATAAAATTAGCCATAGCAACTTTTTCTATATAAATTAAAGAAAAGTCACGATTGCTTTTAATTTCCAATATATGCAATTTTAATAAAATTAATTAAAAATAATCTGGAACCAAATAAATTAATTTCATTAAAAATAATTTCTCTTAGTGAAAAATTCACAATTCTTATTTTGAAGGTTTGAGTAATAATTTTTAATATAGAAACATTTGCAAAAAACAAAATATTTTAAAAAAATAGTTTATAATTATTGAAATTTATTTATTATTGAAACTAATTTATTTGAGAATTTATATTGTTGTGCCATAAATTGTTTACGCCATTATTTCATAAATAAATTAAATTACGCATGGATTTTAATGGCTTGGCTGAAGATGATAACATTGTACTTTTGCTATATATTTTTATTTTTTTTTATTTTTTTTTAATTTTCAAGATTTTTATTTTGGTAATTCTAACAGTTCAAAATACAAAAAAAAGTGATTTTTTTCACAAAAAAAAAATTATACAACAAAACCAATTAAATAGTATATAATTGAAATTAGCATAGAATCTGAAAAATTATCGAAAGAAACATATTTTATTCTTCATAAAGTTTATAATGAGTAAAATATATTAATAAATAGATTGAAAGATAAATAAAAGTTAGATGAATTCAAACAAAAGCATTTATTTTGAGAAAATAATTTTTTTTAAGAAATGAAAAATTTGACCAAATATTCACTTTGGTCAGTTAACTATTGTGATTTTTTAAAATAGGATTTATTTGAAACTGGTTACAAATAAAAAAAGAAATAAAATTAATTAAATGAGCAACGTATTTGAAAGCTTAAGAAAAGATTAAGGAATTTCGTGTAGAAGTTAAGGTGAAAATTGTGATTAATTTTTGTAGGGCTGAGAGTAGCGTAAATTTAATGAGTCAAAATTCGAGAGGTCACACAAGTTTTCAATATATTTTTAACGATATAATTTAAATAATATAATTGTTCTATGATAATTAAATCAATTTTTATCCAATAAAACCTATTGATATAGCAGAAAATTAATTAAAATATTAGCTAATTGAACTCATTAAGGAAAACTGAAACATTTCGGAGGGGATAAAGGAAGCTGGTCAATGCTAAAATAAATGCGGAAAAGTTAATATTTACTTAATCGGGAATTCCTTGGTTTTATAACATAAAAATTAAAAACTATTAAATAATAAATGTATTTTTTTACATCATTAATCACTGCGATTCGAAAAACAGAGATTATCGTTTAACAACGATTAGAATATTAAATATTAAAATCACAATCCCCTAAAATAAGCGTTCAATCAGCAACAAATTTATTGATATTATTTAATTAAATCATTAAATCATAATTATTACATAATTATTGTTTCCGTATATAACATTTAACAAAGATTATGATGGCAGACTGAAGATGAGGATAATTTCCTCGAAATATATTTCTTTTATATCGCGTTTTCGAGTGTTTATTAATAATGGGCCATCATTTATATATATATATATATATATATATATATATATATATATATATATATTAAAGAGAGAGAGAGGTAGGGAGAGAGACCTTATTGCTATAAAAGCGGTTAAAATCCTAATAATTATAATTATATGGTGGTATGACATCAAATTTAAAACTTACTCTCTAAGTCAATTTCAACTGCGGCTGCATCCGGAAGAGTTTGTTTCATGATATTAAGAATCTCTCCGATAAGTGAACAGATTTCTTCATGTTTTTCCGTACTTCTTGAAATAAGGGAGTTGTAAAGTAGAAGTTCTTGTTGTTTTGCAAATTCTACTTTTTTCGGGGTGATGACACTACTATATGACAAATCATATACCTGTATAATAAGTATTATGAAATGACTTTGTGAAAACGTATTTTGATTACAAAAACGATACAAATAATAATACACTTGAAATTGTATGATTTCCCTAACATTCTCTATGTGTACAAATATACATACTCATACAAAATTAATACTTACAGGGTGAAAAAACGTCTCTCAAAATTAAAAACCTATACGAACGAAACAATTTATTTATAATAATATGTTGAGCATAGGTGCTCAACATTTTTTGGATAATTACCTTTTTTAAAAGAAACAAAATTAAAACACCCATCAATCATAATAGTTATTCCAAAAAAATTAAAAAAATGTTAATATTTTGTTATTTATGTATATTTTATCAATTCATTTATTAAGAGTTTAAAAGTTTAGATTTAGTTAAATAACTAAAGTGTTTATTCGTGAAAACAGTAATTTCGAAATGTTTTATTATTATTTTATTAAATGAAAGCCTCCATTGTACCCTGGGTGACGGCACCGCTCCAATTGGGAACATATTGATATACAGATTAGCATTTATACTAACACGGTTAATTCTGTTCTACATGATTTCCTTCATTTTTCAGCCGGTTTATTTGTTCCTCATGATTTTTGAATACAACTTTTAACATTTGAAGTGCAATGAACCTAAAGAGGTCTTTAATATTTTGCTACAAAGCTGGATTGTCAGCTGGTTGCGTAGCATAAACTCTCCTTTAAAGAATTTCTATAGGAAGTAGTCAAATAATGTGACATCTGAAGATCGATGCCAAAGCATAATCGGAAAATCAAGTCTCATCTCCTTATGGGGAAATTTATCATTTAGCCAGATATTACAGTAAACGTGGTAGAGCACCATCCTGATTGGATATTATGATTTGTTTTTCGTGACTGCTGAGGGAAGCATAAAATAACTAGTGTATCATTTTTTGGTGAATTTAAACCTTTGTCAGTGAACCTTTCAGTATTAGGAGATACCTAGTATAGGTGTTGTGCCTGTAGACATTGACATTCATTTGAAAGTGGACTTATCTCAAAATGCCAACTTTTCCAAATTCTGGTGATTGTTAACAATTTTTTATAGTCTTTTGATGGTCTTCCTCATTAAGAAACTACACAATGTGTATTTCGAAGTCGTGAAATTTTGTACACTGTAAGTATATCTTGACTAATTCAAATTCCTAAGCACGCTATCTTAACAAATGAAAATTCTATTTAACCACTTCCGAAAAAATACCAATTTCAATTTTTCGGATGTGTCCTTTTTTAAATAATATTGTCACTAGGCGCATCAACATTCTTGTCATGTTTAATTTTAAATTTTCGTTGTACAAGTATAGTACTTCTCATCGTTATAAACGATACTGTACATTTCACTCTCTGTTGAGCAATAAACGTTAGATTTATTCTGAAATATCAATGTATTTAAATTTTATAATGTTATAACCTGTCCGTTTAATATTTGCTTATTTGTATTCAGAAATAAATTTTTTTCGAAATTTTAATATTCTTAATACGATTATCAATACTTATAGCTACATATTTGTTAATGCGTCATTGGCGTTAATTCAATCTTTATGCTCGGATTATGACAGGCAATATCCCGATGAAATTCGTTACAAAAGAAATATCCATAAATTTTTGAAAATATGCAGAGGTTAAAAATTGGCGCGATAGAGATTGTTTTGTATGTAAAATTTTACCATCGTACAAATTTTTACTACGAGTTATGGAAAAATTCGAGCTATGGAAGGTAATTTATTTGCAAAATGCCATCTAAACGTATGAATTTTAAAAAAAATTCAAGTTATAGAAAAGTAGGAGTTATAGAAATTTGATTTAGGGAGTTTGACTGTAGTTTGATTATGCAAAATTGCAATAAGTAAAATGTCGTTTTCTTTTAATAATTTTTAATAACAATTAAAAAATTTTTTAATATAAAATTTATTTTTAAATAAAATATAATTTTATAAGTTCATTTAAATGGTTTAAAATTTCTTGTAATTATTTTTATTATTATTATTATTATTATTATTATTATTATTATTATTATTATTATTATTGTTATTATCACTATTATTATTTGTGGCGTCAGTGAAATATAGTCAGCAGTGCCATATGGGTTCAACAATAATTTATTGTGGACATAAGAATCGATTTAGTGAAATAATAAATTATGGGAAAATAATATATGAATAAATGTTACAATAATATATTATTAATGTAATAAAGTGCAAAGGCAACCTTCAAATCATGAAAATGTCAAAGGTTACCATAATCGAATTAAATCGAATTTCATATTGAGTGTAATAAATTGTGCAATAACATTCACTGAACTAATGCACCAAGACCCATTTCATGGTTTCAATAATTCAGTTCCAATTACTAATAACTGACTGAAAAGATCAAAATATGCTCACCTGAAGAATGAGGTTTTTCAAAGCATCTGACGCAAATTTCGTAATGATTGTTAGAACTCGAACTAGATATTTCTGGATGCAGCTGTGACAATAATTTGTCAGTTTTTCAAAAAATGAGTCGAATTGTGTGATGAGGTCTGAGTCAATTTTGAGATCATTTAGGTCTCTGAATTTTTAGACATTATTAAGACTCTGAACCAATATTTTATTATAAAAAACAGTTTTTATCCCAGAATTATGAACTTTCCGGGCCTGCCTTATATTTAAGGAATATGCAAAATGTTATATGAATGAGAGCTAAAATTTTGATTGATTGAGAGAACTTAACCATCAACTCTTTCATCTTTCAACGTTCATGTCATCGTGTATAACATTCATCTTCCCTTTTAAAGAAAAACTATTCCAAAAATGTGCATTATACATGAATGTTTATAGTAATTAAAATTTTCAATCAAAATTTTTTAAATTAAAATTTTACAACAATTGATTTATTAAACTTTATCTATGCTCAGATTACACTGAAAAAAGCAAGTTTGTTTAAATTGGAAGTCATATTTTAATTTTTTTTAATTAATAAAAATTTTAAACACACATTTAACTTTTGTTCATTCTATTTAATGTCATTTCAAACATAAAATAATAACCTTTCAGTCAAAAGATAATTCATCTTCATATTATAAAAGAAGTAAAGATCTTGAAATCGCAATCAAGGTATATATTGAGAAATATTAATTAATTTGGTTCAGATAATGGATTTAATTCTTCTAGTAATATTATAGAATCAACATCAATGAAATGTGTTATCAAAATAAATATTAAGTTATATAATGAAAGATCGAACACTATACTAACACTATATCCCCCAAAATCACAAATGAATATAATTGAAAAAAATAATGGATTAGAAGTTGAATAAATGATAAAAAAAAGAGTTGAAAAAACTAATTTGTTAAAAGTAGTGAACAAACAGAATCAAAGTGTGAAATAATAAAGATAATGCCTGGAAAATAGAGAATTTAATGATTGAACTGAATTAACTTAGTCCCCGGATATTACAGTCAAATAATTCCGTGACACCCAGATTAGATAGGGTTTAACCTTTATATTTTTTCACAGTTTTTTATTCATTGTTAATTTACCGCCATTTACCAAGCCATTTTAGAATGTCGCATACCAAGCCGGTCATTTTGACCGGCTTATATGCGGTGAACACAGATTATTTATATGTTATAATTGTAAAGATAATAATGAAATATAAATAAATAATGTGAAATCCCGCGTCTCTAAATTGTAGCCTGCTAAAAAGCTAATTTCTAAGCACGCCTATGTCGAATGTCAAAACTTTTATATGCCGTGCGATGTTGCCAAGTTATATGTATATTATCAATAATTTGAATTTTGTAATTAATTTTCCAAATATTGGAGATTTTATGAAAGATTTTTGTTTTATAATAATAAATTTTGAATAATATAATAAAAATAATTATTTAAACTTTTTGATTGATTGATTGATTTGCCGGTCATTTTGAACGGCTTGGCACGGTATGGGTTAATTTAAATAAAAATATTATTAGCGTTAACAATTTCAAAAAACTTATATAAATGCTAATTTAATGAAAAACATCACTTTTCACTTACCATTTGGCCATACTATTTGTCATTGTTGCTGATAATTTATGAAAACTGGTGAATAATGAAAAATTAATCGGTATAAAAATTGCTAAAGTAACACTAGATTTGGTGTAAACAGGATTTTTATTTAATTATAGATTATTTTTTATTTAATTCTAGAGAATAAATGGGTGGAAAACATTTAGAAATAATAAACTTAACATGGTTTCTAGTTTTGGGGATCGAGTTAGTGAGAAAAATCCGTTATTTACAGCGGATATTAAATTCATTTGGCAAAGTGTCCCAAACAATTTCATATCTCCACTGTCGTTTGCATTTGTATTTGAAACTTTCCGGCCGTTAGGCGCAAAAGAAATTGGTGGATTTAGAACTGCCAAAAGCTCTTCCTTGGTGAATTTATAATCTGCAGGTAATCGGGAATATTTTTCATAAGGGGGAACTTTGACGAAAAATATTGGACTGTCTTGGGCTAATAATTTAATTTCTTCCAATTCTGTTTTGTCCTAAAATGAATAAAATCATGACCAAAAGAGTTGATTATTATTTAACGTGAAAATATTTTCTTCTTTATCAGGTAACTTTTCCATAACTGAGATAAAAAGCATGAGTTTAGTGATAAATGTGGAGAAATAGATATTGTTTATGCTTTTCATATTAAAATCATACAAGTTATATGAGTATAATAAAAAGTTAGTACAGACTTTTCAGTAAAATCTTATATTTTTTTGATCGTTTTTGATCAATAACCTTTAACATTTCATTTATTTTCATTATGACTATGGATAAAAATGTATAATTTTTTATGTAACACAAATTTTCGACAGTATTTATGTTGATTATAACAATTGATACAGGCAGTGCTGAAAATTTGTGTTACATAGTAATGTATAAATTTTTAACTATAGTCATAGTGAAAAAAATGTTTAAAAGTTTATTTTTATTAATTTATTAGTAATAACACTAAAATATTTATAGACATTCAGCACAACTATTTCTATTATAATTTATAAACAATATATATATATATATATATATATATATGCATTAGAAATTTACTCGGTAGAGATAATATGTAAATGAACGCTAATGTTTAGCATATATTTTAATTCGTTGATCTTAATACTTGTAATCGAAACATAATAAAAGTAACAATAAATAAATGTTTGATATAATTAACACATAATTGATAAACAATAACTGAAAATGACATAAAATGTAATACGAAATAAGAAAAGTAATAAATCAAAACTATTTAATTTAATTAATTTAACGGTAATTTAATTAAATTAGTGATTAATATTAGAATATTGATTGCATATCTAAATCATTTTGTTTAAATAATTTTTATAAACATAAATAATTTTTATTTAAGTGCTTTATTAAAATTGTAATGCATAAAAATTCCGACACCCTAGAAAGGACTTAATAGATTAATTATTTTATAAAACATAAATTTTTTGCTTGTAAATAAAAAATACCCATGGAGAAAGGTCGTTAAATTCAAATGCATAGATCAAAATAGGAAGCAGGTCAGATATATGGCTATCATATATCGCTCTGATTTCTTCAATTGCTTTTTGCTTTATTGACGGCATGACGACCACTTTTATTCCTTCGAAGAGAATATCGCTTGAATGCATCACATCGACGTAGGAATTTTCAAAGGCTTCGTCATCTCTAAATAAATAATTTCACATTTATTATGATTTATTTGTAATTCTTGATTATTTTTGCAATTACAAAGAATTTTTTTTATTAATTGACTATGATTCAGATTTTTATTGATGAAAATCAATAAAATAACTGATTGATAATCAATCAATAAAAATATTCTTTGTCAAAAGACAATCAAAAGTAATAATTTGAAATTTGAAAAAGCTCAAAGTAAATTGGGATAGAAGAATTAAATCTCACTCTGTTGCAAAATCCGCGGAAATAAACTGCTATTTTTATAAAATGTTACTAGTCATATTTTGAAAAAATGTTTTTAAATTTCATAAGAGGACACTTAATTTTCTTGTGGCACACATTTTGCGTATTACTGTTTTATAAAAACTGGATTTCATGAGACTAAATTTATTGTTACTAAAAATATATTTTTGGTTATCAACTCAAAGAAATAAAAATCAAATAAACTATCTTTAGAACATCTTTTAACAAAATATGTAAATAATAATTATCACAAAACTAAAAATTATATTAAAAAAAATAAAGTTATGAATTATTTTTTAGTCTTTAATCGATGAATTATTTTTTAGGCTTTTTAACTGAGAATTTAATTTTAGGTTTTTAATCAAAAAAATATTTCTATGCTTTTTTGTTGATAGGCGATTCAAGCCAATTTTTGTCTTAGGCTTTTTATCGAGAGTCAAAAATACCCCCTCACTATAGTATGATCATCGTAGGAGTTTTAAGCCAATTTTTAATTTAGGCTTTTTTATCAAGAAGAATTACTTAGGCTTTTTAATCAAAGAAATATTTCTGTGCTTTTTTATCGAGAGTCAAAAATACTCCTTGACTGTATTGAGACAATTTTAGCCGTAGGCGATTCAAGGTAATTTTTATTTTAGGCTATTTAATCGTTAAGTGATTATGGCCAATTTTATTTTAGGCTTTTTTATCGAGAGTCCAAAATACTCCCTGACAATAGTGTGATCGAAAAAAATTGTGGATGAAAAATTTCACAATAAAAAATATACATAAAAATTTTTTTCTAAAATTTGCGTCAAAAATTCGAAAATAAAATTTCAAGAAAAATACACCCAAAATCAATTATTTTGATTACATAATTATGTAATAAAAAAATATACTACTGGGACTACTGGAGTTACTGGGACTTTTGTGTGTGGGGCCAGAAAACCCCTAACTACCTACTCTTGAAATTTTCATATTTGTTTTCAGGGGTGTCCTCACCTAAAAAGCGTTGAGAACCACTGGCCCATAGTATAGAATAAAAATTGAACTCTTCGTGCCAATATATATACCTTGTAATGATGCCATGAGTTGTTTCAAATATCCTAATAATGATAATTCATTTCCCAACGTTTTATTGCGTTGAGGTGTCGTTCGTGTCAAGTGTCAAACTTTATTGGAACTTAGTATTAGCTATTTTCCATTGCATGAAACGTAATATATTTTTGTCAATGAAATAAAATTTATGCAAAACGAGTTTAAAAGAATAAACTCACAAATAAAGTTTTTCGAATAAATGAATTTATATTTTGTCGTCCAAAAAATGAAAACTATTACAACTAGATTGTGTTAAAATATTATATTTACGAGCATTTTGCACTGATTCTGTTGGTAGACTCAATATTAGTCAATAATGTTCTAAACATGGATTTCAACTTTGATATCCACAAATCCTGGTGCTACTCTTTGTAACCCCAACAGAAAAGTAATTCGTATACCGGAACCTGTTTCAAATTAGAGAGGGGTTTGTGATTTTACTTTTAAAATTATATTATTTTATTAACAGCCCAGAAATTTAAAATCAGGAAATAGTTTTCAAAGAATTCACATTTTCTGTTATAAAGATTTATTGAAATTAAATAAATTATACAAGTGTAAATGTAATTAATCAATTATGCCGACATGCATTGACGTTCATAATTCTGTGTGCACCAGGCTCTGATTGGCTGCATTTTGTAGGCCAATTAAATTATTATTACATCATTATTATTATAAAAATTAGAAAAATAACTTGTTTTATTAATTATTATTAATAAATTAATTAAAAATTAATAAAAATTAAAAGAAAATAAAAATTAATTTATTTGAAAAAGAAATTTATTAATACTGGAACGGATTGAGAAATTAGAAATGACTGTTAAAAAACAATCAATTTGAAGTGGTTTAGAATATAAATAATGAAACTCTTATCAGTGCAGAATTCAAAGTTTACTCGCTTTGTAAACACAAATGAATGATTGAATTCGAGAGTGATAACATAAGTTAGGTGTATTATTATAAAATTCATCGAAATGTTAATAATAATTAATTTGAATGTAATATTTTTTAATTTTTAATTCAACTAATTCGATTATTTATTTTTAGTTACAGAGACCCATTATTAAAAAATTTAGAAATTAATTAAAAATATAAAATTTATTGATATTTAGATTGAGAAACATTCTCTCCGACAAGGCTGCAAAATTTGTTAGATACTTTAAAACTCCAAAACAGAATTTAAAAAAGTCTACGATAGCATAGATAAATTAATACCGGATATGAAGGTGAGAATAATTCTATTCTTTTTAGAATTCGGAAATATTAAAATGAGTAGCTCTCAGTGCGGCCTTTAGGGAAATTATTTTTTGGCGCCTTTTTAGTTTGAATTAAAACTTAAGTGTTAATTAAAACAAAATTGATTCCAGGGTAAATGATAAACGGACAGGAGATAAGCAAATAAATTCAATGGCAGAAAATGTTGTGTTTTATACCCGGTGCAATAATTCAACACTTCAATTTTATGAAAATAAAAAATAATTACAAGTTCATCATAACACAATATGCAAGTATAAAAAAGTTATTTTATTTTATGTTTCTCAAATTTTACTTTTCTGTCTTTCAAATTTGGAAATTCGATAAATATTTTATTGTGCACAAATATAAAAAATGCGTGTTACGAAAAGGGAACATGTATAATGATTTAAATTGGAAGACACAAGGCGGCAGTCGATAGAGATCAGACTCGGGGGCAATCAAGCATACGAATTGCCTAAAACACACGATAACTTGAATTCGATCGCATGGTCCGGAAATCAACATTTATTCAAATGAAAATTAACTCTTTTATTGCGCCAGAAACATTAACAAGATAAAAATTCTAGAGATTCCAGACTCATTCAATCTTTACTGGATAGAATTGAGTTTCCAGTGAATCATATTTATTGATGTGAAAGAGATTTTTTTTATCCTAATAGCCAAGTGTTTGAAAGTCTTTAATTTTAATACAAATTTTAAAATCTAAAACTCACGATTTCGCTGCATTGTCTATCAATACTTCTTCGTTTATGCAATCTTGTTTGTTCAATAAGTTTGTCCTGTCCCCCAGATCGAAAGCATTATCAAATTCACAGAGCGAAGTTATAGTTTTTATCCCATAGTGAAATTTGATCATTTTCCATGGAGCATTCGGTTGGTCATATTTAATAGGCATTATTCGTTTTTTAAAGATTTCGTTAACAATAACGCTTTTAGTGTAATGCGTTTGACCCATAATAATTAAAGATAAATCTTTATCGGTTAGAAATCGTGTTTCATTATCTATTTCCATTGGAATTTGTGTCGGTATGTCTTAAAAAGTTGACAATAATACTGATTAATGATAAAAAAAATAATATTTACTCGCTTTAACAGCCTCAAGTTTTATGTTTTCATCATTTGATAAATAAGAAAATGATTTTTTAAATTCCTTAAATATTTTTTTAATTTGATTTTTTGCTACTCGAAACCTTTTGATTTCTTCCGCCAGACAGTAAGTATAACTATAATTTTTTAATTTTTTTTTCTTAGTCTGTCCAGAATTCATAACTAAATCTGTAATAAAAAACTTAGAATTAATAAAAATTAATTTATTTTAAAATATATTCCTGATAAATTAAGTGATTTTTACGTATATAAACAAAGAATTGGCTTTTGTTTATTTATTGTTTTGAATGTAATTTTATGTTACTTTTATTATCATAAATTTATTCTAAAATTAAATAATTGGTTTTATTTGTTTTTGAAAAGGATTAAGGGATAAAATAATATATTAAATTTGTTTATGATATAAAATCTGTCCATATATTGTAAACCATTACAAACGGTTTCACAACCCAATAAACCATTTTACAATTTTATAAATAATACCTATCCATTTATAAGTAAATTTTTGTACTATAAATTCTTAAATACTAGAAGGACCATTTCGAATTTTTGATTAAATATTTTCTATTACTTTGTATCAATAAGGCCTCTTTCATAGTAATGTTGGGCCAGAACACAAACGGCCTTGGAAAATGTTTAAATGGATCGGTAACACACATGCAAACATAACATGCAAATTAAAACTCAACCTATTAAAACATCAATTAAACCCTATCAAATATGAGAAAAAAGAGAATTACATTTAAAATAATAAACATAAAAATAAATTAAAATAATAACAAAATGCAACAAGTTCCGCACGATACAAATACAAACATAACATGAAAACCCAACAAATTCGACCGAAATTTGATAAATCAATAAAATTTCATGAAAATGAAATTTAAATCAAAGAATTTGAATTAGAAATAATTCAATAAAAATTTCAAATAAAAATTATCAAAATAAATTGAAAAAATAATAAAAATAAAGATTAGAATACACTAGAAAATAACAAGGTCGAATTTTGTTTTACCAAATAAAAAATAACACGCGAGGTTAGGGACAGAAAATAGGTATAAATACCGATGCATTTTCACATAAAATTTAACCAAAAAACCATTTTTTCAAACAAACGTTGTTTTAAAATTTTTCAAGCGTTTAAATCTATTTTTAGGTGAGCAGAAGTTTTATTTGGAAACTCTCTCTCCACGTCCCGTCCTCGCAACCTCGGCAGAGGTCTGCTTGGATGTCGGCGTGGGGGGAGATGTATTTTTATGTTATTATTTGTTCGGATGATTCTTGGTAAAGTAATTTGTATATTGTTTTAAGATATTAATAAATATTTATAATGTTAAAATCGAACTTGTTTTCATAAAATTAATTAATTTATTTGTCGAAATTTTTCCGGCACACAGCCAAGACCCATCGCAAGTCAGCAAAATCAACATACTATTCAGATTCGTGTAAGTGCGTGGAATATCGCCGATGATCTATGCCCGTGAAGACCCGGCGTGCGGAACGCAGGGATTGGAACGTCAATACTATTCCGTATAGAAGAAAGGAGAAATAAGGAAGGGGTCTTTTGGCTACTTCCTCGTTTCTCGTTTTCTGCAAATTCGACCTAAATTATTCTACACACGGCTCAAAATCACCACACCGAGTAGTCCAGTGGGCACTCATTAAATATAATATGAACATAAAATGCGTTTAAGGCTTATTAAAGGGAAGGGTTACGGGGAATAAATCAATATGAAATCGCTGCTATGAAAATGAAATAACTAACGAATTAACTTAACTTTAAACTAAAGATTTTTAATTTTTATTAAACAAATCACCTCAAACTTCTAGTAAAGCACAGAATTTAATCAGGTTCTAAGTCAAAGCATAGACGCGCCTTTTTTCGAATGCCAGTGTAATGAATGAAATCATTTAAAATAAATCGACTATAGTCTCATACTATTACCCTAATCCCCAGAATACGGTCTATAGGAATAATTCTAACTATTAAGCGATCATCGCGAGCATACCACCCGAATAATTTGTTTTATATAGAAAAATCCTTGAAGGAATCATCGTAAACTGTTAAGAGTCAATAAAAATTTTCACCATAACCATTATAAACGTTATGAAAAGTTTACTTTACTATTAAAAATTTTAAAGATAAAATTAAAGACGTTTAAACTTTATTTTATTAAAAATGAAAAACACTCACTTACCAAAATCAGCTTCATAGGCATAAGATATCGTCAAGATTCCATTAAATTCACACCGAAATGATAGAGTTAGGACTATAAGACAAAGCCCAGATGACGAGCGTAGAAATCCAATTTTGTTGAAGGTTCGGCTAGGCTAGAGTTCCATCATACCCAGAACCAATTTTTCATTGTCGTGATTGATAACGAATAACAATACCAAATTGCAAAGTAAAATCTGAATAGAGACTTCACTGAGTAAATCACGACAACAGCTTGTGATATCCAAAAGGAGAAGGATAGATCCGACAAACAACTTCTAACTGCATTTGCCACTGTGAAAACCATTAACGAGGATAATTCCCTGAAATTCATACCGAGATTTATTAATTGAATTTATACTATAAATTACCAGACAACCAGAGAGAGTTAAGAAATCGACAAACATTTCTGATAAACCAACTGGGCGATCAGCAGCGAGAAATAGGAACAATCCAAAACGCAGTTATATGGAACTCCGCGAAAGGACAGGGTGAACTGATTCCCCGAATTCACACGCATTGCACGCCTAATTAATTCAAATAAGAAACTCATTATGGTGGAGGCTAGCTAATAAAACTTACCAAATAACTCACAAAACTCGCAACTCTAAAGTACAATCAGCCTAAACTGAATTTCATAAAATTACAATCCATGAAATAAACAATTTTACCCTAATAAAACTCGCCGACATTTCCGCCGATCAACCAATGTAAACATCCACCTCGTTGTTGTCACGCTGTAATTGACATTTCATTCATGTCTACCTACTCGATCATCCGGCACACAACACGCACACTCACCAATATATTAACCGACGTCAGAAGAAATACATCATTCTAACCTAGCTGAAAGTTATGAATTCACCAAACGACCCAGGAGAAAATCTCAAACCCAATTCTCTGAATGCCGCAGAAGCCCCTCCGACGAGTAAATTTTTGATTATTTTTATTAACGAGATTCTAATTATATCCGAGCATTAGATAAAAATTCAGAATCAAGACTGTATAGCTTTCCTCCGCCAAATGAGAGCCCAAGAGAGTCCGTAGGTAAACCCTCTGGATTAAAATCGATGACCTGAATAATTCTGTACATACTCGTAAATCGTGGTCTTCCGCACAAAACAAATCCCAATATGATAAAACTCTTTCACTCCAGTGTTAAGTATAATAATCAATTTTTTTTTGTTAATAAATATATTCACCATCGTTAATCTCACTGATCTTCGGTGTTACAGGTGTTCTAGTTGTCAATCTATTAAGTGAAGATTCCGGTTTTAACCACATAAAGAAACAGCCGATAATCATTTTTTGGGAAGCTATTCGCTAGTAATTATCCTAAGTTTTAGCCACGTAACTTATTAATATTAGATTTCTTAGGCACTTTGTTTCATTAATTCATGTTAAAGTTCAATCTCATAAAATATTGACATTATGATCATTTCAGGTATTTTTTTTTGTTTATTTCAATCAAATCAATGAACCCTTTTTATTATTATCTCCACATTCGGTTCAGGTATTTTAATTGTCCAATAAATTGAACAAGAATTTTCTTCCCCGAATGTACCCTTCCCGACATAAGAATGTGTAACCCGGGTAGTCTTGAGACGCCGATCTTTCCTCAAAAGATAATTCCAGCCATGTGACCAACAACTTTCCGCATATGAATAAGAGGGAGAAGATGATCAAGTTGAGAACATATTGTCAACCGTGTTAGTAGCCCACGTCAGATTTCGAGTTTTCGTGGAACCTTAACGCACTCCAAAAATAGTTAGTTTGGTTCTCCTTGATTTTTACCCCGCCGAACGACGAGAAAATTTTTGAAAATTGAGAAAACCCCATGATAACCGATCGAATCTTAATCTACTGAGAGAAATATTGGGTTATAGTACTAAACTCATCAAACTTTCTATTCAGGACTAGATGGAGCTCTCATTGAAACCCCTACTTATATCGTGAAGCAATGGCGACAGGCCTGGAATCGTGTATATCGAGAACGATGCCCTGATATGCCAGAAGACAACTGTCGGGAAGATATCTCCCTGTCAACAAAAAATACCAAAAAACTAACAAAAACTTTAAATATGACATACCTCTATTATATAAAATAAGTAATTTGACTAACAATTATTTTTTAAATACTGAAAATTATTTAATAAATATTAAAGAGAATTTTAAACGTGATATTAATTTATTTTTAAATGACTTTTATTTTATTATAAAACTTAAAATCAAAAGAATGTTGTTTAAATATTCAAATTTAACCAGTTTAGTTCCAAAAAACAAGCATGAAAAAATTTTTCGCTTGAGCGAAAAATATAGTGTACGCAGCTCGTCGGCCTGTGGCCGACTCGCTGACCCTCGACAAACCGATACTGCTGCTGTTAATATAACTTCCACCCCTTTTATCACAGAAAACCTTAATGCTCATAATGACTCTAAAACTTTCCAACTACCGATAACTTACTCATCTCTTATTACATCCTATAATGATGATCCTGCTTTCACCACTGACTCTGTTTCATCTATCACTTCCAATATGTGTCCTTACTCTGAATATAACAACTTTGAACAAAAATCTACCATACTTACCACTTCAACACCCACCAGCTTGACAAAACATCATTCAAATAATAAACTTATAAGCTCCACCCCTAGAACAGATTTAACCAAACATCCATATAACTGCCTTGATGATATCTTCTACTCTTCTTGCAATTCATCTCGAATTGATCTTACAAACCTGACTGATAACTTTGCTGATGGATCTGATTCTTCTATCAACTCACTATATAAAACTAACACTACTAACCTTAGCATTAACTCAACAAATACCTGCACAAAATACATTCTTTACAATACATATCACTTTGATAACAACTTTGTTCCAACTCACTACAAAATAGAAAGCAATCTCTACAATGATAGTTATATTGACTCCTTAACTATTGTCTATCATAACTTTCTTAATATAGCATACAAAAAATCCGCTTGCAAATTTACTTACAAACACTACGATAAACACGATCCAGATCACAACATATTTTTACATGAACCATACATTAGAAAACATCCCCTAGTACGAGATTACGGATATACGCAAATGATTAGCTATTATACAGATGACTCCCCATTTCAGTCTGACGACAGTGACAACAATGATAGCGAAGATGATGATAGCGATAATAACGATAGTGAAGAAAGCGATAATTCCTCTAAAACCAAAGATTATATACAAAGACGATACACAGAATACTATGATGAATCCACAACACATTACTCAGATTTCCAATTCAAAAGATATGAAAAATACCGAATGCCCGATCGTACACTGATTAATGACGACAGTGACAGTGATGACAGCGAAGATGACGATGGCGATAATGATAATAATGACAAAAGCGATAACTCCTCTACTGCAGAAGATTTTATACAAAAACGTATCACAAAATACTACCCTGAATCCACAACACACTACTCAGAATTCCAATTCAAAAAATATCAAAAACACCGAATGCACTACTCTGATTAATGATGCTCACATCAACGAAAAAACAAATAAAGCCCTTATTCAAATATACGATTCCTTAGATAACATCTTAGCTAAGGCTGAAGGAATGCTGAAGGAATGCTGAAGGAATGATGAGAATGCTGAAGGAATGATGAAGGAATGCTGAAGAATTTAAAATGAAGCACATTATAAACAATATTGAGATGGCGACCTGAGCTGAGGAAGGAACTGGAGTGGAATGCTGAAGGAATGCTGAAGGAATGCTGAAGGAATGCTGAAGAATATGCTGAAGGAATGCTGAAGTAATACTGAAGGAATGCTGAAGTAATGCTGAAGGAATGCTGAAGAAATACTGCCTAATATCAAATCCTGTTGAACTGGCAATCAAACCATAAATACAATTAAAATGAAGCACATTATTAACAATACTGCGAAATCCTGTTGAACTGGCAACCAAACCATAAATGTTCCCGAAATACTATATAAATATTACCTTAAATCTATCCAATCCAAATGTGATTATATGATCCCAAATTTATACAAGCAAAACTATTCCGAGACAATTAAAAATGAAGCACATTATAAACAATACTGAGATGGCGATGGAGCTGGACCTGAGCTGAGGAAAGAACCGGAGATGGAAACCGAACTTTTTGTGTGTGTTGCTGTTTTTATTTTTATTTTTATTCTTACATGTTGTCGTAATTTTTTCTGGTTACTTTTGGTTTTTGTGCTATACTGCAGCTTTTCTCCACCATGATTTACTCATTGGTTTGGTTGTTTAATATCTTTAGAAAGGAACAAAATTGTATTATTGCTCTCAATTGAAGTATACTAAATATTTGGAGAACCCTGATGAAAAATGAATAAAACTAATACCCGATCTAACAGTTGATTCGTATAAACTACAAATACCACCAATATTACTACACGAGCCAAGACAAACTTTTTACCAAAATATTAAAATTTACCAAACTTACGTAACGTGGATGAATCCCAATATTACAAACAATACAGAGATGGCGTATGGAGCTGGACCTGAGCTGAGGAAAGAACCAGAGATGGAAACCGAACAGTACTTGCCTGGTTATTTCAACCGGACAGATGAGGAGAGAACAAGATAAAAAGCCAAAGAAAACTTGATTTAGTCTCACCTACTTAATGGTCGGGCTAGTCCCCTTAAAAGGACACACAGACTCTTCGGAGTCTGTTTTTATGAAATAAAATTTATTTAAATCACTATGCGACAATTCCAAAGGACGTCCAGTGAACCAAATCCGTCCCAGGACATCTTAACTCAGGCCCAAGGGGCCCTGGAAAACCTTCTGAACCACCAGCGCCACGTCGATGCCTCAGTGGAGCGGGCCACGAGATGCTTGGCCAATGTCAAAGGCGACCTAGCAGCGGGGTGTCTAGCGAGTACTTATCCACATTCCCCGAGGCCGATCCGAAAC
This sequence comes from Schmidtea mediterranea, assembly GCA_022537955.1. NCBI lineage: Eukaryota > Metazoa > Platyhelminthes > Tricladida > Dugesiidae > Schmidtea > Schmidtea mediterranea. The sequence continues at coordinate 93,890,666 of CM039679.1, forward strand.
ACCAAGCGGCCAGTAGTTGTGATTCAGGGTTACTCCCCGGAAGACGGGATCAAGCGATTCTTCGAAGACGCATAATCCCCTAAACAGTGACCGCTAATTATCGGAAATGTTTTTTCTCTTTTAATAAACTAATGGAAATCCAGTTTTAAATTTTTTGTTGTTGTTTTTAAATTAAGTTCGAAACTATGTTTAGTATTGATCACATTTGTTACTATAGAAATCATCACGGAAATTTAACCCTTGTTATTCTAGAAATGGACCCCGTAAAATTACTACAAACCGAATTAACTCATGTGAGACAGGCCAACAAAAAACTCCATGACCAGCTTGTCCAACTAGTCCGGGAAACTCAACAAATCAAGGCAACATGGATAGAGCCAAAGAGAGTCAAACCGCTATATCAAAAACTTGCCGCGGCGCAAAAGGGATGGGCGGTAGAGAAGCAATTGGCCCAAGGCCTGAAGACTCAAATAAAGGGGCTGGAGGTAGCGTTGTCCGCCTGTCAAGAAGGGGCAGCGGTGACCTACCCCCTAGTCTTTGCCCCGGCTCAATTGGCCAACCGCGAGGCGAGTTCTGCCCCATCGACAATCTTAACGTCAACTCCTACCACGACCACTACTCCAATCACAACAGCAACAAACAGTCGTCGACCTGGACGTAAGGAGCGGGCTAAGCGCCGAGCCGCTCGATTTTCAAATAAGCCTGGATTATCATAGACCATGTATTGAATCGACAAATAAAGCGGGATGGAGTTTGTAGTTTCTAAATATACCTTGTTATATTTATACTATCCTAGTGGTTTGAAGCGACATTGTAAAAGGGTTTAAATAAACAGTACCACCCATTTTGTTTCCAAACTAATGTTGTCAAAATAGCTAAATAAACGATAGGGACTTAGACATAAGGGGACCAAACAATTTAAAGCGAGCACAAGTCTTCTAACGACGGCTCGTTGGACCCATGGATTGTTGGATCAATTATAGCATTAGCAGTAGCGCTCACTTTTTGCGGACGATCTACCCACTCGAACACAGTTCCAACGCTGCTTAGCAACGAGTGCCGAGTGGTAAGCAAAGGAAGTATTTGTATGGGGTTGTCTGGGTAACAACCATATAGTCTCAAATATCAAACCCAGAAACCCACCAGTAAATTCAAACGCAACATAAATTTACTTAGAAGTTCTAGTTAGTCAAAATGGACGAAATTTGTCTAATTATAGAAAGATACCTCAATATAACATTCAAATACAATTGTAACTAAACAAGTAGACAGTATAAGTGAAAAAATGATATAATAGATTACATAGGCACCTTTGCTGCACACAATTGTATGCATCTTCTCAACAACAGAGTTATTACCGCCATGACTTTCATAGATAAACTTCTTGCAAAAAACCATAGTTCTGCAAAACAAATTGATCATAAAACAGAATAACTTAAAATATGGTTGAATTAACAAAAGAAAGGCCATGATTCTACAATAAATGAATTGTTTTTGGCTTAAATTACCAAACGAAAGAGTCACAATTAAATCCACAATGATGAATATCGAAAAAATGATCAAAAGAATTAATAAAAATTAAAATATGAATTTCTACAAGAAATTTCATGATAAAAAATTAATTTAATTTAAATTAAATACGGTTACTAAAATAAGATTCAAAAAATAACGGTAAAAATGAACATAAATGCAGACAAACACGGAGATAGTAGCAGACACACCAACACAAAAACAGTATACATATAGACGTATAAATTTCATAACTTTTAAAAAACTAAACTTAACTTGAATTTTCATTTATTTTAGCACTAGTTTAAAATCACTGATTTTTGCGGTGGTAAGTTGATTTGTATTTCATAATGAAATTGTAATTTTCTCTGGTAAATTTGCAAATAAATGTTTTTATTTTACTTATTTAACTCTGTTTCTTTTATGCTCATATACCACTCGTTTATAAATTATTAGTATTGTGGGGTTTACCGTTTGTGTGACCTTGACCCCAAATACAACTGTTTTTTCGCCCCCAATGAGATCGCCAAAGGTGAGCGCCACCAAAGAACTACTCTGGCCCGACCTCAAGATGGGTTCAACGCACTACCGTTAGAAGGTTTGCGTGTGCTTTTCTTTTCTTGATCCTTCACTGGTGTACCTAGTACTATTGAATTTCTTCTCTAATTTGTTTCTGATTTGAATTCGTTAATTTTGTTTTTAGCTCAAGTCATACAAATTTATAGAGTCAATTGTAAATATTTATTAAATACAGCGTAGGATCATGTCAAAAGAATTATTAGTTCTTCATTTGAGCGGCCCGACATTTAGCACGCTCGGATATTTCCGGCCAATGTTTGATTGGCTTGGTTGCGGGCTTCGTGGCGGCCGCTGTATCTCTATAGGCCAGTTGGGCTGGTGCAAACACCAGAGGGTAGGTTACCGCATTGCCTTCCTGGCACGCCGATAACGTTACCTTTAGGCCGCTTATCTGAATTTTCTGCAACTGGGTGAGCTGCTTCTCCTCAGCCCACACTCGTTGTGGTGCTGTCATTTTCTGATAAATCATTTTTGCCTTCCCCGGCTCGATCCAGGTCGCTTTGACCTGTTGTATTTCTTTATTTAACTGTATAAGCTGTTGTTGTAGTCCTTTATTGACTGTACGGGCCTTGTCGAGCTTCCGTTGCAAGATTTGGCATGTATTCATGTCTACAATGATAAATACTCATTAAGTTTAAGCTCTTTTAACAGTTTTTGTCAATTTATTGCTTATAGGTTTATATCAAGGTTTACTATCGGTCAGTGCATCGTCCTCTTATTTATTTCTTTAGGGGTTATCGAAAATAAAAACCAAGACTTTTCCTAAATATTTATTCTATTACATTCATTGACGTGTAACTTCGGAACGACTTTTGTTATATCTCGGGCTCGGGCGCTCGCGAGTATATGGGTGGTCGCGACGATTTTCAGTGTATTTCTCCTCATTCCGTAGTTCTCGGGGAATCACTTTCGCGGTATCACCACGTTCATAGCTGCGATCCTTTCCTAACGTGTAGTTCATACGACACGTTGTATATCGATTGGCATTTTAGAGAAATGCCAGGTCGATTCGCTATCAATCGGATTATACTGATTGGTGATTCGTTTTTACAATTTCGATTTATTCAGCGCTGACTAAATTCCAGTGAAATTTATTTATTGACAATCATTTATTTAGTTTACCGGGATGACACTGCTCTGTAGATAATATTCTATCCGTAAACTATTAGTGGGATTGGATTCGAATTACTTTATCGACTACCTGGGTATATTCTAATTGTTAGCATCATTAGCTGTAGAATTATCAATTTTTATGTCCATTTCGATCGTGCTGTGCATTCGATTCTCTATTTGGTGGTTTGCCGTACCTACTAGAGTGAATCTCCTTTATCGTGGTTTTCGGGTATTCTCAAGGTCTAATGCGAGGAGATATTTTGGAATATTACTCATTGTGGTACTCGTACTACGCGTGATTTTCTAATTGTAGTTGAATCTCTATTGTGTGAATTTATGTGGAGTACATCATTTGTCTTATTCATTGTTAATTATTTCGGGGTGATTTGTAAGTTATTCAAAGTTTTTTAATCGGGAAAACTTGTGCCTTTACATTAATATAATCGTTTGTAAAACACTTTGAAGTCGCTCTGGTTCGTCCCTATATTTCAGGATTAGTAATGATTTTATCTATTCCGGTAATTCAATGTTTCATTCTGATAACCTGTTAGTATAATTAATAATGCTCATAAACGATTATGACTCTCATTTTTGCTCACTGAGTTTTTCAAGAGTTTTCACTTACGTAAACGTTGGACCTCATGAGGACACTTGCAGGTTTAACGGTCTAAAGGTTTATCGTCTTTCTAATTATTGGCGATTATGGGATGATGGCTGCAATTACGGGGTTTCATTTGTCATTTTACAGTTACGGTTGTGGGATTTTAAATACTTGTAAATTTTACATTGATGCAATCTAGAAACGTTAGGAAATTGAAATTGAGTTTCGCTAAGTTTCACTTAAATTTTTCGTATTTTAGTTTTCGAAAGTCATGATTTACTGATATAACAACGATTTTTCGACGTTAATTTCCCCATCACCTTCCCTTAATTTATCCTAGGATAAACTATGTCAATATTAAGAATTTATGAGTGCCCACTAGACTACTCAGTGTTCTGATTTTGAGCCGATTTGTTTTTATCATAATTTAGGTCGAATTTTCAGGAAAAGGGTGATGGTGGACTAGCCAAAAGACTATTCCTTCTTCAACCCATTTTCCCCTATACGGATTAATATTGAAATTTCAGCTACTGCGTTCTCACACCGTAGCCTTCACGGGCACAAACTATTGGCGGACTTACACCGCACTTACACAGTTTGGTTGGGGTATGATGATTTTGCTATCTTGTGGTGGCGTATCGGCTGTGGGCCGGAAAAATTTCGACATAAATAATTCGGTATTAAAACTTTTATTTGAATATAATGTGCATATTTGACTCAAAATTGGCATAATACGTTGTTAAATCATAATTGGCATTCAACATTCTCGAAACCTCATTACAAACCCTTCCCCACGCCGACGCCCAAACCGAGCTCATATGAGGTTGTTTGTACGTGACATGGAGAAGGTTTTCAAATATTCCTTCACTCACATCGTAAAATCGTAAATTGTTCTGCGAGACGAGTATCCGAGTTTTCCAGTTACAAAACTGATTCAAAACTGATTAAAATTCTGTGAAAATGAATCGGTATATATACCCATTGTACGACCCTAACCTTGCATGTTAAATTTGATGTGGTAAAACAAAATTTGATCTTGTGATTTTCTGGTATATTCTAATTCTAATTTTACTATTTTTGTGATTTAATTTGACAATTTTATTTTTGACTTTTTAATTGAATTGTTTCCAATTCAAATTATTTAATTTTAGTTCCACTTTCATGGACTTCCGCTTTTTTGGTAAATTGTCAAATTTTGGTCAAATTTTCATGTTTTCATGTTATTTCTATGTTTATTTCGTGCGGATCTTGTTGCACTTTGTTATTATTTTAATTTATTTTTATGTTTTTCGATTTTATATTTTAATTGTTTCTCTCTCGTATTTTAGCATGGTTAATTGATGTTTTATGGTTCTGATTTTAAATCTGCTTGTTGTGTTTGCGTGTTGTTACCGATTCATTCAAACAAAACTCTGTTCTGGCCCAACAGTATGAATTTGAATGATCGATAATATTTGTTGGTATTCTCCACATGTCCCTCTGTTGGGCTCAGAGCCAAAAGTAAAACAAAAATTACACAACCAATTTAAACAAAAAGGTGAAAATTGTATAAGTTAAAACAAAATAATTAATGTCGTTTGGAAATTGTCAATATGGCTGCTGTAACATAAGCACTCACCGCAAGAAGAGACCAAAAATAAAATAAAACATATTAATTAAAACAAATTAAAAATATAACAAAAATTAAATAAAACAAATAATTAATTAAAATTCGGAAAAATGCCTACAGATGCAAAAAGAAACATACGAAAAATAAAATAAACTGCCAAAACCTTGCAAAATAAGGTTTAGAAAAAACACAGGCAGAAGAGGCGACCAGAAAACAAAATATTAAGGTTTAAAAATAATATTTTAAGAAAATAATAATAAAAAAAAATCCAACAATAAAATATTAATATATCAAAAAATAAAGAAAAATATATAAAAATTACAAAAATATTTTGAAATAAATAAAATAATTAAAAAGCCCTAAAAATCGCGAAAAATCGCCCATTGGTCGCACACAGGCACAAAAATACTATATATACGACAGTCATTTTCACAATTTTTAGATTGTCTTAGACATTTTTTCAGTCAGGTGACTACTAGAAAAATTTTTAGACATTTTTAGACTAGCAGTGAATCATTCTTAGACCAAATTTTGTATGCCAATTTATGCCAATTTTTCAAACCTGGTTGCATGACTGTGGATTGTAAGTACTATTATTTTTTTTTGTATAAATATATATTTCGAAGTCTTGTTACTTTGATTTTGTTCTGGATGGTCGTGGAATCTTTTGATGTCACTGACAAATCCCCCTAAAATCTTATTTATAATAAGTATTTCAATAGACGGTTCATGGGACAGACCGTGTGCCGGCTAGTGGGTGAAAACCCTTAATTTGAGCTCGTGGGTCATGCCTCGTGAACCCCTCGGCAGTTCGCAGTCGGTTCTGGCTTTGTGCACAGGACCGCTACGCAGGGCGCCGTTGTATACTCGGGGCGGCTGCTGAAAATGTGACCGGAGCGAGTCGAAATAAAATTCGGGAAGTGCGACTATAGTTAAGTGGGATTGAAGTTTTGCAGGGAAAATTTAAAATAACTACGGAAAATTAATTAAAAATCGAGTAGAAAAGGATAGGTTAGTGCAGAAATGTAAATTTGAAAGCATTTTTCCAATAGTTGAATGATATGACCTGACAGAAGAGAGTAGCGTTTATTGAAGTGATCGCAGAGGGTTATAATTACTTAAAATCATGGGAAACGTACCGGGAATTAAGGAATTGTTAATCAAATCTTAATATAAGTAAAGATAGAGGGTAAATGTAATCGATACCGGGATTTAACAAATGAAATAGAAATTTACCGAAAAATAAGGGAGGAACGCTGCCCAAATTTTTGAAGGATATTTTTATAAATAATGCGTAAAGATGACAAATAAGTATGGAAATTGTCGGAATAGACGAGTAAGGACCAGGATATAGAAAAAGAAAGACGTAAGACCTTCCATCGGCAGTCCAGAACCCGAAAGTGAAAATATCGTGAGGAGTAGTTCTAGAAATGGAGCTCACCTGCTCATGAATTTTCAACCTCTATGTACAGTACCAACATGGCAATCACCATGGATACATAGGAGGGATAGAATAATAATCTTGCTGGCGTTTAGGGGGTAGATACACAAAAACCCTAGAAAAAATAAATAAAAACCAACCCTATTCGCCAACACCTCTTAAATTTTGATATATATTTGTATCAATAGTTCTTTGAAAAAGTTTAGAAGTTAGGTCGACTGGTGAGGTTAATTTATCTCGTAGCGCCGAATAAACTGTTCTCAATTCCTCGACGGTCGCGGAATAGTACAAGCCCTGGTCTTGAACCACTGATGTGCTTGATGAAAATGTCGACCGGAGCAGTTGGAAATAAATGCAGTAAGTGCGCCGGGATTAGAGGAACTGCTATTTGAATTTAAAATATCGGAAAGACAACTAGAAAGAAAGTGCAGTTGTATACAGCGATCAAACCAATGAAATGGAAAATGTTTCATAAAATAAGGACGGAACGCTGCTCACAAATATTTGAAAGATACCTTAATAAATAATGGATAAATTTAACAAATTGATATAGGAGATGTAGAAATAGATGAGTATGGAGAAAGAAAGCGACGTAAGTCATTTCATCGGCAGTCAGGAACTCGAAAGTGGAAATATCATGATGAGTAGTTCGAAAAATGGAGCTCACCTGCTCATTGATTTTCAACCACTATGTACAGTACCAACATGGTAACTACCATGGATTTATAGGACAGACAAAATAATACTCTTGAGAGATTATAGTTTTCAGTCACACACAAGCTCTAGACTAGGCTTCCGCAACCTTTTTTGGCTGTGGGTCAAAGTAAAAAAATGTGGCTATTAAGAAGACTTTTCAGGTCAGTTAGTAATTAAATATTTTCAGATTCATAAAAAGTAATTTTAATTCAAAAAGCAATTACAAAATACTCTCAAATTTTATTATTAAACATCTGCATTTATATTTGTATTATTAACACTATTTATAAAAGATCTCTTCGTTATCAATGGCTTCCTTGATGCTGAATTTGTGATGTCAATTTAGTTAAGCCTGGTGAATATTTAGTCACCTTAAGACGAATACAAGCATCTGAATTTTGCACAGTCAAACTGCTTCTGTTCTTACTTGAAATATAATTCTTATATGGAAATATTTGTTAGTATCTGTATATGGATCCAAAAACAGATAAAATTGCAAATGCAATATTTTATAAATACGAAAACTTTGCAGGAAGTGATGCCCAACACGTCGATATCATAAAAAGATTATTTTCTTTTTTTTCAAATTTTACTCACATCTTGATGTTTTGATAAAAAATGTCGTTTAATATTGTAAGTCCTGGAAGTAATTATATTTGTGTACAAAGTACATACCGATTTATCACCGTTTTCAATACATTTATATTCTGCAGTCCAGATATCATAAAATAATTTCTTTTTCGGTTTGCGTTTATCCATGGTAAACAATTGTTTTTAATAATTAATAATAAAATGGATAATAATTAATGCCAAAATTGAGCGTTGACAATCCCTGTCCAAGTGACGCAACGACTATCCGTTTACTGAGTGTTGACAGATTAAGAAAGTGCCAATAATGCGATACTCAGATTTTTGGTTATAACAACGATATAAGTGGCCATGTCGTAGCACTGCAACACGTAATGAGGCGCATGTACAAATATTAATCAAATGAGTCATTTAGTGACCTGCGGGTCATATTTTGCCGAGGCCTGTCCTAGACAAATATGGATTTTTCACCGCTAGATCATGTCACCGTTGGATCAACCCCCTCCCCAGATGAGTAAAACGTTTTTTTCAAAGTACAAAAAATTTTTAAGACAATGACAATGACTCATTCAAGGTCATTGAAACAAAAACCATGACTCATTCAAGGTTATTGGAGGAGTCATAATAATTTAGCAAGGTCATTCAAACAAAGACCATGACTCATCATATTTTTTCAAGATCATTCAAAAGTAGGTCAAGGTCATAGTATTTTTAAAAATATTTAATTTTAATTTACTACTTATTTTTATAAGTAGTTTTTTTATGTTTTATAATTTTATTCTATAATTATTATTATTTATTATTATTATTGTTAATATTATTATTATTATTATTATTTCTATTATTATTATTTTTTTTATTACTATTAATATTATTATTAATATTATTAATTGATTATTATTATTATTGTTATTATTATTATTATTATTATTATTGTTATTATTATTATTATTATTATTATTATTATTATTTTTATTATCATTATGATTATTATTATTATATTTATTATTATTATAATTATTAATATTATAAGTCATCATATTTTTTCAAGGTCATTCAAAATTTCCCATGATCATTGGATGAATCATCAAAAAGTTTCAAGGTCCTTGAAACAAAGACCATGACTCATCATATATTTTTTTCAAGATCATTCAAAACTAGGTAAAGATTATATTATTTTTAAACATTTTTAATTTTAATTTACTACTTATTATTTTTATTATTACATTTATTATTATTGTGAGTCATCATATTTTTTCCACGTCATTCAAATTTTCTCAAGGTCATAGTATTTTTAAACATTTTTTAATTTTAATTTACTAATTATTTTAATAAGTAGTGTTTTAATATTTTTTATTTTTTATTCTATTATTATTATTATTATTATTATTATTATTATCTTTATTATTATAAATTTTAATTATTATAATTTTCATTATTATTTTATATAAATTTTCAACAAAGTTTATAAAATTAATATTCAATAGAAAAAGTTTGTACAATGTAATAATAAAATCGATATACAATATATTTTAATAAATATGATATTCGTGTTATTGCTTAAAATATGAGAAAAGTATTATATCTGCTATTTAAATAATATTTACCCTTTGAACACCGATATTCAACAATTTAACCCACTTAAAAATAAAAAAAAATTATTCTCAATCATTTCCCCTTAAAATAGTTTGTTTTTCACACACTCACAATATGTTATCAATAACTAGTTACTGAACAAATTAATATCAAAAATTGTTTACTGACCAAGAACTCTTTAAATAAAAGCACATAAAAATTTGAACAATCAATAGAAATACAATTTCAATTACAAATTTTATTAACTTCTTCACTCTTTATCGATCCATGATGCCTCCAAATTGTTTGGTTGATTAGTTACCTGGTTGCTATCAAGAAACTATTAATTATTGAATAAAAATTTATTACTTTACAGTCTTTTATGTGATTTATTGAAATTATTTTGTAAAACTTAATAGTTTTGTTAAAAACTTTGTAATTTTTCTACTATCTTTGTAATATTTTTAATTGCATCCAACAAATGAACAATTATTAAAAGTTATTTTCAAAGATGAATGTCAACCTTTTCATTTAATTTTTATATGCTCCTAAATAAATTAATTGCTAACAGCTTAAAAGTTACTTAAATTTATTTTTACACATTTTCTATTCATTCCAACTCTTGTTGTTTACAGAATGATAAATTAATTAATAAGTATAAATTGTTCTAATTGATAGTAAAAAGAAAATTGATTAGAAAAATATTCTTAAATTAATTTCTCAAAATATTCCTATTCAATATTAATTTTATATACTTTGTTGAAAATTTATATAAAATAATAATGAAAATTATAATAATAAAATTTATAATAATAATAATAATTATAATAGAATAAAAATTAAAAAATATTAAAATACTACTTATAAAAATAAGTAGTAAATTAAAATTAAAAAATGTTTAAGAATACTATGATCCTGACCTACTTTTGAATGATCTTGAAAAAAATATATGATCAGTCATGGTCTTTGTTTCAATGACCTTGAAAAATTATGACTCATCAAAAACTTGAATGAGTCATGGTCTTTGTTTGAATGACCTTGAAAACTATGACTCATCCAATGACCTTGAATGAGTCATGATCTTTGTTTCAATGACTTTAAATGAGTCATTGTCTTTGTCTTAAAATTTTTTGTACTTTTAGACTTAGAAAAAACGTTTTACCCACCTGGGGTTGATCCAGTGGTGACATGATCTAGTGGTGACACATCCCACTACTACTATAAATTAAAATAAACCCTATTCACCAACACCTTTATAAAATGTAACATTAATTTCTCCTCTATCTGCTTAATATCTTGAATGAACTAGAAAATGTGAATACCCTGACTTTTCAACTGGGAGGTATTGATTGGTGTTAGCTGATTGGTCAATTTCAAAGACGAATTTTAAATAAATACTGAAAATGAAATTGGAATAATTTTTGTAAATTGGATGTTGTTATTTATTTACAACAATAAAAGGTCGTTTTGATACTTCTAAATTTTGAATTTGATGTTTAGTATAACAGTTAAAAATTGTAATTGTATAATTAAATAGTATTGGTTGTTTTTTAATTGTATGGAAAAAGCTCGTTGATGAAATGAAGTTTATTAAATTCAAATCAATTGGAACTGTCCAAATTATTGAGTTTAAGCTGATGATTTATTCAACATCTGAATAATTCCTCTTCATCTGTGATACAATTGGAACTGTTGTCAACCTTTTATAACTAAGGGAAAGGATGTCGCTGTAATGAATTCAACGTCATTCTGAATACTCTGATGTGCTTTACGGTTGGAGCTGTGAACAGCCTCACAAAGAATGTAACAATAGATATAAATTAAAATTATATGATACCAAATGAATATAAAATGAAATTGTAAGTGAAGTGGAAGATAATAACGAAAGGCTTGGACCCGGATTTGCCACTAATCGATTCATAACAGTGACAAACGAAGTTACAGATCTTGTTGAAATTATAAAAGTTAGAGACTGTTGAAGCTGCGAAAGACACAAAAATTATCACCTGATAAACGATCTCCTTAAATGTTGTAGCTTTTCCCTCAATTCATTTCATTTGACCAGTCAATGTAAACATTGTCCAGATGTTTTAAAACTGCAAGGAAATTATGAATGTGATAATTATCAAGCGAAATTTTTCTATGCAATTTCATGTTTCGATATTTGTATACAGGTATTTAATCAGTTTAATATCTACTACTCTATGTTTAAAATATTTAAGATTAGAAATCGTTAGTTTCTGCATTGTCACATCGTAGAAATTATTTAACCTTTCTTTTTTCTAAGGTCACAACTCACTATTTGATTTGTTGAATATCAAAATTTATTAAGTTAATAAGCCGCTAATCGACAATTAATTGCTTTATGATAATGAACTGGCTTAATTATAAGCTGAAATCAGCAATCAAACTAAACACTCATCCAATCGTGCAAAGTGATTGAAAATATCTAATCAATTTAAGGTATATCAAGTAGCCGATAAAATTTAATTCTAACGAAAGTGAAATTAAAATCTTCAATTTCTCTTTAAATCAGAAATAACATTTATCAATTTGTGTTATTATTTAACAAACATTTTAATCACTCGAATATTAATATTAATAATAATAAGTCTAGAAATAGAAATATAACAACAATAGCAATCAATGCGATATATAGTAGAAATAAACGGCACCAGTAATTAAAAAAACCACCAAAAATTAACGTATTTGCTGGCATTGCCATAATAAAATTTCGCTTATTATTAATAGTTAACAATCAAAAAAATTTCCAAATATTGTTATAAAAAATACATCCATTAGAAAAATTGTTGGAATAATTAATCAGTGATGTTTAACAACAAATTACTACGACACAATCCAATTTTAGCCGAATTAAACAATAAAAGATAATATATATCAGTAATTCGTTTCTATTGGTTGTTTCATAATTCCCGCATGGAATTATTATTATGACCGAAATAATTCCGCTCCAATTTTATAGCCAACTATCTTGTTCCAATCTATTTTATTATGAGTGACTGGCAATTGTCGTCGTAATGATTTGAAAGTAGTATTAGAAATATTTTTCAGATTATCCCCAATAGCTTCCTGAATATTATTATTAAACAATATTATTATGAATAAACAAATTATCAACAAAAATATTTATTGCATTTTTCTTGGAATATATTTTCACGTTGCGCAATTACGTGCTCATTTATTGTCTGCATTAATTGAAAAAAAATTGTATTTAAAAACCTTGTCATGTCTCATAAACAGCACATTATAAGTTTATCTTTCGGAACAATATCTTAAAAATGTTTGACTTTAAATATATGCCTTCGTTAGAGCAAATCTTACAAAAATATAAAATCGATAATTTTTTGCAAAATAGGCTAAACTTCAGTCACATGAAAAGTTGTTGTAAATAATCGAGCATGGCAGTGTTTTAACGTTAATTATTCTCTCAAAGACAATAAAAATCCAAATACAAACAACAGTTGGGGTTATGTAGAGTGGTGCAACAGGAGATACAAGTGCAAGAAGAATGGAAAGCGTATCAATAGAAGAGTAAACAATTGTAATATATACAACTGATAAATGCAAAATATTAATTAAAATTGGCACATTGCGAAAGAACAGATATGTACGGATAGCAAATGAGGAGATATAAAACCAATGGGGTCCCCAGAAAAATATATCCAATAAAAATTAATGGATAATTTTTTAGTTAATTAGAAAGCCCGGGATATGTGGGAAACCCAAGGAGATAATTAGATCAATTCACTCTTAAAATCAATGAACGAAATTAGTTTCGGGTTAGTAGAGGCGAGAAGTCGCCTAGCTAAAACAAAATAATTATTTAATGGAAACTTAATCTCATTAGTTTGTTGACTACAAACAGGTATAAAAAGGATGAGATGAATTTGAAAATAACCAGAGTCGAAGTGAGAAAAAAGCGTATCCGTATTTTGAATTACAAAGGTGAGTCTGAAATCAGATATTAGCCAATTCTACTAAACGTGCGTACAAGAAATAGCGATCTACCTTGGGTGCACTTACCACTATCACAGAGATACAGATAGATAAATATTGTATTGACGATTGTATTTGTTGTAGTAAATACAAATAAATGTTTCTTGCGTTGGGTGCTGCTAATTTCCTTTTGTAAAGTGAAAACACGAGTAGTGAGAGAGCAAATCGACTTGTAATAAATAAACCAAACACAACCCTAGAATAATATAATGGCCTTCATTAGATCGGGTTTTCAAATTTCCTTTTCGATTGGGTCATTCATATTAAAAGTTTGACAAATTCACTTGGATAAAGCAAACATTTTATTTCATCAGATACTTTTAACCCTGTTTAGCCCAAGATGGCTTCTGGGTTAGTGAAAAAATAATTCCGTAATAATTCTCGAGGGCCCCCATCATATAATTAATAGTTATGTTACTATGACAATTTATGGACCATGTAAAAAAGTGCAGTAAACATTTGATGATCAAATATAAATGTCCAAACAATATATTCGTATAATAGCAAATAATATAAACTGAGAACATATCTGTTTGATATCGTTAAGGTTTCAAACAAAATTGAAAATTGAATGACATACAACAACTTTATAAAAACATTGGAAATGAAAGCGGTATAACAAGCTGTAACTGTTGTATATGTGCAACAATAGGCCATGGGAACTTAGAAACACAAAATTTCACTGAAAATGTAAAACCCTTATATATGGCTCTATAAAAAAAGCAAAAAATTTTTTAATACTTTTTAATACATATGGACCAATTTGTTGAAATAAAGTAGTTTGCGAAGCGACTCACCACGCTAACTCTGAAAAATGTTCTCATGCGGCGTATGTTAAGAACTTTTTCAACATTGCTTATAAGTATTGATATTTATAATGAAACGTTACGTTCTAAATAAGTCACGTGATTTTAACTAAAAATTAAATTAGTAATTAATTGAATGAAATAATAAGATCATCCAATCACTTGTACATTGAAATTACCAAATCATTGATTTTACGTCAAATATTGAACTAAATATTTCTTGAAAGAATTCGTTTATCTTTTTCATACTAAAAATCAATGTTTTCCATAACACATCGGCAATGACTTTTTCAAGTGTAATTTGACCAATGTCAGATTTAAGCTAATAGTAAAGATACGTTATATTTTAAATCAATTGTTTCGGATAAAAATTTATTTAAAAAAGGTTTACAAAAAAGTTTGCTTTTTGACGAAACTAATATTTGTTGAGGGCCAATGTTGAGGATGTGGAATATGTTGGTGATATGACCTATGCTAAGGATGTGGAATAGGTTGGTGATATGACATATGTTGAGGATATGGAATATGTTGGTGATATGGCCTATGTTGGTGATATGGCCTATGTTGGTGATATGGCCTATGTTGAGAATGTGGAATATGTTGGTGATATGGCCTATGTTGAGGATGTGGAATATGTTGGTGATATGGCCTATGTTGGTTATATAGCCTATGTTGAGGATGTGGAATATGTTGGTGATATGGCCTATGTTGGTGATATGGCCTATGTTGAGGATGTGGAATATGTTGGTGATATGGCCTATGTTGAGGATGTGGAATATGTTGGTGATATGGCCTATGTTGGTTATATAGCCTATGTTGAGGATGTGGAATATGTTGGTGATATGGCCTATGTTGGTTATATAGCCTATGTTGAGGATGTGGAATATGTTGGTGATATGGCCTATGTTGAGGATGTGGAATATGTTGGTGATATGGCCTATGTTGAGGATGTGGAATATGTTGGTGATATGGCCTATGTTGGTGATATGGCCTATGTTGAGGATGTGGAATATGTTGGTGATATGGCCTATGTTGGTGATATGGCCTATGTTGAGGATGTGGAATATGTTGGTGATATGGCCTATGTTGAGGATGTGGAATATGTTGGTGATATGGCCTATGTTGAGGATGTGGAATATGTTGGTGATATGGCCTATGTTGAGGATGTGGAATATGTTGGTGATATGGGCCTATGTTGAGGATGTGGAATATGTTGGTGATATGGCCTATGTTGGTTATATAGCCTATGTTGAGGATGTGGAATATGTTGGTGATATGGCCTATGTTGGTTATATAGCCTATGTTGAGGATGCGGAATATGTAGAGAATATGTGATGTTGAAGGGATCTGTTAATTGTAGACGCTCTATAAAGTTTGAATCAAATAGATCAGTTTCGGCTTTAAGAATAAAGAAATGAAAATGCTAATGTAACATTAACATTGTAAAGGTTGTAATTTTTAAAAACAAATAGATGTTCGTTTTTTTTAAGATTATAAGAATTATTACAAGTGTTAACAACGGATAAAAGAATACCGTTGAAGGAATTTTGTAATCGATGCGACATAATTCCATTACAATTGCATTTTACAAGCAAATCTAAGTTGAAAAGTTTCTAGAAAGAATGGACAGTTTTTTATGCGGAAAGAGCTAAGGTAATTCTGTTTATTGCTTCATAATTGGAAAGATGTTCCTCAAACAGAATATTTTATTAGTCTTTGTTTAGAAAAAAAAGCCGGTTTGCTTAATGATAATGAATTGGAAAATCTTTTAGATTATTTTTTAAGATTTGTAGGTAGAAAAGATTGATTTTTAGACGATTAATTTTTTGTTAGATTAAAGTTTCAGACTTTTTCGGGAACCTTTTCAAAATTTAATGTGATAATTTTCTGTTTGTTCAGTGATTTTATTGTCATTTTACATAGATTATGAAGCAGTTGACTTATTATTCTAATATTTAGGTTTTGCATTATGTTTCAGGCAATAAGCTCAAATTCTGTTAACAAATGCCCCCTTGACTCGGGATTTCCGTATTCGCCATGTTTTTATGATAATCATTAATAGATCATACTAAAATGTCAGTAATCATCTTCTTGATAAATTAATCATATATCATCGATTTCCTAGGTAAGGCGAATTTCAAATCCATTTTAAAAGCATTAAGACAATAATTTTGACTGTTTTAATACTTTGCTTGGAGAATTGGATGAGATTTTGCGACTTCCGAAATTATAATGCACGTGTATGATTTAAAAGTGCTGAATTTATTGATTGATTCTGATCTTCATAATTAGTATTTAGTGATTAAAGTGAATTTAGAATCCTTTATTCAGACCTTTAATTATTGCGTCATTGTGACAATTGCTACTATTTCAACAAAGCAATATTAGATATTTGCACAAAAACTTAAGCACATGCAATGTCAGCATCCTTATTTTACAAAACTTTATTTGAGGAACGGCATTGTAATGACCTTGACATCCATTGACAATCACAGATTTAAGGACCGAAAAATAAGCCTATTAAAAAAGTAATTGACCTTGAGTTTATGAATCAGAGTGCGTCTAAAATTTCGATCTATTTTATTTTAATACGCTAAATTTAACGAATTATTGATTTACGATATTAGCAAAACCATAAAAAAATTATATTTATCTCATTGTAAATTTTCAAAAATTAAAAAAAAATTCTTTTTTTAAATAATAAATTCATTGATAAATAATTAAATCAAAATTGTCTCAGATTTTAACATTTTTAAAATATTAATCTTAACGATAATTAAAAATAAAATAGATTATAATAAAAAATAACAATGACAGTAATAATAATTATTACTTGATAGGTGCTCTCATTTTTCAGAATTTTTTCAAAAATTTCTTTGACTAACTGATCAATAGGTGAATTTTTATTTGTAAATTCAATCTTCTTAGATGCTAATAACTGAACGTTTCCTTCTTCATACAAATGACTCTGAATTTAATCGGAGACATTAATTTAATTGCTAAAAAATATGGACATTACTTGTATTTTAACAATTCCTTTAACATCAATATCCGAATGGTCCGAGGATTTTTTGCAATATATCGTCCATTCTGATCTCCAACGGGCACTTCTGTAAAACGTTTATTGAAATTTAATTAACATTCATAATTTACGTGAAAGTTTTACTATAATGGGATTCGATGCAAACTATAATCAAAGACAAATTATCTTTTATTTTTGAATAAACAGATACAGCTCCATTTCTATAATGTTGATCCACGTACTCAATCGCTTTTGCTTCAATTGCTTTCCGCGTGGATTCTATTTCTTTATTTTCCACATCACATGAGGTTATATCTGTCGCCAATCTTTTCAAATGATCAAAATGAAATGACACCTGAGATCTTGGATCATAAAATCTATCATTTCCCAAATCACCATATTTCGTGATTAAAACACGATAATTTTTGTCGGCTAATTTTGTTTGTAAAAATTGTTCTTTATTATACTGTGCAAATGTCCTAATTAAAAACTAATTAAATTAAATTATTTAATTTATGGCTAACGGAGCGACTTTTTCTTTTAATAATTCATCATCATTTACTAAAATTCTGACGTCTATTTATTATATTTTTTAAAAAATTGATAATAAAACTTTATACCTGTAAATACTTCATTAAATTCGCAAGGTGGTGCTAAAAGAAGAAAATTGGATGCAATTTTTGCCTAAACAACAAAAATTAACATATTAAGTTAAAATAAAACAATTATTAACCTTTTCATTAGCAGTTAAAGAATCAGTTTCCATATCAAAAATATCAAAATAAAGGGTTAGCAGGAAATTCTTTTATATTAAATTAAGACAGTAAAACAACAAATATTTATTTTTAATAAAACTTTTGAAATTAAGTTTTATATAATCCATTTGCATTTACATAATGGTAACATCTAAAAATTTATTTATATTCTATTTTACAACATTTTTTGTTTTATTTACAAAAGCTTTTTGTTGAAATATATTATAAATTAAATTCATCTTAACTTATTCTTTTCAATTCAAAGTATTTTAATTAGGATAAAAGTTACTTTTATAGATAAAAATGACAAGTCGGAACTCATTTTTTATATTCGTAAAATTTTCATTATGAGAGGAGTTTAATATTTAGGACTAGAAGTGGTCTTAGAAGTGCTGGGTACAGATAAACACAATGTAGAACTCACGAAATCAATTCCTGCTGAATTCCAATCAAGTACCCTCATTACAAGACATTACCACTAGATACCCTTCAGAAGTTAGTGCTGTGCTCTTGCAGGCGAAATGTTAGAAATAATTGAGCCTTCCTGCAAAGACTGCTAATGCAATAACAATCTAATGGCTCCATGGAAAACCGTAGTAGGTTTCATGTCCTAATTATCCTAACGTCCTTTTTTTAAATCAACATGGATGAATTCATAAATAATTAGTTCCAAGTAAACCAAAATAAAACAATATCGGAGCATGAATTATGTGATGTTAGTGGCTTATGTACTAGACCCCTTTACATACAACCTTTTGCTGGGCACTGATGGGTCCCTAAAATAGTTTGAACTGCCTAAGGGTTACTATCCCCACCCAGCGCCTGCACAAGAATTGAACCGCTAGTCACCCGTCAAAAATTGACGTTGGTACTGTGAACTAGTGGGTGGAAGGTTAGCAAAAGGTGAGCTCCTTCTCAAGAACTGCTAATGCCCTAACCCCCCTCGGGTCCATGAGCTGTCATAGAAGACTTCATGCTCTACTTGATCGTCCCCTTCTCACCTATCTATCTATTTAATTCATAATTTACCCAATCATTGGATCACTCAGTTCCCCCATATTCAACAACTTCAACTCCCATCCAAACATCAATAGCAACTTCAACATTAAAGTTAACATTAACAAATTATATTTAAAATTAATAAACAATTAACATTGATAAATTATAGTCAAATTAAATATATGATCACAGAGTTAGAGGTGTTCAACATTTCCAAACGAATGAGTTAGAATCCATTGGCGTCCAAAATATGACCCAACAGGCGAGCTCGTTTCAACTTAAACTGTCGCTCCCTTTGCTTTTTACTTGGTCGGTTTTTCCTGCGGTTCCTTTTAGGTAAATCCCCTGACGGACGGGAGGGGCCTGGTGTAATAGTTCTTATGCCGTCATCTTTTCCAGTGACATTCCGCAGTACTATAGCCAGTTGTTCTGCCGATATCAGGACACCACTCTGCATGAGGCCTGTACGGATGTCGTCTCTAAGTTTCCACTCGGCCACCTGTTTCTCCAGCGCCTGAGCCTTCTGCTCGGCCAGCCGCAGGGCTTCCTTCTTCTGACTTAACTGGGTCTTCAATGTATCCATTTCCTCCCTTATCCTGTTTGCTGCCTCGGGGCGAAGCCACGTCTGCTCCATGTAGCGGCACTTCCGTACCATGGCCTCCGACCTCTGGGTTTGAACTATTGCTGTTTGATGATATCCGGCTGTCTTTGCGAAATTGTTCCAACATCTTTCTGTGTGGGTCCACTGAACAAATTTTCTTTTTAGTTTCATTTTTATTAAATCTAATTTACACATAATGAGAGTTAATATAATTATATATTTTAAACAATATCTTTAGGGTAAGTACTATTCCATCGAGATGGGGGAAGGGATGGGTATGTCACTTTATTTCTTTATACGTCCTAAAGGCATCTATCACTGTACTCATAACCACCTAATTATGACAAATATTAACAACAACAACATTGACAATGCCCGTGATAACCAGGGTAGACGCACGTTAACTACATTATTAATGTTATAATAATAATACGAAATTTATATTTTCCACAAAAAAACGTTTTACAATTTTCCATTTAAGAAGCTAATTTAATTCACAAAATTTAAACTCACTAAATCCAAATATAAAAATTTCTAATTTAAATTACCATAAGATGATTTACAAAAACTTTTTATAGTAAGATGGAAATTAAAAAATTTTACAACAATATAAAATACCTTATTTTATTTTATTTTAGTTTTCTTATACTTATGTATTTTATCCTTTGCTTTTTGCTCGTTGTCATAGCAACGGATCAAACAATTGGTAATTTTCTAGGTTATAATTTTTGTATTTTTTAACTAATATTTTTAGGTATTTTAGGTTCCCCAGATCAGCCAGATCTTCTCAAGAGGCAAGTTCTAGGATCAACGTCTGCTATCAAGTATGATCTTCCATTTATTAATTATTTCATTCATTGTAAATTACAGGATACTCAGAAATAACCTGCGAAGAAAATCCCGAAATTTGGAGATGGTTTAATGACAATTTTATTTTTTTGTGCAGTTGACAAGATTTTTTGTCTTTTTATTTTAATAAAGTCTAATGCGTTTACTTTTTATTTTTGCAATTATGATAATTATTAATAATGATAACCGTAATAATATTAACATCAGTAATAATCATCGAATAATAATAATAATGAATTTTGTGATAATAATAATTATCTTTAAGTAATATTAAGAATAGTAGCAACAATGATAATAATATTTGTGAGGAGTTAAAATTAAAATACTAAATTAAATTAGTTCACGATTAAAATTTGTAAAGTTTTAATTGAAACTTAAATTATTTTAAGATATTAAAATTGAAATGATAATTGAAATTTTAAAATAAAATAATTTTTAATAAAATTGAAATTCAAGTATGAATGCAATGGTATGTTGATATTTGGTTGAAATTAAAATTTAGAAAATGTCCCAAGAATATTTGTTTATATAATCAGATTTTATGAAATATAATTTGGATTTAATAGTCTTAGTAATTTATTTTGATGACTGAAGAATTAAATGTTATAGCTTCTAACATGGCGACCATTCCAACGGATCTGCTTATTGGAAGATTACTCCAGAGAAATTCCACAGAGGAGATGACCTCGAATTATTTATCAAAGAA
Source organism: Schmidtea mediterranea (assembly GCA_022537955.1). Taxonomy (NCBI): domain Eukaryota; kingdom Metazoa; phylum Platyhelminthes; order Tricladida; family Dugesiidae; genus Schmidtea; species Schmidtea mediterranea. The sequence continues at coordinate 93,912,132 of CM039679.1, forward strand.
TGTCAGAGGTTCTTTGAAATAACGAAGACACCAGTGAAGACACAAATGGTACTAGTTATTACACTTCTGGACAGGACTTTGATTGAAGAATATGAAGCCGCAGAAGGTAAAACCGTTGAACAGAAATTAAGAGCAGCTTTTCATCGACCAACGTCATTGATTGATGACTTAAGAGAAGCCTTGAACTACGAGCAAGGTAACGATTCAGCGGAAATATTTATAGAGAAAATATCAAAATGACTAAAAAATTGGCCTCACACACTTGGAATGAGGAAGAAATTCAGAAATGTTTATTGACACATTGTGTAAGAGATAAAGAAGTCAGGAAAGAAATCGAAATGAAAGATCTCAAAACGGCGGAACAAATTAAAGAAACTATAAAGAAGATAGAAAAAGTTAACAAGGTTATTGAACAAGTAAACACGGTGAGATCAATACGACCTACAACTGGGGAAGAACTTATAGAGATGTAGTACAAGTTGGAGCCACGAAGAGAGAAATCAACGAATGGAAACCAGAGACAAGAGTTAAAGTGATAGAATGCTGGACGTGTCAAAAACCGGGACACAGTAGCAGAGAATGTAATATAAAAAGAAGATTTCAATGTTATGCATGTGGTGTTGAAGGTCATAGATGCAATGCACGAGGACACAAAGAAAGAGAGTGCTACACAAATATGGAAAGACGAAATCAAGGAAGAGATCGAGACCAAAGGAAGATGTCAGGAGGAAGAATTCAAAGAAATACCTATCAACAAAGGGAAGATATGTATCAACCAAGGAACGTACATCAAAGACAATGGGGAAACCAACAATATAACAGAAAAGATATTGCAGCTATCGAGTCTGATGATGAGATGATGAATACAAAACAGTCAAGCCAGCCAGACGAGTATAACAGGGAGAATGACCCAAACGAGCACGCTCCGTCAAACGGGACATTGATCGGAGCAATTTACTAAGTAAGATTGATTTCAACCAAAGAATGAATGCTAACGGTATGTGTAATTTAAGTATGGATGATGATTGTATGATTGATAAAGATTGTAGTGTTTTGAACGTGATATTAATAATAATAGTAGTGTAGAAATTAAAAAGTCGAATGATAAGGAAAGTCAGAAAAAATTTAAAGAGGAGTGTAAAGTAAATGAAGTAGTAAAACACGAGGAAAGAACGATAGAGAAAATTTACAAATTCCTAAAGAAAAATGGAGACGTGTGTATTAATGAAATTGTAGAAGATACTAGAGAGCAGAATATTTTGTCAGTAGAAGAACAAAAAAGTCCAGTAATAACATATAATATAATGCAAGGTAGACCGAGTACAACACTGGATATCCAAGGGCGGAAAGTAGATTGTTTATTGGATACAGGAGCGCGAATTAATGTGATGGCTAAATCTGTAATTGATCGATTAGAAAATATCGAAATATTAGAAACAAGGGAATCGCTAAGATGTGCAAACAACAGTAGATTAGAAACTATGGGTAAACTAAACATCAATGTTAAAATGGGCAGTATGGAAAGAAATGTAACATTCATTATAGTAAAGAATTTAATACCAGAAATTATTGGAGGAGTAGAACTACAAAGGTTATTTGGTATAGAATTGAAATGTATACTAGAAGAACATGAAAAACGTAGTGATTTCATTTGCGAAATAGAAGCTAGATTTGGGCGGATTATAACAGATGAAGAAAGATTACGTCATGCCATCGACGTTTTAAAAGTTACCGGAAATAAGAGACTGCTAGAAATATTTCAGGCAAACAAGAATGTTTTTATGGCAGATAAATGGGACATTGGGTGTACCAATCTGATAAAACATAAGATCATCACGAAAGGAGAGCCAATAATGATTAAACCGAGACGTCAGCCAATAAATTTGGAAGACAAGATTGAGGAAGCAATAAAAAATCTAGAAAACAACGGAATAATTAGGAAGTGCAATTCACCGTGGAACACACCTTTAGTTTGTGTATGGAAGAAAGAGAAAAAAGACATCAGGCTTTGTCTAGACTTCAGACAATTAAACAAGATAACAGAAAGACAAGCATTTCCAATGCCAAATGTAGATGAATTTTAGACATCCTACACGGATCCAGATATTTTAGCTCAATCGACTTGGGAAATGCTTATTACCAAGTGAAGTTAGATAAAGAATCTCAAGAGAAACAGCATTCTCAACAAAAGAAGGACAGTTCTGTTTTAACAGGATGCCGTTCGGTATTGCAGCGGCACCAGGAACATTTCAAGAATTAATGACGAAAGTATTGAAAGACTTGTGGAAAGATGGAGTGATGGTATATTTAGACGACATCCTAATATTCACAAAGACAGAAGAAGACCATTATAACATATTTGGAAAAGTCCTAGGGAAGATCGCAACAGCAGGACTAAGATTGAACCCCGAAAAATGTCAAATATTTAGAAAAGAAGTGAAGTTTCTGGGACACATAATAAATAAAGACGGCATACAAACAGATAATACTAAAATAGAAGCAATACAATCATTTCAAAAACCAAAATGTGTGAAGAATCTGAGGAGCTTTCTGGGTATCTGTAACTATTATCGACGGTTCATAAAAGACTATGCAAAGAAGGCAAGAGCACTAGAAAGTATATGCGGAAAAAACAATGAGAAAATAAGATGGACAGAGATGTGTGAAAAGGCTTTCGGGGAAATGAAAGAAGCATTGATAACCGCCCCAGTATTGGTATTTCCAGATTTCAGAAAGAATTTATATTAGACACAGACGCGAGCTTCGATACTATTGGAGCAGTTCTTTCGCAAAAGGATGAAAAAGGACATGAACATGTCATTGCATATGGTTCACATGCGATGAGCAGCCACGAAAAAGGATACTGCATTACCAGAAAAGAATTATTGGCAATATACTATTTTTGTAAACATTTCAACCACTACTTATATGGTAAGAGATTCGTACTGAGAACGGACCATAAAGCTATTACGTTTATGGTAACAACGAAGAAACCAATAACGGCTCAATTCCAGACATGGATCAACTATTTAAGCAGTCTGGATATTAAAATGGAATACAGGAAAGGAACAAGCCATACAAACGCGGATATGCTATCCAGGAAAACATGCGGAACATGTGTACAGTGTATGATGGAACACGAAGACGCAAAAACCGGCAAAATTAAAACCAGAATATTAACAGTAACAGCAGAAGGCGGATATAACAAGTGGCAAAATGACAATATGGAGGTCCAAGAAATAAAGAATAAGTTAGAAAATAAAGATTGTAAGTTCATAATGGAAAACAACACGGTACTAACTAAACAAGGTAAATATGGATACCGTCAGATAATAGACAGAGGATGATAAAAGAAGTACACGTATTGCTGTGCCATGCAGGTGCACAGAAAGTAACAAAATATATCCAGAACAACTGCGACATGGAAAATCTAGCAACGGAAGTAAAAAAGGTAATTGAGAACTGCGAAAGATGTCAGAAAATGAAAACGATAACAACCAAGACAAAGGAGGAAACTCAAACAATAAAGAGTACAGAACCATTCGAGAAGATATATATGGATATATGTGGGCCATTGAAAGAAACGTTCAACAAAAAGAAATATATTTGCGGAATCATTGACCACTATAGTAAATACATCTCATTAACGGCCATAAACAAGCAAGACGAAAGAACAATTAGTGAGACGTTATTAAATAAATGGATATTAAAGTTTGGAGCGCCAAAAGAACTTCATGTAGATTGTGGGAAGAACTTTGAAGCAAGAAGCATAAAAGAACTAGCAAAGACAGCTGGCATTGAATTAATTTTCTCAAGCCCATATCACCATAACACGAATGGTATTATTGAAAGACAATTCAGAACAATCAGAGAGTATATTAACGCGTCATTGAATGAAGGAGGAAGGAAAAACTGGGCTGATATAGTGCCAGAAATAGAATATACGTTAAATGCAACAGTTCAAAAAACAACGGGAGTAAGCCCAGCAGAGATTATATTTGGGAGGAAGATCGACAGAATGAAATGGTACTCGAATAAAGAAATAAATAGAGAAGATATGGAAAAGAGAATAGAGGATAAAACACTAAAACCAAAAATAAGCAAAACAGTGAGAAATTTTGAAATGGAAGATGTGGTCTTGATCAAACAAGAAATTCGAAATAAAGACGATGCAAGGTGGGAAGGGCCGTACAAAGTGATAAAGAAAATACATGAACGGAGCTACTTACTTAAGGATCAAAATGGGAAGATGGTAGTCAGAAATGTTGAGAAGATCAAACATTTTAAAAAAGGGGGATGTGAGGAGTTAAAATTAAAATACTAAATTAAATTAGTTCACGATTAAAATTTGTAAAGTTTTAATTGAAACTTAAATTATTTTAAGATATTAAAATTGAAATGATAATTGAAATTTTAAAATAAAATAATTTTTAATAAAATTGAAATTCAAGTATGAATGCAATGGTATGTTGATATTTGGTTGAAATTAAAATTTAGAAAATGTCCCAAGAATATTTGTTTATATAATCAGATTTTATGAAATATAATTTGGATTTAATAGTCTTAGTAATTTATTTTGATGACTGAAGAATTAAATGTTATAGCTTCTAACAATATTAATAATAATAATAATCATAAAACTTAGTAATAATAACCGTGATATAGATACTAATGACAATAATGCTAATATTCTATCAATACTAATACTAATAATAATAATAATAATATTTTAGTAATAATAATAATAATAATAGCAGTATGAATACTGGCAATAACAGAATAATACTAGTACGAAATTAATGATAATAATAATAATAATAATAATAATAATAATAATAATAATAATAACAATAATAATAATAATAATAATATTAGTAATAATAATAATATAATAATAATAATAATATATTAGTAATAGTAATCCTAATAATAATCAAAAAGGAATTTTTATTAATAATGATGTTGGCGATATGGATAACAAATGATAACAATAATGATGTCAAACCATAGTAGAAGTATTAGCGAGGTATTAGGAATAATAGTACTATATAGTCAGTGATGTATTAATAAATCCAATACTAATAATAATAATATTTTAGTAATAATAATAATAATAGTAATATAAATAATAATAATATAATAATAATAATAATATTAGTATGAAAATAATAATAATAATAACAATAAAATAATAGTAATAATAACATTGATATTAATAACATTGGAATCATGATAAAAGTAATATTAATGGTGCTATATAGATATTACGCCAACAATAGTAGTATACTAATAATATTTATAATAGTAATAATAATATTAAAAATCATTTAATAACAATAATAATAACGGTAGATGGTAACAATAGTAATACTAGTATGAAAATAATGCAAATTTTAGCAATAATAACCAAAATAATAAAAATACGAAGCTTACAACATTAATAATAATAATAATAAAATTAATGATAATCGCAATATGAAGATATTAATATTGATAACAACAACAATATCATAAAAATAATTATATTAACAATAATAATAAATAACAATAATAATGAAGTTAATAATGAAATTTTAGTGATAATACTAAATTTAAATGCATGATAGTCACGCCAACGGTGGTCTTGTGAGTTATAGGGTAGTAGATTTGGTTTTATGAACTGACCGGAAATTCTCTCTAACGAAATAGTGAAATCTAAATAATGAGATAACGTAAAATTTTTGGAGTGATATTCGAAATAGGTTTTAGCTTTCATGTTTAGAACGTAAATTAGATTCGAATGATGATGTCACAAAGAAGGTTTGTTATGTGGCCGATTGAACTTCCTATTGTGGTTAGTCTCGGAATCATAGTGTATATGAATTATATAATAACTATTCGTAACGGAATATAATTTGCCAATTAACAAAAATAATCTATCTACTTCTAGATAATGGTCTACATATTTTTCTTTTATTGTACTATAAAACTTTATATTTACCCTTTCCCAGGACCTCAACACTGCTCTTTTGAGGGTTGGGCGATAGGATTTAGGAAGGGGAGAATATTGGACGGACCTGGCTACTGCCTTCGCCACGGCTTCCCCCACTAACAACCGGTTCGATCCGGGGTACCGAAAAGAAAACAATTTGATTTTACTTTCTTGTATGCAGGCGTACTATAATTTTGTAGGTCATAATTTGATTAATGTGCTCTAAGATTAAATTCTTTTATGATGGAGGTTCAACAATAACTGAGTTAAGTCGAAATTCATCGATCATAAAAAAATTTTCTTTAAAGCTTAAAAAAAATTAAAAAATAATGATAAAAAAAAATCATCAATAACTATTTCATATTAAGAATAAACATAAATCAAATACAAATAAAAATTACTTGGTTTCAATAAAATAATTTTTGAGAGAGTTAAAAGGTAAAAATGATTGATTGTGTGTGTGTTTTGATGCAGTAAAACAAGGAATTTCTAGAATATTCCAAAATTATAAAAAAATTTATTCTTTTCGATTTAAATTTAAATTTTTATATCTCAAAATTTTTTTTAAATTTTTATTTAATTTCTTTTTCTTTAAATTTCCATTTTTATTTAATTTTAAATTTTCTGCTCAAAACCACACAGGCGTTATCGTGCTGGTGTTGGGCCAGAACACAGACGGCCTTGTAAATGTTTAAATGAATCGGAAACACACGTGCAAACATAACATGCGATTTAAACTTAAACCTATTAAAACACCAATTAACCCTATCAAAATGCGAGAAAGAAAACAATTAAATATAAAATTATAAAACACAAAAATAAATTAAAATAATAACAAAGCGCAACAAGATCCGCACGAAATAAATATAAACATAACACGAAAACCCAACGATTTTGACCGAAATTTGACAATTTATTAAAAATGCGAAATTTCATGAAAATGAAATAAAAATCAAATAATTCGAATTAGAAATAATTCAATTCAAAATCTAAAGAAAAAATTGTCAAATAAAAACTCTAAATAATAAAATTAAAGATTAGAATATACCAGAAAATTCCAAGATCAAATTTTGTTTTACTAAATCAAAAAGAACACGCAAGGTTAGGTTCGTACAAATAAGTATATAAACCGATTCATTTTTACACAATAAAAATCAGTTTTTCAAAACTTGAAATCGTTTTTACTCGTAAAACAGTTATTTCCACGATGTAAGTGAGAGTTTTTATTTGAAAACTCCCTCCACGTCGCATCCTCGCAATCTCGATGGAGCTCTGCTTGGGTGTCGGCGTGGGGAGAACGATATTTTTATGATATTTTTGTTTATATTGAATGGATTGGGTAAATTATATTTTTATTTTAATAAATATTTAAATAATATCAAACTTTGTTTTATTTTGTCGATATTTTTCCGGCCCACAGCCAAAACACACTACAAGTCATTAAAATCCAACATACTATTCGAACTCGTGTAAGTGCGTGGAATATCGCCAATGATTCGTGCCCGTGAAGGCCCGGCTTGCGGAACGCAGGAGCTGGAACGTCAATATTATTCCGTATAGGGAAAGAGAGGGATAAGGAAGTAGTCTTTTGGCTATTTCCTCGTCTCTTAATTTCCATAAACTCGACCTAAAATCATATTCACATACGGCTCAAAATCACTACACGAGTGGTCCAGTGGGCACTCATTAACTATAATATGAACACAATGCGCCTAAGGTCAACCAAGGGAAAGGTAACGGGTAAATAGAAAAATGAAATCGTTGTTATGAATTTAAATCAACTATAGATTCGAACCGTTATTATGAATTTTATATAACCATAAATTTCAAGCTATTGATATGAATTTAAAGTAATCATAAATATTGAGCGGTTGCCATGAACTTATAATAATTAATAATTTTAAGTTAGGGTTATGAATTTAAATAAATTATAGATTCAAGTAGTCGTTATGAACTCAATAGGTATATTCTTAGTTAAAATGAAATATAGTTATAAATTTTAAGTCGTAGTGTCGTGCTAACATCAATAAAGCAATCGTTATAGACCTTTGTTATTATAGGCTTTTAAGGCTGTATAGATGGTCGAAATCATTCGAGTTAACCTAAGATTCCCGTAGTGGTTATAAACTACTAACGTCCTATTAAGAGTCGATATTGCTATTTAAATAAACGTAGGTTAAGGTGGTTAATTTAAATGTTTAATGTCCTAGTAAGATATGATTACTTGAGGATAAAGTAAATTAGCGTAATTGCTGTAACCAAAAAAAATGAATATGTTAGCTCAATAAAATCCAAACTAGGGAAATATAGAATATGTAAAGTTAAGATTTACCTCAATTAATTTTAGTTAACGAATTTTTGAGAATAAATTAAAATCAACTTACAGAAACCACGACCTACCAATATGAACTCCGAATAAAATTGAGAAACTGATGAATTAAGAAATGCGACTCATAAAAATTGTGGAATTAAAAGGAAATTTCCCAATAATTGGAATCGTTATAAAAATAAGGTAAAAATCCAAATTAATTTACCATAAACGTATCAGGCAAATGATACATGAGGGAGTGTAATTAGGTAATCACAAGAAATACCATAAAATATCACGTAAAAGATCAGATGGGTAACAATCAGTATGAGCGAATAATCCATAAACCAAATCAACGAGATCCATTTAATAATTCCAAATCATGAGGTAACTACATAATCCGGTTGGATTTAGAGAGAATCTGATGGTCGAGCTGGCATAGTGAGCATTAGGTTTCCAATCGTTAATAATCAAGTTTTCCGACCATATTGTCCGATTAAGTGTGTTCATGCAACAACAACTTTCTTAAAGTTAAAATATAAATCTATTTAATTAAAAACGAACGAACCCCTTACTGTCCAGAATATTGAACCCATGACAAAACTGAAACATATCCGGAGGGAATAGTCTACCTTAAGGCATCGACACACTGGTAAAATCCAACTAGCCGACTACAGCTAGAGTGTACACACCAAGACACGCACGTATTATCACGCACCCAAGAATAGTGCAGACCGTGACATTTTTAGTGCAGAATCAATAGGTCATTACATACCCACAACACCAGTGCTGCAGCGGGGTGATAGCGATACATTGCACACATACACACTCACGCCCAGACAACCAATCCATCCAAAGTAATGGCAGCCAGACTAATGGAATCATACACCAGTGGGCACACATTGCAGTTAGAATCCATAAGAAGATCCGACGATCCTAATCGATCATTAATTTTTGACAATTTGGGGAATGCATCGACAAAGGAACTTTTGCCATAAGAAGACAACGACCAGGGTGTCAGGCAAGGAAGTAGCTCGGAATCCAGATTCACAGATTTGTGGTAAATTTTTATTACATGAAATTTTGATTTTAATACATACCTCTAGGATCCTAAATTTCGAATAACGATTTCTAATAACTGGTGGGTTACTGGGTTTTGCAAATTGTTTGAATCTTCCTATAATTGCCCCGGTAACGCCATATAAATATTTGCTAGTTGCCTAATTATATCTTCATTAAAACTGATAAACCTTGAACATTAACAATTGTATTTTTATTAGGAATTGATTATCTACTACTTAAGAATTATCAAATTAAACTTTAGGTATGAAAATGTATTATATACTACTTAAAAATTATCAAATTAAAATTTAGGTATGAAAATTGATTATCTACTAATTAAAAATTATCAAATTAAAATTTAGGTAAGTAAGATTTAAAAGAAAATTTTCGAATATTGCTTATAATATTAATAAGGTACCCTGAGTTGTTGGGTCCGATTCTCTTGTTGCGTCTCCTTCCGGCGTTGTGGTCGTTGGGCTCTCATTTCTAAAACCTTGGGTTTGGTGCATGATAAAAATGATTAGCTTGCATTTCACCATACCTAGTTATATAATCTAGTAGGAATGTGTGTATGTCCGTTGCACACTGTTAGGTAAGTGGTGTGATGATGAACATTTGCGGTGAGGAAATTTCATGCCAACGACAGGTCGGTTTAATTTATGTTTGTTTATGTAAATTGTTTATACTAATTTGCCGACGGACTATTAAATCGATGGCTACTCTCTACTGACATGGCAGTTTTGATCTTCATATTGATAGACCCGAATTAATTATTCTCGGCTTAATGGTAGCCCTTATCCAGATTTTTTGAAGTTTAATTTTTATTTATTATCTTTTCCTAGTTGATGTCGACGTATTTTTGGTGCGTTTTCTATTTTCAGATGTTAGTCAATTCGGAAATACATTTCTCGTGGAAAATTTGAAATTACCACCAGAAAACTCGCACATGCTATTGCAAAATATTATGATTCGCGGCGAGTGTTCCAATGTCAACCCTGATCTGCTGCTTTATCGTTTTAATGATTTCGATTAATAGTTTATACTCCCTAACATTTAATGGTCCCATCTCATCGCTCCGATGGTTATTGGTATAAGCGATCGTAATTATCATCTCGATTGTTGGTCGTTTTCCCCCGGACTGAGTTAAGTAAGTATTGAGGTTTATTACTAATTTGCACATATTTCTTAGTGATCTCGATCAGGGCTAGTTTTTCCTTTTCTAATTTTGGTCTGCCACTAATGCACGCAATTATGACTAGATTTATTGATGTGGGAACAAGCCGGGTACGTTTATATTATATAATTACGAACTTATTATCCTACTCTAGGAAAGATTAGAGATTGGAAACTGAGATTTGATCAAATCTTGATTTCGGGCCATTTATGGATTGTTAGTGACGGTGGTAATTTGGAAATCCCTATGATTGGCAGATCTACTGAAGGGTTATTAGTCCAATCTAAACTTTTGAATAAGGTTCATTTTAATGGATTGTCAGCTCGAGTTGTTGAAGATAATGAATTTTTCCTACCTGATCGGTGTTTTAAATTTGGTTGTATTAATTATTTAGTTTTGATTTAAATCTTTTGTGGGAGTTCTTTTGGGTCTGCGGTTGGACTTAACAAATTCTAATTGATATCTACATTTAATTATGAAGGTTTTAAAGGACTCAATTATTGCTTTTATTGGTAAAATTATCTTGATTCCGCAATGTGATTTAAGTTTTTAATGATTATCATTACATCTACGTCCTTACCGGGGTTTCATGGTAACTACTTAGTAATAACTTTAACTTATTATTTTGAAATTTTTGTATCTAGTTTAGGTTTATGGGAATAATTACTTTAATTACATAACAGTGATTTCGTTTTTTTTTATTTTGATTCCCCGTCACCTTTCCCCTTTAATAAGCCTTAAACGCATTTTATGTTCATATTATATTTAATGAGTGCCCACTGGACTACTCGGTGTGGTGATTTTGAGCCGTATGTAGAATATTTTAGGTCGAGTTTAAAGAAAACTAGAAACGAGGAAGAAGCCAAAAGACCTCTTCCTTATTTGTCCTTTCTTCTATACGGGATAATATTGACGTTCCAATCCCTGCGTTCCGCACGCCGGGTCTTCACGGGCACAGATCATCGGCGATATTCCACGCACTTACACGAATCTGAATAGTATGTTGATTTTACTATCTTGCGGTGTGTCTTTGGCTGTGGGCCGGAAAAATTTCGACAAATTTAAGAAAAACAAACTATAATTCATATATCATAAATGATTTATTAAAATAATAAAAACAAGTTACCAAGCCATAATTCATAAACCATAAAATATTACTCTCCCCACGTCGACATCCAAGCAGAGCTCTATCGAGATTGCGAGGGTGCGACGTGGAGAGAGCTTCCAATAAAACTCTCGCTCACCTAATAGATTTTTAAAACTGGTTGAAAATTTTTAAAAACAATTTTTGGTTTGAAAAATGGTTAACTTTTATGTGAAAATACATCGGTATATATACCTATTTTCTGTCCCTAACTTCGCGTGTTCTTTTTGATTTAGTAAAACAAAATTCGACCTTGATATTTTCTAGTGTATTCTAATCTTTATTTTTATTATTTTCTAATTTATTTTGATAATTTTTTATTTGAAATTTTTATTGAATTATTTCTAATTCAAATTCTTTGATTTTAAATTTCATTTTCATGAAATTTTTTATTTTTGTTAAATTATCAAATTTCGGTCGAATTTGTTGGGTTTTCATGTTATGTTTGTATTTGTATCGTGCGGATCTTGTTGCGTTTTGTTATTATTTTAATTTATTTTTATGTTTATTATTTTATATGTAATTGCTTTTCTCTCATATTTTGTTAGGTTTAATTGATGTTTACATAGGTTTGAATTTAAAACTGCATGTTATATTTGCATGTGTGTTACCGATTCATTTAAACATTTTTCAAGGCCGTATGTGTTCTGGCCCAACATAACTATATAAGGAATCATAATTTTAGCAATTAATTTTTTAATAATTTCGATTTTCAAGAATTATAATTTTAGCGATTGATTTTTAATGATTTCGATTTTCAGGACTTGTGAATTTTATCAATTGATTTTAAAGATGAATTTTGATTTTGATTTTTTAATATAATAACTATATTAGGAGATTTTGGAATTTTAGAAATTGATGTTAAGAAGGATTATGATGAATTTCGATTTGTGATAGAAAATATTCCGATTTACCTTAGCTAGTCCTGGACGACACAGCATTATACAGGAATCAACTTTACAATGGATAAAGTACCATGACCTGCGAAATAATCTTTATCCGAAACATACAGGTTTAAATGTTGAGATATAAAAGTATATGGTTTCGCAAAGTATGAAAAGTTCAATCAATGCCAAAATGCAAATGAAATATACAGTTTGGACGTTTTCCAGTAGTTATTCGCATATGCGCTCAATGTTTTGGTTTCCATACGAAACAGTAAAAGTTAACTCTCCTACATTTGTATTTTTTTGTATCATGAAAACATTCCGATATTATACAAGCTATTTGGTATTAATATTTACCGTCAATATTTTATTCCTATTTTATTTACAATGCATTAGAAATTCAAGATAATAGTTTGCTTAGGTTATGCTATTTTACAATTATCATGATTTTATATGTATTCTGTAATTATTTAACATTTTAATCTTTTGTAATTTATGACTACTAGGTGACCGAATGTGTGTAGAATTTGTTTATAGTAAATTAAGCTAATTTTTTGGTTGAAATAAATACTTAACAAATGTTGAAAGCGAAATGTTAAATTTTTTCTTTTTATTTACTGATATCGCATAGGAAATTTTTATTAGACATTTGGCGGCCAACAAAATAAAATAAATACAGAATTTATTATAACGAAGGGGTTAACGGAATAATAAAACTTGAAGTAATTATAATGACATAAAATAGGATGTCGTATAGTTGACGTAAGGCGAGGAACATGATATTTACCGCCAAAAAAGAATTTTAATGAATTAATTTGATTAAACCTCGTTCAGATGGATCGGGAGCCATTTTTCGTGTCCCCACGCAGGTTGCGGATCAATAGCGGCAAGCCATGCGGAATGCGGACTTCACGGTGCCCCAACAGAGAGAGCCCCGATGAAATACCTCGCGACCTGTGGAGGATGATACGCTATCATTCGCAGCGGGCAGACGAGACAGTGGCCGAAATCCGGCCCGAGAAATTCGCGATCAGGCCCGATCTCTCCTTTCACGCCTCTAGGACCACCAGCGCCAGGTCGACTTCCACGTGATCAGGGCCAAGCAATATCTGGCGAATGTAGAAGATGATATCGCGGCCGGCAGGATTGCGAATACTTACAACTATACGCGGCCGCTCAGCCCTAACCGCACAAAAAACACGAAGCGACTGATATTCGTATGTCGGGAGCGCTTTTATGCTCGGCTGGCCTCAGAAGAACATGAAGAGGGGAACCACCGAACCCCGCATTTCCAATAATGATCTGATTACGTTGAACACACTCAAAACTACGTTTTAAATAAATGATTAGCTGACATTCAAAATTTTTCTTTCTTTTATTTTCTTTTTGTATTGTTCCATAATATTAACGTTTGTTTGAGAAAATAAATAACTTAAGACTTGTAGACAAGAATTAATTTTCGTTGTTACAGAGATGGAATCCCTGAAAATACTGCAGAAGGAATTAGAGCACGCGCGGGAAATAAATAAGAATTTCTACGAGCAGATCATCCAGCTGTCAACGGAAGTTCAACAAACGAAAGCCGCCTGGATGGAACCAAGGAAAGCAAAGGCGCTTTATCAAAGGCTTATAGCAGCCCAAAAGATATGGACTGACGAGAGGCAATTAAATCAAAGCCTGAGAACCCAGATAAAGGGGTTAGAAGTAGCATTGTCAGCCTGCCAAGAAGAAGCGGCAGTGACATATCCTCTTGTCTTTGCCCCTGCCCAACTGGCCTACCGAGAGACAACGGCCACAAATCCGAAGGCTGCACCAAAGGCTAGTGGTTATCGACCCGGGCGTAAGGAACGAGCTAAATGCTGAGTCGCTCGATTATTAAACAGTGCATAATTAACTTATCAAAATGTGTTGTTTACTTTATAGAATATATATTTATTGTTGCTTAAATGATATTTAAAGAATTCGATAAGTGTTAATTCGTAGAGGTGGTGTGAGGACATTGCACCGCCTGAAGGAGAAGTTTACGAGAGAATTACGAACACAAATTATGACATTAACGATATAAGAGGACCTAAAAATCAAAAGCAAGCGCAGGTCTTCTATCGACAGCTCGTTGAACCCAGAGATCGTTCAGCCAATTGCAGCAATAGTAATAGCGCTCACTTTTTGCGGACGATCTACCCACTCGAACACAGTTCCAACGTTGCTTAGCAACGGGTGCCGAGTGGTAAGCGAAAGAACATTTATATGGGGTTGTCTGGGTAACAACCATATAGTTTAATTATTCCTACCCAGTAACCCACCAATAGTTATCCGATTGCGTTCCTAGAAATTAGTTGTTTCGTTGATTGAAACTGGTGTATATATTTGTTTTGTGACCCTAACCTTCCGTGTTCTTTTTGATGCATTTAAACAAAATTTGACATTGATTTTAATTGTAATATCTAATTTCTATTTTGTCAATTTTCTATATTAAATGAACAATCTATTTTATTTAATTTTTAATAGAATATTTCTTATTGAAAATATTCCATTTTATTCGTTATTTGGTAACTTTTATGAATTGTTCATTTTTCGGTCAAATCTTTATGTTATCTTGTTATTTTTATGTTCTTGGTGTTGATCTTGGTGCATATCTGTTATTATTTTGATTTAATTTTATGTTTTTAATTTTATATTTAATTAAATTTTTCTCATATTTTTAAGGTTGTTTATTTGATGTTTATGGGTCTAATTTTTAAAATCTGCATTGCTATGTTTGTGTTCTATTTCCAATTCATTTAAACAAAATCCAGTCCTGGCACAACAATTATCTTGGTGTACGGTGGAAATTTTATTTAACCTTTACTCAACTTGAGCCTTTCTCACTAAATTTGTGTGTCCATTTAATCCATGTTGGTACTATCCACAGTGGTCGAAAAACTCATTGGCAGGTGAGCACTATCTCTAGGACTACTCCCATATAGTATTTTCCTTAACTGGTTCCTGACGGCCCATAAAAGATGTTGTCTTCTACGTTATTAAACCTATCCTCATTGTCACCCACTTTAGAGATATGATCAGTTCACATAATTAGGGTTAACTGCAATAGGAACTTTAGCGCTATTATGGCCACGATAAATTACATTATAGGTTATCTCAATATGTCATTTAATGCAATTACGGTGCAACATTTTCTATTTTTATATTTTAGGAATCATTTTCATATAAATTTAGAGTTTAAAATGGGAAATTTTTATTGGGATGTAATTTACCTACGAGATCTTAAATTTATCGTCGCCTGTTTAAATATTTCATTTATATACCATTAATGTTTATAATTCAAACTGACGATTGTGTATTTAAAACATAACTACTTCGACATTTTCGTTTTTACTTTACAAGTAATAAAATTACTAGTGTTCATTAATCTTAAAAAAACATTTAATATTTAAACCTAAATATTTGTGTTTGGAAGTTTAATAATAATAATAATATAATATTATTAATAATAACTTTGCTTAATGTCTGTCTGTCTATCTGTATCTCCTGTATGTAGTGTTACACTGTTCATTCGATCGACAAGAAACTTTAGGAAGATGTTGAGTACACTCGTGCGAAGGTTTTAAGTATAAATATTTTTAAATATCGCTCCAATGAGCCGCTGCTGATAAAAATTATAATTAATTATTATGTTATATGCTACTCACAAGAAATGCAGTAAGCTAAATTATTTAAATTTGAATATTTATTTTAATCATTATTTTACTAAATTACAAAATGTTAAAATTATGTACTGTGTATACTAAATATACTAAATTTTGAAAATCAAATAAATTAAATATTTGTTCATTTACGTGCATTTATTTACATTTTAAAAATTAAAAATAAATATATAAGACAGTTATGCTCCCGAAACGGAAATCGATTGATTGATCTAGAACTGAAGCATGAAAGAAAAAGGCATTACAAGTTTCAGAAACAGACGAGCAACGAGAATAAATATTGGAAACCAATCGATTACGCACTGCTCAAGCC
Source organism: Schmidtea mediterranea (assembly GCA_022537955.1). Classification (NCBI taxonomy): domain Eukaryota; kingdom Metazoa; phylum Platyhelminthes; order Tricladida; family Dugesiidae; genus Schmidtea; species Schmidtea mediterranea. The sequence continues at coordinate 93,928,695 of CM039679.1, forward strand.
CGCCGAAATGAAACAGAAGAGCAACGAGAATCAAGATTGGGAGCCGCTAGAATACGCATTGGTCAAACCCGTTTGAATGAAACAAAGGACCAGCGGAGAGCAAGACCTTGAACCAATCAAGAACGCATTGTTCGAACAAGACGGCCAATGCACGCTGATTTTAATTTTGCTGCTTTCCATTAAGATACGGATTATGATTCCAGTCGTAATTGGAAAAATTGAAAAGTTATGCGAATTTTGCCGTGCATTAAAATTCAAGACTGAAACTCCAGAAATGTGCTGCGCAGGTGGAAAGGTTAAAATACCTGTATTACATATACCACCAAAACCACTATCAACGTTGTTGTCAGGTGACACCAGCCAGTCAAAAAATTTCTTGGCAAACATACGCAAGTACAATTCATGTTTCTAAATAACATCGTTTGGTGCAACAGAAATCATAACTTAAAATTACATGCCATCGTTCAAAGTCCAAGGGCAAATTTATCATCGCACTGGATCCCTTATACCACTGTCGGATTCAGATCATAAATTCATACAAATTTATTTCATGGAAATCACTTATGGACAAATTGATCAAAGTTGTCTATTCAATACCAGAACTAATCGAAAAATTGTCGTTTCATTACAAATTTTATTCGATCAACACAACGAATTAGTTCATTTGTTCAGTACAGCCCTTAAACGAATGTCAACTGATGATTACGTTGTTGTTATTAGAGCTGATAAAACACCAGGTGGCCAACACGAAATACCAACAATATACCAACAATTAATGAAGTAGCGATCGTCATAGTTGGCACAGAATTTAACTCGTGTGATATAGTTCTTCATTGCAGAGAAGGTAATGTTTAGCGAGTCTGTGAAACTCATCACTCTTTTGATGCATTACGATATCCAATTTTATTCTGGTGTGAGGTTTGTGGTGTTTAACCTTGACCCCATGCATATAACTTTTCTTGCCCTCTAATGGTTACCCGTTGCTAAGCAACTTTGGTACTGTAACCACTGGTTATGAGATCGCCAAAGGTGAACGCTACGAAAGAACTGCTAAGGCCCGATCTCATAGTGGGTTCAACGCACTACCGATAGGAGGTCTGTGTGAGATTTTCCTTGCTTTCGGTCCCTTTCATATAAACTTAACACTCTCTTAAAACACGTCTGGTCCGAACCCTGGTTCATGGCTCTAATTAAACAGTTTTAATTTTAAACTCGACCAATTAATGAAACAAAACAATGGAATAACACAAATATTTATTGGTTGACACAGCATATAACTCAGCTCGTCGTAGAAGTCGGTAGTGCGCGACGCCTAACACGTTCCGCCTTACCTGAACGTCGTGGTAAAGGTTTCACCGCTGGTTTAACGGCGTCAGGGGCCTCTCTGTATGCCAACTGAGCCGGCGCAAATACGAGTGGATACGTTACGGCGTTGCCCTCTTGGCAAGCCGACAGCGCCACTTCTAAACTGCGGATTTGTGTTTTCTGTGCCTGGCAGAGCTGTCTTTCTTTGGTCCATCCACAATGTGCGGAATTCAATTTTCTGTACAGCGTTTTCATCTTCGCGGGTTCTACCCACGTCTCTTTAATCTTTTGGATCTCCCTGGATATTTGCAGCAGTTGTCGGTGTAATTCCGCATTCTCTCGTCGTGAGCGTATTAATTCTCTGCTCAGGGTGTTGAGTTGATCCATATCTATAAGTAAGTAATTTATTAGTAATATTAGGGTTTTTCTATAATTTTCGATAAATCTAACGTTAATCTATTGGCGGAAGCTTATTAAATATCTGTCCTATTGAGCTGTGTCAATCATTTTATTACTCGATTAATGTCATTGCCATCTCAAAAATTAAATAACTATTAGGCCAAAAATAAAAGAAAACATTTAAGATCTAATGTTTATTTCTTATGACATGTTAACGTCGGATTGAGTTAAGATAATGATGGTTTTGACTTCGTCTCGGTCGTTCCCGAGCATACGGATGATCCTGTTTTACTCTGATATTGCGGTCCTCGTCTCGTATTTCTTTAGGAAGAATCCTCCTCGGAACTACCACGTTCATCGGTGTGTGTAGTTCCTCCAGTGCTGGGTCGTCCAGTTCTTAGGATATCACGTACGACGGGGCATAACCGCCGGGGCTCGTGATCCTGCCGGCTGAAATGTCGGAGTTCACTCTGGCCAAGTGATATCTAGCCATCTCCACCTGTCAATTCGTCTGCTTCTGCCGTTCCTCGAGACGGGCTAAGATGTACTCTGCGCGGCTTTGACTTTCTCGGGCGGGATTCGAGCCCGGTTCCTTTTTGATCGCAACATAAGGGAGGTCCACATCATCATGGTTTTTCGAGCAGCCTCTTCTGGACTCCCTCAAAGGTGATATCGAGAAATCTGCGTCCCACATTGCTTGCCTGCATCTTGCTGCAGATCGTGCAGGGAAGCGTACGGTGATACGCGAGGTATCGATCCATGATTCATATAAGACATAAATTGTATAATATGGCTTTTCGTTATGAAAGAAATTCATAGGAGTTGTGTTGCTCGTGTGGTCTTTATTAAATAGAATGGTTTAATGCAGTATTTACCGTCTTCTATCCCTCAAACCCGTGCGTATACAATCATAAAACTGGTTATTCAGAAAACAAGGGTACCTATAAGGTATGTCGGGGTTTCTACTATAGGACACTATTGGGTCGTATGGGCCTAGTCTTAATATAACTGTGAGCGACTCGTGTATATATACTTTTGTTTTACTGACTATGGTGCTGCGGTTCGTCGATGAAATCATGATTACCTAAACTTCAATTACCTTGCTTGCGGATAGTTATCATTGGCTATATAACGATTGGATAGACGCGTAGAATCATAATTATCATATATTCTTTGATTATTATTGCAGACATAGACGAATAGTTTTGTGGAATAAATAAGGAAGGCTTTCCGATAAATAATTTTTAATTTATTTAACAAATGTCATAAATTTTATAGGTTTCTCCGGTAGACGGTATCAAGGATCTGATTCACTTTCCTTCCAGGTTTTAACTGACATAGTACCGTTACTACGTGGTACTTAGTTGGATTTCTTAACTTTTGTACCCAAGACTATCCTTTGATCTGGGTCAGGTAGGTCTCTCGTGAAAGGTTATGATTAAATGGAGCTCAATACAGTGATAAGATTTACCTCCTGGGTGACTGTTCCCTCTTTCCGATGGTCCTTCTCTTGGTTGGTCCTCTGGTCGGTCGATGTGGCGGTTTTCCTCTCCTGATCGAGTGCAATAATTCAATTGATTCAGCGCTGGCATGTATTACGACTTTCAGGTGAAATGAACTTTCAACCAGAAGACTTGTTATTTATACGAACTCATTGAGCGGCACACTATCGGTTGTAAATGAATATTTTCTATCCGCGGTGACGTGGCGAAATTGGTTTGTTGAATATTGTAGTAAACGAATGAACCATTGATTTTTTAAATGTGGAGATATAAATATAAATTTTCTTATTGTGAATTGTATCGACGTGTCATTTTTTCTCTACTATTATTGGTAAACAATCATCTGTCTATGTCAATTACTCCTTAATCTTTCCTTCTCGCTAGTTGGTGTGTCTTGGATTTGTCGACGTTTCAGGCCATTTCCTGAGTTCACGTGGAAAACTTGTGGATTTAATTATCTCAGTTAATTGATTTATTCATAGTCCATGATCGAAATAATTTAGTAAGTATTATAGTTTTGTTACTTATCATTAATTGGCTAAATCTGCAGTCGGTGTTCTCTTTCATCAAACAATGGACCGTGCACCTTATCTTGGCAATCGACGTCCGTCACCTGAGCCTCGGATATTCAATCACAGATCAAAACGTGTGGACGTTATTTCAGTTTTATGCCTTTTCAGTCAATGTGGATTCGGATTTATTATTATCAATTACCTATGGTAGCTCGGTTTTTCTACTAGTCGTACCTGATTATAAATTACTTATTACCGACGGAACATTTCGATTTACTGTGTGCAAATTTATCTCATTCATTTATATTATTTATCAATACCAATTATATTTAATCTACCAAATGAACAATAGGTAATCTTACTTCTCTTTATAAATAGGTCGCTAGTTTAGTAGGCCGATGATTGACGCTATGATAGAATTTGCAGTTTTTATCATTTTAAGGTTTTCCGGATTCTTTAGGTCGATCTCCTAATTTAATCTTTATGATATGACTACTCATTTATCGGGTTATCTTATTGTCTAATTATTTCACTTTACTCCGAGTATCATCTTATTAATGTTAGAGATTTTATACGGATTTTATATTTTGGGTTGTGGGATTTTCACGGAGCTTCCTCATATTTGGATTTTTAGTTTATAATTATTTATACTCCACATTTATTGTTGCAGTAAGTTTAGTGCTCTCAATATTTTTAATCATCTGCTATTTACTCGTATCTCTTGTTATTATACTTTGTTCGTTGACCTATATAATGCCTTAAATTGATACCTCCATTTATTTATTGATTTATTTTATCCATCCTTGGCGGTTTTCTTATTCATCAGAAATTTTTTAACATTGAAATTAGGTACTTTGTTAATTTTTAGTTGGGCATTTTTAAATTTTCATTTTTATTTTATAACGTAACAACAACTCTTGTTCTTTTAAATTAATTGTCAATTTTCGGTCAAATTCCTGTGTTTTCTTGTGATTTCTGTGTTTATTTCTTGCGGATCTTGTTGCATCTTGTTATTATTTTAATTTATTTTTATGTTATCGATTTTATATTTTAATTATTTCTTTCTCATATTTTAAAGTTGTTATTTGATGTTTTAGGGTCTGATTTTAAATCTGCGTGTTATTTTTGTGTGCTATTACCAATTCATTTAAACAAAACTTTGTTTTAGCCCAACACTGGCAAGGAGAAGATGGATATCATTTCAAATTGGAAAGTCTATCATTCTTCTCCAAAACCTCAATCCTCCGAAACTTTGTAACGAGACTTTCGGTAAAAAAGTTATGAAAAATGTCATCGAAGCAACAATTTTGAATGGCAAATTCAAAAGGGAAGATATACTATTACCACAAATTCCAATGGTCCGAACCGATATGCCATTTGAATTTAAACTAATATCAGTATTTTATTAATTTGATCAGTTTTTTAAATAAAATTATCAGTATCACTTGATCAGTAATTAATTCAATGTTTATGATCAGTATTTTATTCTAATGATCAGTAATTTATTAGAATGACAAGCAAATTATTTTTATGACCATTATTTAATTTTATTTGACCAGTATTCTAATTAATTTGATTAGTAGTCAATTAGTTATTGTTTTAAAAATAATTATTTGACTATTTAAAACGTTAACATTTTTAAATCTTAACAATTTTAAATTAAAAAAATTTATAACCATTTTGTTGTTGCATTCAGCATTCGATATGGCAATGAAAAAAACGAACAAGAAATGGAAACTGAAGATGAAGAGGATGAATACAACTTTAGAGTTCTAATTTCTACGAAAATACTTTTGAAGTTAGCAAAAACTAAAAATATTCACGCTGATGCTACATATAAGTTAAACTGGCAAGGCACGCTACAGTCTTCCACCGAATATAGTACGCGCGCGTTATATTTGAATAGAACGCGCATGCGCGTTCTATTCGGATATAACGCGCGCGACTATATTCGAATTTTATAATGTAACTTCTAACTAAAGTAAAATTTGCAGGTACTTTTTCTATAAATTTTAACAAACAAATTCTTATAAAAATTTTTTCTTATTCTCAAGTAACCCTTGCTTTTTTGTTTTTTAACGTTAAAACATATCTAAATATATCTAAATATTTGTTCTAATTAAATCAAATTTTGTTTAAAATAAGATTAAAAGTTTTGTCGATTAAAAGCTTTGTCAGTTCGAAATGATATTATAGCACATGGCGGTAATGAAGAGTTGAACAAATTTCAAGCATCAGCCGGATGGGTTGACCGCTTCAAAAAGCGAAACAATTTGACTTCACGACGATTTACCACTGCAAAGAAGATTCCGGACAATCTAGATGAAATTTGTAGAAGTTTTATTCAGAATTTTCAAGGTTTCGTTGCGAAAATGAATGTAAAAACTGAAAATATAATCAACTTCGATCAAGTCCCACGGTACTTTGAATGTGAGCCAAAAAGTACGATAACTTCAAAAGCTACGCGAGAAGTCTTTTTGCGTAAATCGTCAACGTCGCACAAACGGTTTAATTTGACCTACGCAATTACTGGTGCAGGTAAGGTTTTAAAACCTCATCTACTCTTTTCAGGACTTGTTAATAAGCCTACTGTAGAACAGCAATGTTTAGTTGACGTAAATCGTACAGGTATGTGGAACGAAAACATTTTAAAAAACTTCATTTCTGATGTAATTCTGACGAGAAGACAAACAGCTTTCAGTAGAGAACCTGTTCTTATTTTGATGGACTCCTATGGTACACATGTTAAGTTTTTTGAATCAGAAAACGAGAAACAGAAATATGCGAAACATAACATTCATTTCATGCTAATACCACCAAATATGACCGGATTGCTGCAACCAGAGGATGTCTCACTTAATAGAAGTTTCCAGCAACATTATTCTACAAATTATGATAAATATCTTGCAGATGCCTTAGAAGATGATAATTCCACATAACTCAACAGTAAAAAATATTCATATTATTAAGCACAAGGACGTTTTCGGCTTACAATTATAAATTTTAATTACTTTTTTTTTAATTTATGAATTTTAATTCAATTTAATTTTATTTTATTTTATTCGAGCAGCGGCACCCATACCAATACCATTGAAGGTAATTGGAATGCAATCAAACAACAAACTACACCGCACCACAGAACACGGAAAAACATAGGCTTATACTTGCTTAGATTTATGTTAAAGCGCAATTATGGCAAAAACATGTTTTTAAATATTATTACAATTCTGCTCGAAGGTCAAAATTTTTAATAAAAGGGGTTGTTTTTTTTAATTTTTCTATTTAAATTGTTTTGTGGGGGTGGAAGCGTACATTAGCCGAATTTCGAATATAGTACGCGCGTGTTATATTTGAGTGCGCATTTACTTTGAAAAAAACTAAAATATTTCAAATGTAAAATAATTTCAGAAAACTCGAATATAACGCGCGCGTACTATATTCGGTGGAAGACTGTAGTTTTAATAATTGGTATAACCGATATGGACCGCCATTCTCATACATTCGTTATCTCCGTGTGCTCTAATGAAAAAACAAAAGATTTCATTTTTATATTTGAGTCACTTGTATTCTTTTTTAAAAAATACATGTGTAAGCATGTAAATGGTGTATCTATTCGTCTAAAATATGTCAACCATCACCTGCTGCCAAACAAATACCAATTGGAGAAAAATGTCAGCGAGGAAGACCAAAGAAAACAACAAAAGCATTACTAGTAGATTATATCAAAAATATATATTTTTTTAAAAGAAAATTAATTTTAAATGTAAATATAATCGATAAAACTAAAAAAACAACTTTAAATACTGATAGTTTTTCTTTACTGATCACCTTTAACCAATCATTATTTGAATAAATACTGATCACTTGTTAATTTTTGTTTGATCAAATTCCATTTTAATAATAATCATTTATTAATTTTTAACTGATTAAATGACACTAAATACTGATCATTTAATTAAAATATTGATCATTTTAATAAAATACTGTTAAAAAATCATTTCTTACTTAAAATACTGATCAAAACTATTAAAAAATACTGATCATTTTTAGTAAAATATTGATCATTATATGTTGCCTTATTATTATTGCCGTTGCATCTATCGTTATTCTATTTATCCTTTCGAATATTATCGTTATTGCTGTTTTTACTAGGGTTAACAATTTAATCATAAAGTTCTCATAACTATTATTAGAGCTAAGAATTTGATCGCTACATTTGTAGGTTTTATGATATTATTAGGGCTACGAATTTAATCGCTACATTTGTATAATTCATAATATTATTAGGGCCTCACTGTTACTGCTACTTAGGGTGGAGCTTAAAAATAAAAAAAAATAAAAAAAGGTATTTTTGAAAGTCTTACCCTCCTAATCTGTTCCTTATAATATAGAAACACTATATAAAAGTTTGAATAATAAATTCTTGTGTTTAGGGGTAGCTCAAGTGCTTCAAATTTACAAAAATTATGAAAATTACATAAATTCTCAATTTATATATAACAAACCAGTATTAATTTTTCAACACAATTAGACTGCAATCTCATTTCAGTTTTGGGCAGAGTTCAGGGAGACAGTTCAACAATGTCCAAATTTATTGTTTATGTGGTACTCCAGACATAGTTTGTTTCCTGCTGTCAGGGTACATTCGACGATGATCCTCGATAACTTGCAGGAGGAATTGTAACTGCGATTCATCGTGAGTTAACAAGCCGCTGTATTCCTGAATTAAAGCAACTCCACGTTCAGCATGATCATTTACTACTTTCAGTGACTTGACTGTTTCCTTAGCTTGCCTGAAGTCATCTCTGTCCTCCCACAAATCAGGATCAACCGCGAGGAATCCATGTGGAAGTTCTAGCATTCGGAGCAGGGTCATTGACTTAGCTGTGACAAAATCTTCCAAGTTCCTGGTCTTAAAGGAATCGAGAGCAACTGTAATTCTCTTTGAATGGTCCTTATCTTGCTCTTCTTCATTCTGCATTGCACTCACCATCAGTCTCTTGGTTGACGAATTAACGTGATCGTCGAAGAAAGCCAAGCTAACAAGTTCCTGTGACAGGTACCACAAATGGTTGGAAAACTTTTGTGATGTTTGCTTTGAGATTGCAGAATGGATAGACGAGTATTCAAGCATAGACTTAAGCAGCAGAAAGTCATTGTAAGGAGCATCGGATGCTTGAGGTGCAGAGATCCAGGCTTTCAGGTAGATGCGTACAGCAAAAACACACACATCGCGTAATCCTCTTTCTTCTGCAGAAGTAAGTTTGAATTGAGCCTTGAACATTCAGATCTTTAAACTGTATATGACTTTGCTCATCCACCGAGCATGGTGCATTGCTCCGGGCAACATGAATCGGACTTCTCTGGCAGGAGCAGCACCGAGAAAGACAATCACGAGTTCCAATAATTCTTTATAATCGTCTCTCGGCTGGTTCTGTTAAAGATGCTTGATGGCATAATTGACGGTGCTTTGCCTAATGTCTTCCACTAGATTTGCCACGTCGTCTGTTACAATCCCTGGTTCATATTTGTCCGTTTCGATGATTGCCTAGTATTCCTGAAAGCGTTTGAAGAGTTGAACCACGGGAGAGGAGGAGGCTCCCAAACAGACTTGGAAGACTGCATCAATAATCAGTTCCATAACGTGATTCCTGCAAGCCAGCGACAACAACTCCTTCTTAAGTTTCTGCTCTAGGAGGACACATGCACCAGATATCCGACCAGTGTTTGAGCTGGTCGTGTCAAAACACAGCTCGGATACTGTTGGCTATGCCCCAGTCTTCAATGGCTCCAAAAACAGCAGCAGCCTGAGCCTCGCCTGTTCCGGATGGAAGCTAGGCAACTGTGAGTAGCTGAGAAACTCCTTTTCCTGACACCAACACTGGCTGGCGATCGACCTTCTCTTTTCCAATTAGGTCAGGGATAAGTTTCCGGTCTCAGTGAACAACAAGGGGAACGTTGCCCTGAAACTCAGCCTTTATGTTTGCTGATCTCTGGACTCTGTGTTCAACTCTGTGTCGTCGAATTGAATCTCTGTTTAGAGCAAGTTCATCAATGTTTTGTCCCAAGCTTTTGGCGGTCTCTGCTATAACGAAAACGGCCTTGCGGTCTGAAACTTTTGTTCGATCCAGTGCTGCCGCGAGTTCAGGAGTGGCAACAGTTTTTCGTCCCCTTTTTCTCTTTGGTGTCCTAAATGCTATGCTTCCAACAGCCTCCTCACATGAAAAAGTCTCAGTTTTCATCTTCTCTGTGTCTTCTGTTGAACTGTTTTCTGAACCAGATGAAACCAATTCCACTGTAGAATCTGCAAACTGTTTCATTTCAATCATTTGCTGTCGCTTGGCAAGCATTTTAGTAGGTAGTTAGTAGCTATCTGGAATATAAAAAAAACATAGGGGAGGGGGGGGGTATGTAATAGCGGATTAAATTTCGGATTATCTTGATTACATAATGATGTAATCAACTTAATTAATTTTGTGTGTATTAATTTTTTTAATTAAATTTTTGTGTGTATTTTTTTTTTCGAAATTTTTTTCGAGTTTTTGGAGCGATTTTTTTTTGAATTCAAATTTTTGGAACATTTTTTTTAAATTCAAATTTTGGCGAATTTTTGAAATAAAATTGAAATATTTTTTTGAATAAATTTTTTTTTAATCACACTATAGTCAGGGGGTATTTTTGAAAAAGACTAAAATAAATTGGCTTGAATTGCCTAACGATAAAAAAAGCATAAAATTAAAATTGGCTCAAATCGCCTAAGATGTGATATAGTCAGGGATATTTTTAAATCGTAATAAAAACTAATGCAATATTTGGTCTCAATACTTTCTATAGGTAAATATAGGCATAAAATAAAAATGGCTTTAATCGCCTACTGATAAAAAAAGCATAAAATTAAAATTGGCTCAAATCGCTAAGATGTGATATAGTCAGGGATATTTTTAATTCGTAATAAAAACTAATGCAATATTTGGTCTCAATACTTTCTATAGGTAAATATTGACATAAAATAAAAATGGCTTGAAACGCCTACTGATAAAAAATTGACAGGGGTATTTTATAGGCTTGTTAAAAAAAAAACACTTGAAATATTTGTTCACACAATTTTCATAGGCAAATTTAGGCTCTAGATAAAAATAATTTAAAATACCTAAAGTAAATTAAGATAAATTAAAGTACATTAGGATACATTAAAGTATATTAAAGTAAATTTAGATAAATTAAAGTACATTAGAATATATTTAAGTATATTAGAGTAAATTAAGGTTCCTCTAGTAAATTAAGATACATTAGAGTACATTAAGGTAAATTAAAGTAAATTAAAGGGTCGAAAGTCAATTTAAGTACATTGGGGTACATTTAAGTAAATTATGGTTCATAAAGTAAATTAAGGTACATCAGAGTAATTTAAACTACGTTAGAATAAATTAAGTAAATTAAGGTTCTTAAAGTAATCTAAGGTGCCTAGAGTAAAGTATGGTAGGTTAGGTAAGAATTTTTTAAAAATTAAATAGAGAGTCAACAGTTAAGTTACATAAGGGTAATTTTTAAAGCTGAAAATTTTAAAAGCAGTTATAGTAGGCAAATTACATAAGGTAAGAATTTTTAAAAAGTAAATAGAGAATCAAAAGGTAAATTACATAAGGTAACAATTTTTAAAGTTAAAGAGTCGACAATATTGCATGATAAAATTTATTAAATAAAATTTTTAGTATAGTTTTATCGATCAATTTTTATACATATTTTTAAATGATAAAATTTTTAACATAAATTTACAATGGAATTTTTTATACATGATTTTTAAATAGAATTTTTAGTATAATTTTATCGATGAATTTTTTATATATAATTTTTAAAGATGAAATTTTTAGGATAATTTTACAATGAAATTTTTACACATGTTTTTAATTGAAAAAATTTTGAATGTAATCTTACAATGAAATTTTTTAGTATAATTTGTACAATGACATTTTTATACACGTTGATTACGATCAAATTTTCAAAGAAATTTTTCAAAAACTTTTTTCAAAGAATTTTATTAAATTAAATTTTTGAGTTTCAGTGTTACATAGTATTGCCTAAGGTAGGTGGTAGTCATTCGCAAGAGCAACCCATCTCCTCCACTCTGCAGCAACCCATCCTTAATAAAAAAAAATAATTAAATAATAATAATAATAATAATAATAATAATAATAATAATAATAATACTTTCAGAAAACATAAAAAGTTAACTTACTTGGTATCAACTTCTGAACACTGATAACCCATACACAGTGAATAATTCATTAATAACTGAACAACAATCACTAGGTACTGTATACAAATAACCGAGTACTGTACAGCTCTCTATATACATATTAGGCATTGAATAATTTACTTATTCATTAAAATGACATATTTAAATAATATTTACTCTTTCAACACAGATATTGAATCAACTCAACCCACTTAAAAAATAAAATTTTCTCTCAATCATTTCCCTTTAAAATACTTGGTTATTCACACACTCACAATATGTTATCAATAACTAGTTACTGAACAAATCAATATCAAAAACTAATTACTGAACCAATAAATATTAATGATGGGTTACTGACCAACTAATTTTGAAATAAATCACATAAAAGGTTAACAAAAAGAAATACAAGTTGAAACTTTATTAACTTTTTCACTATTTTAAAATTTTTGGTTGCTTAGTTACCTTGTCGTTATCAGGCGATAATTAATCAAATTCATTGAAACCAAATCCATTGTTATATTTACTTGGTATCAACTTCTGAACACTGATAACCTATACACAGTGAATAATTCATTAATAACTGAACAACAATCACTAGGTACTGTATACAAATAACTGAGTACTGTACACCTCTCTATATACATACTAGGTATTGAATAATTTACTTATTCATTAAAATGACATATTTAAATAATATTTACTCTTTGAACACCGATATTCAACCAACTTAACTCATTTAAAAATAAAATTTTCTCTCAATCATTTCCCTTAAAATACTTGGTTATTCACACACTCACAATATGTTATCAATAACTAGTTACCGAACAAAACAATATCAAAAATTTTTACTGACCAAGAAATCTTTAAATAAAAGCACATATAAATTTGAACAATCAAAAGAAATACAATTTTATTAACTTCTCGGCTTTTTTATCGATTATTGATGTCTCCAAATTGTTTTGTTGTTTAGTTACCTGATTGCTATCAAGAAACTATTAATCATTGAAGCTCAATCAATTGTTGTATTTTCTCTGAATAAAAATTTATTTCTTTACAGTCTTATATGTGATTTATTGAAATTATTTTGTAAAACATTGAAATTTTTCTACCATTTTTGTAATATTTTTAATTGCGTCCAACAATGAACAATTACTAAACGTTATTTTCAAAGATGAATGCCAACCTTTTCATTTATTTTTCACATGCCCTAAATAAATTAATTGCTAACACATCAAAAAAAAAATTACTTAAATTTATTTTTATAGATTTTCTAATCTTTTCACCCCCAACTCTTATTGTTTACTGAATGATAAATTAATTAGTAAGTACAAGTAGTGGTTAATCTAATTGCTAGTGAAAAGAAACTTGATTAGAAAAAGATACTTAAATTAATTTCTCGAAACATATATTACTTTCATTGTACTCGGAATAAATTTTCATATATTTATTGAAAATGATTCGACTCTTTAAATTATTAACTCAAAGATGCTAAAGGTTTGAATAAAACTGATAGAAAAAAAATTAATATCTACAGCATTACTAAAATCAAATAACTATAATTTCTGATACCATGCTTCAATACATACATAGGTTCTTGTGTACTGATATCACTTACTGAAAACCCAAACTTATAGGAAAAATGTATGTGATTGTCTATTAGTCTTTGTAGAAATTATTTTTATTAAATTGTGGTTAGCTGGTGAATAGAATTTGATTAAAGTAGTGGGAAAGATGTAAATTTTAAATAAATTTGATTAAATTTGTTAATTCTTTAAATAAAATGTTTTAAAGAAAGCTTCAACATAGTAGCAAATTTTAAAGAGAATAGTACTTATCAATTAAAAATTAAATTAAATTAACTAAGTTGTAAGATAATTGAAAAATTTATTAGATCATTTTTTAAAATTTTATAAGGTTGTTAGGTAATTATTCTAGGTACTTGTTGAATGAAAATTAGTGTATGTTATCGACTGCTCATAGTATTTAATTCTACAATTTCCGGATAAATAATTATTAAATTCTTGATTCCTGGAAATAATCGTAAATATTTAAATTATTCAGAAAATTGTCAAAAAAAAACTTAAATAATGGGTAACAAAAAAGTTTTAAATACTAGTCAATTTTAGTTTTTAATTTAATTGAGTTACAAATATTTTAATAAAATCAAATAAATAGTTACATGAATCATACAATTTCATAGAACTGAAATATTATCGATACATCCTGATTAACCTTAAATCAATGAAAAAAGTGACAATTTTCCTAAGTATGTTATAAATTCAACCAACTCAATCCCCTTAAAAATACTATAAATTCACCTCTCAACCAATCATTTCTCTTCAAATATCATTTTCACTCCATTATATCAACTATATTCATACTTTTCATAAAAACCTATCAAGTAGATAATATTTACCCTTTGAACACTAATATTCATTCCAGTATATTCCTTTAAAAATATTATAAAATCATCTCTTGACCAATCATTTTCCAACGAATAACAATATTTCAAGCCATATTCAATATTTTTCATAAAAATCATAACAATACCCATTTCTATAATATTTACTCTTTAAATAACAATATTTAACTAACTCAAGACCCTTAAAAATGACAACAAACTTGTTCTTAATCGACTATTTTTCACTAAATAAATTCCACTCTTGACTAATCTTTTCCAATCAAATAACACTTTCCCTACTCTACCAACTATATTCATTCTTTTATAAAAATCACCTATTAAATAACGATACTTAACCGACTCAACACCTTAAAAATATCAACAAATTTGCTGTTAATTGATTATTTCCCTTTAAAATATCATAAATTCTCTTCTTAGCCAATTGTTTTCCCCTAAAATAAAATTTACTCTTAACCAATCATTTCCCTTGAAATGACTTTTTCCCTTAATGCACCAACAAAATACATATTTTTTTGTAAATTTTATTTAGAAATCTATATTTAACCGAATAAGATCCTTAAAAATCCATCATTCGGATCATATTTACTATATGTATTCAACCAATCAAATTCCCTTAAAATAAAAATCTGAATTTTACCAATAAAAATAAATTTTCTTTAAAGTATAACATAATTGTTATCGATACCCAACATTGTCCGTCGAAAATCACCACAATTTGATTCTGGCAACAAATTCAATCAAATAAAAAATTCATCAAAAATGACTAAAATCGAATAAAGTCTATGTTTCCCACATAAATTTAATTTCACTAAATTAATGTAAAATCATAAAATATATATCATGTTGCTCAAATAATTAAAATTAATCAGTAAATCAAGTATAAATTCAATAAAAATTACCAGTCAACCCATAGATATAATTCAACGATTTTCATATGTATATTGTTAACCACACTGAGCATCCTCTTAAAAATCTCTACAATATGCTACTTTTGTGATTGATATCCACGAAATCAATAAATGGAAAATGATAATAATTATTGATCTCCTTTTTTACACTGTAAAATCAATTAAAATCTTAGGTTTCACTAAAATATTTAAAAAATTAACTGATTTAATCAACTTTTTTAATATAACATAAAATTAAAATATCATTTACTATTCAAAATCTATCAGTCAATTTGATTCTAATTCTTAAATAATTATCTTAAATAGATGTTTCATAAACATTTTGATCATAAATTTAACTTTTATTTAAAATAATCCTAAAATCAAGTCAAATCTAATAAATTATCAAGAAATTAAGTGTTTCTAAATTATAGATTTAACCTAATTTCTTCAATAATTTCATTAAAAACATAATCAAACCCTAAATCTATTAAAATTCAGAAGAAAACCATAAAATTCACAAAGATGATTAAAATTTACTAAAATAAATACCTCGTAAAACTAGATATCACTTAAATTATCATAAAATTTCCCTAAGAGCTCTAATTGATTTACATAGCCTAAAATTATTTTATTTTTGTCGAGTACAACCTAGTCTATTAAAAGATGTTATTTATTTAATTAAATTTTCATTGAAAATAACAAGTCAACAAATAGAATTTTAATTAGTAGAGATTATATTCTATAAAGAAAATTTTCAGTGAAGAAGCAATGTTGGTGAGAGAGTACATTAAGTGTCTAAAATCATTGAAGTTACTGGGAAAAAAGTGGGATAGTTAAAGATATCTACTAAATAGATGAAATATCAATTGATATATTAAAAACTTACAAGGATAATATACTTTGAATGGAGAAAATATACATCGAAGAGGAAAATATTCATTGAAGAGAAAAACTATTCCTCCGCCCATAAGTGTCCATCAAAAAAAAATATATATATATATATTTATTTAAATATAATTGACCGATGAAATAAACTCAATTGTTAATAATTTTTAATTGAATTTTTAATTCATCCACTCTTATAGTACGTTCATTATCAGTGCATATTTTCATCTTTTAAGTATATTTGTTGATCAGTGAATAATTCAGACTCCATTTAAAGTATTTCCCAATATTTAAGTGATATTTCATCTCATCATTGAGAAATTTACAATCTAATTTATTATAAGCAATTTTCGATTCACTGAATATTTGGTAGCTTCAATTCATATTTTCTCACTTTAATGATTGCTTTCCTCTTTAATGAATATTTTCTCTCTTCAATTAATGCTTTCCTTATTCAATGAATATTTTCCTCTTCGATGTATATTTTCTCCATTCAAAGTATATTATCCTTGTAAGTTTTTAATATATCAATTGATATTTCATCTATTTAGTAGATATCTTTAACTATCCCACTTTTTTCCCAGTAACTTCAATGATTTTAGACACTTAATGTACTCTCTCACCAACATTGCTTCTTCACTGAAAATTTTCTTTATAGAATATAATCTCTACTAATTAAAATTCTATTTGTTGACTTGTTATTTTCAATGAAAATTTAATTAAATAAATAACATCTTTTAATAGACTAGGTTGTACTCGACAAAAATAAAATAATTTTAGGCTATGTAAATCAATTAGAGCTCTTAGGGAAATTTTATGATAATTTAAGTGATATCTAGTTTTACGAGGTATTTATTTTAGTAAATTTTAATCATCTTTGTGAATTTTATGGTTTTCTTCTGAATTTTAATAGATTTAGGGTTTGATTATGTTTTTAATGAAATTATTGAAGAAATTAGGTTAAATCTATAATTTAGAAACACTTAATTTCTTGATAATTTATTAGATTTGACTTGATTTTAGGATTATTTTAAATAAAAGTTAAATTTATGATCAAAATGTTTATGAAACATCTATTTAAGATAATTATTTAAGAATTAGAATCAAATTGACTGATAGATTTTGAATAGTAAATGATATTTTAATTTTATGTTATATTAAAAAAGTTGATTAAATCAGTTAATTTTTTAAAATATTTTAGTGAAACCTAAGATTTTAATTGATTTTACAGTGTAAAAAAGGAGATCAATAATTATTATCATTTTCCATTTATTGATTTCGTGGATATCAATCACAAAAGTAGCATATTGTAGAGATTTTTAAGAGGATGCTCAGTGTGGTTAACAATATACATATGAAAATCGTTGAATTATATCTATGGGTTGACTGGTAATTTTTATTGAATTTATACTTGATTTACTGATTAATTTTAATTATTTGAGCAACATGATATATATTTTATGATTTTACATTAATTTAGTGAAATTAAATTTATGTGGGAAACATAGACTTTATTCGATTTTAGTCATTTTTGATGAATTTTTTATTTGATTGAATTTGTTGCCAGAATCAAATTGTGGTGATTTTCGACGGACAATGTTGGGTATCGATAACAATTATGTTATACTTTAAAGAAAATTTATTTTTATTGGTAAAATTCAGATTTTTATTTTAAGGGAATTTGATTGGTTGAATACATATAGTAAATATGATCCGAATGATGGATTTTTAAGGATCTTATTCGGTTAAATATAGATTTCTAAATAAAATTTACAAAAAAATATGTATTTTGTTGGTGCATTAAGGGAAAAAGTCATTTCAAGGGAAATGATTGGTTAAGAGTAAATTTTATTTTAGGGGAAAACAATTGGCTAAGAAGAGAATTTATGATATTTTAAAGGGAAATAATCAATTAACAGCAAATTTGTTGATATTTTTAAGGTGTTGAGTCGGTTAAGTATCGTTATTTAATAGGTGATTTTTATAAAAGAATGAATATAGTTGGTAGAGTAGGGGAAAGTGTTATTTGATTGGAAAAGATTAGTCAAGAGTGGAATTTATTTAGTGAAAAATAGTCGATTAAGAACAAGTTTGTTGTCATTTTTAAGGGTCTTGAGTTAGTTAAATATTGTTATTTAAAGAGTAAATATTATAGAAATGGTATTGTTATGATTTTTATGAAAAATATTGAATATGGCTTGAAATATTGTTATTCGTTGGAAAATGATTGGTCAAGAGATGATTTTATAATATTTTTAAAGGAATATACTGGAATGAATATTAGTGTTCAAAGGGTAAATATTATCTACTTGATAGGTTTTTATGAAAAGTATGAATATAGTTGATATAATGGAGTGAAAATGATATTTGAAGAGAAATGATTGGTTGAGAGGTGAATTTATAGTATTTTTAAGGGGATTGAGTTGGTTGAATTTATAACATACTTAGGAAAATTGTCACTTTTTTCATTGATTTAAGGTTAATCAGGATGTATCGATAATATTTCAGTTCTATGAAATTGTATGATTCATGTAACTATTTATTTGATTTTATTAAAATATTTGTAACTCAATTAAATTAAAAACTAAAATTGACTAGTATTTAAAACTTTTTTGTTACCCATTATTTAAGTTTTTTTTTGACAATTTTCTGAATAATTTAAATATTTACGATTATTTCCAGGAATCAAGAATTTAATAATTATTTATCCGGAAATTGTAGAATTAAATACTATGAGCAGTCGATAACATACACTAATTTTCATTCAACAAGTACCTAGAATAATTACCTAACAACCTTATAAAATTTTAAAAAATGATCTAATAAATTTTTCAATTATCTTACAACTTAGTTAATTTAATTTAATTTTTAATTGATAAGTACTATTCTCTTTAAAATTTGCTACTATGTTGAAGCTTTCTTTAAAACATTTTATTTAAAGAATTAACAAATTTAATCAAATTTATTTAAAATTTACATCTTTCCCACTACTTTAATCAAATTCTATTCACCAGCTAACCACAATTTAATAAAAATAATTTCTACAAAGACTAATAGACAATCACATACATTTTTCCTATAAGTTTGGGTTTTCAGTAAGTGATATCAGTACACAAGAACCTATGTATGTATTGAAGCATGGTATCAGAAATTATAGTTATTTGATTTTAGTAATGCTGTAGATATTAATTTTTTTTCTATCAGTTTTATTCAAACCTTTAGCATCTTTGAGTTAATAATTTAAAGAGTCGAATCATTTTCAATAAATATATGAAAATTTATTCCGAGTACAATGAAAGTAATATATGTTTCGAGAAATTAATTTAAGTATCTTTTTCTAATCAAGTTTCTTTTCACTAGCAATTAGATTAACCACTACTTGTACTTACTAATTAATTTATCATTCAGTAAACAATAAGAGTTGGGGGTGAAAAGATTAGAAAATCTATAAAAATAAATTTAAGTAATTTTTTTTTTGATGTGTTAGCAATTAATTTATTTAGGGCATGTGAAAAATAAATGAAAAGGTTGGCATTCATCTTTGAAAATAACGTTTAGTAATTGTTCATTGTTGGACGCAATTAAAAATATTACAAAAATGGTAGAAAAATTTCAATGTTTTACAAAATAATTTCAATAAATCACATATAAGACTGTAAAGAAATAAATTTTTATTCAGAGAAAATACAACAATTGATTGAGCTTCAATGATTAATAGTTTCTTGATAGCAATCAGGTAACTAAACAACAAAACAATTTGGAGACATCAATAATCGATAAAAAAGCCGAGAAGTTAATAAAATTGTATTTCTTTTGATTGTTCAAATTTATATGTGCTTTTATTTAAAGATTTCTTGGTCAGTAAAAATTTTTGATATTGTTTTGTTCGGTAACTAGTTATTGATAACATATTGTGAGTGTGTGAATAACCAAGTATTTTAAGGGAAATGATTGAGAGAAAATTTTATTTTTAAATGAGTTAAGTTGGTTGAATATCGGTGTTCAAAGAGTAAATATTATTTAAATATGTCATTTTAATGAATAAGTAAATTATTCAATACCTAGTATGTATATAGAGAGGTGTACAGTACTCAGTTATTTGTATACAGTACCTAGTGATTGTTGTTCAGTTATTAATGAATTATTCACTGTGTATAGGTTATCAGTGTTCAGAAGTTGATACCAAGTAAATATAACAATGGATTTGGTTTCAATGAATTTGATTAATTATCGCCTGATAACGACAAGGTAACTAAGCAACCAAAAATTTTAAAATAGTGAAAAAGTTAATAAAGTTTCAACTTGTATTTCTTTTTGTTAACCTTTTATGTGATTTATTTCAAAATTAGTTGGTCAGTAACCCATCATTAATATTTATTGGTTCAGTAATTAGTTTTTGATATTGATTTGTTCAGTAACTAGTTATTGATAACATATTGTGAGTGTGTGAATAACCAAGTATTTTAAAGGGAAATGATTGAGAGAAAATTTTATTTTTTAAGTGGGTTGAGTTGATTCAATATCTGTGTTGAAAGAGTAAATATTATTTAAATATGTCATTTTAATGAATAAGTAAATTATTCAATGCCTAATATGTATATAGAGAGCTGTACAGTACTCGGTTATTTGTATACAGTACCTAGTGATTGTTGTTCAGTTATTAATGAATTATTCACTGTGTATGGGTTATCAGTGTTCAGAAGTTGATACCAAGTAAGTTAACTTTTTATGTTTTCTGAAAGTATTATTATTATTATTATTATTATTATTATTATTATTATTATTTTATTATTTTTTTTTATTAAGGATGGGTTGCTGCAGAGTGGAGGAGATGGGTTGCTCTTGCGAATGACTACCACCTACCTTAGGCAATACTATGTAACACTGAAACTCAAAAATTTAATTTAATAAAATTCTTTGAAAAAAGTTTTTGAAAAATTTCTTTGAAAATTTGATCGTAATCAACGTGTATAAAAATGTCATTGTACAAATTATACTAAAAAATTTCATTGTAAGATTACATTCAAAATTTTTTCAATTAAAAACATGTGTAAAAATTTCATTGTAAAATAATCCTAAAAATTTCATCTTTAAAAATTATATATAAAAAATTCATCGATAAAATTATACTAAAAATTCTATTTAAAAATCATGTATAAAAAATTCCATTGTAAATTTATGTTAAAAATTTTATCATTTAAAAATATGTATAAAAATTGATCGATAAAACTATACTAAAAATTTTATTTAATAAATTTTATCATGCAATATTGTCGACTCTTTAACTTTAAAAATTGTTACCTTATGTAATTTACCTTTTGATTCTCTATTTACTTTTTAAAAATTCTTACCTTATGTAATTTGCCTACTATAACTGCTTTTAAAATTTTCAGCTTTAAAAATTACCCTTATGTAACTTAACTGTTGACTCTCTATTTAATTTTTAAAAAATTCTTACCTAACCTACCATACTTTACTCTAGGCACCTTAGATTACTTTAAGAACCTTAATTTACTTAAATTTATTCTAACGTAGTTTAAATTACTCTGATGTACCTTAATTTACTTTATGAACCATAATTTACTTAAATGTACCCCAATGTACTTAAATTGACTTTCGACCCTTTAATTTACTTTAATTTACCTTAATGTACTCTAATGTATCTTAATTTACTAGAGGAACCTTAATTTACTCTAATATACTTAAATATATTCTAATGTACTTTAATTTATCTAAATTTACTTTAATATACTTTAATGTATCCTAATGTACTTTAATTTATCTTAATTTACTTTAGGTATTTTAAATTATTTTTATCTAGAGCCTAAATTTGCCTATGAAAATTGTGTGAACAAATATTTCAAGTGTTTTTTTTTAACAAGCCTATAAAATACCCCTGTCAATTTTTTATCAGTAGGCGTTTCAAGCCATTTTTATTTTATGTCAATATTTACCTATAGAAAGTATTGAGACCAAATATTGCATTAGTTTTTATTACGAATTAAAAATATCCCTGACTATATCACATCTTAGCGATTTGAGCCAATTTTAATTTTATGCTTTTTTTATCAGTAGGCGATTAAAGCCATTTTTATTTTATGCCTATATTTACCTATAGAAAGTATTGAGACCAAATATTGCATTAGTTTTTATTACGATTTAAAAATATCCCTGACTATATCACATCTTAGGCGATTTGAGCCAATTTTAATTTTATGCTTTTTTTTATCGTTAGGCAATTCAAGCCAATTTATTTTAGTCTTTTTCAAAAATACCCCCTGACTATAGTGTGATTAAAAAAAATTTATTCAAAAAAAATATTTCAATTTTATTTCAAAAATTCGCCAAAATTTGAATTTTAAAAAAATGTTCCAAAATTTGAATTCAAAAAAAAATCGCGCCAAAAACTCGAAAAAAATTTCGAAAAAAAAATACACACAAAAATTTAATTAAAAAAATTAATACACACAAAATTAATTAAGTTGATTACATCATTATGTAATCAAGATAATCCGAAATTTAATCCGCTATTACATACCCCCCCCCTCCCCCTATGTTTTTTTTATATTCCAGATAGCTACTAACTACCTACTCATTTTTTTATCTCTTTCAGACGCCCTTTTCTCCTTGCCAGCAAGCTTTTCATCTACCCCAGCCATAGACCCTTTTCTTCCTTTCTCCCACTGTGCTAATAAGAAATCTTTGTCTTCTTGCAAAACTGATTTCATGTTCAGAGTATCGGCGTGAGCGACATCAAAAAGATCATCGAGTCTGGATACAAAAGCCGACTCTCTTGAGAGTTGAGTTGGTGAAGCTCGTGTTTTGTTCTTCTTGAGAAGACGCCATTCCTCAAATGTCTTCTCTAACTTGGTTTGACAGTTTTGATGTTCTCTCATTGGGATTCTAGCTTTCACCCAAAACTTTGATATTTCAGTGATGGTAACAGCCGACGATTGTCTTATGGTTTCCTTCAGTTTGAGATGGTAATGTAGGAAGAACCCAAGAGTCATACGCAATGACGGCAACTTGCTGCCTGTTAATACAATCACAGAGTCCCCAAGAAGATACAAATGGTTCTGAGATCTTGTTGCTTGTGCCATAGATGACATTTTTTATCAGCAATTAGTCTGAAAAAAAAATAGAAAAGGCATTTTTATCAATCATTTGGCATTTGGAATCACGAATTTTCCCATTTTAAACATGAAACATTAATGCCGCTCTCAATCAAGCAAACATTCTGAATTGCCATACTGCTGACTACATTGTATAAGTTTAAAAATAATTTCAAATACCTGTTTTGTTGTAGTGTAGTGTTGATGATAAAGTAATCAAATTTACGAATTTCTCACTTTTTCAATCATTAATAAATAATAATCAATAAAAACAAAAATTGTATTTCTTCTGCTTAAAAGCAAACTTCTGCAAAATGGTTGATTGGCTGTCAGCTTTGGTAGTCTATTGCACTGCCTCTAACCTGTGAATAAGTAAGCAAACCTACATGCATCATGGGCAAAAGTTATAGAAAATAAAAAACACTAAGCTGATGCAAAAATTGTGTGATAATAATGATAATTATGTAATATCAAAAGTTTAGTTTTATTTTGTTTGAATGAACAATTCCAGCTATTATTGATTGTTATGATGTAAGGATTAAAAATGATTAAAGCCCCATAACCAGTTAACCACACTGGAAGAATACAATTATGGACCCGTTCAAGTCTGACGACCAGAGTGCTGGAAACTTCACCATCATTGAGCTACCTCTAAATATTGTTCAATTGTGCTCATATGTTGTCTGAATTATTATTTCATAAATAGGAACAAAATTGGAGGGTAAGAAGATCATATTTCAAAAGTTAAAAAATAAGCTCCACCCTACTGCTACTATTATTATTATTATTACCTCTATTCAGAATGCATTCTTCGTTATCATGTATCGTTAATCTATTATCATCTATGATAGTCGTATTGTTCTATTTACTGAACCGTAATCCAACATTATTAGGATTATTGTAATGAGGATCCTTTATCCGGGAACGGTGGTTCCGACAGCCATAATCTGATTGAGCTAAACCTCAAGTCTAAGTTGCGACATGTTTCGTTGATTTTAGGTGAGTTCAGTCTTAGCTGACTTTTTATAATTATTCATTTTACTTTGTTTAAGATTAAGTTTAAAGGTCTAAAATAGATGCATCGATTTCGAGTTCCCTCTTCCTTATCCCTCTAATTTGATTTTAAGGAATATGTATTGATATTATGATTTTATGAGTGGCCACTTGGGTACTCAATGTAAGAGATTTAGCCGATATGTTGCTTGGGTTTTAGGTCAAATGTTTGGGAGATTGATGAAAAGGAGCTAGCCAAAAGACTAGTCCCCAATCTTCTCACTACCACTATAGGATCGGATAATTTGACGTTGGAGTCCGTCGTTACACACGACTGGACCCTCACGGACACCAGCTATAGGCGGAGAAACCGCACTTACACAGCTCGATAGTTATGTCATATTTTAATAACTTGCAGTTTGTTTGGCTGTGGGCGGGAAAAGTTTCGACATAAGAAAATCAATCAGATTCTTTGCATAAATTGTAATTAGGTGATATACAATCCGGCATAAATACATTTCAAATCATCTCACACCACAACATTCCAGAGGATACGCCCAAGTCGAGACTTACTTGTAAGTATGCTTGAGTTCGTATCTTAGAAAATTGTCAATTAGCGTTGCTCCGAATGAAGTTTGTAAAAAGTGATTGTTCACAAAAGTGATTTTCAAAAGTGATTCTCAAATAATGCTCAGTGGTTTCTCACAAAAGTTATTTCACTAGCAAAAAGTTGTTAACATTCTGTAAAAATGAATCAGTATATATACCTTTTTTGTGACCCTAACCTTGCGTGTTCTTTTTGATGCAATAAAAAAAATTTGACCTTGACTTAATTTGTTATATCTAATTCTAATTTTTATCATTTTCTTACATTAAATGGACAATATATTTTATAATTGAATATTCTTTTACTAAAAATATTCCATTTTTCTTTATTTTTCTCAATAAGTCCTTATTTTTTTATAAGTTGTCCATTTCCGGTCAAATTTTATGTTATGATGTTTTTTTATGTAAATTTCGTGCGGTTCTTAATGTGTTTTGTATCTATTTTATTTAATTTTATGTGCTTTTTTGATTTTATATTTAATTACATTTTTTCTCATATTTTAGGGTGCTTAATTGATGTTAATATGTCTGATTTTAAATCTGCATTGCTGTGTTTTCATGGTATTTCCGATTCATTTACACAAAATTTAGTCTTGGCCCAACAATACTGCGATTTCTTTCCATTCTTTCGGTTGAAATAGCTGCAAATCTTTGTTGTTGCCAACTGCCTCTCCTTCGATTCAGTTGAAAACATTGATATTTGAAATGACCCAGTTTCTTACAATGCTGATATTTTATGCTTGGCCATTCGCGTTTGATATGACCTTTCTCATAACAAGCATAGCATTCAATATTCTGTTTTTCATGTATTCTGCAACCTTAATAATGAGTTTCTATCTTATCTTTTGGCGGTTGGAACTGTCGTTTATCGTATACGAAACGATTTTGTTGTGTTTCATAATAATATTTTTGCTGTTGTTGTTCATATGAACGTCTTGGTAACTCTTAGAAGGTCTTTCATAATGGGCTCTTCTATTATTTGGTTCATTGTAATATTTTTTCTGCAAATTATTATTTTTAATTGTCTCTGCATAACTTCTTCTTTATTTTTAAGAGCATTAATTTCTTCTCAAACTTCTTTGCGAACTTTTTCGACAATTTTGAGGCATTCTTTAATGCCATCGAACGTATTGATCTGGTTCATTTTTTGTCTTTAGCCATTTCTTTGTCATCTAGTGAATTCTCCAATAAAAATAATTGGAACGATTTTTCTGATATTGAATGGATGAAAACCTTCTTTGTAAGTTCTTTGATCTTCTCAAAATAAATATCCACCGATTGCTCTCCTTTAGCATATTTTAACGCTGCAGAAAGATCTTTAACAGTGGTATTCTTGCGAAATGCCAATAATAATGTTTCTTTTATTGAATTCTTCTTTTCAGTTTTTTCAAAAATCTTTAGGACATCATTAGGTAAAAATGCTTTTACCAATGTATGATGCACATCACACGAAATCATTGTTAATTCAAAGAACTTCTTAATTTTCTTAACGAATTCAATGATATCATCTTCTATTCTGAATACTTCTGGTGGCTTCAGGAATTGATTAAAAAAATTGGTTGTTGTCACCATATTAGATCGAATTAGAACATCCATTTTTATAAAACATTTATTGATATTACAAATTTAAATTCCTTTGAATTTCTGCCGTTCTGAGGATATTTAAATAATTTTATTTTGAAAATTCCGTATTATTATTAGACAATTTAAATTAATTATTTATGAATTTTATTTTTATTATTTATCCTTGCAAATACTATATAAGTTTTAAATCACGAATAACAACAATTAATATTTATTGGTCATTGTGATGGAGACGTTGTAGTTAACATTATCACTCAAGAAGACCGAAAAAGCGATTGAATTTAATAAATAATTCATTTTTTAGTTAATTTATTTTATCAATGATAATCATTCTAAATAAATATTTTTCTCATTTCTTTGTTCATTATACATTTAATCAGATTATTGATCTCAAATTTGACTAAATACCTATAGGAAAGACTCTTTAAAAATTTAGTTTTCAGAGGTTTAATTTTTGAGATAAAATTATGCCTAACCATAACCTTCGAGTTTTTTGGCACAGTTTCACAGGGCTCCCTAAATGCTTAACTCGGCACTGCATTTACTCCCAAGAAATTTGGACAACTTACATTAAATTAAAGTTTAAAGTTAACTCGGTGGAGTGCGTTAAGGGAGTAAGCCTTGCGGTATTTTCAGTTGTAACGCTGAATAATTCAGGGCCTCAAAATTAATTAGCCGGAAATTTTTCCAATAAAGGAATAACTTACAATTTAAAATTAAATTATATTGATTTATCTGAAAAAAATTAATAGCCACCCGATTATTGCTACAGAAAATTAATCCTATCATGTCCAATGAAAACCTAGATCCGAATTGTCTTTTAGATTTCAACATGCCCTGGCTTTTAACCAGGGAACTCTATGTAAATGGATCCCAAAAACTAATGATCAATGCATTCAAATTGGCGACTGCCAGTCAAGCTTTCTGGAATCTCCTTCAATCAGTTGGCAGGGATGGGAAATTAAATTTCAATTGCGATCATCCGAAAGACCTTGAAATAATACTTCGATACGCCCATATCGGAGAAGTAGATATTACGAGGCAAAATGTGGAAAAGTTAATAGATATTGCGAAAAGGTTCGATGTTAACTCGATGCTTGAAGCCTGTGAAAAGTTTCTAATTTCAGCCATTAAGATTGACAACTGTTGGGACGCATGGAAATTAGCGAAACAACTCAATCTGTCTGTCATGACAAAAATACATCTTTACATGCTTGAAAACTTTTCCGCTATATCGAAATATGTTGACTTTTTGAAACTGAATTATGAAGAACTGAAGACGTTTCTTGATGATGATAGGGTCAATGTTCAGAATGAAATCCAGCTATTTGATGCGGTTATCAAGTGGACTGAGAACGATTTAGTTGCCCGAGAGAAATATCTGGTTTCTTTACTTAATTGTTTGAGACTAGCAAGGTTATCATTAAATGAAATAAATACCATTGAAAAGAATCCATTAGTTAGACAATTGCCACAATCTTTAAAGATAACTTTAGTGCTTGCAAAACGTCAGATTTTGCGAAGTAAGAGAGGAATGAGGGTTCTTCCAGAAGCGCATCATTTAAGCCGACCGCGATTACCCCATCAATGTATTTTAGTATTTGGAGGCGGTATGTTCTGTTCACCTTACAGAAAAATAAAAGTGTATAATAATCGTGATGATACTTGGTCGATTCTTCCTCGATGTTCAAATATACCAACGGGTAGAGTGTTTTTTGAAACTGTAGTACTTGATGATTATTTGTATATGCTCGGTGGTTTGTGTGAAAAGTTTTTGCCAACTCCATCTGTTTTTAAATTTTCTCTACTTAATCTTCAATGGTCTCCATCAGCTCCTATGCAAGAGTGTCGATTTTTCTTTGCATCTGTTGTTTTAAATCAAAAAATTTACGCAATAGGAGGTCACCGAGAAGGTTGGGAAACTTTATCCAGCGTAGAAAGGTATACAATTAAAACAAATAGATGGGTTCACGTTGCACCTTTATTATCAAAACGAAATCGATCAACAGCAGCGACTTTAAATGAGAAAATTTACGTCTGTGGAGGTAATTCAGGAGATTATGGGGCAGTATTGACACAATGGCTGTGTTCAAGTGAAGTTTATGATCCGATAATTAATCAGTGGACTTATATTAAACCTATCCCAGAAAACATTTGGGGGTGTTATAAGCTTATAGCTGTCAGTGATCGACTTTATTTAATCCAGTCTTGCAAAGTTTCAATGTACGACCCAATTACAAAGCAATGGAAGGTTTACACCATTGAAAATATGCCTGAACATTTTTCATTTACTGTTACTGAATTAGATGGTGAAATATACAGATTTAGCGACTCATCCGTAGATAAATGGAAACCAGACGAATTGGTATGGTATCCTGTCAAAGAATCAATCTTTACACCAGGTTGGGGCCATCAAAGTGTATCAGTAAAAGGAGTGAATATAGTACATAATATATTATCAAAAAGTACACAAGTTTTAAACTGAAATTTAATTTTCTGTCCACTTTTTTATAAGATTTCAATTTTGCTGCTCAAAGTGGTATTAGACATACCTTTTATGCTCTTGTAAAGTGAAGTATTTAAATGGGTATTTTGTCCACTTTGTGAGCCTTTGAATCACTTTATTTTGGTATGTATAAAAAATTGGCATCTCGATTTTTTACGGTGAATGGCTGATGCTTAGATTTTCATTTGTTTTAATCATTTGATTTTTTTATCGAAATTTATTTTCTATTTATTTCCATTCGTAAAAAAAATCGTCGAACTGTTTTTTTGTTTTCTCATTATTTTTGTGAGAGAAACAAAAAACAATTTTGCGGCGATTTGATTAATTTATGAAGATTATCTTATTATTTTTAACTTCGATCAAAGTTCAATTGTTTGAAATTTTTGCAGATTTTATTCTTGTAACAACATTTCAAATTTAAATCAACATTAAAATTAACTCAAATTTTCCATGAAAAAAAAAACAAATTGACAAGATGCATACATGTTGTTATTTTGAATGAAAAGCCATCTAAACTGTTTAAATATATATTTCCTTTCTGCATTCGGGGTTATTTTTTGCATGATTTATGTATATTTTTCATTCAATTTAAAAAATATTGTAAAAAATGGATATAAATAATATTATAGGATGGATCATCTAGCTTCTGGCCACCAACAAGAGGATAAATTAAATGAAAAAGTATAATGAAAATAAAAAATAATAATAATATTAATATTTTTAGCATTATTTTAAGTAAATGATTTTACATGGTTGTATTGCTGTCTAGATAATAATAATAATAATAATAATGATAATAATAATAATAATAATAATAATAATAATAATAATAATAATAATAATAATAATAATAAAATAAAAATAATAATAATAATAAAAATAATAATAATAATAATAATAACACAATAAAAATCAAGGCAGAGGAAGATAAATTTGATGCATTTAATATCACCAGGCCCATCGATTAGTGACCAAATATATGTACCTGAAAGAAGAGTGGTAAGTATTCGTTTGCGTCCACAAGGTTCTCCCAAAGTGGAGTTAAAAAGTGTCTGGGCATTATAGTACACATTACGCCTGTTCTGCTGGAGTAGTCAATTACCAGTACATTACACAACATAATCTTTCGATACATTGTGAATGTACGGACACGACAAAGCATAATCGGCACTATGACATAATTAATCAATGTTTATCTCATTGATTTTATCTCAGGCAACTTTTGAGATATGCAATTTTGTTTTCTTTTTTCTTTGTTATTTGTATGATTTCTGTGGTGGCTTTTTCGTTATCTTTGCTAAGCTGTCGAGATAAAGTAATTCATTTTTTTGTAGTTTGTTGCGTGTTTTCTCTTTTCAATTTGTAGTTTTTGATTGCGCAAAATCAAATGTATCCATTGTATTAGAAATAAAAGTTATTTTGGTGGGATTATTGTGAAAAAAAGAGCTTATTCTTATCGGCAGATCTTTAATAGTCTCAAAAATTAAAATTTTTTGCAGTTTTTAATTAATTTTTAATGAATTTTAATAAAGTCTGCACTTTTTATTGAATAACACTTTACTCTGTGCATTTAAGTTTATTTTTGCATCATTCTAAACAAATCCCAACACTTGCATCTTTTCGAATGAGAAATTTTCTATCTGTGCAATTGAATGACAATTAATAACATAAGTTTTTCTATAAAGTGTAATTAAACTTACCGTGAAGATAAAACTGCTTTCAACTTATCAAAAAGACTCACAGACGATATCAAATAAAAGGACAATGTTCTTCACAATGTTCCTACACATTTAAAATACAAAGATCCGATTTTCAATAAATTTTATTTCCTTTTCCCGCTATTAACTGATTTCTGGCACAAAATATAAAACTTACTTTTTATATTCTCAAGTTTAAAAACGCTACCATTTTTAAATATTTTTCAAAGCTTTTCTCAGCTCATTTAAATTTTCTCACAGCGCGCAGGCTGCACGACACTGCTCTAGATTAATATATTTTTATCAGAAAAATATTATGGTCATGACAACTAAATGTTTAAGGATCCCGTCATAGATACAGCTATGGCTGAAAAGGTTTTGACGGGTCTGACCACTTTTTAAAGTAGGCATATGTTATAATTGAAATTTAAGAGATTATGAACAGTTTTATTTTGTTATATCTCCGTAACGCAATAGAAAAAAAATAAAATTTAGAGATTTCCTTATATTTTGGCCTTATATGAAGTTAAGTGATATTTAATGGTTTGCCTCGCGTTTATACGGAGATGAGCATTATGTTATATAGATTGAAAAATACATGATTAAACAAATATTTAAAAATAAAACTTTGCCAAAGAACGACTTTAAAAACAAGTGACATCCCAATTTGTTTATTCCTTGAAACGTTTGACATGATTTGTTTGCATGTCCGTCCGATTAAAATGCGAAACAGTTACAAAAATATTTATATGTGAATTATCACATTGAATAAGTTTCTAGTTCAAATTTATGTTCAATGAATAGTAACGAATCTGTTCATCAATTTGGTTAAACAAACTTCATCATTTAAACCTTTGATCCTAAAGTAATTAACCTATATTCCAAAAAATATTATAAATTATAAATTTCAATTTTTTCATATTTTCTCTAATATTTGGAGAAATATAAACTCAGATTGTTTTAATTAAACATTATAATGTTTTCACACATTGTGCACCAACATGCAGTTGAACCGAGTTAGGTTTAAGCATATGTTAGACAAGCATGACATTGAGACCTCCGTTTAAAGGGACATCGTAAGAAGATGGATAAGGCACCAGTAGGTAGATGTGTGCTACCTGGTGCAATTTTTGGTACCAACCACAAACTAAAAAATAGCATAAACACAACAATTTACAAAAATAATGAATAAGAACAAAAACATATATAAATATACATTTATTAATTTAATGAACAGCCGGATGAGCTGTTGGAAGAGCTGTTGGATGAGCTTTTGGATAAATATGTTGGAAATGACTCTGTTCATTCATTACTTTTCTCTATCATATAATTAACATATGCCAGACTTGTATTCTTTCCTACCAAAATATTTTTACCATCCCTATTTGTAAACGCAACCTTTGAAGTTTTAAAACTATATAACTGGTGATTGTTTGTATCAATACGAAATTGAAGTACAGAAAAGGTAATGTTTGTCTCGTAACAGTCTTTATATGATTTATGGGTTAACTCTGTTTCTTTCGATGCCTTTAGCTTTTAGGTATTTTGATTTTCCTAACAAACTATAACATTTGGGTCTAAGAAATACCTATTCATCATAACCTTCGCCTGTGCTTTCGTGCTTGAATTTACCTATGACGGAATCGAGTTTTTTCGAAAAAAGTGTATGATTAGTTGGATAATTAGATGTGTCCAAAAGATTGGCCTTAACCATTTCAGCCAAAAGAATATCCAATTTACAATGCTTTATTTTGAGAAAGAAGGAATCTGTATCTCCTGAAACGATATCAATCTCACAATTAAAATGAAGACGATATTTTTTTAAGTCTGCATACTGGAGTTCATACATTAGAAGTTTGGACAAGTCAAGTACCAATTGTCCTATATAACTTGGTCGATCTAACCATGAAGCAGTAATTAAATCATCAGCTATTTTGATACTTCTTTGAAAGATTGGTTTGGAAACATGTGTAATCATCTTCTTTTCTGTATTACATAATCTTAAATTCATTCATTTTTTCAGGTTTTTGACGGTTTTACCATACAAACTATTATTTAGGAGCTTATTATAATTGTTATCAAGGTAATGGTTTACTTAAAGCTCAACCGTAAAGATTATCGATATCTATATAAATCAACTCTGTGCTTTCATTTTTTTCAAAATAAAAATTAAAAATTTTTATGTCTTGCAATAGTTCAATGGGTTTATCTCAAGTTATTAACGCAGAACTCCAAGACAATCCCGGAATACCAAAATAATTCAAAGGTTATAAGCTATTATGAGCTGTAAGTTTCACCCGAAATTGCTGAAAAAAGTCCGCCAAAAGAAAATAATTCAGGTTCAAGTATAGCATAATATAGTCAAGAAAATTTACACATTTAGTTTCAGTCAACTTAATTGAGCTTTTTCATATTCAACTTCACTCACTCCTTCCAGATTGGGGGCAATTCGTAAGTATTTTCAAGTACCTCTAAACTAGTGGTAAAGTTGTACGGAAAGATACCCTTTTCATTCAAAGATAAAGTAGTTCAATGAAATAATGGTTTGACCAATGAAATCGTGGTAACTTGATATTCCAGTGAAATTGTTAATTAATATGAGTTCAGTAGAGCAGTGGTTCTCAAAGTAGTGGTCCGTGGACCAGCATGGTCCGCAACGTTAGTTAAATAGGAGGAAAATAATGCCAGAATATTGTTAAACTGTTTACCCCCTCATAAAATAAATAAAATAAATCATATGAAATATTACAACAAAACTATAAACGTAAAATTACAGAATGTGCATTTCTCTCTCTGGATTCTTTGGAACATGAATGAATTGTACTGTATTAATTTAGTGGTTGACTTTTATATTTTTCTAGTTAAACTTTATGAAAAGTATATTATGTTTATACAACTATGGATTTTTCTCTATTTTTTTTATTCTCTATAATTTTTTTAAATGAAAATTATTTATATATTGTCTATTTTCTGTGATTTATTAGAAAAGCAGTAGTTTTGTATAATTTTAAGATTACTTTTGTGTTGTACTTCTTTATTATAATATTATTATATGTTTTTTGCAATATTTATTGTTATTTTTTATGCACATTTTTTTGTGTAAATATATTGTTTATATTTTGTAAACTTTGTGTGAATTTTTACAACTGAAATATATGTATTTAATAGTAAATTAAATATTTTGTATTCCTGCAAAATATAACCAACAATTAGTATTAGTGGTCCGAGGTAAAAATTTAAATTGTTTACTGGTCGGCGGCACGTTTTTGGTTGAAAAACACTGTAGTAGAGATTGGAAAATGGATTTGGTTGTGCACAAAATCTTTTAGTAAAATAGATTCAAAATCTGCATAGATAACAAACGGAAGTGTTATCATTTTTGACCAGTTTTGAACTGCAAATTTTTATCTGATTTTCTTACATAATTCTTGTAATTTTCTATAATCGGAATTCATATAGAAAAATGGCAATGAGAATAGCGACACATATTGTTATAATAATGATCGTCACAAATAGTGTTATGCACGCAAATTCATTAACATTTAGTGTTAATGATATAGTTTTATTGTTCGGAATAGACACATTGGTATACGAAAAGTTATTTTCATTGGCTGATTGTGGGGTTCGAATAACTTGGTTTGATTCCGGCAGATCCATCAAAATCCATTTAAACAATTGTCGAACCATTTGCAACAAATTCGAACATTACATTCATTGTTTTTATTATAATTTATCAACGATTGTAGATTAGTTACTGCTGTATAATGATATCTTTCATTTTCTTTTATCAATGATAAATAAGTTGTATCCACTCCAGTTACTTTTGTTCGGTGAATTATATTTAAATATGAATGTTTCATTACAATTTCTTCTTTATATTCAAGATTGCCATTATTATAAATCATTACATTAATTGCCAAACTAGGATTTTTCTTCTCAAAAGTTGGAATATCACACAGTTTCATTGGCTTATCATTAGTGTCGTATACTAATTCCTTCATATAAGGTAAATATTTTCTTGGTCTATCTATACCTTTCTTGATTTTATCAGATTTCAAAACAGCCAAAACACTATGTATGAAACATAAATTATCGGTATTTTGCACGTTACCTATTGCTTTTTTACCTATAATACCTTTATGTGGTTCAACAATAGTGTCACTTAACCCCTGTCTAATTTGTAAATCATTTTTGATAAATATTTTTTCAAGTATCTTAGATGCTATGGTACTTTTTCTTTTCACTCCGCTTTTAAACAATGACTTTTAATCCATATAAAATTGTGTCAAATGATTTTTATGGTCATTATAAAATTTAAGGTGCGGTTCAAAGGTTTGGATCTAGCATCGAGGTCATATATAATAATTATTCACTTGATAATATCGATTCATATATTGTGGCAGTTGTCGTCATGGCTTGTAGATTGACAATACATCGGATAAAGTTTACCTGAAACATGAAAAAGTTAAATAATACTGAATGTAATAATTAAACACTACATTTAACATTCATAGTACAGATTTTTTAGTTTCTTCATAATTTGTTTCTTAAAATGTTTTATCATTCATGTTTTCAAAGTCAATATTTAAATCATCTAAATTAATAATAATTAATAATTCATAAACAAATAAAAAATATTACCATTTTGATCTTCATTTCTTTCATTACTCAATCCTGATTTATGAATATTAAAAGTATCTAACAGTTAATAATTTCAATATTATTAAAAATTATCAAAATGTTGGGTTTTTATATAGAAAGTCGGTGCTTAGGTCTGACTCCTTGGTGTTCTTCTTTAATCAATTCAATTAACCCAACACAATAAGATTTATTTCCAATTTATATATCACTTTATTCACAACTTTCGCAAAAATCGATTCTATTCACAATACTCTACACAACTACTCTGCACGATTTTGCAAAATTTCAATGCGTAGGGATAAGTCTTCCAAAGGGAGATGTCCCTGTCTGGTGCGCAAAAATTTGATTTATTAGGTGATTGATTTATCTTTAAGCTTATTACCTCCTTTGCTCCGCTCTCTGAAATATTCTCTTCGACCAACTGGTAAGTTTGTTGATCTGCCTTTTATTTTTATACTCATCTCGCAATTCAAGTCACCTGCAAACTAAATCGGTTTTGGCATTTTTGACATCTCCAAAACCAAATTAAATATTTCTGGGCTCCCTGGGTTTCAATTTGTTTACAATAATTATTTTGGTGGCGGGTTCCTCTTTTATCCCGGGTTTCCTTTGTCAGCCAATTTTGTTTTCCGTAATTAGAAAATTTGTTGACGTTCCGGGTTTCTCACGCTGTTCGGGTTTTCTGTTGGCTCGGACTTCCAATTAGCCAATTAATTTTTAATTAATTTCTATTTTTATTAAATATTTCCTTCTGGGGACCTCCAATCGATTTAATTTTATTATATTTGGATTCGTCTCGACATTTGGCATCCGCCCATATTCGTTTCCCCCGATAAATATTTATTTTAAAATTTTAATTGATTTTGCCTTTTGAATTATTATTTCAAATACCAATGTTTTTATTGATTTTCCCTTTTAATTTTGTGAATTTTGTTAACCCCAACATATCTCCACCTTTTAATTTAGATTCTTCCTCAAATCTCTTTATTTCTGATTTACACATATGCATATACATATCATATATATTTATTTATTTGACGTCCAACGGACACCTCCCGATAATAACTATAATTATACCTAATAATGATAATAGTAACTTTATTATCAATAATAATAAAAATAATGATACTAATAATAATAATAATAATAATAATAATAATAATAATAATAATAAGTGACATAATAATAATAATTTACCGATTTGAAAATTTGAAAAATTTGATAATATTTTAAATATTTGTTTGGTTATATGGATTCACCCCTGCCTTATATACTTTAAAAAAAATTTTTTGCATTTTATTTTCCCTTACCCCTTAATCCCGCATTAGCCAATTAAATTGATTTTTCTTGCATCATATGAAAAAGTGCAGATTCACACAAAATGCTAACAATATTCGTAAAATAATTGATTTAACTACTATTACACTATTACTACTTTATCAAATTGCATGCAAAATTGTGTCTTACTACACAAATGTTTCTTCATAGCCAAGCCAAGGTATTGGAGTCCTGGATTGATTCACAGAAGATTTAGATAATAATCGGAATTCATATAGAAAAATGGCAATGAGAATAGCGACACATATTGTTTTAATAATGATCGTCACGAATAGTGTTATGCACGCAAATTCATTAACATTTAGTGTTAATGATATAGTTTTATTGCTCGGAATAGACACATTGGTATACGAAAAGTTAGTTTCATTGGCTGATTGTGGGGTTCGAATAACTTGGTTTGATTCGGGTAGATATTTATTTTCAAAACCGTGATGCGGAGTTTGAACAAGTTTGTCTTCCACAAATATTAGTTTCTTTAAGTCAGAAAATAGATAACGTCGATAACATTTGATTTTTACAAACACTAGGTTTGAGGTTAATATCGATGACAACCGTCGAAAAGTTAATATTTGAGATTTATTCTCGCCTTCTAGTACCAATTGGATTTTCCCAAAGTAATATAGAACAGCTCTCTGATTTAGATTCGCATGTCTGGTAACTTTTATGGATTGGTCAAAATAATCGAAAGTCACTCGATTTGTTTCATTTATAACTCGTATCGTTTGTTGATCGGAATGAATCTTGACCAACTGATTGTCGCTATCTGTTCCATTTTTATATACGGATTTTTCGTAATAATGAATTAGGACAGTTTATGTCTGAAACAATTTTAAATCAACATACTTTATAAATGGCTTCCTGCTATTTAATGTATCTATAGCATGATGTTGGAAAACCGTTTTACTTGTTGGGATTCCCAAGTTTCCCAATACACATTAATCCCGTTAAGCACTGGTTCAATTGATACTCGGTTCCATAATTTTTTTGTCCAAATATTGATACGTATAATATTTTGCATTTTCGTATTATTACTTTTTGAATCCAATTGTGTAATTAACCAGGGATATTCAAAATTTATTCTCAAGTAACGAACTACATGGCTATTTTTATTGAAACGCAATTTTATTGGAGGTTCAAAAAAATTGAATAGACCACTGATTTCGACTTCATCGGCCATTCCACAATGATAAATCCATACGATTTGAGTACATGTTGAGTATATACTAATTTTCTCTAACAATGGCACGGTTTTAATTGCAAAAATGGAAGCATTTGCTTTGCATTCTTACACAAAACATTCATAAGCATTACTGTATCAATCAATAAAACTTTATTGATGTAACTTAATGGAGCTGGGTTTTTCGTAAATTTTTTTTTAATTACTGTCCCATCTTCATCTTTGTTTAGTGTCGATCTTAACTGATATCGTGCTACATCTTTAGCTGGTACTTTTTTACATCGATTTACATGAACAACAGTCGTTCCAGCTGTTTTGTAGTTTTGCGGATGCAATTTAAGATTAGTCTCTTAAGTACTTGATATGGTCTTTTAAATAGTCTCTGTAGTTTTATTGATAACCCTTTCGTAGGCTAGGGTTTATTTATATACACAAATTCTCCAACTTTAATATCACGTGCATGCGCGTGCTTATCATTGCATTCTTTATAAGCTTCTTGGTGATGTTTTATTTTAAGTCCAGCTTTGATCCACGCTGATTGCAGTCGTTCTTGCATAATTACTTTATAATCAGTTACGTCTATATATTGAGAAATAGGTGGCAGAAATTCAAGATCAATTGGCATATTGCTCCGCCGTAAATACATGAGATAAAAAAGTGTTTCACCCGTACTTTCGTTTACTGCATCGCGGTACGTAAATAAGCAAGCTTTGATAAACAAACCCTAGTCCTTCTACTTCCGGTTTACATATGATGATATCATATTAATTAATGTACCGTTAAATCTCTCCACTAGACCATCTGTTTGTGGGTGATAAGGTGATGTGCTTAATTTCAATATACTAAATAGTTCCATTATTGACTTGAATAAATCACTTTGAAAATTCATCCCTTGGTCTGTGAGCAGTTTCTTTGGCGCTCCGTACCTAAAAATATTGTTATCCACAAATATTCTTGCCACTGTTTCTGCTTTCTGATTTTGCATCGCATAAGCCTCAGGACATTTAGTTAAGTAATCACAAAACACTATGATATTTTGTTTCAGCTAGTTGTATCTGGTAGTGGACCGACAATGTACATTGCAGCCATTTCCATTGGTACTTTTGGCACGGACATAGGTTTTAAAGGAACCTTTATCTTCCGTCCTGTGTTTCTTCATACTGCACACGTATGACACCATTGTCTAACATCTTTTTCCATAGTATCCCAATAATACTTTTGTTTCAATCTTGATAGTGTTTTTCGAGCTTATAAATGCCCTCCTAATGCTCCATCATGATATAACAACAGTAATGTTTTTCGATGTTTTGTAGGAACGATAATTGATAAATTTTCATTTTTTACACATTTTAATAAACCATCATAGATAACGTATTTATGTTTTTCTTTGACAACCTGCTTCCAATCACTCTCTTTCTTGATTGTGAGCGCATGTTGCCATAATTGATTTAGTTCATTATCATCTACTTGATCATTTTGTAAGTTTTCGATATTATTTGCCATTTTAATATCCATAAATATTGTATCATCGTAATTGATTTTATTTGAAACATTATTATCTTCCTCGGGTATTCTTGACATAGCGTCTGCATTCTCATTCGACTTTCCTGTACGGTTATTTATCTCGAAGTCATATTATTTCAACGCCATCGACCATATGATTAACTTACTAGCCGAATATCTGTGCTTCATTAGCCATTGTAACGGATTATGATCCGTGAAGACGACAAATTTTCTTTCAACTAAGTATTGTCGGAAATTAGTTATCCCATAAACTAAAGCTAACGTCTCTTTTTCAATTGTCGAATAATTCTTTTCACGAGGTTTTAATGATCGACTGGCATAAGCAATAACATGATCTTTTTCGACTTGCTGTCCCAATACAGCTCCTATTGCAAAATTACTGGCATCCATCATTAATATAAATGGCTTTTAAATATTTGGGCATTTTAATATTGACTGGTTTATTAAGCTTTCTTTGAGTTTTTTGAAAGCTTCTTGCTGAGCCGTTGCCCATTTAAATTTGGTCTGCTTCTTTAATAACATATTTAAAGGTTGTGCGACATGTGAGAAATTTTTTATAAATTTTCTCACATATCGCATAAATTTTAATATTTCTTGGTAAC
Organism: Schmidtea mediterranea; assembly: GCA_022537955.1. NCBI lineage: Eukaryota > Metazoa > Platyhelminthes > Tricladida > Dugesiidae > Schmidtea > Schmidtea mediterranea. The sequence goes on from CM039679.1 coordinate 93,968,629, forward strand.
TTCTGAACTTCTTCGGATTTAATTTTTGTTAATTTTCCCAACTTCGTTTTTGGTTTCATTTGAATGGACTTCGTACTGCAATTAGCTATTCTTACTGGTAATGATTTGTTTTTGACTTTTACTATTTCATCACACATAGGTACATCGTACTTTTCGATTAGTTTTTTGTTTGGTTCAAAAATACAATCCTCCTCTGATGCATTCATTACATTAGCATAATGTCAATTTCAGCACTCGTTGGTTCCATTTTTTCTAATTCAACTGCGATATTATCAATTGACTTCATTTCTTTCAGTTTTTTGCCTGGATATACCGGTGCTGTTGGCACAAACGTCGGGTGTACCACCGAATAAGAGTATCAATTCCGCTCAATTTAGGCATTGGTTTCAACAAGAACATGGACTCTGGTTCTGTTGTACTTTTCACTATCCCTCTTCGAAAATATCTTTGCTCGGGCCTGCCACCGTTGCTATCGTCATTATGAGCACTATTTTTTTCCGATTGACATAAAGATTCCTCGCTTTTTTGATCATTTTTCAACTGTGCTTTCACTCTTACGATTTCTTTGTATTGATGATTTGTAATATAGAACCTAGCCACAAAAGGAATACACCCAATAATCAATTTCCATGACAATCCGGAAATGACATATATTCAATGGGCTGACAATATCTGTGATACTATTACCTTTATTATTACTACAATTACATATATTCCAATTAAACCGGCACATGCCTGTCCCAAGAACATAAATTTGCCCCAAATCTTTTCCATTGTTTTATAGGTGGCTAACAAATATTCTTAATTAACTTTTCCTTCTCCATTCGGTAATATCGTGTCAATCATTTCCGAAATAACTCTTTCTTTCTTAGATGGAAATAATAAATTTCTTGGTGCTTATTCAATTTCTTCACTCGCATAAAGACCCATTTGAGCCATTTTATTCAAAGATGTAAAGTTGATCAGGTACTCTAAATTCGGTAGTTCCAATTTGTCTGGCGTTTTGACTCCACGATAGTCTGATAATGCTATCCATGAATCCGAAGTTAAGCGATACAACGGAGCTAGTAATCGATTGCATTGTAAAATCTTTGGTTTACTTTGTTCATCCAGCAATATTCGCGTTATTGGTTTCATAAATTGCACTTTCCCCCCGACACTCACGGGTAATTCATTTGTACATTTTTCATACTTATTAATTTTCACAGTGACTTCCTTGCATTTGTAACTATATAATGCTTCCCCAAATATTCTCGCAAACACTCCACTTTCTGATACTAACATAGGTGCTACTAAATTTGGATTTTTAACCGCCGTTGACATACGATTTCAAAGAATTTCTTTGTTTAACTTGCAGTCATTTAAGATAATTTCTTGATATACATTTTCCATGATGTTTTGACTAAAATGAAACAAATAATCAATTTTGTTATAAAAGTAATGAGTTAATTTTATATCGTCTCTATGAATTTTAACCTTTGCTTCTTCAACAATATTCCTTGACACATAAACCCCTTTGTGATTTGTTGCATATACTATTCGGCCACATTTACTAGTAATATCCTTTTTTATGAATCGCATACCATCTGCTGGTAATGTTGACATTAGAACTGTACTGGTTTGTCTCGTCCACACTGGGGTTGTTTTAATTGTATTATTAAATTTATAGTTTGCATTAAAACTATAAGTTCTTTCTCTAAAAGCTCTCCAATTAACTCTTTAAAATTCATGGTTTTTAGATGTGATAAATTGCATTTTCCTTATAAAGAATTCCTTTATATAATAGTTTGGCATTGCTTAAACCATCGCCTTCAGCTTGTTTTGGACGGTGCAATATATGAAATAAAGCAAGTGAATCATTTTAAATCATTTATCAATAAAATTTATGTTATTTTTCATCAATCAAATAAAAATCAATTACTTTTACAAAATATATCAAGCGATTTGGGAATTGAAATAATCAAAATAGGCAGTGTTTTAGGTTCAAGATGAGCAGCATGTAGCTTGAATTCTGCTTTGGCTGTTTGGCGTGCTTATATACCACTTTATAAATTTTTTACCGAAGATTCAAAATATCTTGGTATGACAAACCGACTTGAAAATAAATATTTTTTAAAGGATTTAGCACTTATGATCGATATTCTTCAAGAAATTGCTTATTTATCAATAGGGTTGCAAGCCAAGTTTGTTTCTCTTCAAAAGGCAACCAAACTAGTAAATAGAACTGTTGGGCCAGAACACAAACGGCCTTGAAAATTGTTTAAATGCATCAGTAATACAGCACGAAAACCCAGCACCAAGATAACTTAAAATACAATATACAACACCAACTAAACACTTTAAAATCTGAGAGAATATAAATAAATATAAAATCAAAAACATAAAAGTAAAAATAAAATAAATACAAAATGCATCAAGAACCGCACGAAATTTACATAAAAAATAACATAATAACAAGAAAATTTGACCGAAAAATGACAAATAATATAAAAGTAAAAATTAAAGAACAAATAAAATATTTTTGTGCTGAATAAATTTAATTAAAAATGTTAAAAATAAATTGCCAATTTTAATTAAGAAAATAATAAAAATTTAATTTAGATAACACAAATAATTTCAAGGTCGAATTTTGTTTAATTGCAATAAAAATAACACGCAAGGTTAAGACCAAATTATAGGTATATATACTGATGTGTTTTAACAGATCTTAATCTAATTTTTCAGTATTGATTTAAAATCTTATTTTTCATTGGTGTGTACAACTAGCTGAGAACCGTGGTAAGTGTTGTGTCTAAGCATGACGGCTGACAGCTAGCGCGCGATTATTGATTGTGAACTAATGCCAGATGAATTGACGCAATGCTTATTATGATATTGTGACTAATGCCAGATGAATTGATGAAATACTTATTATGATTTTGTGAATTAATGCCAGATGATTTAATGGTTAGTTCACGGCGATTTTTATGAATTCCCATAATCATATTTGACCAAATGAATTTATGGATGATATAGTATGCCAAATAAAAATTTAAAGCCAACAATCTTTATGCATCGAGGCTTTTATTCAACTCTTAGGGTAAATTTATATATTTCTTTTTTTTCGGCCTACAGCCAAAACATATTGCAAGTCAGTAAAATCGCACATAGTTACCGAGCAGTGTAAATGCGGTGTAAGTCCGCCAATAGCTCGTGCCCGTGAGAGATCTCGCCGTGAGTAACGACGGACTCGAACGTCAAATCATTGAAACTAAATAGTGAAAGGGGGTAGCTCGAAGGTAGGTCTTTTGGCTCAACTTTCTTGCACTCAATTTTGATAAAATCGACATAAACTTTTTAAACAACAATCGGCTCAAAATCACTAACGCCGAGTAGTCCAGTGGGCACTCATTAAATATAATATGAACATAAATAGATAATAAGGACAAAGAGAGGGAAAAGGTAGTGGGGAAAATTGCGAAATCGTTGCAACAGTTAAAATGAATAGCCATCGGAAAAAGATTAATCCGAACGACTAAAATCCAGAAAAATAATGTTTTAAATAATATATAAGAATTAAATAAATTATGTTGAATTGAGACGGAAAATATGGGCAGAACGCTGCGAAATTTTCGGAAATAGTTAAAACATTTATCTTAAAACTGTAAAATAAGGGCGGAACGCTGCTCAAATTTTCCGAATTAATTAAAATGCTTATCGCAAATAGTAAAGTAAAGGTGGAATGTTGTTCAATCGTTAGTATAATATTCTTATAAACTGTAGGATAAGGGCGGAATGCTGTTCAAATTTTCCAAATCAATGAATATACTTCATCGAAAACTGTAGAATAATAATAAAACCGTAAAATAAGGGTGGAACGCTGCTAAAAATTTTCGAATTAACAAAAATACTTTATAGAAAACTGAAAAATACAGATGGATTACGGCTAAATTTTTTTATAAGAAAAATATTTTATAAAGCTGAGGAATAAGGAAGGATCCCTACTAAAAACTTGATAATAATAATGATAATAGTAAGGATAATGGTAATTATTATAATAATAATAATAATAATAATAATAATAATAATAATAATAATAATAATAATAATAATAATAATAATAATAATAATAATAATAATAATAATAATAATAATAATAATAATAATAATAAATATAATGTTAACGGTAGAAATCAGAATAATAATAGCAATAGTAGTGATAATGGATTAGAATAATACATATAATTGTAACAATGATAATGCTAGTATCAAATATAAGGAACATAGTAGTTATAATAGGGATAAGAGTAAGAAAGATATTGTGTGGATATTTAACATAATAAAAGGTTTACAGGTCATAGAAAAATCATCAATACAAGGAACTACAAGAAGGACTAAGCGAATGGGCATAAAGATAAATGATATGAGAGTATATGTTAACATTTGAATGAGATAGGAGAGCAATGGGACCTAAAAATCGAAATCGAGCACAGGCCTTCTATCGGCAGCTCATTGGACTCATGGATCGTTTGGTCAAATATAGCATTAGCAATAGCGCTCACTTTTTGCGGACGATCTACCCACTCGAAAACAGTTCCAACGTTGCTTTGCAATGGGTGCCGAGTGGTAAGCAAAAGATATTTGTATGGAGTTGTCTGGGTAACAACCATATAGTCTCAAATATCAACACCCAGAAACCCACCAGAACTGTAAATGTTATGATACAAATGAAAGAAAATTTAGGAATATTTGAAAAAAAAGTGGAAGAAATGTTATCATCACCTGCATTTGCAGATATTCTTTTTATAGAAAATAAAAAATTTAAAAGTCTCCCATGAAAAAAACTTATTGAAACAATAATTGACAAAATGAATTCTCGAATGTTAAATTGTGGACATATAAGAATCAACAAAAAAGAGAAAAAATCGATGTAGCTGAATTATTTGATTTACTAGAAGGAAGTGATTGGAATTTGGAATAAGTTACATGCCTGTGGATTTATGGAGAATAAAAATTGAGAAATTTGAATGAAATAATTATGTACGAAATTCCCATAAACAATTTCAGAGATTATGTAAAAAACATAATTGAAGGAAAAATAAAATCAAGACTATAGCTATAAGTTCAGCAGAGGCCGAAAGAGGGTTTTCAAATATTTGACAGATGAAGTGCTGAAGAATAAGTTAATAATTGGTTAAGGAATCATAATTCAGCTGATGATACCAGGGTTCGAAATAAAGCAATAAAATATTAATGAAAATAATGAAATTGTTAAAATAATATATAATTTCAGCAGAGGCTAATCAAATAAATTAAAAAAATTAATTCTATTTAAATAAAACGACCTTCTATTAAAAAAAATTTTTTTGTTAGTTTTAGTTTTGAGAGAACCGGTTATTAAAATTTTGGCAGCTCATCACTGCATGAATGTCATAGAAAATATCGGTTCATCATGGAATGAAGTGCAACAAAGTTGTCTCAAAGGAATGTCGCAACTGCTTGTTTATTAAAACGGTTGAAGATGAAATTATTAATGAACTACCACAAGTTATTACTGAAATAACGGAAATATCAAATGATATTTGATTTGAGGAAGTTGATCAGGGAAACATCCAAGAACTAATTGAAAATGATGACCATGGTATCTCCAATGAAAAGCTGATTGCTAGTTTATCACAAATTCAACAATAATTTGTGGAGCCTACGCTAGAAACTTAAGATATAACAGAAAATATTTTAACCAAAAAATGTTTGAAAAATTATCTAGGGATAATCCAAAATCCCTTAGATTCTAAGGCTTCGAAGATTTAAGTGAAAATGATCCTAATTTTGAAGGGTCCTACATTTTATCACCCTACATGGAAATTTTAAAATAAAAAAATAAAACTATTTAAGCCAGCTATTTAAGCGAGCTTAGACACATTTTTTAAAAAAATTGTTAAATATGAATTTACGCCTTTATTTTGTGCTATGTATTAATCTACTTTTATATTTTTATTGAAATTGTTTTGTTATATTGAATTCTAATTTATTTTCTAATTTTTAAATGAAGTATAAATAAAATAAAAATTTTACTTCCAAATAAAAATATGTACCATGTTTTTATTTTTAACTTCAAAGTACCAAAAAAATTGGTTAAGAACGTAACCCCATATTTTAATGTAAATAGCACTATTTTAAACATTATTTCTTTTAATACTCAATTTCCAGGAATGCAATATGAGCACTAAACGATGTATGCCTGTATAGATTTATATATTCTTTTAGTAATTAAATGACTTAATTTCTTTCATGGTCATGTTTTTTTCGGTGTATATAGAGTTTCTTTGGATTCAATTTAGGTGTGTAAAAACCTTCAAAAGGGTTCAGAATTTTTGAATTTCCTCAAAATCAAAGAATACAAAACCTTTTATGGTCACAATCTTTGGAGTATAGGTAAACTCATGTGTGTTGTACATTATGGTGGTACTTAGACCTTCGAGACTCGAACTATGGTAGGTCAGAGGCTTCAAAGGATCATAAAACTTGACTTTAATTAAATATGATTTGGTTTGGTTATTATTATTTACAAGTATGTCAATCTCTTATTATTCATGCTCCTTTTTTTATAAATCAAAAACCAAAACTCAACCCAGAATACGTTTATTGATTACTAACACAAATTCACTTATTGTCACGCAATTTGCACTGTTCTATCAGGTATAAATTCAACAATGCGAAACCAAATGCCTGAATGGGAAATCGCCTTGTATGGCACGTTTTGATTTAAATTCATTTAAAGTTATTTCTTTTGTTTCCTGGCCTTCACTCGTTTCTCCAAAAACAAATCTATTGTCATAGTTTTCTTAGACAAACTGGTCAAATTCTCTCATTTCTTTATACACCGTTTTTCTGAAAACTGATAAACAACAATCTTAGAATGATCCTTATTATCTCCGGAATTACGGGTCTAATTACTTTTGAAACTTGGGGAAATTGTTTCTCAAACATCCACTTGTGCTTGATCGGCTCTTAGGGTAATTTATCTGAATCAAAATGATTACTCTGTTTACTTCCGAGCTCTCTGTGCAGCTAGTCTCTCAACACGTCACGGGTCTCTTCCTCGATCTTGCTTCCCGTTATCTTGGGTTTTCTATAGGAAATTAATTAATTTTAATTAGTTTGTTTTGGCCTATAACTTACCCTGGGGACCTCTCACTATATTTTATTATTGTATTTGAGTTTGTCTTTCAAGTTGGCATTCAACCATACCCATTTCCTCCGTTCAACATTAAAATTTTATAAATTTTTAATAAATTTTTCTAGTTTAATTATTTTTGATGGTTTTTGTTCATTTTCGATTTTTCGTGCACTCATTTTATTTCCATAATTTTATGACAACTCTAACAATTTCAAAGATTGGCATCACTATAGAGCGCATGCTGGACCATACATTCAAAGTTTTTACAGGGGTCAAATTTCACCAATGTGAGAGGGGAAGATGATTTTGATGAATTGTGTTTTATTCGCGAATTTACTGAGGCACGACTCTTTAGTAAGCCTTTTTCAAATAAAAAATAATTTAAAATTCTTCTAAACCAATGACTTTTAATCCAAAAACATGGTATGTTATGTATGGATTATGATTATGTTATGATTAACATTAAATATTCATAAAAATTCAAATAAAACCCAAATAGACATGTACTGATAAAATAAACCAATTTAAGATCCACTCGGGCTTCTGTGGTGAGAATATAAAGAATTATCATGGACATACATTCAAAGGTTTAAAAATGGTCGTTCGTCACCAAGGTCAAAAGTATTAAAATTATTCAGCACATTTCATTTTTTATTTTTAAAATTTTAAAATTTTAAAAAACTTAATAGAATAATTGTAATATTACGTAATGTAATAATCTGTATGTCCATTGAAAGAGAGCGCAAACCCCTATTTATCATTCAATGTATTCAGTATTTTAAAAATTATGAAAAATTTAGATTTTAAGAAACGCGCAAAATTTGATATACTACGAAAAGATTTATTTCGTTGATAAAAGAAAAATATTCTCTACAAGATGTGGGTATGGAAATATTTTTAAATTTTAAAAGCTTAACAATGTTTTTCTACCATGTTTTAATATTAGACTTTATATATTTTGGAAAGAGGAAGTAAAATTTAACAATATACGAATAATAATATTATTATAAGGACTTTTATTGTGTTTCACCTTTGATTTCTTTATAAGTGACATATTATTTTCTACAAAATTTGACTATGAATCAGATTTATTTAAGGTAGTCACGGATTTTCGGAACAGCCTTTTTTAAGTGATTACAATATTTATTTTTCAACGAAATCACTTGAAAAAATCCCTTGCCGAAAATTCGTGAATACTTTAAATAAATCTGAGTCATAGTCAAATTATATAAAAAATATGATGTCAATAATAATAATAATAATAATAATAATAATAATAATAATAATAATAATAATAATAATAATAATAATAATAATAATGTTGAAAATGATAAAATTAAAATGTTATACAATAGGACGCAATAAATCTAGAATAAACATGGGCAATAATCAAAATCAAACAATGAATGGTGATAATTATTTAATGCTGCCAGTGATAATGATAATTCGATTGTATTATATTTATTTTATTTTATTTTGGACAAAGATAATGACAATTTGATAAGATATTTATTGATTTTATTATGTTATTTAATTTTGATTTAATTATTAGAGCATAGATGTAAAAATTAGAGCATACAACTGTAAATAGAGATAGCACAGGAAAAAAATAAAAAGAAAAAAGATTAACAAAGTCATTATTAAAAGTTGAGGAAGGTAAACATTATTTTTGTTGTATAAGTGTTGTATGATTATAAAAGTCTTTGAACAAGTGTTAGTGTTCTTATTTATATAAGACATCAAGTTGAGATTCCGGGTACCTCAAAAATAATAATAATAATAATAATAATAATAATAATAATAATAATAATAATAATAATAATAATAATAATAATAATAATAATAATAATAATAATAATAATCATAATAATAATAATAATAATAATAATAATAATCATAATAATAATAATAATAATTATAATAATAATAATAATAATAATAATATAATAATAATAATAATAATAATAATAATAATAATAATAATAATAATAAAAATAATAATAATAATAACAATAATAATAAATGGGTTGATTTGTATATACAAATTTCTCACAATTTAAAATATGAATTTATAGTAAACATATAGTAAATATATATTTATAGTCTGAGATGCATGGATTAAAATTTTTATATACAAGACATGTTCGTGATTATCAAAGAAATTGCAATAGATATGCATAATTATCAAAGACACGACTAAATAATTCATCAAAATCGATTTATTTTTTAAAAATTGATTTTAGAAATATAGTTTCATGATGAAAAATACTCTTATACATTGATATATTGACATCATTATTCAAGTATATAAAATTGATATCATACAACAACCTGAAAAATAAAAGAAACTATACGTGTAATCATTTAAACAAATGTATTGTGTGTTTTTTTTATTTTAAATAATAATAATAATAATAATAATAATAATAGTAATCTCAGACAAGTGAATAATAAAATAAGCCCTTGCTACAAAGTATTTTTTCATCAATTTAATATTTTAATTTATGCTACTAATTCAAATAAATTTTATGTTTTTCTTGATCTAATTTGTTACATTATTGTCGTTAGATTTGTTTTTTATTCCCTATATATAAAATCGTAAATTTAAACTTTTTCTTAAAAGTATATAAATAAATTAAATTTAAATGTCCGTGCTAACCAGTGTGACTTGCTCCACGGACCGGGAGTTGGGGACCACTGCTTTAAACTTTTTAATATTTTTTATAAAGCTTTAAAGATAATTTGTTTAAATTGTTTTATTTTTTAGAAAAATGTTAAGTAAATAAAATAGGGAAAATTCAACTACAAAAAAAGAAAGAAATATCAATTAAATTTCGTATTGGAATGAACAGGAGCCATTTAGGTCAAAATATTTCGTTTAATAAACATTGTGAAAATTATATTTTTTGAATAATTCTGTGACCGACCAGTAAATATTATTTTTTCTTAATACAGTCAGAGTCAGATTTAATGTCGGATATTAATACTGTAAATATTTTAAGATTCTTGTATAAATTAAAACAAAAGTTGTAATAAATTAAAAGAATATTCAAATAGAAATTCAACTCATATTTTAATTTGATTTCTAAAATTAGCTGCATGCTCTTTTGTAAACTCTTTTCTAATTGTATTTCTTTTCATCTATTCATACTGCTTGTGTTTTTGTGAATAAAAGTATTGATTTTCCAAAACAATTGTAAAATTTCCAGAATTTCATTGAAGTCAAAACTTTTAAAATATTTCAGTAAAATTCATTAATAAATTCAGCATTTAAACGATTTGAAACTGTTTTTGTTTATTTGTACTTTTATAAATTTTCAATAAATTGGATATTATGAAAGCAAAATATTCTAAATAAATATTTGTTGAACAATCAATGAATTATTTCTGGTAGTGTAAATATACCCAAGTATACGTAAACATTTAATATATTGTAAGTAGATTTGGCAAAAACAATTTGTTTAGGATTGTTTATTTTGCAAGCAAATTAGAGAGTCATTTAAATCAGAGCTGAAGAGTCAGAATCGGAGTAATAAAAAGTCTACCGACACCGACTAATTTTGATTCTTTTCTTTAATGAATAGCGTTACATTACATGAATACATAAGATTTAGAATTCTGAGAATACATGCTGAATCACTGTCAAATATGCAGTTTATGTATAACAATGCTTACATTTTTTTGTTACTTTTCAGTCATCATTTGGCTGTTGATTTTGTGGTTAATGTAATTATCACAGAAGTTATTAGGATCAATAAATTAAAAAAATATTGATTTATTATTTTAAATTGAACACTCCCCTTATTTAAAATGAATCAGTGACCAAAGATGGGGTTGCCAAATCCGACAACGTTGAACCCGGGAGATTATAAAAAGGGAGACATTATAACGCTTAATAGATCTAACAGGTGTTTTTTTGGTCTACACATGTTAGTGATTTCAATTATATGATGAGTAATACCATAAAGATTTAAACAAAAAATTAATTTTTTTATATTACAGTTTCCAAATCATGCTATTTATTTTTGTTTTTAAAATTTTATTTTTCTTGTCAGCGGGCTGACTCAAATAGCTTTGGTGATTTAAGCAAATGTGAATGAAATTCCTTACAGGAAAACAAAAAATTATTAATAATTTGTAATTCAGTTCTTAGGCGATTCCTTTCCTTTCTCCACAAATGACCCATTCAACTAAAATTTCTCTCAGAAATTGTGAAATATTGTAAAAACGGAAAACCTGGAGATTCCTATCTCCCGGGTCATAGTTAACCGGGAGACGGGAGATTAATGTCGATTCCGGAGACTCCTGGAAAAAACGAGAGAGTTTGCAAGCCTAACCAAAGAAGAAATCATCGTTTAATGAATATTTCACAAGAACAGTGGATGGCTAATTTTTGTGTAGTATGCTAAAAATAATAATTGTTGAGGTTATAACAAAACATGAATAAAAATAATAAAATTTTAAAATTATCAAAATCAATTAAAATTAATTAAAATTTTGAAAAAAGTAAAAATCAATATTTTTCGGGGGGAAAAGTGGTAACCGGTGGCAAATTTGATTTTGAATACGAATAAGACATTATTAGACTGAGATAAGGTATATTGAAGGGTCGGGACCCCAAAAACAAATTAATTAATTAATTAAATTATTGACCGACGAACCCATTAATAAAGGGCCGCCGAGCTGAACGTCAACTTAATGTGGTTCCCGGCATTAGTGAAACGGGCAATAAATTGTCCGAAATGGAAAATGGTTTTTTAATAGTAATCCAGATTAATGGGAATCCAAAAACTTTAAAAACAACTGACAACAAAATATGTTGCCAGTTGGTCGGAACGTGAATATAACGAGTCGAAGGAAACGAGTGAATAGCAGTAAATCGATAATGTTAATCAGATTGCAGTTGAAGTTACATCGTGATACCCTTAGGGTGTGTACGATAAATAAATTATTGTGTATCGTGGTGAATATTTGTCAATTAAGATTTCTTTGCTGGGATTTTTGTCTTATTGATTATTGAACACGAGGAGTCGGATCAAGAGATCTATTTATCGACGAATATTATATATCCCAGCAAAAGGATAGTGAAATTTATGGCGAAAAATTTTTTACTTATTCGGGAAAGAGCCTAAAAGCCAACGAGAATTATATTTTAAACGATTATTATGAATACCGACTATTTCATTAGCTCTATAATTTACAGATTTGGAAAGATAACCTGTATGATGTCTATATAAAGACCTAAATACATTTTATAAATATTCGCCATTTATCTCAAAATGCATAAATAAAATGAAAATATGTTGCAAATAATGTAAAACATATTTAAGTTAAAAATTATTTGAATTTAAAAAATGTCCAAAAATTCAAATTTTGAAAATTCATAATTTGAAAAAAATAATTTATGACAAAGTATCAGTTATCTCTTGGTTTAAAGATTGGTTTTAAAGATTAGCAAGATGGAATGTTATCAAGTAAGTGAATGTAAAAGTACAGAAAGTGATTAAATTATCAAATTTGAACGAGAACAACGATGAAGATATAGATTGAGTAATGGTGAAGATCGCCGGGTAATGATTTTTTAGGGAATGTTTAGAAAAGGTCGAAAACACAAGGAAAAGCTCAGAAACATTGAATCAATTAAAAAAGAGTACAGGAAGAGTAAACGAAAAAAACCATTATCATGACAGTAAGATTAATTGCAAAAAAGGAAAAATAGATTCCTCGGAGATGAAAAACATGAAAGGAAACAGTAACTCTAAGGTTATCGACAGATGTGGATTGGCCTGATGATCATTAATCAAAATGATTATTACCACTATATAAAGAAAGCTAGGGTAGAAATAGTTGGTATTTTGCCTCAGGTAGGGATGCGGAAACCAACGAATATGATATTGTTCAGAAAGAAATTTATTTAAGTAGAGAATCAGGGAGATTAAAAGGAGTGCGTTAGTAGTTAAATCAAAGCAGGATAAGAATATTGACGGTTATTATTGTGAAAAAAGTTCTCGAAAACAAATGATCGCAGATAGACTCACCGAGTGATAGAACGCATATTGTTTTGTTGGATCCACGGACATTTCATATAACATTTTTTTGTATAAAATTTTAATTTGCGAGGTATACATCTCTTGATGATAAATCTCCAATATGGGAATGTAGTGTGGCTACAAATACATGCACATCATTATCCACATCAAAATTAGTTGTTAACTTTGCTTTACACGTTTCTCTTTTAGTGCAGACCCAGTATATCTGCACAGTTTTTTGAATTGTAGTGATGTTCATATTCACCATTACTCAGCATTCATTTTCCTTTTGTTGATTGAAAAAATTTTATACGAAATGTCTAGGTACCGTTTTGTTGTAATGACTTTTGGTGTGTAATTTATGATAAATTCAAATATACGTTGAGTATTGTGTCTTTTTTATCGATCATGCGGAGTCAGAAATACCACATCATTTACAGACATATTTTACCTTTTTTTTAAATTAAGTCTTTAGGTTTGGATATACATTTCATCATGGGTTGACATTCAGACATACATTACATAATCTTCAATCATACAAATTCAACATACACACATATTCTATAATTTAGAATATCTATTATTTACAGTTATCCTACATCCTTCATACTGAATTACCAGAAGTTTCTGACAGCTTGGATAATCATTGATTTCTTTGCGTTCCTTGTAGCAACTATGAATACACGTGCTTCATCAATGTTATTTCATCATGGGCTGTATAAATTATTTATATATCTGTTTTGAAGTAACGAACCAAAAAATAATTAAACATTTGCAACCAAAGAATTAAAAAAATAATTCAAACTGATGAAATTCAGGTGAATTCACTTTTATATTGGAGGTGATTTAAATAGCTGAACTTCCTCAAAGGGCCCAATTAATCAAATTATAGGTTTCAAAATTTTTCGCTTGCATTTTATTTACCTATACCCAATTTTAGGTTAAAATTTTATTTTCTAGATTAAAATCGATTTTTGTATTAAATCATTAATTATCTGGGTAAATTTATCGACTGGGATTATACGCCAGCATTTACAAGGAATAGAAACAAAAATACTTGATGCGGAGATAACACGAAAAATCAAAATTATGTTCATTCTCGAATTATTATTTAACCTCTTTTCTATGTTTAAGCATCAAAATATTTCCAATCTGTCATTCGTTGACTTTACATAAGCAATTATTTGGAATTTATAATAAGTATGGAAATTCGACTTATTACAGAAATACAAATCTTATACTTAAAATTATTTCAAAAGGAAGTTGGCGCATTTTGCCTACTCATTTATCGAGTTTATTTACGTACAGGCTTAATAAACATTCATATTGAAAAAAAACAAACTTAAAAATGATAGAATTTAAACAAAATGTACATAATTTAGAAATTGATTTATAATCAATAAAAAATATTAAAATTTCTCGAAATGAATGAAACAAATTTATGACAATGGACAATTCACAACAATGAATTACAAAGATAAAAAATATACATTTTTTCTCTAGATAGCGCTTAATCTAATCTCCATTTTGCATAATAACTTCATTGATTGGTTTGTATGGGGAAAGTGAAAGATCGTCTTCTTCATCTGTCAGAAATGAATCATTTCTGTGGCGATTTCCACTGATTTTCAATTTTTTATGAAGTTGATTAGTAGCTGCTAATATCAAACCAAAATACGGTGGACTCGGGCGATTTGGGCGACTCAGATATTCTGGGTGATATTGCACGCCGACGAAATATGGATGCTCACTCAACTCTAGAATTTCCATTCTTTCTTCATTTTTATCTCTACCGACGAAATGCATTCCATTTTTTTCGAATAATTCCACGAATTCTGGATTTACTTCAAATCGATGTCGATGTCTTTCTTGAATCGATTTCACATTGTTGTATAGATAATGAATGACACTGATGTTTGGTCCGGTTTCACAACCGTTGACAGAAACATTGCTTGTATGGAAAAATGTTTCCCGTTTTCCAAGACGCATCGTTCCTCCTTTCTGTAATGGATTGAATTCCGGCATTTCGATAACGACATTGTTTTTTGTGTTTTCATCGAATTCCGTAGAATGAGCATCTGGCTTTTTAAGGACATTTCGAGCGAATTCAATTACTTGACATTGCATTCCAAGACAAACTCCGAGCATCGGTACTTTATTCTCTCTACAGAATTTTATTGCTGCTACTTTACCTTCAATTCCACGAATCCCAAAGCCACCAGGAATAATCACTCCCATTGCTGTTTTAACTTTTTTCCAAGCCTCAAGAAACTCTATATTTTTGCCCGTATTTTCTATTAAATGCTCCGCATTTACTTGTTCCATAACAAGTTTAGAATTACTGAATAAAGCAGCGTGATTTAAGGCTTTATAAACCGAAATATATGCATCATCAAGGTTAACGTATTTTCCAACAAGAACAATGGTAACTTCTCTGAGTGATTTTTTATCTTGATCACATAAGCGTTTCCATTTATAAAGATCTTTTTTGGGAGCACAAATTGCAGTTAAAAGCAATTTTCGGAGAATTATTTCATGTACCTTTTGTGAATACAAAATCAGAGGAACCTGATAGAGAGTTGGTACATCCTCAACACTTATTACTTGATTAGTTTGAACATGACAAAACATGCTAAGCTTATCTTTCAATTCATTGGATATTGCATTCTCCGAGCGGCACATTAAAATATCAGGACTGATGCCCAAACCACGTAACTCACGAACACTGGCTTGAGTGGGTTTGGATTTCTGTTCATGAGTCGATTTTGGACAAGGTATTAAACTAACATGAATACTACAAAAGTTGTTAATTCCAACGCGAAACTGAAACTGCCGAAAGGCTTCTATAAAAGGAGCGGACTCAATATCACCAATTGTTCCACCCATTTCAATAATACAAATTTCAGGCTCTTTTTGAGTTTGATCAATCGATATTCTAGCTACTTTTGTTATCCAATCCTGAATTTCATTGGTAATGTGAGGAACAACTTGCACAGTTTTCCCGAGGTAATCCCCATTTCGTTCTTTTCTAATGACTTCTTGATAAATTTTTCCAGTAGTAATATTGTTTTCCCTAGTCAAAGTAACATCAAGAAACCTTTCATAATTACCAAGGTCTAAATCAACTTCACCACCATCATCTAATACAAATACTTCGCCATGTTCATAAGGAGAAAATGTCCCAGCATCTATATTTAAATAAGGATCAATTTTAATAGCTGTTACACGAAATCCACATGATTTTAATAACGTTCCGACACTACTGGAAATTATGCCTTTACCAATACCACTAATTACACCTCCAGTAACTAAAATATACTTCATACCTAAAATATAATTAAACATAATTATTTGATTGTATATAAAAATGAGTTTACTTATAAATATTGTAAATATAAATATTGTAAATAAGTTTTTAATAAAAAATTACACAAAATATCTCTATGATAGGATTATTAATAAAAAATTAATTACTCACTGTTATTCAAATCAACAAAATTACATGTGAAAAATATATTCAAACAAAAGAACAATAAGATAATTAGACTATTTTTTACATAAAATTAGAATGTACGATTTTATTAACAATGGTGACTAAAAAAATTATAGAAAGATATAAATAAATAAAATAAGTGTCTAATTGACATTAAATAAGCGTTTAATAATATTAGTAAACTTACCTAAAATAAATGTGTGGGTCATAGCCAAAACTGACATTGAATAAGTAGTGAAGGAAAAAAATCATACATAAGCACATTTTACAAAATTTCTACAAAAAATACACAATAGGACAATAAGTAAGCTCCAAAATTTCAATTAAATTAATTAAAATTCAGAAAAATATTTTTATTTCACATTGACAAAGCCATTGAAATGTTTATGTTAGAATAATAAATTTTTAATAAAATTGACCGCGAAATGAACAAAACATAGTAAAAATTATTTAAAAAAATAAGAGATAATTAAACTAGATTTAGAAAATAATGCAAATGTTTAGTTAATAACAAGAGTGCTGTTTATGTATATAAATAAATAACTTACCCTTATTTTGAATCATTCAACCATAAATACTAAAATATTTTTTAAAATGCCTTAATTAAAATTCTTATTATATTAGAAACATTAAAATTAATCATGAAATTAATTTAAAGTACTCTCAAAATAAAAACATTAGCGCAATCGCTTAATCTTATTTTATGACTATAATAACAATGAAATCGTTATCCTTATAATTTGTAATAATTTTATATATTTTATGATTACGTAATATATTATAAATAATGATGTTTAATATCTTAACAAACGATTGTTTAAATCAAATTCATTTAGAATATTATTTCATTTAAATTGGAAAAAGTTTAAAGATCGACTAATTCTTTCAATCAACAGATAAAATCAGTAAAAATATGAACTTTATAGATCTGCTGCCATGCATCTTTAACAGTTCATTTCAGATACAACAGCCATTGTACCCTAATATCTCGAATCAATTCATAAGTTGTAGCATTCATAATATTCATCCAAAAAATCTAAAAACTCCACTTAATATCCTTTGTTAAGACTAAGGAGACATAATATTTATTATCTAAAACAACTGAGTAACTCCCAGGAGGAAGATATTATATTGCAAGTTTCTTGAGCAGGATACAAACATGCATACATAAATCACACATTTGACATTAAGACATACGTTACATAATCTTCAATCATACAAATTCAACATACACACATATTCTATAATTTAGTAAATCTATTATTTACAGTTATCCTTCAATTTAAGAATATTGTTGAAATAAAGTCAAATACTTGTTCACAATATTTATTTAAGTTAAAAACATTATTTATTAAATTCCCAAATCACAGAATAAATCAATCAAAACGCTTAACAGAGACAGATAGTTCTTTTTTTTGTAAAAATGAAACTGCTCGTAATCAGAGTTGTTCAGTGAATTGCGACACTGAATCTTACTCGTTATTTTTCGGAAGTTTGGTTGATAATTTGTTGATGCTGTTATATTATATTATATATTGATATTCTTGATAAAGTCGTAAATTGTTGACGAATTATCGAATTAAAATAAATATTCATGGTTAGATTTTAACAACACGCGTCTATTGACTGAGTTAGTTAGCGAATGTTAGTGAATAAACTGGATAAAATATTAGTGAATTAATAATTGTATTACATATTGCTTCAAATTATGGCTTCGAAAAACTTCCCCTTCTTCTCCTTCTAAAATAAAAAAAATTACATTTAAATATTGTTGGTGCAAACCAGTCATCAATTAATTATTAATTAATTACTTTAATTAATAATTAAAGTAGGTTATGTTTAGCAGTGACAATGGAAAGATCCTTCGTTTTTATCTTTTAATATGTGATATTTTTGCTTTTAAATATTAGTTAAAAGTATTTAAAATATTTTTTAACTGTTTATTTATTAAAATGTTAAATTAATATAATATAAAATATAATTTGTTTAAAATTTAAGTTAAGATGACAGTTATGCTGTCGAAATATATCGTACAAAGAGTCTTTTATTGGCGTTTTCTTTTAATAATAATAATAATAATAATAGTAGTAATAATATTTTTTAAATAAATATTTTTATTTGCGAGGATGATCTTCTGGTGATTAAAACATTATTTATTGAATTCCCAAATCACAGAATAAATCAATCAAAACGTTTAACAGAGACAGATAGTTCTTTTTTTTGTAAAAATGAAACTGCTCGTAATCAGAGTTGTTCAGTGAATTTCGACACTGAATCTTGCTCGTTAATTTTCGGAAGTTAGGTTGATAATTTGTTGATGCTGTTTGAAGTAGTTCAAACAAAAAGCATTCGCTTTGCATCATAATATCAAACTCTGAAACACCTTCTTTTTTATTTTCATCTTTTTTTGAAATACCTTCATCCGCGTTATCTGACATACTTCGTTGTACATCTGATTGTCTTACACATCTATCCAAGTCTATAATTGGCGTTTGCTGAGCACTTGAAAGTCAATGAAGATGAAAGTGCGAATATATAAAGTTCTGTTACATTATTCATAGCACGATAATCCAAATAATAATAATATTATTATTATTTTTATTATTATTATTATTAATTACAGTTATTATAATGGTAATATAATAATAATAACAATTTGTATAACAATTTTTATTAGATTGGAAAGAATTCATTGAAAACTTTTCGGAGCATTTGAAAGCCGCTGATGATGAAAGTACCAATATTTATTAAAGTATAAACTAATTTGAATTTGAATTTCAACAACTACAACAATGAATGTTGATAAAAAAGCTAAATGCCAATATATTTGTAATCTATTTTGTCAAAATCTTGTCTCTAGTAATAAAAATTAGCACATTTTTAGCTGAATAAAATATAGTAGGTTGTGTAAAAAGTTCCAGGGCAGTTTTGGATTACAATTTCAACATACGGAATGACAATGAAAGTAAACATGATTAAGCAACCGTTTTATTCGTCAAAGTAAAGTCCTCCATTGTCTATAACAAGAGTTTATTAACTTATAACTTCCATGTATGCAAAGTGCTTTGCAAATTCACTTGCTGCTGCTACCCGGGAACTTTTTACACGACCTAATATATTTTCTTTGTTCAAAGTTCTTGATTGTTTTTAAAATACTATTATTTTTATTTTCATTATTATCTATATCAGGCTTCTTAAACCATGGGTCGGCACCCCATTTGGGGTCGCGTAGCAAAATTCTGGGGTCGCGAGAGATAAAAATACAATTTAACAGAAAATGTTTTTTAACTTGTAAAATTATTGTTATAACGATAAAATAACAATTATCGTATATAAATATATCATAAAATCTTCTAGTTCGGAAAGATTGTTTGTACCTACATTTCTATTAAGAGTATTGTAATAACTTGAATAACATTTACTATGAATTAGAAGATGCTATAGGAATTTTAAAAAAATATAAATTTATTTTTCTTTATATTTGTATGGGGTCGTCAAAAAACTCGCAATCATAAATGGGGTCGTGAATTACAAAAGTTTAAGAAGCTCTGATCTATATTATTATTATTATTATTATTATTATTATTATTATTATTATTATTATTATTATTTTTATTATTATTATTATTATTATTATTATTATTATTTTTATTATTATCTATATAACCCTTATAATTTAATTTGTAAAACTTTAATGAAAAGTTTGCTGAGTACTTGAAAGTCAATGAAGATGAAAGTGCAAATATATAAAGTTCTGTTACATTATTCATAGCACGATAATCCAAGCATATTCTTATATAACTACTGTTTTGTAACTCATACTAATGGTGAATTCCAAGATGATGTACATTTTGAAATAATTCCATATTTCAAAATTCTTAAAATGTTTTCTTCAATTGTTCCTATTAAATGCACTAGTTGTCGCCTAGGGCTGATTACAATTGGGCTTCTTTTAGTAAGTATTTAATGTTTTAATAATTCAGTCTTCCCAGCGTCCTATTTTATGTTTCATAAAAATTTAGTTATAAACATTAATTCAAGATCTTATATTTACAAATATCACTATCAAGTGAATTTTCAGTTATAACATTTATATTATCTTCACATTTCTTTACAACATTCCTTCTCATTCATACAATCTTTGCTAAAAGTAGTATATATCTTTATCCTTGTGCTTTTGCGTCCTTCGCTAGCACAAAAGCTTTGACATTTGGGTGTGGTTTCTGATTATCATAATCATCTTCTGTTTCTACATCGTCGCTTCCGGTCGCTTGTCTCTTGAATCGTTTTCTGTTCACCTTGTAACATTGATATTTGAAATGTCTTTGACTTTTGAAAACATACATATTGAACATTCTGACATTATCGTCTGCAATGACCAACTTCCTTGCAAGCCCAACATCTAAATATTTTAAGTTTTGGTTTGTATTGTCTCTTGTATTATGTCTCGTGATTTTTTATTCTTTGATTAAATTACAGTTGATCTGCTTTTCTGTCTTGGTACTGTCTTGTAATCTGATTCTTATAATACTGTTGATTTATTGGTTTGTATTGCACATTTTAATGGTTATTTTTTCTGTTTTCTTCATAAGGTTTTTCGTTAGATTGATTATTCCTTTTCCAAGAAGAATTACGGCTATTTTTATATTCAACTGTTTCTAATTTTTAAGTCATATTTCATCTCTTTATTATCCAGTGTATGGAATAATAAAAATTTCAACAGGGTTTCTATATCCATTTTGTGTTTCAATATATTTTCATTCATCTTTGCCCAATTCGTAAATTTTTGGTTGCTCTACAAAATTAGCCAATAACTTAGTCACCATAATCGAGTAACATGTTTTATCGGAACTCCTAGTATTTAAAACGTCCATAATTTTAAATAACAATGTTGTTGGGCTATAAGCCATAATTTAAACAAAAATGAGAAAATTTTGTAAATTAAAACAAAATAATTAATGTCGTTTGGAAATTATCAATATGGCTGCTGTAACAAAGCACACACTGCAAGCAGAAATCAAAAATAAAATAAAACAAAACAAAAACATAACAAAATTAAATAAAACAAATATTAATTAAAATCATTGAAAAGCTTACAGATGCAGAAATAAACACAAAACCTAAACATAAAACTGTTAAACCTTGCAAAAGAAGGTTTAGAAAATACATAGTTGAAGCGGTGACCAAAAATTTAAATATCAAAGGGTAAAAAGAGAAACAATCAAAGAAAATAGTTAGATAATAAAAAATAAAAATTTACGAAAACTTGAGAAAATAATATCAAAAAATAGAGAAAAATAAAATATTTAAAATAAAATAAAAGCAATAAAACCCCCCGAAAAATAGCTGAAAAAGGCTCGAAATTCTCTGATTGGTCACATCCAGGCATGAAAACCATGTATATACAGCAGTCATTTTCAAATTTCAGACAAAAAAATATTTTAGACAAAATTTTTAGACATTTGTAAACACAATTGTTTAAATCAACAGAAATTTCTTTTGTCGTTTCGCCGAGAAAACTTGATTTAATGTAAAATTGGAAAGCAGCAAATGACGTGATGTTGAAGCAGGAAAGTCTTTGTAGCAAATAGAAGTTTTAATGAACATCCAATTACAATTAAGATTAATTTTATGAATTAGCCATTTTTAAAATGGCTAACAGGTAAATATTTTAATTAAGTATATTTTAAGGCTTGGATTGTGATCTCGTATATTTATGAGGTCATTATTCAAGCTCTTAAATAATGCTTTTAATCATCATTTATTTTTAATTCAGTTTTAATTAATTTTTAAGGTTTTTTTAGGAATTTATGCCAAATTATGTAATTTATTGGAATTATTATACTATAAATGTGTTGGGCCAGAACGTAAACGGCCTTGAGAAATGTTTTAATGGATCAGTAACACACACGCAAATACAACACGCAATTTAAATAAACCTATAAAAACACCAACTAAACCTAGCAAATATGAGAAAAAGGAGAATTAAATATAAAATAATAAACATAAAAATAAATTAAAATAATAACAAAACGCACCAAGATCCGCACGATACCTATACAAACATAACAAGAAAACACAACAAATTCGACAAAATTGAAAAATTAATAAAAGTTCATTAAAATGACAATTAAATCGGAAAATTTGAATTAGTAATAATTCAATAAAAATCCTAAATGAAAAATTATAAAAATTAATCAAAAAATAATAAAAATAACGAATAGAATTTGCTAGAAAATAACAAGGTCGAATTTTGTTTTACTGCATCAAATCTCACATGCGAGAAAAATAGGTATATATACTGATCCATTTTCACATTTAACTTAACCATTTTTAAAAACAACCAAAAACCTTAAAACTGTTTTTAGAAACCATTTTAGCACTATTATTGAATCTATTTTCAAAGCTATTTTGAGCTATAATTTGTTTAAAAATCTATCTTGGAAAACCACTTTTTTAGGTGAGAAATATTTACGTTGGAACCCTCTTTCCACGTCACATCCTTGCAACTCAATGGAGCTCTGCTTGGACGTCGGCGTGGGGAGAGAGGTATTTTGGTTTATTTTATGATATGTGAATTTATGATATTTTATGGATTGGCAATGAATGGTAACATGTTATTTTTGTTTATAACTAATAAATATTATTATACATAAATTGTTTTATATATATATTTCATAAATTAAACTGTCGAAATTTTTCCGGCCCACAGCCGATACATAACGCAAGTAAATAAAATCTACACACAAATCAGATTCGTGTAAGTGCGTGGAACATCGCCAATGATCTGTGCCCGTGAAGACCCGGCGTGCGGAACGCAGGGTTGGAACGTCAATATTATCCCGTATAGAAGAAATGAGGAATAAGGAAGAAGTCTATTGGCTGCTTCCTCGTCCCTCGTTTCTGTAAAATCGACCTAAATTTATCTTACACACGGCTCAAAATCATCACACCGAGTAGTCCAGTGGGCACTCAGTAAATATAATGTAAACACAATATGCGCTTAAGGCTTATTAAAGGGGAATGGTACGGGGATTAAATTAAATGGAAATCGTTTTTATAACTAATTTGATCAATATTTCGAACAAAATCAAATTTACAATTCGAATAAATTAGTAAAGATCATGAAATAAATAATTCACTGATTTTAATTAGAGTAACTATTGTTTAAAAATAAAGAAAATTTAGAGTAAATCATTAAATTACTACACCTTAAAGGCAGAATAAATATTTGAGGAAAATCAAGTAACCAGCTTGTTTATAAATTATGGATTACTAAGAAAATAATTATCGAGTAACACTAAATACCTTATTGATTAAATTCCATTAAATAAGATAGATATTGAGAAAAATCAATACAGCTCCTTAATTAACAAACGAAGTCTTCTTTAAAGTAAATTGAGAATTAAAGCCAATTAAGGTGAATTCGTTGACTAACCGTAAATTAATTCGTTGAGAGAAATAAAGAGAATTGTGCGTTGAACCACGAGATTCCTCGATTAACATTAAATCCATTTAGATAAAAGTAAAACTATGCTTCGATAGAAATCCAGCAAATCCTTTGAGTAAAGCTTTAATTCTATAGAATAATTGATTGACTAAAGTAACTGACCAAACAAATTTTATTAGCTAAATAATCCATCGATTTAAAAATATAACAATTCGTCGGTTTGAAATAAAATAATTTACATGTAGAAATAATGAGTTTTATTGACCAAACCAATTAACGGAATAAAGACGAAGATAAGTAAATGAAAAACTCCGTCGTTTAATGATCACCTCACAATACGCTAAAATTAAACCACTGCCAAACGTTATAGTAAAATCGATATCATCATCGAGAAATTGAGAGAAGCATTAGTAGGAGTTGTTGAATAATTCATTAATGGTAGCGTTTCGTTTAAAATTTATCCCCAGCGAGTTTTGCGACAAGAAAACCAAATCTGAACCCTAAAATACAAAGATTAATACCTAACCGATGAAAAATCAAGCATACATAAAAATCAAGACGGCATGTAAAATTGTGATATTAACATCACCCTAAATATCAAACTGTAAGAAAGACGTACCACTGACTCCATGACAATATTAATGAGATGATCCGAACTTTTCCGAGAGATGATAAGAAGATTTCCAAAGGATAAATTCCAGACGCCAAAATCCACAATAGAGCATAATTAGAAAGCACGATACAGATATTTTTTCCTTAAAAACGGAGTTAGAAAATATTTAAATTCAATGAAAACATATAACTCACCCGATAATCCACGACTATGCGATCATAAAAGTTCATATACCAAGAATGAATTTCACCAGATTCGAGATGAAAATATAAATAATCCATTCGCCTAAAATAAATTTAGTAGATTATAAATTAAACAAAATAAACAATCTAACCGTTGACGTTTCCGGTAATTCACCATAATAATCAAATCATAATCGGCATCCATTTCCTGCCGTCTGACTTTAATTAAACAACCTGCATTATATTTAAAATCAACAATCGAATCTACATCATTTTTCTCATTCATCGAACCATGCATCCGCTAAATATTTCCGATGAGGAGTTAGAGCTCGAATCCCCAAATATTACCGAAGCTCCCTTAGGTAAATTTTAATTAATTATTGTTATAACAAATTACGTTCGCATTCGAGTTATAGGGACGACCCCAAAATCATCAAACCTTACTTGACAAAATATATTACGGTTCTTACCCAGATGAACCCCAAATCCAATCATTCTATCGCTAAACACGACAGTTTGGACTACACACCTTCGTTAATCGCTATAAATCTGCCGTGCTACAAATATTTGATTGGAAATTATTAAGAGAAGATGCTATCTTGGTCACATTTGAAGTCGCCAACAAGTTATAATTCTCGTTGAATGAATCTCTCAACTAATCACCCCAATAATCGATCAATGGGTCAGACATTGCATATGCATCTAGTAGCCTTTATCACGGTCGTATTTTCAAATAATGAAACAGTAATTGGAAAAATCTCCTTATCGTGCGTGAATATCAAAATTAGCGTTTTGTAAAAGATAACCCATTAAACTCTGTCCTTCCGAAAATTTAATAACTATCTAAAGAATATTTTTATAAAATGTTATTGCAACACTATTCATTCATTTTATTTTGTTTTTATTTAAACATATATCTAGGTTGTTTTGTAAAATGTCATTACAGAGTTGTTCATTCGTTTTTATTTTTTTTTATGCCTAGTCAAATAACGGGCACATATATACAATTTTAACGTTAGTAATAAACCCGTTATGTACTGACGTAAACGTAATCATGAATAAATTGCAATGTTATTCTGCAGTACACCAAAGATGTTTTTTTTAACGCACCCTTACGGCACGAGAACGCATGAAATACCAGTCTCCCCCTCTTCTAGACGCATTACTCGTAAAACACGTCCAACGTCCCATGAATTGTAGCGCATTTAAGATCGAGTTAACGAGTTTTTCTTAAATGACAAGAGAGATTGCATTTTTGGCGAACCATCAGATCACCGTCCCCATCAAAAATTGTCAGGAGAGATACTGAGTGAAAACATATTTTTTCATCCAGGACACACTGGAGCTATGGTTGATCTGCCCGCTCACATCGTGGAACAATGGAGGCAGGCATGGAATCGGGTGCATCAAGAGCGGTACCCTGACGTGCCTGAAGACGATCAACCAGAGGAAATATCACCGGAGGAATTTATGAAACAGTTCAGGAAGACGTCCGACGAACCAAATCCGTCACGAGACATCCTAACGCAGGCCCAAGAACTTCTGGACGGCCTTCTACAGCATCAGCGCCAAGTCGAGGCAGATGTAGCCCGGGCCACGGAATACCTGGCCAATGTCAAAGATGACCTGGCGGCTGGACGGCTGGCTAGCAATTACCCGCCTTCTCCAAGACCAATCCGGAATCTCAAGCGACCGGTATTCGTGATCCCAGGATATTCTCCTGAAGAGGGGATCAAACGTTTCCTCGCAGACGAATAATCCTCAATGACTTGAACATTTTATCGTTTGTTATAGTATTAGTATGATAGATTTCAGAAAATTTCTTCTGTCTCTTCTTTTTACCATTATTGTAGTTTTCAGTTCATAAATATGTTTGAGTAAAAATACTTATCTTTGTATAGTCTCCATCAAATTCAACCCTTACTATTTTAGAGATGGACCCCGTGAAGCTACTCCAAAATGAATTGACCCGAGCGCGACAGGCAAATAAGAATCTTCACGACCAACTCGTTCAGATGGTCCGAGAAACGCAGCAAATCAAAGCGACGTGGATAAACCCCACGAGAGTCAAGCCATTATATAAAAAACTAGCTGCGGCCCAGAAGGGGTGGGCCGAAGAAAAACAGTTAGTGCAAGGCCTAAAAACTCAAATCAGGGGGCTAAAGGTAGCGTTATCCGCCTGTCAAGAGGGAGCAGCGGTAACCTACCCTCTAGTTTTTGCCCCGGCTCAATTGGCCTATTGTGAAGCGAATCCGACCTCATCTACAACGCCAATCACCGTCGAGACCACTACTCCAATAACTCCCTCAACAACTAGTCGACGACCTGGACGCAAGGAGCGGGCTAAGCGCCGAGCCGCTCGATTCTCTAA
Organism: Schmidtea mediterranea; assembly: GCA_022537955.1. Taxonomy (NCBI): domain Eukaryota; kingdom Metazoa; phylum Platyhelminthes; order Tricladida; family Dugesiidae; genus Schmidtea; species Schmidtea mediterranea. Next base: position 93,995,926 of record CM039679.1, read on the forward strand.
TCAGTGTATTTAATAGACAAATAAACCATCATTTAGTTATATTGTAGTTCCGCATATCTCTTATTGTATTTATGTCCTCGTAAGGTTTTGAAATGACATTGTAGAAGGGTTAAATAAAAAGCACCACTCATTTTGTTTTCCCCAAACTAATGCCAGTAAAACAGCTAGATAGACGATAGAAATTTAAACGCAAGGGGACCAAATGATTAAAAGCGAGCGCAGGTCTTCTATCGACAGCTCGTGAACCCGAGGGTTGTCCGAGCAATTATAGTACTAGCGATAATACTCAATTTTTGCGGGCAATCCACCACTTGAACACATTACCAACGTTGCCTAGCAACGGGTGCCAAGTGGCCGCTAGAATCTTTTTGTATGGCGTTACGGGGGCAACCACAGGATAATTCAAACAAATAACGAAACCCTGTAACCCACCAAATGTAAGTCAGATTAATTGACAAATAAATTTTATTAAAATACAATTCAATCTCCAAATATTTCAATTTTCTTGCAGCAATTTGCAAAAAATCGCCGAATGTGAAAAAAATATTTTTTAAGATTTTTATACTCTTCTTTTCTTAGCTTGATTTCCAGAGCCTCATTGATTACATCGAATCTACTAGGGAAGGACATTGAGCTGAATCCATTTTTTCCTTGCGATAGTCTTCCGTATGCTTAACTTAATTTTGATGAAGATACTTTCGATTAAAATCAGGAACGGACTGTACGGTGGCAAATATTCTATAAAGTTGTTTGTTGATAATGCTCCTCCGTAAATGGATGCATTATCGTTAATAATGTGATATCCATCTCCATTCAATTTGGACGTAAGTTCGTTCAAGAAAATCTGAAATGTTTCCTTTTTGAATGATCCTACAATCAATTTGTTGTGAATTGGCCCTTTTACACCAATTGCCAAAGCCAGTGGCATATTTGGTCCACGATTACTTGGAACTGTCGAATGTATTCTGTTCCTTTTCTTTTTCCTTCCAAGTGTTTGGCTTGTCCAAGTGTTGAAGCCACATTCGTCGACATATATAAGTTTTTTGTCGTGCCAAGCTTCTTCTTGGAATCGCGTCACATACTCCATTCGGATTTCCAGTACGCGATCCGAGTTTCGTGCGGTAATACATGGCTTCACTTCTTTATATGATATTAGTTGATTCCTTAAATATGAACAAATTGTGCCCTTGGATGCTCTACAATTTCTTTGCATCAAGAAATTTCGCATTTCCTCGAGGCTTGCATAAAAGTTATTTTCAACATAATCTGATAATTTATTTCCGTTTTCTTTCGAAATTCGTTTTTCACGGCCCCTCTTCTTCCTTTTGAAACAATGGCAAAATTTTTATATTTGTAAATTATGATTTTTATAGATTACTTTGAAAATCCTAATAATTGTCCAAATTTATAAAAATCTTCGCCATTTTCCATGGCATTGATAATACTAATTTTGTCTACTTCTGTAATTCTATAAAATATTATTTTTAGACTTAAGTTATTAAAACGTACCTTTTCCTTTTTTTTCTCAATTCCACATTTTAGGGTCCTGGTTCGATACATTCAGATAAATTGCAAAAGCTGTAAAAAATTAATTAATTTTAACTTGAAGATAAATTTTGCTTTTCTAATTCTTCTTCTCTGCAAAAAAAAAAGTTGCAACAGATATTTCTGAAATATCTGAAAGGATGTAAAAATAATAAATTGATTGAATTTAAATGAAAGATCTTACCAATTTATTTCATCCTTTTCTCGAAAACTCAATGTAGAATCATCCGAGTTTTCATAGAAAATTTTATTCGCCATTTATAAAAAATTGTCTAAAATGTTACTAAAAATAGTTTTATATAGAGTTTTTAATGAATTGAAAATTTCTACATTTTGAAAGTTTGCATGCATTATTTACTATGTATTATGTGTTTATGTTAAAAAAAAATTTTCTTCAATTTCCTTCCTTCCTATAATATAAGTTTTTATTCAGTTGAACAAATTACATGCAGACACGATTAAGTATGTATGTTCCTATATTATAACTTTATTGATTTTTCATTTTATTATAGCAGTTTTTAATGAATTGAATCAGGTGTATGCTATTCCTCCCAAAGGGTTGTGATAAGCACCAAAAGCATTTGAAGTGTGTTGAAATTAATATCATCATTGTAATCAATTGTGATGATCAAAAAAGTTTTATGTCATTGGAATTCATGAATATCGTTATTAATAAGACACATGCTTGGAGTTAGATCCGTATATATTTTCCTAATCGTTATGTAATATAAGGATATTTATCCTATACCTATGTTTCATATGCTATAGTATTTTAGTTTTAATATTCTCATTATTTTCACATCCAACATATTTTTCAAAATTTATGTATTATAAAATATAATAAATTACACAATAACTAAGCCATTTATAATAATTTATCTTTGGCATTTTATGTAATAATTGATTTCTTATTTAATGATTTTCATTTTGCAGGGTACTAATGGGTAAAAAATTATTGGCGCTTCACATTTAATTGGATTTTCATCAGATAATATTCAATCCTTTTTCAGCACCGCCTTCACAATCTAAAGAGGGTCTGATAAAATAAGTGGGGAAAGATCTAGGGTATTCTGACTACAGTCCAGCAGCTGTACAATTTCTAATAACCAGTTTAATCCGGTGATAAAATTTAATTTTAATTACTTGAATGGGAATATTAAAAGAATTAAATTTAATTTTTTCTTCAATCGAGTTTCAATAATAAACAAAAAATTGAATATTATAAAAATTAAATAAAAAAAATCATAAAATAGTATATATGGAACAGCAATGCCCAAAACCCTAAATGAATTTGTAGTTAATCATATACAAATCGTGAATAAATATCAAAATTAGTATTAATAATTTCCAACATTTTAAATACAATCGCTTATATTACAAATACATAATAATAATGAAAAATAACAAGAATTTTACTTGTTGGTAATCGAACAAATAATAATAATTTTAGAAAGATTAAGAGAAGTTTACAGAGCCGGCGCTACTATTAAGGTGAACTAGGCGGTCGCCTAGGGCGCTATCCAGAGAGGGGCGACAAAATGTGTAATCGCCATTATTAAAAAATAACTAATAATTAATAACTTTGATTATATTATATAAACTATAGACACATGGTAATATAATAAGATAATTATTGTATTTAATATAAATCTTTTAATTTCGAACATTGCAGATGGTTATCTAAAATTAATGTTGATCTAGAGAACGCTCGAGCGCATGACGCGGCGTTCTAAAACACATGTAATTTTGATTTTTGTGCTGAAAACGCACATTTCGATGTTATTGTTTGTGTATCACCATATTTATCGCACACAACGAAACACAAACAGTCACAGTAAACACACAACAGTTATAGTCTGCTCATTGAATCTATGAAGCTGGTGTCAACAGTTAAACTAAAACAATGGAAGGGACTGAGAGGGAAGAGTGTAATTTTGTGCATTATTAGAAACATATTTGAGTCAGTGAAGTTACGTCAGTAAATTTTATTTTGCAATCCTTCATACGACTAAACATTAACCACTCCTTTGCTGGTAAGTTTAATAGCAAATATTACTTTGTTCTATTAAAATAATTAAATATTATTTGTAGTGGTACATTAGTACTTTTAAAATATCATCAAAAAAGCTACCGGGATTTCAAAAGCGTAAGCGCAAAACTCTAAGAGCTCAAGAGCGTGAGAAGGAAAGTGGTCGACTGTTAAAGTTTTTCAAATCAAGTCTTGATGTTTCCGCCACCAGTGACTTGGATAGATGTGTAAGATAATAATAAAAATAATAATAATATTATTATTATTTGGATTATCGTGCTATGAATAATGTAACAGAACTTTATATATTCGCACTTTCATCTTCACTGACTTTCAAGTGCTCAGCAAACGCCAATTATAGACTTGGATAGATGTGTAAGACAATCAGATGTACAACGAAGTATGTCAGATAACGCGGATGAAGGTATTTCAAAAAAAGATGAAAATAAAAAAGAAGGTGTTTCAGAGTTTGATATTATGATGCAAAGCGAATGCTTTTTGTTTGAACTACTTCAAACAGCATCAACAAATTATCAACCTAACTTCCGAAAATTAACGAGCAAGATTCAGTGTCGCAATTCACTGAACAACTCTGATTACGAGCAGTTTCATTTTTACAAAAAAAAGAACTATCTGTCTCTGTTAAACGTTTTGATTGATTTATTCTGTGATTTGGGAATTCAATAAATAATGTTTTAATCACCAGAAAATCATCCTCCCAAATAAAAATATTTATTTAAAAAATATTATTATTATTATTATTATTATTATTATTATTATTGTGGGGTTAGTGGTTTCTAACTTTGACCCATTTACATACAAGCTTTTCTTGTCCACCAATGGTTACCCGTTGCTAGGCAACTTTGGGACTGTAACCACTAGTTATGAGACCACCAATGGTGAGCTCTAACTGTAGAACTGCTAAGACCCGGCCTCATGGTGGGTCCAACGCGCTACCGATAGAAGGTATACGCGCGATTTACTGCATAAGCCTCTTCTGTGTGAACTCAATAATTACAAGAATTCTATTCTCACATTCCTTCGATTTCAACTGATTAATTTTCGAAGCAGATTATTAAAGTTTCAAAATGACAAGAAAATATTTTATTTTTATAGTACAGTTACATGTCTTCGGTCTAAATCATTGATATATTTTAATTTTTAATCCAAATCTGTTGCTTGTTGTGCACGGAGTTTTGCTCTCTCCACTTTCCCTGGTCGTCGCTGAGGACCTTTAGCAGCTACTGGTTTAGTGGTGCTACTCGCATCCCGGTAGGCTATTTGAGCTGGCGCTAATACCAGCGGGTAGGTCACGGCGTTGCCCTCCTGGCAAGCCGACAGTGCTACTTCCAAACTTCTAATCTAAGTCCACTGATTCTGGACTAATTGCTTCTTTTCCGCCAATAACTTTGAGCGGCGGTCAATCGCTGGTATATGGTCTTTGCTCTGGCGTGTTCGATCCAGGTCGCGCGAATATTCCTTATTTCACGACTCATTTGGATAAGTTGGTTGTGGAGTTCGTATTTTCTTTCCAAGAATTCACTAGCTCCTTACTCAGGGTTTTGAGCGATTGCATGTCTACAAATAAGGTATCGGTTAACCAGGTTTGGTATAAATTAGCATTGAATTTTATGGAAATCGTTATAGGCAGGATTTAATTTGTTAGTTATGCTGGAATTTATCTTTTCTAAAAACCGATTGGGTCTATACAAATTACTATTCTATGATTGCTACGGTTTAGTGTTATTATATTAATTATTCAGGATTAAGTCTTTTCCTGTACGGTCAAACTATAAAACAAAATGATTCTAAAATTTTATATTTTTCCCGACAAAGACATTATTTCTATTGCTACTATCTTCTCGGGTGATGGCTGGCGGGGAGACCTGACGGATATCTGATCGATTGCGAGCGTAGGAATGCTTCTACCGTTGAGGTGATCGTCTGTCGTAGTTTTGCATATCTATTGGTAGCAATCATCTCAGAATCACGACGTTCATTGAAGTATCAATTTCCATCAGAGCCGGGTCATCGAGCTTATAGGATACTCCGTATCCTGGGGCATAACCGTCTGTGCTTGGTATCTTCCCTGCGGCGATGTCTGCATTCACCCTGTCCAGCCGTCGCCTGGCCATTGCGACTTGCCAATTTGTTTGTCTCTGATGCATTTCCAATCTGGCTAATAGGAATTCAGCTCGCTGTCGAGTTTCTCGTGCTGGGTTTCGCTCAGGCTCCCGATTTATAGATACATAAGGCCACCTCGTCGTGGTTGAATTGACTGCTCTCCCTCGATTCTCGGACTGGGGAGATTGAGTAACTGGCGTACCACATCGCTTTGTCGTTTGTGCCGGAAATCGCACAGTGATTCTGGATGCGTCGATCCATGAATCGTCTATAATGGTGGAACATTACATTTGATTTAATTATGAAAGAAAATTTGAAGTAGATTGTTAGCGGAAAATGAGGGGATGTCTTGTTTGTTTAGTCAGGGATGTGTCGTGATGTAGGTGATTCTTTTTATCTCAGGTTCTAAAAACTTGATTCACATAGGCTGTCAGTTGGATTTTCAGGTAAGAACATTTAGCTTGAGTTTTCTAGGGCGCTTATATTTAAGGTTTCACTAGTGTGATTTTTCAATATTTGAATCGGTTTTCGGATACATAACTTAGGTTCTCTTCTTATTCATTGCCATGAGGCTCAGATAAATCGCGTCACCACATAGGATTTAGAAAAACTAGAGTATGATAATACGTTTCCTTGGTTTCTAGTGAAAAGTTTTTTAGTCGTGATCAAGTTTCAGCTGAAGGCATAACCCGTATTCGCGTAGGATTTGAAAATAAAACATAACTACACGCTTCTTATTTTTAGCAAAAATTAATTACGCATAATCTAAATTCAGATGCAGTCATAATTTTTTTCCCTTAATATATTCTCTAGTTCTCGCTCTTTGGGACGTTCCAGAAGCATTGCTCGGCGATAGTCAAATCGTGGCGGCCTATGTGTTTCTCAGAGATAAATGATTAAAAACGTTTCATGGAATAAAATTATATATTTACTTTCGTCCTCTTTTCTCTTCATCGGTTCCTTCTTTCTGGTTTCGCCTCGTTGGTTGACATTAGTGCTATTCCGGTTCTCATCGTTCGTCTTCATAGTCATTGTTATTGTATCTCTTTGTGTGTTCATTTCTTTTTCCTTAATTTCAGTTGTGGAAGACTGATTGATTCCTCCTATGACCGGCAATATATACCTGTCTGTGACATTTAGTCGGAATTGATCGATAATTTTTTCTTCCACTGGTTTGAATTGATATTTTTATTTTCTGTCGGGATAGGATTTTTTGTAGAAATTCTGGCATACAGCGCATTTCATTTTCTGCAATGCCACGCTAATATTGTTGATGTGTCATGACGTCATTGAACACTTGATCATGTGTTCGTTGTCCTCACCACACTTTTATCACTAATTCCAAAACACAATTTTATTTATATTTGCTGAGCTTCAGCGTTTACCGGCTTCTAATTATAATTCTTCTATGCAATTTTTTGACCAACAGTAAGTAAATGATTTATTAACTCCTTATTTCTTCATGTTTGTTAGGCTCTAGAGCCATCGGAGTTCTCGGTTCTCCTCAATTTAAATCAAAATCGAACTCTTTGGGGTTATTGTTCATAATTTTTCAGACCTTAGGTGGTTTAATGACTCAGTGAATACCTCAGTGATATACCGAAATTTTTCATCCTGCTGCCTATTTAAAGTAGAAAACCTATCTTACCTGTAAGAAGTGTGAACAATGTAAAAAAAGGCGTTGTGTATGGTAAATCAAAAAAAAATTTTATAGACGTTGTATTTCGTAAATATTCTTTTTTTCTATTATTAAATCAAGAAATGATAAAAGTATAATGATTTTTTATAATTAACTTTTTGGATTTATGATTAAATAATTTTAAATAGATGATATCCAACTCCTTACTTGATAATTAGTGGCTGTTTTCAGTTCTCGTAATGTTATCATTGTCTAATAAATCAAATATCATTGATAATAAAGATATAGATACCTATGATCTTTGTAATGAGCTTCAAGTTGTAGCTCGAAGGCTTCCAAGCCTATGTAACCACCAGATGTGCTCCTCTATATAGTACAACAAAAATTTGAAGATTGTATGCCAAATGTTGTTGTTTCCTTGAGAATATTATTAACAAGTCCAGTGTTTGAGTCTAGTAGAGAACGCAGTTTTTCAAAATTGAAATTAATTAAGAGTTACTTGCGTTCAACTATGTCGCAAAGCAGACTTGTGAACTTAGCAACAATTTCAATATAATGTGATTACGCTTCGACACTGGAATTGAAGGAATTAGTAGAAACTTTTGCGAGGAAGAAGGTAAGAAAAATTAAATTTTAATTTTGTAATGTTTATGCAATTGATAATAAATTAATATGTCACTTTAAATTTATTGTTTTCTTAAAATATTTATTTTTTTATTAATTTGTGAAAGTGTGAGTTTTAAAAATTTTTTGCCTAGGGCGATAAATAAGCTGGCACCGGCCGTGAAAGTTGAATATCTCTTAGATTTTTTCTTAATTTTGATTTTTTGCTATCCAATTGAACAGGAATGACAGCTTAATAGGCATAGTAGTGCCTTTTTCCGAAAATGGAAAAATTTTAACTTTATCTAAGACCAGGGCCGGCGCCAGCTTATTTATCGCCCTAGGAAAACATCGGTACGATTTTCGGTGTTGGAATAAACGCATTCAATTGATTAGAAGATTGATGCTAGAAGACGTTGGAGTCATAATATTTATTATCTAAAACAAGTAAGAAACTCTCAGTAGGAAATTATTATATAGTAATTATCTTGAACAAGATACACTCATGCATACATAAATCACACCTTTGACATTCAGACATATATTACATAGTCTTCAGTCATACAAATTCAACATACACATACATTCATATTATATTATTTAGAATACCTATTATTTACTGTTATCCCACAACGTCAAAAATGGGAAAAAATTAAGAGAATAAAAGATGAATGGTTATTGAAATCCAAACCACATAGAGAACGAGAATATTTAATAGTCGAAATAGCATGGCCAACCTTAGAAATGTTAGGCCAGCACTAGATTTTGTTTGAATGAATTGGAAATAGCACGCAAATATAGCATCCAGATTTAAAATCAGACCCATAAACATCAACTCAACAACCTTAAAATATGAGAAAGATGCAATTAAAATATAAAATCAAAAACATAAAAGTAAATTAAAATAATAACAAAACGCACCAAGATCAGCACGAAATTAACATAAAAATAACAAGAGAACATAAAATTTAACCGCAAAATGGATAATTCATAATATATAGCAGTAAACGAATAAAAAGGAATATTTTCAATAAATATTCTATTAAAAAAGTAAAATAAAAAGAATTATTCATTTAATATAGAAATTGATAAAATAAGAATTAGATATTACAAATAAAATCAAGGTCAAATTTTGTTTAAACGCATCAAAAAGAACACGCAAGGTTAGGGTCACAGAACAGGTATATATACCGATTCATTTTCACAGAATGAATGCAAACTTTTGTGAGCAAAAGACAAACTTTCTCTCGGACAATTCAACTATCGACAATTTTTCCATACTACGTTTCAAGCAATCTCAAGTAAGCTCTACTTGAACGTACGTATGGGAAGATGATTTATTATGAATGATGGTAGTCAGATACTATGTCTAAATATTGTGTAATAAAATTTATGAGTCATTAAAAATGTCATGCTATGTCGAAATTGTTTCAACCCACAGCCAAACATACTGCAAGCAAGCAAACTTTATATAAATATCTCTTGCCCGTGAAGGTTCTGGCGTGCGTAACGCCAAAAGTGTTTTCGATTTGTTACTGTCTGATGAAGCTGGAGTTTTATGGCATGATTGCAAAACAGATGCAGTTACAAAGGAGGAAGCAAAATTATGGTTTTTAGATACATTTACAATAAAGAAATCAATTACCAATATGATTGTGGAATTGTCCAAAATTAATCAAAAAGGAGATGAAAGATTTGCTAAATTTGAAATCAGGCTAATAAATCTTTTGGAAAGTGTTTTTGATTCAGAAATTAGTCGAGAAGAAATTGTAAAAGATATTATTTCTAAACGAGCTAGAAGTACGGCGCTTAAAGAAAAAATAATTTCTAAACCAGTTATGAAAGTAGAAGATATTCGCAATTTGACCAAATTATATTAAAGTCAGGAATATTTACAAAATTCGTCGTCAGATATATTTGTGGATGCTGTACAAAAGAAGAGTTACTCGGATGCGTTGAAACAGAATAATTTAAATAATGGGCGCCAGACGCGAAATTTAGATAGCCAAACATCACGATATCATAATATAAATAGAAAAAACTTTGGAAATTGAAATATTGTTGCCAAACCAATCGTGTCAAACAAAAATTATGGAAATAGAGTAAGTTATAATTATGAGAATAACCCACCTATTTCTAACAGGCAATATAATAATGAGATGATTATCAATGAAAATCAAAGATTTCGACCATTATTTTCAATGAAACACCAAGAAAGTAAATTATACAACAAGTGTCGTGGATTACCGGAACCAAAAGAAGAAATCTTATCACCGGGTCAATGCTACTGTTGTGGTGACAGTAACCACTTAAGTTTCGAATGCCCATTGAAAAATAAATGTCTAATATGTGGAAAAGATGGACACACATATAGACACTGTCATTTATTAACAAATGGAAGCCAAAATTATAATAGACCAATTATGTGGATACATGATGAAAATAGTGATTTGTATCTCAAGGAAGATGTAATAGATCATGAGGTTATGCAACAAAAAAACGAGAGCAACCCTGTTGGTTACATTTTCTCAATGGGGTTGAACCAATAAATAATAATTTAAATCGAAATGAAGATAGAAAAGATGTGATATAAAAGTAAACGTGAAGAAAGAAATTGGTTTGAATTACTACCACGGATTAAATTTAATATTAATGCTAATCAGCAAAATTCCACGGAATTGTCACCGTTTGAAATAGTGTATGGAAGAAAGATCAATATCCATTCCAAATTCAATGCCCAAGAAACAAGTAAATCAGATTTGATTGATAAAGCTAGGATAAAGTGATGGAAGAAAGTGAAGCAAAATGAAAGTTGGAAATGTTGAAATTTATATGCTATGGGATTCAGGAGTTACTATAACAGTTATGAGTAAAAAATTTTGGCAAAAGATTGGAAAACAGTAGATAGATATGTCACCGCTAGACCATGTCACCGCTGGACCACATACCCCCCCCCGGGAAAAATTTTTTTTCGCGCTAAGTCCAAAAGTACAAATTTTTTAAAAGTACAAAAAATTTTTAAACAAAGACAATGACTCATTCAAGGTCATTGAAACAAAGACCATGACTCATCAAAAAATTTTAAACAAAGACCATGACTCATTCAAGGTTATAGGATGACTCATCATATATTTTCAAGGTCATTGGATGACTCATCATATATTTTCAAGGTCATTGGATGACTCATCAAAATTTTAAAACAAAGACCATGACTCATTCAAGGTCATTGGATGACTCATCATATTTTTTCAAGGTCATTGAAACAAAGACCATGACTCATACAAATTTTTTTTCAAAATTTTTTCTATGTTTAAAAGTACACGATTTCCTATGTCACCGCTGGACCAAAAAAGATAGAATATTTTTCGAAATTTTTTCAAAATTTTTTCTATGTTGAAAAGTACAAATTTTTTCAAGGTCATTTAAAAGTAGGTCAAGGTCATTCAAATTTTTTTTTTTTTTTTTTTCAAAATTTTTTCTATGTTTAAAAGTACACGATTTCCTATGTCACCGCTGGACCAAAAAAGATAGAATATTTTTCGAAATTTTTTAAAAATTTTTTCTATGTTGAAAAGTACAAATTTTTTCAAGGTCATTTAAAAGTAGGTCAAGGTCATTCAAATTTTTTTTTTTTTTTTTTTCAAAATTTTTTCTATGTTGAAAAGTACATATATTTTCAAGGTCATTCAAAAATTTTTTCAAAAATTTTTCTATGTTGAAAAGTACACGATTTCCTATGTCACCGCTGGACCAAAAAAGATAGAATATTTTTCGAAATTTTTTCAAAATTTTTTCTATGTTGAAAAGTACAAATTTTTTCAAGGTCATTTAAAAGTAGGTCAAGGTCATTCAAATTTTTTTTTTTTTTTTTTTCAAAATTTTTTCTATGTTGAAAAGTACATATATTTTCAAGGTCATTCAAAAATTTTTTCAAAAATTTTTCTATGTTGAAAAGTACACGATTTCCTATGTCACCGCTGGACCAAAAAAGATAGAATATTTTTCGAAATTTTTTCAAAATTTTTTCTATGTTGAAAAGTACAAATATTTTTTCAAGGTCACGGATTTTTTAATCATTTTTTAATTATAATATATCTACTTACTTTTATAAGTAGTATATATTTTGTAAATTTAATTTTATTATTATTTTATAAAATATTATTATTTTATTATTATGTTTATAAATATTATTATTATATATTGAAAACCGAGACATATACAACAAATTTATTATAAAGAGACAATTCTACTATAGTAGTATTGTCTAAGAGCTTTATTCAAAGCCCATTCCACATACTTCCGATATCGGGCGGCGCAGCAATGACATCCATCACCACAAGGGTATTCGGGTTCCATATCTTTTGACAAATTGTTTTGTTCGATATCCCATAGGAACTCATCTATTACAGTAAATATCCATATTGATGTATGATTGAATATCAAGTCTGGAATTATTGATGCCGGCTTATCCATGATTCCATGTATTTCTGGATAATAGAATTGCAGACGTTCTTTAATAACTTTAAAATAATCATCTAAAAGCAAGTAATAATAATAATATTAATAATAAATTACCGTAATGTTTAATTTCATTCATAGCTTGAACTGCGCTCGGTACAACCATTTTAATGATAAAAAATGAAATAGCAATTACTTTTATACTAATTTAGAGACACACACACACATCTTTAGCTATAAACAATAAATATTAATTTATATAGATTTGAAAATGATTAAAGAAATTTTAATAATATTATTAGTTTTTAATATGGCCAACTCAATTGTTGTAACCGTTCAAGGTAAAAATTCAACAAGATGTGTATGTCCTGATACCGCTGTATTGATGGATATTTTGTATATGATAGATAGGCCTAGATATTTGAAAACTCCAGTCAAAAGATTATCTGAAAGAATGAGTAATTTAGAATTCCGATTTGAACATACATATGAGACTTTAAAAAGAGCTAAAAACGAATTATATGATGATATTATATATCTAAATAAGACCATTGGTACTATCAAAAATGAATTAAGAAAATCAATATTAGAATTGAAAGAAAATCGTAAACTTAATGAAAAAATGATGAATCAAGTTCAATATAGTATAAAATTTTATTCTAATAAAACAACTGATCAGTTCAATCGTATAATGAAATTACAACAACAACAACCGGTTAACAGTGGTGGCAACAACTTGAAAGAAGTTAACAGTGCCAACAAATCATCATTGCCATTTCCATTATATATTTTTACATATTTTCTTAGTATTACATGATTCTGATTGGTCGAATATAGTATAAATAAGCTTACACTTTCAAATATTTTTATAAAATGCCAGAAACTAAATTTTTTATAACTTTGTTGAATGAGCTGGTCTCTAATAATAGAGAAGAAGATGAAATCATTAAAAACATGAAATTTATGGTAAACCGTACCGAGAAAATCGTTGAAGACATCCCATTCGATTATGAAAAAATTCTCAATTTGCCACCATTGGAGAGAAAGAAGGCATTCCAATCAATATTTAGTTACATGTTTGATGAAAATAATAAATGGATGCGAATAATAGTAGGATTAATGTACATGAAACACATGATATTAAAATCTGGATCCGACTATGAAAATTATTTCCAATGGTCTATAGAGGTATATTACTTTATATTGTTATTAATTTATTATTATTTAGGTGATAGAAACAAAAATTGATCCGTGGGTAGAATCAAACGGTGGATGGACAACGATTATTCAAGTTGCCGCAGAAGCCAAACGCTCTGATATTTATATCGAGAATTGCAAATTTTTATTAAAACTATTCACTGGAGTATCTGTTTTATATTTATGTAACAAAGTTTATCGTAGATTTTAATAAATATTTCTTTGTTATTATTATTAATTAAAAACTGTATTTTAAAGATTTATTGATTATTACATGTACATTGTTCATCACCACAAGATTCTATCATAATATTTTCTATAACATGATCAATACAATTCTTAAATTCGGTAGGCTCATCTTTTTCGGTAGCTTCTTCAACATCATTAATATTTTCTTCAGTATCTTCAGTCTCCTCAATAATTTCTTCAGAATCATTAATAATTTCAGTATCTCCATCATTAATAATTTCAGTATCTCCATCATTAACAATTTCATCACTCTGACATTCAGATTCGCAATCCGATTCTTTACTCAATGCTTCAACTAGAGTCAACATATCTCTAATTTTTACACCGGTTATTTCTTCAAGTTTATCAAACAAAAAGTTTATTAAATATTCTAAACTAAAATTAATTAATTATTTTATATTTTATATTTTACCTTTTTCAGACATCATTTTAACAGTATTTTAAAACTACTTATAATTTTGTTTATAGAATAACAAAGAAACATTAATACATTTATTAAACACTAAACACTAAAATAACTGTGAAAGTCTAGCAGTAACAATTTTCCAGATTGGAGAAAGCACATCATTTTGATCAGCTTTATATCCTTGGATTGTTATTGTTAAATACCAGTTTTCCTGTTCTTTGAAACCTATTTCAGTAAATGCATCATAATATTTGGTATATTGACTCGTGAAGAAAGCATTTTCATTGCATTTTAAATTGGAATTGATCTTTTTGAACGTATTATCAATATCCTTGATATCTAACATTGATAGAGTGCCAGCGAGAGATTGAAATTGAGTCTTATTGAGTTTGACCGGATTTGCCAATTGCATATTAATAGGCTCCTTTAAAAAATACATTTTATAATTGTGGAACATCTGAACTGGTTGGACGCTTATTTTCTTGGTCATATTTGATTTATGATTTTTATAAGGTGGTGACGCACTTTTATACCCTTGACAGATACTGATTAACCAATCAGAATCATGCATGTTAAGTGCATGATAATTGCATGTTAAGTGCGTGACTGTATGTAAATTAACCCGTTGAGTTTTATGATTTTACACATATCATCTATATAAAATGTATTATTATTAATATTATTATTACTATTATTATTATTATTACCAAAACTAACAAAAATAAAACTATTACTATTATTAATATTATTACCAACACTAACAAAAATAAAACTATTATTATCAACACTAAAAACAAAACAAAAAATAAAATTCAAAACATTTATTTTCGAAAAAGTTGGTATTTCGAAGAATTTCTAACTGATTTTGCCAGGCACCATTCCACATAGCGCTGGTATCGAAAATCGCAGCAGCTACACCCAGAATGCAGGGGTATTCGGGTTCCATCTCCTTTGGTCTTCTGTCAAGCTTAATATCCCATAGAGCTTGATCAATTATGTTAAAAATCCATATGTTGGTGGTTGTATAGACCAAATCTGGAATTACTGATTCAGGCTGGTCTTTGACTATTGCTCTGAGTTGAGGATAGAAGAAGAATAACCTTTCCAGTAATACGGCCTGATATTTATCTGGAAACAAAGATATTAATATTAATAAATAATAAATAATAAATTTACCATAATTTTCGATCTCTTTTTTGCTTAATTTTGTACTCGTCATCATAATATTTTCCATTTTAAAAATGAAATCAAATGAATAAGAAAGTTGTTTTAATCAATCATTAGCCAATCAGATATCGACCAATCCGGTGATTTCATTTTGTATGTCACAAACAATATTTTTGTACTCTAGATTTCGCACCCCTAATATGACTATTTTGCCACTAGCAAACACGTTAACACACATTGGGTTGTATTTTAAAAGCCTCAGTGCAGGAAATAATTCTGGTTCGAACATACAAAGACATTTTGTTGACATGTTATATAGATTGATAGATTGTCCTATATCCATGGTAACTGTAATTGACTGTATTTTAAGATCCTTTATTCTATATTGTAATTTATTGACATCTAAAGGTTTCTTACATCCCATGATTCTGCATTTGCCGGATTTGAAAAATATTATTGGGTATTTTCCACTCCTATCTACAATTTGCTGGGGTTTACCATTTGGAAACGTCATTTTTGATACATCGAAAGTTCCTTTATAATTTATATTTGATAACATAATTAAACAATAATGAAATATTAATCTATATATATGATTTTTAGGAAGAGTTCATTAAATCATATAATATAAACAAAAACCTATAATTATACAAATTAATAATGGACTTAAGAAATGATGCTGTATATCAAATCGTCGGCCCAAGTGGTAGTGGTAAAACTATGTTTGTGTGTAAATTACTGAAATCTAATTTATTTCAAACCAAATTCAACAAGATTTATTGGCATAGGGGTGCAGATGAAGAACATGGATTAACTCAGGATAATTTCTGTAAATTGAAAAACATGAAAATAGTAAAGGGTTTCGATAAAAACTGGTCAAGTCGTTTAAGGAAAGGTGATGTCATCATTATTGATGATTTGTATCAGGAAGCTAATAAAGAAAAGGATTTTAATAATTTATTCACAAAAATCAGTAGACATGTTGGTGTTACTGTGATCTTTATTACTCAAAATCTATTTCACCAGGGTGGTGCACATCGAACAAGGAATTTAAATGTTCAATATTTAGTTATTTTCAAGAATCCTAGAGATGCAACAGTTATTGATTTCTTGCTCGACAAGCATACCCTAATAATCGTAATTTTCTCATCAGTGCATTTCAAGATGCTACAAAATCACCACATGGATATATATTTCTTGATTTCACACAACAATGTAACGATGATTTACGGGTAAAAACAGATATTTTCAATAAAGAAGGTGCCATGGTATATAAACAAAGTTGAAAACTTTAACATGTAAAAATGTTTATGAAATCCAGGCTTAAAAATATCCGAAAACTTAGACATAATATTAAAAAGACTATAAAGAAACGTGTTCCACCAAAAACTAGTTATACACCATCTAAAAAGCTAATAACCGAGAATTACCCTGCAATGAATCTTATTTCGAAAAACATTATTAAAAAGAGTAAGAAAAAAGTTAAAATTGTTAAAAATCATAGGAGTTTCCCATATTTTAATGCATTGTTAAAGGCTTCGAGTATGAAAAGAATGTCTATTTTACAATCATTTCCAACTTTTGTTGTCGATGATTTACTCAAAATTCTATTAAAAGTAGTTAGAGGTAAAATTAAAATCAGTAATTCTAAAAAACTAGTATTGAATAAACATCGTAAGCCTTTGTTATCGCTAGTAAATAATAAAAATCGTAAGCAAATGAGAAAAATCATATATAAACAACAAGGTGGTTTTATCGGAGCAATGTTACCATTAGCATTATCATTATTATCACAATAAACGATGGGTCAATCATTACCAAATGTTAAATTAAAATTTAAATCATCTTGTTGTAATGGAGAAGATTTGGACGAACCCAGAAGACGAAGCAGGTTTCGGTGGAGTGGCAAAGTTAAAGAAAAGAGTCCCAAATTCGAAAAAGGAAACGCAAAAGTGGTTGTCAGATCAGCTTGCGTACAGTTTAAACAAACCGATGCGGAAAAGATTTCCAACGAGAGCTTATAAGACATTCGGTATTAATGATTTATGGCAAATGGATTTGATGGAGATGATACCGTATTCGAAAATTAACAAGGGTTATAAATATATTTTAACGTGTATCGATGTTTTCAGTCGTTTTGCCCGCGGTCTACCAACAAAGACAAAATCTGCAGAGGAAATATCTAAAGCAATTAACTCAATGTTTAAAAATGGACATCCAGACAATTTGCAAACCGATTTAGGTATTATTATTATTATTATTATTATTATTATTATTATTATTATTATTATTATTATTATAGGCAAGGAGTTTTACAATAGTAAAGTTAAGCAAATCCTGGATCGGCTCAAAATAAATCATTATTCTGTACATTCTCAATACAAAGCCGCACATGTTGAAAGATTTAACCGGACATTGAGGGATAGATTGAAGAAATATTTTGTGCATCAAGGTAATAAAATATGGATAAATGTATTACCGAAAATACTTGTTAGTTATAATAATTCATCACATCGAGGTCTGAATGGTTTGAGACCCGTAGATATCAGCTCAAAAACACGAGTGCAGTCTAAGAAAGTTATTATTACAAAACCGAAATATAAAGTTGGTGATCACGTTAGAATTAGTAAAATATCTGCTTCACCTTTCATCAAAAATTTCGATAGTAATTGGAGTGATGAGGTATTTCAAATTACTAAAATTAATACTAAACAGAGTCCTGTAATGTATGTTATTAAAGATAGTGATAACAATGTAATACAAGGGAAATTCTATGAACAGGAATTACAAGTTATTTCCAAACCTACAGTGTTCAGAATTCAGAAAATATTGAAACTAAAATGGTGGGTAAGGATAAACAATACTATGTCAAATGGCATGGATATCAAAAACCCTCGTGGATATCATCAAAAGACCTAGTAAAATGAGTTTCTATACAATTTTACCGAGTAATAGTTGCCCACTAATCCATCCGGAAAATCAAGCGAGTAAATTTATGGTTGATCTTCAAAATCCTATGTATTTACATGGAAATTGGGAAGTTGCTTTGCAAGACTTTACATTTGTGTACAATACATTCCCATTTTATAGTCATTGTAAAATCGGTTACAAGAAACGTGTTCCCAAAACCTGTAGTGGTATTTTCACAATCAATAATATTGAACGATATTGTCATATCCCGAATCAGATTTTAGATGAAAATAGTGGCATGTTTTTCAAAGATGGATTGAATGTTAGTTGTGATTTTAGCCCATTTACAATAAAGTTTGAAAGTATTGAGGATGCCAAGCGAATGGGTAGTGATAAGCTTAACATCGTTGTTCCTGGTACTGAATACCAAATACGTTTCAAAACATTTATCGATGTCGGTCCTGTGAATGAAAACATCAAAATAACTGTATCATATATTAATGAGGTGGAAGATACATTTACATTTACTAATGATTTATATATTGAAACCCTTGAAGAATTACATAAATATATTTCATTAAATTGTTTACACATATTTAAAACTATTGAATTTCTTAAAGATGGAATATGTAAATTCAGTCTGAATAATAATATTTGTGAAGTTACATTTGATAAAAATTTGGCTAATACATTGGGATTAGATAAGCAAACATATCGAGCAAGTGCTTTTGGTGTACGCAAACCAAAAATAATAAAACTTCATAGACAAATGTTCATATATACTAACATCATCGATCCTATAATTGTTGGTGATTCTTTGGTTCCTCTATTGAAATCTGTTTGGGTTGATAAACATGACCAGGATGAAGTTGTCAATATAAATATCGATAATCCCATGTACTTA
Source organism: Schmidtea mediterranea (assembly GCA_022537955.1). Taxonomy (NCBI): domain Eukaryota; kingdom Metazoa; phylum Platyhelminthes; order Tricladida; family Dugesiidae; genus Schmidtea; species Schmidtea mediterranea. The sequence goes on from CM039679.1 coordinate 94,015,157, forward strand.
CCGGTATCAACATCATGTATAAACAATATAGAAATAAATATTCGTGATGATAGTGGTAAATTTATTGAATTTAGTAAAGATACAAAAACTCATTTGACATTACATTTTCGTAAATTAGATGGCCAATAACGATATTATTAGTATGTATAGTGGTAGCCAAAGTGGTGGCGAATTACCATATTTTATTGGTAAACAGTATGGATCAGGATGGTTGAGAACAATTGGTAGATTTGCACTTCCTATTCTTAAACGCCTTGGTCGTTTTGGTATGAAAACTGCTAAAGATGTGATAATGAATGAGCAGAAAATATTACCATCTCTGAAATCAAATGCATTATCAGAGTTAGGGAAAGTTGCAGGTATGTTTGATAAACAGGAAGCACCGGCTCAAAAACGTAAAAGACATCATAAACATATAAACAAACGAATGAAAGGGCATGGAACTATATTTCAAAAATGATTTGTGGTAAATCTGAATTGTGCTTATTTGATAGACCATCTCCCCAAGCAGTAATTGAAATGGGGGCCTTTGAAGATGTATTCCCGATGAATTCTATTATGGATAGTAGAACTGATATTGAATTTTATATAAATGGTTCCCAAACTGAATATCTAGATTTGAACGATACATTGTTAACTGTTCAGGTCAAAGTTGTAGATAAAGATAGAAAACCGTTGGGTGAACCTAGTGATGTTATACCAAACAATTTCTTGTTTCATACACTTTTTAAAGATGCAGTTCTCGGATTTAATAATATCAAGATTGAGGGTGGTAACAGTGCATATATTCACAAAGCTCTAATAGAAACTATTATAAATTACAATAGCGATACTAAAAAAACATGTTTAACTCCTATGGGTTATGGTAGTGATGACGATAGGAAAAAGTGGATTAAAGGATCGAAATTATTTACCATGTGCTCATCATTACAACTCGATTTTATGGATCAACCGAAATATTTACTCCCAGGTGTTAATGTACACATTAGATTGAAAAGATCTGATTCGGCATTATCACTAACAAGTGCCACCACAGCTCCAATTCTTCAATTAGTTGATGCTAAATTATTGGTGAGAAGAGTTCGTGTTGAGCCCTCTGTATTAGCTGGTCATCAACTGGGGCTTAATTCTAAGCATGCAATATATCCATTGAAAACAAAGGAAATTGTTCAATTTGCAATTGCTAAAGGTTCAGCTTCTTTCTATAAGGAACAAATATTTGGAGATAGAAGAATGCCCAACTTTATATTGGTAACATTTCAAAGTGAATCTCAATATAATGGATCATACTTAACATCGTGCTCAATTTTCAAAAACTTTGGAGTAACATCGCTAACTTTATCGAAAAATAGTGATTATAGAGAAACATATACTCAAGATTTCGAAAATGATAATTATTGTGCTACATATATGCAGAGTATAGTGAGAAATATGGGTTATTTGGATAAAAACCTTAATTGTGGTATAACTCTTGAAGATTTTAAAAGCAAATATCCATTTTTTACATTTGTTTTGGCCCCCGATTTTGATTTAAATCAGAGTCAATTACCTCAAAATGGAAATTTACGATTAGATATAAAGTTTGCTAAAGCTACAACTGAACCGGTACATGTTGTAATATATGGAGTGTTTGAAAATGAGGTTCAAATAACTGCAAACAGAACAGTGTTGGTTTGAACAAACATTGTTGGTTTGAACGAACATTGTTGGTTTGAATGGTATAAATGTATAGATAATTTATGATAATTTGTCATGGAGTAAGTTTTTAAATGTATTATTAATATTATTGATGTAGTTCTGTTCAGGTCTATCGAATTGGAAAACAAATACTAGGACATGAATTTTTAGGGGTTTTTCCTCTTGATAAAATTCCATATTTACGTAATAATCAAGCCATAATCGTCAATACTCAATCGTCTCATCTCGGTGGAGAACATTGGTTAGCAATATATATGAAACCTAGCAAGATATTAGTATTTGATCCTATGGGTTTCTATTATCCGGCTTTAATGGTTTCGAAATTTCAAACAATGGGTAAACCTATTGTCTATAATAAAACTATGTATCAAAAACCATGGACATTAACATGTGGTCAACATTGTTTAGCTTGGTTATTATCCAAGCGATTTGATGATTAATAAATGTATTAATGTTTATTGTTATGTTTTAACTATTAATATTTTTTATTTTTTATTATTATTATTATTTTTATAAATATTTTATTATTATTATTATTATTATTATTTTTATTATTATTTATTATTATTTTTATTATTATTATTATTATTATTATTATTAATTAATTAATGGTCACAAAGACAGTGCGTGATAAGTGCGTGATCACAAAGACAGTGCATTATAAGTGCATGATCATCACATGATAATTGCATGCATACACAAAATTGAATAAAGAAAACACATGCAAACTCAATGTATGTATGTGATTTACAAAGAAAACACATACAAACAAAAGTATGTATGTGAATTACAAAGAACGCATGCAGTCACAGTGTAGACTGTATGTGTTTTACAAAGAAAACACACATACACACTATAGGCTGCATGCATAAAAATCTCTCACCTATATGTGTGTATTGCTTAAATGTGATTGGCTAAATCCTGAAAATTTGATTCCCTTTATAAACATTGACAATATCCAAAGTTGTCACAATTAATTCAAAAATTTCAAATTAACAAAATATTCAAAATGGAGAAAACAAGTATTCTTAAACAATTATTAGCGGAGGGAAACGGTAAATTTTTTATTTTATTATTTCCTTTATTTATTTATTATTAAGGTACATTTAATTGGTATGATGTCACCGAAAAAGATAACGAAGTTATTATAATCGATGATAGTGGTAAATTTATTTATTAAATTATTAATTTATTATTATTATTGTTTTAGAAGTTATTGTAACACCGACGGAAATCATTGTTATCAGTGATAGTGAAGATGAAATCGATCATGGTAAATTTTTTATTTTATTTTATTATTTTTCAAACCATTTTAGTAGATTTGGATGCAGATGAAAATGCTGATGCCCCCGTTTCTGGGGAAGATATGAATACCCACAATTATGCCCCCGTTTCTGGGGAAGATATGTATACCCACAATTATGCCCCCGTTTCTGGGGAAGATATGGATGCATCCGTTTCTGGGGAAGACAGCTCTACAGATGATGATACTGATAAATGTGAGTTTTTTATTTATTTTTATTTATTTTTAATATAATGTTAATAATTGATAAAAAACTTTTATTGTAAACTTTTATTAAAAACTTTTATTGAAAAATTATATTGAATACTTTTATTGAAAATTTTATTGAAAAATATATTGAATACTTTATTGTAAACTTTTATTGAAAAATTATATTGAATACTTTATTGTAAACTTTTATTAAAAACTTTTATTGAAAAATATATTGAATACTTTTATTGAAAACTTTTATTGAATACTTTTATTGAAAATATATTGAATACTTTTATTGAAAAATATATTGAATACTTTATTGAAAAATATATTGAATACTTTATTGAAAACTTTTATTGAATACTTTTATTGAAAATATATTGAATACTTTTATTGAAAAATATATTGAACACTTTATTGAAAAATATATTGAATACTTTTATTGAAAATATATTGAATACTTTTATTGAAAATTATTGAATACTTTATTGAAAACTTTTATTGAAAAATTATATTGAAAAATTATATTGAAAACATATATTTAAATTTATTATTTTTAACAGGCAAATTATATCCAAAGTACTGCATCTCTTCAGCGTGTCATTCTTTAGAATGCCATGCTGAAATGAAGCGATACTATGGACAAAAATTTTATGGCATCAAGTTTTTTATATGCCCTAAATGCGAGACTGCCCAGGATGTAAAATATTTAGTTTTTTATAAGGATCACTCTTCCCACTTAAATCAATTCACTTTAAATAAAAAGGCTCTTCTACGGAAAATAATGAAAAGAAAAAATAATAACAGAAAAAATAATAAAAATAGTAAAAATAATGACAATAATGACAATAATAATAATAATAATATGTCGAGACGTAATAACAACAATAATACGTCGAAACACAATAATAATAATAATATGTCGAGACGTAATAACAACAATAATACATCGAAACATAATAATAATAGTAATAATAATACGTCGAAACACAATAAACGACCTGCTGCAAATATCCAGTGTGTTCCCTCTAAACTTAAAAGGGTTGAAATCATCATTAGCGATGATGAAGAAATTATCATTAGTGATGATGAAGAAATCATCATTAACGATAATCAAATAGGAGGTTCGATAAATATCGATAATGAACCCGAAATAAGGTCAGATTTAAATGGGACTCATAAAAGTATTAGATTTGATGTAGAACGTCAGAATCTAATACAAATCTCATTAACAAATAAAATAGTTAATAGATTAAAATATGAAATTAACCAAATGGGGTCGGTTAAAATACAATTCACCATTCTTATACAATTTGAAAAAGATGGTGAAATAAAAGACAACTTCTTTAGTAATAAGGCAGAACTTTTCTCGGATAATTTTCTGCTTGATGGTATTACTAAATTAAATAATAAAATAGAAAGATTCACATATTTAGGGAGCGGATGGCGGGTTGTTAAAATCAAAGAAATTGATTTTATATTAACAAAGTATTTCCTATAAATAGACTAGCTGGCCATAGTTATATCCCAACACCGAAATCTTTATCTGGCAAAAAAGCTATAGTTAACGTTCAAAACACTGACCATCACTGTTTTATATATAGTATATTAGCCCTTTTAAAACGAAGTGTAGTTCGCACCATAGAAACAGAGTTTCTTCTTATGAGAATTATTTGGACGAATTAAATTTTGACCCCATTGACGATTGTCCTATGAGACTCTGTAATATTCCCAAGTTCGAAAGAAAGAACAAGGACTTAAATCTGGCTATAAATGTTTTGACTTTTAACGAAAAACCGTCTAAAACTCTAGATGATATAAACTATATCCCCATCATCCGCATTTAGATATAATTCACCGGTCCAAGGTTACTGACGGTACACCTATTTATTTACTTCTTTTGGAGGACGGTGATAATTATCACTATACAGCTGTTTTTGATTTAAATAAATTAATGAACTGTCATGCAACTACATCTTGCAATGTGCAAATCTCTGTTCATTGGTGTCCCCATTGTCTTAACGGCTTTAGATTAAAACCTGCATTTGACGCCCACGTTGCCTTGTGCAGTAAAAATCAAACAGGCACTACCCTTTATACTTTGCCTAAAAATAAATATTTAAAATTTACAATTTCGCAAAATCCATTACCCCGCCATTCGTAATTTATGCGGATTTTGAGTCAATTTTACCACTGGATATAAGGCATCATCAAATACATATGCCGATAGCAGCAGGTCTATTATTAATTAACAACTACACAAACACTAAACAATATTTTAATTTTATTGGCGATGATTGCGTTTTGGCGTTTTTAAAAAAGATTGATGAAATCGCTCTTTCGATTGTCTTGCCATATTATGAGGTTCATTGTCAAAAACCTATAGGACCACTATCTTTCAAGGAGGACCGAGAGTTCAAGGATTGTCGCACATGTTATCTGTGTAAAAAGTTTATTAGGGATAAAGTTAAGGATCATTGTCATTTCTCAGGTAAGTATTTAGGGGCTGCTTGTATGAAGTGTAATGTTTCTCGACGAATCCAGAAACAATTACCTGTGGTTTTCCATAATTTGAGGGGATATGATCTCCATCATATTTTAAAGTATGGTCTAAATAATTTTTCTTCTTGGGAATTAAATATTATTCCGACCACTACCGAAAAATTTATCTCCCTCATTGCATACATTAATAAATTGCCTGTTCGTTTTATAGACAGCATGCAATTTATTAATTCATCTTTAGCAAAAGCGGTTAAGACACTTACTGATTTGCCTTTAACTGATTCTGTTTTTGATGGTGCAATTGTTAGAGCCAAGGCTATTTTCCCTTATGACTTTGCGAAATCTCTTGAGGTTCTTGAATCGACGACTGAATTGCCTCCTATTTGGGGTTCTGTATCTGCTGATGAATATGCTACAGCCCAACAAATTTGGACACAGCAAAATTGCGAGACAATGCTAGATTACATGTTAACCTACTTAAAATTAGACGTATTCCTTCTTGCGGATTATTTTCAGCAATTTCGCGCAAAAGCAATTGCTTATAATACTCTAGAACCTCTTAATTTTTATGGAATTCCTGGTATGTCATGGGCGTCAGCTCTCATGACATTACAGGAACCCATAGAACTTTTGCAGGACATGGAAATGTTTAATTTCTATGAGGGAGGAATACGGGGTGGGTTAACATTTGTTAACAAACATTATGTCGCAAGTTCTGAGGATACAGAACTCTTGTATATAGATATAAATAATTTGTATGGTTGGGCACTTAGCCAATATCTTCCGTATGCTGATTTTGTTTGGGTGTATGATGGTTTGGATGATGTATTGAATGAGTGTATGAATGTTGCGGATATTGAAATCCTTCCATATGGATATACTATGGAAGTTGATATTGATATCCCTGATTATTTACATAATTTTTTGAATGATTTTCCGATTGGGCCGGAAAAGATGTGTCCACCGAGTTCTAAAGTTGAGAAGTTGATGCTCACGCATTGGCCAAAAAAGAACCATGTTCTTCATTGGCGACTTCTCAGGCTTTATCTTTCTCTCGGTGTGAATGTTGTTAAAGTTCATCGCGCAATTAAATTCAAGCAAGCACCTATATTTCATGCATACATAGACAAAAACACAATATTAAGAGCTCAAAGTACTAGCGAGCTATATAGGGACTTGTTTAAACTTTATAATAATAGTTTGTACGGAAAGTCAGTCGAAAACCTTAAAAAACGGATGAATTTGAGGCTATGCAATTCTGATGAAAAGATGATTGTATATGCCTCAAAACCGACTTTCAGAAAATCTATCATAATTGATGATAATCTGATTGCTACTCATCTGAATAAGGATTCGATATGTTTAGACAGGCCTAGTTATATCGGACAAACAGTTCTAGACCTGTCTAAACTTAGAATGTATGAACTACAATATAAAGAGCTAGCGAAATATCGCGATGAATTTAATTGTGAAATAAATATCGTTGCCGGCGACACGGATTCGTTTTTCCTTGAGGTTAAGCACTGTAAGCTTGACACTCTTTTGCCGGCAATGATAAGAGACAGCCTTCTAGATACATCGAATTACGACCCAGCACATCCCTTATACTCGAGGAAATTAGATTCCGTTATCGGAAAATTTAAAGATGAAAGTAAAGGTCTCGGGTATAAGGAGTGGGTTTTCTTAAGACCAAGTGCTATAGTCTTTTAGGTACAAAAGATTCGATGAGAGCTAAGGGGGTGAAGTTGTTGGGACAGAGATTGATCACCAGTCATATTTAGACTGTTTTGAAAATGACACTATATTTACGGTGCCTCAAACTAGGATAGGGACGCGGAACCACCAATTATTCACTTTTAAAAATAATAAAATTGCGCTTACCAATAACGACGATAAGCGTAATTGGGTGGGGAAAAATACCAGTCTCGCATTTGGGCACTATTTAGGATTTGATGTCATTGATCAAGTATCTCCAAGCTATCAAGGAACTCACAGTCCAAGTTATGTCAGCTCCTGCTCATATTTCAGTAGAGACATCGATGATATACTTTTATCTGATTAATTTTTTCAAATAAAATGTATTTTACGATTTATTAGTTATTAATTTGTGTTGATAATAATTTATTTAGAGTTTTTATTTATTTTATAATTAATAATTTTTATTTTATGAAAAAATCGAGAGAGAAAAATGCATCGAGAAAACTTGATTTATTGATAATAATATTAACAATTTGGTCTTTGTTTGTTGATAATAATATGTTTTATTTGTTTTATTTGTTTTTATTGTTAATAATAATTTATTAGTATTAATTTAGTAATAATGTGTTTTGTTAGTGTTGGTAATAATAGTTTTATTTTGTTGTTAGTTTTATTTTGGTAATAATTTGTTTTTTATTAATAAGAGTAATAATAGTAATAAAAAATAATAATGCGTTTTATTTGTATATAGTTTTTATTAATTATAGTAATAATATTAATAATAATAATAATAATAATAATAGTAATAATAATAATAATAATAATAGTAATAATAAAAATAATAATTAAAATATATATATACTACTTATAAAAGTAAGTAGTACAATAATAAAAATAATCATTGTAATAATAATAATAATAAAAATAATAGTAATAATAATAATAATAATAATAATTAAAAAATATATATATACTACTTATAAAAGTAAGTAGTACAATAATAAAAATAATCATTGTAATAATAGTAATAATAATAAAAATAATAATTAAAAAAAATATATATATATATATATATATATACTACTTATAAAAGTAAGTAGTACAATAATAAAAATAATAATATTTTTAAAAAATAATTATATTTTATAAAATAATAATAAAATTAAATTTACAAAATATATACTACTTATAAAAGTAAGTAGATATATTATAATTAAAAAATGATTAAAAAATCCGTGACCTTGAAAAAATATATGTACTTTTCAACATAGAAAAAATTTTGAAAAAATTTCGAAAAATATTTTATCTTTTTTGGTCTAGCGGTGACATAGGAAATCGTGTACTTTTCAACATAGAAAAATTTTTGAAAAATTTTCGAAAAATATTCTATCTTTTTTGGTCTAGCGGTGACATAGGAAATCGTGTACTTTTAAACATAGAAAAATTTTTGAAAAAATTTTTGAATGACCTTGAAAATATATGTACTTTTCAACATAGAAAAAATTTTGAAAAAAAAAAAAAAATTTGAATGACCTTGACCTACTTTTAAATGACCTTGAAAAAATTTGTACTTTTCAACATAGAAAAAATTTTGAAAAAATTTCGAAAAATATTCTATCTTTTTTGGTCCAGCGGTGACATAGGAAATCGTGTACTTTTCAACATAGAAAAATTTTTGAAAAAAAAAAAAAAATTTGTATGAGTCATGGTCTTTGTTTCAATGACCTTGAAAAATATGATGAGTCATCCAATGACCTTGAATGAGTCATGGTCTTTGTTTTAAAATTTTGATGAGTCATCCAATGACCTTGAAAATATATGATGAGTCATCCAATGACCTTGAAAATATATGATGAGTCATCCTATAACCTTGAATGAGTCATTGTCTTTGTTTAAAAATTTTTGGATGAGTCATGGTCTTTGTTTCAATGACCTTGAATGAGTCATTGTCTTTGTTTAAAAATTTTTTGTACTTTTAAAAAATTTGTACTTTTGGACTTAGCGCGAAAAAATTTTTTCCCGGGGGGGGTATGTGGTCCAGCGGTGACATGGTCTAGCGGTGACATATCTATCTACTGAAAACCAATTTTAGTAGATACAAATATTATACTTAGCGGGGTGTCTTCTGAAATGGGAGAAAAACTGATGGGATCAACATGGATAAATGTTAATTGGAATGGCAAGTGTCGATTAATAAATTTGTTAATAGTTGCAAGAATTCATTCAAATTTTATTGGCGGAATTGATGTTATGAAGAGCTTTGGTATAAAGCTGATGGAAGTAAATAATATTGATGCCTCGCTGATTTTAGAAAAATATTCAACTAAAGATAGAGTAAGGAACGCGTTAAAATGTGTTCAGAATCCAGAAAGCAACAAGCTGGAAGTTTTGATAGGAAAATATGGAACGATATTTATGGCTTCGACATTTGATCTAGGTCACACAAAAATGTTAACCCATGAGATTACTGTCAATGGATAACCGATTTTACAACATCTTCGTCGCCAACCAATGCATTTGGAACATAAAATTGACGAATTAGTTGGAAAGTTAGTTGAAACAGGAGTGGTAAGCCAATGCCAAAGCCCATGGAACTCTCCGCTAGTGATTGTTGGAAAAATAGACGGATCGATACGAATGTGTGTGGATTACAGACAACTTAACGCAGTTAACAGAGAAATTTATATTTCCAATGCCAGATATACATCAGCAGCTCGATTGCTTAGCTGACTCACAAATGTTTTCGTCAATAGATCTCGGACAGGCTAACTATCAGGTAGAATTAAATGAGATCGCTAGGAAATATACAGCTTTTAGTACTAAAAAAGGACAGTTTTGTTTTAATCGCATTCCTTTTTGTTTAGCAATAGCACCAGTCACGTTCCAAAAACTGATTCATGAACTTCTGGAAGGTTTAATTTTCAAATATGTTATTGTAATTCTTGACGATATATTAGTATAAGAGAAATTGGAGAAGCAACACAATGAAATACTAGAAGAAGTTTTTAGACGTATTCTGAAGTCAGGATTAAAAGTGAACCCAGAAAAATGCAAATTTTATCAAAAGGAACTTACTTTTCTTGGTCATACTATAAGTTCAGAAGGAATTAGAACAAATATTTTGAAGATTGAAAAGATTTTAAAAGTAGAATCCCCAAAGTGTTCGTCTAAATTAAGATCATTTCTTGGATTAGCTAATTATTATTGTCGGTTTATTAAAAGATGTGCAGAAATAGCGGCGCCACTTTATGCGGCGACTTCAGAATGTGAAAAAAGCTTACAGTGGACTGATCGTTGTGAAAAAAGTTTCAAAAAGTTGAAAATGAAACTCTGCAAAGCACCAATTTTAGATTATACTAGAAAGAATCTCATGTTTGTTTTGGATACAGATGCCAGTTTTGGAGCAATTGGCTCAGTGTTGAGTCAAATAAAAGTGAATGGAGACGATTTTCATGTCAGCACATATAGATTTAGTAAACCAATTAGTATTTTGACAGATAGAGGTAGAAACTTTGAAATTGCCTATATGTAGAAAAAGAAAGAGTTTTCCTGGCCATATCAGCATCAATCAAATGGACTGGCAGAACGTGTTATACGAACAGTGAGAGATATGATCACAACATCCTTAAAAAGTAAATGTGAAGAAAGAAATTGGTTTGAATTACTACCATGGATTGAATTTAATATTAATGCTAATCAGCAAAATTCCACGGAATTGTCACAATTTGAAATAGTGTATGGAAGAAAGATCAATATCCATTCCGAATTCAATGTCCAAGAAACAGGTAAATTAGATTTGATTGATAAAGCTAGGATAAATTTAGATAAAGTATCAATAAAATTGAGTCATTTTGAAAGTGAGAAACGCGTGTCAGGAGATTTTAAAGAGGGAGAGTGGGTGTTGGTTCGAATAGAACCACACAAAAGACAGAAAAATGATTTTCAATATGAAGGACCATTTCAAATAATCAGATTCATATCTCCTCATCAGGTTGAGCTCCAGTGTCATAACGGGATAAAACAACGCAGAATCGAGTGGTTAAAGAAGTGGACAAAACCTTAAAGAGGAGGAATTACGATATTAATAAATATCTGTTGTTTTAATAATAAATATATTTGGGGAATTACGAATTTTGATATGAATGATATTAAACCTACAAGTTAAAATAAATAGCTAATGCTGAAAAATCATACGATCAGAGTGATGCATATTACAATCATAGAGAACTTTCTTAAGCATCAAATTTTTCTGTTTATTTTCTTCTTACTTCCTTACTTCTGATGTGTTGGAAAGCATAAATTGAGCTATCAATGCGATATTCCGTAACACGTAACAATGGGAAAACCTGATCATGCTGAGTAAGAAAGGTAGAATGTGCCCGTCGCAAATGTTCTGGTATGCGATTGATCACCCCACTTAAGGAATGAACTAAGAAGATCAGTTTATTTTTTTGACAAAGGGAGAGAAAGGGAACCCCGTGAAATTTGAGATATAGGACCTAATGAATAAATGACCAATATGAAAGTTAAAAATAAAGTATTGATAAAAGTGAAATTATTTGAAAAAATGTGAGCTAAATCTGCTAAATTGATAAAAGTAATATGGAAAAATGAGAAATGGATTAATGATAAAGACTATTAAAGATTTGATAAAGTTAAGAGATGAAAAATAAGAATAAAATTAAATAAAAGTAAATGATAAATGAGACATAAATATGGTACCATTAAATTTGAGAGATATTCTTTTTCTTGCTAGCAGTGGTTCGATACACAACCCGGATACCCAACCCAAGTATTGAATTCACATTGAATCGGCAATGAGATTTGAGTTAACCGGAAAAATTATTCAAATCAAAGACATGCTAAGAACCGTAGACCACTTAGTGGAGCTGAGGTTGATGGACAATACATTATCGGTTAGGCCCTAACTGTTAGGGATATCCTTTTAAAATTGCGATAAATATGGTGGAATGACTGAAAGTAAAAACCTCAGGCGTCAAGGATACATAAAAGACTTCAATAAAAGTTTAATTAATTTGTTCGAACTAAAACCGCCTTCATGATGTAGGGAGAAACTGTGCAAAAGATGTGTATAGTTATCGTATTGTTTAAGTAAATTTTCTTGAATCACAAGATTTAACATGAATAGATCTCATAAAGTTCATCTATTTCATTCGATTTTGTTTTAACTTAAATTGATGATGGAGGGACACAAATAAAATGAGCACTAATACCTACTATGGTAGCTGTTGGACCCAAAGGTTTGCCAGAGTATTATCAGTCATGGCAATATGGCTCACCTTTTGCTGGAAACCATCCATTGGAATACATTTCCAACGTCATTTTTACATATATTCAATATTTATATTTGTTGTGCGCATATCTGATTGTATTTTTCTTGAAAGTTGCTTCGACATCTTATTATTTTTTATCATCTGGCACCCAACAGTTTTATAGATTTCAAATGGAGAGTAAAGTTGAATAACAATAATAAATATGCTTCGGATTTTTATTTAATGACAATAAATTTCAATTAATTGATGATTAAAGTGATTAAGATCAAAAGTACGTATAAAAATTTAAAGGCAACAATTAAAAAGCAAGAATCAAAACTGTCATTTCTAGATTATAAGAAGTTGGCATCATTAACCGCATTATATGTAATCAACCCCAGACATCCATAATTCAATTTCTTCACAGGTTCTTGGAACTTCGGTCATACATTCAATTCCATCATCAGTGATTATAACATCATCCTCAATTCTAACCTGATTAAGATTAATTAATACCCATTTATTGATTTGATATATACCCCTCCAAATCCTCTAAATCTATTTATTTGATCGATTATTAAAAATTCTGAGTGTTCTGGATTTCTCATTGCAGACTCTAGTAAGAAATTTATGAAATAGCACCCAGGTTCAATGGTCAGAACCATGTTTTTCTTTAATATTCTTGTTGTTCTCAATGATTTAAGTCCAGGTAATTCTGATCTTGGAACAGCATCCTAAATATTTCTTCAAATCAATTGTTTTCTTAACAAAACCAATTGACCTCAATGTATCCACCAACATCATGAACATCAATTCCCATTAAATGACCGAGACCGTGTGGCATAAATATTGATCCTAATCGTACCGCCATCATTTTATCCACATCACCACGTAAAAGGCCAGCTCCTTTTAAATGAGTTAAAATGGACCTTTCTGCCAAACAATGCATATCAAGCCAACTGACACCGGGCCTGCAAGCATTTTTAACTGCTCTAAAAATATTCGCAGTTTAATTAAAGTGAAATATTTCTATCCTGACTTTAATGAACACATAATTCAATTGAATAGACTGCACCACTTACTTATTATTATTATATTATTAGTAATACGTCAGGGAAAATATTATAAAAAAATATTTTCTGCGAAAACAGATAAAATAAATGTAACAATAAATAAATATTCATATTATAGATTATAGTATACATTAGGGTGGGGTAATCTTAATAAACTTTGAGTTGAATATGGGAAAATGGTTAAAAATTTGTATTTTGAAATAGAAGCATCGAATCAAACCATTTTACTTAGATTTATGGACATTTACTTCTTCTAACTATTCTCCGAAAATACAGCACAACAAAAGTGATTTTGCATAGTTTCGTAAGTGTTGAAATTATTGGTGTTGGATTGCGAATTGTGTCGCATCTGTGTGCAGGATAGTAATTTAATTGTGTGCGCACATAGACGCGAGTAATTTTAGAAATATTTTGAGAGATTTTTGTGAATCGATAAAATTTTGTGGATTTATAATTTTGGAATTTATTATGTAATTGTTGGACTTGGAAATTTGGTTTTAACGAAGCAGAATGGGTTATTTTTTGAATTTTATTAAAAAATAGGTTTTGGTTTTTATGATATTTAGAATTTGTGGAATTCGGAATTCTTTGTTTAGATTTGGAATTTTGAATAAAATTTTCGTTTTATTTATTTTATGAAAATATTAATGATGGCAAAATCACAAATTATCGGACACGTAAAATGAACGCTGCGATATAGATACCTTTGTTCATTTTAAATCTATTGCTGCAGCTCGCGCTTTCGACGCACCTTGGCGTTCAACGAGCTATGCGGTGCTTCGTGTAATTTGCAGAATGGTTTTGGCTAGAAGAGATTTGACCGTTTATATAATGAAAATCTTGTGGTAGATTGCTTTTGATTTTGAACAAGGAATGCAAACTGCAGCTTCTTTATTATCCTTTGAAAATAGTTATGAACTTCCAGATGATAAAGATGTTACTATTGAAAATGAAAGATTAAAAACCGTCCTAGATGAAATTAAACAATTGTAATCACTTCATACGACTCTTAGAATTTTAGCAATAAAACAAAAAGTAATTTTACACATTTCACATTATAATATTTAAAAATATTCGGTAAATTATTGATTGTTACTATAGCTTTGTGAACATAATTTCTAAAACACAACAGAATTTCATTAAAACAGAATTTCTAAAAATAAATTTTAATTCAATTAAAAATTTCTTTAACATTAAAATTTTTTGTGTATGTTTTTGAATTTTCTAATAATTTCCCCGATATAGTGTTTCCAATCAAACATTTACGTTCTTTCCTGAGTGAAAGCAACTTATAAAGTTTAGTATACGTAAATATTGCCCCAAATATAAACACAAAAATTATCAAAATATTGCCTTTTGATTTATTGATTGTGGTTACACCAAAATGCGATGCGATTAATTATCTTATAATACAAGTCAATATATAAATCAACTTGCTGGATTTTGTTTGCTGTAAAATTTCAACGGACTTCAACTATTTTTGAATTGGCTGTTAACTAAGTAATTTTTTAAAACTATAGTTTTAAGAGTTGAGTTATGATTTTATAAGAAATTGATATCATTATTCAACCTTTATAATGACTTTTGTTCTACAATTAAACATATAAATATATATATATATATGATGACCCATTATTAAAAAAAATTCGAAAACGCCAAATATAAGAAATATATTTAGAGGAAATTATCCTCATCTTCAGTCTGCCATCATAATCTTTGTTAAATGTTATATACGGGAACAATAATGATGTAATAGTTACAATTTATTGATTTAATAAAATAATCTCAATAAATTTGTTGCTTATTGAACGTTTATTTTAGGGGATTGTGATTTAATCACCAAAGCCTTATTACTGAAGTTTTTATATAAAATTTTAAAATCTTTTAAATCCGTGGTGCCTCTGCACATTTTTCTATGCTAAATAATATTACTCACAACTCTCAATCGGCTATGTTCCTGAACCCGAGTGCGAAGATGACGGGAATTCTCTCAATGTATGTGTCATTGCAGTCATTACATGAAAATTTCTACACTAGATCAGAAACTAAACCTATTAGGGTTTGAGATTTATTAATAAACATATTTATTGATTTTAACGATTTTGAAACTTTTTTAAACACATTTGAATTGTCAAATGATTTTGTGACAGACAATTTAAAATTTCTAAAACCTTCCGAATATGAATTACAAAAACATGCGATTTTATGGGTTCATCATCATTAGGGAGGCTATGATTGCCATTGTTTTCATCAGGCGCAATCATAAGGTGATCAATGGTTTCCTTAGTCAGTCTTTCTACAAACGCCTTAGAATATCCATTTTTATTCAAAATAGAAACCAGCTTTTGTATACTTTTGTTAGACTTTTCAAACGTACAAGATAATGACCAAGATCCTAAAATCAAACCCTTAATCACAAAAGCTGTTCAAAGTATTGTATAAGACTGTATCTGTTGGCTTTCTATATATTTCGGTTTCAAAACCCTTAGCCGTTTTTCCGACCAATAAATCTTCTACTGTGAACTTAATATTAGAATGAATTCCATTCATAAAATGTAAAAAAGGAACAACATCATCAGAACTAGAAAATACTAAAAATATATCATCAACATAACGTTTATATATTTTAGGCTTAACAAAAGGAAATTCCGAAATCTATTTCTCTAATTTTGAAAGATTGACGCAAGAGTTGGAGCTAAAGGTTATCCCATAGCTACTCCATCAACTTGTTGATACCACTTATCATTAAAAAGAAAAGCAACATTAGAAATGGCAAACCTCAACAATTCACGAAATGCAACTTCGTCTAATGTCTGATAATATTATGCTAACGAAGCATATCAAACAATTTTTCTTAGATTTACAGATATTTACTGCTCCAAAATTTTCTCTGGAAATACAGTTCAAAATAAGTTATTTTGCATAGTTTCGTAGGTGTTAGAGTTATTAGTTGTTAGTATTCTAGAAATATGGGACTCACTTGGGGGTTGGGAACTACTGCAATAGGTGATGATAAGTATGCGTAGAAAAGAAAATGGCTGGGAAAAAATAAATTTTGATAATTCTGCTCACAGTTTCCTCGTAAATGAGAACATTTAGTAATATTTATTTTAAAATTAGAATTAATTTAATATTTCATAAGCATTTCAAACGTTTCAGTCGAGACAATTCCATTTAATGAGAGAGTATTGTAAGATTTATTCTTAAGTTATAGTCAAATAATTATTTCCATAGGGTTAGATATTGGTGAAACCTCAACAATAGCTGATACCCGAACAAGAAAGCAGAGCTTATAAATTTTATTTGCAAGTTTTAAAAATATAATATGGATTTAGAATTTCGGAAAATGATGAAATTCGAATTACAAATGCCAAGGAAAATAAGTGAAGATTATTTCAATTTGCATACCTAAAAATTCAACTAAATCAATTTCAAGAAACTGCAATGCATCAACGACGACTATTTTGAGTTTATTGAAAAATCAATTAATAACAATGAAACAAATAGTCACTGAAAGAAATTCAGATTGTATGATATGCAATACGATTCTTAGAACAACCATGGACAGAAACTGAATACGTTTTTATTGATGAATGTGGCTTTAATAACTAGACAAGCCAAAAACTGAAAAGGAACAAAAAAGGGGAACGACTTTACATCATACAACCGACAAACAGAGGCCGAAATTTGTCCCTGATATCAATTGACCAATTCATCATAAATTAATAGTAAAATCCAACAAAAAGGATACTTATCAAACTTTTATAGACAAAATTACGCCTAAATTGAATGAAACTCGATATCGTCTCATTCACGATAATGCTTATATTTGATCGGGAAGCAGTCTGGTTCGAATCAGCGTCCATTAATTGATTAAGTCCTTCATCATTGCCGGAATAATGCTTAACTGAGATTGACTTAGTAGGTGAAGTATATTTCAAGTTTACCGGGTCCTCACAAATCGATTCCGCTGCAATTATTGCTAAATCTTGAACATCTCGATTAAAATCGTGACTTTCTTTGACAAGTTCACTATTTTCAAATCCAGCCAATCTAAACAAAATATCAAAAAATGATGTTTTCTCAAATAAACATTCAAAAAGAATTTCTCTTTCGACATCTGTTTTCTTGGAATCCACAGGAAACAGCAGCACATTGCTAAAGTTGACGTCATTATGTACAAATGTCCAATCGGTATGCATAAAATCAAGAGCCGATCCAATTTGGAGAATCAATTCTTTCGATGATTTGAAAGTCAACACTCAAGTTTCAATTTTATCCTTTATTGTACAGTTTAAAGCCTCTTCTAACGAGCCAAATTTATTGTATTCCAGTTGTTCATATATAGTTTAGTATTCGATCCATGATAATAATATTTTCCTGACTTAGACGTGAAAGCATCATGATTTCATTTTGCAGAAGTCTACTTGATTTTCTTAGGGTTTGTATCTCATCATCATGCAATACCAATTGGAATCAAATCTGTGCTTAGCGCGAAATTATTTGACACCAACAAGGCTGTGTAGTTTCACCATGTCACAAAATGTTGGAAAAACATGGAAAGAATTATAAGCTGAAATATAGCGATCATTTAAATCTCCTTCCAAATCCGGCTTCCTATAATCATGCTTATCCATGAATCTCAAAATTATGTTTCTATCATTTAAATAAAAGAAATGGAGAAACATTAGTTTCATTTGTAATTTACTGTCGACATTTTTAACTTGTTCATTTTCATAGCTTTTTACCTGACTGTAATTAATATATTTCAACAAGTTGCCTTTTCGAATTTCTAACACTGATTTTTTACTATCCCTCGCTTTAGAATCAGTGCTTCGAGAACAATCTTGAATATCATCCAAGAGGATTTTGGAGCCGAACAAAGTGTTAGTTCGAGAATTATAGGACGGCTTGCAAAGAGGAGAATTTTGGAATCTTTCTGTAAAAGGTGTCTGCCCAACATTCAATTTGAGCCAGTACTTACTATTGCATATCGGTGAATTGAATTGGAGCTTTTCTTCAATCAATGAAGATGAAACTTTATCAGAAATTATTTTATTGTCCAGAGAGAATAAAGTATTGAAATCTTTAATAAAGCAACTTTCAATTTTATTGGATGTATTCAAATTGCTTTCACAATTGTTTACTTTCATTTTTAGGAAAACTCAAACCACGTATGAAAATTTGTTCATAAGAATAGTCTTTATCTAATTTCTTAATAAAGGGGGAATTTGTTTGCATTAGAAAGCTATTCCCATAAACTATTATTTGAATCATTATCGGAAAATAGTTCATGATCAGATCCAATATCGCTATTCATATTTCAGTATCTGGTTATTGAATAACTTTTTATTAAATTTTTAATAAAATCAAAAGGATCTTGGATGAAATTTTAAATTTAACAATAATCAAGTATTCAACAAAAATTCTATATTAAAGAAAACCAATTTACTAAAATTATTAAAACAACACATTAAGGATCACATAAAATTGTTTTTTAAATAAAACCCGCATTTTTAGAAAACGGGGCTAAATTATTGTTCTTTATTTAATTTTAGAGAATTTTAATTGTAAGATCCTCTACAATTTATTTTAATTTACTTAAACATAATCTAATCTATATGGTGCATATCCAGCTTATATTCATTAAATCAAATTCTATGTTAGGAAGGCCATATCATGTGCAAGTGGATTCAATTCCATGTTATAAAGAGAGTAAGCTGAGGGAAAAGAGCAATAGAAATTGATCAACTATTCTGCACATTCGGAAATTTTTCACGAAATGTTTGAAAGAAATACATATTTATGAATAATTATTTGTTTTTTATTACTTAATAGATTTAATTTACTTTATATCGAAAAATAAAATAAATCAATTCCTGAATATTCGTAAAAATTAATTAATATATATAATTGTGGAAAAAAATGTTTAAGAGCTTGAATATTAATCTCATATCATTATGAAATCAAAATGTAAGTCTTAAAAATCCTTATAAAAAATAACTTATAGCAGTTATATTGAAAATGACTGAAATAAGCATGATTTTAAAATATATTCACTAAGTTGATTTTCATAGCAACTTATATCGTATAAAATAATAAATGTCATTGCAGTTTTATGTAAATAATGTTAAAATAACAAAACGACAACATCATTGTGTAACAACATCATAAGTATAAATGTTAATAGTCACCGAAAGCAGAATAATTATAAAATAATATAACATAAATCTACCTGGAGGCCGCTAGCACTGCTTCATAAACAATTCTTTGATCTTTTGTAAAACGGCCATTAACAGGAAAACTGCATGTTATGTCACTAACATAACAGTAATACTCGCCACCCATATCGAAAAGACACATGTCACCATCTTCAATTTTTCTATCATTAGGAGCACCAGCATGCCCATAATGTAAAACCGAACAATTACAACCTCTGATAAATAAACGTTGGTAATATGAAGATCTAATAGACTTACGTAGCACCGATTGACGAATACGCAACATTTCTCATAGCGCCGTGAAAGTAACAATGGTGTAAAAATAAACTTTCCACTTGATATTCATACATTCCGGGATGTACTGAACGCATAATTTCTCGATGCGCTTTACTGCTAGCCTTATTGGCATACCTTAGCACTTCCAATTCTTGATTAGTTTTAATAACTCGACTATTAACATATTTAGCTGTATTAAAAAATACTATAATATTTACCAGTCAGTAATTTCATTGTGTAAAACAGAGTTGTCTACTGTGAAACTAAAATAACATAAAATTATAAAATATTTTTCGAAAAAATTCACAACTCAACGTCGAAATTGTTTTTAATGTAATTATTATAAAAAAGGTAATTTAAATAAAATGAGATTAATATTATTTTTTATAAAGTAATGGAATAAAAAGTAAGGGAATAGAATATTGGTTTTAGGATTAAAAATATTTTACCCGACTCATGATAAGGTTTACCTATAGGTCTGAGATAAGTGGCATAAGTATGGAATCACAAAATTTATCAGTAAATTGGAAATTTTAAATCAACTCTAAATACTTTCTTAAAAACGGAATTGTGGCCATTGACCTAATAACACCCAATTCTAACAGTCACACTCCAATCAAAATAAGTCTTAACCAAACTACAACCGTCACAAGTGACATTGGGGCTGTGCAAATTTTGTGAAACCCATGAAAAAAATTCATAATCCTTGAGTAACTCAAGGGGCGTAACTGGGTTTTCACGACCTTGGCTAATTTATTTTTGGAGATCTTGACAAATTTCATCTTTACAACTTTTTCAATTGTTTGAAAAAAAATTGAAATTCTCTTATTTTATTTATGACAATAATTACGTCATCCAACATGGATATCAAAAATGCAAAAGACAGTAGCAATACTAATTTACAGTTTATTATTTACTAAATAATACTAAATAAATTGGTGGATAAAACTTTATATTGTTGCGTTAATACAGACTGCAGTAATATTTGAAGTATCATGTATTATAAATAAAAACAATAGTGTCAATGTGTCATACTCACTAGCTCATACATAAATATAGAAACTCGCAATTAAAAGTAAATTTAGGTAACACTACACTGATACACTCCTAGTTCTATATCAAAGGCTCAAAGCTTAACTTTTCTAGTTTTATTGTTTTCAAAATTAGTGATTATTTCATTGAAGTTTATTTGACTGGTAACTCCACGTTCGATGGAAAGAAGAGCTAGAGATGATGTGCGTTGTTGGCCTGATGTCGATCTCAAGTAGTTTTTAATAAATTTTAGTTTGCTGAAACTCATTTTAGCGGTGGCTACTGTGGTTGGCATTGTAAGAAATGTTTTCAGAGCTCGTTCGATATTCGGGTATGTTTCTTGTAATTCCCATGTAGCAAAAACATTTAAAAATCTAAATAAAACATGACATTGGGTTTTTTGTTTTGCAATAGTTCAAACCTTTGATGTTTAAAGCATTTTATTTCAATTATAAATTGCTCTTTATTTATTTCAGGATATTTGACTGATAATATACCAGCTTTAGATTCTAAATCCTCCATTGCAAAAGATTGAAACGTTTTGCCAGTCAGAAAATTAAAATAGAGAATATAATAGTTAAAAATGAGAGATTTAGCGGCGCGGGCCGGCTCCCTTGGGAACTGCTCCAATGCCAAGCCGTTGTTACCCACTGCTTGAGTTCAAGGTACCGATATCAAAAAAATTAACAAAAATTGTCTAAGAGATTCATACTAGACTCGAAGTAGTTTCCCATCTGAGTCATTCATTTGCTCAATAGTAACGTTACTACTTATATACATAAATAGGTTAACTACAATATTCACAAAAGAAAAAAAGTTCATGCTTAAGATAAATAACTTAATAAATTAAATATTAGCCTTCAATTCCTAATTCACTAACATTGACTTAATTAATTTTGATTTTTTAATTTTAAATAAACTTTCAAGCAGTTTTTTTGTTGGTTTAATTAGATTGAGTTTTCACCGACCAGATGATACAATATTCCCCACACGATCCCAGAAATCAAACCTCACTAAGATTTCAAAAAAAAAATTGACCTTCAAGTAGGATTATTGTGATTAGAATTAAAAATTTTTTAACAATTTGATTCTTTTTCTTTTTGTTCTTTATGTGTAGTCTATAATTAAATTTAAAAGGTAATAATAAAAAAAAATATTGATAAATAACAAAATAAAAGTATTTGATATTTTACTTTATTACAAGAAAGCGCCATTCAAACACACATTAAAAAAAATATTTCGACAGATTTACTCATTATCAGTCAAAAAATTAACCAAAATAATATGATTTTGAATTTATACATTTTAACAAATTATTAATTTTTATTCTTTTTTTAAAGTTTTAAACCAATTAAATTCAGATTTTATAAAATTTATAAATTAATATTAAAAATTAAAATTTTAAAAACAAACAACATTTTAACTAAACTTAACCAAAATAATATGATTTTTAATTTATATATTTTAACAAATTATTGATTTTTAATCTTTTTTTAAAGTTTTAAACCAATTAAATTCCGATTTTATAAAATTAAAATTTATAAATTAATATTAAAAATTAAAATTTTAAAAACAAACAACATTTTAACTAAGCTTAATTTTCCCAATCAAACGATTTAAAAACATTCTAAATATTCGTACTCAGCATTTCGCACATTAATCTTTGGATACAATGACATTATCAACAATTTTTCACATATAACAAGTTCACAATAATTATTAAAAATTAATCAAATTTTAAAATCAAAATGAGTAAAATATGCCTCTATTAAGCTCACTAATGTTGGTCAAACCTTCGACAATTCCCAAGAACTCGAGTACAGAGATGACGAGAAGTCTCTCAGATGCAGCGCCATACCATGGCAGGTGCAACAAGTGCAATCACACTGGACTCCCAAATTCACAAACTGTTTCCTTCTATCTGGTATGAAATTCGGACTAATCGAAAAATATTAAGCTTCATTAGAAATTTTAAAATAGAAGAATATATTCATGATTTTAATAACAATTATATAAGCATTAAATTAATGTTTTAATTTTCTATTGTCAAATATTTAATATTTTAATATTTATTCTTAATCATGATTCTGCATTGTTTGAATTATATCGTTTGAATATATAACTCTACACAAGAAAGAATTGTTTTTGTGGCATTTTTTAACCGTAATTAGAAATGTCGAAAAGATTTTATTTCAAAATTACTTTTTTAAAATCTTTTTGCACAGGGCCCCTAAAAATTTCAACACGGCGCTGCTCTAATGTATATCCTTTTATGGTATTCTTTTCAGTATTTTCTTATGGATAAATCTAATAATAAAACTGTATTATTGATTAATGTTTATTAATAAATAACATTGGTGCTTGTGTCTGTTGTGCTTTTTCTTGATTTTAGTATTTATTTATTTTATTTGATGTTATATAATATATTATTCATGTTTATTTGATTTTTTATTTGATTTTAAATATTTGTGTGCGGTGCTTGTGTATGTGTTAGAGACCTGCACGGGCTCGGGACGGGCCGATGTTTTATTATTTCATTCGGGTTCGGGTCGGGCTCGGGTTTAATTTTAAAAATTAATCAAATTTTTTTTCTTTATGAATTTTAAATATAATTTTATTTTCCCCAATGATGAATAAATTAAAATAAAATTTATGCGAGTAAATTTCTTGCTTACATAAAGCTAATTTTAATTAGCCAAAATGACGGCATTTCATTACCATAAACTTAAAAATCTGTACAAAATTCTTGATAAATATGATTTCGTCTAATATGGTACAATCACAATTACAATATATTGAATTGGTGATACAAATAAAATCATTAATAAAATTATCATAGAAACCAACCGATGATAAAAGAATGTTTTAATTGCGTATCAATGGATAACATAGAATCAATATAATTATTTATTAAGCTTACAAATAAAGTCAAAGTAGACATCAACTAAACTTCATAATGAAAAAAAATTTAATCAAAATAATTCGATAATAATCTCTAAGACTTTATTTACTTACTTATTAATGCCTGGAAACGATGCCTCGATTGTATAGTTTTGACTGTCTGTGTTGAGTCCATACTAAAGTCACTTAAATAAAAGGAGCGCAATTTTATGACATAATTTTACCAAAGTATGTATCACAGATACATTTAGATTTTTCAAAACATCTGCTATCTATGGTTAAAAATTATCACTGGGAAATAGTTGAAACTAATCAATCAATACTTCATCAACATAATAAACATGATCGACGGCATATTTATGTTTAATTTGATCCACTGTCTCTAACTCGCCCATAAAAGTAGCATAGACTTCACTTAAGCGTGGTATAAATAAAAATGATTTTCCAGAATCAATATCAATCAATCCGTAAAAGTCTGGTTCCAACACTCCAAATGTCCAATGAAAATAGGACTCCTAAAAATCAAAATGGGTAAAATATACAAATTGAATAAAATAGTAAAATATTATAATTTTAAATATCTTGTTAAGTTGTTTCTTTTATTTTAAATCAATTTATGATGCAATCAAAAATAATATCCAAAAAAATAAATTTAAAAATAAAACTTCAGAAAACAAAAACACTATTAGTAATTTTATATCCGTTATCATAGATTTGTTTTCATTGTCTTTACAAAAATTAAAATACAGTGAATTTTATCAATAATAAATAATTGAGAATTCATGATTTACCTGTCGAAATATTAATGCAGAATCTGATCCACCGTGATACATTTCAGATCCTCCTTTAAGCAAAATATAAGAGTTTGGTTTATTATTATTTTTAGATTTCATTCTATTTATCAAGCGACTTCGATTTTGTTGGTGTAAAGTCATAGGGACGGGTAAACCATCACCCAATTGATAAATTGGAACAGTACGACGAACAGCCATAGAATTGAAAATATTCCGAAAATATTAAAAAAAATTGAAACCAATCAAAATTAATAAATTTATATAGATCATTGGTCATAGGTGAAAATCAAGAAATAGTTATATAGTTTTAATTACGACATCTTAAATGAAAAGAAATAAATCTAATGATGTTTATAAATTAATTTATTTAAAATTATTATTAATTTTTATAATTTTTTGTTATTTAAAATTAATATTATTGTAAATTGAATTATAAATAAATTTGTATTTAGAAAATTTTTATCATGACTTTTTAAATATTAGTTTAATAACAGTAAAAAAATAATGTAGCATTCCTTTACCATATCAGAAAAACATATAACCCTTTATTTGGTAAAGTCTTACATTTTCAAAGTTATTGATGGACAAAAATATTTGTTTAAATGCAATAGTAATATAACAATCAAAATTATATCCTAGTCAATTGAAATTAAAAAGAAAAACACCAAGTAAAGCATCAGTAAATGAAAATAAATTACAAAAATAAAGAAAAACATGAAAATAAAATATTTCAAAAACATCAAGTACTTCAAAAATGTACATAGAAATGTAACAAAAAATATTTTCCTGGAGTTGTAGTAAAATTTATTATGTTCTTCATTGGTCAATTTTTCTCACTACACAGGTAGGAAATTTGTTTATACACCTGATGCTTTGACTCATTATTCTATATTGTTATATTATTATATATAATTATCATATTATTCATATTATTATCATTAAGTATTATTGATAATGTTTTGGTGAACAATTTGATAAATATTGCAATATTTAAATACCTACTTTCCTTTACTGAATAATGATATGTGTTTCAACCGATGATTTGGGGCAGAGTTTACCTTAAATTCACATAGTGATCACCAGTCGTAGAATTGGAGCAGTGGCGAATGAAGAGCAGCCAACTGATATTTCCTGTTCTTTTCAGTATTCACAAGGTCGAATAAGCCGATTTTGAAACTTTGTACAGGCGTTTAAGTATTTTCTTATTCTTTGCATTTTATTGTCAAAGACTGAAAGAAAAAAAATACTATTGATGTAATAAAATGTTGGATATAACGGATTCGTTAGTAGAAATGATGAAAATAAATCCAGAAAAAAATTATTATGATAGTAAAATAATGGAGATGGAATAAAAATTACTGATTTTATAAAAAATATTAAAAATGACAAATCAATATTATTAGACATGTTTTTAACCCTAACTACGTTAGGTCAATATACTTATGTTCGTATGCGATGAGCTTCATAGACTCATAAGGAGTTTTAGTAGTGTTGGGCCAGTACAAAATTTTGTTTAAATGGATTGGAAACAGCACGCAAACATAACACGCACATTTTAAAATCGGACCCATAAACATCAAATAAACACCTAAAAATGCGAGGAAAACACATAATTTAAAATATAAAATAGAAAACATAAAAGTAAATTAAAATAGTAACAAACGCACCAAGATAGGCATGAATTGACATAGAAATAACACGATAACAAAAGATTGGACCGAAAAAGTGACAATTTACGAAAATTAAAAGAGTTCATGGATAAATTGAACAAAAATAAAGTGATTTAAATCAGAAATGATTAAAATTATTTGTTAATGATTAAATTGTCAAATAAATCGAAAAAAATAAAAAAAATAAATTAGAAATAAATTAGACACATAATGACAAGGTCAAATTTTGTTTTAACGCATAAAAATTAACACGCAAGGTTAGGGTCACAGAACAGGTATAAATACCAATCCATTTTCACAAAGTTTTAATGCTTTTTCACTCAGTGAATAGATTACTTTTAATCTGAGCCATTTTATTCAAAGGAGCAACTCTCGATAATTGTTTTCATACTGCGAAATAAAGTAACTTAATGTAAGCTCTACTTGCTCGTATGTGTCAGGACCTTTTGTCGTATGTTGATATGCATGAACTGACTGTATTATAATACAATTAGCTTGAAAAATATATGTATTATGAAAACGAATCTTCATTTATATGTCGAAATTTTTCTGGATACAGCCACACAACACGCAAGATAGTAAACTAAAACATAACTAGTCACACTGTGTAAGTGCGGTTCCTCCACCTATAGTGTGTGCCCGTGAGAGTTCTGTCGTGCGTAACGATGGATCTCGAACGTAAATATTATGTCCGCTATAGGGGTGGTGGGAAGATCGAGAATTGGTCTTTTGGCTGACTCTCTTTCACCCATCTCCCAAAAATTCGACCTAAATATGGATTCTATACATCGGCTAAAATGATCACACCGAGTAGTCCAGTGGGCACTCGTAAAATCTAATGTAAACACAATTACCTTAAGGTCAAACTGAGAGGGACGGGAGGTGGAATTTCGAAATCGATGTGATGAAATTATTTAAAGCATGAAAAGATTAAGTAAACTGATAGAAAATTAAGGTAGCAAAGTAATAAATAACTAAACGCATTGACAGAGTAAACTAAATGTATTAGAGTAATAAATCGATATAAATTTAATATATTAAAGTAAATAATAACTAGATAGACTGATAGAAAATTAAGGTAGCAAGTAATAAACAACTAAACGCATCGATAGAGGAAACGAGAGGTATAAAAGTAACATCATCATTGAACGAATTGATAGAAAAGGTTTGAATGTATTAAAATATTAAATAACTAAATGAATCGATAGAAGGTTGGACGTATTAGAGCAATAGACTAACTAAATGAACGGATAAAGAAAATGAAATGCGTTAAAATGATAAAATAACTAAAGTAAATGTATCAAAATAAGAAACGAACTAAAAAAACTAATAGAAAATTTAACATATTAAAGTAATAAATTAACTAAACTAACCGTACTAAAGTAATGGAATAACTAAATGAGTCGACAGGGAGGACTAGATGCATAAAATGACGAAAGAACTAAATAGGTTAATAGAGAAAATTAAAAGCATGAACATAAATAAATCACAAAAATTGGTGAGGAAAATTTATCATATAAAAGTAACTGAATAACTAAATAGATATGAACAGGGATCGAAATTAATCGAGAAAAATTAAACGTATCGGAAGTAATAAAATAGCTGAACGAATCAAAGTCGATCGAGTTAATCCAAGACATTTAAGTGATAAAGTAACCAATGAAAATTGACGCTATTAGTGATAAGTTGAGATGCTAAAATAGTAATGTAGATAACTAAATAAATTGAAGTCGATAAAGATTACCAATCAAGGGAAAGGGTACGAAAATAGTTAAATAAATTAAGGATCATCTGGATATAAAACTACCAAAATAATTAGTGAATTAAAGCTTCTAAAGAGAAGTAAAACGTATATTAACCGTCATAGACATAATGAAACGAATAAGAATCGATAACGCTAACTAGTCGATACCAACAGCTACTAGAATAATCACGTGAATCCGAATTAACCGTAGATAATACGCTGCAGTAGAAAAAGTTTGACCAAATACCACTGTAATAAATAAAAACTGAATAACTAGCTTATAGAGAAGAGTAATCAACACCCAACAACCAAAGTAATCATGTAATCAAATAAAAGACGATTAAAAATTTAATTTAAAGTTTTAAAAAATTCGAATAGATCAACCAAAGCGATAATTGAGGAGTTAATCGTTCTAGTATCAATTGATGGAGAAACCAAACGTATCCAAACGTATCCAAACGTCCGTAACTGAAGGAATTGTCGAATCTTGGAAAAGCTAATTAGATACCCAGGTAACCGTATGAGAATTGTTGAGTCAGATAATTGAATGTAGGAGAGTATGACTGAATATTGCCGGATTGAGACCATCAAACCATAGGCTGTAAATTATCCAAACAAATGAAAGATCTAGACGAGGTTGAGCATCTATATCGCGTTGCCGGTGGGGAAAAAATGAGAGAATTGACGCGATTCGGTTAAATACTATAACGTACGCCACTCAACTGGAACAGCGACCATAAAATAATAAATTCAATAAAGTAATAGGTAGCTTTGCTACCGGACCGTTAATGGCGAGGTGAGATAAGAAAATAACTCCCAATCAACTCACCCAAGCAAAAATTGAAGATTACGGTAGAATATTGGTCCAGCTAACCAAGCGAGAAATCTAAAAGACAAAATATTAATTTATAATTCATGTTAAAAATCTTATTTTATAATTAATACCAAATCTTCACTTAATATAATTAATTAGAAACCATCGATACTTATTAGAATCTGAATTACGATAATAAAATCGATTTAACTAGTCTAGCCGGACACCCACTGATAATTCCAATATAAAATCGAACGCGATCTAATATATCATATCTTAAAGCATGCCCATTCCACATCAGACATATTCTACCAAGAACCCAAAAATGCAGGAACGGAACAACAACGAGCGACAGGACCGGGTATCTATGCGGGGAACCGACAAACACGACGAATTTCGACCGGTTATTACTTCATTTAAAAGTTTTAAGTCTTTCTTTTAATGATCAACCGTAATTTAAAATCCGACCCAACTAACGCTGACCTATAATTGCTCATTCCGCTACGTAAACGCAACAATCTGAACTTCCTATTATATGATGATTATAACGTGTAATTTTAGATTATACAAATTCACCTGGAGGATGGAACGACGATTCCCGATTGACCCTGCAGGTCCCTAGTAGCTCTGCCGCTCGGTATAGACAGGCGCTATGAGACCAAGGGTATGAACTGGCCACTTACGGAGGACCCAACTGGCCTTGTCGACACAACGACCGTGGCGATGAAATAGAACTACCAAGTGTTGCTATTAAACGGGAACCGGGCAGGAACCCGGCACGGGAAGCGCGTAACCGAGCCGAACACAACGCTATGAAGATGGAAGAGTTGGAGAAGAAATACCACCGGAAGGCGGTGATGGCCAGACAGAAATTAGCTCAAGTCAATCAAGACATCGCAAACGGTATTATTCCCAGCACTGACGGAGCTCCACCGGACTAAGGGGTTTCGTTCGAACTTGACGACCCACGGCTCCAACGAATGGCTGCTCCGACAACTCTGATCCTACCGGAAGGATTAATTCACCCGACACTTCGCCACAGACTCGGACCAAGGCCACGAAATGAACATGCCTATGCTCGCCGACACCCAAATTGAACTCTAACAAGCCGAAATCGTCGTAATATGGATTCCACAAAATGAACAACATCCTGTGTGTGACTACCCTGTCATATTGAGAATAAATAAATTTTAGTAGTTCAACTGTTTTTTTTTGTTTTGTATTATCACGAAAAATTAAAATCGGAAAGATCTTAGCTATCATGAGAATAAAGACCCTCCTCATTTAAATAGTAATTTTTTTGGATAATTAAATAAGTATTAAGTAAAACGCACTAATAACGAAAGTGACTAAAATAAAATAATACCAAATGGAAATGCGGAATACCGAGGAGGGAAATTGATAAAATGTTGATAGTCATAATGATAATAATTATCTCTTAACTGATTTTTTTAAACTTAGAAATGAAGGCGATGAGAATTCTGAATCATGAATTAAAGGAGCTCCGGCGGGAAAACGCACATCTACATCAACAACTTTTACAGCAAAGTCGCGAGCTCCAAAGAATAAAGGCCACCTGGGCAGAACCTGAAAAAATGAAAAGCGTCCATCAGCGCCTGACAGCAGCCCAGCAAGGATGGAGCGACGAGAAGTCCTTAAATCAGGCACAACGAACACAAATAAAGGGATTAGAAGTTACCCTGTCAGCGTGCCAGGAGGGTAGTGCTGTGACGTACACCCTCGTTTTCGCACCGGCACAGCTGGCTTACCGTGATCAAGACAAGCAGAAATCATCCAACAAGCGATCTCGTCCCCACACTAGGCCAGGTCGAACGGAACGTTTACGCCGACGTGCCCAAGGTGAAAGTACCCAAGCGACCAACTGAAATCCGAGAAGCGATATGTTTAATAAACTAATGTTAAAATAAAATAAAATTATGTTTTCTTTCCATTATTGATTTGTTTTGGTGTAGTGAGTAAAGTGTGTGAATCAAATGAGAGAGAGGAAAAGTAAAGGACCTGAAAGACAAGTCGGACATAGGCCTTCTAACGGCAGTCCGCTGAACTCGACATAGGACTAACCCTTAGCAGTTCTGATATCGGAACTCACCTTTGGAGGTCCTCTGACCAGTGGTTGCAGTTCCAACGTTGCCTAGCAACGGGTAACCATTGGAGGGCGTCAAATTAATTTGTATGCATTGGGGTCATCCACACCACTAACCCCACAGTAGCTTTACTTATGTTAATCATATTTTCACATTTATTTTGAATTCATAGCGACTGTTATAGGCTTACAAAAATATGTGTAACAAAAAAATAAATGAAAACGAAATGGAAATGAGTCTCCGAGACTCATCCCAACGTAATTAGGGTTAAATGTTATTTACAAATTTAGATTTATAAATTTAATGAAAACAGTTTGATGAAGGAAATCAGAAAATTAGGAATGAAAATGTTTAATAAAGTTGGATGAAAAAGATGAAAAATTCAGAAAATGGAAGAGAATATGATGGTGATCAGATAAGTATGACTGATGGTCAAGGCCAATCCGAAAAAAAGTGAGCCAGATGCAAAATAAAATAAATAAAATATAAAATAATCAGAAATTGAATCAAGTCCAGCTAGAATTTAAATAAATTAACATTATAACAATAAATTTTAATCAGAAAACGCCAAGAAAATTATCGAGAAACCTCTTGATTTCCACTCGAGAGGTTTGCTCTCGTTGTCTTGTGGAGCTTATATTAATTGACATTGTGATGGACTATCAGTGGACTGTATTAGTCACTAGGAATTTTCATTAAAGGATCGTAGCGACATATTAGAGGTATAGGGTGCTCTGAACGTACATGCAGTCAAATAGATGAATAGTTTCTCAACGATACATTTTCGTAAATTTAATTATGGTATATAATCAACGCCGATGACACTTTAGACTCATCCACTCTCCAAAATATCCCGGACTAACGTTAGTGAATGATTGGCTGACGAGAACCGTAGCCGACCAATGTGTACTAGAATTTAATGTGGGTAATAAACCAAACAATCAGAGCAACTGTTTATGCAGAATGAACTCGAAATATGACGAATTAGGAGGAGAAACAAAAATTGCAGTAACGGGAAATTCTGAATGTAGCTATCTTATTGTTCTTGCATATTTGAAATTCCAAAAGTTGATGTTGATTAAGATTAAATAAGAATGTAGAGCAACAATTTATTAATTTAAAAATATTTTTCTCGTTTAAAATTAAAACAAAGTTTTATGTTTCATATTAAATTATTAGTATAATTAATTTACTATTAATTGGCTACATAGGCTCTTTCCAGTTTATGGAGTAAACAATTTGTCATCTCGAAGGTAGGCGACTTTAAGCGTGTCCACTGAAACCCGAATTGTTCTTGTCGGCAATTGTATTTTAATTTTTTTGATATTAGAGCTGCAATTGAATACAGAAATTGGTCCGTCATACATTGGTTTGAGTGCATTTTTTGTTTCTAATTTGAGCCAAACATGTTTACATGTTTTGAGGTCGTTTGGTAAGTATTCTTTTCACTTTTGTTTACGTTTTCGCTTACATATGATGTCCCCGGGTAAGAGGCTGAGAGCTCCAAACATGGTTTGGCTTGGGAATATGCCAGTATCTTCAGATATGTCGTTGCGCCTAATTTCTGTTAGCATCTTCTGAGTGTGCTCTTAAAGCTGATTTGAGCGTTCGGTGGAACCTTTACATTTTAGAGTTGCATTGAGGATGATACTTATGGGTATATATATGATTGATGTTGTGCTTTTGCACAAGTTAGATGAATTTTTCATTAGGCTGATATAGCGTAATGGCATGTGATCAGTCATTTTCTGAAATGTGTTACCTTCCAAGTGATGTTTAAAGTAATTGATTGATAGGGACACGGCGAGTTTTTCTCGGTCGAATGTAGACTATTTCTTTTCAGTTTTGTGGGAGAAAGCTTACCATTCACGTTCATATGGTTAAGGCTGGCACCTATTCTGACATCTAATGCATTGGTAAATAAGAAAAACATGCGATTTGAGTCTATTTCTGTTTTTTTCTGAAAATACTTAATAACCTGTCCATGCACCTTTGAAAGTTCTTGGTGGCATTTTTTAAGCCAAGTGACATTGTGACATATTTGTATAAGCCGAAGGAAGTTATAATAGCTGTTTTTGGAAGATCATCTAATGCGATAGAGATTTGATGATAGGCTTTTTCAAAATCAAGAGTCAAGAAGAATTGTTTCCTCGTAATTGTTCAAAAATGTCCGGAAGAGGATACCGATCAACTTTTGTTACTGAGTTCAAAGCTTTGTAATCATCACAAGGCCAGTAGAAACCGTCTTTCTTTTTAACTGTTACTAGAAAAGCTGCTTATTTACTTTTGCTTTCTTGAACGATGCCATTTTTATGAGCTCATAGAATTCTTTCCGTACATATTCCAGTATCATTTTTCCAGGAAGTCTTGCTCGTTGTTCAAGGGGACCAGTTGTTTCAATTTTTATTGGCCGCTTGATTGATGTTTGAATGTCGTGTTCGGTATCTTTTGAAATTTTCTATACTGAAATCTTGTCATTTCTGTAATCTATGAGAATATTGTGTTTCACTAGGAAATCAGCCCCAAAGATTGGACGAATAACATTGGCTGCTATGAATCTCCATCGAAATGTTTGTTTGGATCCTTCGATTTGAGAGTCTAACGTTTTATAACCATGAACGTTGATTTAAATGTTGTTGACCTTGGCGAGTTTCGTTGATTTTCTAAAACATCTGCCGTGAAAGGCCTAAATAGTAATGTGATGTTAGTGGTTTCTGGCCTTGATCCCTTTATATACAAGCTTTTCTTGCCCGCCAATGGTTACCCGTTGGAACTGCGACCATTGGTTATGAGACCGCCAAAGGTGAGCTCTGACTACTGAATTGCTAAGGCCCGGTCTCATATCAGGTTCAGCGAGCTGCCGTCTTATTAATTTTCTGGTCCCTTAACTTCCTTTTCATTATTAATTATTTAGCCTATTTCGTATATTACAATGAACAACTTCAAAAAAGAATAAAGCTTTTAAAAACTAAACATTTATTATAATATTACACACTACTATTAGATGTGTGCTACTTCATTTTTTAGATTTTGTTTGTTGGAGTCGCCTACTGTCTCTTTCTGCTCTACCAGGCCTTGAATGAGGCTGCGATATTTTCTTCGGTTCATCGGAACAACCTTAGTCTCGGTATCTGAGTTGTGCAGGGGCGAATACCAAGCGGTATGTTACTGCACTCCCCTCCAGGCTTGCTGATAATGCGACTTCAAGCGCTCGGATCTGGGTTCACTGGGCCTGATTTAGCACTCTCTCATCCTTCCACCCCCGTTGGGCCGTGGTAAGGCGCTGATAAAGTTTCTTCACAAACGATGGTTCGACTCAGGTGGCTTTAATTCGATGGAGTTCTCAACATAGTTGCAGTCGTTGCTGTTGATAATCTGCATTCTCATGGCGCAGATTTTTCAATTCCTTGCCTATTTATTGGATCGCCTCCATAGCTAAATTTAAATGAAGTATGCTAAACCATTATATGACCAATAATTCGCGTTAGGGGTTGGATTAGTAATAATAGATAAAAACTTCCCTTGCGTTTCTTGCCAGAAATCTGCGGCCAAAATCATGTTTTACTTTACCATACGATTTTATAAAATAAAAAAAATTTAATTCATTTGCTACAACTTATTTCACCTTAATATTTATCAAACTTTAGTTTAATGTTGGTAGTTCCAATTTATTACCATAGAATAAATTAAATAATTAATTTAATAATATCTACCATCCTTGCTATACTACATCAAGAAGATCATTTAGTTAGTACTAAATTTTATGTTTTAAGAACATTTCAGTAATTTAATATGATAATTAATTAATTTTTTACAGTTTCATTTAAGAATCTTTATTGAAAAAAATCAAAAATTAGTCAAGACAAGAAACATTTATTTCTCCAATAAATCCATACGCTAGATCCGAGTCACCTGTTCAAGAATTTGCCGAGCTTCTCACTTTGAATTTTCGTAATAAAGGTCATCGGAAATAAGCGTGATAGTCATTCGTTCAAATTTTCAAACCTTCCAATAGGTCGTGCTGGATCATGCGTCTTGGTAATGCCAGATGAGTTGGAGCTTCGGTTTCTAGCCGAGCTGGGTCGTCGAGGTTGAACGATAAGCCATACTCTGGGGTATACCCATCAGTGCTGGGTATTCTGCCACTTGCTATGTCGGTCTTTATTCGAGCAAGTTTTCTTCTCTGCATGTTGGCTTTCCAGCGAAATTTCAGTTCCATATGGTGGGTTACTGGGTTTTGCTGTTTGTTTAAAACATCCTATTGTTGCCCGGTAACGCCATATAGATATTATTTCGACTACCACTCGGCACCCGTTGCTAAGCAACGTTGGAAATGTGTTCGAGTGGGTGGGTTGTCCGCAAAAAGTGAGCATTATTACTAATACTGTAATTGCTCGGACAATCCTCGGGTTCAACGAGCTGTCGTTAGAAGACCTATGCTCGCTTTATTTTGTCCCCTGTGTGGAAATTCAAAATTCATGCTGACCAGTAGGAGAGGAACACTATTTTTTACGACACAGTGAGAGTATTCACAATTTTCCGACGACCCTTCCGTTCATAATCATATCGGGAACATACTATTTTTAAATTTAATCACAATTACGATTCTGTTTATTAAAATAACAAAATAACAATTTAATGTGTCATGTCCGTCATTTAGATCGCTTTATCTAGCAGACGTGCGGCTCTGCGGCGGGCACGTTCTTGACGTCCCGGCCGGTGGCTGCTTGATGGGGCTGTTGAAGAATTTTTGGCTGGTGTAGAATTGTGGATCTGATTCTGGTAGGGCAACTGGAATGGGGCAAAGATAAGCGGGTAAGTTACCGCTTGCCCCTCCCGACTTGCAGCCAGGGCAACTTCCAGTCCACGGATTTGTGTTCGGACGCTCTGGTTGAGTAATCGCTCCTCCGCCCAGCCATTTTGAGCGGCAGTGAGCCTGAGGTAGAGAGCCTTCGTCTTCTTCGGGTCCGACCAGGTAGACTTGATCTGCTGAGCTTCTCGGGCTATCTGAACTATTTGGTCAAGAAGATTCGCGTTTGCACGTCTCATATGAGCGAGTTCCGTTTGCAATATCTGGGTGGATGTCATATCTGTAATAAAAATCCTTAATTTCATCATTAACTTAGAGAAATTAAAATTCTGATTAGCGTAAAACATAGGATGCAAGAATGAGTTTATTAATTTAGCAAATAAATGAACAACATTTTTTAAGATTTTTTAATTCAACTAAAATAGCACAGAATGTTGTTCTTGTTTCCTTTTGTCCGGAAAGTTAGGGTTCCTCCAAGAACTTCCTAACCCCTTCCTCCGGGGAGTAGCCTGGGATAATAGCTACTGGACGTCTAGTATTGCGGGCCGGTCGGGCTGGATAGATCTCGGCGATGCGCCCGACGGCGATGTCCTCTTCGACATTGGCTAAATACATTCTGGCCTTGACGACGTTCAGATCGACCTGCCATTGGATCCCTTCGCAATGGGCGAGGAGGCTCCGTGCGTGGTTTCGAATCTCCTCGGCCGGGTACTGTTGGTCACATTGCACCCTGGCCCAACCGGGGTCATTCTCCATACCCAGTATCTGTAAGGCGGTCAGGTGTGGTTTCTTGGGCTGAAGCTCCTCGGGGCTTGTTGTTGGCCGGGCCCGTTTCCAAGCCCGACGCCATTCTTCAGCCACGTGGGCGGGGATCCATTCGAGAAGCATTGGCTCTTCTAAAATAAATATCATTATGATTCGGTGAACCGGTATAACATAGTTTCATTATATCCTTTATTAACAGTGGCATAGTCTTTTATTCCTCAGCTAGCGTGTGGACGTCACGGCATCGTCTATGTCGACCCATTATCATGGGGATTATAAGCGTTTATCGACGGATAGTTGTTGTGAATAAAAGTTTTCCCGCACTTCGATATGTAACAAAGGGTTGGAGTCGGGTATCCATTCATTTCGGTTCCGCACAGATGTCGGTAGGCCTGCTCAAGTCGTCGGTGGTCGTTTCACGATTAGTAATGCATGATTCATAAAAACAGAAATTCGGTTGCCGGATTAAAACTTAGGTAAAGGAATACTAGTGGAGTTATACCCGGTAATCAATTTGACCTTCACGGGATGAAAACGATCATCAGCTTTAAATGTATGGGAAACGTTCGTTGGATTAAGATTCAAGGCAGTGCGCATAATCGTCGGCTGGGTGTTCATGGAATACTATTTCGTTTCGGTTCTAAACCTCATGAAATGGAAATACTTATCGGTCCGAAGCTTAAGGAGTGGCATAACCGTCAGATGGTATTCTATGGGACAATGCGAACTATCAGTTGGTAATGGAGGACAATTATCGGTCGCATACCCCGCGAAGTGACAATACTGGTAGATTTCACAGACCTATAAAACCGTGAAATTAATTAATCCTACTGTCCTGAAATCATAGAATCATTAATGTCGAAGTTGTGGGGAGAATTCAATAGTAATTATTCAGAATGTGAACCTTGATTTTAGACAATGATAATTATCGAGCTCGAAATTCCTGAATTCATAAACATCAAGTAATAATAATGAATATCAACGAAATGGAATAACCTAAAATTTATAAATAATAATGACTATAAAATCTTAATAATGCATGGAGAATGTAAATAACTATTTAATTTGAAGTTTACGAATTTGGATAATTTAAGATTTACTAACTACATAGTATTAACATTATTAAAATTAAGTTAAAATTTACTAAATACATAGTATTAACATTTATTAAAAGGAAACGTCGATGTAAATTACCTTGACTTGGGAAACTCGACTCCTTTAGTATTTCTCCTGTTGACGCCATGGTTGGTAGATCCATATTTTAAAAATGAAAATTGACAGTATAATGACCGGGTGGCATCCATACTGAATTATTTAACTAGTGTGGATGGATACACGTCCGTTGTCTTATGACTAACCACGGAGATTTGTGTGAACAATTTTGTTTATATTGATAGAATTTAATCTATATTTATCATATAGGTAAAATGTCTACGGAAACGTCAATCTCGCAGATCACGAGAATTTTCGACTTATTTAATTTGGACTTACGGTTTCCGGTTGATGGTAGCCTTCATTTGTCTAAGATCTCAGGTAAATTTTGATTCTTATTCGATTATTTTTGATGTTTCTTCAGTGTATCCCCCCATAGTGCCTATTGTCGTCGCATGTACGTTGCTGGGAGACATTTTTTGGAGTGTGTCGGGTACGTTTCTTTCCTTTATCAATTCTATCATTGATTTATTTCAGGAAAACCCAAATGTTTGATTTCATCATAATTTTCTGGGACGAAATATTTTAACTCCTTTATGTTGATCGTATCACGGGAGGCTTATCCATTCGATTCACATTGCGGAATGATAGGCATTTTGAACATTTCTTTCCTGATCTGTTTTGGATTTTTATTATAAATGCTTTGTTAGTTTTTGTTTTCAAAATAATTTGGCTTGTGCTTGGACTTATCTAACTATATGCATTTTAATTATGAAAGGTTTGACGAATTGATTATTAATTTTTCGGGTGGGAGATATTGTCGTGATGCTGTAGGGTGGTTAATTTTTATAATTTTTTAATATTATTAGGCTCTTATCAGATTTCTCAATAACATTTCATTACTAACGTTAATCTATGATTGGGGATTTCCGAATCAAATTTAAATTCCGAAACAAAACGATTATTTTTAATCATATGGCCATGATTTTAGATTCGTCGGGGTGTTCCACAAGGCGCGTCTAATCTCGGACTTAAATTCTTCGCTTTATTAGGGGTTCGAATGATTTATTTGATTAAAAACCAGAAGTTATAATTAAATTGAATTTATTGATTTATAGCAGCGATTTAATTTTTATTTAATCCCCGTACCCTTTCCCTTTAATAGGCCTTAAAACGTAATTTGTGTTTATATTATAGTTAATGAGTGCCCACTGGACTACTCGGTGTGATGATTTTGAGCCGTGTGTGTAATAATTTAGGTCGAATTTACAGAAAACGAGAAACGAGGGAGTAGCCAAAAGACTTCTTCCTTATCTCTCGTTTCTTCTATACGGGATAATATTGACGTTCCAACCCCTGCGTTCCGCACGCCGGGTCTTCACGGGCACAGATCATTGGCGATATTTCACGCACTTACATGAGTCTGGGTTATATGTAAATTTTACTAACTTGCGATGTGTCTTGGCTGTGGGCCGGAAAAATTTCGATCAATAGATTAATTTTATGAAAAACCAATTTTAACATTATGAATATTTATTAATATATATCAAAGGCAAAATACAAAATTACTTGATCATGACAATCCATTCCATAAACAAAAATTCATAAAAATACATCTCCCCCCACGCCACAATCCAAGCAGAGCTCTACCGAGGTTGCGAGGATGTGACGTGGAGAGAGTTCCAAATAAAACTACTTCTCACCTAAAAATAAAAGGCTTCACGATAGGTTTTCAAACAAAATTCAAAATGATTTTTGATTCAAAAAATGGTTAACTTTTATGTGAAAATGTATCGGTATTTATACCTATTTTCTGTCCCTAACTTCGCATGTTAATTTTGATGTAGTAAAACAAAATTCGACCTTGTTATTTTCTAGGGTATTCTATTCTTTATTTTTATTATTTTTTAATTTATTTTAATAATTTTTTATTTAGAATTTTTATTGAATTATTTCTAATTCAAATTCTTTGATTTAAATTTCATTTTCATGAACTTTTATTAATTTATCAATTTTCGGTCGAATTTGTTGGGTTTTCATGTTATATTTGTATTTGTATCGTGCGAATCTTGTTGCATTTTGTTATTATTTTAATTTATTTTTATGTTTATTATTTTATATTAAATTCTCTTTTCTCTCATATTTGATAGGGTTTAATTGCTGTTTTAATAGGTTTATTTTAAATTTGCATGTTATGTTTGCATGTGTGTTACCGATCTATTTAAACATTTTCCAAGGCCGTTTGTATTCTGGCCCAACACATATATTCGAAATACTGCAGGGCAACTTCTGCTTGGTGTCGAATTTCTCTAGCCGGATTTCGACCTGGTTCTCGCTTTATAGCAAGACTTGGAATCTCCACTTCCTCGTCCTGGCGTGCGTTTCGGTAAGGCCACTCCTTGCTACTGTAGGTAGATAGCGTATAGCCGTGATCCCAGAAGGCTTGGCGATATTGGGCTGCGAACAGACTTGAAACTGTTAGAGTAGTTCCGGAGTCGTCGGACCATTCGAGTTCGGTTGGGTTTGCTTCTAAGTGAGATAACATTATTGAAATATATTCAGATCGAAATATAAATTGATGCAAATTCTCCTATAATGATCAATCAATAAATATGATACAATTTTCAAGTAAATTATCTGGTATGAGTTTAGGAAAAACATTGTTATTTACTTCGTCCGTGGTCCATGCGGCTGTACTCTGGGTCAGCTTCCGCCGAAGGACGGTCAACTTTGGTTCGTTTTGGAATCATTCCACTGGTAATTTTGTTGATCGCGTTATCTGATATTTGCAATATATTTGACAGAATTGTAATATAGTAGTGAATTTATACCATTCACGGATTGGTTGACTGAGGTGTTTATTAAACACTGAATTATTCTCATCGAGAATATTCTTAGCTAGCAATTGTTGTATTTTAATGTTAAATAAAATCGGCGTCTGTCAAATGGCAATTTACGTCTGTACCTAGAGTGTAAAGGTCATTGTACTGGATGACTAGGACTGAGTTGGTGGTTAAACTTATTTAATGTGGTTATTTATATTTGCCTTTCAGATTTTCAATGCCAACTATATTTGTTTATTGGTAATCCTAATTATCATGAGAAATTTTCTTCGTCAATTCATCGTTGCACATGGTTTAAATAAGCTGGGGAAGCCATCTACCTTTAGTTTTACGAAATTATCCGAGATGCATGGATCCTGTATTAGCAGCGTTATCTATTATTTAGGTATGTGAATGTAATAAGTGATTAGCAATTAATCTTATTTTTCCTTTAGATTTATTCGTTTGCCCGCTAGCTAACTTTGATGGATAAATCGAGCTTGGATTTTACCAGAACTTGGCCAACAACTTCTATTTTGATAAAACCTCGGCCATCTGCCTTAAAATGCCGGATTTGTATTAATAAATTTGATTCTCTTCGGTTTCTCCTCAATGATTATTTTTGCCATTATTCGAACATTTTTCATCAGATTTTAGATACTTACAGGGTGGAGTGGTGTAATTAATATATATTTTAAAGGCACTATATAGTTGTCAATTGTCATACGACGAGAATATTTTAATGTTCAAGTATTTTGGTTCCTACTTAGATCGATTTATGTTATTTTGTACCTGATAACTATTAAAAATGTCTCGTCTCCTCACACTCTTGACGGAATTCTGAGAGATGGTGTTACTGAGCCTAGTTCACTAGCTCAGTTTTGGACAGTAATTAAGGTTCGAGTAATCTGACATTATGATTTCAGGTTAATCTTTATTTGCACTCAATTTACCTTTTGGTTGAAGTACTAATTTATTATTTGAAATTTCGATAACTTTGGCAATAATTTTTCTTAGTAAATTGATTTTAAATTTGTTTCCTAACTGAAGTTCTAATTTATTATTTGAAATTTTCGATGATTTCTCAATCATTTTTCTTAGTAAATTGATTTAAAATTTATTCTTTGATGGAAGTTTATTATTCTATTCACCAAGTGTCGACGCTCATTTAATAAATTGATGTTTAGATTTAGTTATAGACGGATGAACCGCACTTACATCGCTCGATAGTTAAGTGATATTTTAATAACTTTCAATTTGTGTAGCTGTGGGCCGGAAAAATTTCGATATAGTATAACTGCAATTTACTCGAACTCATATAATTGTTTTCATAAAATACATTGTTTCCATACTAAGTTCATAGCATTCACTCGTCCTCACTTCGATAGGTATCCGATAGTATTTTGTTGATAGTAGTTCGAGACGTTCGTTCCTAAGGACAATATCTGAGTATTTGACCGCTACTAATAATATTGAATTTGTTGAGGTTGACTGTTAATGGCACTGTGGATCCCAGACATATGCCTTATTGGGACACTGCCATTTTCCAATTTTGTAGATATTTTACAAAGCATTTGACTGATTTTTTATTATCCTTTTGTGATAATAACATAAATTGGCTTCATTTTGTCTCGTGGCATTTATCTGTTGTTGAAAGACATGAATTGCAATTAAATCACTAACCTCTGATTTAGATTTGGCTTGAAGATTAAAGATTGATTCTTTTCTGATTGTCATATGCTCGTTTGCAATTGACTCAAGTTCGTCAATATTCTATTTCTGGCTAGATGATGCTAGATATGATTTAGTAGTTGCTTCCTCAAGAGAAGACTGATTAACCTTCATAATAGCATTTTTTGAGAGACATATGAAGTTGAGAAATTAGGATCCATGAGATCGGAATATTCATCAAGAATGTATGGTGGTAGGATTGTTATAATATGAAAATATTTCACTTTTACCTTCTTGATATTGACGATTTCGAAAGCAGAATTTACTTATTGGAAACATAATTTTGAATTATGAAAGAAGTTTGGAATTTTAAATTGGACGTTACTATATTCTGACAACAATGTAGCTATCCCATTTTTCTTTCATATTTGAAATTACAAAAGTTGATGTTGATTAAGATTGATAATAAAAATGTATAACAATTTATTAATTAAAATATATATCAAATATTAAAACAAAGTTTTATATTTGATATTAAATTAATATTATTAATAATTTAATATTAATAAACTAGATTGAGTATCCAGAAAATCTCATTTGGACAAAAGATAACCTCAATCAGACATTCGACAACATGACAAGATCTTTCGGCGAACATGATCGAGCGTTAGAATTGGTAAGTCAGTAATCGAATGCGAAAAATTGGAAACCCAACTTCCCTTATCAGATCAAAACATAACTTAACTGAAACACAAAGAAAAATTTATCTACACAAAGTAAACGGAAAAGGACAACTAATATCTCGAAATGTTAATTCTCGAACAAAAGATAGAAGATATATTAGATCATACTAGGACCAGAACCTTAAAACAAATATTAGTAACAAAAACAATAGTGATAAACGATCAACGAGAAAATATCAACAAATTTAAAAATTACTTGTATCGATAAATGACAAAAAATGAGATGATACTGACAAAATACAAATGTTCAATACATGGGGTGAATAGTGTAGAAAAAATACAGACCATGATTAGACATATGGTGAAAA
Source organism: Schmidtea mediterranea (assembly GCA_022537955.1). Classification (NCBI taxonomy): domain Eukaryota; kingdom Metazoa; phylum Platyhelminthes; order Tricladida; family Dugesiidae; genus Schmidtea; species Schmidtea mediterranea. Next base: position 94,058,724 of record CM039679.1, read on the forward strand.
GCGAAATATGTTGTGAAATGTTAAACGTGCGTTCAGTGTGCAGAAAACCAAACGACAAGAGAATCAATGGATTCCGTTTTGCCGACCAGTAAATGATAAAGCAGAAAAAAAGTAAATGAAGTTTGTAAATATGTGAATAAAAGTAAACACAAAAAGATAAAATGTATAGTTATTAAGAAATGAACGAAAAAAGAAAGAAGCCCTAGACGAAAGCCAACAGACGATTAAATTAAATGAAACTCTATGAATGACCAAACGAGATGTCCAAATATATAAAGATACAATTAGTGTGACTAATTGAACAAGACCACTAAAATATTAGTCAGAATTGGAGAAGAGCGAAAAAACAATTCATGAGTAAAGTGTAAAAATTGTAAGATTCCGAAAAGGTTTAAATTGACCGTAAATAATCCCGAACTCCTGACTAATAAGTTAAAAATTCAAAATACAAAACTCACTAGTATACTCAGACAATAGTAATGTTTTCTAAGAAATATCATTAAGCGTAATAGACTTAACGGAATTAGGATCAATTAATAACACCGTAACTAAATTAAACATGATGAGTCCAATAAATAAAAAGATATCTAATATCAGTGGGACAATTCCCACTACACGAGGGGGTAATGGATCAACATAAAAAAATGAACAGGATTTAAAATCTGAGACTCCCATAGGGCTATTTAGACAACAACTAACTCCAGAATCAATTATAATAAATTTCTCAGGAAATACAAGTTTCCCAAAAATCTTGGACAAATTTTATAAACACTCATTGAGAAGAAAAGGGCCAAATAATTTATTTCATAGGATAGAACAACACAGATAAAACGTCGACTTCATCCACGGATTGACATGAATCTAAAAGAGAGAGACAATTAAAATAACCCAATTCCGAGTTAAATAATAGACTGAGATCCATAAGAATTCGTTAATCCGACGGTTAGCAGTATCCTGGTAGCTCCATCTTCTTCTCTTTCACATTCCAGAGTAGTTGACACGGTATAAGCCTTCCGAATAAGTAACAAGCTATTAATGTAGAACACTCATAGGAATAAGCATATATCCCCATCATTGAAGCGAACCACTCAGTTAGGAGAAATTTATCGGATAAATTTTGTAATCATGATAAAGAAGACACCCTGCCATTAGATACTATCTGTAAAAAAACGATGTTAACCAAATATTGTGACAGACAATAATAATTTATTGAAGAACTAATAAATAGAATAGATGATTCAACCAGACATTCTACCGAAAATAATTGAGGTCGATAGACAGGAAATCACGAATTATCAAATTTCCTGAATAATACCAACTGAATAATAGCCGACTGAAAATGAATTCAATTACTAGATCGGGTAGAGAAATTACATAGCCACATAGCATGAAATCAATTGGTTCAAATTTCCGTTCATCGAAAAACCACGATTAAATTCATGTTTAATTCAATTTAATATTTCAAGGACACATTTTAAATGAACTAAAAATTAATTATAATTTGGATTTTACAATTAATACGCTAATATGTGTAGTCAAGACCTAATAGCTTAGAAATGATCTGTTTAAACAAACAATAAAATGTTTTAAATTTTTAGAAAATCATAATTGAGAAATCTATGTAACCCTTGTGAATGGTGACCTTTGCTGGGCTCGGGTAGGTTTCAAAATTAAAATATTTTTTAATCGTTGACTTCGTTAATATGATGCATATCACTATGTAACGTTGGTGCATGTTTATAATTTAAACAAAGGTGTTTTGAGTTACCACGACTGCTAAGAATATTATTCTGGCCTGAGACAATACACGGTGCTCCTAGTTTCATTATCTTTTCTTAAATTATCTTTGCGTGTTTGGTGTTGATTTTCTTCCTTATCGGGCCATCTAAAATGTTAGACTAATTGATTTTGTGCCGGTAACTTGATCTTAATCCCGGGAAGATAATAAACAAATATTTTTCACAATTCAATTAGTAAATTGTGGAATATAAGTTAGAAAACCAAAACTGAATTATTTATTACAATAGTACTAATATATATTAAAGGTTATTCCAACATGATAAAATAAATGTAAACCGTATTTCAATAATCGAAGATCAAGTAGTAGGAAATTAGTGTGAACATTCTGAATTCCGGGGAATGTTGAAGATATAACCAGTACCTCGACGGTTGTTTACAGAATGTCACATACTTAGCCTAGACAATAGAACGAGGTGCATTTCTAGTAAAGATCTTCCCATAAACTATAGCTTCTAACTGAGAGTAAAAATTCATTTAAAACGTTTGAAGTTAAGAGCTAACGGATTTTCCACTGAATTTCACACAGATAGTTAAATCAAATCGATGTAACAATTCTGTTCAAAAGTTTAGTATTGTAGGGTTAATATTGTTAGTTTAAAATAGTGGGTATGACCTTGCGATGTTAGTTGTTAGACCTAAGAGAAAATTTAAATCTCGTACTATGAATGATGTGATTATACTTTGCCAAATAGAGATGTATGCTAAAAACTCGAGAAAAATATGATGATCTGTACATTTCCATTCTGATATTGATCGGAACCACATCTTTATAAATATTCGCGATTAAACTCTGAAATTTATCTTAATCATTTCAGGTATATATATTATATGCTCGATGTGAAAAGAGCTAGCCAAACTCCGACGGGAAAATTCGGAACTAAGTACTCAACTTCTACAGATGAGTCGAAAGGTCCAGAAGATCAAGTCTACCTGGATCGAGCCATTTCAGTCAAAGAAAACCAGAAGAAAAACAGCTGACACAAACCCAAAGTAAACAAATCCGAGGTTCGGAAGTGGCTCTATCGGCCTGCCTGGTTATGTACCCGCTGGTTTTCGCCTCAGTACTGTTATAAAGCACATCCTTATAAAGTTCCTTAATAGAATAGATGGTCTCCTGCTTCAAACCCATACTAAAGAGGGTGTATCATATAAGATCATGTGGTAGAGAACCAAAGGCGTCAGCAATATCAAGCCATACGATATGCAATTCAGTTTAACATCTCTTTGCTCGATCAATTGTCAAGTGAATTGTGGCATTGTGATCAACTGATCCATCTGGTATTCCAATCGCCTTTTGGTAAGGATTTATTAGGTTACCATTATTTATCCATTGTAGCAGACGATTATTCAACAAGGTTGTGAATATCCTGTAAGCAGTGTCCGTAATTGCCAATGATCGCCAAGAGTTAGTCTTGAAACATTCACTCACTTTCCTTAGTTTCAATATTAGTACAGTTCTGAAAAGTTTCCATCTATTTGGACAATTACCACTTCGTAGAATGTTATTGCATATTGATATTATGAGACCATGTTTTGGTGACATAGTGTTCCAATCTGCAATTGTAACTAAGTCCATTCCAGGTGCTGTATTGTCCAAGTTTCTCATGATGTACATCATGTTTTCATAATCAGTTTGGTGGTTTGAGTCAGCATCAGCACTGTGTTGTAAGCATATAGAAGTTGTTACCGAAAAAGGAGAGTCTGAATTTGCAAAAGTCTTTAAGAATTTTGATATCGGAGGCTTGTACTCAATATCATCGCTTTCCCAAATCTTCATAATTTCATCTTTCTGAATTATTTGGAATTTCTGTATCTTTACGCATAGTAATTCTGCTGATTTCTTAAGACGAAGGTGTATGATGTCAGTTTTTGGTTCTTTGGCTTTAAAATATCTATTTGAATTAAGCCTACCATTAATTCTTTCAGCATCACACAGTGTTTCTTCGCATTCAATCGTATCTAGATCTAATTGATATATAAGATCTTCAATAAAGATGGGGTATTTCTGAGCATCATCATCCGAGAATTTAGACCAAATGTACTTTTCAATGATTGGTTTCATCACGTCTTTCATGTGAGAAACATCCGGAACTGTGATAGGCATGCAAGTTATAAGGCACTTGATGAAGTGACATACATATAAAGGAGACATATTTGCTAACGGACATTTAGGATATTCTTTTTCAGAAAGAGAAAATTTCAAGTCGTCTAAGATATTTTGAATGTTAAAAATAGTTTTTAAGATATCGGTTGCTAACTCAAAGTGTAGATAGATACTATCATCAGCAGTCGAATTGATAATCAACGCAACACGTCTTTTTTATCTAAGAAGAAGAAAGACCAAGAAGAAACTCTATAATAAGTTGGCATAATAATATCGTTCCAATTCGCAAAGTTTTTAAAAGGGAAAGTTTCAAAAAATGTTTTATAATTGCACTGAATCAAAGCATTGCAAGTAATAGGGTCAATGTATATAGAAGAAGTCTTAATAGCAAAAGGGAAGATAAATGCTTTGATTAAGTGGTGCGACCATCAATTTAATTCGCTGTCGAAGTTTCTTGTGAAACCGAAGTTCTCAGGTAAAGGTCTTACGTTGATATCTGAAGCCTCATCCATCATGTTTTGTGCAGGACTATAAGATAGCGAAATTCAAAGGAAAAGTATTGTTACTGATTGTGTTCATATCATGAGTTGCGGCATGTACTGAATTCACAAATTCATTAAGGTGAGAAGTTTTGATGTGATTGACCAGTTTGGAATATGGCCGCTAGATACCATAATAGCCCATAATATTTAAGAGTGGGTCGAAGGTGTGACCGCTATGAGTTTTCATGTGTTCAATGATATCTTCCATCGATGAGTCAAGGTTGAATACTTTTCATCACAGGTTTTTCTTGTTCTTACTGCGATAAGTACAGTAGAAGAGGCTTTCTTTGGTAAGCCTTAGATAAGTCTTCATGTTGTCGGATAAAGTAATATTGACAGTATGGTTATGAGCATCAATATGGTTAAAGATATCCGAGAACTTGATAAAAGTTAAAGCATGGATGTCCTTGCCTTTCATGGGATGACAAGGGAGACAATCCACGATATTCTGTTCGTTAAAATTGATTCCGTGTACTTTCATAGCATGTTCAACTATTGCTTCATAGTCATATACTGCTATGTCACCATAATCAGGTGTTTATAGTGTTGGTCTGCAACCCAATTTTCCTCAACAGTCCATACGATAGAGGGTAGGATCGTTAATGTCTGCAGGTTTTACGTTTCTCTTGTAATGATGAAGTCGATGATGAAGAGCGAGCCAGGGCGAAACCCTGCCCGAGAGACTCGGCAGAGGGCCGAGTTCATGCTATCCAAATTGGAAGAGCACCAATGACAAACAAACTGGCAGGTAGCCATGGCCAGACGTTCTATGGATAGAATCAATGCGGACCGGATCCCAAGTACCAATGGGTACGCACCAGATTACGTAGTTTCGTATGAATTAGATGACCCGGCATTGGAAGAGATGGAGGCTACCATCGACGTGGTGGTGCCGAGACTCCTAATTCTGTCAACTACACTGGATCGTGTCGGAGTACCGCACCAGGATAATGAACACTCCTACTCCAGTCATAAGCCGAAGGACCCGTCAAATTATCGTTACTACAACAGACAACGAAGATAGAATTTCTCAGGAAGTCAACAATGTAATATCAATAAAATTAAAAATCTTTGCTTTATGAACTTTTGTGAAATAGAGTTAATAATTAGCACACTAATTACATAAAACAAATTCGATCATAGTAACAAACATACGACAAAGTAAGCTAGACCCGATTTTTTACAAACGCCAGTTAAGTCTCTCTTAAGCCGACGAAACGGAACTATACGATCGAACTGTTTTCTATTAAATAATTATGATGTATGGAAACTCATTTATAAATGGATTTATTCATAGGTATGGACACTCTCCTGGCATTGAGTAAAGAACTGATAAAATCTCGTCGAGAAAATGCAGACCTACATGCTCATTTTATCCAGATGAGTCGGGAAATACAGAAAATCAGGGTGACATGGATCGAACTGTCACGAGCCAAAGTGACCTACCAGCAATTGACTGCTGCTCAACAGGGGTGGGCAGAAGAAAAGCAGATGATCCAAAACTAACTGACCCAAATAAGAAGCATGGAAGTAGCACTGTCGGCTTATCAAGAGGGCAACGTAGAGACCTACCTGTTGGTATTCGCTCCAGACCAGATAGCCTACAGATATTTGAATCACACGACCAAACCAGCGATACTCAAACGACCGCAGTGACGGCCGGGGAAGGCAGAGCGGGCAAAACGACGTTCGCAACAAGCGACAGAATCGAATCCGAAACAATAAACCCTGATGAGAAAGACTTGCGATTTCTGTGTTGTACTGTTGAATAAAATATCTTAGGCCTATCTTACGAATTTATTAAAACTGCCTTGTCGAATTAATAACTTTTCAGTAACAAGTAATGAAATGATGACCCGAAACAGAATTATTAAGTTAGTAAGGAATGGACCAAGATTGCAAACCGTGCATACACCTTCTATCGGTAGCACGTTGAACCCACCATGAGGCTGGGCCTTAGGAGTTCTAGAGTTAGAGCTCACCTTTGGCGTTCTTATATCCAGTGGTTGCAGTTCCAACGTTGCCTAGCAATAGATGACCATTGGCGGACGAGAAAGGTTATATGTAAAGGGGTCAAGGTCATAAGCCACTAACCCCACATAGATAACAGATAGCAGAGCGATTAGTCTTCAGGACGAGACCTTGTCATAATTATTTGTCTTATCAGGTTTTTGAATTAATATTGTCCTGAAGATTTTTCAACAAGTTGGTATAACTTTACTAGTGATAATTATATTACGAAGAAAACTTCAAGGTCAATAAGTGCAAGATCTTTGTATCTAATATCATCAATACCTTGTGAAGTGTTGCCAGTTCGCTTTAATTCATTGACAACTTCAAATGGCAAAATTTGCACAGGGTTAAGTACCTTTGGCACGTTTTGGGAATTTTATCCCATAGTTTCAACACTGGATCTTCGTGACAGAATTGTTTCAGAATTTCCTGAATTTCAGGCTTGATAGTGATTAAAAAGTCATCTATTATTTTATTAATAGTTATTCTCATTTTAATTCAAAATTCGAATCTACTTATTTTTGAGTTTTTTTTGCTACCCAGGTAAGATTCGTGAAACGTAATTTTAGTTAGAATATTTAAATGATAAAAAATGTTGAAGAATGCTCACAATGAGTTTTTTACTTCATTTATTTTTGTCACTAGTGATTTGTATATAAATATAAAGTTTTGGACCTAAATTAGACATGATGGCAATACTTCTGAATTACGGACAAATGCGAATCTATATATCCAATCCACGTTAAACTATCAATTTTTGTCATTTATCACTCTTCTTTTTGTTTATGACCATTTTATAATCCCTATAGTTTATATTATTTTCTTATATGAATTTAAAAGTTTTAAATTACAATAAAAATGAATATAAAATTAATAAAATCAATCTTTTTTTCTAATTTAAAATATTTTGGAATTATTACATACGTATTTAAACTACATTAAAATATGCTTATTAAAGGTGAATCCTTTTCATTATCTCGGAATTTGAGTTAAAAATTAACTTTTAAAAAATGTTTAATAATGTACCGAGCCCCAATAATCTAAATAAAGAGCCGCATTCGGCTGCGGTTTAGGTTGATATCTATGGTAATCGGATCGAAAAAATAATGCTCACCAGTGTTATAATCTATCACGAGTAGTGTTTCCTGAGACTTTGGAGGAACGAAAACCGCAAATACAACCCCTGACTTTTGAAGGCACTAATAATTTAAATGTTCACTCAAATAATTGGTGGGTTACTGGGTTTTGATATTTGTTTGAATCTTCCTATTGTTACCCCGGTAACGCCATATAAATATTTTCTAGCTACCACTCGGCAACCGTTGCTAAGCAACGTTGGAAATGTGTTCGAGTGGGCGGATTGTCCGCAAAAAGTGAGCGCTATTACTAATGCTGTAATTGCTCGGACAACCCTCGGGTTCAACGAGCTGTCGATGGAAGACCTATGCTCGCTTTGTAATGTCCCTTGTGTGAGAAGTTTCGAGGTCAGACTTATGTTGATGGGTAAAGATGGAATGACGTTTATCTGACGAAGCGTGAATACTCATGACTTTTCTGTAGTATTTTCAATATTTTTCGAATTTTAAAATATCACCTCTTGATCATTGAACAATGTTTATAATTTAATTCAATTCATGAACAACACAAGATAATTTAGTTGAGTTTAGTTGCCAGGCGGGTGGCTCTGCGTCTGGCGCGTTCCTTGCGCCCCGGCCTGTACCCGCTTGAGGGTGTCGTCGATGGAGTCGCAACTGGCGTTGGATTATTGGTTGAATCTCGATACGCCAATTGAGATGGGGCGAAGACAAGAGGGTAGGTCACTACGTCTCCCTCCCGACTGACGGACAAGGCAACTTCCAACCCTCTTATCTGCGTCCGGAGGTTCTGATTTAATTGCCGTTCATCGGCCCAACCCTTCTGAGCGGCAGTGAGTCGGTGATAGAGGGGCTTAAGTTTCACTGGATCCACCCAGGTGGACTTTACTTGTTGGATCTCTGTTGTGAGTTGTATTATCTGCTCGTATAGGGCTTTGTTGGATTGTTGGGCACGAGACAATTCCTTCTGTAAGAGTTGGATAGACTCCATTTCTAATAATATAAATAATTAGGAGCTTGATATTGCAGAGGAGTTGTATTGTTACGAGTTATGTTTAAACAAATAAAAGACGATTATAGTTAATAAAATTAAAACTGTTATTAAGATAACCCTCAATTTATTTATAAAGAAAAACATTCATTAAAGTTCAGGTCTTGATAGTTGATGACATGTAGGTGGATTAGGGAAATCCCTTTTCTACCCATTCTTCGGGTGAATATCCGGAGATAGTCATTATCAACCGCTGGACATCTCGAATCCGGGCCGTTGCTGGTCAAGAGGCTCGTGCGGTAGTACCTTGCCGAGGGTGCCAATAGTTGTTGGCGATCCGACCCGACTGTAGGTCCTCCTCGACGTTCGCCAGATACTGGCGAGCCCGGACCACTTGTAAGTCCACCTGTCGTTGGTGGGCCTCCAGTTGCTCGAGAAGATGCTGAGCTTGCCGGTGGATTTCCTCGGCCTGCTCCACTCTTCGGCCAACCATTGGTCGCGATCGTCTTCCGTGGTGTTGACTAATTGAAGTCTCGACGGAGGAAACTCCGGACATTTCTCTTGCCGGAAGCGTTCTCACGCCCATCTCCATCTATCTGCCAGGTGAATTGGAATGTAACTCTTTGAATCAGGTGTTTCTGAATGCCAAAATCATTAACCGCGGGTATATAATTTTATCAAAAGAAATGAATAAATGAATAATTAAAAAATTTGGATTTATTCCTGTGTGAAATCATACCGGGAATTCAAAACTGTCCAAGCCCTTTTGTCAAATCGAGGAAAAAAAATCTTACGGTTTAGTGGGTATTTTACTCTAGTAGTTAACATTAAATTATTTCCATTTTCTTTACTGTGGTATATTTTTTGGCAATATATATATATATATATATTTTTAATTGATTTTCCAAATATCTTATAGTGAATACAATTGATTAATTGCAAATAATTTATTTTATTTATTACCCACCATTATATATGTATAATTATGTTGGGCCAGAACACATACGGCCTTGGAAAATGTTTAAATGGATCGGTAACACACATGCAAACATAACATGCAAATTCAAAATAAACCTATTAAAACATCAGTTAAACCCTACCAAATATGAGAAAAAGAGAATTACATATAAAATAATAAACATAAAAATAAATTAAAATAATAACAAAATGCAAAAAGATCCGCACGATACAAACACAAACTTAACATGAAAACCCAACAAATTCGACCGAAAATTGATAAATTAATAAAAGTTCATGAAAATGAAATTTAAATCAAAGAATTTGAATTAGAAATAATTCAATAAAAATTCTAAATAAAAAATTATTAAAATAAACTAAAAAATAATAAAAATAAAGAATAGAATACACTAGAAAATAACAAGGTCGAATTTTGTTTTACTACATCAAAATTAACATGCAAGGTTAGGGACAGAAAATAGGTATAAATACCGATGCATTTTCACATTAAATTTAACCATTATTGAAACCAGTTTTCAAATCAATTTTGAGATAGAAATTTGTGAATTCTTATAAATCTATTTGAACTTTTAGGTGAGAAGTAGTTTTATTTGGAACTCTCTCTCCACGTCACATCCTCGCAACCTCGGTAGAGCTCTGCTTGGATGTCGGCGTGGGGGGAGATGTATTTTTATGAAAATTTTTTAATGGAATGGATTGTTATGGTCAAGTAATTTTGTAATTTGCTTTTAATATATATTAATAAATATTTATGATGTTAAAATTAGTTTTCATGAAATGTATTAATTAATTTGTCGAAATTTTTCCGGCCCACAGCCAAAACACATCGCAAGACAGCAAAATACACACATAATTCAGATTCGTGTAAGTGCGTGGAATATCGCCAATGATCTGTGCCCGTGAAGACCCGGCGTGCGGAACGCAGGGATTGGAACGTCAATATTATTCCATGTAGAAGAAAAGAGAAATAAGGAAGGGGTCTTTTGGCTACTTCCTCGTTTCTCGTTTTCTGTAAATTCGACCTAAATTATTACACACACGGCTCAAAATTACCACATCGAGTAGTCCAGTGGGCACTCATTAAATATAATATGAACACAATATGCGCCTAAGGTTTATCGAAGGGAAAGGGTACGGGGAATAAATTAAAATGAAATCGTTGATATGAAATAAAATGAAATCGTTGATATGAAATAAAATAAATAAAGTAAATCAATAAATTCATTCAAATTCTAAATCATAGATTTCTATTAAATAAATCGCTTCAAACTCCGGGTAAAGTAAAACATTTACGAATGACGTTTTTTTTATCGCCGCTGTGTAATTAAATAATTATTTTTCTCATCAACTTATAAGTAGTATGGATTTTTAAAAAAGGGAGAACCATAAATTAATTTAATAATTGTTAACTCACCCTGAACTTTTAGGGAAGTAAAAAATTCAACTAACCCTAAGTCAACGTACATCCCAAAAATATAGTTATCAATGCGAATTTTGGACGTTCTCATAGGCGACATCATCAAAACTGAAAACTGACAAAAAATTTAAACATTTAAAAATCCTTGAGCCAGGTTAAGTAAATTAGACAATCCGACGATTTTATTTTTAAGACAAACATTATTGGTTGTGTAAACGGCCTACGTTGACAAACCCATACGATACCCATAAAACCTCTAAGAAATCCGGTTGACTAAATTAATTAAATTACTAAACTCACTTGTGAGATGTTTTCCACATTAACTCCGCCAGGAAAAAGCCATCTAACGAACTGAATTAAATAGAAATATTTCCCTACATCCGCTCCCAGCCCATCTAGTAGAAACCTCCAACCTTGTCTAAAGAAAATTGGTTAACATGAGAAAAATAATAGTATAAAAGAACTTACCCAATCGCATAACGAGATAGAATCCAGATTAACAGTATCCGCCGATAAAATCGACATTTACGAAGTTTCAAATAGTTGACCATTGATCATTTAAAAATTCCATAATAATTATATGTAAATTGGTCGATCCACAAGTAGAATTTCGACATTTCCGGCATGATACACAAACCATATACGAATAGTGAAATTAATATAAATATCACGATCATCTTCCATGCGACAATCGATTTGTAACTTGTAATATAAACATTTTCAGTGTACCGAGATTCGTCGGAATAAATCGATTATTATTATAACCACCTTGGAAATTTTATTTTACGATCATGGATTTTTCTCTAAAGCCGGACGAAATAACGACGAAATCTGGAGTGTCCTCGGAAGGAGAAGCATCAGGGAAATTGACCCCCGCAACCACTGGTAATTTGTTTTAAAAAATTTATTTGTTCAGTTTATTTGTTTTATTTTTCTTATTTTAATTTTGAAGAATGGGTAGCGAGCCGATTCCCCTAAAGAAATCCACCTTTCGATTGATAACGATTTGACTTTAGTTGTATTTCTCTCAATATTTTTGCTTATTTGTTTATTGATCATTAAGACTAAAATTTATGAATTGTCGTTATTTTGTTTTCTGCCTGATTAAAATTTTGTCATTATTCAATCGTTATATGAATTTTGTTTGAAGTAACTCTAATATGGTACGATCACACCCTTATCTTAATCACCTTGCTTAATCCTATTTTTATTAGTTATGGAACCCACTCAATTATTGCAAAAGGAATTAGACCGAGTCCAGCAAGCCAACAAATCTCTCTACGAACAAATAATCCAACTCACTAAGGAAGTGCAGCAGGTGAAATCTACCTGGGTAGATCAGGTCAGACTCAAATCTACCTACCAACGCCTAACAGCTGCTCAAAAGGGTTGGGCAGAGGAGCGTCAGTTGAACCAGAGTCTCCGAACACAAATCCGAGGTCTGGAAGTCGCCCTGGCTGCTAGTCGGGAGGGGGAAGCGGTAACTTACCCGCTCATCTTCCCCCCATCCCAGTTGTCCTACCGGAATCCGATCCACGAATCCACACCGGCCGCACATCCTTCAACAATCCCACCAAGCAGTCACCGGCCGGGACGCAAGGAACGTGCCCGCCGCAGAGCCGCACGTCTACTAAACAGAGCGAATTAAATTGTCTACATGACATATTGATTATTTCTCTTGTTTTAATAAATAGAATCGTAGTTATGATTAAATCTAAAATAGTATGTCACCAGATATGATTAAAGATTGAATGGTCGTCGGAAAGTCGTGCATACTCTCACCGTGTCGTCGAAATAGTGTTCTATTCCTACTGGTCAGCATGAATCTAATTTTGAATTTTTTCACACAGGGGACAGAGTAAAGCGAGCATAGGTCTTCCAACGACAGCTCGTTGAACCTGAGGGTTGTCCGAGCAATTATAGTATTAGTAATAATGCTCACTTTTTGCGGGCAATCCACCCACTCGAACACATTTCCAACGTTGCCTAGCAACGGGTGCCGGATGGTAATCGAAGGAATATTTATATGGCGTTACCAGGGCAACAACAGGATGGTTTAAACAGTGAAACCCAGTAACCCACCAATTATTATACTTTTCATATTTGCTATTGATAATAATTTTCCTTTATTTAAAACATAGAGTAAACAATTGTCCAACGCGACTGGAGAAATATTACTAAAATTTGTCTGTAGAAATATTTTGTAACAAAATCATCTCTTACTTCTCGAATCGATATTAACATTTTATTGAAAAGAAAGACGACTAAATTTTCATTATGTCTAATTAATTGTATGAATTTCAAACAAAAATAAACGATAACAAATTAACTAGTTACATATTTTCATTGGATAAGCTCTTTTTCTAATAAAATTGATTGAAGACTATTTTTAATTAAAATATTGCATTTTGAGATATAATTAATAATGTTGTGAGAAACTCCTGGCAAATTTTTCATGATTAATAAAATCATAAACATATAGTATATTAACAAGCGACATGTGAGTAGGTTTGATGGTAATAATGGTAATTAAGAGGTGAACAAAACTGATATTAATATAGTGAGGTGAATAAATTCTATTAGGGGTCGTGATGTCAAAAAATTTAATGGGTTAGATCAAATAGATTAATGGTCGAATTAATAGTATTATTTACAGAGATAATGGGTGAATAATTAATTACCTTTATAATCAATGATGTTGCTCAAAGAAACAAATCAGTGGTGGCAAGAATATCATTGAAATATTATGAACCTTATCGGAAATTAATGTTAATTATCGTTAATCAAATATATTTTATGAAATTCTTACCCTCTGTTGTCCTATCCAGATTTGTCACGGCCGCTTCGTTGAGCATCTTGGGCGACGACTCTTCACTATCCAAAATTTGTCGGGAATTCATGTTAAAAATCCAAAATTTCTGTTAAGTGGTAGTTGTGATTACACTTTTATTGAATCGATAGAGTGGGTGTCTCTTATACGTACTTCCTGTTGAAATTATTTACACATTGTGCCAGATGGTGATTGATAAAATTCAGTTTATTTGTTTGGTGAATAATCGACGTTCGGATGGATTGGATTATGATCTCATAAACAATCGCGACATCCGCTCGAACTTTATAATTGTATTTATCAAGATATTAATTGTCGACATGCCTTAGCTATTTCTTTAATTTTTTGGAATAGCCATTGAAATTCGGCGTTGGAGATCGGTAAGTTTTTTCTTCTTTGGACACTAACGGCGGAAAACTCGCACGTGTCATCGTCAAATTCACGATTTCACGGCGAGTGTTCCCACGTTATTTCCAATTCTAGACAATTTATTTGATTTTTTATTTTATTAATATTTAATCTATGCATTCATTTGAAATTTCGTGAGTTTACCGTTCCAGAAAGATCATGAGCATCCTCTCATCTACAAATGTTGGATTTTAATTACCGGTTTATATTCCTACTCACTGGATCTTTACAGTATTGAGTTTATCACATTCAATTATCATTCAATTTTTAGGAAATGTCGAGCCCCGTATGTTTTATACAATTATTGGTTTAATATTCAATACTGGAACAATAGTGGTAATTTAAGCTTCTGGTGATCGTGGTTTGGTTTGTGATGATGATCGGGAATCGGGGAATCATTCCTGATCCAAGAGCTTGTTGGACATTTTTTTATCAAAATTAAACAGTTATATTTTAGAAGAATGAGTATCAACTGTGAATGGGCCTATTCGTTGATTTATTCTTTAATGCTACAGTGATATAAAGGCAGAGGAACAGATGGGTCGGTTTAGTTAACTGTTCAAGAGGAGGTATGTAATCTTCTTTACAATAAAGTTTTCTCCTATTCTATCGGTGTTTATACTTTTGATTTAATTATTTTAGGCTAATTTATTTTTATGCGGGGCCAATTTCGATTTATAGTTGGCTTTTATTTATAAAAAGGGGTGCCTCTATTAGCTGTACTGATGGATATACCCTGACCTAGGATCTGATTAAATTCTCTGCTTTACTAGAAGTTTGGGGTGATTTGTTTAATAACAATTTAAAATTTACAATTTAAAGTTGCAATTAAGTTAAATTCATAGGATTAATTTATTTCATTTCATAGCAGTGATTTCATATTAATTTTATTCCCCGTCACCTTTCCTTTAATAAGCCTTAAACGCATTTTATGTTCATATTATATTTAATGAGTGCCCACTGGACTACTCGGTGTGGTGAGTTTGAGCCGTGTGTAGAATAATTTAGGTCGAATTTAAAGAAAACTAGAAACGAGGAAGAAGCCAAAAGACCTCTTCCTTATTTCTCCTTTCTTCTATACGGAATAATATTGACGTTCCAATCCCTGCGTTCCGCACGCCGGGTCTTCACGGGCACAGATCATCGGCGATATTCCACGCGCTTACACGAATCTGAATAGTATGTTGATTTTAATATCTTGCTGTGTGTCTTTAACTGTGGGCCGGAAAAATTTCGACAAAAATAATTAATGAAAACAAAATAATTTTGTGCATTATAAATATTTTATTAATATTAAAAATAATATAACAATTACTTGACCATAACGAAAATCATACAAAATGCTACTCTCTTCACGCCGACATCCAAGCAGAGCTCTATCGAGATTGCGAGAATGCGACGTGGAGAGAGCTTCCAAATAAAACTCTTACTCACTTAGTAAAATAGATTTTTAAGAAAACTGTTTTATCAGAAAAATGATGATTAAAATTGTGTGAAAATGAATCGGTATATATACCTATTTTCTGTCCCTAACCTTGCGTGTTCTTTTTGATTTAGTAAAACAAAATTCGACCTTGATATTTTCTAGTGTATTCTAATCTTTATTTTTATTATTTTCTAATTTATTTTGATAATTTTTATTTGAAATTTTTATTGAATTATTTCTAATTCAAATTCTTTGATTTTAAATTTCATTTTCATGAAATTTTTCATTTTTATTAAATTATCAAATTTCGGTCGAATTTGTTGGGTTTTCATGTTATGTTTGTATTTGTATCGTGCGGATCTTGTTGCATTTTGTTATTATTTTAATTTATTTTTATGTTTATTATTTTATATGTAATTGCTTTTCTCTCATATTTTGTTAGGTTTAGTTGATGTTTTCATGGGTTTGATTTTAAAGTTGTAGGTTATATTTGCATGTGTGTTACCGATTCATTTAAACATTTTACAAGGCCGTTTGTGTTCTGGCCCAACATAATTATTACAGTTAATTTAATACGTAAATATAAGTAAAATTGTATTCTCGATTATTTTAACAAAAATAAAAAAACAGTATATTAATGACTTCATAGTGCTGGAAAATCTTTATGAAAAGACGTTAATATCTGTAAGTATGATAAAGGAAACGTTTTGGTAATTTTGGACCATGATGTTTATGTTAACGAATTGATTGATGTTTTATTATCTCCTCAGTTTATGAAAGTCGAAATAACCAGTAGTAATGAAAAGTTACCTTCGATGAAGGATGAAGTGTTTTGCTAAAAATGTTGAAGGAACTATAAGATAAAAATCATATTGACTGAGAACCGGCTAAGTATATCCATCGAAACTTTATGGACTACTTAGAGTACCTGTTTTGTCAATGGTTGAAACTGCTTAATAAAAAGTCGCCAAAGTTTTGGATGGGTTATTAAAACTCTTAACTATTGATGATTTTCAATGTAAAGATAGTTTTGAATTTTCGACGTTTATTGTACAGCTGAATAAAAAGAATGCAGATGAATTTATTGTCTTGTTTGACTTTGCAGTCTTTTTGCAAGCATTTCATTAGTGAAAACCATTGACTTGTGTTGTAAGATGTGGAAAAACATGTGAGTGAACATGAGAGAGTTGATGAAATTGCATTTGCTAAATTACTTGAATTTGCAACGGTGAATGTGAATTTTCCTTTTAATAACAGGTAGTATAAAAAGATGGATTGAGTGTTTTTGGATTCTTCACTGGCTCCCACAATGGCTTCTATTTTTATGTCTAGTTTGGAAAAAAATATTTAATCTTACAATTTAACTAAACAAACTGTGTACAAGAGTTTATGATATTTTTTTTGTTTTTGAGAATCGTAAGCATGTAAAGCCATTCTTGGATTTAATAAACAGTTTACATTCGAATATTAAATTTACATGTCAAAGGGAAAATGCTTTTTTAAATTTTCATATTCAATGAATTACGTAAAAAGCTACTGATATTGGTTTGTATACTAGCCTCAGAGCTTTTGTGAATTTAAATACAAGAAAAATATGGTGAAAGGATTAGTTTTTCTTACCTGGTCTTTAGCTTCCACGTTTACTAATTCAGCAAAATGGGTGGTCTGTTTAGTTGCATTGCAACTTAAAAATGAATATTCTATATCTTTTCGTGAATATATGAATAAAAATACTGGATAAGTGCGTGTTGAATTCCCATGATTTTTGTATTGATTTGTCTCGGTGTAATGTTCTTATTGACTCCGAAATTAGTGAAATGTCAAGTTTAGAAAGTGAACAGATTCGATTTAAACACACTGAACGAAAATATACGTTGGTATTGCCTTATTCCGAGGGTTTTAGAGAATTTAAGCATAAGATCCTCAAACATTTAAATAAATTCCAGTCTAGGATTGTTTTAATATCTTGCAAGGTTAGTCGTATGTTCACTAATAATTATCCAACTCCAGTTGATCTGTATTGTGAACTCATTTATCAATTTTCATGTAATTGGTGTTTTATTTTCTTTCTTGTATTGACAGTTAAAAGACAAAGTATAAATGATGTTATGGTTTCGTTTGAAGATTGCAGTTTTTATACGAATGTACCATTGGTTGATACAATTAATGAGCCTAAATTTGTGTTAGTATTGCCGTACTCTGAAGGTTTTACAAATTATAAAAGGGAGTTAAGTAAGCAGATGGGAAATTTAGATTATAAGATCGTTTGTAATTCGTGTTATGTTACGCAATATGTTTATTAATAAATGATAAACTACGGTTGGATTGTGTTGTGATCTCGTTTATCAATTTACATGTAATGGGTGTAATACCACATTCATTTGAGAGACTTCCCGTCATCTCTGTACTCGAGTTCTAGAGCATTGCCGATTGAAAGCTTTGACCAATATTAGTAGGCATAAAAGTGGCTGTAAAAGTAAAATAGGAATGTCTGATTTTAAAGTTTTATTGGAGTTTTAATAATTATTTGGAACGTGTGATATGTGAAGCATTGCTGATAAGGTCTTGGATCCAAAGATTAATGTGCAAAGACTACGAATGTTCTGAATATTTTTAAATAGTTTGATTTTTAAAAAAATGTTTTAAATTGATATTTTTTTAAAAAAAATTATTATCTTTTAATATTATTTCTATTATAAAATAATTTAAATTTAAAGTATTTTATTAATATTTTAAAAATGTTTTTATAATGAAAAAATTTTATATTTAATGTTGGGCAAAAACTGATTTTGTTTAACCAGCACGATAACGCTTGTGTGTTTTTGAGCAGAAAACTTCTGTAAATAAAAATATAAAAATTTAATTTTAAATCAAAAAGAATAAAAATTTTATAGTTTTGGAATATTCTAGAAAATTCGTTGTTTTAATGCATCACAACACACATGCAAACAATCGTGATATATAAGACGATGCTGGTTGAACAAAAGTTAGTTCATTTTTACAGGCTCTCTCATTTTTTAATCTCTCTACTCTTATCACTATTTACTTTTTATTATTTACGGAAGAAGCCATTTTGTATTTTTGATATTTTGCAACTGAAAGAATCAAGTAAATTTCTTTTTATGTATGATTATAATGTGGTTATATTTATTTATACGTCAAATTTTAATTAGTTTTATGACAAAAATATATGAAAAAATAAAATTTAGTTTAAAATATTTTTACTATTTCATCTTATTATTTTTCGTTAAGTCCATTCAGAATGTCCTTATTTTCGAACCTCCATCATAAGGATTTAAATTTAAAATATTTTATTTAACTTTTATTTGCGTTGCTATAGCGTTATTTGGTACACACCATAGCCTACACGCACGCAAGATAGTAAAATCAAAAATTTATTTTTCGTTACTCCGGATCGAACCTGTATGTTAGTGGGAGAAGCCGCGGTGAAGGCAGTAGCTGGAGCCATTTAGTATTCTCCCCTTCCTAAATCATATCGCCCAACCCTCGAAAGAGTAGTGTTGAGGTCCTGGGAAAGGTTAAATATAAAGATTACACTAATGTCATGAAAATATACATAAAGTAGTATTCAGTAGAAATGACCGAAAATCTCACGACAGAACATACTTTAATACCAAACGTCACTACTTAGCCTATATGAAATTAAACTACAACACTAACCAAAATAAATTCGAGAAATTTGACATAGTGACCACATCGAACCATATTTGACAAAAATCGGCTTAAATCAGGACTATATATCGAATTAGATTTTACAACAGAATTTTCGAGTGTCATTATTTGTATTCTAGCAATATTTTTAACCCTAATATTCTAAATGACCAAAAAATCGACTTTAAAATTCGGAATAATACGTTGCCCCCACCACTCAGACTATCCTATTGTTGGGCCAGAACACAAACGGCCTTGTAAATGTTTAAATGAATCGGTAACACACATGCAAATATAACATGCAGATCTAAATTCAAACCTATTAAAACACCAATTAAACCCTATCAAAATATGAGAAAGAAGACAATTACATATAAAATAATAAACATAAAAATAAATTAAAATAATAACAAAATGCAACAAGATCCGCACGATATAAATATAAACATAAAACGAAAACCTAACAAATTCAACCGAAATTTGATAATTTAACAAAAATGTGAAATTTCATGAAAATGAAATAAAATTCAAAGAATTTGAATTAGAAATAATTCAATAAAAACTTTAAAAGAAAAATTATCAAATAAAATTGCAAAATAATAAAAATTAAGATTAGAATACACTAGAAAATATCAAGGTCGAATTTTGTTTTACTTCATCAAAAAGATCACGCAAGGTTAGGGCCAAAAAATAGGTATATATACCGATGCATTTTCACATAATTTTGAATCGTTTTTTGAAAATCATTCATATTCTAAATCATTTTTATTGTTGATGATAAAAGAAACTGTTGATAAATTGATTAAAAATCCTAAGGATCCATGTTGTGGAAAGTCTGAATGTAATTTGTCAGATGGGTGTGAATTGAGTGTTGATCTGGGAGATTGTAAAAAAGGATATAAAAAAATTGAGCCTAAATATGTGTTAGTATTGCCGTACTCTGAAGGCTTTACAAATTATAAGAGGAAGTTGGGTAAACTGATAGGAAATTTAGAGTATAAGATCGTCTCTAATTCGTGTAAGGTACGCAATATGTTTATTAATAAATCAAAAACTCCGGTTGGATTGTGTTCTGATCTCGTTTATCAATTTACATGTAATGGGTGTAATGCCACATACATTGGAGAGACTTCCCGTCATTTCTGTACTCGAGTTCTAGAGCATTGTCGATTGAAGGGTTTGACCAATATTAGTGAACACAATAGAGGCTGTAAAAGTGATATCGGAATGTCTGATTTTAGAATTTTGTTGAGAAGTTTTAATAGTTATTGGGAACGAGTGATATGTGAAGCATTGCTGATAAGGTCATTGGATCCAAAGATTAATGTGCAGAGTGCTGTGACTACGAATGTTTTGAATGTTTTTAAATAGTTTACGTATGTTAAATCATGTTTGTTTTTTTAATATTATTAAAATAATTGAAAATTTTAAATTACATTAATTTTTAAAAAATTAGAATATAAGTAAAAAATTTAAAATTTAAAATTAATTTAAAATATATTTTTTAAAAATATTTATTTATTAAAAAATTAAATTAATAAAAAATAATTTGTTTAAATTAAATGTTAATTCATAATATTTTTAGTTGGTTTTGAGTACCTGAAGATGATAGCTGTGCTATCGAAATATATCGTACGAAAGGTTTTTTATTGGCGTTATCGTTTAATTAAATCGTTGCCAAATTTATTTAATTATTTATTTAAAAATAATAATAATAATAATAATAATAATAATAATAATAATAATTATTATTATTATAATTATAATAATAATAATAATAATACTTTCAGAAAACATAAAAAGTTAACTTACTTGGTATCAACTTCTGAACACTGATAACCCATACACAGTGAATAATTCATTTATAACTGAACAACAATCACTAGGTACTGTATACAAATAACCGACTACTGTACAGCTCTCTATATACATATTAGGCATTGAATAATTTACTTATTCATTAAAATGACATATTTAAATAATATTTACTCTTTCAACACAGATATTGAATCAACTCAACCCACTTAAAAAATAAAATTTTCTCTCAATCATTTCCCTTTAAAATACTTGGTTATTCACACACTCACAATATGTTATCAATAACTAGTTACTGAACAAATCAATATCAAAAACTAATTACTGAACCAATAAATATTAATGATGGGTTACTGACCAACTAATTTTGAAATAAATCACATAAAAGGTTAACAAAAAGAAATACAAGTTGAAATTTTATTAACTTTTTCACTATTTTATCGAACATTGATGTGTCCAAATTTTTTGGTTGCTTATTTACCTTGTCATTATCAGGTGATAATTAATCAAATTCATTGAAACCAAATCCATTGCTATATTTACTCGGTATCAACTTCTGAATACTGATAACCCATCACACTGAATAATCCATTAATAACTGAACAACAATCACTAGGTACTGTATACAAATAACCGAGTACTGTACAACTCTCTATATACATACTAAGCATTGAATAATATACTTATTTATTAAAATGCCATATTTAAATAATATTTACTCTTTGAACACCGATATTCAACCAACTTAACCCACTTAAAAAATAAAATTTTCTCTCAATCATTTCCCCTTAAAATACTTGGTTATTCACACACTCACAATATGTTATCAATAACTAGTTACTGAACAAATGAATATCAAAAAATTTTACTGACCAGGAAATCTTTAAATAAAAGCACATATAAATTTGAACAATCAAAAGAAATACAATTTTATTAACTTCTCGACTTTTTTATCGATCATTGATGTCTCCAAATTGTTTTGTTGTTTAGTTACCTGATTGCTATCAAGAAACTATTAATCATTGAAGCTCAATCAATTGTTGTATTTTCTCTGAATAAAAATTTATTTCTTTACAGTCTTGTATGTGATTTATTGAAATTATTTTGTAAAACATTGAAATTTTTCTACCATTTTTGTAATATTTTTAATTGCGTCCAACAATGAACAATTACTAAACGTTATTTTCAAAGATGAATGCCAACCTTTTCATTTATTTTTCACACGTCCCTAAATAAATTAATTGCTAACTCATCAAATAATTACTTAAATTTATTTTTATAGATTTTCTATTCACCCCCAACTCTTATTGTTTACTGAATGATAAATTAATTAGTAAGTACAAGTAGTGGTTAATCTAATTGCTAGTGAAAAGAAACTTGATTAGAAAAAGATACTTAAATTAATTTCTTGAAACATATATTACTTTCATTGTACTTGGAATAAATTTTCATATATTTATTGAAAATGATTCGACTCTTTAAATTATTAACTCAAAGATGCTAAAGGGTTGAATAAAACGGATAGAAAAAAAATTAATATCTACAGCATTACTAAAATCAAATAACTATAATTTCTGATACCATGCTTCAATACATACATAGGTTCTTGTGTACTGATATCACTTACTGAAAACCCAAACTTATATGAAAAATGTATGTGATTGTCTATTAGTCTTTGTAGAAATTATTTTTATTAAATTGTGGTTAGCTGGTGAATAGAATTTGATTAAAGTAGTGGGAAAGATGTAAATTTTAAATAAATTTGATTAAATTTGTTAATTCTTTAAATAAATTTTTTTAAAGAAAGCTTCAACATAGTAGCAAATTTTAAAGAGAATAGTACTTATCAATTAAAAATTAAATTAAATTAACTAAGTTGTAAGATAATTGAAAAATTTATTAGATCATTTTTTAAAATTTTATAAGGTTGTTAGGTAATTATTCTAGGTACTTGTTGAATGAAAATTAGTGTATGTTATCAACTGCTCATAGTATTTAATTCTACAATTTCCGGATAAATAATTATTAAATTCTTGATTCCTGGAAATAATCGTAAATATTTAAATTATTCAGAAAATTGTCAAAAAAAACCTAAATAATGGGTAACAAAAAAGTTTTAAATACTAGTCAATTTTAGTTTTTAATTGAGTTACAAATATTTTAATAAAATCAAATAAATAGTTACATGAATCAAACAATTTCTTAGAACTGAAATCTTATCGATATATCCAGATTAACCTTAAATCAATGAAAAAAGTAACAATTTTCCTAAGTATCTTATAAATTCAACCAACTCAATCCCTTAAAAATACTATAAATTCGCCTCTCAACCAATCATTTCTCTTCAAATATCATTTTCACTCCATTATATCAACTATATTTATACTTTTCATAAAAACCTATCAAGTAGATAATATTTACCCTTTGAACACTAATATTCATTCCAGTAAATTCCTTTAAAAATATTATAAATTCATCTCTTGACCAATCATTTTCCAAAAAATAACAATATTTCAAGCCATATTCAATATTTTTCATAAAAATCATAACAATACCCATTTCTATAATATTTACTCTTTAAATAACAATATTTAACTAACTCAAGACCCTTAAAAATGACAACAAACTTGTTCTTAATCGATTATTTTTCAATAAAATAAATTCCACTCTTGACTAATCTTTTCCCATCAAATAACACTTTTCCCTACTCTACCAACTATATTCATTCTTTTATAAAAATCACCTATTAAATAACGATACTTAACCGACTCAACACCTTAAAAATATCAACAAATTTGCTGTTAATCGATTATTTCCCTTTAAAAGATCATAAATTCTCTTCTTAGTCAATTGTTTTCCCTAAAATAAAATTTACTCTCAACCAATCATTTCTCTTTAAATGACATTAATCCCAGTTATATTCATTATTTTCATCAAAAATCACCGACATATCGATATTCAACCGAATAAATCTCTTGAAATCACCTTAAAATAAAATTCCTCTCTTGACCAATCAAATCCCCTTAAAAATATTATAAATTCGCCTCTCAACCAATCATTTCTCTTTAAATTACAATAATCCCCGCTATATTCATTATTTTCATAAAAATCACCAACATATCGATATTCAACAGGATAAATTTCTTGAAATCCATCTCGTGACCAATTATTTCCCCTTAAAAGATCATAAATTCTCTTCTTAAACAATCATTTCTCTTTTAAATGACAATATTTCCACTCTCTCAAAAGATTTACACACATATTGATATCTATCTGAACAAAGCCCCTTAAAAATATTATAAAGTCCTCCTCTATATTCTCCATTTATAAAATATTTATTCTTTGAACACAGATATTCAACCAACTCAACCCCCTTAAAAATGACAACAAACTTGTTCTTAATCGAGTATTTCCCCTTAAAATATCATAAAATTTCATCTTAACCAATCATTTCCCTTGAAATGACATTTTCCCTTAATGCACCAACAAAATACATATTTTTTTTGTAAATTTTCTTTAGAAATCTATATTTAACCGAATAGTTATTAAAAACAATAAACGCGCGCGCTTATACTAAATTCGGTGGATGTATACAAATCCAACGAATGTTCAACAAATTCAAAGAAAATTCAACAAATCCAACGAAAATTCAACAAATCCAACGAATATCCAACAAATCCAACAAATATATCGATAAGCGTAATTTTGTGGGTAGAAATTCCAGTCTAGCATTTGACCTTATTAAGGAATCGATGCCATTGCACAAGTATCGCATAGCCCTAGCTATCAGAGTACTACATCCCAAGCTATGACAGCAAGTACTACTGTTTCAGTCGAGACATTGACGATTTATTTGATTGATGTGAATATATTTTTTATCGATTTCTTTTTTATGTTTGTGATTTTTTATTAAATTTTATTATTAAAATATCATATGTAAAACTTTTCTCATATGTTAAGCTATAACATGAATATTATATCAATAGTAAATTCAAAACACATTGAATGATATATTTTGAATGAACATTATGGAATTTATTGCTATTAAGAATTATTGTCTAAATGTAATTAATTTTGAATAAACTTATATTTAAATATTTGTTTTTGTTGTAACTATTGACAAGATATTATTTTTTTAATTCTTAAATTATTCTATTATTTAAAGTTATATTTGAAATTTAATTAAAATAATTTTTTATTGATTAGTAAATAGAATATTTGATTTAGTTTTATACTCAAATAAAACTTTTTGACAAACTTAAAATAATTTGAATAATCTCTTTATAAATTTATGGTTATAAATAAATATTATCCAAATGTTAAATTATTTTCATATTATTTATTCAATTGTAACTATTGACAACATAATAATTTAAATTCAAAAATAATAATAACATATCAAAAAATGATTATTATATCTAAAAGTAGAAAATACATCAATTTTCTGAATTTATTTAATATTACAAAAAACTAAATGTTTCTTATAATCGAAATACCAAATTATTTATCTATTCAATGTATTTTTTACTATGCTCCTTTATTTGTTTGACTTTCTACTACATTCTTCCTACTTGTTATATTGTATCAGATACGCGCGCGCGTTTATTGTTTTTAATAACTATTCCTCCGCCCATAAGTGTCCATCAAAAAAAATATATATATATATTTATATTTAAATATAATTGACCGATGAAATCAACTCAATTGTTAATAATTTTTAATTGAATTTTTAATTCATCCCCTCTTACAGTACGTTCATTATCAGTGCATATTTTCATCTTTTAAGTATATTTGTTGATCAGTGAATAATTCAGACTCCATTTAAAGTATTTCCCAATATTTAATTGATATTTCATCTCATCATTGAGAAATTTACAATCTAATTTATTATAAGCAATTTTCGATTCACTGAATATTTGGTAGCTTCAATTCATATTTTCTCACTTTAATGATTGCTTTCCTCTTTAATGATTGCTTTCCTCTTTAATGAATATTTTCTCTCTTCAATTAATGCTTTCCTTATTCAATGAATGTTTTTTTTCTTCAACGAATATTTTTCTTTTCAATGAATATTTTTCTCTTCGATGTATATTTTCTCCATTCAAAGTATATTATCCTTGTAAGTTTTTAATATATCAATTGATATTTCATCTATTTAGTAGATATCTTTAACTATCCCACTTTTTTCCCCAGTAATTTCAATGATTTTAGACACTTAATGTACTCTCTCACCAACATTGCTTCTTCACTGAAAATTTTCTTTATAGAATATAATCTCTACTAATTAAAATTCTATTTGTTGACTTGTTATTTTCAATGAAAATTTAATTAAATAAATAACATCTTTTAATAGATTAGGTTGTACTCAACAAAAATAAAATAATTTTAGGCTATGTAAATCAATTAGAGCTTTTAGGGAAATTTTATGATAATTTAAGTGATATCTAGTTTTACAAGGTATTTATTTTAGTAAATTTTAATCATCTTTGTGAATTTTATGGTTTTCTTATGAATTTTAATAGATTTAGGGTTTGATTATGTTTTTAATGAAATTATTGAAGAAATTAGGTTAAATCTATAATTTAGAAACACTTAATTTCTTGATAATTTATTAGATTTGACTTGATTTTAGGATTATTTTAAATAAAGTTAAATTTATGATCAAAATGTTTATGAAACATCTATTTAAGATAATTATTTTTAAGAATTAGAATCAAATTGACTGATAGATTTTGAATAGTAAATGATATTTTAATTATAATTTTATGTTATATTTAAATAGTTGATTAAATCAGTTAATTTTTAAAAATATTTTAGTGAAACCTAAGATTTTAATTGATTTTACAGAGTAAAAAAGAAGATCAATAATTATTATCATTTTCCATTTATTGATTTCGTGGATATCAATCACAAAAGTAGTATATTGTAGAGATTTTTAAGAGGATGCTCAGTGTGGTTAACAATATACATATGAAAATCGTTGAATTATATCTATGGGTTGACTGGTAATTTTTATTGAATTTATACTTGATTTACTGATTAATTTTAATTATTTGAGCAACATGATATATATTTTATGATTTTACATTAATTTAGTGAAATTAAATTTATGTGGGAAACATAGACTTTATTCGATTTTAGTCATTTTTGATGAATTTTTTATTTGATTGAATTTGTTGTCAGAATCAAAATGTGGTGATTTTCGACGGACAATGTTGGGTATCGATAACAATTATGTAATACTTTAAAGAAAATTTATTTTTATTGGTAAAATTCAGATTTTTATTTTAAGGGAATTTGATTGGTTGAATACATATAATAAATATGATCCGAATGATGGATTTTTAAGGATCTTATTCGGTTAAATATAGATTTCTAAAGAAAATTTACAAAAAAAATATGTATTTTGTTGGTGCATTAAGGGAAAATGTCATTTCAAGGGAAATGATTGGTTAAGATGAAATTTTATGATATTTTAAGGGGAAATACTCGATTAAGAACAAGTTTGTTGTCATTTTTAAGGGGGTTGAGTTGGTTGAATATCTGTGTTCAAAGAATAAATATTTTATAAATGGAGAATATAGAGGAGGACTTTATAATATTTTTAAGGGGCTTTGTTCAGATAGATATCAATATGTGTGTAAATCTTTTGAGAGAGTGGAAATATTGTCATTTAAAAGAGAAATGATTGTTTAAGAAGAGAATTTATGATCTTTTAAGGGGAAATAATTGGTCACGAGATGGATTTCAAGAAATTTATCCTGTTGAATATCGATATGTTGGTGATTTTTATGAAAATAATGAATATAGCGGGGATTATTGTAATTTAAAGAGAAATGATTGGTTGAGAGGCGAATTTATAATATTTTTAAGGGGATTTGATTGGTCAAGAGAGGAATTTTATTTTAAGGTGATTTCAAGAGATTTATTCGGTTGAATATCGATATGTCGGTGATTTTTGATGAAAATAATGAATATAACTGGGATTAATGTCATTTAAAGAGAAATGATTGGTTGAGAGTAAATTTTATTTTAGGGAAAACAATTGACTAAGAAGAGAATTTATGATCTTTTAAAGGGAAATAATCGATTAACAGCAAATTTGTTGATATTTTTAAGGTGTTGAGTCGGTTAAGTATCGTTATTTAATAGGTGATTTTTATAAAAGAATGAATATAGTTGGTAGAGTAGGGAAAAGTGTTATTTGATGGGAAAAGATTAGTCAAGAGTGGAATTTATTTTATTGAAAAATAATCGATTAAGAACAAGTTTGTTGTCATTTTTAAGGGTCTTGAGTTAGTTAAATATTGTTATTTAAAGAGTAAATATTATAGAAATGGGTATTGTTATGATTTTTATGAAAAATATTGAATATGGCTTGAAATATTGTTATTTTTTGGAAAATGATTGGTCAAGAGATGAATTTATAATATTTTTAAAGGAATTTACTGGAATGAATATTAGTGTTCAAAGGGTAAATATTATCTACTTGATAGGTTTTTATGAAAAGTATAAATATAGTTGATATAATGGAGTGAAAATGATATTTGAAGAGAAATGATTGGTTGAGAGGCGAATTTATAGTATTTTTAAGGGGATTGAGTTGGTTGAATTTATAAGATACTTAGGAAAATTGTTACTTTTTTCATTGATTTAAGGTTAATCTGGATATATCGATAAGATTTCAGTTCTAAGAAATTGTTTGATTCATGTAACTATTTATTTGATTTTATTAAAATATTTGTAACTCAATTAAAAACTAAAATTGACTAGTATTTAAAACTTTTTTGTTACCCATTATTTAGGTTTTTTTTGACAATTTTCTGAATAATTTAAATATTTACGATTATTTCCAGGAATCAAGAATTTAATAATTATTTATCCGGAAATTGTAGAATTAAATACTATGAGCAGTTGATAACATACACTAATTTTCATTCAACAAGTACCTAGAATAATTACCTAACAACCTTATAAAATTTTAAAAAATGATCTAATAAATTTTTCAATTATCTTACAACTTAGTTAATTTAATTTAATTTTTAATTGATAAGTACTATTCTCTTTAAAATTTGCTACTATGTTGAAGCTTTCTTTAAAAAAATTTATTTAAAGAATTAACAAATTTAATCAAATTTATTTAAAATTTACATCTTTCCCACTACTTTAATCAAATTCTATTCACCAGCTAACCACAATTTAATAAAAATAATTTCTACAAAGACTAATAGACAATCACATACATTTTTCATATAAGTTTGGGTTTTCAGTAAGTGATATCAGTACACAAGAACCTATGTATGTATTGAAGCATGGTATCAGAAATTATAGTTATTTGATTTTAGTAATGCTGTAGATATTAATTTTTTTTCTATCCGTTTTATTCAACCCTTTAGCATCTTTGAGTTAATAATTTAAAGAGTCGAATCATTTTCAATAAATATATGAAAATTTATTCCAAGTACAATGAAAGTAATATATGTTTCAAGAAATTAATTTAAGTATCTTTTTCTAATCAAGTTTCTTTTCACTAGCAATTAGATTAACCACTACTTGTACTTACTAATTAATTTATCATTCAGTAAACAATAAGAGTTGGGGGGTGAATAGAAAATCTATAAAAATAAATTTAAGTAATTATTTGATGAGTTAGCAATTAATTTATTTAGGGACGTGTGAAAAATAAATGAAAAGGTTGGCATTCATCTTTGAAAATAACGTTTAGTAATTGTTCATTGTTGGACGCAATTAAAAATATTACAAAAATGGTAGAAAAATTTCAATGTTTTACAAAATAATTTCAATAAATCACATACAAGACTGTAAAGAAATAAATTTTTATTCAGAGAAAATACAACAATTGATTGAGCTTCAATGATTAATAGTTTCTTGATAGCAATCAGGTAACTAAACAACAAAACAATTTGGAGACATCAATGATCGATAAAAAAGTCGAGAAGTTAATAAAATTGTATTTCTTTTGATTGTTCAAATTTATATGTGCTTTTATTTAAAGATTTCCTGGTCAGTAAAATTTTTTGATATTCATTTGTTCAGTAACTAGTTATTGATAACATATTGTGAGTGTGTGAATAACCAAGTATTTTAAGGGGAAATGATTGAGAGAAAATTTTATTTTTTAAGTGGGTTAAGTTGGTTGAATATCGGTGTTCAAAAAGTAAATATTATTTAAATATGGCATTTTAATAAATAAGTATATTATTCAATGCTTAGTATGTATATAGAGAGTTGTACAGTACTCGGTTATTTGTATACAGTACCTAGTGATTGTTGTTCAGTTATTAATGGATTATTCAGTGTGATGGGTTATCAGTATTCAGAAGTTGATACCGAGTAAATATAGCAATGGATTTGGTTTCAATGAATTTGATTAATTATCACCTGATAATGACAAGGTAAATAAGCAACCAAAAAATTTGGACACATCAATGTTCGATAAAATAGTGAAAAAGTTAATAAAATTTCAACTTGTATTTCTTTTTGTTAACCTTTTATGTGATTTATTTCAAAATTAGTTGGTCAGTAACCCATCATTAATATTTATTGGTTCAGTAATTAGTTTTTGATATTGATTTGTTCAGTAACTAGTTATTGATAACATATTGTGAGTGTGTGAATAACCAAGTATTTTAAAGGGAAATGATTGAGAGAAAATTTTATTTTTTAAGTGGGTTGAGTTGATTCAATATCTGTGTTGAAAGAGTAAATATTATTTAAATATGTCATTTTAATGAATAAGTAAATTATTCAATGCCTAATATGTATATAGAGAGCTGTACAGTAGTCGGTTATTTGTATACAGTACCTAGTGATTGTTGTTCAGTTATAAATGAATTATTCACTGTGTATGGGTTATCAGTGTTCAGAAGTTGATACCAAGTAAGTTAACTTTTTATGTTTTCTGAAAGTATTATTATTATTATTATTATAATTATAATTATTATTATTATTATTATTGACTTTCGACCCTTTAATTTACCTTAATGTACTCTAATGTATCTTAATTTACTAGAGGAACCTTAATTTACTCTAATATACTTAAATGTATTCTAATGTACTTTAATTTACTGTAATTTATATTAATTTACTTTAATATACTCTAATGTATTCTAATGTACTTTAATTTACTTTAGGTATTTTAAATTATTTTTATCTAGAGCCTATATTTACCTATATAAAGTATTGAGACCAAATATTGCATTGTATTTTATTACGAGTTAAAAATACCCCTGACTATAGTGTGTTCATCTTAGGCGATTTAAGCCAATTTTTATTTTAAGCTTTTTTTATCGAGTCAAAAATACCCCCTGACTATAGTGTGATTGAAAAAAAAATTTATTCAAAAAAAATATTTCAATTTCATTTCAAAAATTCGCAAAAATTTGAATTTAAAGAAATGTTCCAAAAATTTGAATTTAAAAAAAAATCGCGCCAAAAAATCGAAAAAAAATACACACAAAAATTATTACACACAAAATTAATTAAGTTGATTACATCATTGTGTAATCAAGATAATCCGAAATTTAATCTGTAAATACCCCTCCCCTCCCCCCCTATTTTTTTATGTTGCAGAGTGCCACTAACTACCTAATACCTTTACATTCAAATACTCGGACAGGTTTTTTAATTGTCGCTTAATAAATGATTTCGAGTTTTGTCCTTGATGTTGGTGTTAAGTTTTTTAAATCTATATCTAACTAGTTTTATATTCTTCCATTGAAATATGTTAAAGAATAATTTTGTGGTGGCGATCATGTAAAAGTAAATTAGAGTTATGTCATGTTGAGAACCTAAAATACTAAGCGATCCGACCTTGAGTGGGTCCTAATATTTTGTTCAAGAATTGGTAATTTATGGTTATTTATGGTTATGGTAATTTAATTATTATCAATTACCATAATGGAAGAATAAAAGCTTGTCTCATCAATAATCATTCATTATTGTAACCTGAAGGTAAAATTTGGAACTATCAATTATTTTAACATCAAAGTGAATCGGATAATTGGTAATCATTATAACGTAAAGGAAAATTTGACTGTATTAGTAGTTGTAAATCATTGTTGATATGGAAGTAAATTTGATTTATTGATCGTCGCCTAATGTTATAATATAAAGATCTATTCAATTTTTCTCAACATTTCCTGATCAGTAATAACCAAATAGATCTAATTCTGCCTACAATTATCAATTGTGATTGTCCTAAAAGTAGATTAAATCGCTATCAATATAAAAGTGGCTTCAATTTTATCAATAGTACTAACGACCTTAGCATAAAAGCAAATTGGATTTTATTGATAATTATCCATTATTAGTATCATGAGGGTAAATTTGATTTTTTTTTATTTCTATCAAGTATGATTATTAACACGAGGATAGATTTAGAATTTCATCAATAGTTGCTGATGATTATTAAGGCGAAGCAGCCATGAAGTTATTAAGATTTACTAATTGTTATTAACATGAAGTTAAATTTAATGTATTAACAAAACCCAAAACATTAGGGCGAAAATACATTCAGTTTCACTATAGGATATAGCTTATTGTTAAGTTAAAAGCGGATTCGATCTTAGATAATTGACAATAAGTTTTGATGACCTAAAGGTAAATTTTAATTTCATAAAAGGAACAATTGGAAACAACATAATCAATTTTAAACTCTCACCCCAAATTTTAAGGAAATACCAATTCTCTGACATCAAGGAATAGGTTAACTTCAAATATTCCGTAAAAATTTAATAATTATCAAGGTAATTCCGCAATACTAGTAATGACGCGAGAGGGTAAAGGACTCTGAACGACTGCCAACGGATCGAAAAGTTTGATGACACTACGAACAACAGACCCACGAATTGACCCCCGACATATAATGACGCGAATAAGACGCATTCGCTTATTCAACCTCGAAATCCCGTAGATAAACGAACCATTCCGACGGATAATGATATATAAATAATGTTGTGTTTATTTTCAGAAGACTCGTAGATCGATGCATCCAGAGTCATATCTCGGTTCCCCGCCCACTTGGCTGCCCGATGCAGGCTTCTCTATATCCCCAGTCCGCGAAGCACGAGGTGGCACACAAGGCGACTCCGATGAAGTGGACCTCCCATATGTCGCCATTAAAAGGGAGCCCGGAAGGAATCCGGCGAGAGAAATACGAGGACAGGCGGAGCGCCTACTGGCTCGCCTCGAGCATCACCAAGCCGAAACCAACCGCCAGGTGGAACAAGCAAGGCAATATCTCCGGAGGGTGAACGAGGATATTGCGGCGGGCCGGATACCCAGTACTGACGGGTATGCCCCGCAATATAATGTCTCGTATGAATTAGACGATCCCAGACTCCAGAGACGAATCCGCGAAATGCGAGTAGCAGTTCCTCGACACATCTTGCCGAAAGATATGAGAAATGAAGACGAGGTTACCGAACTCCATCGCGAACACTCTTACACGAGAGAGCGGTACCTCAAGAAAAGAAGATAGTACGCTGAGAACAGTTTATAAGTGCATGAGATCTTATGAGATAATCCCAATAAATGTGTTCGTTTTCATGTTTTAGTTACTTGTTAGAGTTATTTATTCCTATTTTATTTTGTTACGACTTTAACTGTTCTGTTCACTAGAGTTTGATTTATAAATAATGGCCCAGGGTCCCTTCCCGACAAACTACTACCTGTTTTGCTTTAAATGAATATTATGACACTCCGTCTTATTTCAGAAATGAACTCTCAATAATTCCCCATCCTACAGAGGGAATTAGACAAAGCCCAGGCAGCTAACCGGGATTTACATCAACAACTAATCCAACTCACCCGAGAGATCCAGCAGATTAAGGGCACCTGGATCGAGCCAAAACGGACAAAGGTGGTTTACCAAAGGATGGAAGCAGCGCAAAAAGGATGTGCTAGCGAGCGGCAGTTAACGCAGAACCTGAAGACCCAAATTAAAGGGTTAGGAACCGCCCTGTCGGCGAGCCAAGAAGGGGCAGCGGTAACTTATCCGTTAGTCTTCGCCCCGGCGCAATTGGCTTACCGGGACACGACAAATCTAACTATATCCAAGAACAAGCCCAGCCGACACCGGCCAGGAAGAGCCGAACGCTCAAAACGTCGGCGACTCATGGAAACTAATGGATTGTAAATCTATGAACGCGAATTTTTTTTGTTGTTGTTCTTTTAATAAATAATATCATTGGTAGTTCGTATTAGTTGACTGACCTAATTCAACCGACAGATTCGAAGTGCAACTATGGGAAATCGAAACAACAAAGAATTGAAGAATTACTTAAGGACCCAAATAAAATATAAACCGAGCACAGGCCTTCTATCGGCAGCTCGTCGGACCCATGGATCGTTCGGTCAATTATAGCATTAGTGATAGCGCTCACTTTTTGCGGACGATCTACCCACTCGAACAGTGTTCCAACGTTGCTTAGCAACGGGTGCCAAGTGATAAGCGAAAGAATATTTGTATGGGGTTGTCTGGGTAACAACCATATAGTTTCAAGATACCGACTAACCAACCACAGTTCTGATATCGGAACTCACCTTTGGAGGTCCTGTGACCAGTGGTTACAGTTCCAACGTTGCCTAGCAACGGGTAACCATTGGCGGGCGTCAAAATATTTTGTATGTTATGGGGTGAAAGTCATCCACACCACTAACCCCACACATAAGACGACCTCGGAGAAATACACTCGACTCAGGTTCCCTACCAGCAGTCTGTGATCCAATGGTTACACCAGGGTCACGTTGCAACTTTGGCTGGCATGCACTTATTTCGTACAGTACCGGTTTCCTAGTACCAACAGGTACTAAGTGGTTAAATGTTTTGTTGAAGTTATGCTAAGCAACTGTTTTCAAGGGAAATTCAGGTCAACAATGAACCATAGCCACACTAACATATTTATGGCTATACCTTAAACTCTACAAAAATCCGAGTACATTTTTTAAAAAGTGGACAATTTAGTTAGAATATTTTTAGTTAAAATAACTTTGTTTGAAAAAAATGAGCTAACTTGTAAAATCTGTTTTCAAATTTATGTTAAAATAATTTGATATTTTTTATTTATAATTTAATTAAAAAGTGAAAAGAACTTTTACTCTATAAATAATTAAATAATAAGAATTTTAATTTATTAAGTATTTTTACAATTTTTAAAAAAATAAAAATAACTGTGTTTAAATTGGTAATGAATTTGTTCCTAATATTATGTGTTTACATATTTATTACGTGTTATTTTTATAAATGATTTTTTAAATAAATATTTCATTAATTTAATTTTTACGGAAATAACAAATAATTAGAAAATCTTATCATAATAAATTAATTTGAAAATATTATAACATTGCAGTGGCATTGGATTTTTGATTTTTGAATTTATTATCGATGCCAAAATTTTCCAATTTTAATTATTTTTTAAACATCTTTTTAAATAGGAATATTATTATTTTATCAATTTTTAGGCAGAAACATTCAGTAAAAACGATTTATATTCAGCACAAACTAATTTTAAAAAATTGCTAGAAGTAGCACTTTCAACAGAAATCAATACAGATCAACCTCTAGATGATCCAAAAATTTTACAGAAAATCCAAGAAATGACTAATGCCATAAATGATCCTATCAGTAACCGGTAAAAATAAAATTATAGCAAACTGATTACATTTATTCATATTTTAGTTATCTTGTTCCACGATTATTTAGGGATTGCTCAGAATGTAATTATGAAGCAGTTAAAGACCATATAAAAAATAAATGTGATGTAAATGAAATTGGACCAGATGGCGAAACACCTTTAACTTGTGCCATTAATGCAAATAATTATGACATAGTTGAATTATTATTAAAATCAGGAGTAATGATTTTCAATTTAAAAGAGCGATGATAATCAACTAATAATTCAGGCCGATCCAAATTTGCGACCTGATAAAGTTGAATCAACCCCTTTAATGGATGCAGCTAATGTAGGATATAAAAACATTGTTCAAATTCTATTAGAATATGGAGCTAATCCAGATATAAAATCATCTACTAATAACACTGCCTTACATTACGCTGCATGTAGTGGTCATTCAGAATGTTGTAAATTAATATTGGATTATTCATCAAATCGACAAGCTTTACTCGAAGAACAAAATGAAAACGGCCATACAGCACTAATGGAAGCTTCTACGAGTGGATTTTTAGATACTACTAAATTTTTTGTAAAAAATGGAGCTCAGATCAATACACCTTCTGCCGAATTTAAAGAAACTGCATTAACATTAGCCAGTTATAAAGTGAGAATTATTTATTAAAATATTAAACAAATTTGATTAAAAATCATAAAATTCATAAGTTAATTTTTATCATTAAAATTATTTGAGAAATAATAATTTGCACATATTTCATTGATTTATTTAAATGATTAATTTTCGTAATTTGTTGTTGATTGTAAATCGATTGATTTTAAATGAAATTCTTTCGACAAAATGAATTTAAAATGACATTTCAATGCAACACGGATTATTATGCAATTAGATTTTTTTGCAGATTTATCTTGTTATTTACCATGACAGTTATCGATTGATTATGTGCATGTGAGGATGCTCTCAGTTGAAGGCACAAAAATCACCGGAGTTTTATAATTTTATTTGTCAATATTCAGATTACGACATTCTACTGAATATCGATCGGATTTCAATAGACAGAATTTATAATTAATTGTTACATTGTTAAATCTATAATAAATTGTTTTAATATTATTTATAAATCTTGAAAATACTTTCAGAATACTTATTTTAAACCTTAATTAACCTTCTGACGGGCTTTCATTCTGGGTTTATTTTTTGCTATATAAATCGTCTTGCTAAAAAATTAAATTTTCTTGATACCTTCTAACAGTATGTTTTGGTGTAACATTAATTTTTGGAAAGAAATATGAAAAGGCTATGCCTAAATGGACCCTGGTGTTTACATCCTACTAACTTTGATTGTAACCTGCAGTGCAAGAGAACCTTCTGGATTCTTGGTGTACACTGTCTCACCTGAGAAACTAGTAAACGCTATTTCGGCTGCTCTTTCAAAATTTGCCTTCAAGGCATCACACTTGCCAGAAAATGCAGTTCAATTGTTAATATTTTGAATTAGATGTCCTTCATCTTAATCATTTTTACACTGCT
This sequence comes from Schmidtea mediterranea, assembly GCA_022537955.1. Lineage (NCBI taxonomy): Eukaryota > Metazoa > Platyhelminthes > Tricladida > Dugesiidae > Schmidtea > Schmidtea mediterranea. The sequence continues at coordinate 94,095,996 of CM039679.1, forward strand.
TACAAAGACATTCACTTAAGATTTGATGCAATTTATATAGGAAACATTTATTTGACCACATAAAAACTAATCCAGCAAATATAACTTCGAGAAAAGGAACAAAATTTGTATCTTAATTTATGAATAATCTCTGACACTGCAAGATAAACCTAACCGTTCCATCAGCATGCCACTTGAATACAACTTTTTTCCATCTGAATTTTTATAAAAAGTAAAATAATCACCCACAAATTCGAGTTACATTAGAAAAATATTGATTTATAACGGGTGAGTCAAACTGAAGACCTACAACCAAATCTGCAACTCCTCATTTTGTTTTATTTAATTTTACTTTTATATTTCAAAATCAATTAAAAAAATAAATTAAACACTCGATATTGACATGTGTTGCGGATAGACATTTACAGGTTATATTTTATAGTAAGAGTGAGCCTGAAAGTCAAACAAATTTGACATTCCTGTTCTATAGTCGAAAATGAAAGGTGAAAATGATGTTAATTATGAAGAATTTAATGTGCCACTTAATATACAAAATATGCATAGATTTTATTTTTTTGACTTGTAATGTTTCCATGTTTCTCTTTGTCAAATATCATTTTTCAGAATGAATCGTCATCATTTAATTTTTATTTGTCGTTTATAGTTCATCATTGATTTTGAATCCTTCATAACTAAAAGAAATTCTAAGATATATAAAAAGTAATTCAGGCAATCGAATCGATTTAAATAAGCGTATTCTGTATTTTTAAATCTGGGTTAGCAGCGAACTAATAAAACTTCGAGAAGAACTAATATCACTTTTAAATTATTAATTATTTATCTCAAATGAATTTGATTGAATTTATCTACAAATCTCCCGATAAATAGCAAAAAAAACATTACTACAAAATTGTATAGTGAGCATAATTTGTTATGAATATTTTTATTTTCATTGATCCGATCAATCCTAGTTTTCATAACTTACATGAGCCTCGTTACAATAATAAAAGAATAAAATTTGAGTTTAGAAATTTTCTATAATAATATCATTGGTTGGTAAATTTTCACGTTTTCCATTAAAAAAAATCCAATAGATCAAATTTTAGTATATTTTTTAATTAATTTCGATAAAAGAAATACATCTATTCCTCGCTTAACTAAATCAATTTTTTAACGAAAAGTTTTTCGAATATCGAGATTTCGTTAAACAAAATTTTGTAAAATAAAAAAATAAATTCAAAAAGGAAAAATTTGTATGCAAAAATATTTCGTAAATTGAAATTTTATTACTTAAACCAAGAATTTTCGTTAAGCGAGGGACACGTGCATACTATTAGAGATCTGTCGGGGAGTTTAGTGGGACAGGGTGGTTCTCATTTTAATTTAGTAAGCTATTTTTATGCGAGAAATTAATTGATTTATCATTAATTTTTAAAATTTTATTTTTATTATACTCGCAGTAAAGAAAATATAAAACGGAATTAATTTTGAAAATAGGCAAAACAGCTGGACATTTACATACACTTGTTGTGTTTGAATATTAAATTGCTCAATTTTATGTAAATTAATGACATTATTGTACCTACATTGATTGAAACTCTTGCTTAAAAAGCGAACTCTTTGATTTCAATTAGAGAAATATAAAAGTATAATTTGTAAAATCTTTATTCTGATTCAAGTTATTCCTTATTATTAATCAATGAATATATTTTTCCCCAACATTTCTGATGCTGTGACACCTTGATAACATTTGCCAAGCTGAGGCGACTTCAACAATAAAGTAATTGGGTTGCTCCCCTTCACTGGATTTTTGCAGTTGTCAGAGTAGTAGTAGTAGTATAGCTTTAATTTAAATTATTGTATGGAACGACAAAAGCGTAGTTTAATCACAATAGAATCTAGAAACTTGCAAATTATAAAATTCTACATAAAACGAATTTTTATTTGACAGGTTAATTTTCAGAATGTTTCAGGTGATCCAATTTGGGTCACGACCCATAGGTTGGTAACTATTGTTATAAACCCTCTGTATCACATATTTTGGTCATCGTGTTTGTTGCCAAATAATACTATTTTTCATAAGCTTACTCTGGTGACAAAACATTCATGGATAAACAGTAATACTTTGAAGTAACAACTAAGAATGGTGAAAATAATGAAAACAATTCAATTATGATTTTTTACGTTACATCAAAGTTACGGTGGTTAAAAAATATTAGTATGTTAATTTAGGTTTAAAATCAAATTTCAACAACTTCTATTTAATAAATGTTAGTTTATTTTTTTACACTATAAATTAATTTTATTAAATAAAATGACTGAATAAATAAACTAATAAAATTTTCTCCAATAAGCTCATAGAAAACATAATAAAAAATATTGATATTATACACATCAGATTTATGTTTAAAACTAAATTAATCGCATTTTTGTAAAACCATTATAATCTCTTAATTTTTGTGTATAAATCAATCTGGGTATCATTTACTACAATAATTGTGTTGTATAATGTATTTTTGCCGCTAAAAGTTTTAACCCATAATGATTACCACACATGTTTTATGTGTCTCTACTGTAAAGTTGTAGTTTTGGCATTTACAGCAAAATCGCTTTCCAGTATCGATATATTTTTATCATCCTGCCTGTCTGAATGTTTGTGGTTTATATCGATAAAACATCTTTATTATAAAATCATAGTCGAACCTCAATTCCCAAAACCCTTTTATTATCTCTCTGGTCTCTGATTTCTTTTAGGTACCCAAATTCAATTAACTTAAATAATAGCAGAAATTCTGTTTCTTAATTTATAACTTTAAGTAATATAAGAGTCTTATCGAAAGCTGGTATCTTGATTTCATTGATTTGCCTTCGATAAAATGTTAAATTAATTATACCAATTTTATTGATACCTGATATCAGGAGTTTTTAAAGTGTAAAATTAGAATTGTTTTCGTCATGTTTACAACAGCTAGGTGTTTTGTTTCTAAATGTTTGTTGACCTTTTTTCTTTATCTTATTGTTTATCAAGTTAACATATTCAACTTCCAGTCTTGCGTAATTAAAATCTAGATCTACAATCTATTTGACCAATCATTCTACAAACTTTTGATGATCACATTATTTAGATTTCCTCTCTGTTGGTATTTTACTATTTAGTTTTATTTAATAATTTAAATATGTATTTAGCTCATTATTTTTTGTTAAAATTAGAAAACAAATTTTAACTTTGTCTTTTCTATGAAAAAGATCTTTTTATTTCATGCAGTTTTCGTATTCATTTTTTGAGAGTAACTAAAATTTCAATACCTTTCATGTATTGGTTGATAATTTTATTTTATTTATTACATTTTTAAATGATTATCTTAAAATCACAATTTTTAGAAATTTAGATTATTCTTTCATTTCAGTGTTCCGGTTAATCATAACAAATATTTCAAGTCAATGAATTTAATAAAATTCCAATTTAAATTACATAATTATTGCAAAAATATTTTATGATTAAACTAGTTGTCTGCTAAATTTTTGCGGAAATTTATTTTCAAAGAACAGTCTAATTTTAAACCAATTATTTGATTAGTTATTCGAAAAATTTTGAAAAAATAACTCTTTCAAGACTATTTTCTACAACATTTCATTAAATTTACCATTTATATTGAAGCTTCTATAAAATAAAAATAGTTTTATGATCAAAATGAAAAGTACCTTGGTACACAGTCTTAATCCATCTTTCTTTAAGTTGATCCGTTCCGTGAGGGTTAAAGTAGAAAAAGTATGAAATGCACAATCGATCGGAAAATAAAGCTATGCGAGGTTTGGAGCATTTTCGATTCAGTACATATGGTTCACAACTGTCCGGTTTTTTATTGATTAATGTGGTTTCTTGAGGCGAATGTTATCTTTAGACTCGTTCTAACTACATATTTCCACAACTTTTAATTTCACAAGTTTCCAAAATTACTGCTCCAGTAAATTAAAGAATTTTTCCTTCATATTTTTTAAATTTTGGAAAGATATATTAATTAATAAGTAAACAAATACGTTGTCAATTATGATAGAAAAAGATATTAGAGTAATTCATAAGATCTGCATTGCGCGCCTATCCTGTCGCAATTATTATATACAAGAAAAACCAACCATTCTATAATGGATTAATTTTAACGATTGCGTCAGGATATGCATGCAAATATTATGAATTACTCTAATTCTATATATATATATATATATATATATATATATGATAATGAATCCTCTATTTAATGTACCTTAGAGATAATATATAATCTAAAATAGAAGGGTGGTGACCCACCACCAGAAACATTTTTATGAAAAAATTGAAAAATGACTCACTTTTAAAAACGAAGCCGACCACTGCGCTAATATTTCTAAAAATATTTCTATTAAATTTATAAACATTTAGATAATTTCAAATGTTGATTTTTTTCAATTCTAAAGACAGCCGAATTGTTAATTTTCTTAAAAATAAAGATCTATGAATTGTAGTGTTATATTATTATTAAACATAAGAATTATTTGAAATATGCATTTTATTATATGAATATTGTTGTCAAAATAAATTTGTACTTCATTTCATCAGTTTGTTTCAATCATATTGTAATTATTACTAAAAATAGAGAAGTACTCATCTTGCATCAATTTTTTCTCACCTTTCATTAATTCTAGACATCTTAATACTTTCAAAGATCTTCAACATTTAAAATTCTCATTTTAGGGATATAGTGATATTGTTCAATTTCTTTTGGAAGCTGGTGCTGATCATGAACATAGAACCGATGAAATGCATACTGCGCTGATGGAGGCCTCTATGGAGGGACACATTGAAGCGGCAAGAGTTCTTCTTAATTACGGAGCACAAGTCAATATGAGAGCTGATAGTTTTGAGTCTCCTTTAACACTAGCAGCTTGCAGTGGTCACACAGATCTTGCGGGTTATCTCATTAAGTATGGGGCAGATATTGAGGAGGTCAATGATGAAAGTTACACACCATTAATGGAAGCCTCACGTGAAGGCCACCTAGAAACAGTTGTAATGTTACTGGCCCTAGGTAAAAATTTGATAATTATTAAATATTAAATATTCATAAAGGGGCTAAAATAAATCGAGTTACAGAAGAGACCCAGGAAACTGCAATGACACTGGCAGCATGTGGGGGGTTCTATGATATTGTCATGTTGCTTCAAAGATGTGGAGGAGACATAGAAAAAGGTGCTTCAACTCCATTGATGGAATCAGCACAAGAAGGCCATTTAGACATCGTCAAATCACTGATTTGTATTGGAGCAAATATTGAAGCTAAAAATGCCAGTGAAGAAACCAGTTTACATTTTGCTGCTGAAAACGGTCATTTGGAGGTTTTAATTGTGCATTTTATAAACCCAAACTCTTTAACGAATGATAGGTTGTGCTCTATTTGTTGGACTGCAATGCAAATATCCACCACACTTCAGAAGGCGGTCGAACTGCATTAATGAAAGCCAGTAGAGCTGGTAATTTAAATGTTGTCATATTACTCGTGGAAAGGGGCGCCTGTGTCGACCAATTGACAATACAAGGTGACCACAATGCTCTTAGTTTAGCTTGCGCTAATGGCCATTGCAAGGTTATAATTTCACATTTTAGATAAATTCAATAATATTAATAATAATTCGTCGTTTGCATTTCATAACAATGCCAATTGTCTAATTAAATAATCTCATTGAATAATATCCAATAGAATACAATGAAATTTAGTTAATCCAAGTTATTGTGGTTATTTCTAAAATATATCCATTTGCAATGCCAATCAGATGCTTTTTTGTACTGATAGAAATATTTCAAAATTTCACGAACAATTTTACTGGCCCTTAGTAATAGTAATGAACATCTTTCGCTTTCATAGTTATTTCACAAAGATGAATATATATATATATTATTAATATTATTATTATTATTATTATTATTATTAATATTATTATTATTAATATTATTATTATTATTATTATTATTATTATTATTAATATTATTATTATTATATATTATTATTATTATTATAATATTATTATTATTATTTATTATTATTAATATTATAATATTATTATTATTTATTATTAATATTATTATTATTATTATTTTTTATATTATTATATTATTATTATTATTATTATATTATTATTATTAATATTATTATTATTATTATTAATATTATTATTATTAATATTATTATTATTAATATTATAATATTATTTATTATTATTAATATTATAATATTATTATTAATATTATTATTATTATAATTTTTATATTATATTATTAATATTATTATATTATTATATATTATTATTATTATTTTTATATACATTTAAATATTAAAATATATTTTATTGATTTTCTTTCAATATACTGATTTCTATTTCTGTTACATTGATAATTTTTAATTGGAAACAAGATTGATGATATATATATATATATTGTTGGGTTATTATTATTGAAAGTCGGTTCCCCCTGACTCCTCGTGTCCCTTTTTCGATCAAATAAGCAAACCCAACACAGAATAATTTTATTTGCACTTTATCACAATAACAGATCAATCCGTTTGGTTCAATATTTGTAATCACAATTTCACTACTTGATCTGCACCTTTTAACCACTGTTTGGATCGGATTATCTTAGGGTAGGTTGTCCAAGGGAGAACCACCCTGTCTGATAGATAACCTTGACTTTTATTTGGATTTCTCTACTAACCTAGTTACTGCTCGTTCACGTCGATTCACTCTAGTTAATGATATCTGGTCTTTCGTATCTGGTTACTAACGATTGTCTTTCGTATCTAGTTAATAATGATTGTCCTTTCTTGCCTGGTTGATAATGTCTCTCTTTTCTTGTCTGGTGAATTATGGTCCTTTCGTGTTTTTCCCTCTTTCTTTTATACTCCTGCTCAGACTGTTTTCCGACGATTGTCAACAATATGTTCTGCATTATCAAATTATCATTAATAATTACTTCCCAGACCGACATTTGTCAACAACGTTTGATGTTGTTTAGGCTAATTTATCCTACTATATTATTCCGTCTATGCGCCGGGTTTTCCTTATCTCTCGGGATTTCCTCAGCTCTCGGGTTTCCCATTGCCTCGGGCTTCCCATTGCCTCGGGCTTCCCATTGCCTCGGGCTTCCCATTGACTCGGGCTTCCCATTAGTAATTAATTTTTCTTAATTAATTTCCTTTTTTATCTTATATCATTTTCTAGGGACCCCTCACTAAATTTTTATTATTATTTCTGGACTCGTCTCTCAATTTGGCGTTCAACCATACCAATTTCTCCCGATCAATATTACTTTCGAATTTTTATACATTTTTTTAATTAATATTGCACTTTTATCATTTTGTGTTTTATCGATTTTACTGTGCTTTTTCGTGATACCCCAAAAATATATATATATAAATTGATGATTAACATCAGACGTTCACCTTAAAACCTATGATAGGTAGGTTTGTAAAGCAATTACCAGGTTTTGAGCTTCACATCTCTGAATTAGGTTTTCCAGCCCTGATTAAAATGACAATTTTTAAAAAAATTTAATTATTGTTATTTTCTTCATTCTTTATTCCTTTTTTAGTTTAACAATCGATATTTTGGTTTAAATTTATCAGTAGAAAAAACTAGTACCACAAAATCATGTTTAAAAAATGACATATTGATCGATAGTTTAAAAAGAAATAAAAATATGTGAAAATGAGAAAGGATCAGTATTGAGAAAAATAAAAAATTATTTTACTAGTAATGGTCATTTTATTTAATATAAATCAATGGTTTGCGACCTCGCATGAAAAATTAGTACCAAAGAGCACTTGGTATTATATATTTAATTTCCTTCATATAAATTTCCAGCTCATTAAGCAAATTAGATTATATACAATTTTTTTGAATGTTTAATGTTTTATTATCAATCTAGTTCAGTGGTAGATAGTTTTTCAATTTTTTGTTTTGTAATAGAAATCGAAAAGTAAGAAGCAAATCTATTTTAAGATAAAAAAGCAAACATGTTTACATAAGTAGTAAAAATAAAATACAACAATTTCTCCATTTTGGAATGAATTTCTACGCTCTTTCCCTTTCCTTGAGAATGAGTGCAATGTGAAATTTGAATTTCGTTAGTTTTTGAACTATTTCTCGTTCTCAGGATTTTACTCAATAAAATCAATAAATTTTCGAATCAAAAATATGTAATTATTATTGTTTTTGGTTTTTAAACATCCAGGTTTTTTCATTATATTCTCATTTTATTGCTTGTTCTATATTCTTGTTTAATTCAATGAGATCATTATCTGTCACTTTAGCACTGTTGATTTTATTTGTTCTTCAATATATTATGCATTCGATTCACTAATTCCTTTGTATATTTTAAATTAATTTCCTTTAATATTTATGAATTCTAGGGATATATGATTACTGTACTTTGTTTAAGTCCTTTGCTTTAAACCCCTTGGTTGCATGCACTTTCACGTGATATTTATTTATCGATCATATTGTTTCAGGTGGTAGAATATCTATTAAAAGTCGGAGCAGATCCAACAGTTAAATTAAAAGATAATTGTACAGTTCTTATTGAAGCTTCACGCGCTGGTCACTCAGATGTTATTGAAACACTTCTAAAGGAAAATAAGCGTAATAAAAAATTTGGCGGGGGAAATTCGCCATCTAATCAACATTTATGTCCCAATACTTCTTTATTATCAAATATCGAGCTAGATTTAAATGACGTTCAACATTTCAATAGTCAGTATATTTCTATGTCCGATCGTGATAGTATTGTTACTAGTCAAGATAATTACAATAATAAATTTATAAATTCACCAATCGGAATGAAGATTGATCAACCGGCTATAAATGCATCCTGTAATAATTCTTCAGAAAATATTCAATTCAATGATTCAAATCTATCTTCCCACGTACAATCATTGCAGAATGTATCGCAGTTTCACCCTTGTTCTTTCACCAATTCTACTGCAAATGATAAAGACATTCAGTCTAAATCGTGTTTTAATATTCAAATGATTAACGATGCTCTTTCGAATGAAGTAACAGGTGATCACACAAAATATATACGACCTTTATTTCTGTCAAATGAAATTCCCGACCCCCCGACAAATCCTCCACCAATGCCATCTTTTTCCGGTTGCAATTCAAATCAAGTTTTTATTGAATCAAACAATACTTTATTGTCATTAAATGACGATACAAATCTTTCTATGACTTTAATGGGGCTAGAAAATCAAAAATTACTTCAGAATATTTTAGATCCGAATTCGCCAAATTTAGAGGAATGGGTAAAATACATTTGTCCGAATTTCAATAACAATATATATGCAAACGATCCAAGTTATGAAACGCTCTCTAAATTAACACTTCTCCAATCTGAATCCAATGCAACAGAGTTGCCTCAGTTATTGCAACAAAACAACAGTGTTCAATTTCATCGGAAAATCAAGAAAGCAAAGCATTCAGATAGCTATGGTATGCACAATGATGTGTGCCGCAATTGTCCGTATTCATATCAGCAGAGATCTTGCGCTCCGTTATCACCGGAAAAATCAGTCGCATTCGAATCAAATTTCGGTGTCTACAGGTGTCCTGGTGAGGGTGTTGATGCTGATGGTGAATCCGCTCCGAAAAATAAAAGCTATCACAAGGAAATTATTTTCACAGATCAATTCAATAATAACAAATCCAACAACGATTTTATTACAACCTGCAACGACTGCACCGTAAGTAGTTACTTGAATTATTTTATTTAAATATTCTACTAGTATTTATTATTATTTATTATAATTTTTATTAATTATTATTATTATTCATCACTATTATTTATTATAATTATTCATAATTATTATTTATTATAATAATATTTATTCTTATTATAATTATTATTATTAATTAATTATTATTGTTATTATTATAATTATTTATTATTAATTATTTTTATAATTATAATAAAATCAACGGTTTAGATATTGTTAACATTTGCTTTCTAATTTGAGATGAAGGTTTGCCAAACTTGCAAAATTATTATTAAGAAATTTTTAATATTAAAAATGATTTTAATTAGATTCTCAAGCAAATGCAATAAAATTCTTTGAAAATAATGACAATTTTTGTAAAAATTTGACTTTAAAGTCTTCAGAATAGCAGAAATTGAAAATATTATATAGGAATTATTATTATATAGAGATTGAACAAATTGAAATTCTCTAGCAATAAAAATATAATATAAGCATTTTTTGGTGTGGTTATTTTCTCAGACATTTTATCGTAGAAATTATGGGATGACGAGGTTATACTGTATGCCAGCGGTTTTCAACTTTTCAGCGGTACGCCAGATGTTGCTAAGCGGTACGCGAAAAAATAAATATAAATTATTTATAAATTGTATAACTTAAAATTTAACATTTTTACCATATTAATTTCAAAATTTATAATTGTCCATGTGTTTTGTTGTTTTAAATGAGTAATGTCCCCTAAAATTTGATAATCGACTAACAATAACTAATTCTAAGTCTAATATTCAAGTTAGTAATAATCAATAGTGGGTATTATAATTATAAATAATGTTGATTTTGATTTGACATTTGCTGGTAGTACGCCGACTTTAAAATTTGTTTCCTGGTGGTACAATGAAAATAAAGGTCGAAAACGACTGCTGTATGCCATGAATAGATTAACAGAATTTTGTAAAAATCAAATTCGCATAAATACAATGTGTTATTAACATTATAATAATACATTTTAATAATTGCAATTTATTGAGAAGTTTATGGAGCCATCGTTTCTTATTACACTAATTGATTGACTCTAATAGGCCAGGCTAGTGTACGGAATTATACAAAAAATGTTAAATGAATGTTACTCTTGAGGTTCAGTTCTTCATTCTAGTGTATAAGAAAATCCACTTTTTTACAATGAAAAAACTTTAGATCAATTATTTGTTAATAATAATTGAAAAATAATAATTGAATCCCTAAATAGGCATTCGGAAAAAATATGAGAGAAATTAGTGCGATGTTTTTATTCACAAATTGATCAAATTTGTTGGATAGTACTGGGGGGAAGTGTTACTATTGATTCACTAGATCGATTTATGTGAAATTTTCAATCTATTTTAAAGAAATGTAAACCAAGTAGAGAAAAGGAAAAATTTAATTGACTCACATTTGTGTCGCAGAACATTAAAGGGTTACTAATAAAATCATAATGGGAGTCAACATGTTAGTGATATTTAATGATTTTGATTTTCAAATTTCTTAATTAAGCTATAATTTTTCTATGCTTAAGTGAAATGTTTTGTTTTTGCAAAAATCTAACCATTGCTTAAATGTGTTGCACTAGATTGAAAGAGATTGTGATATATTCCTTATTATTTAAAAATCACTTAAAGATTTATTTGACAACATATATCTGTCTGCAAACCGTTACGAAATGATTTATATTACTAGAATAATAATGAACGGTTCGGATCTACGTGAGGGTGTGTTTAATTGGCGTTAAATTTATTTCCCCGTATAGTGATTTGGTTTTTGACATTGGTATTTGTGAGCAAACGATGTGATAGTGGATTGACTAATCTTTAATTCATCATATTAGCAAAACAAATATGAAAGGCATTATAATTAAACAGCTAATTCTAAATGAGCTAAAAAATTAATGCCTTTAAATTAACTCTGTGATACTTTTTTCTCAAATCGAGTTATTTTACTAACCAGATATTATATTAGCTATATATATTTACAAGAAAATTTCACTCATAACTCAAATTCATTAGCAAAAAATGTATTATAAAAATATAATGTAATACTAACAGTATAAGAAGAAATATATTCTAATTAATTATGAAATGGAGTGAAACATGATTGACTGAAAGGCAGAACAAGTGAATTTTGTTCTTTTCTCAATTTTTAATTGTGAGCACTTTAACATCGACCACTTCCTTTGACATGATCATTAATCATAAGCATTTTGCACACTAGCCGATGAGAATATATCTTAAGCAAATCAGAAATGTTGTTTTTAATCTGCTCGTCGGTTGTATTGTCACAACTTGTGTCTCACAAGGGTTCAATTCAGTGATGACGTTATAAAAATTAACAAACGGATAGGTTAAGTTACCTTTACTTTAAAGAATATCCAAAAAACCGAAGTTACACATAGCGTACTCATTTTCAAAAGTTAGTGTGAAAATTGTATACATTTTGGAACAAAAAAAGTTTAATTGAAAAAATTCTATCAATTGCACCGACTTTTGTTATTATAATTATTTTAAAGTTATTATTATTTTTTTCTATTAAGTTATTTATTATTTTTTTTTGGATGAAAACATATATTTGGTCATTTTTAGACTCCTCAAAACATTTTCTCCACCAACAATAAAACAATTCAATGCATCTCTAAGTCCAACTGGAATCTTTTCATTGGACAAGACAAATGAAGATATCATTTACTCACCAAAACCTGATATGTCAGTTCTTAATCGTATCCAAAGCTTTTCAAACGCATCGAATTTGCCTTCGTACAATCAAGATGATAATCATACGGATGTGAAACGCATTTTCAGTTCGGTGACACCAACATCTGTCAGTCCAATCAAATCCAAAACTGGTAATCAGAGCCTTTCAACTCCATTCCCTAAACAAGTTTTACAACCTAAAAGACGTTTGCAACAAAATCAAAGATCTCCATTATCAAATATATCTCAGATTTCAAACACATCATGTTCGGACCATAAACTATCACCACACATGAAATCCATTTCTCAAAATGATCAATTCTTGCTTTCATCAACTCCAGTCAGTCAAAATATCTTTGATTCAATATCTTTTAATACACAGGTTAGTTAACATAAAATTTGTTTATTAATTTTAAATTTAATCTAACAATATCACTGTTAAATATTTTGTAGGTCTAATTTTTATGTCTCAGGCATATATTCTAACATAGGTAGATTTTGTCTGCACGAAAATCGTCTCAAATAACCTTTTCATTTATTACAAAAATTTATTCAGCTGTTTTTCATCATAATTTTAGTTTTTACTTCATTGTCCAGTAGCAACTGATGAAACAACCAAATGAAAATTAATATTGATTAATTTTGAAGAGAATATAATGAAAATTAATATTCTCTCCTAAATAATTGCTCTATTTTAATTCGCTTTAATTCATAAAATAATAAATCAATTTTAATTTTCTAAAGCTAGATTAGATGTTCAAAACTGTTTTAAATAGTTTTACATTTGAATTATTACATTATTATATTTACCTAGATTAAATTATTTATTTTTTTTACATTTTTATAAATATTGTTTGTTACTGTAATTTAATTGGTTTTTTCGAAAAATTTATATAAAATCTTCCCATTATTTATTTTTCTCAAACTTTATTTCTTTATATATTTTAAACAATTTTTGGCTTCATATTTAACATAATATATTGATTGAAATTTTGGAAATATAAATGGAGATCGTGGAAAAATTATTTTTCATACATATTGCAGCCTGTGTTTACAACCGTGAAAAATTAGATATTCCTCCTTCAATGACCTCAGAAAAATTAATAAATATGGTGTAAAATAATTTAAAATAAAAACTAGCATGACTAGGAACGGTCTGTTGGAATCGATGATTTTTTGTATAAAAGCCAATACACAGATAGTTTTTTAATACTTTAGATTAATTATAATATTTTTAAAATCAATTTTTTTTAATAAGGAAAGTTAATTTACTTTAATTTCGATTTTAATAAAATGTCTAAAACAATATTCAAATAAAAAATAAACAAAGACTTATGCCTAAAAATGAACTAAATATTTCAATTTTTGATGACAAACACAAAGTTAAAGTACGCTTGGTAATTAATGATGTTTCAAAAGTGCATTTGTGTTGGAAGTTTATTATTTTTCTAGGACGAGTATTTATATAATGTGCTGCAACAAAATGAATATTTATCACCATATTTAATGGTGTATACATCTAAATGAATGACTTGAAATTCATATCAATATTTTATAAGTAATTTTTTAGAATATATAATTATTTCAATATACTGAAATCATTTCATACATTTTCCATTGAAAATTCATCTAAATATTAGAGTCGTTTTCATTGTCAAATTGTGGTTGCTATTAACAATAATCACTGTTTTATAAAATTACTTTTAGTGAGTGAAAGAATTATTTTAGTTATATTATAATAATGCATTATTTAAGTAATTTAACTTGAATAACAATATATTTTGATGAAATGATCCAACATCCCAATCAATGTCAAATACTATATGCGATATACTAATATTTCTTATTATTATTATTGAGAAATAGTAGTTATTGTGATTAACTCACAATTCCTTGTAATTAATATTCATCTATCAACAACTTTATTGAGATTTTGGAATTTAATCTTCAAACCATAGCTATTACATAATTATTGGTTGTAAGTAGATAAATTTCAAGATAACAATGAGCATTATTCCCTTGAAATATATTTCATGTTTTCATAGACTCCTGTCCCCTGATTTACACGAAAAATCGATTTCTCAGAAAACCGTGTAAATCGAAAAAAACTAAAATTTACCCAATTCAGATATTTATTTCAAAGTAAAATAAAAGTATAACTACACATTTAATCCATGTAGCAGATGAATTAGACTCCATTTTAGTTTGGCGATACTCGATAATTGATATATAATGCTTTAAATATCGAAAAAATCCCTTGATCTTACGACTACAATAAAAAATTTGTATTCTTAGGAAAAAATACATCTTGCATATTTTTGTGCTGTAGATCTTTAAGATTACATTAATTATCAGAAGTCTAACACTTAATAATTTTATTAAAATTATTATAATGCTATAAAAGATGAGTAATTTTTAAAGTAATTGATTATTACTAACTAGAAAATATGAATTTTAAAAAATATAACTGAAAAACTCAATGGTGTTTTTACAAGTTTTTTAAAATTATTATTGTAAAATCCGTGTAAAAACTATCATGCAAATAGCGAATAGGTTTTAAAATAAATATTATATACTTGTTTAAATTTATTTTAATCGCTGATTTGTCATAAAATATTCTATAATTCTTAACAAAATTTCAACTAAAATAATAACTTAACAACAATTAGAAAATTATAGTGTGAAGTGACAATAAGTATTAGTTTTGATATTGTTTTTATTCTGGCTTTGAGTACTTTTGTGCAAATTAATTGTTATTTTGATTTTATTTTTAATCTTTGCATTTGTTTTTATCCTATTAATTCTTCTTTGATATAAAAATGAGATGTATTGACAAATGCAAAGGCCAAGTGAGTCAGTGTCTCTTATTTTACTTTGTTCAAGTTTCTTTACCTTTTCAGGTGATTTTCTAGAGATCTTTCTGTAAGAAATTGACCTTGAAAGACACTTGTAAGGTCATAGTTTAAAGCTATCTTTATGGTAGAAACTGTAACATCGATTTCTTCCATCAGAACGTCTGCTCTACTTTTTTTCAAACAAGTCACGACTTCGTAGTTTCCGCTGCAGCTCTTCATTTCACTTTTTATTGATTTTAAAGTGTTCACCGAAAATTTATCGACAGTGATATTTGCGGAATTTTCAGAATATTTACGTCATATACAATGCTGTTAAATAGATGATTTACCATTCATCAAAAGTGATTTGAAGTAGTCGCTAAGTAAATTAAATGTTTTCCATATATATTTATTTTCAATTGCTTGATAAAATTCTAATCAATCAGCTTGTACATAATGGATATTAT
Organism: Schmidtea mediterranea; assembly: GCA_022537955.1. Classification (NCBI taxonomy): domain Eukaryota; kingdom Metazoa; phylum Platyhelminthes; order Tricladida; family Dugesiidae; genus Schmidtea; species Schmidtea mediterranea. The sequence continues at coordinate 94,111,772 of CM039679.1, forward strand.
TGTGGTCATTTAAAGGTTTTATAAGATTAGTTTACTGTTTGATACTGTCAATTTATCCATCAAGATTCTAATTTAAACATCTTTGTTCAAGGTTATTGAAGGATTTATCTTTCAGGAATCAAATAGCAGCTTCAATACTAATTTTACATTTCCCGAAAAGAATTATTCAAATGATGAACGAGTAGAATTCTATCAGCAATCGATGCTTAATGATTTACAAACTACAAACAATATGCTTTCGTCACACATGTGTCAATTGTCTCAAGATTGTGGTTCAAAATTAATAACTTCAAATTACCTTGATTTTATGCCAAAGCTCAATGCGGATAATTGTGATATTCCGAACAGAAAGCCGAGTATGGCTATAAGTAGTAACAATAGCATTGAAAACCTCGAAGCTGTAGAAGAAATTGAAAATGAAGATAACGATGATGAAGATGATTTTGAATCTGAAATCGAGATTGAACATTGTAATGTTCCTCCGTATAATTCTAATTCCATCAATCACGTCAACTGTTTAAAGCATAATTCTAAAAAGAAATTAAATGTGAATGTTTGCACCGAATCTCTTCAAGAGTCACCTTTATCACTTGCCTGTTCTGGTGGTCACATAGAAGTTGTAAAGCTTTTGATAAATAGTGGTGCTAAATTGGAACATAGAGATAAAAAATCTCAAACTGCTCTTCATGTAGCAGTCCTAAATGGTCATTTAGAAGTTGTTAAATTTCTTCTCGATTCAGGAGCTGACATTGAAGCGATGGTTGAAAGAACAAAAGATACTGCATTGTCTATTGCCTGTGCTAACGGGAAATATGAAATCGTTGAAGAATTGGTCAAACGAAACGCAATGATTGAACATAGAAATATTTCCGATTACACACCTTTAAGTTTAGCAGCATCTGGTGGATTTGTTGATATCATCAAATTCTTGTTGAAAAATAATGCGGAAATAAATTCCAGAACGAATTCCAAGTTAGGAATAAGTCCACTCATGTTAGCGGCAATGAATGGCCATGTAAATGCAGTCAACATACTTCTTGAAAATGGATCAGATATTAATGCACAAATTGAAACAAATCGAAATACAGCTTTAACGCTTGCATGTTTTCAAGGACGAAATGAAGTCGTGTCCTTATTGGTGGATAAAAAAGCCTATGTAGAACACCGGGCAAAAAGTGGATTGACTCCGTTAATGGAAGCTGCGTCCCAGGGTCATGTTGAAGTCGGTAGAATTTTGATAAACGCTGGTGCAGATGTTAATGCAGCCCCGGTTCCGTCATCTCGTGAAACTGTATTAATAATTGCAGCAGACAAAGGTCATACTGAATTCGTTAAATTACTTTTAAAACAGTAAGTTTATCTTTATAAATAAAATATTAAAACTCAGTTTTCTTTCAAGTGGTGCGATTGTTGATTCAAAAAATAAAAAAGGTGATACTCCTCTTTGGCTGGCATGCAACGGTTGATATAGTTACTGTTGATTGATCGAAATAATAAAGTTTCAGGGGGTTATATCGATGTTGTCAGACTTCTGATTGACTACAAAGCAGATGCAAATAGCTCCGACAATCGACGAATGACTTGTTTGATGACGGCATTTAAGAAAGGTCATATAAAAGTTGTCAAAGAATTGGTTAAATACGTTACTCAGTTTCCATCAGAACATGATTGCAATAAACATATGAAATCTATAAAGGACGCTGATAAAGTAAATATTGAATTATTTCTGGTTAATAAATAAATAGCATTCAATTTCAAAAAAATTATTCGTGATCCATTTATTATTTTCGCTTTCATACAAATAATTATTAATTTAATATGTAATATTTAATTGATCGTTAATAATAAATTAATATATATTATTCATTTAATCTACTTTATATATAATTGGTTTTGATTAATCAATTAATATAATAATTATTTGATTTTTAAAAATTTTGAATTTTTTTATTATTTGTGTTTTTATAATCAATTAATATATCATTTTATATTGATTTTCAATATTCGATTATTGTATATTTTATTGATTTTCTTTTTAGATTATATTTATTGATTGTTATTAAATTAATATATAATATTCATTTAATCAATTGATTTTGATTAATCAATTAATATAATAGTTATTTGATTTTTAAAAATTTTGAATTTTTTTATTATTTATATTTTTATATTATTTGTGTTTTTATAATCAATTAATATATTATTATATTTAATATATTTGTATATTTTATTGATTTTGATTTTTAGATTATATTTATTTGATTGTTAATATAACACATTTCATAATGTCAAAATATATAATTACACTAAATATTAAAACCAAAAAAAATTCAAGTAAAATTTTAAAGTAGTATGATCTCGGCGTGCTTTAAAAATAATGATGAATTCTGAGTCTCGAGAAGGAATTAGTTTGTTTTCATTAAAAAAATTTCCGAATTTAAGAAACTTTTATATTTTGTAATATATTCTACTTATAGTCAGCAGAACAAGTCTATAGCATTTCACACAGAAAGACAAATATATTATGAAAATTACATATAAACTAATTAGAACACCATTTTTATAAATATATTTTGTAATAGGTTTGATCAGCTGAGCTGTCATCAGACACTAAACAGATACTTATAGGTTTATTGGTAATTACAAAATTAAATGTGCGGAATTCAATAAATTTTGATTTACTTTTAAATATCAGAAAAATGCCATCGGTATAACCTTTGTATACCTTAGGTGAAGGGCAGTCTTTCCAATACATGTGGGATTACATCCATTTCACGAACTTTGCAACATCGGAAATAATTTTAACATCAGCACTACCAATATTTTTCAAATGACTTCTAAAATTTTTAAAACCATCAGAAAACGGCTTCAGAAAACAATTACAGGACCAGCACCAGCAGACACATCACTTTCTATTCAAATATATCGAATTAAGTTATTTCATCGATCGATCACGAATGTGAGTCATGTCAATATTTCACTGATTTATCAAACTTAGCGCTTTTGCTATCAGAACTAGTCAAGTGAACTTCATCGGTCATATTATTATCCTTGTTAATCAAAGCACCACTCTCAGGGGAATAAAATGTATCAACACAAAGTAAAATTATTATAAAAACAATAAAAATATTCCAAATACATTAAGAAATTTTCTTTTGAAAAAGGCTGCTATAAAAATTTGTGAATATCAATAAAATATGAAAAGAAATCATCTCATTACATTCAAATTCAGTCTTAATCGAGGGTTTCAGCAAACTATCTAAAGACTTTGCAACTTTATGTTGTGAAGTGTGTATCATTGGAAAGTATCACGGGTAGATTATTTTAATGGACTTTCGGAAACCCAAACAACTTAGCAGGCCGTGACTTACGCAGCCAGATATAATTTAATATACCATTATTTATGTGATATATATATATATAATTTTGGTGTTTATGTATGAATTACTACCAAAATTATAAATTAATGATCTACTGATAATTGTTAGTAGCAAAAATAATAATTAATTTATATTCTAGACAAATTTTTTGTAAAATCTTAAGTTATAAACCAATAAAAATATCTTTAGGAAAAAATGTATTTGGATTTTTAGACCACTAGAAAATAAAAATAATTAATTAATGTAAATCTAAACTTCCAACAGAGAAAGGCCATCATTTTTGATGGGTTACAGCTAGTATATATATATATAATTTTACGAACATGCTTTTCTTTCTGTCTGTAACGCTATACATTTATTCTACTGGCTAAAATAAATAGTATATATTACAAAATAAAAGCTTCCTTAAATGTATATTCAAGCTGCCAAACAAAAATATGTCATTTGAAAACCAAATTAAGAATTTATTGATCAATGTAAAATGTTTTTTACAGTTTATTTCTTTGCTCTTGGTTTCCATTGTGTTATTTTTTCATTATTTTCAAGAAGTTCTTGACATGTAAGAATTCCACAATTCTTTATTTTGTATGATGCAACTTACCGATGCGGTTCTCTATTTTATAATATTTTGAAATTTAGTTCTAGAACATTTCTATTTGTTTTTCAAAACCACAATTTGGTGTAAATTGCCATTCTTTCCAGTAGTGAATTATTAATGGTTTCTTCATCACATGTTTCTCCATTTCCTGCCTATGAAATCCCATTATTTTTTACATGATTATAAAATATTTTCAATCTTATCGGACTCATTTAAAAGTATTTTCCAAAAATTGAATAAATTGCTATTTTATTTTATAAAAACTATGAAAGTAAGTAATGAAGATCTTTCCTTTGAAGTTTTAAAGTGAGTTCATTGAGATTGTCAATTAGGTCATCTAAGTATGCCTACTTAATATTACATAACTTGGGTATCCATTCCTCGGATTAGGGATCCTGGTTTATAGATTGTATTTTAAGAAATAAATATATTTATTGATTTTTAAAGAAATTTGTAAAGGCAAAGTGCATTTAATGTTTCATCATTTAGACCAGATATCAATTTTTATATTTGATGAACATGACTTTTAGTAGAACCTCTGATACATTTCCTAAAGTTCTTTTTGACATGAAACAAATTTGATCATCTTTAGTACGTAAATAATATTTTCTATTGAAAAATTTAAGCTCTATTTAATTTTTTTGATAATTTGTCATAAAACAGCTTTCTATTTGTTTAAATTAATAGGAATTATCTTTTTAAAAACACGTGAAAACGTGTTCTTTTCATGTTTCTTTTTATTATATTTCACTCATTTAAAACATAAAAAAATTATGATAGGCTACGTCAAAAATATTATGAACATTTGCCTTTCAATCAAACATTCTTTGAAATCTTTACTTTAATTACAATTGTCTTTTAATTATGTATTAGAATTCTCGAACTTGAGTTGGAATTCTTTTAAAGCATAATTAAAATTGGCTATAACCAAAATTTATTAATATAACCAAACTAATGTTTAAAATTTATTACATAGATATTAAAAATTAAAGATCTGTGCTTTGTGAACTACTGCGCTACATTGTATCAATGTTTCTTCAAAGCTGTACACTTTCTTTCTTGTTAACATAAAAACTTCTTCCATTTCTTAAATGATTTAAATTACAAGTTTGTAATGATGAAATATAATTGTACATCTAAAACTGGTTTATTTATAAAAATATTACTTTTCCTGCATTCAATCACAATGATTTGAAAAATTTTTACATAGAGTACCCACCGATTACAATACGCGCAAAATTTTTCAATAAAGATTTTAATCATTTAAAGAATTCAAAAAAATAAGTGGGAACGTTGGATTATGTCAAAGATCATTTTTCCGTATAGCAGTTACATTTTGTTTCCCAGCTTAGATAGATTTTCATATTTTCCCATAACTCTTCATTTAACTGTGACTCACGACCATTTCAGTTATATAAATCTTAAAATTATTTTTATATTTTCTTATGTTCTTTCTTTATTATTATTTGTGATTGATTAAATGTTATATATGAGTGTTTCCCACTGGGGTCTTTTTAAAAATTAGAAAGCTTTAAATTTTTTTTAGTACAAAATGACATTTTTAAATTTAACATATTATCTTTGAAAATATAACATTATTAAATTTTAACTTTACAATATACAGAATTGATCATACCAAGAAACCAATTAATTATTTTTGATTAAATTTTTCTATGAATTTTTAGGTGATTATTATTTTATTTCGATGATAATAATTATAGAAATAAGCGAATTATTTTATCTTGGTATAATTGATTGACTACATAACGTCAAATTCTCTGTTGTTACTATTTATATACGTTCAATAATAAGTCTATAAATGCACACATATTTGAACTACTCTCTTCTCCAACTGAGTAATGACATGTATGTCTACCGTATTTCTCTCAAACCTGCTAGCCTATCACAATGAGATATTTATTTGTCATTTATTGAGGCGTGCTAATGTCAATTCTAATCAATATGATAAAAATTTAATTCTAAATCCTGTTATGATTTTCGTTCAATTTTATTTATCTTTGGATTTAATACGTTTCGGGATATATTTCAAATGCTCTAAACTTTCTTCTAATGTTAATCTGTCATGGCATTTAACTATATGTTAATGCCTAAATATATGCCTGGATTAATTCTGAATCAACGTGTCGAAAACAACTACAGATCAATTTATAGTTCAGATTTATCATCATTTAAAACAGTGTGTAAAAATATATCGAACATGGAATTAAGTTATTTCATTGATCGATCACAAATATCATCTAATTTAAGTATTGATAAATGTGAGTCATGTCGAGATTTCACTGATTTTTTTGATGAAGCACATTATAATGATATGGATTTGGTAAGTTAGCTTAAATTCAAAATTTATCCTAATCGATTGTGGTAAATAAACTAAACGATTTTTAAATACTTAAACAAAACTTAATTGTGATGCTTAAAATTAAAATCTTATTTTGTAAATGAGTAAATATTTATTTTTTAGGATCTAATTAATAGATGTGAGGCTTGTAAAGATATTATTCTAAAAGCCAAAGAGCGTCAAGAATATGAAGCTGCAAAAAATGCAAAGGACCTTTTAAAACAAGTAGAAGAAGAGAGAAAAGCAAAAGAACAAAAAGAAGTAAAGCAAGCCAAAAAACGGGAGAAAAAGAAAGCAAAGAAAAAGGCTAAGCAAGAAAAAGACGATATTCCGAAAAGTGACAAACAAGACGTGTCAGATGATAACTTGGTTTTGTCGAAAAGTCAAAATGATTACATGGAGAATTATTATCTTGAGGATTTAGACCAGAAATCATTAAATAATAATGAAAATATTAATCCAGATAATCGAAATTCAATTAAACCCGGTAAGCAATTAAAAGTAAAAATAGAATCAGAAAAAAATAAGTCTTCCAATTCTACTGAAGAAATAAAATCCAAGAAAATGATCAATGGAGTTGTGAAAGTTAAAAAAGAAGAATCATCAAATTTTCCCAAGGAAACCAATGGAAAAATTATGTCAAATTCTTCGAATATAATGGATATTTCACCAAATAAAATTACCAATAAAGGAAACACATGGACTCACATTAATTCTAGTAAAAATGTCCAATCAAATAAAATTGAAGAATCAATTAGTAGTAATTGGCAGAAAATCGGAGGAAGTAAAAAGAAATTAGATATTCAAGTGAATAAAAAGGATATTGGTAAAGTCATTGGACAAGGGGGTTCTGTTGTCAATGCTATTAGGCAAATAACTGGAGCTCACATAGATATAGACAGCATGGCAAATGAACTAGATGAAAGAACTGTGCATTTAAAAGGAACATCAGAAGCAGTACATAAGGCTAGAGAGTTTATCTGTGATTTAGTTGAAGGTAAAATAACGGGAAATCATGTAATTCAAGAATCTGAAACTTTTTTGACGAAATCTGCAAATAATCCGAAAATTTCCACCGAGTTCAGTAATATTACTAATAGCTCTGATTCAGAATATCCCAAAGCTATTCATCCTAAAACTTTGTCATTGGTACGTCACAATGGAAAGCTGAATAAAGTTGGCTATAGCAAATTCAGTTTAACTCCAGTAAATAATAATAATAATAATAATAACAACAATAATAATAATAACAACAATAACAATGGTAGTTTGCAATATGGATTTTCTAAATCAGTTAAAGGTCCAGATTTTGCGACAGTTGCTGCAGCAGGCATCGTTCCAGTAAATCCTTCAGTTCATTTGTCTCAGAGAGCTAAATATTCCGAGAAAATAACTTATGTTGGAAATTATCACAATAGTCAATTTCCAAGTTTATCCGAAATCAATTCTGATTCATTTCCTTCAAGTCAACATTATGAAAATCGTAAAATTACCGAAAGTCCTTCGATTGAAACTCAAACCTCTTTGAAGATGAATAAAGAAAAGCATCTCGAAATAGAAAATTCACTAATCAATGAACCGCTGGAAGTCAATACGAATATGCAAATTCTGACAGGGCTGCCATCACATGTGCCTAATAATAATAATAATAACAATAACAGCAGCAACAACAATAATAATAATAATAACGCATCGAAATCCTTTCCTCTTGCACCGGGTTCAGAAAGAAGTCTTCATCAAAGAACGTATAATTCAACTCCAGAACATTCTCCTCAAATTGAAATGAATTGTTCCAAGAACATCACTAATAAGAAACACGGAAGCTCTTGTGCCGATATCAATTCCTCCGACGGCACCATAACTTCGAATAACTCCGACAAAGACGATATTGCCGATTTCAATAGTCTCAACGTCAATAATAACTCGTGTATTGCTGCCGGTGCAAGAAATTCACTGGGGAACATTCCAAATTGGACTACAATATCACAAAGCGACAAGCAATTTACCGATTTCACAAAATCATCATATCCAGATTCCAATATCAACTTCATAAACAATGAAAATATAACTCTCAGTGATTTTGAGGTCATGAGCCATTATCCTAAATTGCAGAGTCTCAATCCTAAAGCCGAAGCATTCTCTCCTGCAATCGGAACAATGTCCAACCCGAATTTCTATGGATATAAACCCGATGATCTGTATTATACCGTTAATGGCACTCTTACATTGAATCCATCGGCACACATATTCAAGCCGAGACAGTCCGGCATTCCGGTGCATGGGATGGGAAATATCGGTCAATCTATGTCTCAAATGCCGTCAAATAACGGGTTCGCTAGTAATACTTCGTCTGGGAACATTAACATCCAAAAGAATAATCCCAAATATGATCACAATAAGAGTAACAACAACAACAACAGCAACAATAATAACAACAATAATAATAATAATAATAATTCCACAATCAATAAGAACGTGAAGAACTCCCCGGTGTATTCTATCCATCAAGCAACGAATATCAATAACACGCCGCTCGTGTCTGCCGCTTCACAAAACTACACATCAAAGTCTCATAATTCCTTTATTCCTCAAGAGGAACGAGTAATCCGACTGCAGGATCACATTAACAAGGCAATCAATATTCTGATAAGCACAACCAATTACGATCAGAATATGGCGGAGGCTGCTTTTTCCAGCTTTATGAGATCAGCAAATCTCGATCTCAACAGTCCTTTAACCAGTTCGGAATTTACCGTTCTAATCAATAATATAATGAATCAAAGTCCGAATCCATCACAGCCAACTCCAATAATCAATCAACAAAACAACATACCTCAGCCGATTCCATTCCTGCCGGCTAACAATGGAATTAACTATCCATTGCCACCAACCAATCACATAACCGATATGAGCAACAGTGACAATATCAATCGAATTCTGCCGACACAGACTCCTCTTTCACTTCGACATCAGCAAATACTTCTCAATCAAATTCCCGCAACTCCACAGACAGCTTTGGCTACCCAGCCAGCTCAAACACCGTGGCCTATATTAAACAATGTTTCACTTTCGAATTTCAATTCAATCTGGGCAGCTCCGGGCTCGAATAACACTTTGGGTTCATTGAATTCACCGTATTTTTCCACAATAGGCCACTGCGTTTCTGCACAGACAGCTTTCAACAGTGCTTTATCCTACAATATTCAACAGTCATCACTTTCTAATTCTAATGAATCGTCCTCTGCCTCATTCGGATGTGATATCAATACCACAGTAACTACCAATAGTAATAAGAATACAATATCATCGTCGTCGTCATCTTCACAGAAATTGTTGGATTCTACTGTCAAGGTAGCAGCAGCGTCAACAAATATCAATGACATTAACGGTCCTATTCCAATGCATGAGAACGATTTCGAAAAAAAGGAAATTTAACAACAACAACAATCAATTAATCATCGTCAGACTCCTCCTGATATATTATTTGCTTGCCATCATGATGTGATGTCTTTAAATAAAAAATATATTGTATAGTTTGAACAAATAAATCTGTTTATTGCTAAATGATATTTCAATTCATCGTGGACCGTATAGATTATGCTCGATTATTCTTTTTCATAAAATCTAATTCTTGTCATCATTGTTTATGGTGAAATATTATTATATTATAATATATAACACGTTGGGAAATAATTTGAAATTGACTAAGTTGTTGATTCAATATCTCTGTGCTTCTTTCTAATTTCAATGTGATAACATGGTATTCTGTCTTCAGAAGCCTGAATCTATTTTTTAATATTTTTAATAAAAATTATAATTGTATAGTATATTGAAAAAGAAATTTAGGTACAATTAATAATTTGTTATGTTTACTTATTTTGGTGATAATTTGTTATTATATTGATCTGTTTCGTTATAATCACTGTTTACATCTTGATTAATAATTTATTTTTTTGATAAAATCTGTAATTTAATAGTATAAATAGCTCTATACATATATATGCACTTTATGTAATATATACATTGTACTTTTAAATGAATTGCTTGCGGTACTTTTGTTATAGTAAGTTAATATGACTCAAATACAACTCAATTTGTTGATTTTAATATTGTATTTTTTAATTCCCAGAAAATTTTGTATAATTTTAAAATTTTATTGATTTATTAATAATTTAAAAACAAAAAAATTTTATGAATTAATTTAATATCAATAAAATAATTTTTATTTAGAAATGATTTTGATATAGATTGAAATCTTTCCTCATTGAAATTTATCTAAAATGGGCGCGGTGAATATTTAAGACAAAGAAAACTGAGTTTTGAACTCGAAAATTATAGATGCTTACCTAATTTCGCATTTATTGGCGTTACGTGCTCTAAAAATTTAGTCAGCGTTTTGTTCATATGAATTAGATCAAAACATGATATGACAGACCACTCCTTTTTCAAATAATATTGGTCCACTTATTACCAAAAATCATTAAATTTATCGTGATGTTTGTCAAATTTAATTACAAAAGATCTTACAGAATAATAAGATTTGATAAGCAGCAGTGTTTATTGTGTAAAATAAACGGTACCTTTTGTTGTAAATATAGTATAGTCTGCAGGGTTACTTGTCATTTTGGTAGTTAGTGTTTATCGTTATCATGGTAATCTATAATTACACCATTGGGATTTAATTTATCTGAATTATTCAAAAGTTAAACATAAGTGTATTAAACAAAAAATGAATATAATTATTTAATCAAAATTTTTTTATTGTTGGTGGAACTTTAGGCTCGGTAAGTTACGGATTCATAGTACTGATAAAAAGCAAAATACTATCAAATCATTCTATAGCTTTTCACGATAAACTAGTTTTTCACCATGAATTTTTAAAAACAATATTAGAACCCAATCTAAAATTTAGATCAACCGGTAAAAACTATTAGAATATTCGTTTTGATTTTTTTTTCAAAGATACAGAAGTTAGGAATATTGTTAGAGTTAGGCATGGGCGCGCTTGGTGTTATTTGTATAATACTTATAATTTAGTTACTAAAATTAGTTGTAAATACTATAAATAGAAAAGTTTTATTTTAGTAATTTAATAATACCAAAAATAATACTACATCTGTTCCACAAATGTTGTCACATTTGATACATAAATTTTGTTCTATAATATTTGTTCCATTTGATAAAACTTTTGTAGCTATAGCTTCACTTGTGTTAGACCGATTTTCAAAAGTAATAGCTTGTTGAAAAGGGTTACTCGAGGCTTTCTAACAAGCTTGTGCGCTTAAAAATAGATGATCAATAGGTGAATAAAAAATTTTGAGTCAGAAATAAGTTCTTTATTGTTGGGTATTACGACAAAAGCACAGTGAAATCAATAAAACACCAAAATGATAAAAGTGCAACATTAATTTAAAAATTTACAAAAATTTGAAAGAAGTATAGATCGGGGGAAATTGGTATGGTTGAACGCCAAATTGAGAGAAGAGTCCAGAAATAATACTAAAAATTTAGTGAGGGGTCCCTAGAAAATAATATAAGACAAAAAAAGAAATTAATTAAAAAAATTATTTACTAATGGGAAGCCCGAGTCAATGGAAAGTCCGAGGCAATGGGAAACCAGAGAGATGAGAAAAACCCGGCGTGTAGACGGAATAATAGAAAAGGGTAAATTGGCCTAAACAATGTTAATGGGCGCCACTAATCTCTGGGGAGGTAATTATTTCGTAATTGGTAATTTAGTAATGGACCAAACGTTGTTAACAAATGTCGGCTAAGGTGGTCTGTGGGAAGTAATTATTTTTAATAATTTAGTATGGCAGCAAATGTTGTTGACAATTGTCTGAAAACAGTCTGAGCCGGTGAATAAAGGGAAAAACACGAAATGGCTAGTGGTCGAAGCAAACGAGTAGTCTAGCCAGGTCACTAAAAGAGTCTAAACCCAAGTAAAGTCAAAAGTTATCTATTAGAAAAGGTAATTATCCATTGGATAACTTACCTTAAGGTAATCAAATTTATTTGGTGGTTGAACGGTGCAAATAAATCACAAATTGTAATTACAAACATTGAAATAAATTGGATTAAGTTGTAACTGTGGTAAAGTGCAAATAAAATTATTCTGTGTTGGGTTTACTTATTTGATTCGAAAAGGACACGAGGAGGCAGAGGGAACCGACTTTCAATAATAATAACCCAACATTATTAATTTTATAGTAGTAACATTTTTTTACAGTTATTTAATATTTAAATAATTTTTTGTATTCTCCACGGCTTCAGTATTACATTTTAAATTTATGGGGAGTCGACTTTCTCTTCGAAGATTTTTTTATTATATTAATAATCTTATAAAAGTTGTTTCCGTTTGATATCATGGCATTTTCTATGCACGTTTGTAATGTTAATAATACACTATCAAGTGTGTCTCGATCCAATTGTTGGAAAGCTGTTTCTACTGCACTAATTAAATCATCAATATTTTTAGTGACCATCTGATGTTGCAATGCTTGTATTGAATTAAAAAACCCAAAATTTTAATTTTTCACTTCCCAGAAGTTTCTTCAAACTTGACTTTGTATGTTTTGTCACTTTATTTCTTTGACATTTTTCACATATCCTGCGCCAATCCAAACTTTATGCTTGGATTCGTGGCCGCATATATTTTGATAATATCCTTTTTTTCGCAGCGCTTTCTTCAGGATGACATATGTTATGGAGTCACTGAAATTCATTGAATTGAAATATTTCTTGCAGCATTATTTGGGTGGGACCAAGTAGACATATAAAACAAAATTCCTTCATCATCTTTACTGATTTTGAATGAATGAGTTGGCTTTATGGATGAGGAGAATAAAAGTTGTATTTGTGAGGATAATTAAATAGAAGAGTTAATTCTCATGTAAGAAACACATAAAAAACTTTAATTAAATTATAATAAATTTAAAAAGAACATGAATAAGATTAAATTATGAAATGATTAAATGCTTGATTATAAAATTAATATTTAGAATGTTTGGAATTTAAAAATACAAGCTATTTATTGAATTCTTGTGTATTAAAATTCCTTATTCAATTGTTAACTCATGCTTGCTAAAATATTTTCAAAATAATTATAAAAAATATTTACGATATAAAACAAAATTGGATCGTTGTTTTAATATTGGATTGTTCCAAAAATTGGAAATAAAGTTTAGTAGTCATTATTATTTAGTTATCATGGATGATCTTAACTTGCGGAGTCAAACGATTGTTGAACTAGAGCTGGAAATTTTTATTAATCAATCAATTAATTGTAATTAATCAATTCTTTGAAAAAATGCGCCAAAATACCTAGCATGAAAGCCACACCAATATCATTTAAAATCCATTATTTCACACCAATTAAAACAAAATAACACAAGACAAGACACTAGAAGAATAAATACACATTTAAATAAAACAAAAAACGCAAGGAAAATACAAAATATTTATTTAAATTAATTTAAATAAATTAAGCACTATAGTGCATAATTATAACCATCTTAAATTGGAAATCCGTCATGGCGAAATAAAGAAAAGAGCTTAAAATATGGTTGTATTAACAAACGAAAGACTATAGTTCTGCAAAACAAAATGATAATAAAACAAAAGAGTTTAAATCATGATTGAATTAACAAACAAAAGACCATGATTCTGCAATAAATGAATTAATTTTGGCTTGAATTATCAAACGAAAGAGCCATAATTAAATCCATCATATTGAATATCGAAAAAATGATGGAGAAGGACTAATAAAAAATTAAATATGAATTTCTACATGATTCAGAATGGCAGGTTATCATTGTATAACTTGCAACGCTCGATGGAGACGTCGTCTGAGGTAATTACGAACAGAATGAAGGAAGTTCCCGGGAGTTAAAGAACTGTTTGTCAAATTTAAAAGATTTGGAAAGACAAGATGTAAGCTAGGAAGAAAGTGCAATTGACATAGTGATTAAATAAATAAAATAGGAAATTTTCAAAAAAATAAGGGCTAAACGCTGCCTAAAATTTTCAAAAGATACCTCAATAAATAATGGATAAAGTTGACGAATCGACATAGTACTTGTAGAAATAGATGAGTATGGACAAGAGTATAAGTAGAAAGAGACGTAAGACCTTCCATTGGCTGTCAAGAACCAGACAGTGAAAATATCATGAGGAGTAGTTCTAGAAATAGAACTCACCTGCTCATCAATTTTCAACCTCTATGTACAGTACCAACATGGTAACTACCATAAAAATATATAGGGGATAGAATAATAATCTAAGGCATTTAGATAAGATCTACTCAATAACCCTAGAAAAATAAATTAAAATAAACCTTATACGCCAACCTGAGCAAAATGGCGACCAAAATGGCCTATATTATCAAAGCACAGGAAAACTTCGAAATGGGAGCTGATATCGAAAATTTCATCAAAGAAGCAGAGAAACTCTTCGAGTTAATAGATGATGATTTTAGAAGAAGATATATATAGCACCAACAGATGCAATCAAGAAATATGACAGCACCGATGAGAATCAAAGTTATGGGAATAGATTGAGAGCAGCTTTCAAAAAACCAATGAATGAGGCACTAAAATATAAACAATATGAAGATTTTGAAGATGACCTTTAGCGAAAAGAATTCTGAATCGTCTATTAAATGAAGAAGAGCTACGATAATTTATTAAATTTAATGCGGTGGGCGACTAACATTTTTAAAAAAAAGCTTTAATATTTAACGACTTTAAATCGGTCGTGAAAATAAAAATGAGGTTAAAAACACGAGAATGTAAATAAAGAATTTAATCGAAGCAATAGTTCAATGAGTTATGAGAACCGATAAAAGATATGCCGATAAAACAAGAAAAGATTCAAATACTGCAGTATAACCAATGCCACTAAGACCAAACAGATAATACTCAAAGATACAATACAAATTCAATAAGTAAGTTGTACAGAGTAATACCAGATCAAAATTCAAATGGTGGGCATGTTTTGAAGAGGGCCATAGAAGAGCAGAGTGTCAAAAGCAAAACATTTCAAGTACCAATGCTTTAAAATTACTGAAAAATTGAGACACATGAGAGAAAATGACCAAGAATAAATGTTAGGACTATCATCAGTCCTATTTTGAAAAGTTAATTGTGAATCACTAAAAATAAAAACAATATCATCATCAAATCTTGTTTTTAACAAATTTTCTATTTTCTATTTTCTATATTATTTTTAATTTCATATTTTTAATTTTCATATTTCAAAAAAACTTTCCGTAACCTTCAACTTCACTCACATCCCCTTTCTTAAGAAATTTTTAAAGTTTTTCCACGTTTGTGTGGATCCTTTTGCCATTTTCGTTTCTTACGATATTTCATCTGTCACGGGTATTCCAGATCACTTTGTATGGTCTATCATACCTGCCATATCCGAAAGACATTTTCCAAAATATCTATTTGTTGGGGTAGTTAAATTAAAAATTATTTTAAAGGAATTAAAAATTTTCATTTAATTAGAATTGAATGGTGTTGCGCCATAAGCCATAATTTAAACAAAAATGAGAAAATTGAGTAAATTAAAACAAAGTAATTAATGAAGTTTGGAAATTGTCAATATGGCTGCTGTAACATAAGCATACACCGCAAGCAGACATCAAAAATAAAATAAAACATATTAAATAAAACAAATATTAATTAAAATCATTGAAAAGCCTACCGATTCAGAAAGACACACACAAAACCAAAACGTAAAACCGCCACAACCTTACAAAAGCAGGTTTAGAAAATACATAGGCGGAAGCGGCGACCAAAAATTTAAATATCAAAGGGTAAAAATAGAAACAATCAAAGAAAATGGTTAAATTATAAAAAAAATAAAAATTTACTAAAAATTGAGAAAATAATATCAAAAAATAGAGAAAAATAAGGAGAAAAATAAGGAGAAAAATAAGGAGAAAAATAAGGAGAAAAATAAGGAGAAAAATAAGGAGAAAAATAAGGAGAAAATTAAAATATTAAAAAATAAAATAAAAGCAATAAAACCCCCGAAAATAGCCGAAAAAGGCTTAAAATGCTCTGATTGGTCGCACCCATGCATTATATACAGTATATATACAACACTATATATACAGCAGTCATTTTCATAATTTTTAGACATTTGTAGACACAAAAATTTGTTGAGACAATTTGTTTTAGACACTTGTGTTAGACACAAACATTTTTAGACAATTGTTTAGTCAATTTTTATGCCGACGTATGACAATTTTTCAAATTTGGTAGCTTGACCGACAAACTTATCGATTGTAAGTATTGTTGTTTTTGTACAAATATATTTTTCTAAGTTAATGTTTTATTTAATTTAACTTATTCTGGATGGCCGCGATGTCTTTTGGCAACACTCGCCAGGTTCCCCCTAACTTATTTTTATTCATTTTATATATATTAAGTCATTGGACAAGTGGTGAATCGATATTCAATTCCCACAGTTACGTTTGCGGGATGTTGACGTGTCGATTTATCATTTTCCACCGTTCAGAGTCTGCTGGGACTGGTCAGCTTTGCATTGATCACAAAGTAGGGCTCCGTTGGAATTCACCGCTGCGTTCATGAAAGGTGGACGGAGCGGTAAGATGGTAAAATGCGGGAATATCGTCAGAGTTAAAGGAACAACATTTTTATTTGTTTAAGTAGGAAAATTGAATTTTAACAACTGCCAATTATTATATTATCAAGGGTACGACTAGTGATAGAAATTTAGATCAACGAAAGTATAAAGTAGGCTTAGATCACGTACATTGTTTGATAATCATCGCGGTGGAAAATTAAAATAAAATAATACATTTTGGTATAGATTCATGAGATATCAATGTATAGATTTACGAACGGTGGTAACTGTGGGAACCATAGAAATGCAAATATGAGTTGTTGGGCTAAAATAAGTACATTATAATAATGCATTCATTTCAATTTACCGTAGTCAAATATTTTAATGAAATAAGGAATTTTATAATAAAATAATGGCTGAACGCTGCCCAAATTTTTGAAAAATATTTTAATAAATAAAGAGTAATGATGACAAATTGATACAGGAATTGTAAAAATAGATGAGTATGGACAAGGGTATGGATGGAAACAGACGTAAGCCTTCTATCGGCAGTCAGGAACCCGAAAGTGAAAATATCATAAGGAGTAGTTCTAGAAATGGAGCTCACCTGCTCATGAATTTTCAGCTGCTAAATACAGTACCAACATGAGCTTGCTCATGGGTATATAGTGGTAGGATTAAAATTGTGGGGCGTCTGGGTGAGGCAGCATAGACTCTAGGAAAAAAGGTATTTTGATCAAGTGGAATAAGTTTGAATAAAATTTGCATAGATCTAATCAAATTAATTACACCCAGTACACCAACAATGGAAAGGAATGCGAAACCGAGGAAAATCAATAAATCACCAAATTCAAATTTGAAAAATGAATCAGATATAGATGAGATGATGATGAATATCATGATGAGAATGGATTTATCAGAATATGTTCAGAAAGTGTCGAAAATCAATAAAATCATGATCGGATTATTGCCCACACGAAAAACGCACACAGAAAAATGCCCACTTAGAAAAAATCCAACATAGACAAATGCACACATAAAAAAATAGAGAAAAATGTACTAAAAACTAAAAAATTCTTAAGTATAATTTTAATAATTTCTTCCTTTAGCCAAGCCGCGCTAAAAAACTCTACCGGCAATTAGCACAGATGTAGCAGTATTTGAAGGAGAAACGACAAACGGTACATGCACATTATATTTAGATCCGGGGGCTGGAGATGATCCTCTCAGCGAGTCAAGAGGGGCAAGCCGTCACCTACCCCCTGGTATTTACTCCAGCGCAAAAACCTCATCAGGAGAAAACGCCGCCAGCAACGGTAAAATATTCCGATCGAGCTTGCACCAAACCAAGAAAAATCGATTGTCAATTGCACGTCAACAAAGAAGGAATTGGAAGAGATTACAAAAGAGGACCGAGAGAAGAAGACGAGCACTGGCCTTCTAACGGCAGCTTGCTGGACCCAGGTGAGTCCAGGCCAGATAAGTCTCTGTGAATAAAGCTCAACTTTGGCGAACTCACAAATCCTTGTTGCGTTACCGAAGTTGCTTAGCAATGGGTAATAGGCGATTAAATTAGTTTTTGTATGCATAGATTACCAAGGTCACGGCGTGGCAACCCACCAGGTCTGAGCCCAACAGTTTGAATAGAATGTGCTACGTACACCCAATAATTATTACATCTTTGATTTTTTTTAAATTTCAATTTTAAAATATATCTTAAATTCATTAATTTTTAAAATCATTTTCATCTATAAATATTTATAGAATACAATTTTATTGATGAATAGATTTTTAATATAGAAATTGGCTTTTGTTTTAATATTTGTATATTAAGATTAAATAAGTCATGGAGTTTTCTAATGATCTAATGATTAAGAATATCAGATTGATGGTATGTATATTCTTTTATTTCATACAAAGTTTTGTGCATGTTCATATAGATGATGTTATTGTTTTTAAATTTTGATATACTATTAACTTTATCAAAATATATAAGTGATTTGTAAAATAACATTATTTTACTGTATCTAATAGATCAGAGTTTGAAGTTTAACTTTAACCATGTCAAAATATGAAATTTTCATGGACAGTATTATGTAATTCAATACTGTTAAAGAATTTATTACATTAATTGTACTATGAACAAAATTATTTGATTATTAATTAATCAAATTTTAAATAAAGTCTGATTCGTGTAATATTACGGTTATCTTCAATTAAGAAATCGTTGATGTGAAAGAATATTGTTATTAAAAAATTCTGATCTCACGACAAAAAATTTAAACTCTAATGTTTAGTTTTCACCTTTTTGGAAATAATACACCTAGCAGTAATTTAATGTAGAGTTACTTAATATTTAACCTCTTTGATATTTGATAGGATTACGTTGATATTTTATAAGAGAAATATATAAAAAGCCTACCAATTATTTGTTACAAAGAGTTGCATAGTTTTCTTCGCCGAAATAACTTTTACATACAAAATGTAAATAAAATCTATCTTATTTTAGTAATAAAATACTTTATTAAAATAAATGAAAAATAATGTTCCTTGAAGTCAGTATTAAAAGTATGGGTCAACTACAAATTATAAAAAACAGAATATGCACAAGTAAAGAAAAATTGAAAATTAAATTCGAGTGATTATAATATTAAAAGAAGTATTTTTGATTACATTGGAAGAAACATTGGCTGACTGGGATCTGAATTCTGTCCTGTCATTTTGTAAGAACCGTCCTATTGAGGAAGACATATAATTGAAATGAAAACAAATTACAAGAAAATAGTTTTCAAAGAGCAAAAATGAAATAGTTTTATACTTCACCCTTTTACACGAGAAGGATTTGAAACAGCTTGCTTTTTCTGCCAGTTTGTTAGTAACTTCAACTGCGTCTGAATTCATAAAACAAATTTTCTGTTGACATCAATATAATCGATTCTAAGTTGACTTGGAAAACGATGTTTCTAAGTCTATTTTTTAACAAATTTAAGCGTCGAATAGCTTCTCTCCCAAGCAGAATCATCTTATCCAATACAATTGTGCTTAGAGTTTACGATACATCAGACATAATTTAAATTTATTAATTAAAATAACTTTTTAAGCATTCGCGTTAAATATTATCAAATAGTTACCATTTTTTAAGATGAATTATCACGAAACTGGAAATACTACATTATGCCAATCAACATTACAAAACATTAGTTGAGATTAAAAATCAAAACTGAATGTGTTTATGAATCCTTATTATAAATTGCGTCAAATAGTAAGATAAAGTGAATGCTATAGTAGCTAAGGCCTAAAACGACCGCAAAACTGTCCTGCTCACTATCTACTTGTTTGAATAAAAACTTATAAGCTCAACCAATTATGCTATAAGTATCATTCATTAAATTATACTTTTATACATTAAGCAGTAACAAACCTAACTCTTCTTTTTCGGAGCCAAGGGCGAGATTTTTAATTTATTTCAATGTAAGTTTAGATTTTAAATTTTTTTATGTGATTCTTGCATCAAACTTTTGTAAAAGTTTGCTTAATTGAAGTAGCTTAGACGTCTTTAATCCTCGATTTCATATCTACAGAATTTCTAGGATCTAGACAAACAAAATCAGCATACAGTTTATCACTAGAAGCTAAACGTCGTATCATGCTTTAAGTGGTCATACTTAGAATGATGTCGTGTAATTGTATTTTATAAGCTTTAATTGCTTCAGAAATTACTTCATCTTGTGAAGTTTCTCTTTCCGTCACTTTGTTCTTTCTTAATCTTTTTTTAGGAAATATAACTTGAACTTCAATATCTCAATATTCTATTTGGTACAATTTATTATTTATGTAAGTAACAAGGCCATACGGAGCTCTCGATACACCAGCAAACTTTCTAGCGATTTTTTAGTTCTTCAAGTCTTAGATACCATATAATATGATTTTAAAATATTCATTTCTCTAGTTTCTAGGTATTTTGACAATATAGTTTTCTTATAGCTGTATCGTTAGCCCACCAGCTAGTTTCATCAATCAAAGATATTTTGCGGTGATTAACTAACATTTCCCATATACTAATTCACAAATATAAATCTCATAAATACTGAAATTTCATTTTATAAATTAAATAGCGATGTACTTGTAATAACGACACTAGTAGCTTCTGAAATTACTAAATTTAGAATGTGTGTATACCATGCATTTGATTTGTAGATTCTCTTGACACCCATGCTGAAAAACGATTGTACTGCCCTTGCATGTTGACAGCTCCATCAATAGAATTTCTAATACATTTTATATCCATTTTACAGGATTTCATAGCTTTTAAAAGCGTTAATAATATGCAAAAAAAAATCGGAGAAAATACCAATCTATTGTGAAGGACGGTTGTGTAATCTTTTAAAGAACTAAAATGTTGATAGCCACAGTTTCCCTCTGCGTATTTACGGAAATAGAATTAATGATTATTCATTTCGTAAAGTTTTTTCTAAGGATGAGTATTGAAATCATTCACTTCTTCCAAAACGGTCAACTTCAAATTTTATAGTGATAGTGTGCAATCGTCAAAAATATTATAAATTCAATTTTGATTGCCCTAATTTTTGGAGGATTGAAGATATTTCTTGATTATTTAGCAAAATGTACTATAATTTTGATTGATTGTTTATTTGCCAAAACAAAAGTTACATTCCAGTGATTCCATTATGTTTCTCCATTTTTCTTTATAAATGGCACTGTTCCATTTTTAGCTTGAAATATTTATCCTCATCAATCTATTGCGATTCATCTTCAATATTTGTAGAACATATTAATGCAAACTTGGAAAACATTAAATGAGGAAAAGAATTCATTATTGAATTGTGTTAAAATGATGCGAACGAAAAGTATTAGAGCTCTCAGAGAAATTGTAGAAATGTTTAAAATAAATAAGTGTTAGGCATATAAAAGCAAGTATAAATTGAAGTTAGAATATTGCCAAAGATTTTAAAAAATTTATTGTGATAAATCGATTTTAAAAAAATCTTAATACAAGAGTAGAGCATCTAGTGCAGTGTTTCTCAACCGGGGTGCTGTAGGGATATGAAAAGTGTTCCGCGAGCTCTGCTAATTTTATTATTGAAAATTTATTAATTTTGATATAAGGGTTGATTTTAAAAAAGGATACTATTTTAGATTTTGAATTACTTAAAATAGCGGTACATATATCAATTATTTTTGGGAAATATTAACAACAAGAAAAGGGTAGGTGCCTTAAATTTTTCAGTTAGCGTGCCGCTATCTGAAAAAGTTTGAGAACTACTGGTCAAGTGAATCATTTGTGTTGTAATAAAAAAATTTACGGGAAATTAAGTGAATTATTAAAAGCAAAATTACTAAAAGCAGTAATTCCATTCTTCCGAAGTTAAGCAATCTTCAGATCGAAACAGCATATGAAGAGTCTATAAAATATTATTTTCCTTGGCATAAACCCAATAACAGCTTGACCAGTTTATCAATTGTTTTAATTCTAAAGCTTGATCTAGTAAGCATTTGTAATAAAAAATGTATTAAATTCAATACAAAATGCTAATAGTACCAAAATTATTTTATTGAAATGAAATCATTTTGAATTTGACATTTACTTGTGTAGTTTATAAAAGATTATTATTTAATTGATATTTGATTGAAAAAGATTATTAAGGAAGTCTTTCGTGAATCAGATGAAGAAGAATTGGTAAAATTGTTCTCATCGAAATTAAATATCCAGTCAAAAGAAACTCATAAAATTATCCGACCCCGCCGCCCTATCCATTGCAATTATTTCCACCTTATTTCCAGTCCACCGATAATCTCAGCATTTTCAACTCAATTAAATAACGGTAAATTTTTCGACCTCAAAATTCAATTACAACTTAATTTTATTCGGCTAGTGATAATAAATAGATTATATGTTTGCTTCTTATTTCTGCATGTTGCATGTTTTGTCAATTTGATTTCATAGTTTATTACTTATTATTTTTTGAAAATTTTTTAGTCTATTTCGGTTTAGAGAATTACATTAAACCAATTCCTCAAAAAAAAAATTCTCAATCAGAAATGGTCAAAATGTCACTCAAAAAAAGAGACAAGTACTGCCGAAAGATTTGTATTCAATGTAATATTCATTTATTTAGGTCTAAGAATTTTTCCATTAGATTATCCAATGAACAAAAAAGTGCCTTTGCGATAATAAAGTCATTTTAATGATAAAATTTTTGGTTTTGAAATAATAAACTTTTTAGTGTGATAGTTTTTACTTTTCGGTTTTTCATTCAAAAATTCGTTGCAATTTGTTATAGAAAATTTTCAAGAATTTCTGTAATTTTTATTGTTTATATTTACAGAGCCTCGATTAAATTATTGTATTTCAGTAAATAGAAAATCGTGACCATTCGTGAGTTAGCTATGAAATGCATCCGCAACGAATATTTACACAGAAACAACAGGCGAACCGCACAAACAATTTGCTTATTAATTTGTGTACATTGTCAGAGATTTAAATTTACCTTTGCACTTATTTGTTAAAATAGATTATTAATCAGGTTGAATGAAATTTGTTTTGAAATTTTTGGGTTTCTGAGCGTGATGCAATTCAAATTGAGATTATATCATGTAGATGATTGTTTTTTGTGACTTTTATCAATTTGTGCTTTTCTACTTTTGTCATGATTTGTGGATTAACCTTTTCTTTTACAAATATAATTTTTGATTATTTAATTATGCAGAGAAACCAGCTCTTCAAATTTGTAAAAATTTTAATATTTTAGAACAGTTACTCTCAATTACAGAGTTTTGTCGTAACTTTTGTGGGCCGTTTACAGAAAACTAAAAGAAAATTTAATCTGTTTTGTCTTTCAATTTGTGGTATTTATTGCTATTGGAAAAATTGTTGTACTGTATTTAACATTTATGGGCCGAGTGCGGTTGCCCTTGTAACACATGCAATGGTACGGTGATGATTAAAAATTGTATTAAGTATTATAAGATAAGTCCAGATAGTAAGAATGTCATTTAATTAATTAAGATGTATGTTATGGTTTGTTGAATTCCTCATTTATATACTACTATATTGAAAGATTTTCCTACAAAGAATTTGTTTGAATAATATTATGAATAGTGTTATTTGAATTAATAAAACTTAATTGTAATTTGTCTTTATCAATGAATACAATTAATGCTAAAAGCACTATAGCTGAAATGGCGATCGGGAATTTTATGGGTTATAAGATAATAAATTACAAATTTTATCTGAAAATGAATGAATTTAAATCTGCAGGAGATATGGAAATAAGAATCAAGAAGCATCAGAATGTAAAAAAGGAAATGAATACAATTAATGATCCCATCGCAGCAATTAACGAAAGTATCAAATATGCAATAACACATGCCCCAAAAACGTGATTATTGGTAAATTTTTCCCTCCCACAGCTGAAGTTGACACTTAAGTAAAACATGTCACGGTCACAAGTTCAGTTGTTCGATTGCATCATCTGTTCACGACTGTATTGTCCTGCTCACATTTGGTATTCGGAAGACATAAGTGTGTTGCATGTGCTTGATCGCATATTATTATCCAGTTTCTATACATGTCAGCTAGAGGGTTTGATTAATTAGTTACAGCTTTTGAAAAGAAGATTTTTCGAACCTTTTAAAGTAGTATTTTTTACCAATACAAATATTTTCTTTTTTGCTTACCAACAATGTCTTTGACAATTTTTTAACAAAAAAGGATTATTGTGTAACTACGAATTACTTTTTGTAATAATTCTTGTAATAATAATTGTTTCTTTAATTTCTTGATTTTTTAATATGATTACAGAATGGAGCCATTCGTGAATAATGGGAAAAATTAATATGTTGATATAAACGTTCTTGGAGCATTTAATGACTCTAAAGATAAGCCTTGGTTTGATATATATATATATATATTGCTGTTGACTTAATAGAGAAAATATTTATGTCCCATTAATTAAAAATTTATTTCACTATTCGGCAAAGATTGCGGTTAGCTTTTGACTGTTGGAATAATTATCGTTTCTCTCTCACACTAACTCAAGTCGGTATTCCCACCTTGGTTCAGATTTATGTTTACATTCTTAATCAAAAGTTATAGTAAACAATGTGTACACTCTGCAATTAATGTCACTGTTATAAACACAAAAGCAGTCATATCTTATAACACACAATTAAAAATGCATAATGATACAATTAACAAAAGCTAATGTTCTTAAACAATCTTTATATTCTTTAACAATTTGCGGAACTGCAATTGTTGTTATTATGGTGAGTGTCAAAAACATTTCTAATCACAAATTGACATCCCAGTTGCAAAAGAATAATTGTCTCGGTTGTAAATTATTAAAATACAACATTTATATTTTAAACTCATTTACACATACATTATTCCTCGCTTAACGAAATTAATTCGTTCACGAAAAGTTGTTCGTAAATCATATTTCATAAATCAAAATTTTGATAAAACTGTTATCGAATTTTCGTTAAGCGAGACGGGCGCACAGAATTTGTCTTTCCATGGATAATTTGCATTTGAACACTCAGCGTACCACCATTTTCAGTTGACTAAACACATGTCTGCAAGGCCGAATGAGATTATTGCTGCCAATCGAAACCCGCAAATCAAAATTTGAAAAAGGCTGTGACGAAAATTCGTAAATATCAAAAACCATCGATATATTTACTGATTCTTAGTCAAATATTTTTAAATGTCATTTGAAAATTAAAAGTAATCAGCGGCGAAAATTTTAAAATTTGGTAGTTTTTTAATGTAGAAATGACGTTAGATTTTTATAATTGAATTTTGTTTTAAATAAATATTTTAAATTAATTTTTTATTCAAAGTTTGAGAGGCTCACACTTATGAGATCCGACCCAGGATGGTTAAAACTGGTTTTCAGTGACACTTGTAAATGTTGCTCAGCATTCGCCGAAATTAATGAATTTACAAGTCGCACAATGCATGTAAATTCGAAAATACTATTTAACGACACTTTCCAAATCAATCCTAATTCCTAGAAAATTTAAATAGCATTAAAACAAACATTTATTATAAAAATTTGAACAATCCTTTATTATAATTGCAAAAATGATTAAAGTAACTAATTTAATTCTCTTTATACAAAATACAAAATTTATACAAGGATTCTAAAAAATGCAACTAGACGAATTGCAAGAAAAAAATAACCAAAGTATTCAGCAAATTACATAGATATAAGACTGAAAATAACAAGAACGATATAATGCAAACAAATTTCTTTATAGAGAAGAGATCAATGCATTTGAGCAAATAAAAACAATAACCTGAACGAAACAAATTATCAACTTTTGTTTTTGTGCACTGACAAATATTCCGCCAATTTTACTAAATTGTCATTGACCCATTCTGCGTTCAGCCTGCATTACAAATATTAATTATAAAGAACACTGCAATCTATTTACAAAAATAAGTAGTATGCCGAATATCCGGCAAAAGCTCAAATATATCCATTTCAAACAAAAATACAACTACAAAGATAAAATTTATAGTCGATTTCCGCCGCGATCGTCTCTAAAAGAACTGGAGGGTGTTTTAATTGAAGAAAATTCCTTTGAAAACCATTCACAATTTGTATGAATCAATACCTCGGAGAATTGAGGCTGTAATTGTCCCCAAAAAGGTAGACATACACCATATTAAAATATATTTTGTTCATTTTTCAAGGTGTTTCTATTGTTTTTTCCAACCACTGTATATTTATATATGATCATATCATTTAAAATTTTGAAGGGGGGTGTCATATTTATTGAACTGACAAAAGTGTTATGGGAAAGCTTAAATGCAGTTGATAAAAATTAATTCAGTGGAAAACATATTTTATGATTTCAACATAAAAACGAAATGGTTTCGTTTAACACTTGATTAGGGATCACGTAAAAATAGCCGAGAAAGGAATTCCGGATGACAGTAATTTTAGACTAAAAACAAATATAAATGAAGAATTTTTAAAATATAGAAATTATGAATTCCTTGAAAATCTATACAAAATTTATACAGTATTGCAAACGACTAGAGAATTTTACTTTAAGTAGATTTATTTTTAATCGTAGAAATTTTATGTTTAAAAAGTGAAAAAAATGTTATTTTGCTTAAATATTCTGCAAAATGCACATATATGTCGTCGAACCACCGAAAATGAATATAGCAAAATCAAATTACACTGAATTTAACATTAAAACCCGTTATGGAAGTATTTATTGTAAGATAAATTAAGCAAAACTGTGATTTACAGAAATACTGCCGGCGAGAAAATATTGAAAATCGTTGACCACTAAACAAAAAGACTTCACTCATCTATACGTCAAATGGAATTAAATCTAGAATCATCAAGGTCATAGACATCAGTAGAACCACAACGATGAAAATGTATCATTTACTGAAATGCTTGGCCCACGAAGCAGCTAAAGATGGAATATCTTTCAATACAGTTTCTAAGCCTGTCGACATATGAGCCGGATTGATTGAGAATTTAGAATTGTCCACAAACTGATAAAACTATTAGAAAAATGGTATGAGATGTTATAAATGAAATGGTGAATAAAATTTAAAACGACTCAAGGTTTTCTACATCATTTGACGAAGTTGGAAAGTGTTGCCTATTCAATACAAGTAGCTATAATGCCGGTTCACAGCCATCCATTCAGAATTAGCTGGATTAAAAAATGAAAGCCATGGCGTGGAAAATGTGGCATATCCAAATGATTCTGGGTTTGGCTGACAGTGACTGTGAATATGACAAATATAATTTTCCAGTTGATAATATTTTAAATGAGAAAACATTGGGTATATCCATCAGTGATAATGTGATTGAACCGGCCATAAAAAATTAGAAAAATAATTCTCAATTTTTAAAAGATCACCAACAAACAACAGCAAATATTTACAAAAATTATGTATAAAGTAATTCATTTAAAAACAGATTGTAAAATACGATAGAGTAGCTCTTGCTGTTAATGTTGGAAAGATGTGATATAATAAAAAACTGTATTAAAAAAATCACACTTTTTACTTCAACATTTAAATTCGTTAAAATGGATTTATTTCAGATTTAGTGAATGTTGATGGAATTCGTCGACGCGATGCAAATTTTATAACTGCTGGAATTGCTTTGGAACTTATGTTTGAAAAGCTAGAACAACAAAATTCATGCATCAGTTGTCACATTTCTGGGCTTTAGATTCTCGAATTCAATTAATCAAAATATCTTCATAAAGGTCATAATGATTCAATCAAAGTGACTGATGTGTTTTTGTTATCATCCCCAAAAACAGCTATTAAATGTGACAAATTTCACATGTCGTATTATAGCAGATTTCTCTAATAACATTAAGGAAATATCTAAGGATGAAGAGATTTTTGAACAATAATTAAAAGTCTATTAGTGAGCAATTAAATCATGCCAAGGATAAAGTTTCAAATCAGCCAGAAAACTCAAAACAGTACAAAACCCAATTTCAAAACAGAAAAAAATGTCGTTATTCGAAAATGGCGGTACAAAAGGAGACTATCTCCCTTTGGTTCGTGATATTTTAATGGCGATTAAGCCATTTAAGCCTGGCGATTATTCGGTCAAATGTCTTTCGTTTTTCTTCAAGTGATATCGTATGATTCTTATCAGTTCCTTTTTCTTTCCAACTCATTCAAGTTTACGGATTAAACAAGGAACAGTTTTTTTTAAATAACCTTACCTATAAAATATCCAAAATTAGCCTGTATTAAATATTTATAATATAAAACTCTAAAAATTTCTCTAAAAAACAATGTAACCGAATAACTTAAAACTTTCAACTAATGCAAATTGACGATCGTGAAACAAATTTATAAACATGTACGAGAGTTCTGGGAAACTTAACAGGACTGACAGTCGCAAGTGTCCTAGTAAACGCGAATGAATACCTACTGCACCAATTTTCAATGAGATATACTTGTTATATAATACAAGTTGGTACGAAATACAACTTGATGTGTCATTTTCATAGATCATGTGGATTTCAGCCATTTTTGAAATTGCTGCTAATATTTATAAACAAAGTTATTTTTATTTAAAATTATTGTGAAATAATTTTCTCTAGAATCATATTTTCTTTTTAGTTAAAATTGTTCAAAACATTGTAGCTCCAGGAAGACCTATATATTAGAGTAATAATCTAAATAAATTTAATTTCAATTCTTCTTTATCTTGAGTGCCCCAGAAGAATTTCAGGTTAAGAAACTAATTTACACATCAATGACTATCTGACTGTTTTATTTTTCGTTTTCTATATTTTCTGAATATTGATATAAGGACCGGAAATCACGAATGGTGAGAACTCTATAAATGAATGTAAATTAGTAATTATTTACACAAATGACATGATCTCGTAGTGTGTTTTCTTCAAATAGTAGAAAAGTCCCATTAGAATGTGTGAATTACCGCTTGTGCATGATTCCAAATAACAAAATGAGATTATAATATATACATACGTTTTCCTACATGGTTTCATATAGGATTTAGTTTATTTTATATACATATAATGAATAATATTTTGAAACATTTAATTTATTGTCTATGCTTTATTTATGTAAGACTTTCTCAGACTTAATACTTACTTTAAATTAGACGGTAATATCCATTCAACTAATGTTTGACAGACTTTATTGGCCGACTTTCGCTTTCCCATTATCTAAATAAAATTTCTCATAGCTAAATTTATATTATTATTGTTATTATTATTATTTTTACTATTATAATTATTAATATTTATTTTTAGTATTTTTACTATTACTATTATTATTATTATTATTATTATTATTATTATTATTATTATTATTATTATATTATTATTTATTTATTTTTATTACTTTTACTATTATTATTAATATTATAATTATTTATTTTTATTATTTTTTTTTGGTTCCCTGACATCTCATCATACGAAACATTTCATCATTGCAACATTTCATCATTGAGACATTTCATCATTATAGAATGTGCAATGATGAATTGCTATAATGATGAAATGTTGTAATGATGAAATGTCTCGTATGATGAGGTGTCTGGTCACCATTTTTTATATCAGATAAGTGAATAACAAAATAAGCCCTTTCTGCGAAGTAATAATTATATTTTTGAAAAAAGTTTCGATTATAAAAATAATCCTCTTCAGTTTCTTATGGAAGATTATTTAATAATCGAAACTTTTTTCAACAATATAATTATTTCTTTGCATCAAGGGCTTATTTTATTATTCACTTATATGATATATTAATTTATGCTGCTACCATGAATCACCGTTTTAGACATATACTATTTTTTTATTATTTCTATTATTTTTACTAATTATTATTATTATTATTATTATTATTTATTATAATTATTACTATTATTTATTATTATTACTTTTACAATTATTATTAATATTTATTGACCTTGAATTCCAAAGTCAAGAAACGAATCACTTCGGGAGGTAGTGGTCTATCTTTAAGAAATTCCAAGTCAAATTCTTTTAAAATATCTGGATCAATTACAATCGTCTGTAGATGCGTGTTCGTTTGAATTTGAGCAAAGTTATTTTTATTTATAAAATCCCCACGATGTACTAAAGAAATGCACAATATAAAGTTATTTAAATAAATTATTATAAACGTTATTAACAATTTTGCATGAATAATATAAGGAATAAAGAAAATATTAGAATTGATTCATCATATACAAAATTGCATCCTAGCATTTTAGTGGTTTAGCCTGAACCTTTTAAACTTATTGCAGAAAAAAAGATCAATAATCAATTGCCCAACAAGAATCAACAATGTTCATATTAAAATTTTTAAATATTTTTGGACACAAAAAATCGATAACACACCTAAAAACCAACACTATAAGATGACTTTGTTCATGGTTTATCATAGGTTTTAAACTTGCTACATATAAACATTAGGGTGGCCCTTAAAACAAAAAGTTTGAAATCATCTTCTGGCACCCTACTAATATGTTCCACTTACAGAAATAAAATTATGTGCAAAAAATCATGCAGATTGGGCAATATTTAGAGGTTTCCCTCAAGCTTTGAAGTTTGACTAAATCCGTGAAATTTAAATAAATCGTTAAGTTTTAAACCTGTTTCGTGTTTTGTATAAATGTGATGTATTGTAACTGTACAATATATTAACTTACATACTACATCATCATTGCATAATACCAATGACAAAATAAATATTCTTTGGTACAGTAGACACTGTGTGCAAATTTGCAAAAAAGCTTACAACCCTTAAATAATAAATAATTTGACTGCTATCATTGAATTGCTTAGTCAATACTTATCTGTGTCTGCCAAGTCTTTAATTGCAGCACTAGTGCGCTAGATTGGTCTCACTGGATTGTAGTGGATTCAAGTGGATTGCTTGCATTCAAGGTAAATGTAATTTTTTCTATTAATCCAATTTGTCTATTATTTGAATGGGTTTAATTACTTCTGTTAATTCATTATTCTATCATTCGTTACTCATTACTCAATAGTCATTATTTGAAGTGATTAGTAAACGCCTAGTCCATAATTATGTGTTGTCACTTGTCAGTTTTTGATATGTTTATTTTTATAGATTAAAAATGGAGACCAGAGGAAAATCAAATGTCTACTTGCTCGGTTCAGTGGAGTCTGACATTCTGGGAGCAAAGTTGCCATCGCATCGCCAAACTTTTGGTTATTTCATGCATCTTCACAAAGTTGAGAATCTGACCGTTCGTGACTCTAGTCGACAAACCATCGAAAAGGTGTTTGGATTTTGGCATAAGGCTGGTATTCCAGTTCGAGCAGCCAAACATTGCATCTACAAGTTGGAAGCATTTTTTGATGAATGGAAAGGTCTCCAAAAGCACAAGAATCGGATTACCGATGGACACAAGATGAAGGAGGATGAATTCACTTCACGCCTAGACAATCTCTTTGACATCGCACATTCGGATGCACTGACTTTGATTACTATTCCTGAAGATAGAGCGTTCCTCCTCTCTCAAAGGCAGGAAGGCCGGCCAGGTTCAATTGGAGCTGTTGACAAGGTGGAAAAACTGAAGACACTCCGTCGTCAGGATCGGAAGGAGGCAGAACTGAAGCGCAAGAAGCGATCACAAGAGGAAATTGAAGCATATTCGAGCCAGGCTGCTCTTAAAACTGCTTTATCTTCAGATGATGATGCAGTTGATGAGTATGATGATGATGAGTACTTCGATAAAAGTAAAACTTGCAGTCGATCGGATGAAGTCTGTGTTGGACCAAAAGAGCAAAAATCAATGTGTTGTCTCCTGGTTTAACTTCAGCTTTGGACAGAACTAAGATTTCATCACGGAATGCTACCTTCGTTCTCAGTGAAGTAGCTTCCAGTCTTGGCCATGATGTGAACACTTTAAACATCAATCGAAGCTCAATACATCGCGCTAGAGCAAGTCATCGGGCTGCCAGATCGAGCTGTCTGCGATCAGAGTTTTCAACAACTGTACCTTTAACGGTTCACTGGGACGGCAAGCTGATGGAAGACTTATCGACACATGAACATGTAGACCGTCTTCCAGTCCTTATCTCAGGTGTTGGAGTCGAACAGTTACTTGGCGTCCCAAAGCTGTCAGCTGGGACAGGTGAAGCACAAGCATCTGCAGTCGTTCAATGTTTGGAAGAGTGGGGTGTTGCAGAGCAGGTCGCTGCAGTTTGTTTTGACACGACAGCATCTAATACTGGTCATCGTTCAGGAGCATGTTCTCTGATCGAGTACAAACTAAACAAAGATCTTCTATACCTGGCCTGTCGTCACCACATTATGTAGTTAATAGTTGGGGCTGCATTTGAGACAACATCAGTTGGCACTTCACCTGGGCCGGAAATTCAGATATTCAAGAGGTTCGGAGATTACTGGCAATTCATAGATCGTGACGGTTTTCAGGTTGCTTCTTCAGACCCGTCGGTTGAGTTGTTAGTTGCACCATATCGTTCTGACATCCAGAGTTTTGCCAGAACATATTTGCAAGCTGAACATCCAAGAGATGACTACAGAGAATTTCCGGAGCTTGCAGTCATATTTCTTGGAGATGTTCCTGATCGCGGAATTCGATTTCAGGTGCCTGGTGCAATGCATCGGGCACGATGGATGGCGAAAGTTATCTACTCAATCAAAATATTTCTCTTTCGCAGTCAGTTTAAGATGACTGCTTCAGAAGAGCGTGGTATTTGTGATGTCGCCACTTTTTCCGTTGTCATCCACCTCAAAGCCTGGATGACTGCACCACTGGCTGTTGAAGCACCTCTGAATGACTTCACGCTTATGGGATAACTTAGGAGCTATCCGTATGCGGCTATTTCTGCTGCTACCAGCAAGAAGCTCGGGTTACATACGTGGTACTTGTTAGAAGAGCTTATTGGTCTGGCTCTGTTTGACTCCAGACTATCACATGACTCCAAGAGGCTAATGATTGCTGCAATGGACGAAGAAGCTCCAGATCATCCATCGAAGCGACCCAGCATAAAGTTCGATGCATTCCTGGGAAAACGAGGTTTGGAACAATTCTGCACAGTGAACTCCAAGAAACTGTTCCAGTTGCTTGATCTACCTGTAACATTGGTCAACAAGGATCCATCTGATTGGGAACAAGATGAGTCATACATGCGAGCGCTGGCAGTCGTCAATGACAGGGCTGAGCGTGGAGTTGCTCTCATTCAGGATTTTAATAAGAAATTGACCAAGAATGAAGATCAACTCCAGTTCCTTCTCCAAATTGTGAATGAACATAGGCGCCAGTTCCCTGACTGTACCAAACGAAACCTGGCGACTTGTGCTAGTGGTCAACAATCTGACACTGTGAAATTGTGAATGTTGTAAAATAATAATACAGCGAAGAACAGTTGGCAGAGAGACATAATTCTTAACATTTTCAGTTGGAGCTATTTCTGAATCAGTGACATTATTGTTTATTTGTTGTACAGTAAACTAACCTGTTCAGGCTGTTGTGTGTAGAATAAATGTGATTTTAAAATGTAAGAAACCTTTAACAATTTGCAATATCGACTATCGAGCTTGAAATTGTGGTACATACAAAACTTCAATGCCTGAGGGCCACCTCTAAATATTCTTCAATTGTAATGATGTTTTACACAATTCATTATTTCAATATTTGGCACAGATTGGATGGGTGCCAGAATTCAAATTATGAATTTCATTTTTTTGCCCTATGCTAAGAGCCACCCTAATAAACATCTTTTGCAATTAAATAAATAATACACTATGAAATCAATATTAGGATAACTGCTCCGTAAAATGACATCAAAAGTTGCAAAAATTTTATATGGAAAAAATAAAACACATTTTGCACTAAAAATCAAAATTAAAATTTAGACTGACAAATGTAAAGTAAATTTTATATATATCAAACATATGTAATCTAGACATTTATATATTAAACAATATCAATATTATCTAACTCAAAGAATCTCTTTTTTCCTGGATATGACAAATATTCCGATGTAAATAAGAAAAAGTCAATCATCAAAATAACTTATTTCGTTATATAAAATAAATTTTTGTATTTGACCACTAAAAAGATCAATTTTTGCACAAAATATGAAAAAAATTGTGTTTAGTAAAATTTTTTATTTCAATGAGTATTATAAGACTGAAAAAAAACTTTCAATTATGTTAAAAATTCAGCACTAGTGGGGTCTCAAATTTCTATATAAAGTTATATACTGTTTTGAAACTCTGATTGTTTTCAATTTTGCACCTAAAAGTCAATAGTACCATTTCCTTATAATACAAAATATTGTATGGGGCTATATTACGTCTAGCGGTACAGAACTCTCACATCTATCAACTTAAAACCCTTTAACCAACTTCAAAATGAAACTACAAGAGTTTAATATCAACAAATCAACAACTATATAGAAAATTAGAAATATGACATGACTTATTCAAAGTATCATTTGTAATTTTTAGGCAAATTGTATTAAAATCCATTTTAAAAATACTGAATGACTTGGATGAAGACTTACTTACTATTCTAAGGACATGGAAAATATTGCGAGAAAACAGCTCATGAAACTTAGTGAACTATCTTGAATACAAGTTGGAATACCACTTTGATTGTTAGATAAGATATGATATTCTTTTAATAAAACCATTTACGTGAAATATCATTAGCCCTTTCAGTATAGGTTTTTAAAATAAAACCTAAGATCCGATTATGATAATTAAATTTTTGTAAATCTTTGCATTGAAATGTATATTTAAAAATTAATTGTTTCTTTTCAATTAATGTAAAAAAAGTGTTTTATTCTCAATTAACACGATTAGGATTTGCACGGAGGCCCTTGAAATCCATTTTTAAAGATGCCTCTTGAAAGTTGTGGACTAAAAAAAATTGGTTATGCTAGCTAGCATAAAAGCGTACAAATTAATAATTGTGACAAATGATCTAAATTTCACTGTATACCACACAATAGTTTTTTTCCAAACAAAATATGCTTCTCAGTTGAATTATTTCCTAAATTTCTATTTTTACATCAGTTAATTTATAATAATTAAATTTTTCCATTAGCCAATCATATCGTAGTAAGGTGATGAAATCAATGAATTCATTCAACCATTTAGCTCCATTAATTAAGAATTTGAAAACGATGGATGTGATAAATGCCACTGGAAGTTGTGAAATGAATTATTATTATTATTATTATTATTATTTATATAAGAAACATAATATTTTCTACAAAATTTGACTATGAATCAGATTTATTTAAGGTATTCACGAATTTTCGGCACAGCCTTTTTCATGTGATTTCCTTGATTTCACTTGAAAAAGGCTGTGCCGAACATTCATGAATACCATAATTAAATCTGATTCATAGTCAAATTTTGTAGAAAATACAATGTATTTTATAAATAAAAATAAAAAGAAATCAGAGATGAAAAATAAATAAAGTCCTTATAATATTATTATAATGTTATTAAACTGATTAAAATGCAAAATTCTTTTAATTTCTTTTTAATTAAAAAAAATAATAATTTTAATTCTCATGTAATGTGTAGAAATAAAATTTTTTCATTAACAAATCAATCAAACAAATGGTTATTACCGTGATAAGGAGTTAAATAATTGTATTTTTTTTGATGAGAGCAAGATTTTTTAGATCGACAATTAATTCCTAATTCATTTCCTATATCAAAAGAATGGTTCAGATTAATCTGACCAAGTTCTTCTAAATGGCTTTGAACATGTTTCTCCAACAGACCCTGGCTTCCGAATCGCATACTGCATTTGAAAATGCAGCTGAATGGCTTATTTCGGTTTTCAGTGTGCTCAATAATGTGACGCTCTAACCAAGAATATGAAAGACTCTTTTTTTTGAAAACTTTACAACCGATCCAAAGACATTCAAAAAATTTCCTTTTCGACGACAACTGCGGTTTTACGTGGACATCCATTAAATGAGTTTCCAATTCATCCGCAATAATCGTTTTCGGTTGATTATATAATGGATTGTCACAATTGATCCAATCAAGTCGACATTGTTTCCATTTACAGAATTCAATAGCTTCCAAAGACACACCAGACGAAAATTGCGACGTGCTTTGGCTTTCTAAACTTGAAGTTTCGGCAGCAGAGCTTTCGAAGCTTTTGTCAACATTCGGCAACGCAGATTTACCATCAATTGAAGGCCTGGTGGTGTCTGTGAAATTAGAATCTTTCACAACTTTATTCTTACATGGAGTACAATCAGACAAATTTATTTCATTGTCGACTTTATTTGAAGAATCTTGGTGTCTAATAGAAAATATCTGTAAAATAATTATTAAATTTATTTGCTTCAAGGCACAAAATCAATTTGCGATATTTACATATTCGATCAACAGTGATTCAGATTATAGATTTCAATGAAACATTTTAGATAATTACCCAATTAAGGAGAAAACTTAAATATTTCTGGCGTAAATTGAAATTGCATAAAAAAAATTACAATAAAGCACCATTTAAACTCATTTTACGATATATTTCGTCAATTTTCCTTTTATCATCAGGAAGTATAGTGAAACTATGAATATTGTAAATATATTTAAACAATTTTGACAAAATTTATAAATTTTTATTGTAAATATTTGTTCATAAATTTAATATATTTTTAAATTTTAATATTTTTCAAATAAATATTAAAATTGTTTTTTAAAAATATTTTAAGTTTAAATTTGATGATTTTTTAAAAAAATCATTATTCAGCAACACACTCGAAGAAAAAAACAACCCAAATATCCATAATTTACCAACTGAAACTATTTAAAAACATTCAAATATTCGACTTATAGCATTTAGAACATTAATTTTTTAATCCAATGACTTTATCAACAACACTACATATGTATTTTCAATAATTATTAAAAATTTTGAAATTAAACATGCGTATTTCGCTCACACATCAGTTATTGTGCTAATTAATATTGGTGAATCCCTTCGGTTGACAATTTTCAAGAGTTCGAGTACAATAATGACGGGAAGTCTTTCCAATCAATATTACGTTGTAAATTGATAAACGAGATACACAATCTTGCCGGAGTTTTAGACTTCATAATGAATATATTGCATACCTTACAAGAATCTTGTAATTTAAATTTCCAACTGCTTATTTATCTTCCTTTAATAATCTGTAAAACATTCCGAACACGGCAGTATCGATACAATTTTATGCTTATCATTCTTAAAAGCACTATTGATATTATTTACACTACCATCAGATTTACAATCACCAATCTATCTTCTAAAACACGAGTTCTTGGGATTCTTAATCAGTTTTTAAACAATCACTTTCTGCAAATATACACCAAGGTCAAGAACTACTTATCTATTTCCCTTGTCAAACTTTCAGGCGTTATTATTTTTCTTGGCTTTTTTTAAAATATTAATGTACATAGTCATACTATTTTCCTGATGATGACAAGAAAACTGTCGAAATATATCTTAAAACGTGTGTTAGAATGGTGCTTCTTGTAATAAAATCATTGTCATTTATGTTTAATTATCAAAAATATTCCTGATTTTGAGTTATTTATTTATAAGACCAATAATAAAAGCCAAGTTAAGGACTGACTAATCGTCATCGAAAATTGTTCTAAGTAGAATTTTAATTTTGGGCGCTGATTTGAATACATTTATCAATTATGTTACAATCATGGCAAACATTTAATTTATAAGAAAATAGAAAATTATGTTGTTGACCAAAGTAATATCAAAGAATATATAAATTCGGAAGATTTTCTGAATATTATAGTGATGCAGAAACTAATAATGGTCTAACGGTTAGAGTTTAACCCAAGGATGTGAATGAAACGATATGTATACTGCGTTGCAAATGGTATGAAAAATCGTTAAGTTTTATAAAACTTCGTGGAAAAGAAATTCAATTTTACAAGAACATGTTAAAGAAAAGCATAGTGTAGAATAAAGTTAACTTTTAGATTGCAAGCCTAGATGGAATAGCATTATCATTACGATACCCTAAAAATGGCATTACTTTATTTCACCTCCCCTAAAGTAATTTCAATTACCCCAATTATAAAAATTAATGAAAGTGAAATTTTTTATTTTAATAAATTAGGTACTACTTTATTTCACCCCCCCCTAAAGTATTTTCAACTAACCAAAAATAAATAATTTTATTAAAATATTTTTAAAATTTATTTATTAATTTTAATAATTTTATTATATACATTAAAAATAAACTAAATTAATCAATAATACTTTATTACGGAACAATATTATTACATATTCTCAACCATGCAACGAAAACATTTTCTCCATGACGTTTTCGAAAAACATAGAACATAAACATTTCATTGGTATCTTCTTCAACCATTCCAAAAATCCACGGTCCGTTTATTCTTGTTCCGTAGTTTGATCTTCTCAAACCCCTGTCTGCTTCATTTTCCACATCAAAATCTCCTAATAATAACCTTCCGCGATTGTACTTTCTTTTTCCACGAAACAAGCTTTCGTCAATTTGAACGCGTTTACCAACTCCTCCTATTTTTGGTCTCATAATTCGCTACTTTGTCATAACATCCCGTATAAAATTTGTCCAATCAACAACCGTTTTTGATGATTTCACTTATGTATTGCGCATAATTTCACTATGAGTTTTTTTTCTCAAAGTATTGGAATGGAATTTTTAATATTGTACTTACCGATAATTTTTGGGATAATCCATTTAATTTCGGTGTTGCGAAAAATGTATTTTTAAGCAAACTTATTTCTTTTCTGCATTTATGACATCGTAAAATATAACTTTCATTCCCATCTTTTCTGGTACAAAATTTTATTCCCATATATTTAGTACAGTTTGGGCAGAAAAAGACTCCAACGGATTAATAATATTCATTTCAACTAAAAAATCAACTATATTCTGATTCGAAGAAACCATTCTGTAAAAGGTCTCTGGATCCATAAGGGTAGTATTTTAAGTAATTTTTGTAATTAATTTTTTAAAATTAATCATTAAATATAAATTTTGTATAATTTAATTTATAATAGTTTAATTTTTTTATAATTTAATTTCTATTTAATTAATTTTTATAATTGGGGTAGTTGAAATTACTTTAGGGGGGGTGAAATAAAGTAGTACCCTAAAAATTATTGAATCGGTTTAAAAAGCATTTATTGATTTGAATTCCTTAACTTTATTAAATGATAACAATGTTCCAATATTATCGAATATATTCACTAAACTTAGACCAATTAAAGTTGCTGCTTAAGCATTGGGTAGGCGTGAAGCAAATTTGCTATTTTTGAAACTCTTATTAGATTCTTTGTGTGAAAATGATGATAATATATCAAGAGAATTGTTTGAAGCTTTATCACTCGAGTTAAAGCAAGAAGAAAGATCTTGTGTCTTTAACAAATTGCCTTCATCATAAGAGTTTAGAATTATACATTATTTTCACGAGACTTTTAACAGGGTTTTCGGAAAAGAGGTTGAATGCGTTGAGGTTAAAGCACAATTCCAAACTGCCGATTCATCTGGGGAAGAAACAATTTTAGTTCCTGATTTAAATGACAAATTGTCTGTAACAATAAAAGTTGCATGTAAAATTAAAGGAAAAGACATACAATAATATCTGCAAAAGGAATTGCAATTATAAGAGAATACAGGAAACATGACTAAAAATCTGAAGAAGTTATATGAAGCTTTATTGGCCATACAGCCCACATCAATTGAAAGGACATTCTCAGCGTCATCCAATTTTTGCACAAAAAAAGATCAAATTTGAACGATCATTCTATAATATGTTAATTTATAATGAAATACTTTTTTAATGTTCTATTGATGAGGATGGATGGTGTACTTATTTGAATTAAATATGAAGTAACGGAACATTAGTATGAAGATGTGTTGGATAAGAAACACGACTTGCTAGTGTCCGTAAACTTTTCAATAAAACCAAATGCAGTCTAGTTTAATATCAATACAATAACTTTGAAAGTAGTAGAAGTTCGTATTTTCCATATTATATTTACATAAATTTGTAGTTCTTGTGTGCCGCGAAATTTGGTGTATAATTCAAAATAAAAAAAACAAATCTAGAAATTGGTCAAAAAAACTTTTCAACATAACGCGTACTTTTGAAATTATTGGTTTTTGCTTAATTTTAAAAACTTGGACTAGTCGATTATTAGGGTCGAATCCGAGTAAATACCAATACCAAACGAGTTAAATTCTAGTACAGAAATCCTATTCAGTACATATCGCTACTCATTATTCATTCTTTCTATTTCATGATTTTTACAAGTTTAAAATTTCATTTTTAGTTTTGTGTTTAACTGTCGAGCGGCATTATATAAGCCATAGGGGAATAAATTTAGATTTGATTCCAAAAGTCATTTACATTATAAAGTATCGCATAAGAAGTTCTTTGTTTATTATTTAAAATTTTGTCACTCAATAAATTTTGAAATGTTGATTGAAATTGTTTGTCATTTACCATAAAATATTCGAAAATTAATAATTTACTTTAGTAAACCTCTGCAAATAAGCTTATATTATGAATAATTACAAATAACAAATATAAAATTAATTACCAATTAATTTGACTTAAAGTTTTAAAACATACTTTATCATAATTATATTAAATTATTATACTCTTTACAATAAAAAAATCAATTAATAGTATTATATAAACTTCAGCATTATTTGTTACATATTTTATGCAAATTTTTAAAACAGAAAATAAAAATTACCTTAACTTGAATCTAAATTTATTTATAATATATAAATTCGCCAATTCCGATCTCGACAATTTGTAAGATCGGCTTCTTAATTTTACTTTGCTCATTGACCTTTAAGCACTTTTAATGTTATACTCCTAAAATACAAATAACAGATTATATTTAATTTAATTTAATTCATCAATTATTTTTAAAATCTTTTTCAAATTAATAAGACTTTTGAACCATAAAAACAAGAACATTAATATTAAATCATCTAAATGCCAACATTTTGTCAAATCAAATACGACTTATGTTAACTAATATTCCTTAATGAATTAATTCATTATAATTAGAGACATTATTTTGTAATATTTCTAATTTATATATTAACAATGAAATTTATTTACATCATTTTTTAATATAAAAATTAACTAGAAGCAAAAAAGTAAAATAAATTTCATTTTAAATATAATTACCTTGTTAAATCACTTAAAAT
This sequence comes from Schmidtea mediterranea, assembly GCA_022537955.1. Classification (NCBI taxonomy): domain Eukaryota; kingdom Metazoa; phylum Platyhelminthes; order Tricladida; family Dugesiidae; genus Schmidtea; species Schmidtea mediterranea. The sequence continues at coordinate 94,153,464 of CM039679.1, forward strand.
TAACTAAAGTTTAAAATAAAAAATCAATGATCTAATATTTTTTATCGATTATTTCTAGTAATCGATGAATTTTAAAATTGATTGTATGATATTCAAATAATTTTTTGCCATTTTAGCCTACAAAAAATATTTACAAATTTGTTTACTATATATAAAACTTAAAAATTAAATCTACTATCACTAAAAATTCATTGGCTTTACTTTTCGTGGTTTGTTAGGATATAACAAGGTTACTCAAAATTTGGCTCTTATTGTATTTCTGATGGATATGTGCATTGGCGTCCATGTGGGACAGCAAGGGTAGTATTTGCTCCTCTGGATTTTACTAACATTTATCAAATACTGACATTTTCAAGCTACTATAATTTTACTTATCAATGTTACCTACATACTCGATTTTTCAGTTTTTATATCTTCACATTTAAAATAGTTTTAAAGTACAGTAACAGTACAGCTATTCCTTGCAATAACATCATTTCTAACAAATTTTCGACAAAGAATTGAATGCGAAAGTAAAAGATTTCGAGTCTCTATGGGTAGAATGGTTTTACTATGATTTTAGTATTTAACAATGAATAAATCGTTCAGAACGATTATTGGTTGCTTAGAATTTAATTTTTATGCAAATTTGTTTAATTATATAAAAACACTGAAATTTGTGGCAATAGGTAACTTCCGTTTTTTTGAAATGAATGTTCAGATGTACCTATTGTGGTATTTAATACAGTTATAAAGAGGTCACATTGCTTTTATCGTGTCAAATATTTATAAAAAGCGCTGCGATGTACGTATCGGTGGGAGATTTGAATGAAACGGGCTAGGCCCCACACGTTGCGAAAGTCCAAGCGAAAGCGGTAGCGACCAGGGCCTTTCACAGTCACGGCTGCTTTCGTCACCCGCGTTACTCATCATAACAAAATGGATAAAAGTTTTTTTAATTTGCTCCCTTTAAAAAAAGTTCTGCTGACGTTCCATGTACGTTCCATGGTTCTCAATATAAACCCGTATAATTATTCGTGTATATATTTGGAAGTGTAAGCATTTTTCTAAACACAACAGAAAAAATTTAAGAAATCTTTTACATTTGTTATTTTTATTTTAATCTTTTGTTGAAGTCTTAGATGACACACTATTTTCCCTTGCTAAGACTGTCTTGGTCTGTACTTAAGCCCTTACCTTGATATGAATTATATAACCTATTTGTTCAAGATACCAATGACCACCAGCTGGTAAAATTATTTCTTTAGTACTCTTTTAGTACTGTATTATATATTATCGCCGAGTTTATTATTATGGGAAGCCACCATGAATGTATAAATTACCTCTTTCTGGAACATAGGGCCATTATCACTTAAATGATTTTGATACAAGGCACTAGTTTTTTATCGGAATACTTCCTCATGATCTAATATCGCATAGAAATAAGATTTCTGATCTCGGTGTTTTAAAATCAGAGGTTGAAGCACACTAATGCTATAAAACTAAATCGAATGCATACAAATAAGAATCATAGAAACCTTTGAATTATTAAGAGGCTCGAAGACAGTAATTATTCATGCGCTTCTGTGCCAATATTATGTTATCTTTTATCTCTTCTTGGAATAGCATGAAACATTTTGCAATACGATAGTGACTAATTCCCCAAATTCAAGGTTTTAACTTACTAAATCATTTGAGATTTCAGCACAAGTATTCCACGCATGTATATATCCAAATTTCAATATCCAAAGTATTAGTAATATTTTCTAAAATTATGGACATAAGTGTCACAACACTATGTCTATGAAATTCAACAAAATTAGTTAAAAGATAAAGGCAAGAAAGGATATTAACATATTTTGTCGTATGAGTTTATTGGGTTTAGGAGGGATAAAAATTTTCAAACTGTTTTAGTTAAAAGGTGAGACAGAATATCTCAGATTTTATAAAGATCTGCTAGGGGCAGTGATCTGGCACAAAGTATTAGGAGTTATTGACAACAAAAACATTACCATACAAAGTGAAATATGTCAAATAGTAATCATACGAGTTATAGTTAAAAGATGCAATACTTGCGTGGCTCTTAGGCATATTGATCCATTTCCAAAGTATTTTCTGAACAACTAGTCAGTAACTTGTTTTTCTAAGATCTAGTCACTAGATCTAGTGAGACTTCTATGATATCACAAGTAGTTTATTAAACCTTCAATTAGTTTACATAGTATTAAATTTTATTATCGAGGATCTACTAGCCAAAATCTGAAGGAGAAAATACAATATGGGAATTATTTTCACACATTTTGAATTTCCTACCATTTTAAATGGTCAGTTTATCGTAAAAGAGAAAAAATTGTAAATATAGACGAGGAATATCTATCCGAAGATTTACTCAACAAAAACTCTTGCCTTTAAAGCATATCCATAACAGTGTTCAGTATGGAAAGAAGCCCGATTAAACTTCCGAATGCAAACTGACAACTTTACAATGCAAGATATTTTTCCAAATATCTATCTTGCCTCAAAAGTATTTTACAGTAACAGCTACTATTTCTTTAGCTGAAAGATCGCTTAGCTGACAGACTGTCAGTGACAATTAAATTTTTCGCAGACATGATAAAGAAGCACATAATTTAGAGAAAAAAAATGTTTAAAAATATTTGGCTAAGTAAGTTTACTTTGACAAAGTTATAGAAAAATTTGAATCTTGAAAAGTTATGCACGATGATATATTTTTGATAACATTATAACATTTTATTATGCTCTTTACTATTATTTTGTTCTAAATCCCATACAACGCTATTTTCGTAACTACGACTGCATTGCTCAGGGAATTCTAAACTAGAATCCGATGGGAGTACGTGGATTTCATGTATACAGTATATTGAATCCACGCGCAATAAGTTTGACTGAAGGTTACAGAAACATTTTTATACCAGTTTTGGTTAGAAATTTAAATGTAATAAAATGGACTAGATATTCTACAACAACTTTCTTTATAACAACATAAAGGGCAAAACCATTAATTTGGCAAAATAAATATTTGAACTCTGTAACTTGTATTTATTTATTACCAGTATTTGTTAGTTTTCGTTCTTTTTTCCATTTCAAAAAAAGCATGGATTTAGACTTGGCTCATATATCACACATAATGTTACTATGAAATTATTTATTTATAAATAAAAAATTAATATTATTTACAAATAACAAAAAAAATTTCTCGCCAACTAGAAAAAAAATTCTATGAAAACTATTAAAATAATTGTGAAAAAAATAATGAAAATTATTTGATTACAATTTGTCACTAGTTGAAAATAATGAAATTTCTTTTCAGTCAAAACACCTGATAATGTTTTTTTATAAATTACATAAAATGTAGAATAATTCCTATCTCGTAGAAAATTATGATTCGTCATTGAGCGCTACCTGGCGCGTGTGTCGCATTACAGGCCAGGTGTTATTGACGCGCTACTATCTACTGATAATTGAATTAATTCATTGGCTAAATGCTAAATATTGTCGCTATTTTTATATTTGCGATTGAAATATCAAATTCTTTAAATCGAAAGATTTATTATTTATGCTCAGATTTATATGTTATTCAGAAATCTTGGATTGGTAAAATTCTGGAAATGCTGAGTGAAATTTTATTGATAAAATCTACAGCTTAATCAAGTAATTACGGACAATTTAATCGAACTAAAATTTATCAGCAATTATAGTAATAGAAATAGTAGAATTCTGTCTGGATTATTTTATCAGCACAGTCACCTATGGAGATAACGTATAGTAATTTTCCAATATAATTACTTCCTGTGGAATTAAATGCCGCATGTATGTATTCGTAATATATTGGCATACGGACTTATAAACAGGAGAATATTGTCAATATGTCAAACTGGCCCACTGGAAAATGTGTAGGCAGTTTTAGTAGAGCACGATATTTTAATAATACACACACTGATTTACAATCATTCACATCTAGGAATCCCAGAGAAGCACAGATAATGAATATGACATCATGTAACCGACCCTAAAGTAATTATTGTTTTGTACAAACAAGTTCCGGTGTACAAGCTGGTAAATGAACAATTCTATATATTTATCTAATTTACCAACAATCTTTTAAATTTTATATTTTTTTCAAAGGGAAAAAGTTTTCAGTGTTTTCCAGTTAAAATCTCAACAAAAAATCACCAAAACAAAGGTAATTATATATATATATATATATATATATTGTTGATTTTGTTTCACTCATTAATTCAGATTCTTTTAACTCAATTTGATTGCCATTAATATTCTAATTTTTCATAAATTTTTAGAATTCCAATTAAATTTATAAAAATTTTTTTAAAAATAGAAAATTATTTTGAAATTTATTATTTTTGTTATATATTTTTTTGAAATTAAAAACAATTTAAAAAAGAAAATAAGTTGATAGAAAATTTTAAAAAATACCACTCAAATTTCATTGGTCGATTAGCATTATCAGTACCGCTGTTTGATTAGGTGAGAAAGGTAGAAGTATTAGACAGAATGCACACGGCTAACGCTTTTCTCACCTTTACCTCAACTGGTGAGCATGCATCATAATTGGTAGACTCTCCTACTCAAATTGTCATTTTTCCCAATTTTTCTACAGTAAATTTATTTTTCAGTTTTTCCCCTGAAATTTTTAGCGCGAAATTTGATTTTCAAGTAAGTTTTGGAATTATTATTTTATTATGTAGTACTATTATTTTTATAACAATTCTAACGAATAAAACATTTTTTAAAAAATATTTAAATCAATAAAAATATTTTAATCAATTTATTTAAATTAAATTATATTATATTAACAACCATTAAATAGGTTATTATTTAAAATAATACTCAAAATATTTTAATTATAAAAATAGTAATAATAAAAATAACGGCAATATAAAGTTTCAATAATAATTATTAAGTTTCTTTAAATTGAATTTTTTTTTTGATAAATCTGACAATTTTTTTTTATTATTGACATAGCTGTTCTGGTGTTCAACTGGGTAGTGTCTTTATTATTGACTTAGTTTTCACCTATTCAATGCGGGTAATAGTACCCCCTCTCGCCTCGTTTTCATATGTTTTCCATCTTCAAGATTACGTTGAGGATCAATTTTCAATTTTCAACTATTTGCACCTTCATCTCTCGAGTGTTTTCAACTGCTCATCATATTAACGTTGAATTTTTCTTCTAAAACAACAGAAAGTAACAGCGACATTTATTTTCTTGACAGATTCAAGCACTTATCTGTCGTTGACTGAGAATTTTTTCGAAGAATTAATGCGGCAAAATCCATTTTGGTAAAAATTGGAATTAATAATAAAAATTAAATTTTGAAATAATTATATTACTTGTTGTTTTATAATCTAAAAAATTAGTATATAAAACAAAATTCAGGAGAATTTCTTGAAGAAACACCTGTCAAAAAAATTTATGTATCATCCTGACCGAATTGATGGACAGAATTGTTTATGTTTTTTGGGGATTTTTTTTTCTCGCTATAATTTATTCTTTTTTGAAACCGTTTAGCTTAATTTTGAGTTGAATTGTTTTCTAAGAATCAATTCGAAAAACGATTTCTGATAAATATGTAACGATTTTTTTCTCTCCTTTTTCTTTTCAACTAGAATTTATCATTGGCATTGTAACAACAAATGAGAACGAAGGTGTTTTGGCAGAATCGGATATCAAGTTAAAAATGGAAAAAATGGATTTCGAATTCTTCTATTAAGGTCAAGCTGGCAATTATCACACCTTTTTCTAGGAGTTTCACAACCAGAATAAACTTTCGTTACATTCGATTTTATTTTGCTTTCAATTTCTTTTGAAAATAATAACAAATAACCTTACGATGATTATTTTCCTTCAAATTGTTACAGTTTTATGATTTTCTGAAATTATTCCCAAAAGTCTACAAAAATTTTTCTGAAAATTTCGAATTTCCTATCGATTTTTTTTGTCGTTGTTATCGATAATTATGATGAGCAATTATAATCAAAAACTGATAGGAAAGTAATGGGACAATATAATTCAGATTCCTATCAAGGTATGTGGAGGCAATGTAACTTAATCTTATCATACCTTGGTAAATTAGAATTTACTGATTGCCGACTTTGTTCAGCCATATGCCGGTCAATTACCATCACAAATATTGGTGGCTATCGAGGACAATTATCTTGAATTACTGTTCCCTCTACTCATGCACTCCCCCAGCTGCTGTCATAAATCCGCTACCTTTGTTAAACTAAATTCAGTCGCTGCCTAACTCAGTCCCTAATCTAATTAGATTCGTATAGGCATTCCTCTTCAACTACTGAGAGTAACTCAATATCTGAATAATTTCCACCAGATCTGCATTTGTTGATGCACTGTCAGTAATCATAAATTATTGAATTTGTTCTCGGTTTGACAGAGAAAACTAGAGAGCACATGTTTGTAAACCGGTCATGGTAATCTAAATCGACTCGCCTAATTTCATTATACTCCTCCCTTACCTTTGCAAAATATATAATTTATTTAATCATTTGGCTTTGACTATGGATAGTGTTGTTGATTTATTATTATTATTATTATTATTATTATTATTATTATTATTATTATTATTATTATTATTATTATTATTATTATTATTATTATTATTATTATTATTATTATTATTATTATTATTATTATTATTATTATTATTAACATAATTAATATTAATTATTAATGGGTAGGGCTTGGAATTTTCCGATTGGTTACGTTTATTGGGTGCTTCGGATTTTTAAACCCAAAATATCGATTTTCGGGTTTTTTTGTATCGAAATTGATTTGTTTTAATAAATTCGACAAAAATGGACAAATACATTCTCCATATCCACTTACCGTGTCTGAAATATAGTCAACTGTAAAGAAAAAGTATTAACAATCCATTTGCAAATAGCCATCGACAATTAATAATATAACAATTATTATTTTTATTAATAATATACTATCATTGCGAGTTGTTACAAATCTCTCGATTCTATTGTTTTCTTATCTGGATTGAGGCAAAAGTTTTCGATATGGCCGCTATGTAAATTTGGTGAACTTGCTATGTTTGTTACCTGATTTCTATGCCCATATATAAATATGTATTTATGAGATTTTTCCATTACTTTAAACCGAGCATTCTAACTTCAAATTGTATTAATTATTTAACTTTTAGTTAAGATCTATCGATTCTACACAATTTAATCAATGACGAATTGTACTGAATTTCTTCAAAAGTCAATTTCCGATTCTCCAATACTAAATGAATTTTCAGGTACCACTATTATTATTATTATTATTATTATTATTATTATTATTATTATTATTATTATTATTATTATTATTATTATTATTATTATTATTATTATTATTATTATTACTTTTATTATTATTATCATTATTATTATTATTATTATTATTATTATTATTATTATTATTATTATTATTATTATTATTATTATTATTATTTTATTATTATTATCATTATTATTATTATTATTATTATTATTATTATTATTATCATCATCATCATCATTATTATTATTATTATTATTATTATTATTATTATTATTATTATTATTATTATTATTATTATTATTATTATTATTATTATTATTATTAATTATTATTATTATTATTATTATTATTATTTTATTATTATAATTATTATTATTATTATTATTATTATTATTATTATTATTATTATTAATATTATTATTACTATCATTATTATTATTATTATTATATTTATTTTTATTTTTATAATTATAATTATAATATTTTATTTATTATTATAGAAGTAACTTCATCAACTCCAGATCAAATTGCCGACGTAAGTGAAAGCCAGTTACTTACAATTGACGACTTGAAATCTTCAATAAACTTACAAACGTTTTCGCCTACCTCAAGCAACAACACCAAAACCACAGCAAATCAAGACCAACTGTTGAGTAGTCTGTCGAATAGTTCAACGAATTCAAAGTCAATTTCTTCACCTCTTCAAAATGGACAAACCTGCAATGTTTGTGGGAAACTATTCGCAAATATCTATCGATTGCATCGCCATCTGAAAAGCCATGATAACAGCAAGGAACTTCGAAAGTTCCAGTGCAATCAATGTTCGAAAGCATTCAAATTTAAACATCACTTGAAAGAGCACTCGAGAATTCATAGTGGTGAAAAGCCGTTCAACTGTCGCAATTGCGGTAAACGTTTCAGCCATTCTGGATCCTACAGTAGCCACATGACTAGTAAAAAATGTTCACTAAATTCTGGGATAGATTTACAGATATCCCAATCAATGAACGGAATTCTGGCTACGAAATCCGAGCCTGAATGCGGATATGAGCTGAGTTCTATAAATAAAATACTCCAAACAGTGAAAAGTGGTTCTCATAACTTAACGAACCCTCATAATAATGATATTTCGTCTCTGTTTTCTCCACCAGCAGTGAATTGGCAAGAGAAATCTGATCAAGAATCAGGGTGGTCAAATAAGGTTCAATCAATGACAAATTATACACAAATGAAAAAATCTTCTCTAGGAGATTTTGAAAGATTTCCCGTTTTATTAAATAATAGAGGATGGAATTCTTCGAGTCTTCCATCACCATTGGAGTTAAACCATTACTTTCAACTTGATAATATCTTTAACAATCTCGTACCCTCATCTACCGCAGACAATAACCCACTTCTCATGCATTTAATATTTGGTAACAAATTCCCATTATTTCCCAGTTCCCATTGTCCATTGAATCAGTCTCCGATTCAAGCCTCAGAAAACCCGAATATATCATCAATGTTTTTCATTCCGACTTTACCCCAACAATCATTTCCCCCAACGAACGCCAGTCAGTATGAACCACTGGATCTGTCTGTAACAAAATCTGAGCCTTATTCAAATGGTCCTTCAAATGAAAACTTTACAGATTTGAATTCAAATTTCTCATTATGGCAACAGAAATCATCCGAGAAAAGTTTTTCTTTTAACGATTCACCTTTAAATCTGAGTCAGAAAAATCCGATTTCCAAATCTCATTTCTCAGACTTGTCTACGGAATCAGATGATTTGAATTCGGAGAACTCCATAAATAATGAAAATAAATCAATAATATCATCGAAATCCAATCAATTAATTTTAGAAGTAAATCAATAAAGCACAAATTTATATTTAATAATTTATATTTCATTAGACTTCAATGGATATAGATATGCTAAATATTACCAGTAAAAAAGACTCTTTTGAAACATTCTCATGCGATCAGTGTCAGAAAGTGTTTTCAAAGCACAGCTCCCTCACTCGGCACAAATATGAGCACACAGGTGGATATAATTAACAATTATAATCAAAATAAAGTTTTATAAATTTCAGGCGTTCGACCATTTGTTTGCACGATCTGTGACAAAGCTTTTAAACACAAGCATCATCTCACTGAACACAAACGCCTTCACAGCGGAGAGAAACCCTTCCAATGTCAGAGATGTGGTAAAAGGTTCAGTCATTCTGGCTCCTTTTCCCAGCACATGAATCACAGATACAAATACTGCAAACCATAACCCAGATGTTTCTTATCATAATCATTTCAACTGTATATTGTATTTATATATTTCTTTTAATTAAAATTTCTATCAAAATTTTTAAGTGTTTGTTTATATCAGTATTAATTTAATAATTTTCTATAGATGTAATTAATTTTACCTAATAAGAATGTTCTTTCTTAAATAACTAAATGATTTACTTAGTTTTTGACAGTATTGGCAATCCAGATTGTAATTTATCAAATTATAAACTGAAATAATTAAACAATAAATAATAGTAAAATCATTTAATCAAAAAATCGTTATAAAAATAAATAAACTTTGAACATAAACACAACATTATTAGATAAGGGCCATCCATAAATCACTTCAAGCGATTTTGGCCGATTTTTTACACCCTCCACCCTCCTCACCACACGTCATCACAAAACGTTAGACCCCCCTTCAAATATGACGTCAAAAATCTTTGTCCCTCCTAAAAATCAGTATTTCATATTTTAAAATGAACAAGTTTCAAATTGCTTTATTGTGCATTTTAGTATGTATTTAGTGTAATGCTGAACTAATAACGAATGAGAAAATATGTTCGTTTAAAATTATGTTGAAAAAATACAAAATTTAAGATGTGACTCCCCTCCCCTAGGTTCGTGACGTCATTTATGAACGGCCCCATAGCAGTAATAAGATTATTTGAAATTGAAATTAATAATAAAAAAAAAACTTTTTGAAAAAATGCATTTGACAAAAATAAATATGACATTAATAATTTTTTATTATTTGATTATGAATCAGTAATGATATCGTTGTGCCGGAAATTCATGAATATCAATAAAACATTTTTTTTTCATAGTCAACTAATTAAAAAATTCTTAATATCATTGCAAAATGAAATGCAATCACAGGTGAAATCCAAAAAAAAGATCTTTTACGTTTTTTCCGGCTATTCTTAAAAATTTATTGCAGTGAACAGTAAAAAAAACTGTACGGCTATTATTTTAATTGATTGCCATTCTATCTATTTTCACGGGTTTGGAATTTCTATCTGTCATACATTGTCTTGGTATTATTACAATTGGAAGTGTAAGATTTATGCAATACACAAGCAATGAAGTTTATAAAACAGTTTAATGTAATTTCGAGTGTTCAATTGCTTTGAAATTAACCGCTAGCGTACAATAAATATATTAATGCACATCTTTGTATCATACTTCTACTATTAATATTTCTCCCCATAAAAATGTAGTGTCCTTAAAAATAATTAACTGTGCACTTGATGTATATTCAATAATAACGAACATAAATTATCATAATATTCGTTAACCATGTTTTAATTTGTTCTTATTTTGAGTATAGGTGTAAGGTGGGATGGATAACTTCAATGAAATTACTTCACATTTAGAGAAGTTTTGAAGTATAAAAGGTTAAGAACCAATAATTTACATGATGGATTTGCGCTAAAAATAATACAGCTACAAATAGTCAAATACTTCGGCCTTATTATAACCTTGGTCACGAGGTATTGTCAGGGGAACGCAGCTGGTGTATATAAGTAATCTAATAATTAAATTACTTAATTAATAATTATTATGAATAGTTTGATGCATGTATATATTTTATTGTATGTCTGAAGTATGTCTCATATTTCATGTTCATTATTACATAATAGTCTTCAATTATAAGGGAATAAATACTGGAACTCTTATGTTATGAAATAGATTTTAGAATTTACGAGACTTAGAATTATTTAGCAGTTTATAATAATTAAATGCTGTTTAAATAAAAAGTTGAATTGTTTATTTTTATTTGTGTTCCTTAAATAACATTACAATATAAAATCAGAAAAATTAACCAGATTATTCAAAATTATTATTTGTAAACAGTAAATAAATTGAATAAACTTTTCAAAATTTATTTAACTTATAAATTAAAATAAATGATATTTTATTTCATTGCATCCCTTTATAAAAACATTTTTGTAGGTTTTTCGATTAAGTAACTGATAAAAAAGGGGCCCGTACAGTTTTCAATGCATTATTTTGTATGGTAAGCTTGCATGATACTCGTTAAGCCACTTTAAGTCTCCACAAATCGGACATAAGATCTAGTCTGTATGGTGGATGGTTCAGCTTTACAAACCCACTTTTAATAAACCATTTTTATATTCAAACAAGACAGTTGCCACCTAGTAAATATAGAGAATTGGCTTGCATCGTATATGGGTAACATTCGATACTTTCTGCTCACTTTTCAATAGGATGAAGACTGATAAAATTGTTAAGAATATTTCATTTATGACATTTAATTTACGATGATGGAAATTCTTTTGAAAAATAATAAATTAAATTTTGTTCTTTTTCCACACAAGAAAGATTGCTTTGGAAAATTTTCAAAAGAATATATGTCAAAAACATTTTTTCTAAGACACAAATAAAGGAGTACTGAGATAAAAGTTTGTTTAAAATATCAAAATTTATTAATAAATAAAAGTTTGTTTAAATATATATTTTTAAAGCATAAATTTTAATTATTTAATATTAAATTAATTTCAAAATTAAATTTACATATAAATGAGATGAATCAAATAAATTCAACTGAAGAATCATGTATGAAGCGATAAATCCTGTAAATATTAATATTACGCAGCGGAGTCAATGCAGATAAACAAAACATTTGCAGATTAAGTAAACCAAGTTGAATTGTGCCACCGACTGCCGAAGAGAACAGCACTGGGAATCGATGAAATTGAATGTCCGAAATATTGAAGAGAAACATTCAATTGAGATTGTTGTTTGTGGAACCAGTAATTTGAAAACATCTGGAGAATAGATAAACGAAATTAATTGTTTTCCAACAGGCTGTAGATTGATTTCTAGTCATTTAAACAAAACTCATTTCCTGTCAGTGCGTATCTGTGATAAACTTATTAAACATCAGGTTTATTATTTCGTTATTGTTTCAGAGGACGAGAACAGCGCAAGAGATTTTCTCTTACTGAATTGTCTTTTGACATAGATCTATAATTGGTTTTTGTTTTAATTAGCAAATTTGATAGTAGCTAAGATCATATGAATTATAACTGAACTGTTTTTAAAATTTTTTTGAAAGAATAATATTATAGAACTCCACTTAAACAATATATTTTGGCAGGCTCACTGTCATATTCAGGTAGAAAAGGAAAAAAAAACTATGGATTTTAATTTGCTTATTCAAACAAATTATAAATAATCTTAAAAATTATAAACTAAATAATTAATTAAAATAAATAATTTTATTAAAAATAAATGTTATTTTTAAACATTGACATTGAATATTAAAAATTTTTTACCGACAAATCCATTATTGTTATCGCTATTAAACTGCATGGCCCGAGCGTTGACATCCATTAATTTAAAACGCATTTTCTAAATTTAAAACAAAATGATTATTTTACGTCAACGCATTAAGAAAGAAAATATCATCATTTTAAATATTCTATTATTTTAAATTACATATTTATAGTATAATCCTATTTTTATTTAAAAAAATTAATATATTATTCACAATCATTATTTACATATACTCATTCAATGCTAAATTAATTAATCCAGAAATCACCAACCTTTTGGACCTAACGGACTATAAAGTCACCATTTTGAATGCGGCGGACCTAGTGTCGCCACCTCTCCGAGTTTCAGTGAGTTATCTCCGGGCTCCGGGTTTACCTATTATTTCTCCGGAAGATGTAAGTAAAATTGAATATGCACAAAACTTTATGTCACGGCTGCCGTTACAACTAACACTCTCTCGCGCCAAAACATTGCTACTGCGGAGACAATCGACAAACTCACATTCGATTGCACCGTTCGAATTAGCACGACATGAGAGTTGGTAAAGGCAGAATTATGCATAAAACTTAATTTTGACATGAGCTTTGAGAATTGTTTCCATTCATAAAAACATCAAAAAATGCCAATCTTGTTAAGGATGCGATGTCAAACAAGAAATATAGATGAGAAAATAAATAATTTATTTTTTATATATTATTTTGCATATTGCATATTTTTTCTTATTTACCCGTTTTTATTTTATACGTAAAATGTTAAGTTTGTTTTTATCAGTTATATACACAGTAAGCAACTACTCTATGATAATTAGAAATTGTATTTAATTCGTAAGAATGCGAGTTTTGAATTTGTTAATTTAAATAAATAATAAAAATTTAATATTTACGCATCTGGTTCTTTTTTTAGTTATCGCCTCCGGGTGAGACCTATGTCTGAGGTGGCAACCCTAGGCGGACCCTTATAATTTTTTCGAAAAGATAAAGACGTTTGTAAAATAATAATTAGTCACGATAGGAATTCCATTTTATTAAATAAACACAAAAATTATTAAATTTAGCTTGAATATTACAGTTTATCAGTGTGATATTTGTTCTTGCTTTTTTGAAAGAATTTCATGGGTTTTGGCTCCAATGATGCTACTCCTCCACACAGGGCAATAACATATAACACAATTTATTTTAAATTTCGCACAAAAATTTTTAAAGTGCGAAATTGATTTTTGAGTGCAGTTTGGAAATTTAACTATAATCAGAAGCACTTTTTATCTTTGATCATAGTCGGAACACTTTTAAATAGAGTGCCCTTTCTTTACCCTAAGAAAGTGATAATAACGATTTTTGAGTGCAAAATAGTGTAATAAAGTGCAAAAGAAGTGCAATTTTGCGTTTTGTTTTATCACACTAATGTGTAGGGTTTTGAGATTTTTAAAAAGTTGATTTTGCAAAAATATAGAAATTTATTTTGAGCTGAAAATTTCCTCTGAGGAAAACATTTTCGTATCTTGACAAGAATTGGGTTGTACGAAATTCAAATCTTTGAAGGATAAAATTCTTTTTCTAGAAAAGTCTCTTTATGTATTTTGAAAGATTCTTTTTTCAAAATATATAAAATCTCAATACGACAATTTTAATGACAACAAAATCTTGGAGTTTTCTGTTTAAAGCATATGTCAAAATTATGAAAGATATGATTTTTTGAGTAATCTTTCGACGTACTATAGTACCAAGGTCTGAAAATATTTCATGATTTTTATTGTGACAAATTGTAGATCGGTGTGACAAAAATATTTTTTCAAAAGAAAATATTTTTATAGCCTAAAAGGTAGTTAAATTCACACCTGAAACCGTATCAGTTATCATTGTTATCAGTTATCATTGTTCTAAAAATTGTTTTTGCAAAAATGTTTTAATTGTAAAGACGAGCAATTTTGTTCACCGCGACTCTTTCATATCTTCCTCGAAGGTTGATCTTATCCAGTGAAATGAGATTTTATGATTTAGACTCAATAGTACTGTATATTTGTAAGTAGGTCGAAAAATTAAAATTTAAAAATAACAAACATATAATTATAAAAAATACTCCTAATTTGTAAACAACACATATTTCTTTGACTACAGACAAGATTTTAAACAAAAATCAAGGAAAAGACTTGTATTCTTTTTGTGTTTTTAAATAACCAATTTTGTGAATATTGTGAACGCGACTTAATTTGGAACAATATATTATTCGTGAAAAGGTTTTATCTTGTTTCCACTAAGAAAAATCTTAAATAAAATCCTCGAAAAGTTTTTTAATTCTCATTGAAATTAAGAAAAGGCAAAATCAGTCGATAATTCTCAGAAATTCGGATAACTATAATCTGTAATTATAATTCTATGTGATTTGCACAGATCGTACTCTTCTACTATTTTGAAATCCAATCAAGATCTGGTTTGTTGCTCTAGAATCTCCCTGAACCCCACCGGTCAAATAGGCCACGAAAAATTTTAACTCCATTAAAAAGGCTTAATAGTCCCAGTCAACCTATTTTTAATCCATAAATCATAGCCAGACAATGTTAGCAACATTTTTAACCTTAGACATTTTAATGACAGTCTAGAGTTTCTTTACTTTGACACTAGAGTTGACTTTAACTACCCAACCAGACCCATCCTTAAATCATCGATTTTGACACTAGAATTGCAAAATTCATGCAAAATTAATTTAAACTGTTAAGGCTCTGTATCAATTTGATAAACCCACAATTCATTAAAGTACGTATACCAGTATTATCACTATTATCTTTAATACTAAAGTACTGCAAAATATTCTTTTACTTTTCCCCTTCCATTACGATTTTATTGATCTAAAATGACGCAGATAAAATAATATAGAGGCGTTTTCTGTGGTTGTTGGTGATATGTGAAATTAAAAATTATTGATCTGACTCCAATCCGTGTATTAGTTGAAAAAAATATTGAATTACAAACAATATAAACTTACTTTAATTTACACAATTGAGTACAATTTTCAACACAAAAAGGGTTCGTTATTGAAACAATGATTTTGAGAGCTTATTACAATACTTCGGGAGAAATAGCACGTCACAGGGTTTTAGCAAACATATATTTTATATTCAATTGAAAGTCTGAATCATGCGTTTTTTCCGTTTACTTTTCTGAGAACAACCGGTTAGAGACCACTGAATCAATACACAATTTACTATATTTTTTAACTAATGTAGTTTAACTTGTTACTTACACTCACTAATATTAATCAATCTCCTCAGTCGATAGTGATCAAGAACTTGAGGACTGATATACAGTTAACATTTGGTGATGAAAAATATATATCCAAACAATAAATTAGCATTAATTCCTATAAATAGCAAGTAATAGAAACTGATGACATATCTGGTAATAGACCAATAAAAGCAGCATTCGCAAGATCGGAATGCTCAGTACAAGAAGCAATTTACTGGTACAATAATACACATGTGAATGGCTCTTTCAGACTCTCAATAGAAGGCATTTACGTTTATGACGTAAGCCTTCGATTCAATGAAACGAAAAAAACCGTTCAACAGATAGACAATAGCTTTCAAATAAACGACAGTGTTTGAATAAAACCCGCTCAAAATAAACCATGTACATCTCCAAGGATTAACGGAAGAATCATGAAGCTGCTGTCTCCGCATAAAGCAATATTCGATTAAGGAATTGTTGCAATGCAACTCACAAAGCCGACTTAAGGCATAGGAATGAAGATTCGTCAGAATCTCGGGGATAAATTAAAAAATGAAAGTTGTTTAAATAATTGAAATAGAAATTTTGCAAAAAAAGTTTTATTATTGTTAAATATCATACAATTTATTTTTAAAATTGGAGAAAGATATTTTAATTTCAAAGAAGAAATTTAAATAATTTAACAAAGTTAAAAATCATTTCCGAAATTGAATATTTCAAAATTCTTAATATATATATATATATATATATAATCTCGTAAAAATATAGAATAGAAACAAAATTCATTGATTATGATGTTAGAAATCATTTGTTTAAAACAAATTTCTTTTTATTAGAAAATATATTTAATCCATTGAAAGGATTTGTAAGATTAATAATTGGAAAGTTATTAGAAGATGTTTTCAATAAAGCATATATCTAAATAAAAATTATTTATTTAATGATTTTTAGTTTCTTTTTGATTAATAAAATGTAAAACAAACCAAAATCTTATTTGATCAAGGTTTTGACGAAATTTTGATTATCTTTAAGGTACTATGATCTGCTGTCAACTTACAAAACATACTTTAAAAGTTTAAACAAAACTATTTTACATTTATTTTCATCCTGCATCACAAAATTGCGTTTACTAATATCAATCAATTCTCTAAGTCGACTGTGATAGAGAACTTGAGCGCAGAAATGACGGGCAGTCATTCCAATGTATGTGGCATTGCACCATGACATATAAATTGAAAACCAAGATCCGAACAAAATCTAAGTAGGACTTATTCACTGATATTAATCAATTTTGTTTTTATCCCCATAATGTGTAAAATTATCAAAACAAATATATGCATCAAACTTAAAACTTTAAAATTACCATCAATATATATTCAACTACCGCCAAAATAATATAAAATGATCACAAATTACATTGTGAACATTATAAATTGATAGATTGTTAAAAATCACAATCGGAGTTATCATTTGATTGTCAGAATTCCAGATTGTTATTTTATGAAGATTTAAATAATCTAAATTACTTATATACATAAAATATAATTACATCAAAATAAAATAGTATCAAAATAAAATAGTATAATAAAATCAATTAAAATCATATCAAATTGTCATTAACCTTGTCCTAAAAACAAAATTATAATTCAGTCGAATTGTCATCATCACTGTCAGCATCAATTAATTCTCACAATTCATTGTTTGATTTTGATTGTTACCCACATATATGTTTATTCTATATTTATAACGTCCTTTTGTATAATATTTTAATTTTATCATTAATTTTAATTTCATCATTATTTTTCAACCTTCACAAACATTATTTTCTTAGTCTTTATTATTATTATTATTATTATTATTATTATCATTATTATTATTATTATCATTATTATTATTATTATTACTGCTCGTTTGATGCACAATTATTGCTGCTTTTTTTCATCAAATTTTATTCACCAAAAACGATAAAAAATATTTAGCAAATAGATGGTTTAATGATTATTATTAATTAGTCACCATCTACTTTAAGAACTGCTTCTCATTTGCTTGGCAGACGGTCAATCCCATGGATGCAATCCTCGCTTTGACATCGGTTACTAATATATTCGAATTGTCATTATCACTGTCAATATCAAATAATTCTCACCATCCATTGTGGGGTTTTTATTATTATTCACATAAATGTTTATTCTATATTTATTGCGTTCTTTTGTATATAATACTTTAATTTAATCTTTTTCATTATTTTCCTGTCTTCTAACAATTATGAAATTCTTTACGACGAAGGACCAATGAATTAATAAAAATAACTAACAATAACAATTTAAAGAATATATACATAACAAAATAATAATAAAGCAAATCATTTTGTATATTCTATTAAAAAAGGTATATTTTTAAAAGTATAAAATTATAATCTATATTTTTTTGGGTAATTTTTATAATTTTTTTTGGTAAATAATTAAATATTCATTTAGTGGTATTGTGAGAGAGGTTCATATGATAAATTTAGTGAAAGCTTTTACTATACATTAGTTATTAAATGAATAGCGATACGCTCCTCAATAACTAGGCTTTTCTGTACATCGAACAAAGGAGAGCAAGTCAGTGTAATTTTGACACCTTACTTTGTGATTTTGCAGACATAAAATCTTAAAAAGTTTTATTTTCCGCATCCATGACTTCTACATTTTATTATAAACTGTTTCCTCTTATTTTCGTTGGCATTTTCTTGCCAAGTTTGTATTTTTACATTTACATAAACCTATATGTTCAATCTGTCAATTACAATTAACTGTCTGTAGCTGAAAGTTTATTCGTTTTTACATTTTTCTCTTAAATCCTAAGGCGGCATTTAACATCATTCCGCCACTGAATCGGTTGGTTCAAGAATTTAACAAAATTGAAACATTTTGACTGAATTTAAATTTATTACTTCTGAAAAGAAAATAGCTGAGATACTTTTTGTTTAATTGATAAAACTAGCTGAATAACAAATTTAACAATTTAAATCATAAAAGAAATTTTATTCAGTCTTAAGGTTAATTAAAAGTAAATATTTTTGAAGCTGCTTTATTTAATTTAATTTTATAAATTATAATACTATTATTTAATAATATATTATTTTTAAATATAATTTGTTTTTACATGAGAAATTTAATACCTATACACAAAGTTTGTGATATTCTATGCATGTTGCAACAGCAATCGCAGATTATCTATGAATTATGTAATATTAATATCAACAACTGTTTCTAATAAACACCAACTGGCTAAGATAAAAATTCTAGACTTTTGTTTAGCCTTTTTAAGTAAAAATAATGATTTACTGAAGTCATAAATCGAGCCTTGGCACGTGAGATATCCTCTGATTGTTCCCCTAATTAAGATCTGCTGACAACCTTATTTAATAGTATTATAAAATAAATTTTAGGACCCCCACAAATCGCAATCGATTTTTAAAATTTATTTAATAAACTTTCTAAACTTAATTTATTTAGACATAGTTTCCATTTTACTTGAAATCTTGCTTTTATTGTTTTACTGGATTCTTAATACAATGGCAATGTTTCATTCATTTGATTTTTGTATCTTTAAGGTGTTTCCAAGACTTTAGTACTCTTTATGAAATGGAAAAATAAATTATTTATAATAATCAGAAACTCATAATTGATCAGTAGATGCATTATATGACGTCGCTTTTTTATTAGGAGAAACATATTATGTAACAATGTACAACCCAGTGTCTCAGTCATTCCAATTATACCAGGGTTGTGCATTGCACCCTGTGCAACTCATATGGTCGTTTGAGCCATTTCGAAAATCTTCAGAATCACTATGAGAAAGCATAATTAATTGGATTGTAACTTTAATTTTAATTCAGTACAGATGACAAACATAAAATAATCAAAATATAATTTGATTAATCAAAAAAAAAAATCGTAAAAAATAAAATTTTGAACGAAAATTCTTTATGTTTCCAGAAAGTGTTAACAAATATCAAAATGGAAAATCCAAGATTAGCCATGAGTTTCATATTTATAAATTTAAAATTGCAAATGCATTATTAAATTAAATTAAATAACAATTGCAATTTTTTGGCTTAATTTATTTTAATTATTAATTTACTTATTTTTTAAGTATTTATTAATTATTTTAATTTATATATTTTAACTAATTATTTATCTAATTTAATTATTTTTTTTATTATTAATTAATTTATTTTAATCATTTATTTATTTAATTAATTAGTTATTATTATTTTTATTAACTTATTAATTTTAATTATTTATCTAACTTTATTTATTTATTATTATTTTTATTATGTAATTATTTTATTTAATAATTTATTTTAGTTATTATTATTTATTTATTATTTTAACTAATTAATTAATTTATTTATTTTAAATATTTAAAACACATACATAATAGGTATCAGTTTATATACCAAATTATTATTACGAATATAACAATAAATAATTAACTCTCAGAAACCAATATAACTTTATCTAATAGATGCAACAATGATAATTACAAGTATGTCAATGAAAAGTTTGATAAATATTCTGATTATCAATGTGATGATCAGTTTGATAAGTAGTTTTGTTATCAATTTGAAGTGCATACCATGCAGAGTTAGATTATTGTTGGGCTAGAACAAAGTTTTGTTTAAATGAATCTGTAATAGCACCCATCTTCTTTGCAATATGGTAGCACAATGTTTGTTCCTATATCTGAAACTTTCTTCAATAAATTATAAACACAGTTTTGACCAACAAATTGGAATAACTTGATATTCCAGTAAAGTTGAGTCCAGCAGAAATTGGAAAATGGTTTTGAAATTAAATGTCATCTTTTGGTAATAAAGATTCAAAATCTGCATAGATAACAAATGGGTGTGTTATCGTCTTTGACCAATTCCAAATTTTTATCATCAGGTAAGGTATATAATGTTGAACCCAACTGGTTTTTCTTACATAATTCTTGATGTTTTTTAAATGCTTTTGGCTTTTGAAACCCATTTAAACAAATTTCACACCACTGACAACGAATCTGAACATTACAATCCTTGTTTTTATTGCAATTCATTAACTTTTATAGATTAGTCACTGCAGATAATGGCATTTTTAACCCTCATTTATCAAAAGCAAATATATTGGATCCACTCCAGTTACTTATGTTCGGTGAATTATATTTAAATAAGGATGCTTTATTACAAGTTCTTCTTTATCCACAAGATTGTTGTTATTATAAATCATTACATTAATTGCCAAACCATGATTTTTCTTCTCAAAACTGGGGGTAACACACCGTTTCCTCGGCATATCTTTAGAGTCATTTACTAATTCCTTCATATACGGTAAATATTTTCTTGATCTATCTCTATGCTTATTGATGTTATCAGATTTCAATACAGCTAAAACACTGTATATGAAACATAAATTATCGGTATTATGCACGTTAACTATTGCCATTTTACATGATTATTTTCTAAGTGTGGGAATATAACTATATATTGGAGACTTTGTTATTTGAAAATTTACTTCTATTATTCGATTTAATTTCCTTATGCCATCGTCAAGAAAAGTACTAACACGCTTTGATAAACTAACTATTTTGATTTCCCTATTTTTCAAATTCCAACTGGACTCCAAATGTTTCATTTCTTTAAAGATATTTTTAATTTTTAAAAAAGAAGATGGAAGCACTATTTCCTATTGGTGTTCACTTTTATAATTCGATGTGAGTGTAATAAATCATATTCAATTTCTGGTTCTATAATAAGGTTACTAAACCCCTGTCCGATTTGAATACTATTTTAAAAAAATATTCTTTCAATTATTTCCGACGTGATAGTACTTTTTCAAATGACAGTAATTCCGGAAAAGTCCATCTTAAATATGAAAAACCTTTAATAATGTTATTCAAATTATTAAAAATGTGTCATTTAAAGAAAGTTTGCTTAAATTACACAAAGAAATTTTCATTTAAATTAAATATCGAATAACTTACTAAAGATTTATTTAAGTAAATTGTTTTACTCAAATATAATTATTTTAAATTCCAAATTAATAAAAGATTATTTAATTTATCTAATATATTTACTGATTAAATTTGTTTAAATTATTTTTTATCCGTAAGAGCAAATATTTTAAAAAGATTTATAAATATATGAATTTATTCAAAAAAAATAGTAATTTACTAAAATATTTATTTAAATTAATTACACAAATAATTTAAGTTTTTTAATTTAAAAATTATTACTTTATATATTTTTACTAAAATCTATTCATTTGTTAGTAGAAAAAAATCAGTTAAAAATGGCTGTGTCGAATCCAACAATATAGCTTGTTATTTTTTTCCACAAAATATTTACCATTCATGATTTTGACAATCAATTTTCAATTATAAATTTTAGCATTAAATAATATTTTTTGGTAGGTTGGCTAGGGATGATTCTCAAAGTAATCTTTTACATATGTTACTGTAAAGCGGCTTTATGAAAAATGTATTAAACTCGTTAACTATGAAAACTCGAATATTGGATTATATGGTTTGCAAAACAAAATTTCTTTTCCTTAAATTTGTTTTAATCAGTTTGAACAACATCAAATTTCTCTACGTCGTTTGAAGTTGCATATACACCTATCACCCTATTTACACGGTACTTTTTTGCACGTTTTCGCTTTTACACGGTTTCGAAAATTTTATTTTTATTTCACTCTTATCAATACATATTTATATATACTGTTGGCGAATGGGGTGGATTTTATTTATTTTTTCTAGGGTTTTTGTGTATCTACCCCTCTAAACGCCAGCAAGATTATTATTCTATCCCTCCTATGTACCCATGGTGAGTGCCATGTTGGTACTGTACATAGAGGTTGAAAATTCATGAGCAGGTGAGCTCCATTGCTAGAACTACTCCTCATGATATTCTCATTTTCGGGTTCTTGACTGCCGATAGAAGGTCTTACGTCTTTCTCTTTCTATATCCTGGTCCTTACTCGTCTATTCCTACAATTTCCATACTTATTTATCATCTTTACCCATTATTTATAAAAATATCCTTCAGAAATTTGGGCAGCGTTCCTCCCTTATTTTTTGGTAAATTTCCTATTTCATTTGTTTAATCGCGGTATCGACTACATTTGTCCTAGTTTACCTTTATCTTTACCTATATTAAAAATTTGATCAACAATTCCTTAATTCCCGGTACGTTTCCCATGATTTTAAGTAATTACTACCCTCTGTGATCACTTTAATAAAC
Organism: Schmidtea mediterranea; assembly: GCA_022537955.1. Taxonomy (NCBI): domain Eukaryota; kingdom Metazoa; phylum Platyhelminthes; order Tricladida; family Dugesiidae; genus Schmidtea; species Schmidtea mediterranea. The sequence goes on from CM039679.1 coordinate 94,176,831, forward strand.
GCTACTCTCTTCTGTCAGATTAGATCATTCAACTTTTGGAAAACTACTTTCAAATTTACACTCCTAGCCTATCCTATCCTTTCCTGTTTGATTTTCTGATTTATTTTCTGACAAAGTTTTAAATTTTCCCTACAAAACTTTATTCCCGCTTAACTAAAGTCGCACTTCCCGAATTTTATTCCGACTCGTTCCGGCCACTTTTCAGTAGCCGCCCCGAGTATACAACGGCGCCCTGCGTAGTGGTCCTGTGCATAATCGCCAGACCCGACTGCGGACTGCCGAGGGGTCCACGAGGCATGACCCACGAGCTCAACTAAGGGTTTTCACCCACTAGCCGGCCCGAGATCCGTCCCATGGACCATCTATTGAAATACTTATTATAAATAAGATTTTAGGGGGATTTGTCAGTGGCACCAAAAGATTCCACGACCATCCAGAATAAAATCAAAGTAACAAGACTTCGAAATATATATTTATACAAAAAATAACAGTACTTACAATCCACAATCATGCAACCAGATTTGAAAAATTGGCATAAATTGGCATAAATTGGCATAAACACTTTGTCTAAAAATGACTCACGGTTCGTCTAAGAAAGTCTAAAAATTTTTCTATTAGTCACCTGACTGAAAAAAATGTCTAAGACAGTCTAAAAATTGTGAAAATGACTGCTGTATATATAGTGTTTTTGTGCCTGTGTGCGACCAATGGGCGATTTTTCGCCATTTTTCGGGCTTTTTAATTATTTTATTTATTTCGAAATATTTTTATAATTTTTTATATATTTTTCCTTATTTTTTGATATATTAATATTACAATGTTGAATTTTATTTTTATTATAATTTTTCCATAATATAATTTTTAAACCCCAATATTTTGTTTTCTGGTCGCCTCCTCTACCTATGTTTTTTTCTAAACCTTATTTTGCAAGGTTTTGGCAGTTTATTTTATTTTTCGTATGTTTCTTTTTGCATCTGTAGGCATTTTTCCGAATTTTAATTAATTATTTGTTTTATTTAATTTTGTTATATTTTTAATTTGTTTATTAATATGTTTTATTTTATTTTTGATATCTTCTTGCGGTGAGTGCTTGTTACAGCAGCCATATCGACAATTTCCAAACGACATTAATTATTTTGTTTTAACTTATACAATTTTCACCTTTTTGTTTAAATTGGTTTTGTAATTTTTGTTTTAATTTTGGCTCTAAGCCCAACAATACATATTAATTTAAAAATAAAAATATAAACATAAACAGGGAATTCCCCCATTTAAGTATTCGTGTTTTAACAATTTATTATTGAAATTATTTTTTCAATTTCTGCGCTATTTACCGTTAGAATTAACTTAAACAATTGTTCGGGAAGGTCTTGAATTAAGTAAAAAATTAGAAAACTATTTTTTAAATCATGATCCAGTTGTTGAGAGAGCTAATCAATTTCAAAAAGAACTCAATCAATGTTTGGCGAAATATCAAGAAATCTATAAAAAAATTGACCAAAAATAGCACTCAACTGTTAATTACAGATTTTGTGACAAAGATCACACCGGAAGAAGTTCCTACACAGTCTATAAATGATTCAGAAATATCCATTTCAAGCGAAGAAAGTGAAATTATTCCATTTCGAAAGAGTAGGCAGAACATTGAAGATTCTGATGATTAAAATTCAGTAAAACTTTACTATGTTTTATAAAATGTTTTGTCCCCATTTACACGTTTTCGATTCACACGGAATTCTCAGGAACCAATCTACCGTGTAAATCGGGGGATAGGTGTATATTATTTTTATTTTCTTGAATACCTATATCTTTTTTTTGTAAAATGATCTCAATAGAATAAGAAACTACATTAAGTTTTATAATAACAAGAAAAATAAACCCCAATACATTAAAATTGAAGGATGGATGAAAGAGCTATGAAAATCTTTCCAATAAGAGGATATAAACATGAAACAATCAAACAGAAGAAGATTTCATACACCCGGAAAAATATAAGCATCAAAGCTTGAGTACAGAATCAAATTGGAATGTTTTGAAAAATATGTCTAAAAAGGAAGAGTACTAACTGAAAGAACCATCTTTAGGAATACATCGCAGAGTTTACTTTGAAAAGATGTTATAACCATGATATCTGATAAATGTGGGGAAAATAAAGTTTTTTTATTATATTTGTGTAATTTAATAAGAAAAAAACACCTGTTTACTTTCACAGACAAAACCTTTTACTGGGATAATATAACATGTTAAATCAAACCTATAAAAACCTATAATTTCTCAGAACTAATATATTATTCTTACTAGAATACAAGATAAAAAATGTGTACACTTCTGGTGTTTAATATTAAAAAAGATAAAAAATTTAGTAATGTAAATATATAAAAGAAAGCGCTCTCAAGTTCTTGATCACAGTCAACTTATGGAATTGATTGAAATTAGTAAAAGCAATTTTGTGCTAGAAGATGAAAATAAATTTACAATATATTTTTAAAAGCTTAAAAACATTTTATTAAAAGTTTATTAAAATTTTGTTACATATCAATTGTATAAAATTTATTAAAATCCATTTGAAATAATTGAGATTTTTAATATAATTAATTTTAAAATATAAATGAAGAATTTTTTTTGAATAAAGCCGTTTAAATCAATATAGTTTCAAGTTCGAATCTACATGACGATGACAGCGAGTCTGTCGAAATATATTGTAGTATAACATATTTGTTTGATTGGCGCTTCTTTTATTTTTTTTAATTGCAATGTCGTGTAGTGTAAATATGATAATTTATTTTTATAGAGATATTATGAGTAATTTTTAAAGAATTTTATTTAAACTACAGTAAAATCAAAATTTAACTCATTAAATCCAATAAAGTGCTATCAGCTCCCCTCTGATCTGGCAAGAACTGATTCATCAAAAGACTTATTTGTTTCTTCACCAACGAAAGGCTGACCTCAGACAAATGAAACACTGTCAGTTCAAATTCGTGGTATTTGTCTTCGAGTATTTTGTATTTCTGCTTGACGTAAGTGCACCGAAAATACCGATCACAAATCTCAATGTGCCTCCAAGTGCTGGACAATTCCATTTGAGTTCCGATTTTCTGACACAAATCAGCGAGTAGATGCAACCTTTGGATTTTAAAATCCGACAAATAATCCTGATCGACTACCGGACAAATCAAAGAATTATGGAGTTTTCGAGTTTTGACAATAAAGTGCACAAGACCGGGATAAAGAACGTAAAATGATGTCGGAGACAAATTTCTAATTGCTTTTATGCTTAGAATTGACAAAAAGTCTTCCATTTCTTTTCGAACCATAGAATAACAGCGCAAAAAAGATTTACAGAGTTTTTCGTTGACTTTTATTGTACCTGAAATATAATACTGACAATAAATGAGTTCAAAAACTTTGAGCAACTCTTTGATTGCTCTCTCAAACAAATCCGACGAACTGGAATGTCTCGATAAAACTATCCGAAAATTCTGTCGCAACTGGTTACCATAAATCGTTCCAAGATAATGGAGCTTATCAATCGACTGTCCTATTCTTGTTTTAATAATTGACAAAAAATCTGAATTTTTGTCAAAGTCGGAAATCATTTTCCTGAGTAATCGAATACTTTTTTCCAAGGCCGGTAGTTGAATGTTATTTTCCAGGTCTTCTTCAACTCCAATATATATCACATTTCTGGCTAGTTTAATCAAATGTACATTGCATGGGATTAATAAACCACTGGCGCTACTGTGGAATATTCTCACGATTCTGTATTTATGTCCATCCTTGTTATCAATCCACAAAACAAAAGGATCAAGGTCCCTAACAGACGAGCAAGTTGAAGTTATAGAGTTTGTTTTAATCGAATCAGATAATTTACTAACAGTCGATGTAATTTCAGGATCGGATAATTCTGGGATAAAAAATTCATCAGTTGAGGAAGAACTACTGACGGGAGTTTCATTTGCAGCGTTGTCTTTGGAAATCGATCTAATTAAATTTTTCGTTAGGTCTTTATCGCTGATCAAATTATTCTCCTGAACCCGAGGCTCTCTTGCTCTTGAAAACCGATTGAAGAGTGCGTTGCTAATTATAACAAAAAGTAAGTTATCCTTTGCTTTAAAATTACTCAATGCTTCATTGCTGGTATGAAGAGAAAATAATTTAGACCCAACGAAAATTAATTGATGCTTGATTTTTCTTTCGTTTACTTGTCGAAAATATCTCGAATTGCTTACCAAAACCTCCAGAACCCTTTCGTTTATTTTCAGTTTTGAATTCAAATCAATCCTTTCAATGCCGGTATACATCAAATTGAACTCCGTATTATCCATGAGCCACATTTCCTGGAGTAATATTTTCAGCCATCTCTCACTGTTGAATTTCATCTGACTCCAACAAATTCCATAAAAACTACAAATGATCCATTCTATCAACTCCAGCTTTTTGCTTATGATCGATGTGTGCTGTCGAAATGAGCACTTTTCAGATAGTAGAATAATCAGAAAACAGTTGTAGACATTGTGGAGAATTAACGTCTGCCCATTGAACAAATCTATCGCTGAGAATTTCGTCTTCAAAGTATCTATCATGGCGTTCTGTGAAGCGATTATGGGAGAAAATAGTTGCATGAGAACGTTTTTAATCGACGTTTGTTCCACATCGTTTCCAAATCGAGCCTTGCTTGGTAAGATAACGAGATTATAAAAATAGTCATCGTAGATATTCAGAATTGGTTCGTTTTGATTGTTAAATATTAATATAGAATGAAATATTTCATTATTAGATTCCATTTAATTATTGATTTCATAGATTGTTCTTGAAATCGATTCAACCTTTGATCGATCCGATTTTGATTGGTCGAATGCGCACATTTGGCAGCACGTGATTCTATTTGTTTTTTGTGCACCGCGTTGAAGTCCATTGAAACTACCTATAATATATAACTAAAAAATAATTTTTTTTTATATAAATTCAATTAAAATATTATTTTAGCATAATTATGTTAAAATAATGGATTATAAAAAATCGTTTTGAAGAGGCTATTTAAAAACAATATTAATTGCAAAAGGATAATAAGAGAGACATAAAGGGGGGATATTTTATGATTTCGGAATTACCAAGTGAGCTATAAAATATGTTATACTTGCATTAAAAAAAAGAATACAAACATTTAAAAGATTATTTCAGCATATTCAAAGATTCATTGCTAAATCTTTTTTAAAAGGTGAAATAATGAAAAATTGACGTTAGAATATATATAACTTATTTTTCTAAAAATAATTTTTTTCAATAAAATTATCCATTTTCCCCACGGTGAATTTTAAGCAATAAATATAAATATAAATTCTAAATGACAAATAACAAGTATCATTAGAAATCACATCGAATATCAATTTAAAAACTTTGTTTTTCCCTTAAGTTATTCAGAAACAGAAATCATTTATATATCTATTTAATTTCTTACCGCACTCGGATGATACTATAAGTTTATTTGTGTTTATACCTATTGGTGATACAAAGATAATATAAGTTGCTTATACTCTTAGTTTCTAAGATATTGAATGCATTCTGTTTCAATATTTGATTCGAGTAGGATTTAGGTTAAATATTCTTGGGTTAAATATCCCGAGTGATATCGAGTTTCGTACCTGCTACTAGTAAGAGTTAAATAAACTCAAAACTAGTCTACGAATAGGAATTGCATTGAATATTATTTTAAAAGTTTGTTATTTAATAAGTCATCCAAAAACACAAAACTTAAAACCATTTTATTCTAATTAACAAGTAAATCTAACGTAAAATGAAAACTAAGAAATTATAAATTCAAAAATGAGTAATTTTAATTAAATATTCCAAATGTTAACAAGACTAGCTTCAATAGCGGTTTAAGGAATATTCCACCTTTGTTCTTTCTTTGGGTTTTGGACGAATAAACCACATGTAATATTTATAAACAATATTATTATTTCACTTTTATGGATTAGTATCAGAAAAAAAGTTCTAATAGATTTTGTCTGAAAGATTTCCTAAGACTGATTCTTACAATTAATATTTGACTTTCTGACTGAGGTAAAAAAAAGTTGTGAATTCAGAATATAGACATGAAAGTCATAATATTACTAGCAATTTTTCAAGGTTGACAAAAAAGGTGTTATGTAATTCTGTAGATTGTATTAAATAATATTATATCTGTTGGATTTTCAAAGGGAATTTGTTAAATAAAAAATAAGTCATTTTTGTGCTCAAAAAGTAAAAATAAAAACACATTGAAATCCTCAAATGTCCCCTCTTCAAAAAAAGTATAGCGTTCCTCCTATGAATCAAACGCTGGTCTAGATATAGGTGAAGTGTGGAATTTATTACAAAAATTTCAAAATGATTGATGATTATTTGCCCTTTAGGCTAATTTATTTTTCTAAAAGCCAATTTTGTCTTCTGTTTTATATTTATACTACAACATTCATCCCAGCGCAACCTTCTATATAATTTATTCGTTATGCCAATCGGAATCACGTTTTTGTGCACTTCATCAACTTTCAATGCTCAATTGCGTTGCATTCAGTTCGCTATAATTTGAACGTTTGCGTTCAGAAAAGCAACTGAGCATTCCCTTTTAATCATTACACCCAGACCTGGTAACGGTTTGAGCGAGCTAGCCTTTCGACGCTCAGTCATAATATATTCAATTTCGGAAGTAACCAAATTAATTCGATTATTGCAGAATTATGGTTTTTCGTTTGTTTATTCAACCATAATTTAAGCTCTTTTTTATCAATATTTTGTTTTGCAGAATTATGACCTTTTGCTTGTTAATACAACTATAATTAAGGTTCTTTTCTTTATTTGTATTATTTCGCAGCCACAATGGATTTTTTAATTCGAGATAATGAAGCTTGTTCACTATTAATATAATTTTTAATAAATGTTTGGTATTTCCTTGCGTTTTTTGGATTATTTTTTGTCTTGTGTTACTTTGTTTAATTTTGTGTGAGATAATTAATTTTAAATTATCGTGGTATAGTTTTCATGCTTTGTATGTTCAACGCATTTAAACAAAATCAATTAAAAGCTTCAGTTCTAGCTCAACAATACATTTTTATTAATATTCCTTATATAAAATTTTTGTTTCAGTTAATTTATTTTTCGTTATTGATAAAAAGTAAATTCGTAATCTATTTCCGATATGTTATTTTTCATATCATGTAATTTCTTATTAGGATACCCATTAAATAGCTTTTTATTACGAATTGACACAATAATAAAAAAATAACATAACGAACAATTCGAAAATAGATTAAATAAAAATATCACAAATAAACAACGAAATCTTCATGAATAATTATAAAATATTACAAATAGACATAAAGGTGTTCATAACTAGCAATTCAACATATATGTATATAATATATCAACTATATCTGATTTTGATGAAAACAGTGAATTCAATGTTTTCAGCCTGTCAGGTCTAATGTGATATAATAACAATGAGCCATTCATCATATAACAGCGCCGCGATAACTTAATCAAAAACCAACAAATAACAAATCATTCATTTGGATTAATCTTTACACAAATCAGTATTTTTATTGAACGAAGGTAGCACAATAGTATTGTTTGAAAATTACTTACACAATTGACATTTATGCCTGCTAAACAATGCATATATCCCTCTGCTACTAGGATATGAAATTATATAAAATTTAAAATAAAATAACTTTTCCTACACCAAAACCACCACTATCTACAAGCTGGCATCAAAATTAAGCGATTTGTCAAATTAAATGATTTGAGTTCTTCGACTCTCAACAAATTAAAAAACAATTTTAGTTTTTTTTTATTTATTTATTAAATTCTGTGATTATTGAACACAGCTTTTATTGGAGGCAATAAGCTATTCAGAAATTAAAAGAAATAAAATTATAGAAGAAATCGATCAGAGAAGAAGAATGTGGACTGACTTTCTAAGATAGAGAGTTTATTTATTAACATGTGATGATAAAAAAAAAATTCACAATCATAAAAAAATTCATAGTCAAACAAAAAATCTTTAATAAATAATGTCATAGGAAAATGAAAACAAATTAGAAATGGAAATCAAAAGATGTTCTTATAATATGTAAAAATATATTTTAATAAAGTATTTAAAATTTTAAAATTTTAAATATACAAAAGCCAATAACATATAGCACTTCACCAAAGGCTCAAGGAAGACCTAAGAACACGACAGAAACTTCTACAGAGCATGAGATTGAATTCCGGAAAGGGATTTCCAATCCCAAAATCATAAATTGGTATGCTATGCGGGAAAATGTATCTAGATGCCAGGATTACCAGGTACGGTCAGTATGAAATCCTTTATACTGTTTGTGTTTTGTTTTTATCATTAAAATTATTTGACTATTTTTTAATAAAATATTAAAATATTTATGTATTTATTTCTCATTATACGATATTTCCAAATTGTTTAATTCATATTTTATTATAAATCCTCTAAATATTGTAATTATTTCTCAACCTTATAATAGTTTATAATTTATTATTATCGCCGATGTAAATGTTGATTTTAAAAATACATTACAAACACAATTTTGGCAGATTTTTTCCTCTAACAGTAATTTTCTACCCCAATTAAGATAACGAGTTAGATCAAGAATGTCAAATATAATATTATGGCAAGTTATTTTATTTTTTTAGACATAATAATAATAATAATAATAATAATAATAATAATAATAATAATAATAAAATAATAATAATAATAATAATAATAATAATAAAATAATAATAATAATAATAATAATAATAATAATAATAATAATAAAAATAATAACAATAATAACAAATAATTAAATAAATTTGGCAATGATTTAATTAAAAGATGACGCCAATAAAAAACTTTTCGTACGACATATTTCGACAGCATAACTGTCATCTTCAGGTACACAAAACCAACTAAAAATATTATCAATTAACATTTAATTTAAACAAATTATTTTTTATTAATTTAATTTTGCAATAAATAAATAGTTAAAAAATATATTCAAATAACTTTTAACTAATTTAAAATTTTATTTGTATACATATTGTAATTTTTATTTATATTATAATTTTTTAAAAATAATGTAATTTAAAAATTCAATTATTTTAATAATATTAAAAAAAAGTTTTTTTTTAAAAAAACAATACATAAACATGATTTAACATACTTAAACTATTTAAAAACATTCAAAACATTCGTAGTCACAGCACTTTGCACATTAATCTTTGAATCCAATGACCTTATCAGCAATGCTTCACATATCACGCGTTCCCAATAATTATTAAAACTTTTCAACAAAATTCTAAAATCAGACATTCCTATTTCACTTTTACAGCCTCTATTGTGCTCACTAATATTTGTCAAACCCTTCAATCGACAATGCTCTAGAACTCGAGTACAGAGATGACGGGAAGTCTCTCCAATGTATGTGTCATTACACCCATTACATGTAAATTGATAAACGAGATCAGAACACAATCCAACCGGAGTTTTTGATTTATTAATAAACATATTGCGTACCTTACACGAATTAGAGACGATCTTATACTCTAAATTTCCCATCTGTTTACTTAACTTCCTTTTATAATTTGTAAAACCTTCAGAGTACACAATACTAACACATATTTAAGCTCAATTTTTTTATATCCATTTTTACTAATATTTAGATCAACACTCAATTTACACTCATTTCACAAATTACATTCAGACTTTCCAAAACATGGATCCTTAAGATTTTTAATTAATTTGTCAAGAGTCTCTTTTATCATCAACAATAAAAATGATTTAGAATACCCATTCTTTATCAACAACTCAACCAATTTATCAACAATTTTTACCGAATTAGCAAAAGTAGAAAATAAAGACCATGAACGATAAATCAATCCTTTCACCATATTTCTCTTATACTTAAATTCACAAAAGCTTTCTGGAGAAGTATAAAGACCAGTATCAGTTGGTTTTCTATAAATCTCTGTCTCATAATGTTTATCTTTGCGTTGAATTAACAAATCTAAAAACGAAATTGATGATTTTCTCTCCGTTTCACATGTGAATACAATGTTCTTATGTAAACTGTTCATAAAATGTAAAAACGGTTCTACATGTTTCTGGTTTTCAAAAACAAGAAAAATACCACCAACATACCTTTTATAAACAAAGGGTATCTCAAATTGGAAAGAAGCAATTTTCTTTTACAAACTAGCCAAAAATATTGATGCCATCGTTGGTTCTAAAGGGGAACCCATAGCGACTCCATCTATTTGTTGATACCATTCATTATTGAAAAGAAAATTGACATTTGAAGTAGCAAATTTAAGAAGTTTACGAAATGCCTTCTATCCAAAATGTGATGTTCAGAATCATTTTCATCCCACAACTCACAGCATAAGACAATTGTATCAACCAGTGGTACATTCGTAAACAAACTGCAAACATCAAACGAAACCATAACATCATTCATACTTCGTTTTTGTAACTGTGCAATACAAGACACAAACTCAAGGCTATCCTTACAATCAAAATCTGATCCCATTAACGGTTTTAATAATCCATCTAAAAACTTTGCTATTTTATACTGGGCAGTACCAACCATTGACAAAACTGGTCTCATAGGTACACCATCTTTATCTCGTTTATAAATTTACATGTAATGGGTGTAATGACACATACATTGGAGAGACTTCCCGTCATCTCTGTACTCGAGTTCTAGAGCATTGTCGATTGAAGGGTTTGACAAATATTAGTGAGCACAATAGAGGCTGTAAAAGTGAAATAGGAATGTCTGATTTTAGAATTTTGTTGAAAAGTTTTAATAATTATTGGGAACGCGTGATATGTGAAGCATTGCTGATAAGGTCATTGGATTCAAAGATTAATGTGCAAAGTGCTGTGACTACGAATGTTTTGAATGTTTTTAAATATTTTAAGTATATTAAATCATGTTTATGTATTGTTTTTTTAAAAAAAAACTTTTTTTAATATTATTAAAATAATTGAATTTTTAAATTACATTATTTTTAAAAAATTATAATATGTATACAAATAAAATTTTAAATTAGTTAAAAGTTATTTGAATATATTTTTAAAATTAAATGTTAATTGATAATATTTTTAGTTGGTTTTGTGTATCTGAAGATGACAGTTATGCTGTCGAAGTATGTCGTACGAAAAGTTTTTTATTGGCGTTATCTTTTAATAATAATAATAATAATAATAATAATAATAATAATAATAATATAAAAAGATTATAATAATCAAAATAAGTCAACTATTCATCAGTCAAAGTTAGGAATATTAAATATATGAATGCAATAGGTGGTGGTCATCAGAGCATGGTTCCAATCAAAATATGATTCACAGTCACTGGCTACCTCTGTAGGAAATCCTTGGAGTCCTTTGAGATTCGATTTCAGGTTATTGAGAAGAATCGAGGAACATTAGATAACTGATATGCATAATCAGGGCGTACTCAATCCTCAACTGGCTCTAATTAGGTGGAAATTTTGATACGCAGTGAAAAATTGATTTTCTTTGCAATTTAAATAAATTTCCCAAAATATATTTACACCGACTTGATGGTCAATAATATTTTCTCATATTTCATTACTGCTCGTCTCGCTGTGCTTTCCCAATATATCAATTAATTTTATTGACAACATTGATGAATATTAAATTTAAAACGTAAATTATTATCGCTCACTAAAAAGTTGTTCATTTATTTTTGAATTTTTTTTTGTAAAATTCTCGTGAATTTACAAATTTACATAATAATTAAATATAACAAAGCACAGTTACGCCTAGGAAAATTTTCAAGATTAACTGGGAAAATTATGAATTCAGCTTCGAGTTGAACTGATTTTTTAAAAAAAATTTGTATTTGATTAAACAATCATTTTAGCTCTCGATTTACTCTTTTCGCACATTTTTATTTGAATCGGTAAACTAGCACTTTAATTGACCATTAATATTTTTATATTTAAATATTGTTTTAATTGGATCAGTATTTACCACAGTAATCAAACAATTCTTTATTGAGTTAAATAGTATCTTGAAAAGGACGCAAAAGTTTTTAAATAATTTTTTATAAACTATAACTTTATTTTTAATTTTTTTATGTTATCAATGCTTTTAAATCTTATTACCCAGTGCACAAGAACCATAAAGACAAGTGCAATTTTAATTCCGATTTTTTAATTTTGTTTAGTTATTTTATAATATAATCAGAATCATTACGAATTCCTAAATGTTGTTTTCAGTATATTATACGGGAAATGAATATATAAATTTATTTACTTTATGCTAAAAAATTGATGACCAAATCAAGGAGCAAAGACGACCAGAAGAGATACAGGGATTATGAGCAATATTCCATAAAAAACTGCGTACATGTACGTATTGTTAACGACCTTAAACCAATCACGTTACAAAATTTGTTGGTAAGTGACGCCTTTTAGAGGCCTCAACTATTAAATTAAAAAAAATTAATAAAATAAAATTAGTTAAAATAAATTATATTCAAATAATTAAAATAGAATAGAATGGAAAATAATTGAGTTTGTTTATTGCAAAATATTTAAAAATAAAAATTCTAAAAAAATAAATTAATATATTGTTTATTTGATACAATTATTTATTATCGTGTATAACGTAATATAACGTAATTTAATTTAATTTAATTCATTTTCTTTTCTTTTAATTTCTTTTCTTTTCGTTTTCTCCTTTTCTTTTCCTTAAATAAATTTAATAATTGTGGCCACCAAATAGCGTCATATACCAATTTATTATATGTTTATTTAATTTAATCTTTTCATTCAGCACACTAGTATCGCACTATTCGACCAAAACGTTTCTGGAAATTTTTCAGTAAAGGCTCATTTATTTTCTTATAAAATCACACGAGTTTATAGAATCTATTCTGTTTTCACAGAAAAACTTTTTAAATCAGTAGTTTTATGGTTGAAAATGAATTATTTGTTTTATATGTCATTTAAAACAATATTTATCTTTCGATTGAAACAAAAATACAAAATAAAACTAACTTGTATTAAAATAACTGTCCCTTTAAAAGTTATCAAGAGCATTAGGATAAAAGATAGTAGTAATATGCCGATAATGAATAAACTTTTTTTTCTTTTAATGATTGTTGTCTTTTATGATTTATCATGTCAGTCTTATTTGTATATTTAATTCATATATAATTCGTCATAAAAATAGCTAGACTTTATGAAAAATTTATTTATAAAACTTAATGAAAATTGTTAAGTATTTGTGACACCAAACTTTGAACACTTATAGAACATTAGAAAATATATAAACATTTCCCAAGAAGAGAACGTAGGCCAAATGCATCAGGAAAGGACTGATAAGAATTAATTAAAATTCAAAAACTATCAAACCTCCAGAACTAATGAAAATAAAAAAGAACATAGAAATTTTTATTCATGGAGGCTGTAAAGAGTTCTAAAACTTCTATTTAAAAATAATATAGTTTAAATGTTATAAGTGTGATCAGCTAGTTGAAATAACTCTTAGTGTTAAATTTGAATATTAAAATTTATATTAAATTATATCATATTATATTATATTAAAGCATTTTAAATTAAATTAATTATATTTGTGACACATAGCTATATCAATATTAATAAGTACGACGTCTCAGTATTTTAAATTTTCAGATTTTGAGAAAACTTTTGAATTGGTATATTGCGATAAATAAATAAATGTTAGAAGATTTGAATTTAATTGCGTCTAACAGAAGTAGCATGGCAAGATCCAGTAAATAAAAAATCAATGAGTGTGCTGAAGCGTGTTTATATAAAAACTAAAAACTCAACTAAAATGACAAAAAAGTTTTTATTCTGTTGTATCCAATATATTACTAAAACTGATTTTTGAGTCGATAATGTGCTCATTGTAAAAAATATAATTATTGTTTATCTGAACAGTATGACTGATCAACTTTCCTAAGATAAAACTTAAAATATCTAATAAATTTTTTTTTTAATTTTGAGAAAAATATGCGGCATTTAAATTATAAATTATTAATAAAAAATAATTTAAATTGTAAAAATAAAAAATCCATATTTAAATGAACCCTTCAATTTTCAGATTATATTCAATAAAAAGATCTCACAGGACATGGAAAAATATATGGGAAAAAAAAATTTAAATTTCAATATAAAATGAATATTTTTTACGAAAAAAGTTAAATAATAAAAGTAATAATAATAATTATTATTATTATTATTATTATTATTATTATTATTATTAACATTAGTTTAATTATTATTTCCAAAACAATTTACCAACTACAAAACATAATGTAATTAAATAAAATTATATAAAATGCTATAATTAATTAAAAAAAAACGAAATATATTTCTCAAAGAACACGAACTGGCAAGATAAACTGATAACCAAGAGTCGTGTAGCTTTGGGGTCTATTTCGAAGAGGAAACAGAATTGCCACTGATGAGAACTTTACAATAAACCTGACCAGACTTGATAAGTTGAATTACTATCCCAAAGGAATGTGAGACAGGAGATAAATTGAAATATTTATTGTCAAATGTGATGAATTTAATTTCATACGATTCTGAGATCGCATTCACTTGAGAATAAGGGCTTTTATTAGTACTCGTTGTAAAATATACATAAAACAAATTTCAACCATCTGCAGTTTGGCCCTAAAATTCACGGGTAAAATAAATGATGATGATGATGATGATGATGATGATAATAATAATAATAATAATAATAATAATAATAATAATAATAATAATAATAATAATAATAATAATAATAATAATAATAACAATGATAATAATAATGATAATATTAATAATGATAAAGTCAGCCAAACTATATTCTAAAAACTCTTAAAGCTCTTAAATTCTTCATTATTAAAAACAGGAATTCAACAGATGGAAAACTTTTATGGAAAGATTAAACTCTCAAGGTAATCGAAAATAAATTTAGTGTGGATTATTAAAAAAGGGGGAATCAAATGACGTCCATAGCCTAACATGCTTGCCTAAATTATGCAGTTTGTACTAGCATAACATCACTTGAATCAGCCTTCACTAGATACTTGAGATGGAATTTATTTATTTATTTGTTGTTATTGCATCATCATCATCATCATCGTCGTCAGCATCATCGGCAGCAGCCGCAGAAGCAGCAGCATTAAAATCTAATTTAAACCGAAAAAATCTACATCACAATGCGATAATCATCAATGTCTCGGATTTAGCTAAGCCGGCACCCGACTCATTCAGTCCTATTGGCTTTGTTTTCCACACCTCGCGAGATCTCTAGCTCCACATCAACAATATCAGTAATTGGCAGCTTAACTATTTCCTCGGGCACTCGGAGTCGAGGTAAGAAGAAGAGGTAGAGTTGGGATAATTATATTTGATTGAGGCTAACTATCGATCGAAGGGGTGCAGGGCAACTTTAGACTCATGTTTGAATAGATGATGCTTATCAAAACACACATACTGATAATTTTTGGAGATTTCTTAAAAGTTGTGCGCATGATTCAACGTTGCCATGGTGATTTTATCATTATTATATAAAATATTATGTACCGGTAGAATCAAATTACATTTTTTTGTTTATTTTTGTCAAATTTTATTGATTTGACAATTTTCGCTTTTTATTTAATAATAAAACACGCTTTAATGCTCACTTGGAAATGCGAGTAGCAAAGATTATTTTTTTTTGTTTTAAAATCCAATTGTTTTAATTGTCGATAATTAAAAATTTATATTAATTAAATTATTTAGTTGATTTAAACAACAAAAAAAATCATAAAATATTTGTTAGAACTTTTTTAATTTTTAATATTAAAATATAAATTAATTAACTTGTTAAAATAATTTTTGAAAATCGATTTTTTTGATTCTCATTTTGATTTTCATTATTCAAATCTCTTGGGTCGTTGAGGTGCAACGCATTGCTCACAAGTCACTTGAACTGTTCTTCAGAATATTTCAAAAGGTAAATTTTTTTTTACTTTTATCGAACAGACTAGTATTGGAAATTTACAATTATCGAATTAAAATTTTCGAAATTTTTAATATAAAATTAACAAATAAAAATATTAAATTTTTAAAGTTTTCTCAAGAAAACATGCAAAGTTTATTCAGGTGTATAGCTGACTCGAAACTATGTTCAGACCATGAATTCTTGTCAAACAACAGCAGACTGTACGAATAAAGGGATAAATTGAAATTGAAATTCTAGATTAACAATAAATGAAAAACTTTTCAAAATTAATTTTATTTCAACTAGTAGAAGCAATGTTTAATTAAATAAATTGGGAGGCCTAAGGCGCAAATGATTTTATGGCCCCATCTCTCTTTTATCTTGGAAACAAAAGTCATCCTACACGAGGCGTATATACTTTTAAAACAGGATCCTGTGCGAAAACATATTTATGACTCTTTAGAGCTGAATTTAGAAAACGGAGTCTTAAACTCTGATTATATCTGGTAAATACCGTGTAAAATCCAACGAAATTGAACTGAAGCAGTTTATGTAAGTGTTATTTTATATACATAAATATATATTATTAAACAATTATTTATCACAACTGTTTAATAACATTAATAAATATTTTAAACATTATAAACGATCAAAGCCTTCAATGCGCTAACTGCAGCGACGACCCAGGATTAGCCTAACCATCAAGATGAATTTATGAAGTAATGGTTCTTGGTTAATATCTCCAAAAAGGAAATTTTAACAATTAAACCACTCTACCATTACATACAATTTCCAGCATATGAAATAACAATAACGTTCAAACATTGTGCAGATTTACAAATGTCCATTACATGCGGTTCAGAATTGGATATAGATTAAAATTCATTATATTCCGAACTTTTAGGCTTACAAGGTTTCCTAGGGAAAAATCTTTTTGTAACTCTAGTCTATTACATTACATTTTATAAAATAATAAAAACATCTAGGAATTATGTCCAAACATTTGAATAGCAATATGATTATACTTCTTTCTTGTAAGTCCTATCCAAGTTACTAGATCGTTTTATTATTAACAAAATCTTCTGCATCATTAAAACAATCACGAAACATTGGCATTGAATTAATAAATAAAATAAAGCGCCAATCCGACGTATATATTATACTACAATATATTTCGACAGACTCACTGTCAGCGTCACGTAAATATGAACTTGAAACTATATAGAATAAATTAATTTTATTTAGACAAATTTCTTCTTTTATATTTTAAAAATATTTTACCAAAAATTATAAATTCTGCTTTTATAAACCTGAAGTTTTAAAAAATTAAATGTTGTAAAATTTTATAAAACCGAGACTTTAATCAAATTTTAAAAAATTCTCAATAAAATACCTTAAAATTTTAAACAAAACTAATTTGCATTTATTTTTATCCTGCATCACAAAATTCCATTATTGTTTTTATATTTTATCTTTGTTTCTTGTAAATGTGATAGCAGTCTCTTAGCTGTTTTTTTACTTTCAGTAGATACTCAATATTTATGTTAAGGTCACGCTCTTAGCCTTAACACTATAATGGCCGCTAGCTAACTAGCTAGAACATAAATGAAAATATTCATGACTACACCTGTTTCAGTTCATTAAAAAATCCTATAATAAAATGAAAAAATCAATAATGTTATAATATAGGGACATACATATTTACCGTGTCTGCATGTAATTTGTTCAACTGAATAAAAATTAATACACCAAGCCACGCTGAAACAAATTACCTATAATATAAAAAGAAAATCAATAAATATAAACACACCAACTGACCTTGAAGTTGTTTGTAAAATAGTCACTGAGACAAACCCTACACTATAGAAAATCAAAAAGTGATAGAGAAATAAAATAATGCACATTAACAAAGCCTATAATAAACAATGCATGTAAACTTTTAACATGTAGCCATCAGAAGTTGAAAAAACCCCTATAATAAATTAATTTATAGACATTTTTGAGATATTTTTAGAAAGAAAAATGGCGGAAAAAATTTTTAATTTAAATTTTGAGGATTTTGCTAGGAAATTTCGAGTAAATGAGAATGTATCTTCATAGGATTTACCATTAAAACTAAAATTAATTTAATTTTTCGGACATTTCTGTCGAAAAAAACAAAACCTGAAATCCGAAAAAAATCATAAATTGTAAATTACATTAGTAAGTTTTAAAAAATAATCATAAACCCAATTATTTTGTGTACATATTCGAAGAGTTTTTTCAAAAGGTGTACATATTCGAAGAGTTTTATCAAAAAATGTATAAAAAATATAATTATTTAATACAATTAATAATTTTTATAGCTTAAAAAATAATTTAACTCACTTTTTTTTGAATAATTTCCGAAAAATAAGTTATCATAAAATAAATCATTTCCTGAATATTTATAATCATTATTAATAATAATATATATGAGCTTGTAGATCAAAAGTTATAATTATAAGTTTGAATAATGACTTTATTTCCTTGTAAAATCATAATTCAACTCTTAAAACTTTATAAGTTTAAACTTATAACTTTAAAAAATAACTTACTTTGCAGTCATTTCAGAAATGGCTGAAATCCATTAAATTTTCTCAAAAAATAAATTCCAATAAGTTGATTTATGTTTCAACTTGCATTATAGCGGAATTTATCTGAACTTCACTTGGTGTATTATAGGAAGGAAGGAAATTGAAGAAAATATTTTTTAAACATAAACACATAATACATATCAAATAATGCATGCAAACTTTCAAAATGTAGAAATGTTCAGTTCTATAAAAACTCTATACAAAACTATTTTTAGTAACTTTTTAGACAATTTTTTTTAAATTAAAGCCGAAAATTTTTGAAAAAAATACCAAAAATTCTACTTTGAGTTGTAGAGAAAATTAAGAAATAATTTCGTAAGATTTTTCATGAAATTCAATCAATTTAATATTTTTACAACATTTCAGATATTTCAAAAATATCCATCGAAACTCTAGGTTTTTGAGGAGATGAAGAAATAACAATGTAACATTTAGCTTGTACTTAAAATAAATTGAGTTTTTACCTCATTTGCAATTTATCAGGAGCAGTGGAACCAGAACCTTCAAATGAGTAGTTAAAAAAAACGGAAAACATAAGTTTTCCGATAACTTAAGTTTAAAAGTAATATTTTTTATAAACTATAAGAAATACAAATCATTAATACCATTGAAAATGGGAAGATTGTTTTAAATTTGGGAAATTAACGGAAATTTCCAAACCTCATAAAATCAATAAATATCAAAAATTTGGATTTGTAAAAAGGTAAAAAAGATGGCAGCCAAAACGAATTTCCAAGGAACAGAGAAATAGTTTATTTGAATAAAAAAACTTTTTAATAATAAATTTTATTTTAATAAATTTTAGTTTTCAATTAATCGGACTTACATTTATTCGAAAATAATTTCATTACTTTACATAAATTGGCATAAATTCCTAAAAAAACGGAAAGAACATTAATAAAAGTAAATTTAAAATACACGTTGATGAAAAGTATTATTTAAGAGCTTGAATAATGATCTCATAAATATACGAGATCACAATTCAAGCCTTAAAATATACTTTATTAAAAATTTACCTGTCAGCCATTTTAAAAATGGCTAATTCATAAAATTAATCATAATCGTAGTTGAATGTTCATTAAAACTTCTATTATAGAAGTTTATAATGAACTGAATCAGGTGTACTCAAATAAATGATGATGTATGTGATTTCATATTAATACGTCACAATCAACGTTACTAAAAATAGATTTTAGTAATTTAAGATTACCCGAAATAGAATTACGTCACCAGAAAATTACTATTTGTGGAATTCTAATGACGCCAGTCTCAAAATAGTATTTCCTTAAAATAAAATTTACAAAAGTTGTAATTGATAAATAACTTTTTTAATATCACAACTCCAGAAATTTAGTTATCAATGACAATTTTATGACACAAAATTTAAGAAATTTAAATTCGGACAATATGAGAATTCATCAGGATTAGAAAATTGGAAAAAAGAATAAAATATTCTTAATCTCAATAACAATTGACAGAAAGGCGTAACAAGAACATTGACCACAATAAATAATTAGGAGCAGGGATTTCAAGAAAAGAATAATTAAAACTAAACGGAAACATTTTTATAAATTGAAAAACTTTCTTGGATATTAAATTGTAAGTAGGTAATTATTTGCTGATTGAGTAAAAAGGGACAAATAAATATACTCTCCATCACAAAGAAAAAAACTAATAGCATCAACTTCAATTTCGAAGATAAATAATTTTTTTGAATTTTCGAACTTATAATTATTATACAACACTTCCTTTTTTGCGAATGTGGGTGAATAATAATAAAAATTACATTACATACAACATTTGTGTCATAAAAATTGTTATGTCTTTCCAGATGTACCACAAACCAGAAAGTTTAAGAATCACTGCACTCCATAGTTTTGTATATAATTTTTGCAGTCGAGAAAATTTGTTGATGTATACAAAATTTGGTTAACTTTTCTTCAACTCTTTTTGTTAGATTTCCAAAATTATCATTTAGATCGGTCAAAATTTAACCATATTAGGATATACCTAAATGTACCTAGTTTGCAAAAAACTTCAGAAAGAAAACAGGGGATACATTGGTATTTCAAACTAACTATGATGCTTGACTGACTAACGGCAAACTTTGATTTTAATACAAAATAAGCAAAAGAACGAGATAAGAGATTTGTGTAAACTCACACAATTAAGTATTGAAAATGTAGAGGGAAGTCACTTCGCAAAGTTTAGACACTGACTTCAAGAGATCAAAGCCTAATAAATCAAATGAGAAAAATAGAGATAATAATTCTGGTGCCAACTACAACATAATAAGATTCTGGGAGATTAAAAAATTGACACTGAAAAATATTTAATAAATACTTAGGAGAAAGACTCTTTTGTTCTAACTTAAGTCACTAAGTAGTCTCAAGTTAGTATAATATTAATTTCTAGTTGTAAATTGGTGTTCCGCCGAAATATTTTGCGGTTCCGTGTAAAATTCACAAATTTTCTGCAAATATATATTTCCACACTCATAATTTAAAGTCTCAAGCTAAAATTCAATCAAATTATTGCAGGCGAGTTCGGTTATTTGTTCTGGTTACAGTGTAGTCACGGTGGTGTTTTTATTTAACAAATACTGCGTTTATCATTTAATATATAAATAAATATATTGCATGTTTAGGAGGGTTTCACATTAAAACAAAAAAGTAATAATAACTACCTTTTTATGTTCACATACTTTGTATATATTTAAGAGATGATTTTGTTTCAATTTGGTTATTTATGCAAGTACAAAAGAGGCTTTAATAAATTGTGTTTTAAATTCCTGGCATTTTGTTTATATAAATTAATTGAATTCAGTCAAATATTAGAGTGATATTTTGAAAAAAATTTTTTAAATTTGTGACAAACTACTTAAATTATAAACAGTCGAAAAGAAGCTTGAAATATTTGTAAATTGTCTTCATAAAAAAATTTCGTTAATTTTGTTTTAAATATTCAAGTTAAGACTTTCACATTTTGAAATCTCAACAAATATGTGAATTTGAATTTTTTTTATTTTACCCACATAAATAAAGTTTCCGTAATAAGTAATTAGAAAAATTAAATGAAAATAATAAATAATTACTAAATTTTTTTACGAGTTAAAAGCGTGCCTATAATAAAACTAAAATAATATTCTTTATAAAAAAAATTAATAATTAAATTAATTAATAATTAAAAATAAATTAAAAAATTGATTAATGTTTTCACGAGTTAAAAGCGTGCCTATAAAAAAACAAAAAAAATATTCTAAAAAAAAATAATTCAATTAATTAATAATTAAAAATAAATTAAAAATTTGATTAATTTCTTTTTTTAATATTTTAATAAAAATTTATCGACAAATTTAATATCAATAAAAAAAAATAAAAACAACAACGAAAACTAACTATTATTTATTTTGATAATACTTATCAATTACACAACCAATCCAGCCGAAGGGGTAATCAAAATATTCAATAGTTATTTCTGAAACGTTTATTTAAAATAAACTTGAGAATTCAACTCCATTGGTTTCTCCAGCAGCCTTATCTAGGCAGGCCTGCTAAAATATGCTAGTTTCGTTGGTGGAGGGATAATCAGACAATTAGGCCAGGGCTTATCGGACCGATACGTGCCTCTATATTTAATGAAGATGCCCATATCAAGCGGGCAATATTATCAATATATGCAAACAAACCGTTTAAATTGAATTATGGTTTGATTCTAGTTATATATAATTACTTAAATCAATAATTTAATTGCTTAAATATAATTAAAAAACATAAATATCTCTAAATATTCAGGATAATAAATAATCAAATGGCTAGATGTGATTTTCAATGACTTTTTGTCAGTTAGTAAAATGGAAAAGGGAGTAATCTAATTTGGACGGCGATGCATGTAAATGAATGACTTACCAATTGATTCAGGCAAAATTAGAGTAAACTCCTAAATGTTTAGTAATAATAGTAATAATAATAATAATAATAATAATAATAATAATAATAATAATAATAATAATAATAATAATAATAATAATAATAATTACAAGAAATCACATTCAAACAAACGTGTTACTATATAGTTCGATCGATTCACTGTGGACTTTAATTTACATATTCAAACAAATTTTTAAATTTACACTTGTAAAAATATATTTTATTTTTTCAATAAATTTTATATTTAAAAAATTTGATAAATTCATAGTTTAAACAACATTATTTAAATTAATAAACTCAAAAACAATAATAAAATCATTAAACTTAATTCAAAAGTGATCAACCAAATCAATGAAGAACATAAAATATTCGTATTTATAGAATTTCGCACAATAATTTGTGAATCCAATGATCAACAACGCTTCACATATAACAAGTTTCCAAAAATTATTAAAAAATTTCTTCTATCAACTATGCTTAAGAGTTCAGAGACGACGGGAAGTCTCTCCAATGTATGTGAAATTACAACTGTTATATGTAAACTGATAAATGAGATTCTAACACAATCCAACCAGTTTTGATATTTATTAATAAACATATTGAGAATTTTACACGAATTAGAAACAATCTTAGCATCTAAATTACTCAATCAGCATAATTACGACGTAAAATGATAGTATATTTTAACAATTATTATTGAGTGCTTATCACAACATTACTTGAAGAACATCATTATTCGATAAAAGTTTAGAATTCCTGACCATCTAACCATTGGTTCTAATTTCTAATAATCGGTACAATCTATCTGTCTACTTTCTTTGCTGCGATTTCAGTTAATTCAAAATTCGATATAAATAAGTTTCTTTAATTTGTTCTGATATTGCTCTAAGAAATTTGTGTCAAATTAACTTTTGTCTCCTTTTTTAGCTTTTTATCAAATAACACTTTACTAACTTTTGTTATTGTTACTCATTTTTCAATCATTGACTTCAATTAATTGATAAACGTCTCATTTTTGGTAATTTGTTTACAATCTCGAACAAGCTGCCGAGATAAATCCTTTTTTTTTACCAATTTGTTTTAGTTTTAGTTTTTCCTTTTTAAATGTATACTTACTAATTAATGACCTTTTTTTTCATTGATTCTTGTATTTTCTTCTCATTTTTCAATTTGTCTACCTCTGAAAATTCCAGAACAACATTCTCACAATAATTTTACATGTCTTAATGATTATTTTATTTTATTATTTAGATATATATGTATAAATAGATATGTGTGTTTAGGATGGAAGTCTATTGGAAATAATGAAGGAAGTAAACTAAAAAAGTTTTGATGTTATAAATAACTGAGATTCGAGAGTCATTCAAAATATTTAAAAGTTAAAGCATTTTAAAGCGAGAAACAATACAATTAATAATAACATTTATTATTATCAATATTATTATTATTATTATTATTATTATTATTATTATTATTATTATTATTATTATTATTATTATTATTATTATTATTATTATTATTATTACCATCATCAACAAAATTAAAATAAAGACTGAATAATATATAGAAACCAAATAATAAAAAAAAGTATAAATATGTACAGTAATTTCTGTCAAAATCTCTAGAGTGTTTGTTCCAGATCGAATTAATTGAGATCAACATAATTCAATTATTATTTCGTTGACGAATGTAACTGCATTTTGCGTAGATTGACCCGATTAAAATGTTAATTTCAATTAAAAATAATTTTCGTCTGTTTTCCATCGAAAGGAATTTTAATTAATTTCTAATGTAAAATAGGTTGTCAAATTGAACGTTTTCAACGATACTTTCTCTTTCTCTCCTTCTCACTTGCTTGCTCTTGTTTCCTCATGAAATTCGCCGAATCCAACTACCTTATTCACTGCCGTAGCTGAATCTGTCTATTATATTAATATCAAAAAATAAATTAAGAAAGAAAGAATTTTTTCCAATCTATTTTTGATATTTAATAGAGTTTCACATTATCATTTGTATTTTTTATAATTTATTTATAATAACCAATATTGTTATTTAAAATATTCTAATTAATCTAATAAATATTCTTTTTTATTTAAATTAACCAGTAAAATCGTTTTTAAACATTTTAAATAATGTTAAATGAACTTTAGTTTATAAGTGAAACTGGGTTTTTGTTTTCATTTTAGTGATCTGAATAGAGATTAACTAATTATTAAGTATATATTAACTATAATAAAGTTGTAATTTTTACAATTTCTTCCACTTCAGTCGATTAAGCAAACATGTTGACTTTGGAGGTTACCAGAGAAGAGGGGGGAGGAAATACAAATGACTTTATAAATTTTAATGGAATAAATTTAATGAAGATCACCTTTTATATAGGTTTTGTCAGTGTCTGAAGCTGAATTTAGAAGTTTCTTTAAAACAAAATTTGTGAAAAAAAATAGAAAAATATTATAAAAATGGTAAACTAAAATAATGAAATATTCACGCATGAAATTTAAGTTCAACAACTGCTAGACTGAAATTTAAAATTTAAATAAATAATATAAATAAATATTAATTAACTAAATAAATAAATAAAATTGAATATGAAATTTCAATTATTGATTCAGATAATGATATTATACCAAAACCAAAGAAAAAATGAGCTTTTGAGAGGTTTGACCAAGGAATATTGTTAATTTATATTTGTATGTTTAATTTTTGTTTTATTTCTTATAAAATATTATTTTATGTTTATGTTTTTTAAACGAACTTACTTAGACACATTCTCTTTTTATTATTAAATGCTTGCTTCATTTTATACGGCTATTATGAACATATCAATGACATTTCTTTATATTTTTTGATTCGATTTGCATGGAGAAAAGGTTCCATTCCTCTTTTTTGTATGCATTCTGCTTCTCATTTTACACTGTTTTAATTTACAAAAATTTTTTATGGAACCTATATACCGCGAAAGAGATGAATAAGTGCAATAAAGATTGAACATTAAACCTGACAATTTGATTACAAAGAGAAAGGATATGTTTGCACTTATTGTGAAATTTAATATGATAAAAGAACATAAAATATATCTGTTGAATTAAGTAAATTAAAAAATGACGATAAGAAAAAAAGCTTTCAAAAGTTATTTCATTTTTATAGTAAAATTAACAGACGAACTCTGAAGTAAAACAGTAAAAGAAATTGCAATAATTAAATCTATTGAAAAAGCTACCTGATGGATCTCTACGAGGAAAAAATAAATGGCAGGAATATAAGTGAAAATTAAATTACCGCTTAACCTGTGTAGACCCCAATTTTATCATGAATGCTATTTGCATTTAAACAAAAAATCTTAGAAAATGTCAACCAATTATTCCTTAATTATGTCAATTTCATAATATTTTTTCCCCTGGCAATTAAATAGAATTCAACAAACCAATTGAAAAATTCTTGTTAGAAAAATTAATTTTCTATTTCGCAAATAACGATTTGAGTAAGCTTTTGTTTCCATCAATCAGTTATAATTTTGAATTCGTTGAAATTTAAACAAATATTTAAATTCTAATATTATTTAAAAAAATAAAATTTTCTTAAATAAATATAATAAAATTAATCATTAATTATTTAAAAATTTAAAAACAAATTTAAAAAGTCACATATTTCAAACCAACATTTGCGTAAAGGTTTTTCAGAAATAGTTTTCAGAATAGTTTACAAAAAAATTATCAAATTGTATATTATTTTTTTTTGCAACTTATTTTATTGATGATATTTAATTTATTTTCATTCGGCCAAAAAGATCAAAAATTATTTCTATGCAACAGAATCTAAGTTTGTAATCATCTTGCAATCTTTTTGGAGATACATTATAATCCGATAGACCGCAATATAAAAATCTATAAAAATTCGAATATTTAATCACGGAGATATTTATTTCTCTGTTCTTTCACTTAGTGCTTTCAAATCGATATCAATACTTGTTATTTGAACCTCAAAGCTGGTGTTGTATTTTTCGCCTCGCTTGCATTGACATAAAGTCATTAAAATATCACAACATAGTTTTGTAAAATCGTGTTGAATCTCACGGGTCACAAAACTATTTACGGAGGGCTACATACAGATTTTGCATTGGTTTTTTAATTAATTAGAATCACAAATAAGCAAAGGATAGACAAAATCGTAAAAGCCCATTGGTAATCAGATGCAGTAAAATTGTGAGGAAATAAACGCGAAATACATGTGAATGTTTATTTCAACATAAAATTATCTCGCAAAAGCTGTTCATCAAAATAGGCATTTTGACGAAAATGAGGATATTTAATCAAAATTAAATTTCTTAATTTTATTATCACATTATTCCGTTTTCAGTGCAACGAATCCAGTTTGCATTGAGCAAGACTAAAGAGCTTCTTTCGGTTGCACACCAAATGTTTATTTTCCAAACTCTTTCAATGATTTCCGTCAACTTGATTATCTTTAAAATCAAGTTTCAATGGATAGTTCCATCAATATTTGGATATCTGCTATGTGGTGCAGTACTCCGTAAATTTCGATATTGGTGGGCGAATTTATGCCGGTAACAATTTCATTGGTAATTGAACAGTGAATTTATTTAGGAACTGGCTCGGCAATTTTGAGACCGAGAACCGTCACATTTTCTCACTGTTCTACTAGCTTCTTTACCAAATTTATACTAAACTCATCAATGTAGTGATATGTTGCCTTCTAGATTTGCGTATTGAAACTCAACTTTTTTCTCAGCACTAAGTACATTATTTTTTCAACGAAACTAAGACCAAATCTTAATCACGTACGATAATATATCTTCCTTTTGAAACTAATCGTTTGGAATTTTCAAAGTTTTTCAATTAAATACAGCTGTAGATAAAGATTTTTGAGCACCGTTAACTTTTCTCCCATTTGTCTCTATCCTTTAGGGCTCTCGTTCCACAAAAACTGTCGTCAGTTTGATTCTTCAGGTAGTCATTAGGTTCTCTGAATACAAGAACAAGTAGAAAATTTTCCCTTATTTTCTAGTACTGCAGCTAAAAGGGGAAGAATATCGCAGCCGGTTTCATCAGTGGGCGTTAACCATCACTCCACTTCAGCTTCAAAATCTTGTCCCACTTCTGACTTGATTGTTATTCCACAACAAAACAAAATTCCAAAATTAGATTTTCGAACCAAATTTCATAACTCACTATAAGCTTTTTCTAGGGGGGAAGGTGTGAGTCTATAAATAACATTTCATTTTCGCATCGATGTTTCTTATCTCTACAGTAAATGTTTTAATTTAAAGATTTTGTTTGTTTTGCGAATTGGAAGGCAATGATAGAAAAATAAAAATAACATTTCTAAGATTAATAGAAACATGTATATTCATAATAGCATATATAAATATAAAAATATTTATATCATTTTAATCAGAGGTGTTTAACCCTTAAATGCATTGTGGTGGAAATTTCCCTCGTACCAAATATTTAAATATAATTATTTATGATTAATTACAGCGATATATTTTTTTAGTCTGGCAATAAGATAAACAGTCTGTCTATGGATTTAAGTAAAACTAAAAATAAAATCTATGTTTTTGTCTATATTTTTTGTCAATAATAATTGTGATAGCACATATAATCATTAATGCAATACATAAAATCATGCATTTAAGGGTTAACCTTTTGCAGTATATATAATGTATATAATATTATAATATTGGTATACAACGTGATGTGGTAATTTTGAACGAACTCGAACTTATTGTGATTTTTGAAATTGGTGCTTTGTTTAATGTCGGCTATATCCGATGGCATGAATGGTGAACTTGAATATCAATATTGGAATTATTTATATTTGTTATACCATGCGCGGGACGCAAAATATGGCGTGCTGATCCGCAGGTTAAACACCTTTGATTTAAATTAAATAATTTAAATTAAATTAACACATAGTATTTTTCATATTGATATTTTAAAAATTTTTTGTACATTGACGTATTATTATATTTATCATAATTTTATCAAATTCAATCTCAACAAGTGAAACCTTTAATTATAAATAGATAAAAGAACCAAAACCCCAACCATACTTTTTCATGGTTTTGCGTACTTCACATATTTATAAATAAACTACCGATTAGTTCCGGTGAAGGATACTGCAAAATATTCGATGCTTTAAGGTCAAATGATTTCCAAGAGTCGTTGAAGAAAGAGTTCTAGTTATGAATACAAATAGGGTTACATGCCAGTAAATCAAAAAATTATTATTCATCTTAATATATCAGAACCCTATAATTATTGTTCTAAATTAATAGTACAAATGATAGCCTAATAATTATAATCATTATTATAAACTATGTCTCACATCATGAATCTTTATATACGACTTAGCTAACAGTCATAAATTTTAGAAGCTTAGTTTTGCTCATTATTTGTATACAATTTACACTTCAACGAACTTATACGGTAACGACACGCTAAAAAGATCCGGTAATTTTAGCTACATACTAAAATATTTTGGTCCAGAGAAAACTCGATCACTACAAGGCCGAAGTCTTGCGAACAAAGTTGTTATCAACCTGTGGAAAACTTTATCGGCAACTATTCGGTGGCAGTTTGTTTAAGAATAGCCTGCAGTAATATTAACAGATGTGCAGATAATAAACGATGGAATGACTTCATCGGGAAAGAATGCAAAAACATACCACATTAACTCATAAAACAGATCAAGGCAGAAGATCCAGTCAAAGGAATTTGGTAGGTCATCGGAAATGAACACGACGTCATATGGTGTGATGTGATCAGTGTGACACTAGGAGTAGTGTTGATGCCCAATGGAGAAATCATAGAGGACGCATCCTGTTCCAGAAAAAACGATGATGAGTATTACATAAACGTTGCTGAATTATTGTAAAATATTTAATTTTAATTTAATATCAAAATTGGATAACCAAGACATGATATTTGTCTAAATCAGGCTTATCAAACTCAACCCATGCTTTGGGCGGCATTTCACATTTTTAGACTTGTGAAAGCCCACACAAAATTTAATAACTTTATAACCATTACCATTAAAACAAAAGATATAATATCGTATTTTATAAGTTAAAAGAATGTAAGTTTTGTCAATAAACCTTAAAACTAGGTACTACTTTAGATTTTACCTATCAATAATTCTATAAATGTAAACAATGTAATATGCATTGCCAAATTAATTTAAATACCTATGCACGTATACAACGGCTAGTGTAGTGATCAATCTTTGCTTTTTGTTGTTCTTATGAATGAATGTTAAATATTTTAGACATAAATAAATGTATGTGTTTACGTATGTACATAGAAAAAATTTCTTTCTTAAATTATATTGAACATCTCTTTTGAATTTTATTTTTTACTCAATATTTATATTATCATTACATTTGTTGTCTGGGTCTCATGCGGCCACGAGTTTGACATGCTTGGTCTAAATTATACTCAAAATTTAAAACTATAATATAATGAAATTATAAAAATTGATAAAGCTTAATATTCAACAATAACATTTAAACAACGTGTAATAATTAATTTTAAATAATCATTCATATATCACACATTCCAAACCTCTACAAATTACTAATACCGCTGAGTGGTCCACAGCAAGATGGCTAATAAATATTAATTAATTTAATTATGGAGAATATGATTTAATCAAAATTACTAGTTCCTATTTCGATAAACATTCAATATTTAACCATAAATAAAAACTTTTACTATTGTTTATTTTTATTATTTTGATTAAAAAATATTTAATTATTAAAATATTATCGAAAATAAAATGTAATTACATTTAATTAAGTTTATCATGTTTCGAATAAAAGTAATGAGCACAAGTATTTATAAATTGTCAACAAACGAGAAGTCACAAATATTTTTCAAATTAATTGCAAATAATTTTTAAAAAAATTTCAATTTTATAAAATATTCATCTTAAAATTACAATGATTTTTTAAAAAGTTATCTATTTAATAAAGTAAAAGAATATTTAAAAAAAAATTACTAATTTGAAATATCGTCAGAAAAAAAATTTCCAATAAATTTCAAAAGGACAGATAAGCAAAATTTTATTCCTATCATTAGAAAGTATTATTATTCAAAAATTCTCAACCCCACCAATACAGAAGAATGTATACCCCATCATTAGTGGGATTTATTTGAGACAGATGGATTTGTTAGAAATTATGCTAATTTCTTTACAAGCTACCTAGATCTCTCTACCTATCACCTATCTGATGCTGAGATATTGGGCAAATTGAAGAGCGATGGATATGATAACAATGGTCGCCATCGGCTCACCAGCCATCCTAATGTGACTTGAGCTACAAAACAGAATTAAATTGGATTACCGTGATTGGCTTCGTCTAATTATTATGAATTGAGCAGAAACAAACTGACAGGGCAATATTTCTTAGCTCCAATTCCAATCGCTCTGGGATAGTAAAAGAAAATTTTTGATGAATGAGCCACCCATGTCAATTACGTACAGGGAAACAATTTAAATCCACCTTTTGTCTACCTGCTCTCGAAACCAGAGAAAAGATTGACCAATCAGGCAGAGTAATTAGAATTATTTCGTTTTGACAATTCGACCAGGCGACTGGAAGAATTTATGTATACTCTTTAATAAAATCATCTCTTGGGGCCACGTCAATTTATCCTACACCTGATTGAGTTGGTTGAGAATTACGAATGTCTTTATTACGAAGCTTTGCGATGTGATTTATAGGATCTCAGTGATGTACCGTTGCCGTTGGTTACCAATGAGAGCAGGCTTAACTCAATCACATTTATGTTCTAGATCGCTCCCTCGATGATTGATTGGATGAGATGTCTTTATTTGCGATTTATAAGTTTGCTACATGACCGATTTTTATATTATTTTTTTAAAATATAAATTAATCAATTTTTAAAAAATTTTATTTTGAGCTAAATTTTCTCATTAAAAAATTAGTCAAACATTCACAATTTTTCTACTATAAACAGAAATTATTTTAAAATATGATTTTCAACAAACTCCCAACGTTTCTATACGAATTATTATTCTAAAATTATTTTTTGTAATAGAAGTTTCAGTTCATAATCAGTTTCAAATTGAAATTCAACCCTTAAAGAAATGATAAAATATGAGTAATTTAGTTTAGAAATTATTAAAAAATAGAATTATTAATAATGATAAATTTTTTTTTACTATTGTAATATTCGCTGATTTTCAGTATGTAATAAAAATTTTAGATATACTCCAAAACCTGAAAGATTAATTTTTTGATTATTTTAAATTAATATTTTAATAATTAAGATGCTTTTAAGAATCTGAAAAAATTAACTAGCTATAGTTTAAAATTCAATATATAATAAATATTTAATTTAAACTTTTAAAAATTAAATTCAATTTTTAATTCAATATAATAAATTAAAAACAATTAAGACAAATAAATTTATTTTAAAAATATTAAATGTGCTTGTTAAAATAAATCGATTGACAACGTGGTAGAATAACATTAATATTTTTTTATAAATAAAAACTACAAATAAAATTTTTATTTATAGTTTTATTTATTTTTATTTATTCTATTTAAAGAAATTTAAATTATATAGAAAAATATTTTTTTAAATTAATTTATAATGGAATTTAGTTTTGCTACTTATATGCCATTAACATTGTCAACCATAAATTTCAGAGTAATTCAGTTAGTAAACTTTTAAAAAATTTACCAGGTGACATTCCATCATTATGAAGTATGAATTATTAATTTTTTCATCAACCTGGATTCTGTGTAATATTTATTAAGTCTCACAGAAATATGTAATTACATAATTATAATGATTATGATAAATACAGCAAATTATTGTGCCTGATGAACTAGGGCGAGATTTTTGTTAAAATAGTCACATAAAAACCTTACTGTAAAAACATGGTTTTTAAAACTCTATATCTCACTCTTACATTCTCTCGAAATTAATATTTCAATATGCGTACTCAATGCTATGAAATAGCATATATAACGCAAAATTATATAGTTAAGAAATTACTTTGAAAGGAACATTTTATTAATATTTCGTAATAGGTTACAAAATTGAGAATTTTCATAAAAGTTAATTAACCTTTGATCGATCTGAAATTTCGAAAGAATGTATTGTTCTCAACGACGAATCTATCTCAAAATTTCAGCTCAGTCCGATCATGGGAAGTAGGTTAATTTACCGTCACAAGATTTACGTTACAAAGTAGAGTTAATATAGAGAGAGAGCAAAAATATAAAACTATGATAATGTTCGGGAGAGTGGAAGTTGTTTTATTGCCGTATTTTTTTAATAAATAGATATAATAAAATTAATAAAATATTCAAATAGGAGATTTATCGTTTTATAAAATTTCCCTAATTTCAATATATTGTTCTAAAGATGGAATAATTAAAAAAATTTTATCGAAACTAAAGGAAATAAAGATTTTAAAATGCGATCGTCAACAAAATGTAATAGCATCAAAAAATATAATGAAAACATCACTCTGGAAAACTTGATAATTAAGCGCAAAAAGGCACAGAAAATTAATTATACGCCCAAAAAAAAGTTAATTATAGACAAGATAATATAAACAGCATTATGATAGGAAATTAGCTGTTGTGCCTCGGTCATTTGATTTTAGAATTGAAAACATAGAGCAGAACCTTATTTAGAGTTTCGAAGTGGCAGATACAACTCGCAAAACTCTTGGAACAGATATTTTAGCAAGTCATAAAACTTAAATTTATTTCAAAAATACTAACATTTACATCACAATAACAATAACAACAACAGAAACGGGAGAAACGGCTGCTTCGGACAAAATTAACTCTGTTCTTCTTGAACATGCACTGGAAATTGAGGCAACATGCCCACCAATGGCACAATCAGTGAGATGCCTTAGAGCAGCTTATCCCAACCTTTCTCGTGCTGTGAACCCTTGATAACATTTGTCAAGTTGTAGTGACCCAAACAATACAATTAATATGGTTGCTCAACAGTTACTGCATTTTTGCAGCTAACTATTTTGATTTTGACGTCTAAATATCTGATTTTATTTATATTTTATACTTTATAGGCACCATATATTTTTGTTACAAATTTTTTACGTCACTAAGTACGTAGGTAATTTCTTAAAAAGATTTGAAGTTGCAAAAATTGAAATGGCTAAAATCAATAAATTTTATAGGCTCCTGATATCTGTCGAATGAATCATAGTATTGTAAGTCGCTTCATTGTAGTGACTGTAGTCAGAGTAGGAGTATCGCTTAAATTTAAAAATATAGTAAGAAACCACTGAATAGCGTAAAAAAATTATTTTTAGAAGGTCTCAGGCGACTCTTAGGTTTGGAACCGCTGCCTTGGAAGAAAGTATCTAGAAATGGCTGGAAAAAAATTTAATGAGAATAACTGATATTTTCTACAAACTGGGAAAGAGCTAAATATTCTAGAATGTTGATAATCGATCTATCGAAACTAAGTTTCGCTGTATTGTTCAAATAGAAGTGAAGTTCCTCAGATTTAATATTTCAGGGGGAGGAATTTCACCACTATAAGACAAAATTCAAGCAATTTCATCATGTCTTTGGCCGAATGACTCAAAAGCACATTGTAAAAATTCATCAGAACATAAAGATTTTATCACTGGTTAACACTATACTTGGCAGAAATAATTGGGCCACTACATGATTTAGTCTCATGTAGCACGAAAGCAAAAAGCAAGTTCTTATGGACAAAACAACATACTCGCTCTTTCTAGACGATAAAAATGAAACTTAAAGAAATTGTCGAGCTTCCAGATGCCAAACAAGCACACATTCTATGCACGGACGCATCGGATATTGACATAAGTGCAAGTTTCAGTTACAGAAATATGGGTGGCAAACTCACTTCCATAGGTTTCTTCGCAAGAAAACTTAACAATGCGGAACGTAGATAATTACCATTTGACAGATAACCATTAGCAGTTTACTTGACCATTGGAGATTGTGATTTCTAGAAGAAATCTCAATTCTCAAGATTAGAGAAAAATGCATTTCTCGAGAAATTTTCGAGAATTTAAAAAGTAGATTAAAACATGAAAAAACCAATAATGATATAAAAATACCATACTATTTTTAATTATTTTTATTTACATATATTTATATATACATTTATTTATGGTTTAATTTTTATGAAAGCGCTTTAATTGTTAATTTTTATTCAAAAAATGATGTTTCAAAAACCATAGAATATCAATGGATCGATCTGATAACCTTGTTCCTTTCTTTGAAACTAAATTTCCAATAGTTGAAAAATTGCTTTCATTTTGCGTTGAAGTTGGTTTAATAGTTTCTAATGCTGCTTGAAGCAATGCTAAATTTGAAGTAAGTTGACCATGATAAAAAATATATTAATTTCTCTAGTCAACGTTTTATAATCCTTATATGTAATTTGGGCAATTACCATTAAGAACTTTAAGGATCCCTTTGACATTAACATCTTTGAATTACTTACCGACTAAAAGCCACTAATTTACCTGAATACAGTGAAAGAGCCATCAAACCGACAATGGCGATGGATCCAGTTCATAAGCGAATTCGACGTTAAAGTCAATGACATAAGGGGTAAAGACAACTTCATTGTAGATTTTCTATCCCGAAAAACAAGCACCAGTAATAACAAATATTAAGTCAACACATATAACAAAATACAAAATAATACAAGAACCATAATTACTGGAGATAGTTTGTCTGCATTGAAAATTTGCAACCAAGCAATCTTTACCCACTTTCGAAATTCAAAAAAATGAGGAAGGAATATTTATAAACATGTCAACATGGTCACAGCGAGTAGTTCTCCCAGAAATCGACAAATTTCTTGAACACAAACAGCTCCACAATAAATGCCATCCGTCAATTCTGAAATTTCTTATTGTCCTCTAGAGCTGTTAAGAATCCTTGAACAGATTCTCGTTTAACATCTTTTTTGAACATCGTCATATCCCTATGTAAAATCGATCATCATACTCGTCTCCGCTGAATTAAAAGAAGTTGATTTTAGGAAATAATCCGACCCATTTGAATAGCGAATTGGGCAATCCATCATGAATTGATGGCGTAGTTCACCATAAAAATAGGCAGTTAGATCCAATGGAGACGGGAGTTAGCCATCAATATCGATTTCCTTAAACTAGAGAAGAAAAATTGTTCATAAAACTAATTAAAAAATTTACCATGTAGCTTAGATAATAAATATATAATTGAAATAGTAAAATAATTAGCATAGATGATGGATCACTAGGGTGGAGGTTATTTTTTAACTTTTGAAATATGATCTTCTTACCCTCCAATTTTGTTCCTATTTATGAAATAATAATTCAGACAACATATGAGCACAATTGAACAATATTTAGAGGTAGCTCAACTCGGACGGGTCCATAATTGTATTCTTCCAGTGTGGTTAACTGGTTATGGGGCTTTAATCATTTTTAATCCTTACATCATAACAATAAATAATAGCTGGAATTGTTCATTCAAACAAAATAAAACTAAACTTATGATATTACATAATTATCATTATTATCACACAATTTTTGCATCAGATTAGTGTTTTTTATTTTCTATAACTTTTGCCCATGATGCATGTAGGTTTGCTTACTTATTCACAGGTTAGAGGCAGTGCAATAGACTACCAAAGCTGACAGCCTATCAGCCATTTTGCAGAAGTTTTCTTTTAAGCAGAAGAAATACAATTTTTGTTTTTATTGATTATTATTTATTAATGATTGAAATAGTGAGAAATTCGTAAATTTGATTACTTTATCATCAACACTACACTACAACAAAACAGGTATTTGAAATTATTTTTAAATTTATACAATGTAGTCAGCAGTATGGCAATTCAGAATGTTTGCTTGATTGACTGCGACATTAATGTTTCATGTTTAAAATGGTCAAATTCGTGATTCCAAATGCCAAATGATTGATAAAAATACATTTTCTAATTTTTTTTCAGACTAATTGCTGATAAAAAATGTCATCTATGGCACAAGCAACAAGATCTCAGAACCAGTTGTATCTTCTTGGGAACTCTGTGACTGTATTAACAGGCAGCAAGTTGCTGTCATTGCGTATGACTCTTGGGTTCTTCCTACATCACCATCTTGAACTGAAGGAAACCATAAGACAATCGTCGGCTGTTACCATCACTGAAATATCAAAGTTTTGGGTGAAAGCTAGAATCCCAATGAGAGAACATCAAAACTGTCAAACCAAGTTAGAGAAGACATTTGAGGAATGGCGTCTTCTCAAGAATAACAAAACACGAGCTTCACCAACTCAACTCTCAAGAGAGTCGGCTTTTGTTTCCAGACTCGATGATCTTTTTGATGTCGCTCACGCCGATACTCTGAACATGAAATCAGTTTTGCAAGAAGATAAAGATTTCTTATTAGCACAACGGGAGAAAAGAAGAAGAGGGTCTATGACTGGGGTAGATGAAAAGCTTGCTGGCAAGGAGAAAAGGGCGTCTGAAAGAGATAAGAAAATGCTTGCCAAGCGACAGCAAATGATTGAAATGAAACAGTTTGCAGATTCTACAGTGGAATTGGTTTCATCTGGTTCAGAAAACAGTTCAACAGAAGACACAGAGAAGATGGAAACTGAGAATGATGCATGTGAGGAGGCTGTTGGAAGCATAGCATTTAGGATACCAAAGAGAAAAAGGGGACGAAAAACTGTTGTCACTCCTGAACTCGCGGCAGCACTGGATCGAACAAAAGTTTCAGACCGCAAGGCCGTTTTCGTTATAGCAGAGACCGCCAAAAGCTTGGGACATAACATTGATGAACTTGCTCTAAACAGAGATTCAATTCGACGGCACAGAGTTGAACACAGAGTCCAGAAATCAGCAAACATAAAGGCTGAGTTTCAGGGGCAACGTTCCCCTTGTTGTTCACTGGGACGGGAAACTTATCCCTGACCTAATTGGAAAAGAGAAGGTCGATCGCCTGCCAGTGTTGGTGTCAGGAAAAGGAGTTTCTCAGCTACTCACAGTTGCCAAGCTTCCATCCGGAAAAGGTGAGGCTAAGGCTGCTGCTGTTTTTGGAGCCATTGAAGACTGGGGCGAGACTGATGGTGAGTGCAATGAAGAATGAAGAAGAGCAAGATAAGGACCATTTAAAGAGAATTACAGTTGCTCTCGATTCCTTTAAGACCAGGAACTTGGAAGATTTTGTCACAGCTAAGTCAATGACCCTGCTCCAAATGCTAGAACTTCCACATGGATTCCTCGCGGTTGATCCTGATTTGTGGGAGGACAAAGATGACTTCAGGCAAGCTAAGGAAACAGTCAAGTCACTGAAAGTAGTAAATGATCATGCTGAACGTGGAGTTGCTTTAATTCAGGAATACAGCGGCTTGTTAACTCACGATGAATCGCAGTTACAATTCCTCCTGCAAGTTGTCGAGGATCATCGTCGAATGTACCCTGACAGCAGGAAACAAACTATGTCTGGAGTACCACATAAACAATAAATTTGGAAATTGTTGAACTGTCTCCCTGAACTCTGCCCAAAACTGAACTGAGATTGCAGTCTAATTGTGTTGAAAAATTAATACTGGTTTGTTATAAATAAATTGAGAATTTATGTAATTTTCATAATTTTTGTAAATTTGAAGCACTTGAGCTACCCCTAAACACAAGAATTTATTATTCAAACTTTTTATATAGTGTTTCTATATTATAAGGAACAGATTAGGAGGGTAAGACTTTCAAAAATACCTTTTTTTTATTTTTTTTTATTTTTAAGCTCCACCCTATGGATCACAGATGATAAATGAATAGGGAAACTAGTAAGATAAAGTGAATGGATAACGGTTCACGGTAACGAATGCGGGGACTAATAACACAACAATTTGGAATAAATACTGGATCACAGAAGTTTGGAATAGACACTGGATCCTAAAGGTTAATAACGTAATAATTGGAACAGCTACCAAACCACAGGGGCTAAATAACATAATAATTAGAATGGATAGTAGATTACTTGTAATGAACGCATAGATTAAATAATAGCAACTGATTTCATCAAAAAGGGGAATCCACCACCAGTAACTAATTATACTACACAAAGCCGAGTAGTTAGAATGAATAATCCGGAATTGTACCTCCTTAAAGATTACAATGTTAATTCTAATAATAAATAATATAAACGAATAATATTATAAATGAAGTCTTACCAGAGAGCATAGTATTAATAGGCCACAAGAAAGATATTCACTGCAAGTTCCTGAAAAGAATAATTGATAAATCGAGATGACTAGAATATAAAGGAACTCTGAGGGTAAATTATGGAAAAAGTAAATCCACGTGGGCCTTGACATTTTCTAAAAATGTTAATCAATAAAAGTTAGAATCTAAAGATCACAGTCTCTCACCAGTAACGGGGACACACGAACACATCACTGAGATAAACGACATGTGTGCAAACAAAATCGATTCTAGACACGCACGCTTACTCGCAATCGAGGAATTATCTTGCCAGGTAATAATCACGGATCAGGTGTGCGGAAGCTATGTGTTTTCTCTGGCCTTACATGCACACTGCCGCTATAATAATCGGTGCAGTTTAGGAATTTCCCAGTATCACTAATATGACTAAAAGGTATTTAGCAACATCAAGAGAACCTCGGATGTCGGAGAAAGAAGAGCCCAATGTCGCAGGTACCATCCGGAGTCGCTCGAGAGTAATCTATTTAAATATTTTTAATTATTCTATTGATTGGTAACTCGAGAACTAGCACCCGAATGCCACCCATTCTTGATGAAGACACACTGACAAGATCTACCAAGAAATTGTGTCCGCCGCTGTTGTAAATTACAATATATTCCTTCAGTTGATTTAAAGTTATTTTACTGAGTTTTTCGAAATCAATCTACAACTGATTATACAACTCTTAAATTCCAAACAAAAGAATGACCCAAAGTGTTGTCAAACCAACAATCGTCCGTCTGAATTAAATCACTATCTTAGGCATAAAACTTAGAACAGTTTCCACAGGTCGTTGGCGGAGATAGGGAATCGAAAGGAATCCATCTATAAGGATAATAAATATAAACCGCATGCTTAGGAACAATGTTATCGAACCCACAATTCACCGGGAAAGGGTAAATTGAATTAATAATATGATCATACGAATGGATTAGTGAGAACTTGTGATTTAACTGTAAGAAGCATATTTCAAATTTCATTAAGTTAATTAAACCTTGTATTAATTAAGGAGTTCTTGAATTAATTAGGCCTTATGTTGATTAGAGAGATTTTGAGTTCATTAAACTTTATATTGATTAGAATAGTTATGAATTAATTTAAACTCTAACCTACCTAATATATTTTATCAATTAATTAAATTTTAGGCTATATAATGTATTGTATGAATTAATTTAAACTCTAACCTACCTAACCCATTTTATAGATTAATAAAACCCTAAGCTACTTGATGTATTGTATGAATTAATTAGACTTTAAGTTACTTAATGTATGGTATGAATTAATGAAATTTCAGGTTACTTAGTGTATCGTAGGAAATTAATTTAAACTCTAAACTACCTAATACATTTTATGAATCAATTAAAATTTAGACTACCGAAAGTATTCTTGAACGATTAAAGTCTTATGTTAACGAAAATGCTTATGAATTAAATAAATGCGATATTAATTGAGGTACTTATAAAATCGGCGTCAGATCTAGTATACCTAACCATAGACAACTAACCCTTGTGATAATATTCGACTAAGTAATAAAATAAAACATTTGACAATTTTTAATTATTACTCACTTATTTAAATTCACCCGTAGCCATTGAGTTAAATTCTTATGTATTAAAACAACAAATCTTCAATTAACTAAACTTAACTAGAAACATCTACAAGAAGGACAATAAAAGAAAACTAAAGCTTTCATCATCAGAAAGGTTCCGTGAATTCAAAGAAACTTATTAAATAACTATCAGATCTCTAATGAGTCATTAAAGCGAGATAAACCAAGAGTAATTAAATTCAGTAATTTACTCGGAGGGAGACTCCGATAAAACAGCGCTGAATTGAACTCCAGATCACTGCCAACGAACTGCGTAAACTAAAAGGACCCCTTTAAAAAACAAAAAACAGTCCCTATCAATAGCTTTTGACATTACGCGAACCTGCCGCAACTATGCTAGATAAATCGTCATATCCAAATCCTAGTCTAGTTGACCAAAACAAAATGAAATAAAAACTTCGCTCTTCACTTAATACCCCTTTTAATTTTAGAGAACTCGTGGATTGACGCATCCCGAGTGATAGCCCGATTACCCGCTCACTCGGCTGCCAGGTGTAGGCAGGCGATGTGGGACACGGGATTTTCGATATCCCCTGTTCGAGAGATGAGATACGGAAATCAAGGGAGCTCAGGAGACGTAGAACTCATCTACGTGGCAATTAAATGCGAACCTGGCTGGAACCCAGCCTGAGAGATCCGTGGCTAGGCAGAGTTTCTGTTAGCTCGGCTAGAAGAGCATCAGAAAGAAACAAATCACCAAATAGCCAAGGCCAGACGATACTTGGCCCAAGTGAACGCCGATATTGCGGATGGCAAAATACCCAGCACCGATGGGTATGCCCCCAGCTATAACGTTTCATTCGAGTATAACGATCCGCGACATCGGGGTCAGACTGGGGCCATGAATGTGGTGATCCCAAGGAGAGTTCTTCCCACGAGTTGCAAGATGTGGAAGACGAGCCTGATGATCATCACTACCATTCTTATGTGGCAGCCGAAGATACAATAAAGGAGGTCCCAGATCCAACCGACACTGATTTTTATAACTTTGTGTAATGCCTAATAAATCTTTAATGATAATTCTTAATTAGAATCTCTGGATGAATTTTGCCGATAATTTCTTGTAAAACTAAAATACCTTAACCAAAATAAAATAGTGAAATGGAGTACCTTTGCCGATGTTTGGTAGTATAATGATTGAGGGGTATCGACTGAATATTAATTTATGGTAGATGACGGGAGTAAATAATATAATTTACATTCAGATATGAGTTCGAATCAACTATTGCTACGAGAACTCCACGCAGCCTGTGTGAATAATAAACAGCTGCTACGCCAAGTTGCTCAGCT
Source organism: Schmidtea mediterranea (assembly GCA_022537955.1). Classification (NCBI taxonomy): domain Eukaryota; kingdom Metazoa; phylum Platyhelminthes; order Tricladida; family Dugesiidae; genus Schmidtea; species Schmidtea mediterranea. The sequence goes on from CM039679.1 coordinate 94,218,576, forward strand.
GAACAAAGAGATCCAGCAGACCAAAGCCACCTGGATTAAGCCGGAAAGGGCCAAGAAGATTTGTCAAAAAATGACAGCGGCGCAACGAGGGTGGGCTGAAGAGAAGCAGCTCACCCAATCGCAAAAGGTCCAAATACGAGGCCTTGAGGTAGCGTTATCGGCATGTCAGGAGGGCAACGCTGTAACCTACCCCCTCGTTTTCGCACCGGCCCAACTGGCATACCGAGAGGCAACGTCCGCTACAGTGCCAGCGACAAAGTCACCAAACACCGGCCGGGAAAGTCGGAGCGTGCGAAACTCCGCGCTGCAAAGGCCCAAGGACGATAGTCGAAATAGTGTTGTAATTATCAATAAACCTTTGGCTTAAACTAATTCTCTGAGTCTTATTCCAATAATAATAGAGTAGAACGGCGAGGAAATTTGCGAACAGTTTTGTAGGAAGAGGTATCAAGGAAAGGAAAATTAATGATATAAACGAGGAACCAGAAGAAGAAAATCGCACACATACCTTCTAACGGTAGTGCGTTGAACCCAGTTTGAGGTCGGGCCAGAGCATTTCCGAAATTGCGCTCACCTTTGGCGATCTCAAAACCGATGGTTGCATCACCAACGTTGCTTAGCGACGGGTAACCATTGGGGGCAAGAAAATATTTACATCTGGGGTCAAGGTAATAAAAACTATAAACCCCACGTCTTCGAAATTTTTATTTGACCCAGTTACCACTCCCACGAAAAATAATTATTTGTTTTTTTATCGAATTTATTTAATCCATTTCGTGTGTTTCCAACAGAATCAAGAAATAAAATAGTGAATGATGAAGACGATTTTCCTTTTGAACGTTTATTATGAAACTCAAAAGTTCATTTATATTTATAATTTACAAATTTGGAAACATAAACTTACAAAAATAGATAATATTAAAAAAACTATTTTACAAATATTAGATAATCTTGCCAAAAATACTATAAAAAATGAAACAAATTCAAGTTCAAAATTATTAAAACTTACTTTAAATTGAATAAAATTAAAAAGTTTGAAAAAAATGATGACAAATTATGAGTAGCGTTTGATTTTGTAACTACCTGTAACATAGCTGACGTTGTTTAAAAACCAGGTATATAATAAAAATGTTATAAAGCTTAATAAGAATTTCATCATGTAATTAAATACACATTTATTGATTTTTCCCCTAATACAAATTGTAACTCACCGCATTGCACAATCAGTCCATTGAATGAATGCGACTATGGGAAAACAACACAAATCATGTTTTATTTATTTAACAGCCGAAAATTGCCATAAAAATTATAATAAATGTCAAAAATATCAAAAGCTAAATTTAATTTATTCACACAACTATTTAGAATCCGATTTCTCATAATTTTTAGTTTGAGCTTTGCTGAAATGAATCGCATTCCAAAATGTGACTTTCACTCTATCGAAAACTGCCTGTAAAGAATCAATAGCAGGACGAACATCTATCATTGTTAACCCGGGTACAGGGCGTTTCCCCTCGTTACCCTCATCATAGTAGTCTATAATATATCTAATCTCTCGGCCACATCTATCAACTATCCAATCGTGACGATCAAATGGATATTTATATCTGAAAAAGTATGGAAATTATGTATTACACATTACAAGGAGAAAATCGACTTATAAACAGTTTTTTATATTTATTCAGAATTTAAAAATGAATCCTAATAAAGTAGCAAGTATTTTCTGATTGAATTTCTTTCTTTAATCAACATCTTTTTCCACCTTCGGAAAATAGCAAAACTACAATGATAATTTTTCACCAATGAATACAAATATGGTAGCATTAATTAGTGACGTTCCATGAGAATGGGTATCAAAAAATGGGACAAATGACAGTGGTTTAAGTGCTTAGGATAGCGGTTTACAACCTTTATTTTCATTGTACCATTGGGTAAACAAACTTAATGTCGGCGTACCACCTGACACCAGCAAAGGTCAAATCAAAAGAACACTATTATAATAATAACAGCTATTGATTATTGCAAATAATAATTGTTAGCTAAAGTTAGTCTTAGACATAATCATAGATATAGCGGTTTATAGCCTACAAAGTTAAGAAATAATTATAACATTTTATTGAGGATACCTAAATAATAGAGTAAAATAATTAATAAACATGTAAAATGATTCGGGGAAACAATGATAAGTGATTAAGATGTGGTTCTGGAGCTTAATAAAAAGGGAATGAAAAAGAAATGTCGAATAACGAGAAGGGAATAAGAGAAAATCAATAAAAACAGACAATTGAATAAAAGGTCATTTATAATTAATGAGTGCAAATATAGGAAAACAAAAGCAAAAGCAAAATTTGCACGTAATTTCGAAAGCCCTTTCAAGATAAGGGAAGGAATGTTGTTCGGGAATCCGAGAAAGAGCATCTCTAAAAATTATTTATCTGGACAGCTGTCAGTGATTATGGAGGCCCAAATGGAATTAGCGGTAAAATATGTTGGAAATTCTATTTGACATCAATAAGCATTATTGGTTGACAGAGTATAAAAAGGAATCGCAACTGGAATCAGAGAGAAAAATTGGACGAAAGAAACAAAAAGAGATTATAGAGAATTGGACGAATAATTGGAAAGAGAAAATTACAGAAGGAAAAGAGAAATTAAGCGAAGTCAAAGCAACTAAATCAGAGTTACCGATCTCAGAAACCCGTCACAGTAGTCAAGTAATTGTGAAATCCAATTGATCCGAAAGTTACATTCTTCCCGAAGGGTCGTAATAAGCACCAAGTTGTGACTGTAATAGATAATTCTTTGTGTCATTTTAAAGTAGAGATAAAGTGTATTAATCAATAAAGTTATATCATTTGGAGTTCATTACTGATGTATAAAACCACGCTTGGAGTCAGATTGACAATACATACTACTTAAATTCACCGACAACCCCAACAATTTTATAAAGGAAATCTTATCAACAAAGTGGGAAAATCAAATCACAATTAAAAAGGTTTGTTGTGAGATCTGGGCTTGTTTTTACAAACACATTAGCAATATCTGGCTTTATATTTGTCAATTTCAAACGCAAATCTGATTCAAGTACAAGCTTTGGTCGGTACTTGTTTTTAATTCCGAGCATAGCTGAAAAACCAGTTTCGCACAGAATAGAATTAAAAAATGTAAAGCTTTATCAGAAATTAATGCATATTCAGCACTTCGCTTCAGCCAGAAATGATACATGTCCCCTGGAATTCCTTCTTTAATCCACCATCATATGAAAGTTCAACAAACTGAACTCTTTCCTGGACTGAAAAATCAGCCGGCAATACTACATCTGAAAATGTATTTCAAATCCATTATTTGTCGTCGAACTGTTCTGGAAAATAAGAATGGAAATCCAATATCGATTGGGAGCAATGTTTTTTATATTTTCAATCAGATTAACATGAAGTCTAAGCTCATTTTCCGCTACAAAAGATTCCAGAGAAGAAAATGAAGCTACACGAAATTGCTCAAGGTCTGACAAAATGAACTAAAGCTTTTTCGCCATTGCATTTATTTTATCGTTCACAGTAAATGGAGTGATATTTCTACCCTGTAAACACGAATTTAATTCGTTTAATTTTCCAAAAATATCAGCCAGATATGCCAAACGCATCAACCACAATTCATCAGAAAGTAAATGGGATGTTTCAAATTTGTGGTCAAGTAGAAAGATTTGGACTTCTGAGCGTAGTTCAAAAAATCGAGATAGAACTTTTCCTCGAGATAACCATCGTAGTTCAGTGTGCAGAAGTTTATTGTGTTCACTTCCCATTTCGCAGCAAATTATGGAAAACATGCGCGAGTTTAGAGCCCTCGACTTTATAAAGTCAACTGTTTTAACAGATTGGTCTAAAAACGTTTTAAGAGTAGCAGGCATAGCTTTGCAATCCAAGGCTTCACGGTGGATACTCCCCCATGCCTTCCCGTTATACCAGCCACCACACCAGAGCAGATCCCAACGCAGTTTTCCCAATTTAGTCTATTGGCTACAACAAAATCATTAACTTTTCTAAATATTTTATCGGCAGTTGTCCGACCGGAAAAAGACTCACAGAACTAAATTTCTTCCCCTACGGCTTGTTCATTTTCATAATTAACATACATCATCAATTGAGTAAAGTTTGTAACATCGGTACTCTCATCTAACTGAATCGCAAAAAATTTGCTGTGCAGGATCCTTTGAATAAGGGTCTTTTTTACTTCAGATGCTAAATCTTGAACGCGTCGTGAAACAGTATTATCTGACAATGGAACAACGTCAAGCTTTTTTGAAGCATTTGATCCCAGTAGACAAGCCACAATATCTTCAGCAGCAGGTAATATTAGATTCTCTCCAATCGTGTGAGATTTACCTGTTTGTGTAATTCGTAAACACCAAATAAGACGCTTCTAGTGCATGTGAGCTAACTGCAGTAAACGACTTTAAATTTGTTTTACTTTGCTGCATTTCCATCTTTTTCGTTTAAAAAATTCAAGTGGCTTATCTTTAAACAGAAGATCTTTAGTATGGAAATGGCACTGAAGTAGAGAAGGTTTCATTGAATGATTCAACAGCTTTTCGCTGCAGATGACACATTGAGTTTTGGGTTCATTTTTAACACCACACCATGTAAATCCAAAGGATAGGTAACTATCGTCATATCGTCTAACAATCTTACGCTGTTTACGATCGTCATCGCCCTTGTTGATATCTATTCTGGCATCTGGAATATAAGTTTCGGCCGACTCGGTACTAATTGCTGCTTGGACAGGCTCTTGCTTTCTATTAAGTGTTTGTTGTTTCAACCATTGATCCATTGTGGGTTTTAAAATCGTTATAATAAGTAATAATCATTATTAAATAACGTATCAATGCATTATATAATTATAGTAATGTAGTTGTGCATAATAAAATAAGTATTTAATTATTTGTATAGTTTTATTTCTATTATGGTAATTATACGCAATTAAAGTCGAGACGTTGTAAAAGAATACATTATTAACATAGATTATTTTTATGCTCTGTTATTAATGACGTCATGTGACGTTTCAACATAGAAAAACTAATCAAAAAAAATGGCGCGTTAAGACGAAGTTTTGGAAAATTAAAAAAACAACACGTATGGTGGACGGTTATAATCTGTTAAATTAATATGTAAAAATGTTAAATTTTAAGTTTTACAATTTATAAGTAATTATTATTTATTTTTTTGCGTACCATTTAGCGACATCTGGTGTACCACCAGTGGTACGCGTACTACTGGTTGAAAACCGCTGGCTTAGGACATCCTCAGAAGCATTCAGTATTTCTAGTAACAATCTACATTTTAAAAATATACATAAGGAGCATCCATTAAGGACAACCCCTAAGAAGGGGAAGGTAGGGGGTCTTCACAACAGGGACACTAAAGAGGGGAGACCAAGTGCTTAGGACATCTCAAGCAGCATTGGTCGTTTAAATATTATACATAACGGATTGATGATTTTGTAAAATTTTTCTATTATCTTTTTTATATAATATATATGGTAAGTAAGCGGTATGTTTCATGTCCCTATGTTTCCCATTTGATCATTTTAATTCTTTATATCTATTTTAAGAGCGATGCCCCCAGGGGGTGCTCGTGAAAATGGACGAGGGGGTTTCAAAATTACTTATTTTTGGGGGGGGCGTCCTTAATGGATGCTCACATACAATATCAGACATTTATTTCACAAATGTCTCAATATTATTTATAGCTATGATAAAGTATTATTATAACATACACATTCCATCCTAGAATTTTGAATAGTCTACAAGAATATGCCGCAGCAATCGGTTAGTTTTATTCGATTATCCAAATTCTTTTGAAAATAAAGGAGGTCTGTTTTCGGTGACATATCCCCTAGGGGTATCATAAGAGGGGCAAAGGGCAGATTAAAAATTGCTTTTGGGGAACGTCCTTAATGGATGCTCCTTATAAAGTTTCTTCTAATGAAATCATTCAAGTAATTACAATAGCAATTCCTATCAGTTATTGGCTTATTATTTTCAGCAGCTTTTTTGATTTTGATATTCAAATTTCAATTGAGTTCCATTTTCTTACAATGTTTTGAATTTTATGGTAAATTTAAACTTTAATCAAGTGTAACATTTAGCTAACCTCATTCATTTAGTTACCATGAATGATTTCAATTTATTTATTCCTTAATTAAGGGTTAGGAGGATCTGAGCCCAATAAATATAGGTTACATTCCATCCTCCTCCAATAGATAAAATCTTATAGTAATTTTTTGGATAAGTTAATTTAAGATCAAAGCCTAGGTCAAGGCTGTTTTAAGGTCATTCTGTAGTCATCTTAAGGTCAAAGAAAGTAGCTTAAAATTGTATTTTAAATGAAGTAGGTCAAATGTAAAATTAAGTAGGTCATATATTTAAAACTATAAAGATTATATATATTTAAGGTCAAATTAAAATATTGTACTGGTCATAGAATTCAAATATTATTATATTTATATAGTAATGTTGAGGATACCTAAATAACAAAACAAAAATAATTATTAAATGCGTAAAATGATTGAGGAAATGATAAATGAAAAGTAAAAAAGGAGTGGAAAAAGATAGAAAATGAGAAGGAACAGAAAAAAATCAATAAAAACAGACAATTAAATAAAGGAAGGTCATTCCTAATTAACAAATACAAGGGAAAAGGAAGAAAAACAAAAACAAAGTTAAAATTATCGTATTATCTCGATAGCCCGTTCGAGGTAAGGGGGAAAACACACTGGGAAGCCGAGAAATGGTATTATATATATATATATATATATATATATATATATATATATATATATATATATATATATATATATATATATATTTACAGCTGTCAGAGATATTAGAAGAATTGAATAGGGCTAAATGAAGTTAGCAGGAAGATATTTAAATTGAAGTTTATTTATCAGTAAGTGTCATTGGGTTATGGAGTATAAAAAGGAAACGCAACTGAAATAAGAGAGAATTACAAGTCGAGAAAACGGAGAAAAACGAAACACGAAGAAAGTAGTTAGTAGAAAACAAAATAATACAGAAATCTGTGAAGAGAAAAATGCATTAATTGCGAGGAAAGAAATCTGAAATTAAAGAAATCAAAGTTATTGGATAAATTCGAGTCAAAGCAATAAGCAGCTAAGTGACGCTTATCGATCTCAAAAACCTCAGTAGTAGTCAAGTGATCATGAAATCCAATTAGTATCGAAAACGTGCTAATCCTCTCGAAGGGTTGTAGTAAGCACACCCAGTTTTTATTGTAACAGAATATTCTTTGTGTCATTGTAAAGTGGCAACAAAGTGTGTTAATTTATAAAGTTTATATTGTCTAGAGTTCATTATTGCTGTTAAAAGGGGACTCTTGGAGTCAGATCAATAATAGATAATATTTAATTTCCCCGATTACCCCAATATAGAATTCGATCTATATATATATATATATAATAATATTTTATAAGTTTTAAATTACATAAAAAAGAAAAAAATAATACTAGAGAAATAGAAGCAAAGTTGTTTTGAATATCCAGAAAAACACAGGAAGTTTAAAAAACCAGAAAATGTCAGACAAGATAAGCTTCAATAGTTTCAACAGAATAATTCAAATAAATTTCCGATTACCAACAGTTCAAAAATCCAATCAGCTTAGTTCAGAGATCTGTTATGGAAATAAATTCAATAAATATTTGTATAAAGTTTTGATTTACAGTGTATGAAACTTCACAGCCATATTAAAAACAATATAGTTTAAATATTTAAGGTCAAATAGGTCTAATGTTTAAAGCTGTAGCTTGTTTGTTTAGCAATAAATTATCTATCTAATGTCACTAGTTTAAGGAAGGGATTGTTTTATATGGCATTACATTAAATATTCTATGCTGTTGGTGAGTTATCGGCATTATATTTTTTATGTATTTATATTGATTTTTAAGTGTAAAAGGTGGCACATATAATTTCTGACAAAATACTGCCCTTTCCGGCATACAAATTGATTTGAGTTGGCTAATATTAAGTTCTGCTTACTATCTACTAACCTTGTTGATTATCTAAATCAGCTGATTTCTCTCTTTTTGATCAACTGGCAGTTTTCAAATTCGTTTTTATACCGGTTTCAATTTAGAGACCGTCCATAAATGACGTCACGCGATTTGGCCGATTTTTACCCCTTTCCCTCGTCACAAAACGTTAGACCCCTTTCAAATATGACGCCATCAAACTTTGGTCCATCTTAAAACCTTTATTTCATATTTGAAAACTACCATGTTTCAAATCACTTTATTGACATCCTAGTATACAATTAGTGCAATCCTGCGCTCTAGTATCGTATGAGAAAATATGCATTATAAAGGAGGCCCTGAAAAGCTTATTTTAATATAAAATTATGTTGAAAAAATACAAAATTTAAGATGTGACGTCACAGTTCTTAAACACCCCGCCCCCTTAGGTGCGTGACGTCATTTATGGACGGCCCTTACATTTAAATAACAAAACAATTAAATTATTTCCCAGTGAAAAAAAATGATGTAATTCGGTTTCCCATTGACTTTTTTAATTTTGTTAGCATATTTGTATTCGTCTCGCATTTGCTATTGGTACGTGGCTGTTTCCCACCACAATATATCAATTTTTAATTAATTTTTGTATTTATTTATTAGCTGTAAATATTCCAATTTTTAGTTCGCTTTCATTGATCCACTTTCATCATCTCTTTTGCACCACTCTAAGCACCCTAAAGATTGTAACTGAATTCACTGATTTAGGTAAATTGTGGACATTGGAAAATATGAGAATTCAAGCTGTCAGATTATTGCCATTTTTGACCACTGTATCCACAATGGACATATACAATTACTTAAACAACAATTAGAATACCATCAAGAAAGAACAGAACAATACAGTAGAAAAGAGAGAAAGGTAAATATTTCAGAAAGGAAACTAGCAACTGTATTGATAAACCTTCCGTAGCAATTCACAGATTAGCAGTAGGTAATTGGGTTTGCTGCAGTGAAAGAGTACGCGTAATATTCGACAAATTTCCCAAACCCTCCCCAAAGCGCAAGTAGGTACATGTGAGCTCACTATGAGTTATTGCGCTCTAAACCCTCCCCGGATGACGATAATATATAACATTTTATTTTAAATTTCGCGCAAAATTTTATAAAGTGCAATGTTGACTATAGTCAGAGGCGCTTTTTAATTTTGACTGTAGCCTGGGCACTTTTAAATAGAGTGGATGACACCAAAATCTTTTATCTTTTTCACTATTGATTTATAATTTTCCTTTATTTCATTTTTCTTCACAATATAGATCAATATATTACTTTATACTGAACACGTACTTTCTAACACAGTTTTTTCAAGTGTTGAAATGATTATCAACGAACTAAGTTATTTAATAATAAATATAAAAATGCAATAAGAAATCAGAGATAAAATCAACAAACCCCAATAAGTGTCTAAATCGAGCTCTGGGCGAGAATTCTGTAGCTTTGCCACCAAATTTTTTTAATTTTGGAGTTTTGCATTCATTAAAATGTAGCGATTCCCAGATTAATACTTCTCGCCATGCTAATTCATTGTTAGCATTATGAATATTGATAATATTATTCATGTCTGATTCTGAAATATCTTGATCGTTCCAGCGCCATCCTTTCCTTATCATTGCATTCCAAAACATTTGCGGAGAAGGATATACCCATGTCTCACCTTCTTTTCCATCGTATTTGGGAATAGAAGACACAATTCTTTCAACAGATAATGGGAAAGGTTGTCCTTTGCTTGGAGTTTGATTAGGAGCAGTCATCTTAAAAATTATGAAAGATGTTTAAGATGTATTTCAGATTACAAACAAAAAATTGTCTTGTATTGAGGTTTAATTTTTAATTCTTTTTTCCTTAATATTTTCATAAAATAGTTTTAATCAATCGAGTTTTGAAATTTTTTATAAACCAATACTCTAAAAAGTAATTTAATCTTTATCTGGAATTTTTTTAATTATTTTCATAGTATTCAATTATTCAATAAAAAGTACAACGAATCAATCATTTGAATTTCATAACTATGTTAAATTAAATTATAACAAATTTAAAATTTCATATTAAAATTATTTCATCAATATACAAATATAACATTTTCATTAATTATGTAACATTAAAATTCCAAAAATATCATACTAAATTGTCAGGACTTAAATCCAAAGTATTTTCATCGTTTATTAAACTTGTATTTTGAGATATTGGGCATTGTGATGAATTCATCTTTCCAGTGTTATCAGAAGTATTGTTTGATTTCAAATTACATTCATCGTTGGAAAATCTCTTTGACATAGGACATTCACTTGAATAATTATCGGATTTCTCTGCACATTTTCCTTTCGGGAAAAAGAATATAAGTTACCCATAGTAAAAAATTTTTATTATTGTTTAAAAAATTCACATTAGTTTTTCAAAGTTTACACATAAATCATTATATAAACAAAGTATTTGCATTGCAATTTTTCATTTCTCTAGATGAATGCAATATCAATAGCTGTTAAATTCGAATAACGAACTTTTTGATTTTTAATGAATAGTGAATAAATAGAAAAAGATTTTTGAAAAAAAAATATTAATAAATAAAATGAATTTTTAGAAGTAGTAAATTGTTATTTATATATATATATATATATATGTAATTTTTAATTATTATTAAATCTATTTTATATTTTATTTAAATCATAGAAATCGGTTTAAAGTTTAGGGTAAAAAAATAATGCTAAATTCGTTATAATTTGGTAAAATTATTATTGAATTGGATTTTGTTTAAATATTAATTATTTATTCGAATATCTTTAGCTAAATGGATGAAAATATTTTAACTGAGTTAAATGTTGATAAAGATGATTTTAAGAAATTGTTTAGTTTACTTAACAAATACAATTTAAAAGTAATTTGATTTTAAGCTCTGTATTGTTACATATTGAATTTTCAGGAAACTGAAGAAAAACTGAAATTAGAAGCCAAAATATCTGACAACTTTATTCATGAAATAAAAAAGTTTTACATTTATCTTATCGCTATAAATATTTTATTTTTTAATTAGAGATTCAGATATCTGTTTTTCTCTCACTGAACAATATGCCAAATTAAGAGAATTCGTAGAAAATGCAATGTTGCTTCATAAAGTAATTATCCATTGTCATATTTTTTAATAAATTAACATAATTTTATTATGACTTAATAATAGCGTTAAAGTAAATTTCAATTTAAACTGAAATTTTATGCAGTTCTTACACGTGATTAACATGAATGACCCATCATTAATTTACTATATCATAAGTTTTGAATATTTTGCCATCATATACATTTTGTACCTCACTGTCAACGAAAAATGTCAACCTTGGCCATTAGTACTATTTAGCAATGGGAGAAGCTAGTTAACGGAATTATTATTTTCATAAATTTTAAGTATGTTTAACAAAATGTGTATTGAATTAATAGTATAATATTAAAATACAAAAGTCCTATTGAAAAGGTTAAATAGTTAATTTTAAATAGATAATAAAATAATCATGGGAACAGATAATATGAATTTAATTTATATTAAATAAATTATTTTTTAAATATTTATTTTTGGTTTTATAAAATTTTAAATTTATTTATAAAATCTTAAATTAATATTAAAAATTTTAAACACAAACAACATCATTTATCACAATTTCGATAACTAGGTTGAGTTGTCGATAAATAATGGGTATTCGAAATCTCTTTATTATTGATAGTATAAGAGACTGCTAACAAATTGATAAAGAATCCATGTTTGAGAACGGCTGATGATAATTTGACTGAGTATAAATAATATCAATAGTGTATGTAAGAGTGATGATCCTAAATTTGTGTTGTTATTGTCTTATAATTTTTACAAATTATTATGGGAAGATTAAGATTATAAGATCGTTTCTAATTCGTGTAAGGCACACAATATGCTCATTAAATAATTTTAATAGTTATTTGAGATTTTTTTATGTAATATTGAGAATTTAATTTATTTATATAAGTTTTAAAATTAATGCGAAATTTTAAAACCTAAAATATTTAGAAAATAATAATTTATATATAAATTAAATCCATATTAGGTCGGTTGATTTTTTTATCTGATGATGACAGATCAAATTATATCGTACAACAAGTGCTATATTTGAATTAATTTTAAATTAAAAATAATATATAAACCACACAGAATAATTTTATATTAATAAACAACCCAGTATTTTTAAAAAGCAAAGTACTAATTTGTTGGGTAAAAATTATTAGTCGGAGAAAATAAATATTATCAATTATTGATATGACTCCAAGGCATGCTAATATAAATAACGAATTCCACAATATAAACTTTATTGATCAACCTATCACCAAATTACAATGTCACAAATAATTCGATATCACAACAATCCGTATAACGTGCTTATTACGACACTTCGGGAAGAATTTCACTTTGGAACTCACAAACACGTGATTGTTGTTTCTGGTTTCAACACTCGGTACAATCGATTTAGTTGTTTTTTAGCTTTTATTTAAATTTATTCCTTATCTTGAGTTTCATTTTAATTATCTTTCTTATTTTCTTTACAAATTCTGTTTTCTAACAAACTTCTGTCCTCTCAAAATTTTGTTCTGATTCAAGTTGTGTTTTCATTTTATAGTGACTTCAATTTCGATACCTTTTTCCGCACATTTTGTTTGTCCACTACAACTCTTTCACTCTCTCTGACAGTTGTCGAAATTAATAATAATATGCATACTACATCTCTCAACTTCCCTGGTGATCTCTTTTCCTTATCTCGAACAGGCTTTCGATATATTTCAAACTTATTTCGCGTTTTTGTTTTCCTTTCTTCACTTTGTACTTTAAATGACCTTTTATTATTTGGTTTTTTCAATTATTTGTCATTTCTCTTTTGTTTTCTCACTTCCATTTACTTCTACTTTCCAAGATCGTGAAGTAACATACTTTTTTGTTTAATACCTTTTCCCAATCGTTTTATTCAATTTAACGATAATTATTTGATTTTTATTATTTAGACATCCTTACCAAATTTTATAATTTACATTTGAATTTACTGCATTAAATATAAGTTGATAAACAAGATTTGAACACATTATAATTGAGGTTTAAAAAACTTACAAAAATTATAAAGAAAAATTATTTACAAACTATTGTTGTAATGCAAAAACGATTGAATACGCATATGATTTTCAAGTAATAAAACAAGTCTCATAGATATGTCATCTTTATGAATTTTTCGAAGGGCATGCATTTTTTATGGTTTTGCTTATTCATTGGGGGAATAGATTTGTATTTTATCGAAATATATTAGGAGGATAGGAAAATAAATCATATCAATTGTTTGTGAATGACATATAATAATTTCTTCATTGATTCTAGGCTGAACTTCAGGTGCTTTTGTATCCTGTTTTTGTTCATATCTATCTGCATTTAATTTCTCTGGATCAGATCGTACAAGGCAATGAATTGTGTTGTAGTGTACTGAAATAATCCACATTTTTATTTATAGCAAACGATTTTTTTAAAATATTTGTCTCTTACCAAGAGGAGATTTATCACAAAGATCTGATCACACTTAGAGAATTCTCTAGTCATGATCAACACATGAAAAATTCTATTTTTGAAGTATTCAATTCGAATGAATTCAGCTTGAGAATCTGCAGATCTAGTTTTATTTATTTCAAGAAAATGTTTCTTGATGATAAATCCATGATGGACTTGGCCAACTTAATAAATCAACGTTTAAAAGTTGATAGTAATGTTTTTTTGAATTGATATTGCAACTTTTCTCACGTGCATTGTTTTGCCAAGTTTACGAAGGTCTACCTCGAACTCAGGGTGAAATAACTTTGCGCCGAGGAGCCTTATTTGGAGAATCTACATCGGAGAAAAACGTTAAACCAGTCTTATATGGCAATTTAAAAGACCCTTTGTTAGAATCGGTTGTTAAGCGACGAGCTGAAATGCAAAACGGTAGCTCATTGAAAAATTCCAATCTCGAATATTATTAAATACATTTAGAATGTGGAGATGAGACGGGCAAGAAACGAAAAATTAAGAAAGAAAGTCCAACTAAATTGACAAGTTTTAATCGGAATGTTGGCGGTAAAATTGACTCCATATCTCCGGAAATGAATCGGGTTCCTTTGCCACAAGTATTATAACTTTCTCTCATTGAGATTCGTGACTATTATTCATTTCTCACAGCTCAGTTCTCAGGATAGGGAATATATCAAGCAAATGTATTTGGAAATTAATTCGTTGCCACGGTTGCGCAGGAAAAGGCGATTGTTTAACGAAGATATCGGTCGAACTGATAACATTTTACCATTAGAAAATAATCAGATTGATAAGCAACGATATTTGAGGGAAGGAATACCATTAAATTGCGTTATGTATACAATGGGCAATTTAAACGGTCAAGGTACAGCTGCTGCGTTTAACGAGGATTGTTCAATGTTAGCTATGGGACTTAGTACCGGAATTCTTCATATTAGATGTCTCAATGGAGATAATATGTCGACACTCAAATCTTCCGATGATTTGGGACAGATTATCCTCAGTGATCCCAATATAAATAATCGAATAATGGCGAATATGTCGGGGTAAACTTTTATTACTTTTTTATCATTGTTATCTTCAACTTTAAAATAAATTGTCGATAACGGCATATAATATAAATAAATAACTATGTGAGTTGATTGCCAGAGTTTTATTCATAATATGAATATTTCGACATAAAATAGGTCCTGATCACTTCAAAACTAAATTAAACAAGTTCTTCGCTCACTACTTTTTATTATTAATTAACTACGGTACCTAGCGTTGTTCGCTATTTAATGAAATTTTTAAATTGAATTTAATATAAAATATATTTAAAGATTTCTATTTTATGCATTTCAATTCCATATAAACATATGGCACTAGTTATTTTTTGCTTCTAACATAATTATAAAAAATGTTGAGATTTAATAGTTATCTTTTTTTCTAAAGTTTTTTTATTTTTTTATTTAGACAATTAAAAAATGTTAAAAAATCATTTTAATAGTTTTCTAGCATAGCTATTTAATTTATTATTTAAATCGATTGTTGTATTAGAATTATAAATTTTAAAATTTCTATAAATAGATAGCAAATATACATACAGTCATTCAAATTTATATATAAGATTATTATTATTATTAAAAAAGCTTCTTTTGTTTTCAACTCTGATTGCTTTTCATTTTGCAATAGCATTAAGCATTTTTTATTTGACTATGAAACAGTAAATATATCGATGTTTTATTGATATTCATAAATTTTCGGCACAGACTTTTATTATTAAATATTATTGTTATTATTATTAATTATTACTTTTTATTATAATTTATTATTATTTTTTATTAATAATTATTATTAATTTTTTTATTATTTTTTAATAATAATGATTATTAATTTTTATTATTAATAATTACGAATATTTAATTTATTAGGTAATAGGTGGAAATTGGGGGGATTAAAATTGATAGATTTAATTGATCAAAAAAATAAAAAATTTAAAATCAAAACAGTAAAAATAAAAATATTTATAATAAATAATTATTAATAAAAATAATAAGAATAGTAAAAGTAAATTAATTAAATGTTTTTTATTGAATCAATCAACAAGTCTAAACGTTCATTAGCAGTTATTATCTTTAAATTCCATAGGATTTGGAATTCTTGAACAGTTTTAATTAAAGCTGACAGTCGTAAACTTTTTTGGATGTAATCCTTTAGACTTCTACACAATCGTTCAATTCGATTTGTGTGAATAGACCGATTATTTATGTTGACGAAATCAATTTTATGATTCACTGTTTTATGAATGAATCCTTCAGCTTCTAGTCCGTGATATCCTTCCAATTTATCAGTGTAAATAATATAGCCAACTGGCATGTCTTACTATAAAGTCATGGCAAATGATTTTAGTACGCCTTCTAATGACCAGCAGACTAACAGCTTTGGTTCGCCTATGATTAATACCAATCATCCAGTATTTTTGGCCTCTAAAAACCCTTCCCTGATGATTCTTAAAGCTATAAAGATGTGTTTCATCTACTTCGTATTCATCAGCGCCTCACCACGAGCAACAGAAATAAAATTTGAATATTTGAGAATTGCTTCTCAAAAATATGTCGTCACAGTCGACATATCTAGTCTTTGTCTCTGAATAACAGTAAAATAACATAAAATCTATTCTCATTTTGAGATAATAGTATTCAAATATGCTATTTCCAAAAACGGATGCTGTCTTTCAACAATATCTTTTGATACATTTGAGCCTAACATTTATTTCATGTCTAGTTTTCCCTTTTCAAGGTTGATTTTTCCTCCGCATCGCGAACAAAACCGAACATTACTGGTGATTAAATCAAGATTAAAAGCTTTTTCGTCTGTTTAGAAAATTGCAAAAAATTCATCAACTTTCATGCTATCTAAAATATTAGAATTTTTATAAAAATTTTGATCAATTTAATCCATAAATTTTAATTCCTCCAATTTCCATCTATTACCAAAAAATATAATTTAAATAAATAACTAGGTTAGCCAGTGTTTCTCAGACTTTAACCAATTGTGGACCACTTTCAGCATTTCACGCTAATCGCGGATTTCCAATGTCAAGAAAAATGTGGTCAATTTTATCCATTTATAATCACTTGCAATATATATTAAATAAGGTGTATTTCCTAGGTTTTCGCAAATAGACCAATTATTAATACTAATGATATTATTTGTACACAGACCACCAAGAATTTAACTAGCAGACCACCAGTGGTCCGAGGACAACAGTTTTGAGAAACACTGATGTAAGCCATTTTCTACTGTGTTTATTCCAAAGATGAAATATTTCGACATAAAATAGGTTCTGAACACTAAAAAAAATTTAAATCTTTCGTTCTCTGTTTCTTATAACATTATTATTATTAATTATTATAACTCAGCGCTGTTTACAAAGAATTGAAAGGCCATGCAGGTGGTGTATATGATATTGCATGGTCAACAGATCGCAATCAAGTTCTTACGGCCTCTAGTGATGGAACAGTCCGGCTCTGGTGCATGATGACATGGACAAATCTCGCCAAATACCAAGATGGCGGTGAACCGTTATGGGCGGTCGATTTTGCGCCAGTTTATGGTCATTACTTAGCTACAGGTGGCAATGATAGATGCGTTAATCTTTACGCAGCAGACAACTTGAAACCTCTTCGTCGATTTGTTGGTGATTGTTACGGCCCGGTAACTTGTGTGAAATTTCACAATAATGTAAATTATGTTGCATCGGGAAGTACTGATCGTGTTGTGAGATTGTTTGATATTAGGTCTGGTGGAATGGTTCGGTCATTTACAGGTCACAAAGTACGTTTATTTGAATTTACAAATATATTACTGACTTCAGTGAGTAGTTTAACTTAGTTATAATTAAGCATTTTCAATATAATTTTATTGTCAAACTTTTTATTTTTCAAAATTATCTACTCACTATAGTCAGTAATATATAAATTTATATTTATAAAATCAGTTGAATTAGCAAAGTATTGTGCTGTATCATACAGGCCGATACATGGATTATTATTTAGCATATTAATCGTCCATTGAAATGTAAGTATTATTTTGTGAGTCTCATATAATTGTCAAGTGCATTTGTATAGCTGAAATGATATTTAATATGATTCAATCTAACAATTTCTGTTAAATGTCACGTAACATTTATTATTTTTATCCTACCGTTATGGACGGACTCAGTTTAATAGTTTCTAATTCAACTCTATCTTATTATTATTAATATGATGATTTCTTGATAGCAAAATAATTAAATAAAAAATGATAAGACAAGCCTAGCTGCAAATTGTGTAATACATTAATGGTAAAATTTAATATATATTTTGCAGCACAAATTATCTAATCTTTTATTTTTATTAATTATTGTTATTATCGTTATTTAATATTATTATCATTTTTTAATATTATTGTTTTATTTTTTATTTTAAATAATTATTATCATTATCATTTTTAAATAATTATTATCATTATCATTTTTAAAATTATTATTTCCTATTTTTATTAATTATTATTATTATTATCGTTATTTAATATTATTGTTTTATTTTTTATTTTAAATAATTATTATCATTATAATTCTAAGTATTATTATTTTTATTAATTATTACTATTATCGTTATTTAATTTTATTTATCATTCATATTATTATTTATTATTATTATTATTTATTTAATGTATTTTGTCTTATTCCGTAGCATTTTTATTTTCGTAATCAATTAATTCCAATTTTTGCTTTTAACATCGATCATGATTTTTCAATTATTTTCTCAATTTTACGACAATTTATAGATCTAATAGTCATCATAATATTAGGGAACATTGAATTGTCTTCAATTCTCAGATGATGGCAGATTTTTGTTAAGTGGTTGCGATGCTGGATCAGTAAATATCTGGGATTTAGGAATTCCAAGTGGTTTGATGGATTCATTAAATTTGACTGGAGGCAAAGACATGACAGGGGGACCTATTACCAGCCTTTCATTTTGTCGGGATGGGGCAGTCTTAGCGGTTGGTAGACAAGCAGGACAGGTTGACATATGGAATTACACGAAGATCATTAAAACAAATTTGGAAGACTCAGACAGGATTGCAGATGAAATAAAACTGGAAAACAATGAATTTACAATGGTTGGTAAACGGACACATCCATTGGACTGTATCATAGACATTTTGTATACTAAGAAAACTCCTATTCTTAATCTTCAATTTAACCGACGAAATATGTTGTGTTGTTCTGGTGTTTTCAATCAAATATAAAGTTTAAATTTCCGTTTATTCAATTGTTTTAGTTTTTAATTGAAAAATTATTTATAATAGGATATTTTTGAAAATTTGTATTAAATTTTTAAAAAAATATAATTGCTTGTGTCTTAGGGAATTTTTTTAATTTATTTGATTTCGAATTGAGTTAGTTTAAACAGACGTTTTCAACAAGTGTGTCGCAAAAACATTTTTCTCACGGTATTCTGTAAAATAATAATTTTATAATCATATAGTATAAAACGATGATTCATTAGTAGCAGTATAAATTACAGTATCAGATAAGTAAATAATAAAATAATTATATTGATGAAAAAAATTTCGATTATTTGATTATTGAAAATTTTGTCATCAATAATTTATAAAAGAAATTGTATTTTCTACAAAATTTGACTATGAATCAGATTTATTTATGGTATTCACAAATTTTCGGCACATCCTTTTTCAAGTTATTTTTTAAACAATTTTTCATAGAAATTCAATATTTTAATAAAAGTTAAAGAATTTTATTTAAATTTTAATCAAAGCTAATCATCCCCATCTATTTTAAAAATTCATCAAAAATGATTAATTATAATTTTAAACATTTTACTAATAAAAACTGATTTTATCTTTTTTAAAAATTATTTAAATTCATTTTAAATATCTCTTACAAATCATCCGAAATATTCAGTTTTCTGCTGAAAACACCTCACACTTAGTAAGAAGTGACATTTGTATTTTTTGTCTTTAATAAAGTACGTAGGTGGAGAAATGTATAAGGTCTTCCATTTGCAGCACGATAGGAATGGAATATGTTTTGGAAATTTTAAAGTATCACTTCGTGGGATCACATCCAGAAGTATTTTCCGCCAACATTACATTAATTGCTAAACCAGGATTTTTCTTCTCAAAAGTTGGAATATCACACAGTTTCATTGGCATATTGTTAGGATCGTATACCAAGTCATTCATATACGGTAAATATTTTCTTGGTCTATCTCTATCTTTCTTGATTTTATCAGATTTTAATACAGCCAAAACACTATATATGAAACATAAATTATCTGTATTTTGTACGTTAACTATTGCCTTTTTACCTAATAGAGCTTTAGGTGTTGGAATATAACTATGTCCAGATAACCTAGATATATTAGAAAGTTTGGTTACCTTGAAATTTACTTCTATTATTTGGTTTATTTTCCAACTACTTCCTAATTCATTTATTTTATTTATACCTTCATCAAGTAAAGTTGTAGTCACTGATGCAGCGCGATTTGATATACTAACTACTTTGAGTTCCCCATCTTTTTCAAATTCTACTTGGACTCCAAATTGAACTTTTGAATGTTTCATTTCATTTAATGTAATTTTTAATTTTTCCAAAAGAGAAGATGGAAGAACTATTTCCTTAACATTATATCTTCCGATGTTCACTTTTATAATTCGATGTGAGCGTAGTAAATCATATTCAATTTCTGGTTCAACAATAATGTCACTTAACCCTAGTCCAATTTGTAAATCATCTTTAATAAATATTTTTTCAAGTATTTCAGATTTTATGGTGCTGTTTCGTTTCAAACTGTGTTTAAACAATGATTTTTTATCCGTATAAAATTGAGTCAAGTGATTTTTATGATCATTATAAAATTTAAGGTACGGGTCAGAGGTTTAGGTCTGGCATACAGGACATATATAATAATTATTCACTTGATAATATCGATTCATTTTATTGTGGCAGTTGTTATCATGGCTTGTAGATTTACTTCGGATAAAGATTACCTTAAACATGAAAAAAGTTAAATAATTCTGATTGTAATAACTAAAAACTCACATTTAACATTCACAGTAGAGATTTTTTCAAGTTCGTCATAATTTGTTTCATAAAATATTCTATCATCTATGTTTTCAATGTGAATATTTAAATCATCTAAATTAAAAATAATTAATAATTTAAATAAAAGTAAAAAATTACCATTTTTATATTCATTTATTTCATTACTCGATCTTGAATCTTGAATATTAAAAGTATCTAACAGTTAATAATTTAAAAATCATTAAAAATTATCAAAAGATTACTTGTATCATATTTATCAATATGCAAAGTGTCTTGAAAGGTTGTCCTCTTTGACAATACTAAAAAAGGTTAATAGTTAGTTATATTATACATACACGTACTTTTGGCAACTATACTACTTTTCGATTCTCCGAATCGTCTGAGTTGATGCCCATGTTGTTGTAAAAACATTGACCATCTACCAGATGTTATTGTGAAACATTCTGGACACACATAACCAGGGAAACCAGCATCATTTATCTTGAAATATGATGATGTAACAAGTTCACAGTAGTGAACATCTTCGTGACTAATAGCTACGCAAAATTTATATGTATAGCAATAATTCACTAAAAAACAAATAGTTAATTAAATATACATAAAAAGTAAACTTACTTATAATATTTTAATAAAAATTTAATTAATAATTGATTGTTGTTTATACCTCAAAATCATTCGTTTATACTAATTAAAATCGATTGTTTATACTAAAAAAAAATTACATCCAAATTGAAATTTTTAATAAATTTAAATTGAATAAATTATAAATATGATGTTTGAAAATGAAATTTAATAACATAGGTTGTTATAGTTTCATGAAAATCATTAATATCAAGAAAATTACAAAATGAAAAATACTTATTGATTTATATCACATCGATTAATTTTTCAAAAAAAAATATATTTATGCAATAAATTATTAGTTGATTCCCCACAGAGAAATAAAATTAATAAAATATAACTAATAGGTTTGAAAACCAAATTTTTAAAATCAAATTTAGCAACACAGGTTGCTATAGTTACATGGAAAATATTAAAATCAAGATAAATCAATGATATATGATGATCACATCGGGAAATTAACTTTTTAATAAATTATTTTGAGTAAAGTACAAAATAAAAATACTTATTGATTTATTTCTCATCGATTAATTTTTCAAAAATACATACTTATGCAATAAGTTATTTGTTGATTCCCTACAAAGAAATTAATTGAATAACTTGTAACTAAGATATTTGAAAACTAAATTTTTAAAATCAAATTTAATAATATGGGTTGCTATAGTTACGTGGAAAAGATTCATATCAAGTTAAATCAATAAAATATGATAGTCACATAATAAAAGTTATTATTATTATTTTTCTTTTTTAATAAATTAGTTTGAGTAAGTTACAAAATGAAAAATATAATTATTGTCTATTAATTTTGTGTAAAGAATTTATAATTTATATTTCATTAAGTATTATATTAATCATTTATGTCACCACTAAAAATTAATTGATAAAATAAATTGAAATTTTCTTTGAAAAATAATAATAATTAAAAATTGTGTTACAAAGAAGCTAAAAGTAAAATAAACAATTATCATTTTGAAGTTTAATTAGTATATTATTATAAAAAGAATTAATAATTAAATTCTGTCAAATAACTATATTTGATATTTCAATTTATAATGAAAATAATTTTGAATAATTACCTTATGTAAAAATAACCTTATTATTCACAGAATAAAATTCGAAAGTACAAGTACTAATGTAAATATATTACTTACGTAATTGCTTATAAAAATCTTTTAATTTGAGAAAGTTTTACATTGACAATAAAATAAGATGAATTCAACTGATTGAATTAAATAAATCACTTATGTACAACTACGAGAATTCTAATTTTCAATCATATAGAATAATTATTTTAATTGTAAATTTTAGGTAATTTTATTAAGAATCTTAACAGAATTATTTAAGTTAAACACTTGTTCATTGTGTAGAATTATGTTTACATGAAAATGTCTGTTTAATTTTAATCTGATACATTTTTTCACGATGTCAATCAAATTTTTTAATTTTGGCCTATAATTCATGTATTTGTTCACTTAATGGCTTCTATAAATAATAATAATAATTTACGACTTAATTAAATCAGATTTATATTTGCTGACCCTATATCTATTACCTAATTTTTAATACTTAAAACTCTGATAAAAAATTTTAAATTTAGAAGTCATTGATTTAATTTCATTTTCAAAAGTTATTATTTAATTGTCAAGACTTTAAAATCTACTTTAAAATAAAGTTTCCAGTGTTAAACGTCTGTCAAATTTTAAAAAATCTGTTCTAAAAATAAATTATACGAAGAGCTAATTTTAAAAATAAATCGTTATTTACAAATTATCAAAAATGTCAACTTAAAGCATTTAATTTATAGTTCACGAAATATTTCTCAATAAATTCTTAGAATAAGTTCCAAAATTTTCTATTAAAAACAATGTTAAAATCAAATTATTCGTTGGATTCTTATTATTTAATAGGTCAGTTAATTTCTGGCACCTCGTGGTTCGCTGTATTAAATAAAGGTACAAACGGGATGAAATTTAGTGATTTTCAACACAAAACTCAAACTATTTACAGTTTTTTCTCGTTAACTAATTATTTGATGGGTGTAAGTAACCCAGAGGGAAATTGCCTTTTCCGAACTCAAATATTTTTATTTTAATATGTATGTTCTTTTCTTTTTATTATTACCAACCTTTAGATTGTTTTATATTTGACTGGTAGTCGTTAACGTTTCTTTGGCGCAATGACAATTAGCTTCTACATAGCTCAGTTTTTATATCATCTCGAAAAAAACAATTATTTCAATTAATTTACACCAATGATCCCAAAGTTCTGATGTAATCAATTCCAAAATAAAATATAGTAGATAAGGTTAGAGACCATGACCATTTTACAGGAAAATATATTGGTCCAGCATGTAAAAGTTGTAATGTTAATAGGAGCATCAAAGAATTTTTACCTGTAGTGTTTCATAATTTACGTGGGTATGATTTTACATCATATCCTTAAGTATGGAATAAATCAATTTCCAAATTGGAACTTATCATGTATTCCAATTAGTAGTGAAAAGTTCTTATCCTTTATGGTATTTGTTGGTAAACTTAGAATACGTTTTATCGACTCTTACCAGTTTGTTAATGACTCATTAGCTAGGGCTGTGAAAACTTTGACTAGTTTACCATTAACAAAATCTGTTTTTACTGGTACCATTGTTAATGAAAAAGGTATTTTTCCGTACGACTTTGCCACTAGTTTAGAGGTCCTTGAAAATACTTATGAACTGCCTCCAATCTGGGAAGGAGTGAGTGAAGTTGAATATAAGAAAGCTCAATTAATTTGGACTGAAACTAAATGTGTAAATTTACTTGACTATATGATGATATACTTGAAACTCGATTGCTTTCTTTTAGCTGACTTTTTTCAACAATTTCGGGCGAAATCTATAGCTCATAATAGTTTAGAGCCTTTAAATTATTTTGGTATTCCTGGAATGTTTTGGAGTTCTGCGTTAATAACTTTAGATAAACCCATTGAACTATTGTAAGACATGGAAATTTATAATTTCTATGAGAGTGGCATTCGTGGAGGTCTTACTTTTGTTAATAAACACTTTGTAAAAACTGATGAAACCACTGAGTTGCTTTATATAGATATTAATAATTTATACGGTTGGGCTTTAAGTCAACCTTTACCTTGTGGCAAATTCAGTTGGATACTTGATGGTTTTGATTCAATATTATCTGATTGTTTTGACTTTGAATCTTGAATCTTTGTTATATGGGTATACTCTTGAAGTTGATCTTGAAATTCCTTCTGTACTTCACGATAAGTTAGACGACTTTCCTATTGCTGCTGAGAAAATGAAACCTGAGGGATCTAAGGTTGAAAAATTGTTATTGACTCATTACCCAAAAAAGAATTATGTGATTAATTGGCGTTTACTAAAATTATACTTGTCTCTTGGTGTTAAGGTTACTCGTGTGAATCGAGCTGTAAGATTCAAACAGTTTGTATGGTAAAACTGTCGAAAACCTGAAAAAAAGAATGAATTTAAGATTATGTAATACAGAAAAGAAGATGATTACATATGCTTCTAAACCAACTTTTCAAACAAGTATCAAAATTGCTGATGATCTAATTGGTGCTTTGTTAAATCCTGGCTCAGTATGTTTAGATCGACCAAGTTATATAGGACAATCAGTGATTGACTTGTCGAAACTTCGAATGTATGAGCTTCAGTATAAAGACTTGGAAAAATATCGACAACAATTTAATTGTGATATTAATATAGTTGCTGGAGATACAGACTCTTTCTTCTTGGAGATTAAAAATTGTAAACTAGATATTCTTTTGTCTGAAATGGTTAAGGATAATCTTTTGGATACATCTAATTACCCTTCTACTCATCCGTTTTATTCTAAAAAACTTGATTCGGTCATTGGACAATTTAATGACGAAAGTAAGGGAGAAGGTTATGACGAATGGGTTTTCTTTCGACCCAAATGTTATAGTTTGTTAGGTAAATCTTCTTGTCTAAAAGCTAAGGGAGTCACATTAAAGGATACCGATCTAACTCATAAATCTTATAAAGAGTGTTATGAGAAAAACTCCACCTTTTCTGTACCTCAATTTCGTATTGGTACAAACAATCATCAACTTTATAGTTTTAAAACTTCAAAGGTTGCACTAACAAACAAAGAGGATAAAAGGGTTTGGGTAGAAAAGAATGTAAGCCTGGCATACGGTCATTATATGATTGAGACTGACAATGAATAAAGATAATAATTTTCCACATGATTATCCAACAGCACATCCAACAGCATATCAAACAGATCATGTAACAGCTCAGCCAACTGTTCATTGAATTAATAAATGTATACGTATATACATTCTTGTTCTTATTCATTATTTTGTAATTTTTTTGTGTTTACATTATATTTTAGTTTGTTTTGTTTTGGTCAAGGGGGTTACCAAAAAGTGCGCCAGGTGGAACACATCTACCTACTTTGAGACGTTTGTAGATGTATATGCAGCCTGCATGTTTTTATTTTATTTTCACATTAGTTACTTTTTATCAAGGTTCCCGATTTATCTCTCAAAAATTAATGTCAAACAGAAAATTCGTCTAGAAAGTTTTTTAACTTCATATTCAATCTTTAAGGGTATTAAAATAAAAACATATTTACCAAAAATTAATAAAACGTAAATGTTTACATACCTATTTGTAATTATAATTTTTTGTGTTCAATATTTGATAATGTAAATGAATTTACATTTGTTGGGCCAATACAAGGATTTGTCTAAATATATCGGAAATAGCACGCAAACACAGCAACGCAAACCTTAAATCAGACCTATTAACATCAAGTAAACAACCCTAAACTATGAGGAAAATTTAATAAAATATAATATCAAAAACATAAAAGTAAATTAAAATAATAACAGATATGCATCAAGGATTAGGACTAAACAAGGAGTAGAAACTAAATACGTAAGTGCGGTTAGTAGCAACGGTTACCAATTATATGAACCATAATGAGAACCAACTTTCCACTGAATAAAGATAGAAAATATAAAGTCTTACCCTACAATCAAACTACAACAATGAAAAGTCCCTAAAGACATAAAAAAATTTTATTCACACATAAAATAACCTGACATCGTCAGACATAATTGGGATGACGCACACTAATTGATATGAGATCTGCATAAAACCGACGAATTTTCGACTCCCACGATAGCGTTAGACACTTAAAGTTCCCCAGATATAAGTACAATCCCGATCTAACATTTATAAGTGTTGAGGTTAACAAAATGCACAAAAGTAAAAATAGAAAATCAATGAAAACATTGATATTCGAACAAATAATTAAAAAGGCAAAATCAATTAAAATTTTAAAATAAATATTTATCGGGGGAAACGGGTATGGGTGAATGCCAAATGACGAGACGAATCCAAATATAATAAAATTAAATCGATTAGGGGTCTTCGGAAGGAAATATTTAATAAAAATAGAAATTAATTAAAAATAATTGGCTTAAAGGAAACCCGAGCTAATGGGAAGTCCGAGCCAACAGAAAACCCGAATAGTTTGAGAAACCCGGAACGTCAACAAATTTTCTAATTACGGAAAACGAAATTGATTGACGAAGGAAACCCGGGATAAAAGAGGAACCCGCCACCAAAATAATTATTGTAAACAAATGGAAACCCCGGGAGCTCAGAAATAACTAATTACGTTTTGGACGGAGATGTCAAAACTTCCAAAACCAATTTAGTTTGCGTGTGACTTGATTTGCGAGATGATTATAAAAAGAAAAGGCAGATCAACAAAATTGCCAGTTGGTCGAAGAGAATATTTCAGAAAGCGGAGCAAAGGAGGTAATAAGCTTAAAGATAAATGAATCCAATCTAACAAATTAAATTCTTGCGCAGCAGACAAGGACATCTCACTTTAGAAGACGTATCCTTACGCATTGAAATTTTGTGAAATCGCGCAGAGTAATTGTGTAGAGTAGTGCTAATCTCCACCAGCGCCTGCATAACAAGTTTAACCGCTAGCCAGCCGTCAAATTGACGTTGGTACTGTGTGATAATGGGTTGAATATTAGCAAAGGGTGAGCCTCTTTTCAAAGACTGCCAATGCCCTAATATTCAGTTGGGTTCACGAGCTGTCATGGAAGACGCCGTGCTCTGATTTCTGTGGTCCCCATCTCAATTGTTTAACTGTTTCAAAATTTTTAATCAAAAAATCAAAATTAAACACAGATAAGATTATTATTAATAATTCAAACTGAATAAAATATCAAAACAAATATCACAGTTTTAAAGTGTTGTTGTTACTCAAAATTCATTTGCATTAAGTATAAAGGCCACCATGCGAGCATTGTTTAATCGGAATAACCTTTCACGCTCCTTCTTGCCAGGCTAATTTCTCTGTCGGTTTCTTTTCGGCACCTCCTTTGGCTGGCGCGAGGTTCCGGGAGTGAGTATTTTTACTCCAATGTCTTTTCCAACGACATTACGAATGACTATCGCGTTTTGCTCGGCAGATAGTTGAGTACCGCATTGAAATAGCCAAGTTCGGATCTCGTCTTTTAATTTAAGTTCGGTAATTTCTCTTTCTCGTGCTTGAATTTTCTGTTCGACTTGTCTCAACGCCTCGTCTTTCTGTGTCAGTTTCGACTTTAGAGCTTCGACCTCGGCTCTCAATTTAGTTATCCCTTCAGGTCGGAGCCACGTTTGTTCTAGGTGCCTACACTTGCGCACTAGAGCTTCGGATCTTAATTTTGGGCCATCACTTCGTGATAGTACTGTGCGATGTCTTTGCAAAATTTTTCTATCAGTTGACTATTTGATTCCACTAAAATAAATAATGAATAGATAAGGTCTATCTCAATTAATATTTGGTCACAATTAATTTTAGGCAAAATAAATTTCCAAATTTGTTTATGAACAATTATTAGAACCTTCCTTTTGGGGATCTGATTATACTGTCTGGATGAGGGAAGGGATGAGGACATCTATATTTTATCGGATTTATATTTTTTGGGAAGGTCTCTATAACAGTGCTCGCATACCTGACATATGGCCAATGCAGTAGGAACACTGTTGGGGACACCTTGAGTTACCTCATATTCCTAATAAAGATAATCATTCTGATGTTAGGATATTAATAGCGACACTGATAACAATAATAATAATAATAATGGTGGGTTTCTGAGTGTTGATATTTTGAAACTATATGGTTGTTACCCAGACAACCCCATACAAATATCTTTCGTTTACCACTCGGCACCCGTTGCTAAGCAACGTTGCAAATGTGTTCGAGTGGGTAGATTGTCTGCAAAAAGTGAGCGCTATTACTAATGCTATAATTGACCGAACGATCCATGGGTCCAACGAGCTGCCGATAGAAGGCCTGTGTTCGATTTCGATTTTTAGGTCCCATTATTCTCCTATCTCATTCAAATGTTAACATATACTCTCATATCATTTATCTTTATGTACATTCACTTGGTCCTTCTTATAATTGTCCGTATTGATGATTTTTTATGGCCTGTGAACCCTTTGTTATGTAAGAATCTACACCGTATCTCTCTTACTCTTATCCCTATTATAACTACAATGTTCTTTATTATTGATACTAGCATTGTCATTGTTACTATTATATGTATTACCTTTATTAATTGTTACTATATTTAATTTATTATTATTCTTATTACTATAATTACCATTATATTTATTATTATTATAATTATTATTATTACTATTATAATTATTATAATTATTATCATAAGTATAAGTACCGTGATCATTATTATTATTATTATTATTATTATCTTCATTATTATCATTGTTATTATTATTATTATTATTAAGGTTTTGTAGGGATCCGTCCTTATTCCTCAGCGTTATAAAAATATTTTATTGGTATACAACATTAGCCGTAACCCATCCTTATCTTACAGTTTTCGACAAAGTATTTTGGTTAGTTCGAAAAATTTTAGCAACGTTCCGCCCTTATTTTAAGGTTTTATCAGATTATCCTACCAATAATTGAGCCGCGCTCCACCTTTATTTTACTGTCTTATCCGATATCTTATTAATTACTGAGCCGTATTCTACTTTTACTTTGCTATTTTTATAAGTATTTTAGTTGATTTTGAAATTTTGAGCAGCGTTCCGCTCTTATTTCACGGTTCTATTAGAATATCATACCAGCAATTGAACAACATTCCACTTTTACTTTACTATTTTTGATAAGTATTTTACTTAATTCGGAAAATTTGAGCAGCGAGCCGCCCTTATTTTATAGTTTCATGATAAATGTTTTAAGTATTTCCGAAAATTTGCGCAGAGTTCTGCCCATATTTCCCGTTTCAATTCAACATAATTTATTTTAATTCTTATATATTTTTTAAACATTATTTCATGATTTTAGTCTTTCGGACTAATCTTTTTCCGATGGCTATTCATTTTAACTGTTGCAACGATTTCGCAATTTTCCCTTCTACCCTTTTCCTCTCTTTGTCCTTAAGATCTATGTATGTTCATGTTATATTTAATGAGTGCCTACTGGACTACTCGGTGTTAGTGATTTTGAGCCGAATGTAGTTAAAATGTTTATGTCTATTTTATCAAAATAAAATGCAAGAAAGTTGAGCCGAAAGACCCACTTTCAAGCTACTTTCTTTCGCTATTTAATTCAGTGATTTGACGTTTGGTTTCCATTGTTCTCACGACGGAACCTTCACGAGCACGGCTGTTGGCGGACTTACACCGCACTTACACAGTCGATAGTTATGTGTAATTTTACTAACTTGCAATATGTTTTGGCTGTGAGCCGAAAAATAAATAAATAAATTTTACCATAGTAGTTAAAATAAAAGCTTCGATGCACAAAGGTGGTTCGTTGAAAATATTTATTCAGCATATTACATCGTCCACGTTAAATTCGTTCGGCCAAATACGGAAATTGTCAAATCATAAAAGTATTGTGAGTATTTCATAAATACCATTCGTAAAATCATTGTGCACATTCCATAAATCCAAGTCGTAAAATCATTGTGCACGTTCCATATATTCTAGTCGTAAAATCATTGCGCACGTTCCATAAATTCAAGTCGAAAAATCACTGTGCACATTCCATAAATTCAAGTCGAAAAATCGAATCAATAATCATACACTAGCCGAGAGTGGTCGTGTTCAGGCAAAACACTTACCAGTGTTAATTGCCTGAATGCATGGATCTCAGCTAGTTATACACACCAACTAATTTTCTGAAAAACTAAGACTGCAAAGTAAGAATAAAAATTTTTCTCCGAAAAATAAGACTGAAAATTTGTCAAAACACATCAGTATATATACCTATAATTTGGTATTAATCTTGCGTGTTAATTTTATTGCGATTAAACAAAATTCGACCTTGAAATCATTTTTGTTATCTAAATTACATTTTTATTAATTTCTTAATTTAAATTGGTAATTTATTTTTTAACATTTTTAATTAAATTTATTCAGCCAAAAATATTTTGTTTTTATTCATTTAATTGATTAATTTTTACTTTTATATAAATGGTCATTTTACGGTCAAATTTTTCTTGTTATTATGTTATTTTATAGGTAGATTTCATGCGGTTCTTGATGCATTTTGTATTTATTTTATTTTACTTTTGTTTTTGATTTTATATTTATTTATATTCTCTCAGATTTTAAAATGTTTAGTTGGTGTTGTATGTTAT
The DNA here is from genome assembly GCA_022537955.1 of Schmidtea mediterranea. Taxonomy (NCBI): domain Eukaryota; kingdom Metazoa; phylum Platyhelminthes; order Tricladida; family Dugesiidae; genus Schmidtea; species Schmidtea mediterranea. The sequence goes on from CM039679.1 coordinate 94,249,607, forward strand.
ATTTTAAGTTATCTTGGTGCTGGGTTTTCATGCTGTATTACTGATGCATTTAAACAATTCTCAAGGCTATTTGTGTCCTGGCCCAACAATAATAGCCATAAATTAAATCATCGTCATGATATCATTAACGATCAACGCATTTAATAAAAACGAACAACTGTAATACTCATAACAATAAAACTAAAAATCCCAAAGTAATAACAACAATAATTTTAGAATCAATAATAATAATAATAATAATAATAATAATAATAATAAGCATAATAATAACAACAAAAATACAATTTATATTAATAAGGATTATAAAAAATGATTATTAAGATTTATAATGATAATTATAAGATTAATAATAGCAATATTAATAATTGTAATAATAATAATAATACTAATAATTATTATTATTATAATAACAATAGGTATAATAATAATAATAATAATATTAATAACCCTGGTTTCAAAGAATTTATACCATGTCCATATTATTCCTAATTGAAATATACTATAATCCCTAAAACTTTGATTTATTAGTATCTAAAATAGGATTAATTAATTTTATTAACTATATAGTAAAGATAACGCCAATAAAAAACTTTTAGTACGATATATTTCGATAGCATAACTATCATCTTCAGGTACTCAAAACAAACTAAAAATATTATGAATTAACGTTTAATTTAAACAAATTATTTTTTATTAATTTAAAAAATTGCCTCCTCTTAAGGATGAAGAGTTTGTGCAAAAAATGTTAAATGTGTTGAGCCAGAACACAGACGGCCTTGAAAATGTTTAAATGAATCGGTAATACATACGCAAATACAACATGCAGATTTAAAATAAAACCTATTAAAACATCAACTAACCCTGCTAAAATACGAGAAAGAAAACAATTAAATATAAAATTATAAAACACAAAAAAAATTAAAATGAGAACAGAGTGCAACAAGATCCGCACGAAATAAACATAAAAATAACAAGAAAACCTAACAACTTGACCGAAATTTGACAATTTACCCAAAAATGCGAAATTTCATGAAAATGGAATAAAAATCAAATAATACTATCAATCTTAATTCTAAATTTTAACGTTGAAGTTACGTCTCTTATCCTTTTATATTGCATACGCCATCAATTTGAATCTTCCCTTGGAATAACTTAAAGCTGCGTGTCCACCGCTATAGCCTAAATAGCTTACTAAATAGCTTACTCACGTGAAGTAGGGTGTACAGACCTCTTTAGCCGACCACTTGACCACAAAACCAAAATGAGCAAAAAGATGACCAATACATTATAATTTAGAAGACTCCTGGATAGATGCGTCCCGCGTCATCGCACGCTTCCCTGCGCACTCAGCAACCAGGTGTAGACAGGCGATGTGGGACGCGGGATTTTCGATATCCCCGTACGTGAAACGAGATTCGGGAACCAAGGGAGTTCGGAAGACGTAGAACTCCCTTACGTGGCCATAAAACGCGAGCCCGGCCGGAATCCCGCCAGAGAGATCTGCGGCCAAGCAGAATTCATACTGGGCCGACTAGAAGAACACCAGAAAGAGACCGAGTGGCAAATCATCAAGGCCAGATGCTACCTGGCCCAAGTGAATAAAGACATTTCGGATGGCAGAATACCCAGCACGGATGGGTACGCCCCAAGTTACAAAACTATATGGGCTACCAAAAATCCATAAAGATGGTATACCTATGAGACCAGTTTTGTCGATGGTTGGTACTGCCCAGTATAAAATAGCAAAGTTTTTAGATGGATTATTAAAACCGTTAATGCGATCAGAGTTTGAATGTAAGGATAGCTTTGAGTTTGTGTCTTGTATTGCATAGTTACAAAAACGAAGTATGAATGATGTTATGGTTTCATTTGATGTTTGTAGTTTGTTTACGAATGTACCACTGGTTGATACGATTGACTTATGCAGTGGATTGTGGGATGAAAATGATTCGAAACATCACATTTTGGATAGAAGGGCACTTCGTAAACTTCTTAAATTTGCTACTTCAAATGTCAATTTTCTTTTCAATAATGAATGGTATCAACAAATAGATGGAGTCGCTATGGGTTCCCTTTTAGCACCAACGATGGCATCAATATTTTTGGCTAGTTTGGAAAAGAAAATTGCTTCTTTCCAATTTGAAAAACCTTTTGTTTATAAAAGGTATGTTGATAATATTTTTCTTGTATTTGAAAACCAGAAACATGAAGAACGGTTTTTGCATTTTATGAACAGTTTACATAAAAACATTGTATTCACATGTGAAACAGAGAGAAAGTCATCAATTTCGTTTTTAGATTTGTTAATTCAACGCAAAGATAAACAGTATGAGACAGAGATTTATAGAAAACCAACTGATACTAGTCTATATACTTCTCCAGAAAGCTTTTGTGAATTTAAGTATAAGAGAAATATGGTGAAAGGATTGATTTATCGTTCATGGTCTTTATCTTCTACTTTTGCTAATTCGGTAAAAAGTGTTGATAAATTGGTTGAGTTGTTGATAAAGAATGGATATTCTAAATCATTTTTATTGTTGATGATAAAAGAAACTGTTGATAAATTGATTAAAAATCCTAAGTATCCATGTTTTGTAAAGTCTGAGTGTAATTTGTCAAATGAGTGTGAATTGAGTGTTGATCTAAATAATAGTAAAAATGGATTTACAAATTATAAAAGGAAGTTAAGTAAACAGATGAGAAATTTAGAGTATAAGATCGTCTCTAATTCGTGTAAGGTACGCAATATGTTTATTAATAAATCAAAAACTCCGGTTGGATTGTGTTCTGATCTTGTTTATCAATTTACATGTAATGGGTGTAATGCCACATACATTGGAGAGACTTCCCGTCATCTCTGTACTCGAGTTCTAGAGCATTGTCGATTGAAGGGTTTGACAAATATTAGTGAGCACAATAGAGGCTGTAAAAGTGAAATAGGAATGTCTGATTTTAGAATTTTGTTGAGAAGTTTTAATAATTATTGGGAACGCGTGATATGTGAAGCATTGCTGATAAGGTCATTGGATTCAAAGATTAATGTGCAAAGTGCTGTGACTACGAATGTTTTGAATGTTTTTAAATAGTTTACGTATGTTAAATCATGTTTGTTTTTTTAATATTATTAAAATAATTAAAAATTTTAAATTACATTAATTTTTTAAAAATTAAAATATAAGTGAAAATTTAAAAATTTTAAATTAATTAAAAGTGAATAGAATATATTTTATAAATATTTATTTATTACAAAATTAAATTAATAAAAAATAATTTGTTTAAATTAAATGTTAATTGATAATATTTTTAGTTTGTTTTGAGTACCTGAAGATGATAGTTATGCTATCGAAATATATCGTACGAAAAGTTTTTTATTGGAGTCATCTTTTAATTAAATCGTTGCCAAATTTATTTAATTATTTATTTATATAGTAAATGATAAAATTTTGATTCATATAATATTATTAACATTAGTATAAATAAGAATTTCACAATTTATTTTACAGATTCTCATCATAATCCATAAAAATCAAAAATTTGAGAGATATTTCAAATATACACTATATATTTTATTATCATTTTAATAGTACCCTAATTTTCAATCTCTTTCGCTTGCCATTTATTACCATGGCAACTTATTATAGTATTTTCAATTTTTATAATAAAAGTAAGTATCGATTTTTAGATACTTTTAATTTTATCTTTCATGTAACTTAGGATTTCTCAAGGAATCGGATCCTCATAGATAGTGTTCATTAGTACGGACACACACTACGAGATATGTTTATTAATTTAATTCAGATGTTTTTAACTTTTCATTGCAGAATCTCCAGAACCAACCCTCAGACAAAATTCACGCAAATTGGAAATTTTATCGTTATGGAACATTTTTATTTTAATGAATAAATTTTTATAACGGGTATTTTATTTGTTATTTATAAATCATTTAAGGTTAATAAAATTTTGTAATCAGCATTTTATTTATTTCTTATGATTTATTCGCAGATTGATAAAATTTTATAAATGGATTTTATGAGTTTTTAAATTTGATTTTTCCACGTTCAGATTCTTTACAATTATTTTATGTTAGAAATAAATATCTCTAGATTAGTATGAAATTAAGAATCGGGTCCAAATAGCAACATTAAGCTTTTTTGAGTTCAAACAAACAAGTTCCAGCTTTTACATATCCTCATTGTCTCAAATCTCTGATGGTGATGATAATAACGATAATAATAATAATATAATAATAATAATAATAATAATAATAATAATATAAATAATAATAATAATAATAAAAATAATAATAATAATAATAATAATAATTATGTAATGACAAAAATAATAATAATAATAATAATAATAATAATAATAATAATAGATTTTACGAAAATCAGGGCAAACTCAAAAAGTATATCGAATAATATAAAACTAAAATAAGGTAGCTTTATTTTATACGATTCGTCTGACAATCCCCGTTCCTAGTTATATAGTAAATCAAAATAAATATAAAATTTTCAACATTAACATTAAGTTCAATAAAATTATGATGACAGTATTAAAATGATAATAAAAATAATAATAATAATAATAATAATAATAATAATAATAATAATAATAATAATAATAATAATAATAATAATAATAATAATAATAATAATAATAATAATAATAATAATAATAATAATAATAATAATAATAATAATAATAATAATAATAATAATAATAATAATCTGAAAGGCTGAATATAATCATTGGCAAATTTATACTCCTAGTGCTTACTTTGGGATCACTTTTATCCAGTATTATCGTCTATGTTCGATTTTGAAGTAACAATTCGGAATGTCTTCGAAAAAGCAAAATTTACTCGGGTATCTCTTTAGCTGTAATTTAGGTAGATTAGCTATTTTTATTCAATTTGTCATCATTCCTACATTCGATTTTCGGTTTAATTCGTATACATTAACTCCTTTATATATCTTTCATTTACCTCAACACTACTCTTTCGAGGGTTGGGCGGTTCCAGCTACTGCCTTCACCACGGGTTCCCCGCTAACCACCGGTTCGATCCGGGGTAACAAAGATTTCATTTTGTTAACTTGTCAGCCTGTAAGTCATTGTGTGTACACAAAAAGAATTTTAAAATCAATTAGTTTTTTTGAAATTCATTCCTCGTGATGGAGGTTCGAGCTGAAATATAGTCCTAATTTATCAATGTTATAATCACGTTAAAAACGATAAAGAGAAAAATTAGATAAAATTACTAAAGTTTAATAGTATAACATGATAATAATAACATAAAATAAAAATAAAATAAAAATTTTACTTTTGACACTTCGAGAGTTGCACAAAATTTCACAATCAAATATCAATTGAAGAAATGTTCTAAATGAATAAGACTGAGAGAAAATTCTTAGATTTGTCTATCCAGCATTGCCTTATATACCACTATTTCTCGTGTGCGTGTTTTGATACGGTAAAATAAGGAATTTTCTAGAATATATGCTTAAAATATAATTTTTTAATTCCTTTTTATTTATTATTAAATTTTTACATTTTTTTGTATAAAAAATTTTGTTTTAATTTTTTAATTATTTTATTTTTCTTTTAATTTTAATTTTTCATTTTAAATTTAGGTTTCCCGCTCAAAACCACACAGACATTAACGTGCTGGTTAAGAAAATATTGGCTTAATTAGTTTTTGCCCAACATAGAATCGATCTTTGTGAAATTTGTGAATAAAGTTGTGATATATAAATTAGAAATAAATCTTATTGTGTTGGGTTAATTAAATTGATTAAAGAAGGACACCAAGGAGTCAGATGTAAGCACCGACTTTCTACATAAGTGTCCACCCATTGAATAGCAAATAAATTAACCTGACAATAGGAGTCTGGCCAAATACACTGAATGAGGATGAACACGAAAATTGACAGCCGAGAGAACAATAGTACCCATCATGATCAAAAATTAATGAAACATAAGAATCCATGGACAAGAAGAAAAAATCATTGAATATTAAGAACTCCTACCAAGTGAATGATAATGATATGCGATCATTTGCAGTTTTGTGAGTGGTAGACCAACCAACTTAGAGTTATTATAAATAAATGTAGGCCACTCACACAGTCCGACTAATCATTACATTCTAGTTACTAGAATCTAATATATGATATTAAATTAAAGCATTACACAAGACGCACTACATGCCCCACGTAAACCAAAAGAATTTTAATAAGAAAAAATAAAAAATTATTTCGGGTAGGATTCTAATAAATGTACCAGAGCGAAACAGTCCCCAGCACCAACTGATACGCCTTAATAGTATAAATAGAACGACTCTAGTTACTAGAGTCTAGTATCTATCAGTTATAAAACCGAGAGCATGAATGCATTTAAAAACAATTGAATTGGACCCTCAACAACTTTCCGACCACCAGCATGATAATACCATGATCATTCCCGAAGAAAGTAAGGGTCTATTAATAAATTCAATTTATGTAAAATATCCACCTACCAAGTGTACAATGGAACCGCGGCACTAGTACGAAGATCAGATGCAAACACCTAAAATGCGGTGGAAGAGACATGACTGACTCGTATTTGTCAAGAAGGTTTACGACTCTAGAACGCGCGGACATACAATCATTATAATTATATTTGCTGGATAAAGAAAATATAATACGGAACCAAATGAATCATATAATCTTTATTTTTATTTTCCAGAGTATGCTCAACCAACAGGAACCGAAATCTGGAGCGAAGAAGACAGGTTGGCCATTCGAGTAGCCCTCGACCTAGCAGCACAATACAGACAATCATTATAAGACGCCGGCTACAGCCTCTCCACGTTGGAAGATAATAGTTGGCCCTTCAGACAGGATGAGATCGAGGTACCAAGCCTCGCCATTAAGCACGATCCCGGTCAAAATCCGGCCCGAGAAGAGAAATCTGCGCGACTGCGCGCAGAACTTTCGATATATGGATTGGAAGCCCTGCTCCGAAAATTTCAATAGAAAGTAAAGATGGCAAGAAGACGATTGGAAAGGATCAATGCCGCGATTGCCTCATGAGAGATTCCCAGCACGGATGGATATGCGCCGGACTATCGCGTCTCATTTGAGTTGAGAGATTCAGCACTCACACGGATGCGAGGATCCAAAAATATTGTCCTTCCGGTCAACTTTTTCAATGGCCCAATACGACATCGGGACAGAAGAGATGAGCACTAAGAAGGAACGAAATCAATGCATGAAGCCACTCCGAAAATTTGGAAGACCTTACTGATAGTGAAATCATGAACTCTCACAAATTGTTGTTATTCGTTAATAAAATATAGTTTAGTCAAATAATTTTAGTATATAATTCTTATTAATTCTTTTTTATAAGGCCAAGTAAATAAGTTTTAAGTCAGTTAGAACTTAATCGTTACATTGTGAATTCCATACATAGAATATGAGTAACGAGGAATAAGGATCACGTGTTAGTACGAAATTACCATCCGTAGTTTAATAAATAGAATTCATAATTTTACGCAAAGTCCTTTAAATTACGATATTACAAACACCCTAGAGAATGTTTGATTTCGCTATCACTCACCATATTACAGTTCACTAATACTAAGACGTCTTTCACGTTATTAACCAAGAATTATCCCGTCTACTTAAACCAAACCTTAAAAGTCAGCAAGGAATGCCAGGAAATCAAATCAACCTGGGTCAAACCTGAGCGGGTGAAGAAGTTTTATCAGAAGATGAACGCAGCTCAACGCGGCAATTAGTGCAGGCGTTGCGCACACAGATACGCGAACTGGAGGTAGTGTTATGGCTTTCTTTTTATTTGTTTATTTGGTTGTGAACAATGAGGCTCTAAAATTCTGAGAGATGCAGAAAATATACAATGTGAAAGTTAGGGACCGAAAAGTGTAAGTCGAGCACATACCTTCTAAGCGTAGCTCGCTGAACCCAATTGAAGGCGGGGCTTTAGCAGATTTAGAAAAAAAGCTCATCTTTGGCGGTCTCAGAACCATTGGTTACATTACCAACGTTGCCTAGCAACGGGTAACCAGTGGAGGGTCGAAAGGTTGTATGTCAGGGGTTCAAGATCAGACATCCACGAACCCCACCACATTATACAATAATGCGAATAAATTAAACACTTTTTCACTATGACAGAAGTCAGAACTCTGCGACTTGTATTTTTGTAACACCAAATAAGCAAGTTTTTACAGAATTTTACAAATTCATTTTCCCAAGCATAAATATAAAACAACAAATGAGAGTAATAGAAAAATGATAATTTCTGTAAAGACCAAATGATAACATATAATTTAATTAAATACCAGTGTTCCGTGAACCTCTGCAGAAACAGTTCCATAAAGCTCACCTTTTGATTACAGTGACCCACCATAATCATTACGAACTTTGTGTAGTGACAATTGTCACGCAAAGGAAACGATTTTTTATGTGGGTTACACCCAATATGGCATCTAGGTTATTTCATTTTTCTTTGTTTCCGTTTACCAACCCAGTATTAAATTGAATATTTTTGTCAATTCAATTTATTTCCCAGTTTATATATTTTTCACCTCTTACTTGTTCAGATACATTTTTAAACTAATTTAAACACATGAGAATGTGAAAAACATTATGACAATACAAGATATAATGCTTTTTTAAAAATATATTTAACATTAATGATAGTCATTCCTGTTCAATATAAACGTGAGTGGAACTGATTTTAGTTTATTCATTATTCGTGTACTGTGAACATGCAAAAAGGTTATAAAATACTAAAATATGAAAGTACTAGATATATATAATTATTAAATTAACAATAAAATAAATTTAATCTTTTGTTGGCTAATAGGGTTGATTTTTATTTATTTTTTCTAGGGTTTTTGTGTGACTAACACCTAAACGCCATCAAGATTATTATTCTATCCCTTCTATGTACCAATTGTGATTGCCATGTTGGTATTACACATAGGGGTTGAAATTTCATGAGCAAGTGAGTTCCATTTCTAGAACTACTCATGATAATTTCACTTTCGGGTTCTTGACTGCCGATGGAAGGTCTTAGGTCTTTATCCTTCTATATTCTGGTCCTTAATCGTCTATTTCTACAATTCCTATATCTATTTGTCATCTTTACCCATTATTTACCAAGGTATCTTTCAAAATTATTTTTTGGTAAATTTCCTATTTAATTTATTTCATCACTATATATATTAATTTACTCCTTGTATTTCAAATTTGATTCACCGTTCCTTAGCTCCTGGTACACTTCCCATGATTTTAAATTATTAAAACCCTCTGCGGTCACTTTAATAAACACTACTCTCGTCCGCACATTACATCTTTCGACTATTTGAAAATGTTCTTGACTTTACGTTCCTACACTATTGTGGGGTTAGTGGTTTCTAACCTTGACCCTTTTACATACAATGCTTGCTGCCCTCCAATGGTTACCCGTTGCTAGGCAACGTTGGAACTGTAACCACTGGTTATTAGACCGCCAAAGGTGAGCTCTACTGGAGAACTGCTAAGGCCCGGCCTCATGGTGAGTCCAACGCACTACCGATAGAAGGTCTGTGTGCGATTTCTTATTTCGGTCCCTTCCGTATGTACTCGACATTCGCTAAAATTGATTATTGCACGAACTCCATTTCATAATTTCAGCTGAACAGATTTACTTGCCAAATTAATTAACAAAACAAAACAAACGAAACTAAAGAAACAGCGATAATAATTTATTTTTCCATACATACATAAATTGTTAGTCCAGCCAAGCTTCAATGTCAATCTCCAATTTTTTGTGCACGGCGTTTTGCGCGTTTTGCCTTCCCTGGGCGCCGCTGAGAACGCTTCGCCGCCGCAGTCTTGGTCGTACCCGTTGCCTCCCTATACGCTAGTTGGGCCAGCTCGAATATTAACGGATATGTTACGGCGTTGCCTTCCTGGCAAGCCGATAGTGTCACTTCCAACCAGCGTATCAGTGTTTTCTGAGCTTGACCGAGTTGTTTTTCCTCCGCCCATCCACATTGTGCGGCGGTCAATTGTTGGTAAATCGCTTTCACCTTTGCGGGTTCCACCCACGAGGCTCGGATCGTCTGAACTTCACGTGTCATCTGAAGTAACTGGCGGTAAAGCTCCGCATTCTCCCTGCGTGATTTTACTAACTCCTTGCTTAGAGTCTTGAGCGAACCCGTATCTACAATTAAACCATTCGTTAACAAATTTCACAACTTTGACTATGAAATTCTCACTATTTATGATTACCTCAGTATATTATTATTTGCCTAAGGTTAAATTACAAAAAGAATCTACTGGATATCTACCTAAATGCACCACTTAAATTATCCTAGTTCATTAATACTGCATCGGTATTCGAGGATAAAATTGTATGAGTAAATCAATATTCAAAGAACTAAGATTTTCGAATTTAAAGATTTATTTTAAGACATGAGCTTCTTATCTTTGCATTTGATACCGGCGACAAGAGTTTGAATCGAACTTGGGTCGATCCCGAGCATACGAATGCTCTTGCCACCTCGCCAGACTTCTATCAGAGTCCTGCTTATCTTTTGGTAGTAATATTCTAGGGATCACTACATCCATCGGCACTGTACGTTCTGCCAACGTGGGATCGCCTAATTCGTAAGATACGCCGTAGGATGGAGCATATCCATTGGTGCTGGAGATTCTCCTGGCAGCAATATCTGCGTTTATCCTGACCAGGCGCCGTCTAGCCATGGACACCTGACAGTTCGTCTGCCGTTGATAAAGTTTGAGGCGAGCCAGAATGAATCCCGCACGTTTTCGGGTTTCACGGGCTGGATTGCGGCCTGGCTACCTCTTGATAGTCACGTACGGGAAGTCTGCTTCCTCGTAATCGTTAAGACGACCTTCTCTGGATTCTTTCACGGGGAATCGAAAATCCTGCATCCCACATTGCTTGTCTGCACCTGGCGACTGATCGTGCTGGAAAGCGCACCGTGATCCGTGACGCATCGATCCAAGACCCGTCTATACAAATGATTTGCATAGTAATATGCATAGTTTTCGATACGATTCTCAATTAATGAAAAAGATATTGTGACTTTCATGAAAAATCTTAGCAGGTCTCTGGATTTTGTTAGTAATCATCGTAATGTTGGAATTATTTATACTACATTTGGGGTGGCGGTATTCCATCAAGGGATCCTGGTGATAAGGTGTCATCCACATTCATCAGACTTGACCTTTATGATGTCTTTATCGAACGGTCAGTCATACGGGAATTCCTTATCAAGGACTTTGTCTCCATTCCCACACCGAGGTTTGTCTATAAACCAATATTAATATCGCTTTCATTTATCTATACGTCTTCTGTATTTAAAAAGTGGCAAAGCTTATTAATTATTTTCGATGTTAAATTACATTACGCCATTGGTTCTTAACCGGTGTAAAACTCGCCAGGCTCAAATATCCATTGAATTTTTTATTATATTTTATCGTTGTTATTTTGAATTTGTAACAATTTAGTTTTGTTGATTTTATTTTATATTATGTATAATATAATTATTATTTGACTTGAATAAATAAAAATTTTTTTATATATTTCCGTATATAATCCAAATTACTGGAATCAATAATATTTGGTCTGATGCTCTGAGAAGGTTTCATGTAATTAAATGTGCTCCGTGATCCCGAAAAGGTTAAGAACCATTGCATTACGCATTAGTAAACAATTCTTCCAAAAACTATTTTATAGACATCTAGTTATTTTATTTTAATTAGTCCATGAAAATGCGATAACAATAAATCGCAATGCTGTTATAATTTTTTTTATTTGGCATAATAAATTATGCTGTGAAGCGGTCAATCACTCCTTCCAACTCGGATTCCTCGGTATTCTTTCCTCGGTTAGATTTCGGAAGTTTGGTTCATTCAAATCGGATTGTTAGTGAAATGTAATACTATGTGCTTTTCTTTTATGGATGATCTTTGGAATTATTTTCATTAATCCTGATTATTATTATTATTATTATTACGATTGGTATTTATGTACAAAGGTATTTTAATTACTTTATCTAATAATGGATGACTGAATTCATGGAACCCCGCTTTATTGGTATGATTGGTATCGCACAGTGCTATCTTATTTCACTTTATTTACATTAGTGTGATCACTATTCTATTACCGACGAAGGTTGGTATTATTAATTTTAATTTTTCTTAAATTACTTACACTTTTGAATATTAATTGGTTAGGTACCTTTATTAATTGTTTATGAATTACGGTTACCTTATTCTCCTAATTCTATCTCATCTAGATCACCCTTTTACTCGCAACCCGCATTGTGGTGATATGTAAGTCAAACTTGGTTATTTAGTTAATTACAATATCCTCGCACCACTTATTGCCATGTTTTTATCCAAATTTATTTACCGTCATTAGAGATTTACTTTAATCGTATCGTCATTGAACATTTTTATCCTACCGCGGCTAATGATTCTAGTCGTTGTATCAGGTTATTTATTTTATTCCAACACTATCATTATGAAGGGATTTAATTTCGGTTATCGCCTATTTTCCTTATTCATTTTAACGTTAGCATTATTGACATTGGAACTTTCAATTTAGCGCTTTACTTTATTTATTCAATTTTATGATGTTAGGCCAGAACACAAATAGCCTTGAGAATTGTTTAAATGCATCAGTAATACAGCACAAAAACCCAGCACCAAGATAACTTAAAATACAATATACAACACCAACTAAACACTTTAAAATCTGAGAGAATATAAATAAATATAAAATCAAAAACATAAAAGTAAAATAAAATAAATACAAAATGCATCAAGAACCGCACGAAATTTACATAAAAAATAACATAGTAACAAGAAACATTTGACCATAAAATGACCATTTATATAAAAGTAAAAATTAATCAATTAAATGAATAAAAATAAAATAGTTTTTGGCTGAATAGATTTAATTAAAAATGTTAAAAATAAATTACCAATTTAAATTAAGAAATTAATAAAAATTAAATTTAGATAACACCAAGAATTTCAAGGTCAAATTTTGTTTAATCGCAATAAAAATAACACGCAAGGTTAAGGCCAAATTATAGGTATATATACTGATGTGTTTTGACAAATTTTCAGTCTTAATTTTCAGAGAAAAAATTTCAATCTAAACTGAGTTGGTGTGTGTTGCAACTGAGAGCCGTGCTTTCAGGCAATTAACACTAGTAAGTGTTTTGCCTGAACACGACAACTTTCAGTTGCTATACATTGGTGTGAAGCGATATAAACGATTGTTTGAGTAAATTTTTGACAAATTATGAAAATATATGAACGAATGTGGATGAACTTATTGACCAATTGTGAAGAAATATGAGTGAATACTGCATGAATTTCTTGACCAAATTTGATTAAATGTATTGGGATGAAGCAATGAACAATGATGATGCCAATAGACGTGCGATTACTATGAAATATTTCATGTCGAATAAACCGTACTATGCTCGAAACTTTTACTCAACTGATGGTAAAATTTATTTGTTATTCCATTTTCGGCCCACAGCCAAAACATAACGCAAGATAGTAAAATAAAACACCCTATCGAACTGTGTAAGTGCGGTGTAAGTCCGCCAATAGTTCGTGCCCGTGAAGGCTACGGCGTGAGAACGCAGTAGCTGGAACGTCAATATTGTCCATTTATAGGGGAAATTGGGAGGTGGATTAAGTAGTTTTGGCTGCTCCTTCGCCATCCGTTTCCTGAAAAATAGACCAAAAATCTTTAACAGCAATCGGCTCAAAATCACTAACACCGAGTAGTCCAGTGGGTACTCATTAAATATAATATGAACAGAAATAGATCATAAGGACAAAGAGAGGGAATGGGTAGCGGGGAAAATTGCGAAATCGTTGCAACAGTTAAAATGAATAGCCATCGGAAAAAGATTAATCCGAACGACTAAAATCATGAAAAATAATGTTTTGAATAAGAATTAAGTAAATTATTTGATTTGAGACGGGAAATACGGGAAATAATCAAAAAATTTGTCATAAAACGGCGAAATAAGGGCAGAACGCTCCTCAAATTTTCCGAATCAATTTAAATACTTATGAAAAATAGCAAAGTAAAAGTAGAATACGACTCAATAATTGATAGAATATCCGGATAAGACCGTAAACTAAGGGCGGAACGCTGCTCAAATTTGCCGAATTAATTAAAATACTTATTGAAAATAGTAAAATAAAAGTGGAATGTTGTTCAATTTTAGTATAATATCCTTATAAAACTGCAAAATAAGGGCGGTATGGTGCTAAAATTTTTCGACTCAAGGAAAATACTTTGTCGAAAGCTGAAAAATAAGGATGGATTACGGCTAAATCTTTATATAAGCAGAGTATATTTTTTAAGCGGAAGAATAAGGACGAATCCCTAAACAAAAATTTGATAATAATAATGATAAGAATAATAGTAATTATAATAATAATAATAATAATAATAATAATAATAATAATAATAATAATAATAATAATAATAATAATAATAATAATGATCATAATTAGGATAATTATAATAGTAATAATAATAATAGTAGTAATAATAATAAATGTAATAGTAGTAACAATTAATAAAGGTAATACATAGAATAGTAACAATGGTAATGCTAGTAATAAGAATAGGGAACATTGTAGTTATAATAGGGATAAGGGTAAGAAGTGTACTGTATTTATTTAACATAACAAATGGTTCACAGGCCATAAATAATCATCAACGCGGATAACGATGAGAAGAACTAGGCGAATGGACATAAAGATAAATGATATGAGAATATAGGTTAAAATTCGAAGGAGATAGGAGACTAATGGACCCAAAACTCGAAATCGAGCACAGGCCTTCTATCGGCAGCTCGTTGGACCCATGGATCGTTCGGTCAATTATAGCTTTAGCAATAGCGCTCACTTTTTGCAGACAATCTACCCACTCGAACACAGTTGCAACGTTGCTTAGCAACGGGTGCCGAGTGGTAAGCGAAAGATATTTGTATGGGGTTGTCTGGGTAACAACCATATAGTTTCAAAATATCAACACCCAGAAACCCACCAATGATATATTTTTAATGTGAACCTTATCGATGTTAAGGATTTGATTTGGAGTTCCAATTTGCAATTATTCAGTGATTTTCGACTCTAACTTTATCGAAGTTGAGGTTTTTAATTTGGAGATCCAAATTTTTAAAATTATTCATCTTTATGGTTTATTTTTGATGTAGCAACGATTCTCTGCTCTTTCCCACACTCACCTTCCTTATTTGACCTTAGCGTTAGACATGTTGATATTATGATATTACGAGTGCACACTGGACTACTAGGTGTAGATGATTTTGAGCCGATAAGTAACGTGATTTTAGGTCTAAATTTCGGGAACTGAATGACAAAGAAAAAACCAAAACACTACTTCCCCCTCTTTCAATTTCCCATATAAGCGGCATGTATTGACGTTTGGGTTCCTGTGTTACGCACGCCGGACCATCACAGACACGAGATATTGGCGGATGGACCGCACTTACACATCTCGGTAGTTATATTACATTTTAATGACTTGCATTGATGTTTCGGCGGTGGGCCGGAAAAATTTCGACTTTTCTCGAATCATATATTTCATGAACATTGTGTTAACATGGTTAACAGTCAACATACATAATAACATTTCCCCATATATGCGTTCAAGTAGAGCTTACTTGAGATTGCTTGAACGCTGTATGGAAAAATTGGCGATAATTGTCCGCTTGAATTCGTTTGCAAAGTTGCACACGCTTGGTATAAGTTTTTGCATTAAATTCTGTGAAAATGAACTGGTGTATATACTTATTCTGTGACCCTAACCTTGCGTGTTAAATTTACTGCGATAAAACAAAATTTGACCTTGAAATTATAATCTAACTCTAATTTTTATTATTTTCTTGGTTTAGTTTGACAATTCATTTCTTTGATTTTTTATTTGAATTTTTTCCAACAAAATCATTTAATTTTACTTCAACTTTTCATTAATTCTTGGTTTTTTAAATAAATTGTCAATTTTCAGTCAAATCTTTATGTTATTTTGTTATTTTTATGTTTATTTCGTGCTGATTTTGGTGCATATTGTTATTATTTTTATTTATTTTTATGTTTTTGATTTTATATTTTAATTATATCTCTCTCGCATTTTAAGGTTGTTGAATTGATGTTTATGGGTCTGATTTTAAATCCGCCTGTTATATTTGCGTGCTATTTCCAATTCATTTAAACAAAACTCAGTGCTGGCCCAACACTATCCTATCTCTTTCTACTTGATTTTACGATTAATCTTCCGTCAAGATTTTAAATTTTCTATACAATAAACAAAACTTTATTCCCTCTTAACTAAAATCACTCTTCCCGGATTCTATAGTACCTACTCCGGCCGATGTTTCCGTCGGACGTAGTAGGGTAGTACTATGTCAACCTGTGGTACAGGACCTGTGCACGATGGCCAGAACCCGGCGCGATCGCTAAGGGATCTAGACAGTTGAACAGCGCTTCCATGAGCTAAATCGAACTAGCCAGTAGCGCTATTTAACCTCTAGAAATTCTATTCCAATACTTACTACAAATAACTATGATTTTAGGGGAACTTGTCGACGACACCAAAAGATGCCGTGACCATTCAGAATAAAATTAAATAACAAAACATTAACTTCGAAAAATATATTTATGCAAGATAACAATGCTTACAATCCACAAGTTTGTCAGTCATGCAACCAAATTTGAAAAATTATCATAAGTTGGCATAAAAATTTTCTAAACAATCGTGTCTACAAATGTCTAAGAATTTTGTCTAAAATGTTTTTGTGTATGTCTGACTGTATTTATAGTGTTTTCATGCCTGGGTATGACTAATCAGAGAATCTTGAGCCTTTTTCAGGGGGGAGTTATTGACTTTATTTTAAATATTTTATTTTTCTCCTATTTTTTCTCTATTTTTTGATATTATTTTCTCAATATTGCGTAAATTTAAAATTTTTTATTATTTAACCATTCTCTTTGATTGTTTCTCTTTTTACCCTTTGATATTTAAATTTTTGGTCGCCGCTTCCGCCTATGTATTTTCGAAACCTTCTTTTGCAAGTTTTTGGCGGTTTTATGTTTATATCTGCACCTGTAGGCTTTTCTATGAATTTAATTAATATTTATTTTATATATTATATTTTTGATTTCTGCTTGCGGTGTGAGATTATGTTACAGTAGCCATATTGACAATTTCCAAACGACATTAATTATTTTGTTTTAATTTACACAATTTTCTCATTTTTGGTTAAATTATGGTTTATAGCCCAACACTTTCCTTTTATGAATTGAAATATTGATTTTACCAATTCGTCTTTTAGCTTCCATAGATTATTAATAACTGCTGTAAGAAATACTTTTCAATCACCTAGCTTATCGTCATCTGGAAATATATAATGTGTCAACAACTCGTCATCTTCACTTTTATGCTGTAAAAATTTAAAGAGTTAACTCTTTTCTTCGTTTTAGTCGTATCATAACAAATTTTGATACCCTCAAAAAACCAATTTCGGATGTTACTGCTGACCATAATATAGCATTTAAGATAGTTAATTCCTTATTTAGAATATTATAAAATGGCTTTAAAACAAAATTAATCAATAAAAATTAAAACAAATATTCTAATTTTGTATTTCTTATAAGCGGTTCGACGAGATCAATATTGTCCAGCAGTAATGAAAATAATTTCAAGCATCTGCAACCACATAAATCACACCTATAATCAACACAAACTATTAAAACAATGACAAAATTCCTCTCGACATAAAATAAAAGCAATTATATCAATCAGTAGAATCGATTTCTCTGGTAGCATCCCAAATAGACCAATTTTCCACTACACATTTATGGAGAATATAAATTCCTGAATGAAATCATTAATTATAATATGAATCGGCATCAACACCAGGTGAAAATAAACAACAAACACATCCTAAAGTTTATCAAAATCACAACAGTTACAAAGCAACATTAAATTATTTACTAATCAAATTAATATTTTTTTCAAGTAAAGAAGAAATCGGATCATTAGGCCAACTTAATGAGATATCATCTAAATGGCTGTCAAAATCAACTAGAGCTCTCTGAGCTCTCACTTTCAATAAATGATCGGTTTTCTCTGATGCGGTCTCGTCAATTATTGGAGCAACTGCTGCTTCCTTCCAACGGTTATCATGGTATCGATAAACGCTTAAAGCATTACAGGGATTTTCACTTCCAAGTTCATCATTTTTCACCTTGAATGAAAAAAATATATTAAATTAAATCTTAATTTTCTTATGTTTCGAATATATTACAAATAAAGTTAAAGCCAGTTTTTTATAATCATTTTATTGTTAATTTAGTTTTTTTCTTATTGAATTATTCGTTGGAAATTCAAAAATAATAAATCTATATCAAAATTAATAATAATAATCTCAAATTAGAATTAATACAATTACCAACTCATTTCATTATGAGAGTGGGAGCTTTCAAGAAGGTAGGTAATGTGTTAAGAGGCACCCGTGAAAAGGCGGTATGTATTATAATTGACCTTAGTACATTCTTGCAGCAAATGAGTCTCAAAAGTTATGTATGTTGGAGAACTTTTACGCAATATAGCATGTTTCGAGAGTAATACGACTTGTGTTTGCAGAAATCAGATGGGAAAGTTTTGTAAAATGTCCCTATGGGCCAAGGTATATTTTGTTTTGTATAAACAAATCGAAAACTTGTCAATTGAAGTACAATATTGGTGTAGCGGGCACACGTGCTGCTGAAATGGCACGATAAAAGAGACGCCTTAATGCTCTCTATCATAAACACGCGGGCCATGATAATGAACGATATGGACTCTGGTTACAGTGCTCCTGTCATTATGACCGTTATAACGCTTAACCTGTAAAAAATGTCCTGTAAAATAATATTTCTCAACTCCAAACCCCCTTCATAAATTCCTGACTACGTCACAGGTTTGGGCAGATAATCCGTCATAAAATACCAACGTGATTATATCCTAAAAATACATTAATTATTTATTGTTTTATGATTTAGGTTGGATATTATTTTTGTACACATTTGATTAGCTGCAAAAACCCTCTTAATTTTCACAGTTGGTTGGACAAATATCAGTACTTTCAACTTTACTGTAACTTATATTTTCTCAAAAGGCATAATTTAATTCCAGCATTTATACTTTTTAACATTAAACCATAAGATATGTGTTTTTGGACTCATTGGATATTTATTTGATAAATATAATAAATATTAATCCTAAAAAATAATTGTTATGATAAAAACTAGAGCTTTCATTAATAAATTGTTATGTATTAGAAAAAGAACTAAAAAAAATAAAATGTAATTAATTGAATTAAGTAATAAACGTGGCGAAATAAAAAAAATTTTAAAAAATACATATTACTTAATAATTCTAAATTTAAATTCTCACCATTAGTAAACACGAATTCTCATTATTTTCGTAAATTTTGTCTGCAATTCTATAAGCAATGGGTGTTGGACTAATCGAAAATTTCAATAAGATATCCAAGTAATGAATTATAAAATTTACTTACGAATTTTTATCAATATATTCATTTATCTGATAATAGCCACTGATACATAAATTTTCTTTTTTGCAATAAGATTCAATCTAAAATTGTCATTAGATTAATCTTTGATAAATATTCTAACGTGATTTAGTGCAACTTCGAGCATTGAAGTAAGTGTAATGGAATGGTGAAATAACGGAATAGCATTACAAATAACTAAATTTTCTTTGGAATTTTCTATATTTTTTGGAGATAATAAAATGCCATTGACGGACGAATGTGGATATCTTGAAGCGTGTAAAATAATTTTTATAAACGCTAATTCTTTAATTACAATACTCATGACTAAATAATTTATAATCTTCAAATATAAAAAATTTACTAACTTTATTTAAATCAATTAAAACACTTGGATTTAAAAACGGATGATAAGAAAGTAAAAAATATAATATTTATTTCAAATTTTAAAAAATAATTTTCAAAAGCTTTGTTTGATTTTTGATATTTTTAATCCAAATAATGGTACCTAAAATTATAAAATTGAACAATTTTATCATTTGCAAAAAATAATTAAAATTGACAAATCCAACAAAGTTTTAAAAGAATTTAAAATGATCATAATTATTATTTGAATTTTTTTAATTTTAATCGTAAAAATATAATTTGCATTTATATTTGCCCAAGAATCTTTAATTAAAATCCGATTACTAAACAAATTTTGTTCAATATCACTAATGGTAGCGTGTTTCGGACTTTTAGTTGTGGTGGGTTACAGGGTTTCGTCATTTGTTTCATCCTTATGGTTGCCCCAGTAACGCCATACAAAATGTTACTCTGACTACCACTCGACACCCGTTGCTAGGCAACGTTGGAAATGTGCTCGAGCGGGTGGATTGTCCGCAAAAAGTGAGTGCTATTGCTAATACTATAATTGCTCGGACAACCCTCGGGTCCAACGAGCCGTCGTTAGAAGACACATGCTCGATTTTTTGTAATTGGTCCCTTTAAATTACACGCATATAAATTACACGCATATGAGTTAACAAAATCAAACTACGAAATATATATTATCCCTGAGTTACAATGTTTGCAAATTTGATTTGGATTGGGTTAGCAATTGAGCGGCACGACGCCTAGCTCTTTCCTTGCGTCCTGGACGAGAGGGGGTGTTTACGGTTGTTGCAGGGTTCGAGACCGAGGTTGGAGCAGCTGCCGACTCCCGATAGGCTAGTTGAGCCGGTGCGAATACGAGTGGATATGTAACAGCCGCTCCCTCTTGACTGGCCGACAGGGCAACCTCCAGTCATCGTATTTGCGTACGTAAGCTCTGATTTATTTGCTTTTCTGATTTATTTGCTGGATCTACCCAGGTGGCCTTGATTTGTTGCACTTCTCGAGTCATTTGGATTATCTGAGTGAGTAGGTTTGCATTCGCCTCTCTTGCGCGATCCAATTCGTTTTGCAGAAATTGGGTGGTTGCCATTGCTGTAACAACAAAATCTTTTAATTTCTTTACGGACTTAATTAAATCGAAAATCATTATTATTGCAAACATAGTTTATAAAATAAATTTATTCGAGAAAAGGAATTAAGACGAACAACAATTAAAAGAAAATTTCTTGTTAATCACACACAACATGTCATTCATCCGAGAAATCAGGACTCTTCGGTGAAATGTCTTTTTAGGCCTTTCCTCTGAGTAGATGCCGGATATGGCCGTCGGGTATCGCGGGCCGGTCGAGGTGGATAAGCCTCCGCAATACGCCCGACGCGGATGTCCTCTTCTACGTTCGTGAGGTACATCCTCGCCTTGACCACGTTCAGGTCCACTTGCTCCTGCACCCTTTCCCATTGAGTGAGGAGGTTCCGCGCGTGCTTGCGGGTTTCTTCGGCCGGATATCGCTGTCCGTTGGGCCAACAAGGGTCCATTGCCAGGCCCAATATCTGCCAAGTGGTGGGATATGGCCACTTTCGTGGGAGCTCCTTGATCATTGCCGTGGTCTGTGGTATCTTCTTCAGATGCTGTTCATCGGCTACTTGGGTGGAAGTCCAATCGAGTGGCATGATTTCTTCTGAAATGACATTGTGGATAAATAGTTGGGTATGAAGGAATAAAAGTTAATTCATCCAAACCGTCTGCATGATTTGATGTTCAGTTACTTCGGAAAAATAAAGGGTTGATTATTATTTCGTTATACGAGCAACATTGGTTGTTTTTAGAGACGTTATAGTGAAATAATTCTTAATGTAAAGACAGCTAAGGGGAGATACTTATAGCATTCGTGGAGTAGGATAGTTGTTGTTAATTATTCAAGAAGAAAAGAAATCCTTACAATCGTGAACCAAGCATCTTTATTCAACAGCATTAAATTCCCCTATGCTAATTTGCGCCCTGAAATTTTCTTCGATATTAATATTTGGGTTAATAGATTACATAATGAATATAATGTTACAATTTGAATTACCCAAATTTAAATTCTATTAAATTCCGTTAAATCGCGTTTGTTAAGCGACGCAAATGCGACTATTGTTTAGGAAATGTATCATGCAAAGGTATCTATGTAATAGTTCGAGCTCCTAACATATAGTGTCCTTGTATTTCCTTCATGGTCGTTATGATAGTTTTCAGAATAATACAATATATCTTTATTACAGTTAGTTGATTCCTGAAAGTTAAGGTTCCTAATACACCTTTATTTATAATTTAACAATTTTTCTCTTGAAATGACGTTAGTAAAGCGCATTCGACTGGTATTTCGGTAAATTTAATCGACAAAGTAAAAAAAAATGATGACAGCTCTTGAGACATGTATCGTCTACGCTTTCGATATTCCTGGATATCTCTGCTTAACTACCTGGGGAATTCATGGGGGCAAAACTACTTTGTATTTTGGCGTGTTGGAAAATCGGATACCTGAATATCAATGCCATAGTAAATTACCGTTATTAATTAGTGGATTTTACTTAACTTACGAAGGATAGTTAGCATGGTGATTTATTAAGATTTTACGACCTTATTTATTCAAGATTAATTTTGCAAAAATTTACTTTGAGTCGGTGAGTTTGATTTTTTCGATAAAATCTTTGCTACGGTTTGATTCATAATCCACAAAGTTTTAAAGGAGAAATCGATAATTAACTAGACTGAAAATTCAATAAATGATGGTGGGTGCACTGTCGTTATGTTGTGGATAGTCTAGCACACTCGTATTCATGCAAATCGAATCTCGAAGATCAACCCGTTTTGGAATTCACTATTTCCGGTTGGTCAAAGTTGATTTATAGTTCAGGTTGATTTTAACTGTGATTATGTTTATATTTAATATCTCTATTTTCTTAGTGCAATATCCGGTTTATTCCAGGTTTACTTATGTGTAGCTCGAATGTCGATGATAAATTCAAGTAGGTTAATTTTGTTTGATTATATTATCATCAATTTAATTCAAAGGGTTTTAAGGTTGGTTCAATCGTAGTTTGGACATATTGTGGATTCATAGGCGGCGGTGATGGTTTGGAAGGCTGGCAAATCCGGACTCTATTTGGAGGGTGTATTTTCGATCGGATTCCGTAGCTATATTTTGGGATTTCATCAAGTTTCACCCAGCTTTCTATTAGGTTAGAGATTTATTTTCGTTATGTAATTTCGTCATGATTTTAGATATATTTTATGGTTATAGATATTGAAGGTCTGAATCTTATCTACTCGATGGATTTTTGTAAATTTTTGGGATCTACTTCTCGGTTTATCGTTTCGCTTTCTGCCGATTATTTTGGTGATGATTTCAACTATCAATAGAGTTGTCTCCTAAACTTAGCTTATCCAGCACACTGGTCATACTCGCGGTGCGTTCCAATCTATTACCTGTTCAAACTCTCCACCGGCACTGATTTATAGGAAATCGATTCGACCCTATGATCGTTTATTTAATAAGTTTGTCATGGTAATATTAATTTCCCGTGTTCTCTTCTGAATTTCGCGTTAATGTACAAATTTATAAGTAGAGTAGTTGTACCGCGTTTTGAATTTGAAGCTAATTTCTATAGTTTACACCGAAATAATTAAAGCGAAAATATTATAATTAAGTTAAATTTTTCATTTAGTATTATGAATGTACCGTTAAATAAAAGATTTACAATTACGAATATGAGTTTACCATTACGAAAAGGATTTATAATTAATAATAGGAATCTAAAATTAATAATATGAATCTATCATTAATAAAAAGGTTTACCGTTAATAATATGAATAAATACTATGAATTTAATAAAAAAAAATTTACAATAGATAATCTGAATTCATGATTAATATTATGAATTTACAATACAAATTTAGGATGCATAGCGTAGATTGATATCATGAGTTTATAGCAAATAACAACGATTTCATTTTGATTTAATTTCCCGTCACCTTCCCTTAATTGACCTTAGACGCATATTGTGTTCATATTACATTTAGTGAGTGCCCACTGGACTACTCGGTGTGATCATTTTGAGCCGTGTGTAAAATAATTTAGGTCGATTTTACAGAAATGAGAAACGAGGAAGTAGCCAAAAGACCTCTTCCTTATTTCTCCTTTCTTCTATAGGGAATAATATTGACGTTACGACCCCTGCGTTCCGCACGCTAGGTCTTCACGGGTACAGATTATCGGCGATATTCCACGCACTTACACAATTCTGCACTGTATAATGATTTTATTAACTTGCGATGTGTGTTGGCTGTGGGCCGGAAAATTTTCGACAAAAATGATTTTATTAAATATATAAAACAATTTAAATATTACAAATATTTATTATCATATTAAAGAACTAAAATACAAAATTACTTGACCAACAATAATTCACAAAGGCATAAAAATGCATCTCTCCCCACGCCGACATCCAAGCAGAGCTCTACCGAGGTGGCGAGGATGTGACGTGGAGAGAGAGCTCCAAAATAAAACTATTTCTCACCTAAAATTAATTCACAACGAAAGTTTTATAGTTTTTAAAACAGTTTCAAAAATAGTTTTCGGTTTGAAAAACGGTGTTATTTAATGTGAAAATGAATCGGTATTTATACCTATTTTCTGTCCCTAACCTTGCGTGTTAAATTTGATGTAGTAAAACAAAATTCGACCTTGTTATTTTCTAGTGTATTCTATTCTTTATTTTTATTATTTTTTTAATTTATTTTTATAATTTTTTATTTAGAATTTTTATTGAATTATTTCTAATTCAAATTTTTTGATTTAAGTTTCATTTTCATGAACTTTTATTAATTTATCAAATTTTGTCGAATTTGTTGGGTTTTCGTGTTATATTTGTGTTTGTATCGTGCGAATCTTGTTGCATTTTGTTATTATTTTAATTTATTTTTATGTTTATTATTTTATATTTAATTCTCTTTTTTCTCATATTTGGTAGGGTTTAATTGGTGTTTTAATAGGTTTATTTAAATTTGCATGTTATATTTGCATGTGTGTTACCGATCCATTTAAACATTTCTCAAGGCCGTTTGTGTTCTGGCTCAACCGTTGTATATTGGTGTTGTGCAAAAACTTACCTAAGCCCTCAATTTTGTTTGTTTATCACGAAAATGCCTGAATACTTTTGAGCGGTAAAACTAAAATATTAAATTGGTGCTGGGCACTGATGGGTAACCAAAATGTCAACCCAGCGCCTGCACAAGAAATTTAACCGCTAGTCACCGGTCAAAATTGACGTTGGTACTGTGAACTAGTGGGCTGAGTATTAGCAAAGAGTGAGCCCCTTCTCAAAGACTGCCAATGCCCTAATACTCAAATGGGTTCACGAGCTGTCGTAGAAGACTTCGTGCTCTAACTCTATCGTCCCCGTCTCAACTATTTATCTATCTTATCATTTTCAATATTTAGCTTAACAATTTAACCATCTTAACATTTCAATATTTAGCTGTTTTAAATTAGTTTTATTACTAAAATCAAAATCAACACCAATATAATTATTATTTGAATTAATTAACAACTACATCATTAAAGTGTTCATCACAGTGTTAAGAATGTTGAAAGCGCGATATTCAGAAACCGTTCGCATCAATAATGTGTCCAACCAGGCGTGCTTTGTGGAGCTTGAACAGCCTCTCACGTTCCTTCTTGCCAGGCCGATTTCTTTTCCGATTTCGTTTCGGCACTTCTTCTGGCATATGTGAGGGTCCTGGAGTGATGATTTTCACTCCAATATCTTTCCCAGCTACATTCCTAATCACTATGGCTTCTTGTTCGGCCGATAGTGTCGCTCCGCTCTGCACTAATCCTGTACGGATTTCATCCCTCAATTTCAGCTCCAACACCTGTTTCTCGAGCTCATGGGCTTTCTGCTCCGCTAGCCTCAGGGCCTCATCTTTTTGAGCCAGCTTGGCTTCCATACTTTCTATCTCGGTCCTAAACTTAATCGCTGTCTCTGGACGAATCCAGGTCTGCTCCATATGGTGGCATTTCCGCACCATGGCCTCTACCCTCTGACTCTGATTCAACGCCTCACGATGATATTCCGAGATATCTCTTCTGAATTTTTCAATCAATCTTCGGTTTGACTCCACTAAAATAAAATCAATTTAACATCGCTAACTCTATGAATAATTCGTTACGAGAATTCAAATTACGAATGACACTATTTAAAATCCTTTATAGTCCCAAGGCACTACTCTCCTTAGGGATGGAATTATACTATCTGAATGAGAGAAGGGATGATGCACGCTCATTTTTTTCACCTTATAAGTTTGGGGAGAGTATCTACAACTGTACTCATAGACGTGGCACCGGCCAACGCCATAGGCGCTGTTGGTGACACTCTGGGTCACCTCCTATTCCCACTTGATCATCATACTATTGAGAGCTATGGTGATAAAGTTATAAATTACTTAAAATCTTTCACCTTAAATTCGTATTAATCATAATGAAATAGTGATAATATTAATAATGATAATAACAATAATTATTATTTCCGTAATAATTATAAATACATTAACTATAATAATAATAATATTAAAGATTTTGATTTCTAAAATGTGAAAAATTTATTCCTAATTTTCCTAGCAAGAAATTTACTTGAAACCTTAAAACTTTAATTTAATAACGTTAAAAATAAAATTATTTAATTTAAATTACTATATAGTAATTTATAAAATTTTAACTTATATAATGAAAATTAACCTTACTGTAAGTAAAAACTGCCTATTGTATATTACCTGTTCTCATTCTAATCCATAAAACTCAATGGTTTAAGAGAAATTGCATTATATACCATATTACCTATATCTATTTCATCCTGCTTGCCACTTATTGCCATGGCAACTTAATAAACAATTCCCAATTTCTATAATACAAGTAAGTATCGATTTTTAGATACTTTTTAACTAACATTTTTCAGGTGAATCAAGATTTCTCATGGAACCAAACTTCGATGGCGATCCCCTACTATTGATTGTTTATGACAAGGTATTACTATTTCCTTTTACAATATATTTTAATTTTAAATCACAGGACCTCTTGGCTTTTCCTCCAGACACAATTTCCATGCAGATAAATAATCATTTACTTATCGTTATGGAATATTTCAATATGTTATGAAATAAATTTTTCCAATTGTTGGGCCAGAACGTAGACGGCCTTCAAAATGTTTAAATGGATCAGAAACACACACGCAAACACAACACGCAATTTAAATAAAATCCCAAAACACCAATTAAACCATATAAACTCTGAGAAATAAAAGAATTAAATATAAATTAAGAAACATAAAAATAAAATAAAATATTAACAAAATGCACCAAGATCCGCACGATATCTACACAAATACAACAAGAAAACACAACAAATTCGACGAAATTGGAAAAATCAATTAAAGTTCATTAAAGTGAAATTTAAATCGAAAAAATTTGAATTAGTAATAATTCAAATAAAATTCTAAATAAAAAAATTATAAAAATAAATCGAAAATAATAAAAATAAATAATAGAATTTGCTAGAAAACAACAAGGTCGAATTTTGTTTTACTACATCAAATTTCACACGTCACACAAATAGGTATATATACTGATCCATTTTCACATTAAAGTTAACCATTTTAACCAAAAACCATTTTTGAAATTGTTAAACCAGTTTTAAAACTATTTTTAAACTAAAAACTATTCTTGAAATTATTCCGTGTTTCGAAGATTATTTGAATCTTTTAAATCTATTCGAGATCATTGTTTGAATTTTTTATAGGAATTTTAGGTGAGGATCATTGATTTTGGAACCCTCTTTCCACGCTCCGTACCTTGCATCTCTGTAGAGCTCTGCTCGGACGTCAGCGTGGGAAGAGAGGTATTTGGTTTATTATTGAATTTATGCTATGTTTATTGGAATGGTAACTTGTTATTTTTGTCTTATATAATTAATAAACATTATTATACATAAATTGTCTTATATATATAATTCATTTAATATGTTTTAAAAGATGTCGAAATTTTTCCGGCCCACAGCCGAAACATCATGCAAGTAAATAAAATCAACATAGTGCAGATGCATGTAAGAGCGTGGACAATCGCCAATGATATGCACCCGTGAAGACTCAGCGTGCGCAACGCAGCGGTCGTAACGTAAATATTTATCCCTATAGCTGAAGCGAGAAATAAGGAAGAAGTCTCTGGCTGCTTCCTCGTTTCTCAATTCAGAAAAATCGACCTAAATTCACCTTTACACACGGCTTAAACTTATCACACCGAGTAGTCCAGTGGGCACTCAATAAATATAATGTGAACACACATGCGCTTAGGATCTATTAAAGGGGAAATGGTACGGGGATAAACTAAACTAAAATCGTTGATAGAGTTAACCTGAATTAACAATTTGAATTAATTTGATCATTGGTGTACTAAATTGAATTTATTTTCGAAATAATTATCATTAACTTAAATTACCTTATGTATAAATTGATTAGAATTAAAGTAAATTATGGATTTAAAAATAAATTAATTACAATTATTTCATAGAGTAAATCGAAATAAGTTACGGATAAAATAAAATTAGTTACAAATAATGTTTTGGTTAAATTAAATCATAGGGTGAAAGTAATCTAATTATGAATATATCATTCGGTGAATTGAATTAATATTGGAAAATAATTTAATTAGCAGTAAGTTAAATTACAGTTAAAAATAAAATGTCAGTATTATAAGTAACTCGGTGAGTCCCCTAAACTGACTTTATCTATCAATTCGAAACGTTTTCATTAAAAGTAGATCTCTCCTTAATTCAATTGGATTTAAATAAAATGATGGTTAAAGAATTTATGTGACTCACGGGTTTAACTTAGATCAAGTCCTTGATTAAAAATTAAAGTAGCTTGTATAGTAACAAAATAAACTTGGATGTAAGGGAAAGTAAAACTAAGAATGGTTAAGTCAAACGTTGGAAATAGCTTATTAAACTTGATTAACCTATCTATTGATTTAACCTAAGTTAACGATAAAGAAAACCTCTAAGGTAATTAGCAAGGAAAACTCAGGATGACCGATCGGAAAATTTGATCCAATAAATGGCAAAAATCAAACCAAATTTCACTAAATAATAAAGTAATCCACCAAGAAAAATCAAAACAGATTAGGGGAAAGTAAGATGAATTCACGTTTTAAATTAAGATGCCGGCTGAAGTAATGAAAGGCTCCACTAGTCAAAAGTTTAGTAATTTAAGTTAAAAGAATTAAAACAATGAAATCTGTATTTTACTTCTAATCGAAACAATAATGATACCTTTCAAATCTCCACATAAATAAGATACAAACATCACCAAACATCGATAAATTCCAGCACGAAGTAATCCAATAAAAATGAAAGTTTTTTTTTGCAACAATGAAACGGAGAACATTTATTGTATGGAATTAAAGAGAACTTTTTCCAACCATTAAATCGACCGACTAACACAATAGTTTTAAAATTCCGTAATTTCAGCCAACCTCCGAGATGAATTCCAACGGTTAATTTCCCCGATACGATTTAATTTATGAATAACATCGAGAACCATCAACGATTGACCACATCCGAAAATTTGTCGTAAGCAACCAGCATAGTTCCTCAAAACCATGGACAATTAAATTAATCAGTAAGAAAATAAAAACAGATTACCTAACCACAAAACCCCGATAAGACAGTACCGACGGTTTAAACGAACGCACAAACGAGACCCAGATTAATGCCAACGTCAACCATTAGAGTAATAAGCAAAGTGAATTTCGATTAGTAGATTCGCACAATCGAATTACGACGAATTATCAACCATTAAAACACGGACGGATGTCATGATCAGATAAGAATCAAGCATTTCAAACATCCGTTCCGACAATTGACCATCGCGAGAAACATCCGTTCCGACAATTGACCATCGCGAGAAACATCCGTTCCGAAAATTTACCATCGAGAGAAAGGTCGAAACATAAATAATCATTTCCGTTGGAGGAATGAATAAACAAGTCAAACATCAATAATTACGATGATGTCGATAAGCATTAATAATTATAACAACCATTGATAATTTCGTTAAATGTTAATAATTACAATAACTATTGATGATTTCGTTAAATAAGTACAACGACTATTGGTAGTTACGATGAGCATTTAAAATTGCAATAACCGTTATTAATTACGTTAAACCGACGCGAGTATGTTTTTCCCAACAGTAGTAACGTTAAATGAATTGAATCCCAAATAACTAAGTCACATAGACATACATTGCATATTCTGTCCCCATCACCTTCCTTCAGCATAAAATTACTATAGAAATCACCAGAACATAAACCCATACCTAATCCTTACGATTCCAGCCGACTATCAAGCTCATTGAACGCTAATTTAACCAATCAAAGTTTCCCTAGAATCAACTGATGATTTAAGGTTGCCTGAACTCGAGATTATTGACTTAATGTCCTATAAATTCGTGAGAGAATATATTACGTTTACTTATTTCAGAAGAATTCATGTTGCCAAATTTGATTTCGAGACAAGAGGCCGATGAATGGCGCCGAGCCTGGAAACGAGCGCGCCCACCGATGACTCTCGAGGAGCCACGCCCGAAACGATCGTGTCCGTCCCTATGGCAAATACTAGGCAGGGGAGATGACCCACACCGACCAGAGGAGGAGCAGTATCCCGCCGAGGAAATTGTTGACAATGCCCGAATCTTGTTGGCTCAATGGGAGAAGATCCAAACGGAGGTCGACCTACAGGTTGTGAAGGCGAGGATGTACCTCGCCAACGTTGAAGAAGACGTCCTCGTCGGACGTATCGCGGAGACATACCCGGCTCGACCAGCACGTAACCTCCGACGACCAGTGCCCATTATTCCCGGTTACTCCCCGGAAGAAGGAGTCAGGAAGTTCCTCGCAGAATCCTGAATCACCAGACCTGATAATTCTGACATTTTACTTTAGTGACGTTGTTAATAAATTATAATGAATTGTCCTCTCAAATTTTGTTTTTAAATGAAATTTCCGCTATAATCATGTTTGAAATAATTAGAATTCCCTTATGGGACCAAATTGATATGTTTTCTTTATAGAAATGTCGGCCCTGAAATTAATGCAGAACGAGATAGCCCGCGCTAGGCAGGCAAACGCGGAGCTACTCAATCAGATACTGCAGTTAACTCGCGAAGTGCAACAGGTCAAGGCGACCTGTTTAGACCCAAACGGACGAAACTACTCTACCAACGTCTCTCCGCAGCTCAAAAAGGCTGGCCGAAGAACGCCAGCTCAATCGGAGTCTGCGCACGCAGATCAGGGGCTTAGAAGTTGCCCTAGCAGCCTGTCGGAAGGGGAAGCGGTAACGTATCCGCTCATCTTCGCCCCTTCCCAACTATCGAGTCGACGCGTCGTTGATGAAGCCGCACCAAGCCAAAAATCGACAGCTACCCAACCAACCATCCGCCGGCCGGGACGCAAGGAACGGGCCCGACGCCGAGCCGCACAAGCGTCGAGTCGAGCAACCTAACTTATTATGCATGTCCTTTGTTTATTAAATAAATCATCTCTCATGTATTCAGTCATAGTGGGGTAGACTCGAAAGTCACTCACATCAATCAGACTAGATTTAATTCGCATTTCCACGTAGGGGGACCAAGTAAAGCGAGCATAGGTCTTCTATCGACAGCTCGTGAACCCGAGGATTGTCCGAGCAACTATAGTACTAGCACATGGTACTCAATTTTTGCGGACAATCCACCACTTGAACACATTACCAACGTTGCCTAGCAACGGGTGCCAAGTGGCGATCAGCAACACTTTGTATGGCGTTACTAGGGTAGCCATAAAGTTAAGCAAGATGCGAAACCCTGTAACCCACCATACAAATTTGGGGGCTCAGCCGGGATTGAATGATTTTGTTGGCAAAGGACCAAAGAGTTAAATATTGTAAAGACCGATTGTAAAAATTGAGGAGAAATTGTAAAGATTGATGAAAAACGAACGACCTGACTACAAAATTATGTTAAATAGGTATCAACGCCAAAGCATTCAACATCCATTAACACTTGATGACTCAACACCCTTGTAAGATACCAACAACACGACAAGACGCATAAGCAAACAACATATAATTAAAAGGGCAAAATGCGGGATAAAATGAAATGGGGTAAGTAAGGGAAATAACGACAAACGGGGAAAACAATAGAGCAATAATAAAATAAATTACAACGGGTAATTATAGTAATTAAAGTAGCAGCTTATTAAAACAAAATACTAAACTGAGAGTTGAATGAATAACATACGATTTAGTTAATTAGTATTTAAATAAACTTAATGGGTAATTAAAAGAGATTTAATAATTTTAGAAATGGAACCAACAAAAATAATAGAGAAACTAAAAGGGATTCTAAACATCGAAAATGACAATCTTGAGGAACTAATTAATAAACAAAAGTTAATTAAACGAGCTAAAGAGGATATATCAACGATTTCCAACCTATATTCCGACGAACATTGCATATTGATAAAATTGATTGACATTGATAAAGACGTAACAATGGAAAGAATATACGAAATTCTATCCATGAGATTGGAAATAACCAAATTTGGGAAAAGCTGGAACAAATTAATGGAAAAAGTCAAAAATACCGAAGACGAAATTACAACAACAATGAAAGAGCAAACCAAGGCTTATTTGGAGTGTTATGCGTGCAAAACAGAAGAAGCACGAGTAATGGTGATACCTTGCGGACACCTAAGTTATTGTTATGGATGCGCACAAGAGTCGCACTGCATGTTATGTCAACGAAAGATTAAGGAAAGACTAACTGTTTACTTTCCATGAATTGTAATGATATGAAATAAATGTGTATCGTTCATTATTCGAATTATTATCAGATGGGGAAATAAACGAATTTGTGTAAAATAACGTAAAAATAAATATGCAGTGTTCGTAGATAAAATAATAAACCGACAACGATAAATAAAGGTAATAGACCGAATACGTGAAAGCCGAATCAGGGAAATAATTAAAACACATGCACAGAGACACAAATATTGGACGGAAAAATTTCGACAACCAACTCCCTAGAGTATAATTCTTTTTGTTTTATTGATATTATATTTATCGATACTATATTGAGATAGACGAGGAAAAATGGTTAAACCCGAGCTATCTAATGATAGTACGCTCACCCAAGGGAAACCCTGATCAACCCTACTGAGAAAGGAACTGGTAGGCCAAGTCGCGTATGTCAGCAAGTAACCGGCGAGAGATTGATCACCTCTTTTGGGGAGCTTGTTGATGCGATTACCACAAATTTTGAAGGGGGGAGTGAAGAGATAGACCGAGAGGTGAGAGAAAGAGTGTACACGGAACAGAATTAATAGTTAGATTAAAGGTACCTAGAGATGACTTCTTTTTTCCCTAGCTGGTGGTGAGGCACCAGAGGACAGCTACGGGCTGTCGTGTTCAGGTTGTTATCAGCCAAGGACTGATGCGCTGAGCCGTTCGATACAAAAACCCGGATCACACACCGAGTATCGAACGATTTTTTTTTTATTTGCTGGGAGGAACTCGATACAACAACCCGGATCCCACACCGAGTATCGGGGTCCAAACGGTAGGTGAGATGTGAATTAACCGGTAAATGGTTCATACTCAAAATGTCCTACTAAGGTCGGATAAGGGCGGCCGAATTGAGCCGGGAAATCCGATGGTCAGATGAGGGCGGCCGAATTGAGCCGGGAAATCTGATTACAGAGGCGGGCAGGGATTAGAAATTTTCCGCGCCTATATTTAATCGCTTCCTTTTCTTTTCACTATTCGGGAAATCAAGTAAACCGCTTTTGGAACTTGATTGAACGTCTAGGCATTTCCATACTTTTATATTCTCGAGGTACACAACCCGGATCCCACACCGAGTACCGAGGAATGTTTTTTTATTGCCCAGCGAGGAGTTTGGTACAATAACCCGGATCCCACACCGAGTACCAAATATCCGAATGGCGGTGAGTAAAGCGTAACCGGAAGAATGCGCGGCCAAAAGACGCCATGGCTGAGAGTCAGTGTGAGCTCAAACATACCCAAAAGTCACTGATGAGCTCAAGTCCGGTGAAACAATGAGAGATAATATGAATAAGATGAATATGAATATGAGTAAAGATGAAACCGATAGAATATGATTATGATTAGATATTAGAGGCCATAGAGTGCCAGATGAGATATAATTATGATTAGATATTAGAGGCCATAGAGTGCCAGATGAGATATAACCATGATTAGAGGCCATAAAGTGCCAGATAAGATATGATATGAATTAAAGATGAAATGTGAATAGGAATAGATATTAAGGTCACAGATGACCAGTAAACGAGTTAAAGCCGAAGGCCGAAGAGCCAACGGAAATTATAGAGGGCATAGAGCGCCAGCGATTGAGGATTAAGTAAATGAATTTTTGGGAGACATAGGAAAAATAATTAATGGATTGATTGAGAATATGAATACGATGATTTTATATTATTGATATTATGATATAGATAATTGATACGACTATATAGATAACTGATAAGACTATATAGATAATTGATACGAGATTAATAGATAATTGTTATGAGGTATAGATAATTAAAAATAGACTTAAAATGAGGGGGGTGAGTCAGATAAAGAAGACCACCACGATAAATGCGAACAAGGGATAATAACGTATATAGTATGATAAATGGAGGAGAAATTGGTATAGAGTATAGAATATTGGAGTGTTATTTATTTTTAGGAATCAATAGCCCAACAAAGCAATCCAAGTCAAATTCAAAATAAAGCAAAGAGAAAATATTTCAGAGCAAACGACAAAGCAAAGTGATAATAAAGAAACTTGAATAAACGAGTAGAAAAGAATTTAGAATAACCGTCAGAGTAATTACAAGCAGATAAGCAACCAGAATTTCAAAGCAACCAAAGCAAGAAAAGAGAAAACGAGAAAACCAGTCAAGCAGACGAATAACCGTAAACATTGATAGCATCAGCAACCACACGAGAAGCAAAAGCCAAGAGAATAGAGAAAAAAGCTTATTAAAAACAGAAGAAAAGAAAAAAGTTCGTTACAGCAGAAGTGTCAACACCAGAGCATCAACTACAGTAGCAACAGGAACCGGCACAGATAGCGGATTGACCGATTTTGAATTTAATAGCAGCGAAGAGAACGAACTACGTAATATCGAGAACCAATTGGCAACAATAGAATCAGCGAACGAAGAAGAGAATCCAGACAACAATCTAAACATGACGACTTCAATAAACTCTCCAATTCCGGATGCAAATACAATGTTGAATAATAATAATGGGATGATAGGAGAATTCAGAGAAAAGTTTAGAGGAGAACCGTTCGACGGTAGTCTCAACAAATTGGATACATTCATAAAAGAATTTGAAGTGTATAAAAATATCTGTCATTGGACAGACCAAAAGGTAAAAGAGCGACTACCCTTGTATTTGAAAGGGAGCGCACAGGATGTATTTGTGGAAGAAGCAAGAGATATAACGAAACTGACAACGTGGACAGAGATTAAAGAGTTCTTAATAAAAATATTCGGGATAGAGAAAAAGGGAAATAGGAAGATATTGGACTTCCTACACCGAAAACAAAGACGAGATGAATCAAATGCAGTATACACATGTGAATTAAAGAAATTGTGTAAAGAAGCCTTCGGAGAAACAGATTTGCCCGAAGATAAAATGGTAGACGTCTTCATAAGAGGAATCAAAAGGGAAGACATACGAGCTAACCTTGGATGCTTGGCACCAGAGACATTAGATCAAGCAGTAGCAATCGCAAATAGATGTGAAGCCCATCTGGGACTGGGATATCAAGTGGCAGTCTTGGCCACAGAACCAACAACATCAACAGTCAACGCCAACAATCAAAACAACAATATCAATCCAGCTATGAATCAATTCATTCCAAGAGCACAGCAGATGTTCAAACCACCAACAACAAGAAATCCAGAAGATAGAGGTAATAACCAAGTAAGCTATAATAATAATTTCAGGAACAAGCCAAACTCAAACGAACAATGCTCCACATGTCAAAAAATGGGACATCGATCAGAAAATTGCTTCCGAAATTACATTTGTCAAAAATGTGGAAGACGAGGACATACTGAGAGAATATGTCAACAACTTAACAGCAAAGCGTGCTATAATTGTGGTCAACAAGGGCACATCGCAAGGCGATGCAACATAAGAGGAGAGTCAAACCAATCAAGACCAAACAATAATCCTACAAGAAATCCACAAATTAACGTGATACAAGAAATAGACATGTTACGGGAAACATTACAGCGAATGCCCATGGAATTAAAAGAGATGATGCAACAGATGCCCGCCAATATACAGCAACAACGAATCAATGTAATGAGAAGCAATGAGGAGATTCAAGAGCTGCGAACTAGAGAATATCAAGAGCAACAACAAGCTGAATGGCAAAGACTACAAATAGAGGAAGCCCAGGAAATCCAGCAAAGATGGGAAAATCGAAAACAAACCCCGAAAAGAATTAATATGATGAGGATGGAAATTCCAGATGAAATTCACACTGCGGAGCAGTGTGTTGAGAACGAAGGGGGAGGAAATATGATAACCGATAATGAGAAAACAGTTGAATTGAATACGATGGAGAAAATAGAGGCCATCAAGGAATTTACAGAGGAGGAAAAACAGAGACGGCGACAACTAAAAGAAATGACAACTGAGAAATCGGACGAACCAGAAACTCGAGAGAATAATCAAGCAGAGAGGATGATAACGGAAGATCAAAACGAGAAAACATTAGTATACGAGATGGACGAACTCGAAGATGAAATCATGACGCAAACAATAGAGAGTACACTCGAAAAAATAAAGCAAGAAGAAGCTTTAGAACAAGAGGAGGATCAATTAAAAGAAAAAGAAGCAATCCTGAAACAAGAGAAAGCGGAACTAAGAAAGAAGGCGCTAATATTAAAAATAGACGGAGCGCTGAAACATTTGGAACAAGAACAAGCACTAGATCAAAAAATAGAAGTGATGGCAAAGAAAGTACTATCGCAAGAAATGAAAGAGCCAGATGAACAGGAAGCATCAACGTCACAAGAAAAGGAAAAGATATCAGAACCAATAATAACAAAAAATCGAATCCAGAGGATACTGCTACAAAAAATAGAAACAAGAATCAGAAAAGAAAAGCCCACGTGGAGTGAAGCTCAAATAGAGACAGAATAAAAGAGATATGGTTCCAAACAAAAGGGCCAACAAAGATAATGAAAGAAGAGGAACAACTACATATTAATATGTTGAGACAAATACCAGACGATCAAACAGATGAAGATGAAAGTGAAATAAGCAGTCTGGGTGGAGAAATATTTCAGTCATGCGAGGAAAACAAACCGAATAAAGACGAATCAAAATCTGAATTAGAGGAAATAGAGACGAACGTGCCAAGAGAAGACGAAACCGAGATACTGAAAGAAATTAATGAAATTGTGGAAGAAGTAGATCGAAACCAAATGTTCTTAAACCTCAGAGATACAACAGCATACAGCAGAATAATGAAACTAATCGCAAAAGGATATCAACAAGATAATGGTACATTCACGGCATCATGGAAGACATGATAAAAAGTACCAAGAGAATCTGAAAGAATATGATAGAGAAGAGTATCAGGTAATTATTGATTTTCCAGAGATACCAAGACAGATAATAGCCACAAGAGGCGAAAGCACAAACGAGTTGTATGATTGGGTAGTGAAAAAACTAGGACCCAGTTATAAAAACAAACCTTTATATTATCAAGGAAGGAAAATAAAGCGAGATATACACCTAGCGGATGCCCTAATATGGCCAAAAGGAATAAATGTGGTAACATTAAACAAAAATGAAACCGAGGAAACGACAGCGGAAATATGGCAGAAAAATTCAAATATTGTATAACAAAGAAATAAAACCTGGATTAGAAAAAGAGAGACAAAGATAATGAGGCAAAACCAGATATAAATGACAGAACAAGCCATAGACCAGGCCAGAAAATATATTAATCGATTATCGTTAACGAGACCGATTTCAATGAAAATATTTGTAGAAGCTGTACGGGATACAGACATAATGAGATTCGATAATGAGAGAACAGATGAGTTGATAGCCAAATATGGAGAGCACCAAAGAGATATGAGAGGAGATGAACCAATAAAGATAAAAATAAAGCTACCAAATGATGAAATAAAAGAAATACTAGTAGATCCCGATTGTCAAATGCACGAATTATACCGACGAATAAACAGAGAAATCATCCAACCAATAATCGAAAATAGTGATGATGGTATGGTAGAAGACGTGGCAATAATGTACCACAAACGGCAAATAAGTCCACGAGAAAGAACCCCGATATACGAATTAGGTATATGGGAAGACGGACAAACTATCAATATCATAGCCATGGATGAACCAGAGAGAAAAAATACAACAAAAAAGGAACAACAGATCCAAGAATTTCAAGAGGAAATGAAAAGAAAGATGGACCAAATACTAACCATCTACCAGTTATGGAAACAAGATGCGAAATTAAGCACAAAATTACAACCGATAGACGACTCGAGATGCCGATCAACACCATGGAAAAAGGTGTATGATGAAAAGACAAAAGAGTGGAAATGGAAAACGGAGAGAACCGAACCAAAATGGAGAAAATATATACCAGAAGAAGCGCCGGAAGACGCAGCTAACGAAACAACCCTGGAGCTGTATGAAGATGAACCATACGAAAATTTACCAGAGGAGATGATAAATGAAATGGAATGGCAACCAGAAGAAGACGAGGAAATAAACGATAGAGCTCGATTAGCCCCATACACATGGAAAATAGGTGGATGGGCTGAAAAAGTAAAATCGGCTGAGGAAGAGAAAATCATCGGTATTACAAGCCATCAATTCTATACAGAGATCGGAGGATACCGGATGAAATTGAGAGTATACCCAAACGGAGACGGGGTTGGTAAAGGAAAATACCTATCAGTGTATTTTCTATTAGCAAGAGGCAGATATGACGGCAAGTTAGAGTGGCCATTTAATCGAAAAGTCACAATTTCAATCGCTAAACCCGGAAAATGGGAAGGGCGACATAGCGAAAAACTGGGAGTAGACCCAAGATCTATGATAAGTCAGAAGCCAAAATCCGCCGAAAATGTTGCAGGAGGAGTACCACAGTTCCTACTGAAAAAATATGTAACACCTCAATTTGTAAAAGAGGATACGATATACATCACGATCGAAGTAGAAACAGAACGGGAAATGAAATTGCGAATCCAACAAGAACAAGCGAGACCGCGAATTAGCGTACTCGAAAAACGAATTCCAGGAATAAAATATTTGCCCACAGATATAGATGATCCTGTGGAAGAAGGATTAACAAGATTAACAGAAACACAAAAGTGTAGAGAGTTAGCAGCAATATTGAGAACCGGAGCAAAGAATCAAAGACGAACTGTAACAGATTTAGCAAAATGGATAATCGATTCTTGTAACAGAGTGGAGAACCTGCGAAATATCGTAAAGGAAATAGAGGAGTATCGGAGAATGTATGCGTGGTACCCAGAGCAATTCAGAGAAATTATCCGAAAATGGAAACACACGGAATGGGCAGCCGCAACGATAGAGAAGTATAGTTTAAAAATTATGATGCCAGATTTCGAACCAATTGAAAGAGAATTTTATATCACTGCCAAGGTAAGTG
This sequence comes from Schmidtea mediterranea, assembly GCA_022537955.1. Classification (NCBI taxonomy): domain Eukaryota; kingdom Metazoa; phylum Platyhelminthes; order Tricladida; family Dugesiidae; genus Schmidtea; species Schmidtea mediterranea. The sequence continues at coordinate 94,289,442 of CM039679.1, forward strand.
AAGTGAAAAAGAGAATACCGTACGAACTGCCATTTCATCTACAATACGAAGGACGATCATTGGATGACGATCTCGAAATTGGAGTTACGCAAATGCAATTGGGATTGATAAATATATTAACAGTAGCAAAGATCGCGGGTAGAGAACTGAATAAAAGAGAAATCAGAACGAAAACGCCAATAGGACGACAAGAGAGTCTAAATACGCCAGAAGTTCCACCTGCAGCAGAGGAAGTAATCGTCATCACAACAGGAGACGAAGAGATACTAAATGATCTAAATGATATCGTAGATGAGGAAACAACCCGGAGAATACCGGAATCAAGAGATTTGTTCATGACAGAAAACGAGGATGATCTGATAACAGATGAACCAGATGAGCTAGTATGTGGTCAAAGACAACCAGTCGAGATTATAGAGCCAGATACCGAAGAGGAAACTAAAAAGAAAGAGAGAAGACGCCGAAGCTCGACAGGAGACGAATGGGATAATTGGATAAATGAACGAGGAGCTACAACATCCAAAGAAACAACAGACGAACAACCCAAACGAAAGGAAACAGGCACAGCAATGGAAAAGAAATCCAGAGGACGACCGAAATTGATAAACCAGCTCCAGAAAGGAAAACTAAAGAACAAATGCAGATGGATCAATTAACAACGAAATTGAACAAGCTCAGTCAAGTAACAAAGCAGTTACAAGGAAAATTAAAAGGCCAAGAACAAGGAGCAAAGTGGATCAACAGACTAATAACTGATATGCTGGGATTAGCAAATCCAGAAATAAAGAGAAATTTGAAACTTAATAATATCGGAGCAGAAGCGAAACAGCTTTGGGCAGCAATAAAACCAATAATAAATAAAATAATGGATAATAAAGTACGAACCACAACTAAGATCCAGAGGAATTATTGTTGATAATAAATCACCTAACAAAACGATCTGACGACCCAAATAGATATTTGGTAGGAATGGCCTATCTGATGTACAATACGATAGTGATATACAGAAAGCGAACTCCAAGATACAACCCAAACGGATATGAATTTGCAATAACAGATATTATCAGGAAAGTAATTGAACCATTCATCCTGACTCAAGGTGGATGGCAAGCTTTTATAAATCTGGTAAGTAAAGATGATCAAACTGAGATGATGCAAACAAAGTTGAAAGAGTTATTAACAGAATTCGAAACGACAATTAATGCAAGCGACCCAAAGACAGCCAGAAAAGGAATGAATGCGATAATCACTACAATACTCATATGGATGATGTGCGTAAAAGGAGTAGAACCGTTTGTAGTATACGATTGTGATAATATAAAGATTGGTGACAAATATTCACTAAAAGGAACGGAAGAGTGCAAAGCTGCAAACCCCGGTAATTGCAGACGACGGCAACAGCAGTATCATATAATGTATACCAGAAGTAGATTTCATAAAAACGGAAATTAAGGAATGTTCAGTAACGCGGAAAATCGTAGCATTTCATTGCGGACATCACTCACATTCAACAATCATTGAAGCAGGAACGGAAACAACAGTGGTTTCTGTAACGCGGAGCGAATGTGAAGAAGGATTCACGACAGGACGCATCTCAATAGCTGGACGAGTGAATGTAGCAGCCGAGGAAGGAAAAATAAAAACTACCCGAGTATACGCTGCGGGAAGAATAACGGCTGGAGACGGAACATGCCAAGGAGGAGAGTACACCCTATTGAATCAATTAGTCAAAGGAGTAGTAGTGATTGAAAGCTATCAAGTAAAGTTGGAGAAATACCAAGGATATTTTGATCCGGACACACAAGCGATGAAAAAGTATCCTCAATGTCTAGCAACAGATAGATCATGCAATACGGGAATGTCAACGATCGTATATCACGCCGATACCAGAACTTGCAGACTCACCTTATTGAAAAGCGCAATATTTGACGAAGTGCAAGGACGAGTGCACAGTGAAACAGAAACTAACACGCAAAAGAGCGCACTAGATGAATTACGGAGAACCGGAAGAATCGGAAAACCAACGATAACCACAACTATCGGATCAGAGGTCACACCAACAGTAGTAATATCAACAGATACAACAATCGAATGAGATTTATAAAAGGGCGAATGGTAAGTAAATGTGATGAAATGGTAGCCAGTACCAATTATAAAGGAATATTCTTATCACGAACAGCAATACCGAACGCAAAAGCGCAAATAGACCCCAAAGATGTGAAACTATATCTGTATATAAATAACAAGATGGATTTCTTATATCACAAAGGATTGGCATCAACAGAGAAATATACTACGATTTAGTTAAAAATGACTGTATCCTGAACAGAGAAATATTAAAAACAAAATTAGCAATGGCAATCACGAATCCAGATAATGCAATTCCACTGTTACCACTCCAAGAGGGATATTTTGGGAGAATCGTTGGAGAAGTTATGTATACGTACAAATGTGAAAAGACAATTGCAAAATTGCCAGAGAATTCAACAATCCCAAGAGATAAATGCATAAACGAATTAGAGATAATGCATAAAGGAAAAATCAGATTCGCTCAACCAGTAACAAGGATGATAAATCCTGAGAAATTCGTACCTAATATGTTCAGTTGTAGTAACGTATATGGACCATTATTCGAAATAAGAGACGGAAGTTGGTTACAATTTCCAACTCGAGTAATAGTAGCACCACCAAAAATATTTGGACTTACGGAATTGGCTAGCGAAGCAGAATTCAAACCAGTTGATATATCACAGAGTGGAATATACCAAACGAAAGATCTGGAACGAGCCAGAGAACATCTATTATTCCCAGCGCAAAGGCAAGCAATATTATCCAATATTGTAACGATAACGGGAGGTAACAACTATGGAGAGAAACCCAACTACGAACTGCTACTATCACCAGATCATTTTCAACATGCTACAGCAAATATGATGAAAGCCATGTGGGGAAGATTCTTAATCTTCGGACAAATGATGGCAGGAATTTTAGGAATAATCCTCATCATTCAAATCATAAGAGTGATCCTAACACAAATGTTAGCATGTTTCGATATTTACAAAAGAGAAAGGAAAATCAACTGGAAAATGGCAATTGGATTCTTACCGTTTTTAGCTAAGACAATGGTGTTACATGGACACTCAAAAGATATCCACAAGATAAAGAGATTAGTAGGAATTCTAACTAAAATGAAGGGTACTGATGAAGAAGTCGGACGAAAATTTAAAGCAATAATGAGATTAGAAGCCGAGAAAACCAGAATGAAGCGACAGAAAACGAGCAACTGGAGACGATGGATAAATTTCAAAGAGGATAGCAGTGATAACAGCGACAACGACGGAAACCAAGGAGGAACACAAATGCTAACTCAAGAGCAACTCAAACAATGGGAAAATCGAAAGACAAGACATAGTGGACATTATAATCATCCACCACCAGTATATGAATGTCTAAAGAAAGCAGCATCATCAGTAGAGAGAAACACGCCAGTAGAAAGACACATACCAATACCAAGATCAACAACATTACGAAATATTTATCCAGTACCATACGAACCAAATTGGGCAGATTTAGTACCAAGAACCAGCCAAAGATCAAGAAGTGTGGATCAAGATCCAGAAACTCGAACTATAGCTATGTTACAAACATTAGCTGGACCAACATTAACGGTACCCATAGAAATAAATGGGGTAGAAATAAAAGCAATGATCGATACCGGAGCAAACATCTCAGCAATAAAAATGGATAAAATACCAGGAAGACTATGGCCGTGTATAGAAGAAGCTAACATGGATGTGATAACCTGCAGCAAGGAATCAGTAGCGGTCATCGGAAAAATCTGGTCGATAATAGAATATAAAAATGTAAAAATCAATACGTATTTAGCAGTTATCAGGAGATTGAGTGCAGACTGTATAATCGGAACAGATCTTATGCCAGAATTATTAAAAGAGATAATAATAGATCTAGGATCGATGGAGCTGAGAGATAAAACTGGACGAATATGTATGTTGAAATCAGAAGTGAGATGCTCAGAGAAAATAGTAGTGCCAGGGCGCACACAAATGATTTGTTACGTAAAAGTGAATGAAGAAACTAGAGGCGAAATGATTTTCGAACCTAATCACAAATTTGAGAAAAAGAAAGAACTGCCATTAGCCAGAGAAATAGTGTATGTAAACGATAACAGTGAAATTCCGATCAACATTACAAATTTTGACGAGGAAGATAAAGTTATCTATGAAAACGAACGATTGGGAAAATTAACACCGATGATGGATATCGAACTTCCAACAACAAAAACCGAAGGAACTGAGGAAGAATTATGGACAATCGACAGTCAGCTACTAAATGAAGTTGAAAAGGAGCAATTACAAAAACTGCTAACGGAATTTAAAGATATATTCGCAGCATCTGACTTAGATCTCGGTACAAGTGATGTAACGCAACACACGATACCATTAACAGATGATACCCCAATAACACTACGGCCATATCGATTGGCAGAAGCTCAAAAATCAGAAGCAGAAAAAGAAGTTCAAAAGATGCTAGACGCAGGAGTAATCGAACCAAGTTGTTCGCCATGGCAATTCCCAGTGGTCATGGTAAAGAAAAAAGACGGAACACAACGGTTCTGTATAGATTATCGACGACTCAACGCGGTAACAAAGCGAGATACATACCCGTTACCCGACATAAATGAAATGTTACAAACCCTACACGGAGCAGCTTATTTTACATCGCTAGATTTAAAAAGTGGTTACTGGCAGATAAAGGTCAAAGAGGAGGACAGAGAGAAAACTGCTTTTACAATCGGAAAAGATCTATATCAATTTAAGAAAATGCCTTTCGGATTAACCAACGCACCAGCCTCATTCCAGAGATGCATGAACTTCGTAACTCATGGCATCAAACAATGTATGGTATATATTGATGATTTATTAATTTATTCTAGCACCTTCGAGCAACATTTAAAAGATATCCGTAACGTATTTGTTCGATTGAGACAATGGAAGTTAAAATTGAACCTCCAAATGCGATTGGGCAAAGGAAAAAGTCACCTTCTTAGGACATATTGTGTCAGCAAAAGGCAAAGAACCAGATCCAAGAAACATCGAAAAGATAAAGAATTGCCCTGCACCAAAGACAGTCACGCAAGTGCAAGAATTCTTAGGCCTATGTGGATACTACCGAAAGTTCATCAAGAATTACGCAACTATTGCGAAACCCATACAAGAGCTAACCAAAAAAGATACCCCGTTTATATGGGAAAAGGAACAACAAACAGCCTTTGAAACACTCAGAGATAAACTGATATCAGCACCAATACTCGTACACCCGGATTTCAAGAAACCATTTTTGTTAGCAACAGACGCAAGTGGATATGCATCTGGAGCAGTCCTAGGACAATGGGATGATGAGAAAAGAGAGCGAGTTATTGGATATTATAGTCGAACGTTCAAGAAACATGAAAAGAATTACTCTGTGACTGAAAGAGAGGCATTAGCAATTATTCAAGCTATTAAACACTTCAAATATTTATTATGGGGTCACGAGATATATATCACGACCGATCATCAACCATTGGTATGGCTAGGCCAACACAAAGAAGCCTCGAGTAGATTAATGAGATGGGCAATGCAGTTGCAAGAATACTCACCGTATATAAAGTTCAAATCAGGAAAAGCGAACGCCAACGCAGATTGTATGTCAAGATTTGTATTTGAGGAACTGATGGATCATGATGTAAGACGAATATGCATGATCATCGCAGAAGATATTGATTTTACAAAACTGAGAAATGAGCAGAAAGAAGACGAGGAGTTAAAAACAATAATCGAGTTTATGGAAACTAACGATATGAAAATCTTCGACAACAACAGCAAACTGAAGAGCATATGGAGAAACACAGACATCGATATACCATGGAAAAGGGATGGTTACTATTAATGGATGGCGAAAAACGACTCATGTGTTTACCAGAGAGTAGGCGAAAAGAGGTATTGATGCAATATCACGATGGAAAACTTGGAGGACACATGTCAGCAAAAAAGACGGAAGCAAGATTACGTCAAAAATATTACTGGCCAAATATCGGAGAAGACGTGAAAGGATGGATAAAGAATTGTCTGATATGTGCAACGAGGAAAAGCACAGGAAGTAAATTGAAAGCACCGTTAAAGCCAATGCCAATTCCACCAGAACCAATGACGATGATTGCAATGGATGTAGTAGGACCACTACCCGAAACCAACGATGGAAATATCTATATATTAGTAGTGACAGATTACTTATCAAAATTCCCGGAAGCATTCGCAATACCAGATCAAAAAGCCAGAACAATAGCGAGAATCCTAGTAGAGGAAATATGCTGTAGATACGGAACACCTAAACAGATTCTAACTGATCAAGGAACCAACTTTATGAGCGAAATTATAGAAGAAGTAACGAACTACTTCAGAATTGCGAAATTGAGAACATCGCCTTATCATCCACAAACAAATGGTCAAACCGAACGATTCAACGGCATATTAATTGAAATGATGTCAAATTATGTAAGCAGACACCAAAAAGATTGGGACAGATACATAAACCTATGCCTTATGGCATATAGGATGTCAATACACTCAGCAACAAAAATGAGTCCATTTAAATTAATGTACGGCAGAGAATGTAACATGCCGATAGACCTAGAATATCAACCACCAATATCACAGTATATGGAAATTGATGATTATGTAACAGGATTCAAAGAGCGGATGCAAGAGATCTGGAAAACAGCAGGTATGAATATTAGATTTAACCAAGAAAGCTATAAAGAATTACATGACAAAAAGCGAGACGTACGCGAACATAACTTTCAGGTTGGAGACTGGGTAATAATTGCGACGCCAGAAATTATTCAGGAGTAGCCAGAAAATTACAAAGATGTGGTAAAGGACCTTACGAGATAATGTATGTAAACGAGAACAATGCTCGAGTTAAATTGGTCAACAATCCACTCACCAGACCTATTTACGTAAACGTGAGTAGATGTAAAGCGATACCTAGAACAATAACAAGAGAACCAGAAAATCGAGGTATGCAAACTAGATCACAAACTCAACAACTGAGTATAAACGGACTAACGATGAGTCGAAAAATAGAAGCAATATCAAATAATACAATAGAAGAACCTAAACCAGATGAATCAAAAATAACTCTAAACGCGACTCAAGATAATGTAGACAAGATGGATATAATAGTAAAAGCCATCAGAGAAATAATGCCAGAATGGGTCGAAGGGAAAGGATGGATGAGAATAGTAAACAAAGCAGGGAAAATCGCCATGGATTATGCCAAAGGAGCTAGAAGTCCACCAGAAATGGACCGTATCAAAGAAAGTATACCCATGATATTCACTATGGCAGATGTAGAAGGAAACGTACCTCTACATATTGCAGTACAGCATAGAAACACCCAACGAATAATGGATATAATTCAATTTATGCAGAAATGCGGACACGCCTCAAATATACCAAACGAAGAGGGACAAACACCACTAATGTTCGCAGTTGCAGCAGATGCCTCTACAACAGTCCTGAGAGAATTACTAAAAACAGGATCATCGTTCAAAGAGAAAGATAATGGAGAAAATAATGTATTACACTATGCACTGAAATCGAGACAAGCAAGCGCAATAAAATTCATAACCAGTAACGCAACAATTAGAGAGAGAGAAATGATGGGTAAAACAATCCAAACATTATGGGAAGCTATCGACGCCAAACAAGACGAAGCAACAGCCAATCTGATGAAATGGACCTACGAGGGTTCACCACTCAAAGTATTCAATGTGAATTATATGGTAAGAAACAGAAACGTCCTATTAAAAGAAACAATATATGCTCACTATCCATTTCCAAAAACAATAAAAGCAATGTTGAAATGGGAAGGACTGAAATTCACCAATCATCCAAAAGAAACAATACGAATTGGAGATAGAAAGGAACAGTTATTGATGATAATACACAGATGGCATCGAAAGCAAATAAGATTTCAAGCGAGTAAACAAGAGATAAAAGAAATGGACGATATAAAAGCGAGAATAATAAAAGTATACGAGGAAATAATTGAAATAATAAATGTCGAGGACGACATTTCAAAGGAAACCCCGGATGGAGATAATAATAACGAAGAAGGGGGTGACAGCAGAAAAGACCAAGGTGATCAAAATGCTAGAGACGAGAATAAATCGGCACAACAAGAGAAAAAGGAACCACCCTAACAAGGAACGTCAGGAAACGAGTAACAGCAATAACGAAGGAAAGCGAAACAAAGGGATGATGTTACTACAACAAAGGAAAAACCAAAACCGACCGACCCTGCTACAGAAAATAATGATATTGATTACGTCCATCAAGTTAACGGAAGCTGACGAAAACATCACAAAGGAAATAAAATCGTTCAGAATACGAACAATAAACGAGAAAGGAATCGGAAGTAAAGGAATATGCTTACAACTGACAATGAATACAAGCATAAGTTGTCAATTCGATTCAATAGGAAAACCAGGAAAGATGGAAATACGATCCGAAAACTCATCATCATGTCAAACCACCAAAGACGTATGTAGAGATGCTACAAAAGATAGAAACGTAAAAATCCAAGTAGAGCCAGGGATAGGCAAATTACGAATAATAAACAGAGGAATAGAAACAATTGAACAAGTATGTATACAAAACAAAATTATCGATTGTTGGAAAATGAACATGAAAGCGGGAAAGAAATGCGAATGGGATAGTCTAGAAGGAAAAGCGGAATATATAATATGTGCCAACAATGATATAATAATAACTTGCACATTGGCCAAAACCCTGGGAGAAAAATTCACAACACCAAAAGAAGAGCCTTATCAACGTCGAGCACGAGAAAATAAAGAAATAATAATAAAATTGGAAGCAGACCCAAAGAGTGGAGAAGAGATAATAGTTGAAAATATGGGCAAAGAACCCATTACAAAAGTTTGTATATTCGAAACTAAAAAGAACGGAACGATAAATGAAAGAATCAAATGTCAATCAAATGATGATATCAACAATCAAAAATACCGTATTCCAACTAAAAGAAAGCGTGGAAAGTACATAGTACATGTTCAGAGAGGAAGAGATGATTACTGGAAATCAATAACAAGAAAGTTGTTAGAATCAGTTACGACAAAACGTTCGGAAAAAGAAACGAAAGAGAAACCGTACCAACGACAGATCAGAGAAAGTAAAGCAGTAATAATAAACATAGAATCAAATGCGGTAAATGAAGAGGAAATAGTAATTGAAAACACAGGTGAAAAACCCATCACAAAAAATCTGTGTATACGAACCTAAAAGAAACGAACCAGTAAACAAAAGAATCCAATGTGAAACGAGCAAAAATATAACGAATCGAAAGTACCGCATACCGACGAAAAGAAAACTCGGAAAATATGTAATAAATATCCAAAAGGGAACTCATGAACATTGTAGAACGATAACAAGGAAACCACTCAAGTCAAATGCGACAGATCAACCTATAACAAAACAATCTGAGAGAAAACCAAGAAACGAAACATGGAAAAAAGGAATGATCATGGACGATAGCCACCTTTCAATTCACGAAGCGTTACAACTCCAGAAAGCACTCAAAAATGTGCAACCAAAAGAAAGAATAATGGAGACAACTAACGCAAGGGAAAACACAACTATGCAACCTAATGAAAAGAACTATATGATTAAAATGATCTGGATAACAACAGCGGTAATAAGTAGCGTAGTGATGCTGATAGTAATTCAATTAGTAAGAACTACCAAATGCAGAAAGAAGCCGGCAAAGAAAAGATTATGGCCAGCAGTAGAAAAATTCAATTACGATATCGAATTAGGACAATATGATGCAGAAGGAACCGAAGAATATGAAATCATAGGAAATTCTAGTACGAGCGGACTCTGGTTAAAAGAACCGCCCATTATCGAAGCACAACAATGGTCAAACGAATCTGATGTATACCAGATAATGAATGAGAAATATGGGGACATACGGACATTACGTATAGAGTCCCCGGAGACGATGGTGTAAAACGAGAAAGAGACGTTGTATATAGTGTAAAATATTATGTAGTATAATAGTAGCAATGATATGTATATTTATAAATATTGTACAAAATACGTGAGAAAAATGAAATAGAGAGAATGCCGATGAATTAACGATGTATTATAACTAACAGATGGATCCGAATAACGCAAATCAACAAAAATCAAGTGAGAATACCACCATTCGTAGAAGTGATACAACAACCAGCAGCTGCCAACGTACCGATAGAAATTGTAGAATTAAATCAAGGAATACACCAAGATCAAGGAATCGAGGCAACGTGGAGACGACAATGTGAATTAATGACATTAATAACGAACAATGCGCAAACTCAGTGGACAAATACTCATCTAGTATTAACCGAAAGCGTGAACAGAGGGCTACAACAAGCCATAAGACTCGAAGAGCAACAAAGAACTATACTACAATTGGAGAGAATAAATGAGCAATTAACAGATCAAGTTAGATGGCAAGCTGACGAAATTAGAAGACTACGTAACAATCAACAGCACGTAGATCCAGCAAGTTGGGTGGAATGGATAGCATCGATGCCAGAATTCACCCCAGAACCGGATTCAACAGTAGAGTAAAAATAAAGCGTACCATGTAAATATGTATAAATAAAACGATAAAAGTAAAGCAACGTCAAGTAATCAGAAAATTTTTGTAGATATGCAGACAATCATCGAGAGAATTAGAGGAAGCGAGAATCCATCCGAAACTACGAGACGAATAATGAAGGAGAAAATCAAAGTGGTGAACGATATAAAAGAAAGATTGAAATGTTGTAAATGCAAAGAACTACTGATTGGAGCGAGACAGACGAAATGTGGATGCAGAATATGTACGGACTGTGCGATAGAAGTGATAGAAACAAAAACAATAAAATGTCCTGGATGCGACGAGACGATGGAAAGAGATGAAGACCCTACAACAATGGATAAAGCCACCAATAAAGAGATCAATAACCTATTAGTCCAATGCCAAGTAAAAGAATGTGAATGGGAAGGACTGATGAAGGAAGCCGAAAGTCACGCAAACGAATGCGAATATAGCGAGATATTATGCGAAAAATGTCAAACCATCATAACGAAAAAGACTATCAAAGAACATCACAAAGTGTGCATCAAGAGAGAGGAAAAATGCGAATTCTGTGGAGTCATCGATGAATGGATAAAAATAGAGATGGAACATCGGAATCCAAAAGAGGAACAAATATGTGATCTATACGAAGGGATATGCGAAAATAACTGCGACAGAAAAGAGAGGGTCAAATTGAAAGAACATTGGAACGAATGTATGGGCAAACCAATCAAGTGCCCGTTAGAGTTATTCAATTGTCAAGCGCAATTACCAATTATGGAGATGCAAAAGCATATGATGGAAAATAGTATCGAGCATACCGAAATCATGATGAAAACGATAGGAATGTTGGCATGGGAAGTAAAAAGCCTACGAACAGAAAACGATGCACAAAAGGCACTAATAAGAGAAATATTAGAGTCCAGAAAGAATTTTGAGAAAAGCCAAGGAAATACCCTCAAGAAAATGACCGAAATGGAAAAGAAAATGCAACAGATGACCAACAGCCTAAAAGAATTAGAAACGAACGGCTCGGTAGCCGGAAAACATCTTACAGCACCATTCATATGGAAAATAACCGAATTTGCAGAGAAGCTCCAGAGAGCAAAAGATGGAACACAGAGAATTCTAGATAGTCCACCAATATACAGTTGGGAAAACGGATATAAATTAGGTATTAGACTGTATCCAAATGGAGATGGAAACGCAACAGGCACCCACATCAGTGTCTTCATCAGAGTAGGAAGAGGAGATTATGATGAATTGTTAGCATGGCCTTTTAAACAAAATATGATATTAACGATGAAAGGACAAGAGGATTACCGCAATCCAATCAGAACAGGAAATGAACCACAGATGGGAAGGCCAACAACTGACTGGAATACAGCAATTGGAACACCACGTTTCTATCCACAACAACGATTGAGAGGAGAAGGATTCTTGCGAGAAGATAATCTGTATATAAAATTAGAAGTAGAAAAGCCGGACAAGACGTTGTAAAGAGAAAAGGAAAGTGTAAATAAATGTAAATAAAATAATAAAAATCAAATAAAAAAAAAAAAAAAAAAATTACAAATAACCAGAAAAATCAGAAAAACAAAAAATTCAAAAATAATGACGATATTTAGATGGCAAGCGGAATCAGCGAAGAGATAACAGTACAGATGAGAGAAGGACCGGATTCGATATGGACGAGACTATGGAAAAAACCAGAGGAAGAGGAAAAAATTAAAACCTTAGTAATCGCAATTCAGCATTATACCAGTTTCGACACAACCGGACGACCATGGAAAATGAGGAAGGTAATTTACTCACAGAGAAAAGTAAGATACGAGGAGTTGAGGAAAGAGGAACAGAGATATTTAACGTTCAAAGATAATAAAGTATTCACTGACCGACAAAGCAAAGAGATGGCAGCACAAGGATTCTTCTTCTCAGGAACCCCCGAATTACCAGATGAAGTTACCTGTATTTATTGTCAAGGAAGACTTTCGCATTGGGAAAAAGGAGAAACAGCAAAACGAGAACACCTGAGGAAATTTTCAACCTGCCCATTTAGAATAAACATTGACGTCGGAAACCAAGCGATAAACAGACTGGAAGGACTCCGACAATCAGAATTAGACAAGGATGAAAAGGGAGGTGAGAAAAAGATAACGATAATAAAGGGTTTTGAAGATCCAGCAGAATTAATCTGGGAAAAAGAAACTATAAATAGAACATTCGAAGAGAGAATTAAAACTTTCAAAGGAAATCCAAGAGCAGCAGAATTTGCGAGTCAAGGGTATTGTCAAACAGCCAGAGGAATAATGTGCGAAGGATGCAAAAATCAACAGCCAATACCAGATCAGAACGTCACAAAACTAAAGCACAAGAGAAAGTGTATGTATAAACAAGAAAAAGAGTCAAAGAATATCGAAATAATAATTACAAATCAACAAATAGAAGACATTTTGGATCGACCGAAAACGAGAACCCTAATGCTATTATCAGGAATGGATACTCAAAAGATGAGGAAAATAATCAAGGAAAGATTAGCTAATAATTTAGAATGGTACGACTCAACACAAGCAGTAATCCGAGCAATCAAGCGATATCAAGAGAAACCAAAAGAGAATCGAGACAAATCAATAATAAAAGAAGCTATTTTGGAACAGTATCAATGTGTAACATGTTGGCAGAAACATGTAGAAATAATTTATACGCCTTGTGGACATATGGTCACATGTGAAGCATGTGGGCTAAAAGTTGATATATGTCCAGTATGTAGAAAGCCGATCAACGGGCGGATCAAAGGATTCCGTTTCGCTGATCAGTAATTAAAAATGGGAGTAATGTGTAAAAAGTGTAAAAAGATAATAAAAATAATAAAAAACGATAAAAACAAAAAATTGTAATCGATGTATATTTAGTATGAATCCAAATGAAATAGAAACCCGAACGAATCCAGAAGACGGAGAATACGTACCAAGCCCAATTCAATTAGTAGAACCAATAGAACAAGACCCACTGAGGTATTATAGTAAAAAGTGGGAGAGCCGAAAGAAAGGAATGGCAAGAGCTAGTGGAGGAACAAGAGTCAGAAATCGCCCGGATAAATCAACAGTTAATACAATCTAAACAGTTAACCCATACAATAAAACGAAAACTAACATCCAGCATGGGAGGAAACAGAGAGCAAAAGAGAGAAAACGAACAATTGAAACGAGAATTAGCTGAAATAAAAACCCGCGTAATCCTGGAAGACTATTGGAAAACCGAAGCAGAACGAATGCGAGACAGCCGAAAAAGCGAACAAAGATACGTAATACAACTAGAAAACAGTTGTAAAGAAGCCAGAGAGATAAAAGAAAGTCATCAACAAGCCCAAGAGGAAATTAAAACATTAACAGATCAGCTTCAAGAAGCAAAACGAAAGTTGGAAAAACAAACAACCAAGCGGGTCAACTACAAACGTCAACTCAAGAGAAAACAAACAAAAGAAAGAAATCTTCAAATGAAAATTCATAATCAACAAAGAATAATCAAAGAAGGTAAAGAACGATTAAAAGAACTCCCAAAACTAACCGAGCGATTAATAAAAGCCCAAGTCCTGATAATGAGATTTTCAGAAAATAAAATTAAAGAAGAGTGCGAGAGACACTCAACCCCCAGAAAAAGAGAAAGAGTAAAAAAGGGCTAAACTCCACTGTATATAGTTGAATAAAATTGTAAATAGACGTGAAAATTGATTGATATATATTAGAAACGAAAAACATGAACCCAACGTTATGGATCACAACGATAATGATGATAATGATGAGAAAGTGCAATACTGAAAACCCATTAGAAAAATGCGAGAGATCCCAACCTTTCAGAAGAGAAGACAGTACCTGTGCCGATTTTAAAGAAATTTGTATCAATCCTAATAATGAAGAATGTCAACAAATAAAACTACAATGTATACAATGCCCCATGAAAGAGAACAAGGATGAGATAAAACAGAATATCGAGAAAAACCCAAATAATGGTACAAACCCTACTGAAAAATAATGAAGAAATAGCCACTATAAAAAATGAGAATCGAGAAATAAAGAAAACCCTAGAAAATATCATCAAACAAATTCAAAGAACAGCCAAAGCAAACCCCAAAAACAAACCAATCCAAGAAATCACCCTATCGATTAAAAAGCAACTAGGAAAACGAGTGGGACGGGAAAATGAACCCCATATAACAAATCCATCAATCAAACTCATACTACCAATTAGTATAACTGCTAACATGATACTGCTAATATCCTGTCTCATCATCGGCCTAATAAAAAACAAACAAAGGCAAAATACCCAAATTCAAAAATTCAGAAGAATGTTCACCCAAATTCGAAAAATCGACAAAACCAACGAAACGACAAGACTCTCGCAGATTTCTATCAATCATCCCTCAAGATCAGCCCAGCTCGAAAGCGAAACCCAAGCCGTCAGTGATTCATTCGAAAACAAATACAATTGAGTTACAATAACTGATATTGATTCGAACTGATTAACTCGCACTGATCAACAGTGATTTGAACTGATACTACAAAACTTGCACTAATATTAAAACTGAACTATCCGATTTTATTTGATTACGTATCGTAGTAGGACCTTAAGTCCATCTTTACCTTGATGATTAACCTTACCGTAAAAACTTTTTATGAATGTGAATATTGAAAACGGAATTATATGTACTATTTTGAAATCAATTGAAATTGCGGGTCGCAATTTTACGGACCCCCGAGTGTTTTATGTTGGGCCAGAACGTAGACGGCCTTCAAAATGTTTAAATGGATCAGAAACACACACGCAAACACAACACGCAATTTAAATAAAATCCCAAAACACCAATTAAACCATATAAACTCTGAGAAATAAAAGAATTAAATATAAATTAAGAAACATAAAAATAAAATAAAATATTAACAAAATGCACCAAGATCCGCACGATATCTACACAAATACAACAAGAAAACACAACAAATTCGACGAAATTGGAAAAATCAATTAAAGTTCATTAAAGTGAAATTTAAATCGAAAAAATTTGAATTAGTAATAATTCAAATAAAATTCTAAATAAAAAAATTATAAAAATAAATCGAAAATAATAAAAATAAATAATAGAATTTGCTAGAAAACAACAAGGTCGAATTTTGTTTTACTACATCAAATTTCACACGTCACACAAATAGGTATATATACTGATCCATTTTCACATTAAAGTTAACCATTTTAACCAAAAACCATTTTTGAAATTGTTAAACCAGTTTTAAAACTATTTTTAAACTAAAAACTATTCTTGAAATTATTCCGTGTTTCGAAGATTATTTGAATCTTTTAAATCTATTCGAGATCATTGTTTGAATTTTTTATAGGAATTTTAGGTGAGGATCATTGATTTTGGAACCCTCTTTCCACGCTCCGTACCTTGCATCTCTGTAGAGCTCTGCTCGGACGTCAGCGTGGGAAGAGAGGTATTTGGTTTATTATTGAATTTATGCTATGTTTATTGGAATGGTAACTTGTTATTTTTGTCTTATATAATTAATAAACATTATTATACATAAATTGTCTTATATATATAATTCATTTAATATGTTTTAAAAGATGTCGAAATTTTTCCGGCCCACAGCCGAAACATCATGCAAGTAAATAAAATCAACATAGTGCAGATGCATGTAAGAGCGTGGACAATCGCCAATGATATGCACCCGTGAAGACTCAGCGTGCGCAACGCAGCGGTCGTAACGTAAATATTTATCCCTATAGCTGAAGCGAGAAATAAGGAAGAAGTCTCTGGCTGCTTCCTCGTTTCTCAATTCAGAAAAATCGACCTAAATTCACCTTTACACACGGCTTAAACTTATCACACCGAGTAGTCCAGTGGGCACTCAATAAATATAATGTGAACACACATGCGCTTAGGATCTATTAAAGGGGAAATGGTACGGGGATAAACTAAACTAAAATCGTTGATAGAGTTAACCTGAATTAACAATTTGAATTAATTTGATCATTGGTGTACTAAATTGAATTTATTTTCGAAATAATTATCATTAACTTAAATTACCTTATGTATAAATTGATTAGAATTAAAGTAAATTATGGATTTAAAAATAAATTAATTACAATTATTTCATAGAGTAAATCGAAATAAGTTACGGATAAAATAAAATTAGTTACAAATAATGTTTTGGTTAAATTAAATCATAGGGTGAAAGTAATCTAATTATGAATATATCATTCGGTGAATTGAATTAATATTGGAAAATAATTTAATTAGCAGTAAGTTAAATTACAGTTAAAAATAAAATGTCAGTATTATAAGTAACTCGGTGAGTCCCCTAAACTGACTTTATCTATCAATTCGAAACGTTTTCATTAAAAGTAGATCTCTCCTTAATTCAATTGGATTTAAATAAAATGATGGTTAAAGAATTTATGTGACTCACGGGTTTAACTTAGATCAAGTCCTTGATTAAAAATTAAAGTAGCTTGTATAGTAACAAAATAAACTTGGATGTAAGGGAAAGTAAAACTAAGAATGGTTAAGTCAAACGTTGGAAATAGCTTATTAAACTTGATTAACCTATCTATTGATTTAACCTAAGTTAACGATAAAGAAAACCTCTAAGGTAATTAGCAAGGAAAACTCAGGATGACCGATCGGAAAATTTGATCCAATAAATGGCAAAAATCAAACCAAATTTCACTAAATAATAAAGTAATCCACCAAGAAAAATCAAAACAGATTAGGGGAAAGTAAGATGAATTCACGTTTTAAATTAAGATGCCGGCTGAAGTAATGAAAGGCTCCACTAGTCAAAAGTTTAGTAATTTAAGTTAAAAGAATTAAAACAATGAAATCTGTATTTTACTTCTAATCGAAACAATAATGATACCTTTCAAATCTCCACATAAATAAGATACAAACATCACCAAACATCGATAAATTCCAGCACGAAGTAATCCAATAAAAATGAAAGTTTTTTTTTGCAACAATGAAACGGAGAACATTTATTGTATGGAATTAAAGAGAACTTTTTCCAACCATTAAATCGACCGACTAACACAATAGTTTTAAAATTCCGTAATTTCAGCCAACCTCCGAGATGAATTCCAACGGTTAATTTCCCCGATACGATTTAATTTATGAATAACATCGAGAACCATCAACGATTGACCACATCCGAAAATTTGTCGTAAGCAACCAGCATAGTTCCTCAAAACCATGGACAATTAAATTAATCAGTAAGAAAATAAAAACAGATTACCTAACCACAAAACCCCGATAAGACAGTACCGACGGTTTAAACGAACGCACAAACGAGACCCAGATTAATGCCAACGTCAACCATTAGAGTAATAAGCAAAGTGAATTTCGATTAGTAGATTCGCACAATCGAATTACGACGAATTATCAACCATTAAAACACGGACGGATGTCATGATCAGATAAGAATCAAGCATTTCAAACATCCGTTCCGACAATTGACCATCGCGAGAAACATCCGTTCCGACAATTGACCATCGTGAGAAACATCCGTTCCGAAAATTTACCATCGAGAGAAAGGTCGAAACATAAATAATCATTTCCGTTGGAGGAATGAATAAACAAGTCAAACATCAATAATTACGATGATGTCGATAAGCATTAATAATTATAACAACCATTGATAATTTCGTTAAATGTTAATAATTACAATAACTATTGATGATTTCGTTAAATAAGTACAACGACTATTGGTAGTTACGATGAGCATTTAAAATTGCAATAACCGTTATTAATTACGTTAAACCGACGCGAGTATGTTTTTCCCAACAGTAGTAACGTTAAATGAATTGAATCCCAAATAACTAAGTCACATAGACATACATTGCATATTCTGTCCCCATCACCTTCCTTCAGCATAAAATTACTATAGAAATCACCAGAACATAAACCCATACCTAATCCTTACGATTCCAGCCCGACTATCAAGCTCATTGAACGCTAATTTAACCAATCAAAGTTTCCCCTAGAATCAACTGATGATTTAAGGTTGCCTGAACTCGAGATTATTGACTTAATGTCCTATAAATTCGTGAGAGAATATATTACGTTTACTTATTTCAGAAGAATTCATGTTGCCAAATTTGATTTCGAGACAAGAGGCCGATGAATGGCGCCGAGCCTGGAAACGAGCGCGCCCACCGATGACTCTCGAGGAGCCACGCCCGAAACGATCGTGTCCGTCCCTATGGCAAATACTAGGCAGGGGAGATGACCCACACCGACCAGAGGAGGAGCAGTATCCCGCCGAGGAAATTGTTGACAATGCCCGAATCTTGTTGGCTCAATGGGAGAAGATCCAAACGGAGGTCGACCTACAGGTTGTGAAGGCGAGGATGTACCTCGCCAACGTTGAAGAAGACGTCCTCGTCGGACGTATCGCGGAGACATACCCGGCTCGACCAGCACGTAACCTCCGACGACCAGTGCCCATTATTCCCGGTTACTCCCCGGAAGAAGGAGTCAGGAAGTTCCTCGCAGAATCCTGAATCACCAGACCTGATAATTCTGACATTTTACTTTAGTGACGTTGTTAATAAATTATAATGAATTGTCCTCTCAAATTTTGTTTTTAAATGAAATTTCCGCTATAATCATGTTTGAAATAATTAGAATTCCCCTTATGGGACCAAATTGATATGTTTTCTTTATAGAAATGTCGGCCCTGAAATTAATGCAGAACGAGATAGCCCGCGCTAGGCAGGCAAATGCGGAGCTACTCAATCAGATACTGCAGTTAACTCGCGAAGTGCAACAGGTCAAGGCGACCTGTTTAGACCCCAAACGGACGAAACTACTCTACCAACGTCTCTCCGCAGCTCAAAAAGGCTGGGCCGAAGAACGCCAGCTCAATCGGAGTCTGCGCACGCAGATCAGGGGCTTAGAAGTTGCCCTAGCAGCCTGTCAGGAAGGGGAAGCGGTAACGTATCCGCTCATCTTCGCCCCTTCCCAACTATCGAGTCGACGCGTCGTTGATGAAGCCGCACCAAGCCAAAAATCGACAGCTACCCAACCAACCATCCGCCGGCCGGGACGCAAGGAACGGGCCCGACGCCGAGCCGCACAAGCGTCGAGTCGAGCAACCTAACTTATTATGCATGTCCTTTGTTTATTAAATAAATCATCTCTCATGTATTCAGTCATAGTGGGGTAGACTCGAAAGTCACTCACATCAATCAGACTAGATTTAATTCGCATTTCCACGTAGGGGACCAAGTAAAGCGAGCATAGGTCTTCTATCGACAGCTCGTGAACCCGAGGATTGTCCGAGCAACTATAGTACTAGCACATGGTACTCAATTTTTGCGGACAATCCACCACTTGAACACATTACCAACGTTGCCTAGCAACGGGTGCCAAGTGGCGATCAGCAACACTTTGTATGGCGTTACTAGGGTAGCCATAAAGTTAAGCAAGATGCGAAACCCTGTAACCCACCACAATGGTATTGTTTTGTTATTGCTGTTTGTGACTTTTTATCAGCATTCGTATATTAATAATGACAATAGTAAGATTTTAATAATAATAATATTGATAGTAATAATAATAATAATCATAATAATAATAATCATTGGTAACGACAAAAATAGCAACAATAACATTAATAATAATAATACTAATATTCAGATAATAATAATAATAATAATAATAATAATAATAATAATAATAATAATAATAATAATGTTGGGCAAAAACACGAACGGCCTTGGAAATGTTTAAATGAATCAGTAAAATACACACAAATACAACATGCAGTTTAAAATCGAACCTATTAAAACACCATATAACCCTGCTAAAATACGAGAAAGAGAACAATTAAATAAAAAATTTAAAAACATAAAAGTAAATTAAAATAATAACCAAGTGCAACAAGATCCGCACGAAATAAACATAAACATAACATGAAAACATTAAAATTTGGCCGAAATTTGATAATTTTCCAAGAAATGCAAATATCCATGAAAATGGAATAAAAATCAAAGAATTTGAATTAGAAATAATTCAATTAAAAATTCAAGAGAAAATTTGTCAAATTAAATCACAAAAATAATAAAATTAAGAATAGAATATTCTAGAAAATAACAAGGCCAAATTTTGTTTTACTAAATCAAAACACAACACGCAAGGTTAGGGTCGTACAATAGGTATATAAACTGATTCATTTTCACATAATTTTAAACCGTTTTAATCAGTTTTTAAAAATTTGAAAGTAGTTTTACAACTCTTGAAACCAGTTTTGACCAGTTAATCAGTTTTCTACTTGGAACTACGCTATTTTGATGTGAGTGAGAGAATTGTTAGAAACTCTCTCTACGTCGCATCCTCGCAACCTCAATGGAGCTCTGCTTGGATGTCGGCGTGGGGAGAGAGTGTGGTTATATGATGATCAAACTTATGTATTATGCTCAGAAAATTTATGGAATGTAGTATATGATAAATATAAACATTATGAAATGAAATTTTTCCGTCAATGCTGTAATCGTTTTTCGGCCCACAGCCACTCACGCAACGCAAGTTAATAAAATATACACACAATTCAGGCTGTGTAGGAACAGTTTATCTGCCAATAGCCTGTGCCCGTGAAGGTTCCAGCGTGAATAACGCAGGGCCCAAACGTCAATTTATAACCGTTATAGGGGAAATTGGGAGAAGGGGAAGTAGTCTTTTGGCTGCTCCTCCACTGCCCATTTTCCTGTAACTCCGACCAAAAATTTGAATTCTACATATCGGCAAAAATCATGAACATTGAGTAACTCGGTGAGCACTCTTAAAATCATAACGTAAACACAACTTTCCTAGGATCAACTTAGAGGGAAGGAAGTGGGGAATATGTGCGGAAATTATTGCTATGTAAAAGATAATCTAACTCGGTAAAGTAATTTCATTAAAAATTCATTAACTATTATGATTAATAGTGTTAGACCAAAATGGACAAAATTTGTAAATAAAAATATCTAGTAGAAATTATGTACGTTCTCATGATAATACTTTCAAAAATTCCAACGCTAAAAATTGAATAACGTTAGTAAGATTGCCCACGAACCCAATAACAAAATATGATATTAATAGCTTCAATAATAATTAGGTTTACCATAAACTAACCTTTCGGCAGAGTAAATCAATTTAAAACATTCCGAAATCATTTATAGGAAGGTTATTCAAATAAAGTGATAAAATATTAAGTTAAAAAGGGTAAATGATAAGTAATGAAGCAAACATAGAGGCCACTTTAAAGTTAAAATTTATAATAATAGCACCGCAAAGAATCCAGTAAGGAAAAACCACTCAAATAAATAATTCATCTTGCTTATTAATAAAATGTATAATGCTAATTTACCCGGAGTTGAAATGCACTACAGTCATTCCATTAAATGGTTCAAAGAATTTTAAGATTACCAAAAAGGTAGAAATACTATATAAAATCATTACTTGACTAAACGAGAGATAGTAGATTCACACATCATAACAATTGAAACAAAAATCAACAAAGTTTTATTGACAGTTCCACGAAATATATGCATCACTAAGATCATCACAGATTGTTGACCACATTCACAGAAAATCCAGCTGATACTCGAGGAGAATCGAATTATAGATCATAGAGAACGACCTCAGTTAATAAGCCTTGGACACCCACGAATCATTGAATTCATCACATAATTCATAGATGAGAAGGCGAGATACATACCTAAAATATGATAATATCAATCAGAGTTAACGTAATCCCTGATCCCTGTTCAAAATGACGAGAAATGGTAGTAGATTGACATCCATGGGAGTAGATACATTCACCAGGCCTACAATTCGCCCGTTGAACCCTGAAAAATAATTATAATTAAAATAAGGCATTCAGCAAAGAATTCTAACTAAATTTCGTTGCTAATGAAAATCGTAATTTCGACAATAATCAATAGATTAGTGACAGATGTTTTATTAAATGGAATGAAGAACAATTATGAATCAATATGATTATAACGATATGACCAACGTGGCATGGCACAGACCGTTGCCGGCAAACGGGGAAGAGAATTAGCAACGTGGCAGCTGACATCTGTCGACACACACCGCAGGCGAGTACACGACAAGTGAGAAAAATGGAGGCACACCGACAGATAGCGGGTAGGCAAAACAGACGTGCGGCACACTCAACAGAACAAACTATAAAAGAAGCAATCGGACAACTTATGCACAATTTTAACGTAATTATGAATAGCAACCGACCCAATGAACTACGAGGTAGAGATCACCATGCGCGTTACCAGGATGCAGACGAAATCCGGCTAGAGCGAAGAACAGACGCTCAAGGAAGTAAGATTCTTCTTTCGTTTAACCAACTTTAATTGTATAAAATATTTATGCACTGAATCAACCGACACGAGAGAAAACGGTCAACTAAGCCTGTCAAATACTCTAGGCAACTAAAATGATCAAAGCTATTGTTTATTACAATTACTCTTGAGTAAATGAAACACATCCAAACTTATTGCGAAAAGGTTCTACACATTCAGATGAAAACCCTCTATTCATGATTATTATTTAAATAAACGAATTACTTCGATCTTTATTACGCCAATGTCATATACAGTTATGGGAAAATTATCGAATTATGATTATTGTTTAGATATACGAGTTACTTCAAACGTTATTACGACAATGTTCCACACTCTTATATGACAGTTATCTAATCGTGATTATTATTTAAACGAACTTTATTACGAAAATGTTACCTGAAAGTTGTCTAATCATGATTAGTATTTAAACGAACGAAATGCCTTGAACTTCATTACGACAGTGTCATATGAATATTGCCCAATTATGATTAGTATTGGAACCAACCAAATGCTTTGAATGTTATATGAAAGTTGTCGATTTATGATTATTGTTTAAACAAACGAGTTCTACACATTCAAACGAAAACCCTCTAATTATGATTATTACTTAAACAAACGAAATGCTTCGAACTGTATCACGACAATGTTCCATACTGTTATATGAAAATTATCTAATTATTATTATTATTTAAACAAACGAAATGCTTCGAACTCTATTACGACCGTGTTCTATATAGTTATATGAATTATTATGCTTCAAACTTTATTGCGACAGTGATCAATACAGTTATACGAAAGTTGACTTTATTGCGTCAATGTTCTATACAGTTATATGAATTATTATACTTCGAACTTTATTGCGGCAACGTTCTATTTAATCATATGAAAGCTATTGAGTTATAGTTTTTATTAAACAAATAAAATGCTTCAAACTGTATCGCGATAATGTCCTATATAACCCAATGAAAACTACCCAATTAGGACTGTTGATAGATAAATGAAAATGCAGCGAACTTTATTAAGTAATTGTTCTACATAGTCAAACGAACATAACACATCAAACAAAACACATCCACGTATGACTGAGGATAACGGAATGTAAGAGTCGTAACCACATTACAATATAGTGCTATGCAGAATTTACAAACTAGCACGCATGCAAGTTCCCCGTCATAACCACTTTCCTTGACTACTGACTTCATAAGACCCATTACGAACACTTATTTCATCTATAGGTTGATGCATGGCCCAATAATTATACACGAACGATTTATTCAACAATCTGATTAATTTGTCTTGATAATGAATATCAGTCCACTATAACTGCTACAAATAAATCATCTGTTTACTTGTTAAAATCATATGAACAATTCAGTTTATTAAGCGAGTTGATAAATGCGTATTCACAGGTTTTTGGATGGACGAATCTCGTATCACGATAAGATTCTCATCCCACTCCGCCGCAATATGTCGACAGGCGATGCGGGATGAGGGGTATTCTATCTCCCCGGTACGAACGGCCAGATTCGAGAGACAGGACGACATGGAGGGCGCCGAACGGCCATACATTGCCATCAAGCGGGAGCCTGGGCGAAACCCGGCGCGTGAACTTCGAGGACGGGCAGAAGATATCCTGGCCCGACTCGAAGCTCACCAACGCGAAACCAACAGCGAGGTAAATCGGGCTCGCCAACATCTCAAACAAATAAACAAAGATATCGCAGCTGGCTTGATCCCGAGCACGGATGGGTATGCCCCGCGTATGGCATCTCATTCGAGCTCGATGATCCACACGTGAACCAACCAATCCCGCCGATGACAGTGTCGGTACCAAAGAAGATTCTTTCGGGAGAAAGGCGGACGAGAAATGGAGCCCAAAAACCGGAGTGGGACCATACCTATACGCAATGGTCATCACGACAGGACCCCAGAGACCGGCCCTCCACATCATACTACATCTGATTGGAAACTATCTTAATTCACCTTGTGGTTAAATCTAAATACATTTATATTAGTTTATTTGACTTCGTATAATCATTATGAATTATTCGCCATAAATAATACTCATTTTCAGACCCTGGATTGATACACCCCAAAACCCGTTTGATTATATTTATATTCATTACAATTCTTATCCATTATATGAATTAAAACATTTGTGATTTATGTTATTTTTCCTTTTTGCAGAAATGAACTCTAGCATAGTCCTGAATAATACACTGAAAGATGCACAAAAAGAAAACAAGGACCTTCATCGTCAGATGTTGGAGATGACCCGAGAAGTCCATCAAATTAAAGCTACGTGGATAGAACCGGCAAAAGAAAAGGTTCTATATCAACGAGTGACCGCTGCCCAACGTGGATGGGCTGAGGAGAAAAGGCTGACACAAGCTCTGAAAACGCAAATTCGCGGGCTAGAGGTGGCGCTTGCAGCCTGTCAAGAAGGCCAAGCCGTCACATACCCTTTAGTTTTCGCGCCGGCTCAACTGGCGTATCGGGATTCAACAAATGCGACCAAACCGGCAGTAAAACCACCACAGCGCCGCCCTGGAAAATTCGAGCGGGAGAAGCGACGTGCTTTGAGATCTTCCGAACAGTTGAACTGAGAAGTATCATGTGAAAATAAATGTCTTGTTGAATTAACTGTGTGTTTTGTTAAAATTATTATTTATGGTTAAATAAGTCGTGTATGATAATCGACCTTCAATCAGAGAGAGAGAGGAATCATTGATCATATTTATAAACGGAAGGGACCAGGAATAGAAAATCGCACACATACCTTCTATCGGTGGTGCGTTGAACCCAACATAGGATCGGGCCTTAGCAGTTCCTATAGACCGCTCACCTTTGGCGATCCTATAACCAGTGGTTACATTACCAACGTTGCTTGGAAACGGGTAACCATTGGGGGCAAGATAATTATTTTCATATGGGGTCAAGATCATTGACAACAACTACCAATAAAACCCCACAATAATAATAATAACAATAACAATAATATTAATAATAATATTAATAATAATATTAGATTGATAATAATAATAATAGTAATAATAATATTAGATTAATGATAATAATAACATCAACATTAATAATAATAATAATAATAATAATAATAATAATAATAATAATAATAATAATAATAATAATATCAAATGAATAATAATAACGATGTTGGTAATGATAATAATCATATTCCGATCAGTGGTGGTCATAAAATCGATTTTTGTAAATATTTACGGTATTGTGTTGCTATCAATATAGAATCAAAATAAGGTGGTCTAATTGATGGGGTAAGTGTGAAATTTTCGAATCTAATATCAATTTTTAGTCATTTATGGTAATAATGTCGAAAAATGTTGATAATAATACAATTAATGACAATATAAAAGTCTGATTAAAGTCTAAACGAACGTATGGTCAGTGCCTTACTTTCAGTGGATCTCTATCCGATATGGTTCTTTGTTAAATAATAGATAAATTTGTTATTAAATATCTTGAATATTCTTCATTACTAATACCACAATCATTTAAAATTGAATAAAAGTCATCTTTTTTCAATAATATCACTTGATTCATATTTTTCAAAAGAATCAATATAATCATATGGATAAATTCCTTTTTGTAAACAAATTTTATATTTTTCAACTGGAATATTTTTAGGAATTAAAATATTTTCCATTGTATATTTAAAATCTTCAAGTTTTAAAGTTTTGGATATTTGATCTAAACTTCCACTAAGGAAATTTAATGAATCAATAAATTTCAAACATCCATATTCTACACAATTATATTTTTCTTTAGTTTTTCCTATAATCTTAAAAAAACTTTTATTATCGATTGCTAAACTTTTTATAAATAAATGGATGTCATAACTGAATAAATTGTGAAATATTACTGGGATCTTTGATGGTTTCTTAAGTTTAATATTACAAGATTTATGAGCTGCACCACGATAATTATTAATTTTTGTAAAATGATCATGATCCTTGACTTTATTTTCCAGACTGGAGCGCAAGCGACTTCCTTTGGAGAATTCTTTTATACAAATCCAACAAATTTTAGTTCTTTTAAATTATAATTTTTGTTCTTCCGACATTTTTAAATCATACTCAGAGTCTTTTATTGTTCTAAATAATTTATTTTCAATTTTATTAATATATTCAACAAATGTTTTCAAAACTTCCTTTGAACTATTACCTCTAAAAACATTTCTTCGGATTCGGGATAATTGCTTTTTAAATATAAACAAAATGCTGATTTGTTAAGGGAACCTCAAATGATTTCTTTATTCCAACTAACAAGTTTTTAATCTTTTCCCATTTGCCTTCATTTTCATTATATACATAATTATATTCACCATATAAATCTGTTAAATTATATTTCTCTTGGATTTTAAGATATTCTTCTTTAAATTTTGTTTAACATTAACAGCTTCAAAATCACCATATATAACAGCTAAAGGTTGTACAAGATTTCCAAATTTATTAAAAGTCATTTGTGCCTTGTTAGCAGATGTCATTTTAACAAGGGCTGGTTCATTAAATTCGCATAATCTTGAATGTTTTTCTTTCATAGATTTTGTTGATGTATAAGATACACATCTTTCAGAAACCCAACCTTCTTTATAATTAGAATTTGTAATTCTCTTTCTCATAAAACTTTGAAATTTTTTTATCTAGACATAATGAGAAGCAATTTCATTTTTAGTTTCTTCATGTATTATTAAAAGATTAATATGTTTTCCTTCGGTTCTTCTTGCATCAGTAATTTGAATTGGAATTATTACATCATTTTCATATTTATAAATATTAATTGATACATCATTTATATTTTCAAATTTATAAACATCTTTTATTTTCATTGGATGTTCAAATCCATCCCAATATTTTATTTCACTTTCATAATCTATATAATTATTTAATCTATCAACATTTTTTTCTGTATGATACAAAGCTGAAATAACAGCCCATTGAAAACATTTATTATCTCTATTTTTAACATTTACAATATAACTTGAAGTAAATGGAGTCTTGATGTATGATTTTGGTCTTGGATGTCTATGTTTCCAAAATTTTATACTAATATTTTGAAAAGAATGTAAAATTAAAGCAGAATCCCCCAAGGTACCTTCTATATGTTCATAATCTTTTTCTATTTCCTTTTTAATTTTTTTAAGTTTGGAATTAAAACCATTTATACTTGTTAATGGTAAATAACTTGTATCATAACTGGAATCTAAAATTGTATCAGTATCTTTATTTCCTCGATAATATTTAACATTTATTGAAAGTTTATATTTTAAAACATAAAATCTTCCAACTTTCATAGCTTTAAAAACTTCTTCCATCTTTATTTTTATTTCTTTCTTGTGGTTATCAATGTATCTATTTGTACTTATTGGTGATGTCAACGCTTCACCAAAAGTAACAGTGACATTAAAAGTTGAATATCCTATATCATTTTCATCTTCTTTAATTTTAGGTTCTTCAATTTTAGATTTTTCAAACCTAGTCGATCTTCGATCTTCAATTTTAGGTTTTTCAATTTTAAGATCTTCATTATCAGTTGATAAACTATCTTCAGACGAGCTATTTTCAAATTTTATAGGTTCAACAGTTTCAATTCTTTTTCGTTTTTTTCTTCCAGCACAAGAATTGTAATGAAAATGAAAATATTTTATTAAATATCTTTCTTTACATTTTTTACAAAGTAAAGAATTTGAATCATCTAGCCAAGAGTTCTTTTAAAATGATCTAAAGATTTACAATGCCTCGTATAAGCAGATCCTCTAGTAAATATTCTATCACAAGGAACACATTTAATTTCTTTAGTTTTTGAAAATTGAGATTTTGGAGCGCAAGCGACTACCTTTGGAACATGAGTTTTCTTAGATTTTCCATTTTTTCGAGTACTCAACATTTTTATTTTTATTTTTTCATAGGATTTATTTTTTTATTTTTTTGAAAATTTATTTTATCTTTTTACATCATTAAGATTAAGAATCTTGAAAGAAATCTGAAAGAATAAAATAAAAAAATGTAAAGAGTGAAAAAAAATTATATAAAAACCAACCTGGGGAGCTCAGTGGGAATAGAGTTAGATTTTCCATTTTTTCTAGTACTAAACATTTTTATTATTATTTTTTCATAGGTTTTATTTTTTTGAAAAATTATTTTATCTTTTTACATCATTAAGATAAAGAATCTTGAAAGAAATCTGAAATAATAAGATAAAAAAATGTAAAGAGTGAAAAAAAATGATATAAAAAACCTACCTGGATAGCTCAGTGGGAATAGAGTAAGATTTTCCATTTTTTCTAGTACTCAACATTTTTATTATTATTTTTTCATAGGTTTTATTTTTTTGAAAAATTATTTTATCTTTTTACATCATTAAGATTAGGAATCTTGAAAGAAATCTGAAAGAATAAAATAAAAAAATGTAAAGAGTGAAAAAAATGATAAAAAAAGCTAACCTGGATAGCTCAGTCGGAATAGAGTTGAACAGTGGTTTAAAAGCACATGAGTTCATATCACAAATAGAATTAGTTTTTTTCAATAAAAAAATAATATTGAAAATTATTCTACTTTTAATTTTCAAGTAGGAAATTAATTTTTTCATACTTATGTTTGAAAAATATTTTTTATCTTCTGTGTATATTTTATTTTTTTATTAATTAATTAATTTTTTAGACATAAGTATGAAAAAAAATTATTGGAACGGGTGTGGTGGCGGTAATCATCGGTACAGTCTTTCGTGCACACCTGGGATCGATCCCCACAATGTCCACATTTATTTCTTTGTTTTTTTCGAACCTCTTTCGAATTCATTTGTTCTTTCGAGTAGCACGCTTAAAACGTCGGTGAAATCGCATTCGAGCGAGAAACGAATAATAAGGCGTGCTGCTATTATCAAATTAGTTCTGATATACAAGTCTGGCCAGCTTGTTTATTGGAATTGATTTGATAACCGAAAGAGATTAAAAAAAATAATAATAAAAAAAGATCCGGATCATAAAAAATACACTACTGAGAGGATAGCGGTAAAAAAAACAAAAACCGCTATCCTCTCAGAGCAGTTTTACTATTTATTAAATTTAATTTAACTACAAATTCTTGATCTTCATTTCATATTCTTGTTTTAATTTTTTAGTCATTTCTTTTTTATTTCACGTTCAACTTTTTTGGAATATTTGATCTTGTTAATATTTTCATTTATTTCTTCTATTATTTTATTACTTTCTTGAAGTTCAGTAGGTGATAATATTCCATCTTCCAAAGCTTTAACTTGATATAAATATAACCTATTTATTCCATGATTTAATTCTTTGCAAACTTCAGGATAAATTTTTTCTTTTTTGAAGTTAAACCGATTGAAATTCCTTCCCATAAAAAAATAACAACGCATTTGATCCTCCAAATATTGAAGACATTATAATTGAAACAAAAGGAGCTACACTGATTAAACGTATACCAGAAAATATGGTGGTTGAAATTGTAAGAATTCCAGTTATTGAAAGACAAGCAATTTTAATTCATGTATCAGCTTTAGTCCATCGAGATTTTATTTTTTTTATAATGTATTAATCCTTCGTCTAGCTTTTTCTTTTCTAATAGGAATTCGTTTATTTTATTAATCGAAAGATTATTCGTAAAAGTATTATTCATTGGAGCCTTTATTATTATTTTTTTAAAAACATTTTGTTCATTCAAAGATAGATAAATCTTTCTTGAAAAGTTGGACCGTCAGCGACTGCCTTCGGAACGCAAGCGACCCTTTCAGGATAAATTATTTCTTCATTAATCTCTCTTCCTTCCATTTTTAATTGTCTATTTTGACGTCTTCTATATTTTTATATATAAAATCTACTAAATCTTTAAATGTCTTACCAAAAAGTATTGGATTTGATCCTCTGATTGAAAATAAATAATCTAATTTTATATTATTCATACTTGCTAATTTTCGATATATGAATTCTATTTTTTCAATTTCCCTATAAACTTGGTTTATTAAAAGATCTAGAATTATTCCACTCCCACCAATAGTTAATTTAGACATTTGTTCAGAGACTGAAAATGAATTGTTTCTAAGATGTAAAGTTTTTCGTTTGTTTCCAATTATAGCTCACATAAATGTTCCTTTCGTACCCAATAATTTAATTTTATTAATTTCAATATTTTGACCATTATAAACAAACATAACAAAGAAATCATCATGGTGGCGGAATAAATTAAAAGTATCATTCTTATCATCAAAAAGCGTAGTTGGATTATTTCTTATTATAAAAGAAATCATGGATGACTGTTCTTCAATAGCATAATAATCAAATGATTTGTTATTATATTTTATATCCTTGAGGTTTGATGTTTGTATATTTTTAGCAACATCTTTTTTGAATGTTTCGAAATCATTCAAGAGTTGTGAAGATTCAATTTTATAATGACTTATTTCATTTTTGAGAGTATCAATTACCTTCATTCGGTCATCAATTGCATTCAAAGTTTTTTTAGTTGAAGAGATTTCATCATCAGTTAGGTTTTGCTTGTTTTTCATCTTGGATGATTGGTTATTCATTTCACTCACTTCAAAATTTATTCTACTAATACTAGTAGTTAATTCATTAATTTGTTTATTATATCCTGTTTTTAAAATTATAATATATCTTTTAATTTCTTCATCTAAAGGTTTACCAATTTCATTAATTTGAACAATTTGTTTTATATTTGATTCTTGATTCAATTCCTTTACAAAATTTTTATTAACTACATCTAAATAATTTTGAAGATATGAAAGATTTGAAATTGAATTATTACTCATGTTTAATTCTTCTCTCATTCTATCACCATTTTCATTTACAAATTTACTTTCAACATGTTCCAAATTTGCGTTAGTATTTAATACCATTGTTCCGTCACCAATATTTTCAGGAATTACAATACTCATTTTTAAATTTTATTATAAAAGATTTAGAATAATTTCTTTGAAAAACAATCCCTTTTCCTCTGACAGTCGCTTGCGCTCTAAATTTAATAAAATAAAAATACCTAATTGTCCACATACTTTTGTATTCTCTTTTTGAACTTCCAAGTATTATAAATATAACCATCAGTCAGATATAATTTCATTTCTTGAATTGGAATAATTCCATATGAATCAAAATAAATTTCATATTTTT
Source organism: Schmidtea mediterranea (assembly GCA_022537955.1). Taxonomy (NCBI): domain Eukaryota; kingdom Metazoa; phylum Platyhelminthes; order Tricladida; family Dugesiidae; genus Schmidtea; species Schmidtea mediterranea. The sequence goes on from CM039679.1 coordinate 94,321,702, forward strand.
TAGAACAAAGAACCCAATGAGATCCATGTTTGATTGTTGTTTGAAGATTAAAAATATTATCAGAATTTAAATAATTTTTAATTTCATCTCTCATAATTATTTTACATTTAAGATTTAAATCTTTTAAAATATCACGTAGGTAAAAATTAGTTGTAGTATCTCGACCATATTTATCTAGAAATTTATTTAATTCAACACATGTCATTTTTAAAGAATTAAAGATTGTACTCAAACCTGTCGTAAATATAAACAAAAAGAAATATTTTCATTATCAAAATTTTTTAAATTATCATTTTGATCTACAATTTTAAAATGTATACTTGAAATAATTTTTCTAATCAATGGAAAATATCTTGGTGTTGATATTTGTTGTATAATTCTATATTTACAAGGAACAGTTCCATATGGAAAAATATATGTACAATTTTTTCTTCTTCCATTGTGATATGTTCCTTCAACCAAATCACATAATAAACTTATATAGGTTATGTTTGAAATATCTACAATCTTTTCAGCATTAATAATTCATCAGTTGTATTATTTTCATAAATTTTACCAGTGAATCCTAAAAATTCATCAAATTTATTATTATCTAGAAATGAAGTACTATATCCTTTTTTAATAAACATGTTTATTTTTGCTGTTGAAATATCTAATGAAAAAGTAAAAATATTTTCTTCACCATATCTTTTTTTAATCAATTCAATTATTAATTTAAATAAAACATCTAATTCATGTGCTCCAGGTGGAATTTTTATCAAACCATATATCCATTAACAACACCCATAGTATTTGGTTTTCTAATACCAAATTCATTATTATCTTTTGTAATATTAAAAATTGTATTAATTGTTGTAAACCACGATAATCCAACTTCATAATTATAATCTTGATTTAATTCTAAAGGAATTGGAAAATTAGCAGAAAATTCTGATTCTTTAGAATCAAAACTTAAATCTGTTGAATATTTTGTAGATAAAATATTAATCATTTTTTCTAAACTTTTCTCCATTTTAGATTAAAAAAAATTAGTTTGAAAAACCCAAAAAAATTAATTTGGTGGAACAACTACTAAACCCGAACCTTCTTTTTCAACACTTGGAACGTTAGTGACTGCCTTCGGAGAAGTTTGAAAAGCTTTTTTATATAAATTTATTATTTCTTCATACTCGGGAGTTCCTGGAATTAAAATTATTGTTTTTGGTTTTGATAATTCCAATAATTCTTCTGGAATATATATTGAATCAGAATCATTTGACTCCTCTTTTGATATCTCTTGAACTTTTCATTTGGTGATGGTTCAATTACCAAATGTTGAACTTTCAAAGGTTCATCATCACTCAACATATAATTAAAATATTTTTTCAATTTATCCATAACTATTTTAAACATAATAATTTATATTATTTTATATTTATATTTATATTATATTTATCGTCTTTCCACTACCTGCTTCAATATTTATTTCTCTTTCAAATAAAACACAACAAAACATTTAGCTTTAAAACCATCATCTTTTATCATTTCTATTTTTATAGTTACTCCATTAAGTGCCAATTTATCATCTTGCTCACTCACATCAACGCAAAATATGGTATATAAATTTTTAAAATCCAAAAAGCTTAATTGTGGTTGAACTAAAAATTCATTACACATTGAAATATAACTTTCATATATCATACATGCATCATTTTTTGCTTTATTGAATGTTATTGGTTTTACAGGATAATAACTTGAATTTAATTGAACACTTAAAGATTTTAATTGTTTATCATCAGCTGTTGATTGTATAAATTTTGAATTATTATTTGCATAACTTTCTGTTGAATCTTTAACTCCAATTAAAATAAATCAAGGTCAAGATCTTAGCATTGTTGGTTGCCATGTAAATCTTGTTCCCTCTAAAATATCCATGCAACTTGATATTCTTTCAAGAAAATTTACATTAATTGGTTTTGAAATCATGTTTAATCTTTCAAAAATTTGAGCTTCTAAATATGGATTACAAGTTAATGAAGGAATCATCAAACTTATGGTTTTAAATTTTATTTTTGGTTTAGATTTTGGTTTTAAAGATTTTCCATAAAAGCATTTCTGATAATCCTCATTCCTTTCTATATTCAATTTAAATGGTATTAAATAAATTATTCTATTATATTGTTGAAAGAATCCAAATATATTTTTTAAAGGATATATTCCTGTGAATATTTTGCTTGAGTATAATTTTTTTCTAGTTTTATATCATTGATTTTTTTCATCGCCATTATCAGTATCGGGAATCCATCCACTTAATTGGCCATGCCGAATTTGATAATCTGAATCAGTCATAACAAATTGTAATAGTGAACTCATTTCACCTGGATATCTTATTTCTTCAAGTTTTGTTGATCCTAAAGTGTACAAATTCCATAACCTTGATATGGATTTAAATAAATTCCTTGACCAGTTTTTGTTTATTCAGTTCTTGTTTCTCCAGTTTTTGTTTCTCTAGTTTTTGCTTCTGATTTAATTTGTTTCTGCTGCTGCTGAAATTCCTCCAAAAATTAAAAGTAATAAAGCTGCTAAAGGTAAAATTCCTCCAGAATGTTCAGCTTCTTTTTGTTAAATTTCTGCTTTTTTCTTTTTACTAATGTATATTTTCTACCATCATATTCAATAGCTGCAGGTTTGTTTGTTTCTATTATTTTTCTTATTTTTTTTCTAAATTATCAACAGTCTGTGTATCAATAATTTCATCAACTATTTTTAATAGAAATTATTAAAAAATAGTTTTTTGGAGTTCATTTTGATAGAATTTACCTAGAATTTCTTCACCAGTTGAATCTTTAATTCTATAAGTAATTGGTTTTGTGCCAGCATGTATTTCTGAAATGATAAAAATTTCTTTAGACCATTTATGTGTTGAACCTTTTTCAAATTTATTTTTCCATTTGAATATTCGAACTCGATCGTCAATATTAAATTTTGTTTGTCTTGTAAATTTTCATTAGCATTATTATTATCATAAGTAATCTCTCTTATTAAATCAGGATTATCACTTGCTTCTGTTGGTGAAACTCCTATTGTTCTATGAATTTTATTATTATATTTATTAATTAATTCTGGTAATACATCTATCCAAATTCTATTTTCTTGTTCTGTAAATTTTTTATACATCCAATTTTTCAATGTTATATTAAATCTTTCAATTATAGGATTATGTGAACCATAATTTGATCTATCATCAGGTGAATTAAAAGTGGAATAAATTTCAATATCATTTTCTTGTCTAAATTCTTTAAATATTTTATTATAAAACTCTTTACCATTATCAACATATAATTTTTTTGGAATTCTATCTGGGGTTTCTTCAAATAAAAACTCGAATCCTTCTTTAATTGAATTTGCTCTTTTGGTTTTTAAAGGTAGAACCCAATAATTGTTAGAATATATCTATAATTTTTATTATTTTTAGGATTTACGATTTCAATTTAATCTGCTGACCACCAAATATGATCTTTATTTAAAAATTTTAAATATTTTTTAGGTTTTCTATATTCTTTGTGTAACTCTGTTGCAAAAGCTTCTCGCTGGTGAAACTCATTCGCTAGAGTAGTATTTTGATTGTCTGAGTTTGTTGGTATTTCTCCAAAGACAGTCGCTTGCGCTCCACCTAACATTATCTTTGTTTTCATTGATAGTTTTCCTATTGCTCTTGAAAATCTTTCAGAAAATGTTGGATTTTAAATATCATTTAAATCTTGAATTAAATCAATATTTGCTTTTTGACGAGAACGAATATCTTCTTGACGATACGCTATGTCATGTTTTAAAGCTGCTGCGTCAACGCTGTTAACTGGTTCTTCTTCAGGTTTAGGATTATCATTTTCATCAAGTCTTATATCTAAACGAGTTCCTGGCGGAACATCTCTCAAGTTTCCAAGAGAGTCGGACTATATCTTAAGGAATCATTAAAGTTGATTAGACATTTTATCCCAACCAACGTTTAGTCTCTGAAAAATCTCCATATTCTAATCATAACGATTTTGGGAGACGTGCTACGGATTGAGCATCTATTCTTTTTTTTACCATTGGGATCGGTCATTACCCGAGTTCCTTCATTAAATTTCTCTAATGAAGTGGTAGAAAAAGACTTTAGGAGTTTCCCGCAATTTGAAGGTGTTGCATTTACTAAATTCATAAAATAATGAGATTTAATTTCTTGTAATAAATATTCTTTTAAAATTATTTTATTTTTATATGTTTGATAAATTCTTTTTTGCTTTTAAAGGTCTTAAATTTATCCAACTAAAACATCTTTTTATTTGTTCTTCCTCTTCAAAATTAAAACTAGAAACTCATAATGTGTGATCTATATGCCAATAAGAACCTTGATTTTCACAAGTCATTCCGTAATAAAATTGAAAGTCAATCCATTGATAAAAATCATTTATTGAGCAACCTTAATACTTCATTAATGTTCGAATTTTTTTGTTTTGTTTTAATACTCTTCTAATACCCCCATATAAATGATGAGTTAATTTAACTTTGGGATTTTCATTATATCGTTTTTATACCTTTTATATTATTTTGTGCATATTTTCGTTCACACTCTTTACACTCTGAATTATAAACATAATAATCCTTCTTTAATCTACTTCTAAATTCATATATATGTTTTTCAATATTACACTTTGTACATACTTTTATTGTTAAAGTCGTTTTCAAATTTCTTATTCCTAATAAACGTTTCTTTATGTTTTTGTTCTCTTATCTTATCTTTATCACATTCTTTACACATACCAAGAAAATAGGATTTTCCTTTTCCTTTAATAATTTTAAAAGATTCAATTAATTTTTCAATATGACATTTATTACAAATTTTTAAATCCATTTTTAGTTTAATTATTTTTTATTATGAATTTAGCAACCACTAGCATGTTCATTCTTAAAACACACTTGAGCCCCCGTCAACCCAAATAATATAGTATTTTGGAAGATGATGCTCTCCTGGATATTTTACCCATGGAAAGTCTAATAATTTAGAACTTACAGTTTGTAAATCTACCCCGGAGGCAGTCGCTGGCGCTCCAGAATTGTGAAGGTGTGAAGTGTGAAGTGTGAGACATTTTTTGATGGATTTTAGTTCTTTCATGCTTAGCTTTATGTGTTTTTGAAATTTCCTTGTTGCAAAATTTACAAAGATATTTTTCTCGAATTACCATATTTTTAAAAGTATAAATTTTGAAATTTATAATTTTTTTAAATTTTTTAATTTTCAATATTAGAGAATTTCTCTATTTTCAATATTAGGGAATTTCCCAAGTAGTGTGTTTTTAAGCATTTTCGTTGAAACCCTCTATTTGAGTTATTAGTTGATTTGATAGTTTTGCAATTTTATAAAAATAACAAATTGTATAAAGAGATTGTTATTTTTGAAAAATTGCAATTTTTTTTATTTTTACGGATTTCTCGGGTGGGTCAATGAGTCGAAAATGCTTAAAAACACACTACTGGCGTAGCAACGGGTAACCAGTGTAGGGTCGAAAGATTATATGTCATGGTTCAAGGTCAGGCAGTTCACGAACCACACACTGGCATCTAACTATTCGATACATTACCAACGTTGCTCAGAGACGGATATTAACTGATCGAATGTTTTGTTGGGTTGTTAAGCAACCATAGACCAACACACAGTACACCAATTCTGGGTACTTATGGGCAGATCTTTGTATGAGTGTCAAGGGAATGGCTACAAACCCCCCATACAGTACGCGTATAACAATTATTACCACTAGGCACCCGTCAAAAGTGACGTTGGTACTGTGCACTAATGGGTGGAAGGTTAACAAAAGGTGAGCTCCTCTACAAGAACTGCTAATGCCTTAACCTTCCGTGGGTTCATGGACTACCTAAGAAGGTTTATTGTCCAACTCGTTAAGGTCTCCTTTTAACCATCCCTTTAGTTATCTTAAAACAATGTGAAATCATTTGCGAAAATTTTTAATTCAAGACATTTATTAAATAAACTAAAATTACAAATTATAATTATAAACTATCACGAGTGTACATGTTAGCTAGTTTTAAGTGCAAAAATATTAACTAAAATCGAAAATGTGCGTGAATTGCCCCAACAGACGGGATTCCTTTAATTTCCTATTGCGGGCTCTTTCATGCTTGCCCGATCGTGGTTTCGATGGCGGCAGTCGTTTTCGGGACGGCGTGACTATTGTATGGGTGGGCTTCGGAGGAGGTGTTGAAATGGAGGCCCTTGCCTCGACCATGACCGTATCATTGGCCGGAAAAAAATCTGTTTCGTCATATGTGGGCTTCGGGATGATATCGGTGTGAATTCGGAGCTTAGTTTCCAAGGTCGCTATGGTACAGGCCTGTTGTCGTATATTCACTTTTAGAGACCTGGAGAGAGTTAGCTCCTCCTCTTATAATTGCTTTAACTGGGCTATTTGTTGATGAAGCTTTTTCGCTTCATCCGGCCGGATCCACATTTCCTCCTTGCGTCTACAGCGCCGCACGAGGGACTCCACGCGTTGGAATGGACTCACCGCCTCTTCATGGTATTTGGTGACATCTCTTCTGAATTTTTCGAAGTCCGATTTGTGATTTTGCACTAGATAACGGGAATATGAGTTTAACTACAAGTTAGGTAATTACGTAAAAATGATAACATTAAAATTTATTATTACATGCTAATACGGGTAATTGCTTCCAGGGTTAGTGCGTTATAGTGCCATCTAAACTTCCCTATTAGTCTCTGACATTTTCGTTGTGGTCTTCAAAAGCCTATTCATTGAAGCTGTTTTCCTGTTGATATTTGAGTCATAACGAGGTCATGCCATAGTATGTGATAGGGTAATGATTTTACGTTGGGACTATGGATTGGCACGGTACGTGGGTAGTATTAATCGATCGAAAACAACGTCCATAATTATTAGTGGGAATTAAAAATCTTTAGGTTCGTCGCGGTCTATAATGTAAATAAAAATCACTGTGAAAGTTGTAACCACTATCGAGATAACTTAGTGTGGCAAAATGAAAATCGTGCAAGTAACCATACTAATCATATCAATATACTAGCAACAATGCTAAATGGGTCATAAAAGTTATCATTCAATTTTATGTTACAATACTAAAAGTACAATAGAGATAATCTAATGACTATTATCAATAATAATAATAATAATAATAATAATAATAATAATAATAATAATAATAATAATAATAATAATAATGATAGAAATAATAATAATAATAACAACAACAATAATAATAATAATAATAATAATAATAATAATTATAATTATAAGTACAGTAAAAGTAATAATATTAATAATTCGCTTTATAAAGAAATTCAAGATTTGAACCTAATGTTCTTAACAGAAAAATTTTATGATCCCTAAAATATTGAGTTGTTAGTCCCTAAAGTAAGATTAATTAAATTTTATTACTATATAGTAAAATAAATAAATTTTATCCAATTAATATAATTAACACTAGTACATGTATGATCTTCTTATTTTACACTACGGTTCTTCCCCACAACCCTTACAAATTAAGGGTTTTGGAGATATTATAATATATACTATATCGCTTATTATTAATTTAAGAATAACCTAATTCTAATTCATCTTGCTTGCCATTTATTGACTTGTCAACTTATTATGGTATTCCCATTTTCTATAGTAAAAGTAGGTATTCATTTTTAGCTACTTTTTACATAATTTTTGTTTTTATTTTAGGACTTACCGAGGAATCGAATCCTCACGGGTGAAATCTGCTATCACCAACACTTGTTACCAGGTATATTTTTTAATTTATAACCATTTTGTGTAAAGAGATTGTTAGTTTTGAAATATTTCATTTTTTTTATTTTTACGGATTTCTCGGGTGGGTTCATGAGTCGAAAATGCTTAAAAACACACTACACGTTGGTAAAGTAACCAATGGTTTTAAGACCGCCAAAGGTGAGCTTTATTTCTAAAACTGCTAAGGTCCGGTCTGCAGCTGGGTTCAGCGAGCTACCATTAGAAGGTGTGTGCTCGACATACACTTTTCGATCCCTAACTTTCACATTATATATCTTCTACATTCCTCAGAATACTAGAGTCTCTTTATTTACGGCAAAATTAAGTAAGTAACTAGAAAACTATATTTATCAGATTTTTTATTAAAACATTTATTCTCTATATTGCAATAATTCATCAGTTAATTATGGTATTCGATAAGTTCGATTAATCTGGGCTCCTATCTCCATTGGGCTTGCTGGTTGAATTAGGTGTTGACGTTATCGTTTGGATCTTCCTGATCACGAGCGAGGACGATTTTTCTTGGTTCTTCGGTCTTGGTAGGCCGATTGAGCTGGGGCGAAGACTAGAGGGTATGTAACAGCGTTGTCCTTTTGGATAACCGTCAGCGCTACCTCTAGCCCACGTATCTGGGTGCGCAATACTTCACTAGTTGTCTTTCCTCCTGCCAACCCCGTTGAGTACCATTCATCTTTTGGTAAATTTTTCTCGCCCGCTCGGGTTTGATCCAGGTCAATTCGATCTCCTGACATTCTTTACTGACCTGCAATAACTGTTGGTGAAGATCCAGGTTGGTGGTGCAAAGGCGGGACAGTTCTTGGTTGATCACTTGAATAGCTTTCATATCTGAAGTGAAAATATTAGTGAACCGTAATATGGCAAGTGATAGCGAAGTCCAAGATTTTTGAGATTAGTGATATCACAATCTAAAAGGTTCTATATAAAATGTGAACATGATTTATTAAGTTAAGGTACTTTACGTCGTATTAACTCATGAAGATTGTTTCTCGTTATTTATATTCTAGATATGGGAGTTACAAATCAACAATTAAGTCCTAACTACATTACAACTCATTTACTTAGCCTTAAATTTTATTTTATTAAAAATTATATATGAAAATTCATTGAAGTGAACTAAATTTATTAAAGTAAAATTGACAATTGTGATAGTTCATTATTGCATTATCGGAACGATCCCCCAAATCTTCGATCCTGAAGTGGCTTCATGCCTTGAATTCGTTCTCTTCGGTTTGGATGAAGGCACTGGTAGAAGTGCTGGTGGGCGCTCGCATCCGTGCGAGCGCAAGATCTCGGTACTCGAAGGAGACGCCGTAATCCGGCGCGTATCCGTCCCTGCTGTGGATTTCGCCAGAGGCAATCGCAGCATTGATTTCGTCTCCTCGCCATTCTCACCTTCCATTGGAACTTTCGTACCAATGCTTCCAATCTATAAAATGAGAATTCAGCTCGCTGTCGTGCTTCTAGAGCTGGGTTCCGGCCGGGTTCCCGTTTGATGACGAGGCTAGGTACCTCGATTTCGTCCTTCCGAGAACCTGTTCTGATGAACCAACTGCTGTCTCCCAACGAGGAGAGACTGTAACCGGCGTCCCACAATGACTGCCTATAATGCGCCGCCATTGTCCGGGCTACCCGAATGGCAACTCTGCCGTGGTCACTTCATATTGCGGATTCGGTTGGTCGTGCCTCTGCTGAAAAATTGAAGTTAATATCTGGTTCGTATTAAAAATTCTTTTATTTAATAATCATAACAATTGAAACGGCTACGCGTTCTGGAATTGTAGTAAATCTGGTTCTTATGCATTTATCCTGTTTTTTTCTTCCATACAGTGATAAGTCTTTCTAGTATCGGTATTAGAGTCATAGTCAAATTGTGATTTCGGCGGTCAGATATTTCCATTATTCGTATGAACGAAATGTTCCTTACTTTCCTCGTAACAACTCGTGGTGTCGTCTTGTTTGGGATCGGAAGTTCGTGGAAGAGCCAAATTGAGGGCTATATTTACTCCGGTGGTTCGAAATTTCGTTTTCTTCATCGATCAACTTTTGTGGGAGTTTGTTTTTTTCATACTCTCGATTTTATGACTGCTATGTATTCAAGACGTTCTATTTTTACTATTTCAAAAGTACTAGTGGATGCGGGGGAGCGCTTTACTATAATTCGTTTGTTGAGAACTCCTACGTGAAATTATTTTTTTTTCTTTGAAAACACAAGAAAATTTTTAAATTACGTGAGGCGTTTTTCAACGATGTTGGTCTGCCTACTTTTTGATGTCATCGTTGGGGTATGACTTAATTCGTGTTATTGAAAGCATGTATGATTAGCGCTCAAATTTACTTTTACTTTTCAAATTTCGGTCGTTTTTCCCCCAGGCAGTGATTATGACCGTCCGCATTGTGGATTTTGTTGTTATTAGAATTTTATTGCTTTATTTTATCCATCTACTAGTATTGTGATTCTTAATTTTGTTATCTTGATATGCAGTTGACTCTTGTATAATTTTGATTATTTGAATTTACTATTATTCTACCTATTAGCAAAATTAATCATTAATCAATATTGGCCTTATTGTAATTTTGGTTATTGCGATTACGTTGTAGCATTATCGATTGCCATACTAGCTTGGCCACTCAATTATCTATGTAGGTCTGTACTAGGTCAGGTAATAGCTAATTGGCCTACACCTATTCATTATATTCTCGGGTTGACAGAACTAGTACGCTCACAAAACTACCATCCGAACGTGTATTAAGTGTATTCAAATAAGATAAAGATTTTTGGTTGTTGATTTTGCATAGATTTGACAATCTCGTGATTTATAATCTCGGCGAATATTTTATTTTTTCTGGCACCCATCTATCTATGGTACTTGACCAATACGGGATGCCTCATGATCAGATTTTCCTTATCCTTACGTAACCATAATAATTTATTAATTTTGTAATTACCGAGAAAAGGAACCGAATTTATTTGTTACTTATATTATAAATATTATTATTGTTAATTGTAATCCATAATTATTAACCATATGATATCGAGAGTGATCGCATGCATACAAGTTATAAAAATGATTGTTTACCGAGCTAGTTATCAAACTAGTACTTCGTTGTGGAGGTACCAGTAGTAAATGGCAGTTTGCCGGGTCAGTTCTCTACTCCAAGAATTTCAACGCCAGACCCTCGGTAGAGAGCGACTGGTCACGAAAAAGGTCTAAATAATAATCAGGAATAAAGGAAAAATGTATGACTCAGAAAAGAAAAAAGAGTAACGAATACCATTAAAAAACATACATAATAATAAAGAGAGAAAGAAAAATTATTGTTGCAAGAGATGCGTCAAGAAAGAAAGAGTTCAACGTCGAAACAACGTATTTCCAACTATCATCACGAAGCTATTAACTGAATTAGTAATCAGGTATTAATTATAAATTCTGAAGATACTTAAATGAAGTAAAATTTTACGAAAAAGAATTTCACTATTTTTCATATTTCTGAAAGAAAGAAAACAGAATTTTATTTTTAAAAAAAATTTTTTATTATTATTAATTTTAAAACGATTCTTTGGAAGCTGGGTCTGGTTCACGATGAATAGGATTAACTTGTTCAAATACTGGGAGAAACAATCGCAGTGAACTATTTTAGAATGAGATTAATAATCCTAGAAATTTACCACTAATTGAAAATATGGAAATTATTGATTTGACAATTGCTTAAATTGTTACCGTTATTTTTTTTTTCAACGAATTTTATAATTATTTTGATTTTACTAAATTTCGAGTATCAAGGAAAAAACAGCCACTTGGAAACTCATCGAGAAAACGAGACGGAGCTCAAAGAAAATCCATGTCTGAAATCCAATACATTTTACTAAATCCTATAACATAATTGTGTTTTAAATCATTGATTTCGACTATTTTATCTTTAATTATACTAATTTAATTAATATTTTATTATTACATATCTCCATCACCGAAGGATATTACGGTCAAAGGAGAAGTGTCTACGTAGGTCCCCAGTAGACCGATGCCGGTTGCCCAAAAAGAGGAGAAATAAAAATTAAATTTGTTCCTGAGGAAAATCACTTTGTTTGAATTATATTTTTTCTAGTTTATATTTAAGGAGTTTACTTTTATGAAATCTTATAAGTAATATTCAATTATATCTTTCTTAGTTTACATTTAATGAGTTTTCTTTTATGAATCTTATAAGTAATATTTAATATGCATAAAAATTATAAAAATTATAAATTTATAAAAATTATAAATTTACAAATGCGACGAAAAGAAAGAATTTCCAATTTTCTTTTGAGCGCGAACAGCTAGAAATTCCTAAATAAAAATTAAATCAATAAAAGTAGAGAAAATATAAATTATAGAAATTTCTCACCATGAGTTGTGATGCGAAAACAGGAAATTCCAATCTATTTTTAAAAAGGAATTTCTTGTTTAAATGAATAAAATTAAAAACTTTTTTTTTTGGGATTTTAAAAGGAGGGGATCGCGAATGTAATGTTGTTGACAACATTTTTGATTAAAACCACATGATTAAGACCTTGTACATATGTCATTTGACCACAGAATTTGTAAAACCCATAAAATGAACAAAACATTATCAAAAATCAATGAAACTATCACTATTTCACGAATATACTTTTATAATAATATCATAAATCATAATAGTCAATGTTCCAAACCGATTATCAATTTAATTTAAATACATATATAAAATTTCAGTGAACAAAAATCAAGCTAAGACACTGGATATCGAGAAATTTCGACGAGATGTGGCCTATTATCACCATAAGGCTCTGGAACAAAGTCAACAAGCCGAGGCAATGATCCGTTGATGCCGCAGGATAGCAGAAACTTGGATGCGGCCGGAACAAGTGAAGAAACTAACCCAACATAATAACCTACTGAAATTACAATATTCCAAAATGGCCATGGAATTAGAAAAAATAAAGAAGGAAAACACACAGTTAAAATTAAAAGAGACCATTCGAAACGAGATTAGCTACTACCACTTGCATCGATCAAACATTTATTCCTTCATGCTCAAGTCAAATCAACAATGTAGACCGCAATATTGACAAAATCAAATCTAATAAAAATCGTCCCAGTAAAGCCGAGAGAAAGAGAGAGACGCAGGAGATAAAAGACGGCTAGACTAATGGGTAAAATAAAGAAGTCCATGTCGCGCATTTCAGATCGAGATTGATCCATTAACTCAATTTTATAAAATCGACATAATAAATGATTTGTGTCTTTACTTTGGGAATCGTTTTGGAACTAATTCAAATTATCTAATAAGTAATACTTGTGAAATAAGACAAATTTACTAAATAATCGATATTATTTCAATTGAATTAACACTAGGGGGACCTATAATCAAAGTGAGTGTGAATACTTTCTATGGTAGCTCGTGAACCCAAAGGTTTTCTGGGGTATTAGCAATCATAGTAATATGGCTCAACTTTTACTATCAACCGCCCATTGGAATACATTTCCAACGTCATTTTGACTGGTATCCAATGGTTATATCTCTTGTGCGCGCATCTGGTGGGAATCCCTTGCAAGTGACCGCAAAAATCTTATATCTATTACCCATCAGGTGCCCAGCAAGATACTTTATTCATATATTCTCATGAATCATCTATCTTTAATATTTAAATTTACTGCATTTTTGTACTTGTTGTAATTGTGCTGGTTAAACAAAAGTTTCTTTTTTACAGTTTTTTTTAACAATATTTAATTTACTTTTGTTGATTTTATTATTATTATTATTATTATTATTATTATTATTATTGTTGTTGTTGTTGGGCCAATACAGAGATTTGTTTAAATGGATTGGAAATAGCACGCAAATGCAAATTCAAACCTATTAACATCAAATAAACAACCTTAAACCATAAGGAAAATGCAATTAGATATAATACCAAAAACATAAAAGTAATTCAAATAATAACAAAGATGCATCAAGATCAGCACGAAATTTACATAAAAATAACATAATAACAAGAATTTGATCGAAAAATGACAATTTATATTAAACCAAAAATAAATGAATAAAATTGAATTAAAATAAAATAATTTTTGTTGGAAAAATTCAATTAAAAATTTAAAAAATAAATTGTCAATTTAAATTAAGAAAATAATAAAAATTAAAGTTAGATAACTCAAATAGTTTCAAGGTCAAATTTCGTTTTATCACACTAAAAATAACACGCAAGGTTAGGGTTTCAAAACAGGTATATATACCAATTCATTTTTACATAATTTCAATCACTTTTTCCTGGTGAAAAGCTCTTACCGTTTTTCACTAGCAAAAATATTCTTGAACTGAAGCGCTTTTGTGTGATACAGGAAGCTTGAGTGAGAGAAATTACTTTTCCAGAACTGATTTTCTACGAGGATTCCAATTTGACGAAGTGAGGAACCTTTAATGAATATGCCTATAATTGCACTATGAATGTATTTATGCCTATGAATGTACTTATGAACATGAATATTGATAATTATGCCTATGAATGTAACAACTATGGATAACGAATTATATGTACTCGGAAAAGAAATTCTATTTTATTATATCTTATCTAAAATTAGTAGATGGTTATGTCACCGCTAGACCATGCCATCGCTGAACCCCATAACCCCTCTCCACGGGTAAAAAAATTTCTAAGTACAAATTTTAAAAGTACAAATTTTTTTCCTGAAACTAAGATAATTACTCATTCAAAGTCATTGAAACAAAGACCATATCTCATCCAAAAAAATTCAAGGTCATTTATACAAAGACCATGACTCATTCAAGGTCATTTAAAAGTAGGTCAAGTTCATTGAATGACTCATCATATTTGTCGAAAACATTAAAAAACGGATGAATTTGAGGCTATGCAATTCTGATGAAAAGAGGATTGTATATGCCTCAAAACCGAATTTCAGAAAATCAATCGTAATTGATGATAACCTGATTGCTGCTCATCTGAATAAGGATTCGATATGTTTAGACAGACCTAGTTACATCGGACAATCAGTTCTAGACCTGTCTAAACTTAGAATTCCCCGAGCTATTGCCCCAGCTATCAAAGTACTCACAGCCCAAGCTATGACAGCTCCTACGAGAACATTGGTTTCAGTCAAACATTAACGATTTATTTTTGTCAGATTGATGTGAATATATTTTTAACGATTTATTTATTTATTTTACTTTTTATGATTGTGTTTTTTATTAATGTGATTTTTATTAATAATCATAAATAGCACATATTGTCATTAAAACTTTTCTCATATTTTGAGCCATAACATGAATATCAAATTTATTCAAATATATTGTATATCGACTTTATTATTACATTGTAAAAACTTTTTCTAATCAATATTGAAATAATTTTATAACTTTTATATACTTTGTTGAAAATTTATTTTATATAAAATAATAATGAAAATATTAATAATAAAAAACTTATAATCATAATTTTAGTAATAATAATGATAATAATTTTAGTAATATTAACTTGTAATAATAATAATAATAATAATAATAATAATATTAACTTGTAATAATAATAATAATAATAATAGAATAAAAATTAAAAAATATTAAAACACTACTAATAAAAAGAAGTAGTAAATTTTAATTTAACATTTTTTAAAATGACCTTGAAAAATATGAGGATTCATCCAATGAACTTGACCTACTTTTAAATGACATTGAATGAGTCATTGTCTTTGTCTCAGGAAAATATTTGTACTTTTAAAATTTGTACCCCTCGGGGGGGTCCAGCGGTGACATGGTCTAGCGGTGACATGGTCTAGCGGTGACATAACCATCTACTAAAATTCATGTCGAAAATTTTCCGGCCCACAGCCAGTACATCTCACAAGAAAATAAATATACACAATCAACGGCTCCGTGTAAGCGCAGTTCATCTGCAACGGAACTGTGACCGTGAGCGTTCGGTAATGGTAAACAGTAGTAGGATGTGAGCCTGTAAGATACAACCCCCCTTTACTTACGTAATTATAACATAACATTTGACTTCTGTCCACGCTGTTGCTACCTGGAGATTGATCTTTGGTCAATGACCTCATGACTACATCACTGGTTAGTTATTACGTAACCCTTGGACCATCTGTCCATGTCGCACACTTATTACACAACCCTATTACGTGACCACTGGTCAGACACTACCCGGAGACACACTTATTACCTAGCCATTATAACGTGGCACACCTATTACCTAACTGTTATTACTTCACGCAGTTGTGGACCAACACACCTACCACACACCCGCCTTCTAGAACCTTCCACACACTTACCTTCTAGAACCTTCTGCTCTTTAACCGTTCACACACATCAATCCGCATCGATCAACACCGATTCGCACCGATCAACACCCATCCGCACCCATCCATACCCATCAGCACCCATCAGAACCCGTCAGCGCTCAACATCGTCCATCAGCGCTCAGCATCGCCCATCATCGCCCATCATCACCCATCAGCGCCCAAAATCGCTCATCATTGCCAATCGTCGCCCATCAGCGCCCAACATCGCCCATCATCGCCAATCGTCGCCTAACACGCCTACGACTACGTCTACGACTAAGTTGTAGACTTAACAAAATCACTCACTAGTACTATTGTAAAAATTTATTAATATAACAATTTTGAATTTTTCATATCGGACACAGCTCTACATTGAGCTTGCCGGTTTGAGACTCTCCAAAAGCAAAAAATCCAATTGAGTTTCAATATTTCATCTTATTGTTGAGAAACTCTTGACGCAGTTGCAAATGAATTTTCTCTAAATTGTCCTCGGCTCTGATTCTCTTTCATCGGCATTTTCATCCGGCATTGAATCTCCATTGTCTTTCGATGCAGCACCTTTGTAGTGGAAGCTGATCACGAATCTAAGACATCAAAGTAGATTCGGTCATTGGAATTCAGCATTTGATTATCGCTTTTTGACATCTGCCCAGATTCATTATTGATAATTTACATTGATTGTTGAGGTCCATTTCTTTATCGAATATTGAATCTTTATCTGCTTTTATTTCCATCCTTCAGAATTGAGTTTTCAGCAGATTTGGGAAAAATACCATCAGGCTTCTTCATTCTAGATTAATTTGCTACCAAGTGTAGACAGAGAGTTTAATTTTATGCAAAGTTAAACCTTTCCCTGGAAGAGGGTGGAATTCCTAGATTAACACAATAAATCACATACACAAGTCAAATGGCAATTTTAACTCAAACATTAATTAATTCGAAATTTTTCAAGATTTACCGAAATACCCGTCTTGTGGTAGTGCCACCGTCTAGCAGAATGGGAAATATTGCTTAGCGCACAATCTTTTAATAAACCTTTCAGGTGAGTTCGATCAACTCCAATCTTTAAAAGTAATTCAGGAGTCTTTAGAGGAAAGGAACCTAAAGAGCCGATGATACAAGTATCAAGCTCCACTTTGAAGTCAGGTTTGGCATCTTGTATTTGCATTTTCAACGAATCGTATTTTTGTACATTAAGAAGATCTACTCGTGCAAAATTATTAATTGTATCACATGGACATTTCATGTCAACTAAAAATATTTTTTTCCGCACTATGTCAGTGATCATTAAATCTACTCGCTCTTTCGATTCCGGAACAAGTGAACATACATGGTCAACAACAACAATTAAATTTGGATTTTTCGACAAGTGAGACGAAATCAGATCAAGACAATCATTGTGCCTCTCAGAACCAAGAGTATAATGGATTTTACAAGATTGAATAATATGCGACATTGTTTCGTCTTCAGTGTGACATAATCGACACAGTCTTTTATTACCTTTATTATGTGGTTTTGCCTTGATGAACAAAGTATTTGTACGAGCACGATGGATAAATGCCAAGCAAACTCAGAAATGTCACCTCGATAAATAGCTTTATTAATTTTTGGTGAAAGTTTAATGGCTAAGGCAATGAAATTTGAAGTGCTGCTTTTTTCCCATTTCGAAAGATACGACTCACAGAGAGCCATGTGCAAGACTTTTGAAATAGTTTTACGCAAATCAGGAGTAAGAATAATTGTCCCACGTTTTTCTGATGTAATGTAGAGTGAAAGTTGACCTTTGGTGACAATAAACATAATATTAATATCATGTTCTTTCTTAAAAAAAGAAATCGCAATTCTAGCTCGCTGAAAACGAGTTTTCTTACCAGAATGCCGAGGTTTTGGCTCTTTCCCATTGATCCAATCAAACCTTTCTTGCAAAGTCGGATTGATAATACCAAGTCGTGGACCAGCTACAAAGTTCAAAGAATCAAGGTTAACTTTTCTCGCAAATTCATAACTAGAAGTAAAAAGTCGGAAAAAGTGTGTTATTGTCTGTGTGTGGTATTCGTCAAGTAGGTCAACACAGTTTGCCACTCCGTTTTCAGTTGAATTATAAAAATAACATACTTCAGAGTGGTTAGGCAAAGACATCATTTTCCTAAAACAATTTCTTAATTGGCTAGTGATGTTTACAGTCAGATTATTGTTGGCATTGGATTTTGCTAGTGCACTTGTTTTAATCTCTCGTGTTCTAAAAGGAAATACTAGACGAGAATGTAAAAAGATTTTGTACGCTTTCAGTTTTTGCCATCCAAGTAAGTCAGAGTCAGCAATTTTCCTAGTATCAGAAACAACTTTCTTAAGAATGTCATATGGACTCTGATCAGTTTCTTCACCCACAGGCACTCCAAGATATTGGTAGAATTCACTTGAAGCTAATTTTTTAATTTTAATGTCATTTATAAGAATTTGACTTTCTGTTTCGACTAAGAAGAAGTTCGATATAACCGCATTTTTCAGGACAGTATACAAAGCCAATTTCAGATGCAATTGCAACAGCAATGTTTGTTACTCTCTGTAAGTCGTAAGCAGACTTTGATACAAGAGCAATGTCATCAGCGTACGCAAGGATTTTAACTACAGAATCACCAATCATAAATGGTTCACAGTTAGATCGGGATACCGCTTCAAGAACTGGATTAATTGCTAAAGCAAACAATATCATAGAGATAGGACATCCTTGCTTAACACCTTGTCTGATTGCAATATTTGGAGTCAAGATAGGGTCAACTATAGAAAGTACTTGTATCGGAATACATCCTCTCAAGAATGGTGTGGGGTTTTTGGTAGAGCGATGTTAATTGACCTTGATCCCATATGAAAATTGTTATCTCTTCCCCAATGGTTACCCGTTGCCAAGTAACGTTGGTGATGCAACCACTGGTTATAGGATCGCCAAAGGTGAGCGCCACGTAGGAACTACTAAGGCCCGATCCCATAGCGGGTTCAACGCACCACCGATGGAAGGTACGTGTGTGATTTCTATTTTCGGTCCCTTTCGCTTACAAGTGCAATTCGTCGTCTATTTCTCTGATTTAATCTCATTGTTTTGATTAGAACCTTACTAAATATTAACAAGAATACACATATTTTAACTAAACATTTATTGTTAAAACAATTTTTATTTCTTCTGCTCTGACGACCTCATTGCTCGTCGTCTCGCCCGTTCAAAATTTCCTGGACGCCGTTGGGGTGATTTTATCGCCGGCTTTGATGTACTCGTGGCATCACAATACGCCAGCTGGGCCGGCGCGAAGACCAGAGGGTACGTGACGGCTTGACCTTCTTGACAGGCAGCCAGTGCCACTTTTAACCCTCGGATCTGCGTCTTCATTGCCTGCGTCAACCGTTTTTCTTAAGCCCATCCGCGTTGGGCTGCAGATATTCGTTGGTATAAGACTTTTACCTTGGACGGTTCTACCCATGTTGACTTTATGCGGTGTATTTCCCGAGTCATTTCCACCAGTTGTCTGTAGAGATCAACATTCTCTTTCCAGGTGCCTTTGAAAATCGTGTTCGAAATTTCATCTGAATTCATTTCTACAATAAAACAACTCATTAGCAACTTGATCAATTTATTATTTAAATTAGTGATTTCATTACATTAAACTATCTATATTATAATAGTTATAGGCAATACACAAAGTGATAAGACAGTGTTTCTAAAACTAGCAGTAAAAAATGAAAAATAAGAACTCCAAAACAATTTATTCTATCAATTCAGTAATGGCGAGATGATGGATAACGGCGGTTTGAGTTTGGTCTATCGACTCGTCGTGTGTAGGGGTGATTTCTCGTCGATCCCCATTCTACTAACTCTAGTCTCATTCCATTTGGTAGAACCTTCTTTGGTAGGGACACGATCATCGGCCTGATTGGTTGATTTATCCGCGGGTCATCGAGCTCAAATGAGGTGCCGTAAGAGGGTGCGTACCCATCTGTGCTCGGGATTATTCCGGCCGTAATTTCTTCGTTTATTTGTCTGAGGTGTTGACGGGCTCGATTCACTTCCCTGTTCGTTCTTCTTTGATGAGCCTCTAATCGAGCAAGTATATCCTCGGCTTGACCCCGGAGTTCGCGAGCTGGGTTTCGCCCAGGCTCCGGTTTAATAGCCACAAAAGTCCGTTCTACGTCTGCCATTCCTTCTTGTCCTCCGGTCATTGATTCTCGGACGGGAGAGATTGAATATCCCTCATCCCACATCGCCTGTCTGCATTTCGCGGCGGTGTGAGATGGGAATCTCATAGTTATGCGGGACTCGTCTATCCAGAAGTCTGTTTAAAGAAATATCATTAATTTGAATCAAAGAACAAAAGGAAAAAGAAACAAAATCGCCTAATGTATCAAGACGGGTTTTCTTTACATGAAGGTAATACTCTTTTCGGCGATAACGAAAACATCGGGTTAATTCTTGGACTTGTGTAGCGGGTATTTTCAAACAGAATTACGGAGCATTCGCGTGGAGTGGCGAATAGATAAAGAAATCGAACATATTATTGGGGTTATCTTGTTATCAAACGAAATAATAACCTAGTGTTCATCTATCATAAGGTCCGGCGCGCGTAAATCACGTCGACATTGTTGTTCAGTTCTGGTGCGTCTGAGAGGTGATAAACTCTAGATTCTAGTGGTTCGTTTTGGCCGAAGAGATAGTGGACGATTGTTGGAGCGAAGCATTATGGAGGTGTCGCGTTTAATTCATCTAATTTTAGATTGTTGGATATATTGGGTTGACATTTCTACTTCTACTTCATAACTTGGATTATTATGATTGAGTTCACCTAGTTTTTAGGTTTAATGAACCTTTCGAATATATTTTTCCACTGGAGCTATTTCGATTTTAATTACGGCTTTACTATATAGTCATTCGTCTTGGCAATATTCATGCGAAAAAGTGAAATTCAATCAAATTTAACAAGGTTAAGAATTTATTTGCATCATCGTCGTTATACTCAAATCCTATGAATCGGCTCAATCTTCCTCTAAATTCATTGCTGGCTGAACTGGCAATCCTTTTCCTCATAATAAGTTGAACGGTGGTTGAGGTTGATCAGAGCATATAAATATTTATAAGAATTAAAAATCGAATTTATATAAATATTAACTTTACTTCTTTGGGAGCCCCTTCTATGCTCCATGGTGATCTCGTCGCCACTGTGATGGTGGGAAGTGTAGTCTTGTACTCTGGCTTTTCCTTGTTTATTAGATTTTCCTGTGTTATTCATATTGACTTGACTAAAATTCCCGTCCCTTCGTCTACCCATTTATACTGTCTTAATATGGTGAACGCACATTCACTTGTCGATCAGACATATGTACACATCTCTGATTATTCTGATTGGTGGATTTTTGTCGACGTGGAATTTGGTGGTGAAGATTTCCAATTGATTTAATTTTTCCACGTGTTTGTTCAGGTGTCGCATATTCTCGTTTTTGTCAATGATTAATTTAAATTGCCTGTTGGCCACGTCACCTGAGAGATTTTTCACAGTTCTCCGTATTGATCTACGATTTATGTTG
Source organism: Schmidtea mediterranea (assembly GCA_022537955.1). Classification (NCBI taxonomy): domain Eukaryota; kingdom Metazoa; phylum Platyhelminthes; order Tricladida; family Dugesiidae; genus Schmidtea; species Schmidtea mediterranea. The sequence continues at coordinate 94,343,417 of CM039679.1, forward strand.
TGATTTTCCTCATGGATTAGCACCTCAGTCGATTCGGGTTATTTCAATAATATTACATGGATTTTGTCTCATCATTTTGGATTTCTGGCTTCAGGTGAAATTTAAATAAATGATTTTTTAGCTTTCTTTAAACGATTAATTCAGGTTCTAGCTTTTCAATGTTCGACAGCCAACCTCTACACAGGTTCCTTGTATCGTCTAGTTTTGTATATTTTGCTAGCTACTTGTCGTGAAGGCAATCATGGATGATCACCGGTCTATTCGAGATATTTTGGAATTCAATATATGTGTCTCTATTCTTATCTGTTATTGTATCCATGTGGGTGAAAAGGAGATATATTATGCGAATCTTTAATGCTTGTTTTTTTTAAAGTGATTTTTGATCTCATTTAAGTTTCTGATTATTTTATTGACAAGTAATTTGGTTATATTGATGACAATTTCGAGTTTATGTGTATGTTTATTCGGTGGTGGAAGGTCATAATTGATTTAATCAAAACACATTGGGTTATTTTTGGGTTGAATTTTTCCTATGTTCGATTTACGAGGGGCTACGTTAGATTTCTGTCACTAGATCAGGATTAATTACGATAATTTTGACGGCTTGATTACTGGGAAGTAAAATTTTTACATTTCAGTTTTTGGAAAATTCTAGTTTAATAATGATAGTTATTATTGATGCTAAAGATTTTGCGGTAGTGTGGTTGTTAATCTAGTCATAACATTAGCACATTTGGGTGGTAATAACTTCTAAATACAACCTAAAATATTCTATAACCTTATCATTTTATTCACAGTTTATTCCCTCATTATTTTTCTATAACTGCGGTGAAATTTCTCAGCTAAATGATTTTTACTAAATCTATTATGCTTTATTTTATTATTTTGCTTCAAAGCATTTAGGAGACATTTTAACGATTTCCGAATTCTTTTCCCCAGTTCCTTTCCCTGAATATTGATCTTAATTTGATTGTGTTTATATTAGGATTTTAAGAGTGCTCACCGAGCTACTCAATGTTTATGATTTTGGCCGATGTGTGAAATCAAATTTTAGGTCAAAATTACAGGAAAATGGGCAGTGGAGGAGCAGCCAAAAGACTACTTCCCCTCCTCCCAATTTCCCCTATAACGGTTATAAATTGACGTTTGGGCCCTGCGTTATTCACGCCGGAACCTTCACGGGCACAGGCTATTGGCAGATAAACTGTTCCTACACAGCCTGAATTGTGTGTATATTTTATTAACTTGTGGTGCGTGAGTGACTGTGGGCCAAAAAAACGATTATAGCATTGTCGGAAAAATTTCATTCCATTAATGTTTATATTTATCATATACTACATTCCATAAATTTTCTGAGCATGATACATAAGATTTGAACATCATATAGCAACACTCTCTCCCCACGCCGACACCCAAGCAGAGCTCCATTGAGGTTGCGAGGATGCGACGTAGAGAGAGTTTCTAACAATTCTCTCACTCACATCAAATAGTATTGTTCCAAGTAAAACTGATTAACTGGTTAAAACTGGTTTCAAGTTTTAAAAAAACTGCTTCTGGTTAAAAACCGATTAAAATCGTGTAAAAATGAATCGGTATATATACCTATTGTACGACCCTAACCTTGCGTGTTGTGTTTTGATTTAGTAAAACAAAATTTGACCTTGTGATTTTCTAGAATATTCTATTCTTAATTTTTATTATTTTGAAATTTTATTTGACAAATTTTCTTTTGAATTTTTAATTGAATTATTTCTAATTCAAATTATTTGATTTTTATTTCATTTTCATGAAATTTCGCATTTTTTATTAAATTGTCGAATTTCGGTCAAATTGCTAGGTTTTCATGTTATGTTTATGTTTATTTCGTGCGGATCTTGTTGCACTTTGTTATTATTTTAATTTATTTTTGTGTTTTATGATTTTATATTTAATTGTTCTCTTTCTCGCATTTTGGTAGGGTTAATTGGTGTTTTAATAGGTTTGAGTTTGAATCTGCATATTATGTTTGCATGTGTGTTACTGATTCATTTAAACATTTTCAAGGCCTTATGTGTTCTGGCCCAACAATGGTAACAAATTCATCATCAACCCCAACAAATGGAAGTAAAGACCACATGTAGGCATGAGGAACACTCTCAAAAGCATCCTTAATGTCAAGCCAAGCAATAGCAGTGGAGAGTTCTTGCTATATTTAGAGTGCTCTAAAGCTGACGAAAGAATTGAATTGACGAAAAGAATGTTCTACACATCCATCGTGTCTAGAGCCACCTTTCTGACCGATATGCAACAGATTATTCTTATTTATCCAAAATGTTAAACTATTAGCTAAACAAGAATCAAACAGTTTGTAGATAACGGAAAGTAGTGCAATTGGACGCCAAGACAACACATTATCATATTTATCACCTTTATCGGGCTTTGGAATTAGCAACGTTTTAAAGGATTTCCAGCTATCTGGTATAACCTTTTTAGAAATAATTTTATTAAATAAAAACGTTAGTAGTTTACCCTCGGGATCCAGCATCACCAGGTCTCGATATTTTATACCATCAACACCAGGACTTGTGTTGTCAGCTTTCTTGAGCTCAAATAATACCTCAGAATTCGATAAATATTAAAGTTTAAGTTTTTTATCAGAACGATTACAAAATTTAAACACATCATCCCAAGTTCGGTCTAAAGGAATTTTGTGCTCAAAATTCGTTATAATGTTTTCATATTTAGGTCTAACATCCACATCAACATCATTAATGATCATGTTTGCAGTGGTTTTCATGTCACTGTTGAAATTTTTAATTAAATTACTTTTAATTATTTGAGATTCTACTCTTTCTTTATTGCCCAAGTAAGGTTTGTGTGTTGGCACAGTTTTAATAGAAATTTGATCCAAAATTACATCGACGATTTCATCAACATTCATTTTAAATACTTTTATTAAAAGTTGATCAATTTTATTTTTACGTTCTCTTAAATTTTCACTTTCTTCATGATTTTGATTAATTATATTATTTTCTAAGGATTTAACTTTTTTTATTTCATTAGCTATTGGAAGGAAGGAGCTTACCACATTACCAATTTGTCTTAAATTCAAGCCAACTAAAGGCAAATCATTGGCATAATTTGACATGTAAGAACAAAACAGAATTTTGCTTACTAAACCTGAACCACGAATATCATGTGGGCATTTACCAAGATTTAATACACGATTAGGTGATTGTCTAATTTCATTAATTTTATTTCTTAGAATCTTACAAGTAGACAAATAATTATCATTTCCTAAAAGAGTGGTTGGGTTTAAAAGGTAATATTCATCAGTGTTGTAGTCTATGATAAAAAGAATTTCACGAAATTTTGGAGGTGCTACAATGGTGAATGTAACTTGTGCTTTGATAATATTATCATAGTTTAAAAAATCATTTAAATAGTGAGTGCAATCATCCATAATAGCAATGCACATTGCTGAATTTAGGAATATAAAATTGCTGGGTAAATTTAAATTTTTAAAATATTTTGTGATAATTTCATCATTAATTGAAAAATTAATCAAATTTAAATTTTCACAGATCTCATTTGTTATTTGTAGTTTAAATGATTTTAAAATTTCATTGATTTTAGTAAATGAAAGGATATTACCAAAGAAGAGTCTCTCGAGAAATTCAATAAACGCAGAAGCAAAAAAATGTGGATCTTCCGATCTAAAGGAGAAGTGAGTCTGGTTATGTTTAACAATAAAATTGACTTTTGCAGTAGAAATGAAGAATTTATTCAGATAATCAGTCATGCTTTCACCAATACTGACAAGTCTCTCATTTAAGACTCTGCCTTGAAAGTTTAAGATGTAGCTGTGCTCGAATACAGGGGGAAATGTATACAGATACCAGTGTGGGTTGTTTGGAATGACAGCAATTACATACTTTACTCTCGTAAATTGTCTAAATGTGACGTTTTCTCTTATAAATTGATTATTATGTGCAAAAAGATTCAATGTCAATTCAGGAAACAATACGGTTATATAATTTTTATTACTAAACCATTCTTTTATTAAAGAAGGTACACAGGAATTCTCATTTTGAAGAGAAGCTTTATAAGGAAGTGTTACTTTTGGTGGCCTTGTTACATTTTGGAAGCGTTTAAAAATAGGCAATGTCGTTATACCACCCCCAGAGACTTTTGGTGGATTCTGAAATTTACTAGTTTGGAATCGATGGACATTTTCACGTATTGTTTCAATAAAGTTGTTGGGAAAAGTTTGCCATTCTTGGCTTATCAGCATAGCATACACGCAGATGTAAGGTCCACAATCGTAATTATTATCCTGGTAAACAAGGTTATCATGAGGGTGAAAGGTTACAGCAGCTTTGAGATCAAAAAGATTATTTAAAGCCATCGTAATTTTAAGTGCACTTGACTTATTAATAAGGTTATGCCGTTTACGTAGAATTGGGTCAACAAAATAGGAAATTTTAGTCAATTTACAGCAAACAAAAAGGATCCAATGAGATTCATTGATGTTAAGAGGGCATAATATTATTTGCGCTTTAAAAAGATTATCTGGCATTGGAAATATTTCGTCTTTGCAATTCGAACTTAAAATTTCGACGATAAAACATTTGACCGGTGCAAAGTTGGGATTACCGATGTGACTCTCAAAATAATAGTCAATATCATCATCGGTAAAATTAGATTTTGGGGTCGCGTTCAGGAAAAAAAGTAATTAATTATAGTGGTATCTGCATCAGTCTCTTCAGAGATTGGAACAGATATTAAAACTGATGCAGGCACTTCCCTTCATTTAGATTTTTGTGCCTTGGGTTTTACGGCTTGTTTTGATGTTATTTTTTTCAAAGGTTTATCTATAGTAACTGGATCAGTTTCGTCAATGTCTGTTGGGAAAGTATCCATCTGACCAACTATAACTGTGTCAGGAGTGGGATTGACAGGTTCCACTATTAAGATATTTAAGTTTTCATTAGGAGAAACGTCTATATTATTGTCTACAACTGCTTCTCGCTCTTCAAAAAGTTCATTTGACTGAATGAGCTTAGTTATGAAATCACTCTTTTTTAGTGTACAAATTTTTCTACAATTGAAGGGTATGCGATAGTTAAAATTATCTTTATTTAGAAATCGTTTTTTGTCCCTAATAATAAAATAAAGCATTCTCTTTGCTTTAACCAAATCATCTACATTATTGTCGATTTCTATGTTATTAATTTTTTCACCTAAACTAGTAAGAAATTTCAGTTGGTCGAATTTGGTAGTATAAGATTGATCAATCACCCCAAGAAAGTTATTGATTTCATTAATAGTTTCAGGACAAATGATATTGTGGATTCAGTCAATTTCACCAGACAATTTCCATTGTTTGAGCTTTAAAAGTTTTCTTTACAACTTGAACTATAAGGGGAAGAATAAGGAATCAATTCAATCAATTTTGGAGCCCACAATTCAATATTATAAAGATTTATGAAAGCACAAGTCTCAAGATCTAGAATTGAGTGCATTAACAAACAATTAACAATATAGTTTTGAACATAATTTTCATAAGTTCCGTTTGTTGAAGTATAAAATTGCCTTTTAAATTTAGGTAATTTAAATGAAAAATTATATCAACCAGTTTCTCTGGAGACTTTTGTTGACATAAAAGGGAATTTAAAATATTATCATATTCAGATAAACTAAAGAGACTAAACAAACCAAGGTTAAACATGATATCGGATTCAGATTCCACTTGTGGAAACTGAGAATCATTTAATTTATCAATCTTAACAAATTTACCCCCCCACAAATGAGATCTGTTGAGGAAATGTTTTTTCAATTTTAAATTTATTAATTAAATTAATTACTTTTTCAGGGTTTTCATCTATGCTTTTTTTTCAATGAAAAAAAGTTCCTGAATTTCGGGGAATGAATTAAATAATTCTTTAATTTGTGAACGGGACAGTTCAGTTATTTTTTGGCCCAACTCACCCTCGATCTCACAACTATTTAACAAATCCAACATTAAAAAATCCCCATCCTTATATTTAATTTGGGATTTTACTAAATAGTCTGGTAGGCTATTTTTCATTTTTAATAAAGTAATTATTTTATTTATTTGTTCCTCTCTGACTGTGACACTACTAATATTAGTTGTCCAGCCAGTTTATCGGAAAGAACAAATAAAAACTTCTTTATCGATAAAGAAGCAGGGATAAATTTAATCATATTGTAATTTTTAACAATCTTTGAGTTTATTAAAGATGTTTTGATTTTTAAGTTTTTAGTAATTTTAGATTTTACTTTACTACTATTATAAAAATCAATTGTAACACATATATTATTATTCCTAAAAAAGAAATTTTTAAATTCAGCTATATTTAGTGGATTCTCTTTTTTGGAAATTTTGGTCAACTCGATATTTAAGACCTCAGATTTCTTTTCTGATTCTTTACCTTTCAATAACGCTAAAAAATTGGGAAATAACTTAAAGAGCTGTTGCCTCTCATTGGAATTTAAAATTCTAACAAATAGCGAAAAGTTTACTTTAGAAGTAGGCACTATTGTCTTTTTATCATTAATTTTTAAAGGAACAATTTTAGTGGGTATTTTCCCTAATCAAAGCTTCTTCAGACAACTTAAGACAAGGAACCTTATTTTGGACTAAAAGAGCTGAAGGAAGTACACTAACAAGATCAGTCTTAACAGTTGAAAGAGGTTCCTTAACATGATTAGTTTTACAAATACAATTTAATTTATTATTATTGTCAAAATTACCATTCAAATCAGATATAAGATAATTTAAAGTATTAACAATAGAATTCATCTTACCGTTCAGAAGCTCATTACTTCTTTCCAATGCATGAAATCTTTCATTAATCTGGAAAACACGCATATCTTTAGAAGACACACGAGACCCAGCCACCGATTTATTCCGAAATTCCTCTTCCTGCTTCGATTTTGCATTAAGTTGTTCGAAAAAACGCTGAAAAAGAGCAGCAAATTCTTCGATTTCGATTTTCATAACGTAGACTTAACAAAATAACTCACTAGTACTATTTAAAATTTTATTAATACAACAATTTCTTGATTCATATGAATTGAAATGATTCTGCTTGGAATCAGCCAATCGAGGAGATTGAACGATCGAGATAGAATTTTCGGTTTATTATCATTTAATTTTTTAGAAAAGATTTGTCTCAATAGAGTTCCACTCCTCGAAATTTCTCTGGCTTTACTGATTTTCATCGATTTTCTGATCCGGCTTTGCGCTATAACTCATGTTCAAGGGTTTGACATAAACTGCAGATTGACAGATATTTGAAATAAAATCCATAATTGCTTCAGAGGAGAAAATTTAGGATTTGAGAAGATCCATCAATCTTTTACAACTCGATTGCTGAAAATCGAAATGTTTCTCCATCTGATCTAATTGGCTCGAAAGAGCATCATTTGAAATAGTTTGGTTTTTCATTTTATTTTAAATATAATACTTTTAAAACAAAATAAAACTATTCTATTGTTTTATTTTGAATTTGAAATTATTCATAATAAAACTTTAATTGAGAATATTATAAAAATAATTTTTAATCAAATTAAAAATCAATTTATTGGCTTTTTAGAACGCCAGTGACATAATAATGTCATTTTCTTGAAGAATTTGCGATGTTATTCATTGCGCATGCTTTTACCAGACCAGCGACTTTTTCAAAAGGAACTCCCATCTTACCAAGTAGATCATAAGATGCTTGGGGAACAGATCCCATATAACCGATTATACAAATAAAGATTTCAAGAGTAAAGCTAGGTTTGGCAGCCTATATTTGTTTTTTTAAAGAATCGTATTTTGCCAAATTTTCCTTATTCACAGTTTCAAACGGGACCAAAGAATCAAAAGAACATTTAATATCAACCATAAGAATTGTCTTTTTCTCATTATTAGTTATAATCAAATCGACTCGTTCTTTAGAGTTTGATACCAAGGAGCAAATGTGGTCCACAACAACAATCAGTGAAGGACTTTTCAAATGATGTACTATTTATTGAAGGCAATCGTTGTGACGATTAAGTGCAAGAGTAAGATGAACCTTGCAATTTTGCAAAACATATGGCAACGTTTCATCCTGGTTATGGCAACGCCTACACAATCTATTCTCACCTTTTATATAGGGTTTTGCAAAATTAGCCAATGTGTTTGTTCGGACACGATGAATAAATTTCCAATTATCCTCTCGTAATTCTCTTTTAAATATTGCTCTATTAATATTAGGGGACAGATAAAATGTTGATGAATTACTAATGTTACTGTTTTTCCATAAAGTAAAATATGAATCATAAAAAGCAAGATGAAGAACTTTCAAAACCAATCGACGATCGAACTCAGTCAATATTATTGTTCCTTTCAAAGATGTTGTCAGGCGAAGAATTGGCTTATCATCCAACACTTCAAAGGATATTGTAATATTATGTGTTTTTTCAAAAGACCGAATCGCTGTTCGAGCTCGAAAGAAACGAGTTTTTTTCCAGAGTGCATTTGAATAATATCAGCTTTATTAATCCAATTGAAACTGTCTTGGAGCGATGGGTTATTATTCCCAAGCCTAGGTCCAGTGACAAATTTTAAAGAATCTATATTAATACGTTTTGTATATTCACAATTAGCAGTAAAAAGTCTAAAAAAGATCAGTGATAGATGCGCCTCCATTTTCAATCGAGTTATAAAAGTAACTGATTTCAGAATTGTTAGGTAAACTCATCATTTTTCTCAAATGACTACGAATTTTTGTAGTATTATTACAAACATTTGCAGAAATAGCACTAATTTTAATTTCTATCGTTCTAAATGGGAAGGTTAGGCGAGAGTGAAGGAAGGTCTTATAAGCTTTCAACTTTTGCCAACCGCACAAATCGGAATCCGCTAGGTTTTTCGCATCACTGACAACCTTATTTAAGATTTCATAAGGACTTTGGTTAGGTTGCTCATCTATTGGAACTCCAAGATATTGATAAAATTCGTTACTCAATAACTTCTTTATTTTTATATTATTAATTGAAATTTCTTTAATTGTGTCGACATTTGGCAGTTGAATATATGTACACTTTTCAGGTCGATATTCAAATCCAATTTCACGAGCTACATCAAAAGCAATGTTTAAGATATTTTGCAAATCATGAGTATTATTAGCAATAAGAGCGATATCATCAGCGTAAGCAAGAACTTGGATTGAAGATTCATCAATTTTAAAAGTTTTTACTTTAGAAAGAGTAACAGCTTGAAGGACAGGATTTATTGCAATGGCAAACAAAATCATTGAAAGAGGGCATCCTTGTTTGACGCCCTGCTTTATAGGAATATTCGGAGTAACAATTGGACCACATGTATAGTATGAGCTAGTTTCAGTGTATAGAAGTTTCAAAGTGTTTGTGAATTTTTCACCAACTCCAATGTGTCGTAAAATCTTCCACATGTAATCATGGGGTACACTGCCAAAATCGTCTTTGATGTCAAGAAATGCAATTATGATAGGTGTATCTTTACTATATTTCGAGTGCTCAAGACAAGATAAAAGTACAGAATTGTGTTCTACACAACCATTATGCAAAGAACCCCCTTTTTGTCCGATATGAAGTAGATTGTTTCGATTTACCCATGATGTTAAGAGTCTAGCTAATATTGACGCAAATATTTTATAAACAACGAATAACAAAGCAATTGGTCGCCAAGAAGAGATCTGATTATATTTATCACCTTTATCAGATTTAGGAATCATTAGAGTTTTAAAAGATTTCCAAACGTCAGGCATAGTATTTTCCGTGATGATTTTGTTGTAAAGAAGAGTCAACAATTTACCTTCTGGGTCAAGAATAGCAATATCGTTATATTTAATTCCATCAATTCCAGGAGATGTATTATCAGCTCTTTTCAGTTCAAAAATAACCTCTTAATCTATAATTGGTCGAAGTAAAAGAGTATTTTGAGATTTTAGACCAAAGTTTAAAACATTATCATAACTTTTAATTAGCGGATCTTGATGGCTAAAATTACTAATGTGATCTTTAATTGTTGGCCTCTCGTTTATTTCATCGTTAACTAAAATGTTGTATACCGTCGTTTTCATACTTTGATTAAATGATGATTTGAAGTTAGTTTTTGGTGGTGGAACTTTACTAATTTTATTATTCAATAGTTAATTATATTATTACATAAAAAATTATAAAATAATCATTAAACATAATAAATTAACATCAAACTATTATTTATACTCTTTATTAAATAACACCATATAAAGTTCACAATTTAGATCACATTCTTCCCCTTTGAGCCGCCCGACGTTTTGCGCGCTTAGTCCTTCCTGGCCGGTGCTTATTGGGTCTGTCCTTGGGCATTGCTGGAAGTATCGTGTCTCGGTAAGCCAACTGTGCCGGGGCGAAGACCAACGGATAAGTTACCGCAGCCCCTTCTTGACATGCCGACAGTGCCGTTTCCAGGCCTTTGATTTGGGTTTTCAGATTTTGCGTCAGTTGCCGTTCACCGGCCCACCCCTTTTGCGCTGCCTCCATTTTTTGATAAATAGTCTTCATCCTTTTCGGTTCGATCCAGGTTCCCTTGACCTGCTGGATCTCCCGGGTGAGTTGTAGGAGCTGTTGTTGTAGGTCCCGGTTGGCTGCCTGGGCCTTGTCTAACTCCCGTTGTAGGATGGGTGATTGACTAAAGTTAAAAAAATAAGATTCCATAAAATCGGTTCTACCATTATAAGGAATTGATCATTTCTTAACTCATTACTAGGTCCTCAAAGAAATACTTATTTCTTATCCTCCGGTAAGCTGATCAAATAAAGCAATGTTAAAACATAAATTTTATAATAAGGTGCCCGAAACATGAAGACAAGCAGCTTTATTTCAAACATTCCATTTAGGTTCATGCGCGTTAATAATGTTCATAATATTCTTATCTCCTCTTCTTGATATATCGCTTCCTCGTATACGAATGTTCACGGCGGATTTCTGTAGATCTATCTTCCTCTCTCATCTCCTTCGGTAGGATGCGCCGTGGGACCACCACGTTCATATCGGTCATTCGCTCCTGGAGCTTGGGGTCATCCAGCTCATATGAAACATTGTATTGCGGGCATACCCGTCGGTACTGGGTATCCTGCCTGCCGCAATATCTTCGTTGATCCTTCGCAAATGTCGCCTAGCCTGCTCAAATTGACGATTCGTCTCGGTTTGATGTCTTTCGAGGCGCGCCAGTAGGTACTCGGCCTGTCCTCGCATCTCCCTCGCCGGGTTTCTTCCTGGCTCTCTTTTAATTGCCACGAATGGGAAGTCAACATCGTCGGAGTCCCTTTGCGTACCAGATCGGGTTTCGCGTACCGGAGAGATAAAAAATCCCGCGTCCCACATCGCCTGCCTAGATCGGGCAGCCGAGTGAGCGGGGAACCGGGTGATTACTCAGGATGCGTCAATCCACGAGTCTTCTAGAAAACGAGAAATATTAATTGATAAATAACGTCTGACATTCTACGCCTTATAACTTATTCAGTGTGGTACATTCACGTTATGAGTCGAAGTCCTTGATCGGGGTCCTATTTCAATGGTGGATTCACTATTGTCGCAATTCGTTGGTAGTGGCCTTTCGTTCGCGTGTGGCGTTGATCCACGGAGGTTTTCCTCCGACAAATCACTAGGGTCGACGTCTCAGCTAGTCTCATTTGACTTGGGTTGATGAATTTTTAGTGTTTGTTTTGTTCAATGTCTTACACAAACTAGACCCTACTAGAATTTGTAGTAGTCTATTTTTAGATAATAAAAAAGCTTTAGTGGTAGGAGGATTAAAAATTAGTACCCATACAATAAAAGTGCATATACAATCTATCGACACATAACCCTGTGGATGGGGATTTATTTTTTAAAAAATTAAGACTAATTTGCTGATTTATAACTATTTTTTAACATTCTTATCATTTAATGATATTACGGTTTTATTGGCATTTTTACTAATAAATGATCAAAAATCTTTAAAATCTCAATTAGAACATGAGGAAAATCAAGTGTTTACCACAAGAAGTCACCATAACCCCACTTACTCACATCTAAGTAAATATGAGATTGTGGAACGAGAGTCATACTTGAGAAACTGAACAATAATCCAATTTCTCTATGAAGTTATGATACGAATCGTAAAAGTGATTTTTAAAATGAATTAATGTCTGATATTTAGAGGATGGCGGGAATGCATTTGACAGTTTTCATCAAAAAACGAGGTCCGGTGGGTTGATTACACCTCAACAGAAAGTTTAATTATCATATTCATGTTCAACAAGAGTCTATAATAAAAATTTGGCTTAAAAAAATTTGGCTTAAGCATAATCACCGTAATAGATGTCCAAGTAAAATTAATTAAGAAAATTCTATTTTATTTGTGATAAAATTCTGATTATGACTAACAAAAACTTATTTTTACTCTAGAGATGCCGAGTAATAAACTAGTTTAACCGTATTAATAATTCGATAAAAGTCTAGATTCATTTCAATAGTAGATTACTATACTTTTATGTACTAATAACTCGATAGGAATCTAAATTAATTTCAATGATAGATTACTTTATTTTTATGTACTAATAGTTCAATAGAAATCTAAATTAATTTCAATAATAGATTACTTTACTTTTATGTGCTAATAATTCAATAGAAGTCTAAATTAATTACAATATTAGATTACTTTACTTTTTTACGATCGGGTGTTGCAAGGTGAATCCTAAGCCAAAAAATTGCATCCAGCCTCATCGCGGGTCTGTTTCAGCTAACTACTGGCCTCTACCAACAACTTGCGACAATAGATCGGATCTCGATATGCTTTATCAGGCTTGGTCAACTATTTATTGGGCTTTCATCAATGGTTTGAGTAACCTAGTTCGCTTCTCATTCTAATTTTACTAATTAATTCGTCGTGGGGGTCTCAATTGTGATAATAAAAACAGCACGAGATTTATCAATTCAATAATTTATTTATCATATGCATAGCGGCTATCATGAATTTCTGATTTTCCTGGCCAGCGGGTCTAAATTAGTAATAGTTCGTCGGGTTGATCGTATCTGCGCTAGTACTCGATAATGAAATTAATATCGTGATAATATAAACTTGAATAAATTACCCGAATATAATGGCCGGTTACTATCTGCAGTGCTGGATTCCTCATACCCGTGTTGTTCTCCGGAAATTTGTGCTGGTTTTCGGGACATTTTTACTAATGAATTGCAATGAATGATTTTCCGTCGAGCCAGTTCTTATACCGGAGTGTGTGTCTACTGGTGAAGAAATTTGTGATCTGCGCACACTCCCTCAACAGTTGTTGGTTTATTCCTCACTAGTTATCGACAGTTGGGACACGCTATGCATCGATTTTTTGTTAAGTTGTTTGTCGTGATATTTCACAAAATGTCATGTTCCTTCTCTTTCCGGTGGCCTTATTTATGGATTTGGAATTCTGTTAAATCACGACAATTGGCTACCGACAAAAATAAAATCGATCGGCGAGAAATTCTCTCGATTAAGTGGTTTTACCTTTCTCTAAGAAATTACTAGTGGCAGATTGTTTTCCGCTAATTATTACTCGTCCACGCGGTAAGTTATTTATTATATCTCCTATTTATGATATTATCCATCACTAGTTGACAATATTGGAGTCTAGGTTCTTCTCACTGGTTGATCCTGTGTTAGATGTCTCCTCAGCATGGTATCGGGTATATTCGGGAATGGATGTTATCAGAGTCAGACGGTTTATGTCGAATGGATTCAGCTATTGTTTGTTATGAGACTCCTCACCAATGAAGCTTACAAATACCTCCTATGTACCGTCTCAGATCAAGACTGTTGTGATCAGTGATATATTTTTGCACTTTAATAAGTAAACTTATTCGTTGTATTTTTGTTTTATCAATGTCTCGGAATTGACTTAATTTAACGCGGGAATTTTTTTGGCACTATTTATTTAGTTAGTTTATTATTATTAGGTTCATACAATTGATAAAATTTATGTAACTTTGCGTTTTCTTTTTGATGATCATTATATTTTACAAAATTGGTTTCACCTAAGAGATGGCAATTTGGGGTTTCATTAATTTTTGGAAATTATTTTATCAATTCAGTTAACTCGGGTATTAGTCTCCTGTAGACCCTTACATTTTTATTTTGTAAATAATATCTATCCTAGATTTTAGTTTTATCGAAACTCTTATATTTCGATATTTTAGTTCAGTCAACAAACTCATTTAATGACTTTAGTAGTTTATAAGCCTATTTCCATTTTGATCAGAGCATCTCGAGGTTTAATTTATTTAACTACTCCCTCACTAATTTTGTAAACACTTCACATTCTGGTCATAGTATTTTGAGACTTTAATCTTACTAGACATCTATATATCCCGGTTGTATTTATTTACTGATTTTTGTAGAACTTCTCTATATTTCGAACATAGCATCTTAGTTTCATTAACAAGTTTCTCAATACTTTTAACAAAATTCTTTATATTTTGAGTATAGCATTTTAGTTTTATTAACAAGTTCCTCAATACTTTTAACAAAATTCTTTATATTTTGAGTATAGCAACGATTTTACTATTAAGGAATCCCGTCACCTTCCCTTTATTGATCCTAGGCGCGTTTGTGTTTATATTATAGTTAGTGAGTGCCCACTGGACTACTCGGTGTTTGAATTTTTCCCGTGTGTGAAAAATATTTTAGGTCCAATTTATGGGAAATGAGTGCCGACGAAACAGCCAAAAGACTATTTCCCCTTCACCCTTTTCCCCTGTACGGGATGATATTGACGTTTCAGCTCCTGCGGTCTCACGCCGGAGCCATCACGGGCACGAATTATTGGCGATTATGCACGCACTTACACAATTCGATTGTATGTTTGATTTTAATAACTTGTAAAATGTTTTGGCTGTGTGCCGGAAAAATTTCGACAGAAAAATCTATTTGTCCAAATATAATTTACATCATAGCTGTCATTAATAATCTTCGTGCATCATGCATCATAACATCTCTCCCCACACCGACGCCCAAGCAGTTTTCGAACATCCTCTCACTCACATTAAAGCTTCAAGATTTCTCCACTGGTTAAACGAGTCGCTCAGATCAAACTACTTTTTCAGATTAAAACTGATTTTTTTTATGTGAAAAATGAATCGGTATATATACTTATTGTACGACCCTAACCTTGCGTGTTAATTTTGATTTAGTAAAACAAAATTTGACCTTGTGATTTTCTAGTATATTCTATTCTTAATTTTATTATTTTGTAATTTAATTTGACAATTTTTCTTTTGAATTTTTTAATTGAATTGTTTCCAATTCAAATTATTTGATTTTCATTCCATTTTCATGGATTTTTGCATTTTTTGGTAAATTGTCAAATTTCGGTCAAATTGTTAGGTTTTCGTGTTATTTTTATGTTTATTTCGTGCGGATCTTGTTGCACTTTGTTATTATTTTAATTTATTTTTGTGTTTCTCTATTTTATATTTAATTGTTTTCTTTCTCGTATTTTAGCATAGTTAGTTGATGTTTTAACAGGTTCGATTTTAAATCTGCATGTTGTATTTGCGTGTGTATTACCGATTCATTTAAACACTTTACAAGGCCGTTTGTGTTCTGGCCCAACACTAGTATCGGAAACAACAAATTCGGATTTCATTTTTAATTTTATTTTTGGATTTAGTGTCGATCCCTGGTTATTCTACCAGACTGGAGACCCACCTCATACAACAATTGACGCAAGCCACACAAGAATTACAGAGACTTCAATGTACCTGGTTCGAACCAAAACGAGTAAAGAAAATATACCGGGAATTGAATACCGGTCGGACCGCCCTGAAAAAGACTAATCAGACGATTCTTGCTCAAAGAACCCAAATCCGAGCCTTGGACCTGGCCTTAACCGCCAGTCAGTAGGGAAACGCCGTCACCTACCCACTGGTGTTTGCTCCGGTTCAATTAGCTTATCGAGAACGTACAGTGGCAAAGAATGATAATACGTCCTCCCAGAAGAAACACATCAGGACAAGCCGAACGGCCTCGTCAGCGATTACAGCGAGCCGATCCAAAGAACTAGATGAATTAAACTGTATTGTTAATCTGTATTGGTATAATTAAAACTTAGTGTTACGATTCTTTTGTATTAATGAATAATTCATTGAGTCTTCTGAGTATAAAGTGTAGATACTAGATCCAAAGACTAAAACGTCTATAATTAATTTTATACTCAACTTCACCAAGACAGAAAAACAAGGACAGTATAGAAATTGAGCACATGTCTTCTATCGACAGCTTGTTGGACCCATGGATCGTTCGGGCAATTATAGCATAGCAATGGCACATACTTTTTGCGTACGACACACTCACTTGAAGACAGCACCCGTTGCTTAGAAACGGGTGCTGTGTAGTAAGCGGAAATATTTGTATGGGGTTGTCTGGGTAGCAACCATATAGTCATAAAATTCCACTACCTAGAAACCCACCATTATTATTATTAAATTTTTAGTAGAAATACTTTAATTATATAAACAAATGAGCCGCACTCCACTTTTACTTTACAATTTTCGATAAAGTATTTTAATTATTTCGGAAAATTTGCTCAGCGTTCCACCCATATTTTCCATTTCAACTCAATAGAATTTATTTAGTTCTTAAATATTATTTAAATTACTCATTTTTTATGATTTTGGTCGTTCGGGTTAATCTTTTTCCGACGGCTTTCCAATTAAACTGTTGCAACGATTTCGCGATTTCTCCGCTACACTTCCCTTTTCCTTGACCTTAACATCTATTTGTGTTCACATTGTATTTAATTAGTGCTCACTAGACTACTCAGTGTTTAGTATTTTAGCCGTACGTGTAATTTATTTTAGGTCGATTTTTCTGGAGTTGGGTGAACGAAAGTCAAGCCAAAAGACCTTTTCCTCGTTCTCCCTCCCCCACTATAATCTATTATTTTACGTTGAGGTTCGCCGTTTACAAATGGCGAACCCTCACGGTCGCAGCTCCGTTGCAGATGAACTGTGCTTACACGGACCCGTTAATTATGTACATTTACTTTCCTGTACGATGTATTGGCTGTGGGCAGAAAAATAAAAATAAATAAATGATACCATTTTAAGCGAATCTAAGTAAAAGCCTCGATGCATAAACATATATTCTGCATTAAAGTTCTTCATTTCATATTTTCATCACAAAGTTTCATAAATAAAAGCAATTCTAATTGAAAACATTACTGAAAAGCAAGACTACAAATTGACATCTGCGTACTAACACTGAATAAATTAGTCTGATCATCTGCACACTAATGCTAAAATTCAGCCTGTCTCTCTGCACATTAACACTGATAAAATCAATCTGTCTCGCTATCTGCACACAGTGGGTCTCTCTGCACACAATCTGTCTGCCTGTGTTTTTTTCTGTCTCTGTCTTAAAATTTGTGAAAACATATCAGTATATATGCCTATAATTGGACCCGAACCTTGCGTGCTATTTTTATTGCGAAAAAACAAAATTTGACCTTGAAATTTTTTGTGCTATCTAAATCTAATTTTATTATTTTCTTAATTTAAATTGACAATTTATTTTTCTTAAATATTTTAATTAAATTTTTTCAACCAAAAATATTTTATTCTAATTCAGTTTTATTCATTAATTTTCTCCTTTTATATAAATTGCCGTTCTTCTGTCAAATTTTCTTGTTATTATGTTATTTTTTATGTAGATTTCGTGCGGTTCTTGATGCATTTGGTATTTATTTTATTTATTTTTGTGATTTTACTTTTATTTATATTTTCTCAAATTTTAGAGTGTTTAGTTGATGTTGTATGTTGTATTTTAAGTTATCTTGGTGCTGGGTTTTCGTGCTATATTACTGATACATTTAAACAATTTTCAAGGCCGTTTGTGTTCTGGCACAACAATTGTTTAAAATCCTTCTAAAAACCCAAAAAGATTTAAGTCTCCTGTTGGGCCAGCACACAAATAGCCTTGAGAATTGTTTAAATGTATCAGTAATACAACACAAAAACCTAGCACCAAGATAACTTAAAATATAATATACAACACCAATTAAACATTTTAAAATCTGAGAGAATATAAATAAATATAAAATCAAAAACATAAAAAGTAAAATAAAATAAATACAAAATGCATCAAGAACCGCACGAAATTTACATAAAAAATAACATAATAACAAGAAAATTCGACCGTAAAATGACCATTTATATAAAATTACAAATTAATGAATTAAATGAATAAAAATAAAATATTTTTGGATGAATAAATTTATTTAAAAAATGTTAAAAATAACTTACTAATTTAAATTAAGAAATAAATAAAAATTTAATTTAGATAACACAAATAATTTCAAAGTCGAATTTTGTTTAATCGCAATAAAACTAACACGCAAGGTTAAGGCGAAATTATAGGTATAAATACTGATGTGTTTTCCCAAATTTTCAACTACTACTTTGTAGTATTAATTTCAATCAAATTTAAGATGCACATTTTTTACAAATCTTACTTTGTTGTGTGATTTTTTTAGATATTTTCAGATCATTAATCTACAGTTATCAATATTTTCAGGTTATTAATCTACAGTTATGTTTTGTAGTAATATTTTCAGGTTATTAATCTACAGTTATGTTTTGTAGCAATATTTTCAGGTTATTAATCTACAATTATGTTTTGTAGCAATATTTTCAGATTGTTAATCTACAGTTATGTTATTTTGATTTATGTACATCGATTCCCGATTTAAAATTTGTTTATATGAATGCTAAATATACAGTTTATGCGTCGAGATTTTTGCCTAATTCATCTGGAAATTTATTTTTTCTATTATTTTATTTTTGGTGGCCCACAGCCAAAGACACATCACAAGTTAATAAAATCATATACAGTATTCAGATTCGTGTAAGTGCGTGAAATACTTCCGATGATCTGTGCCCGTGAAGACCCGGCGTGCGGAACGCAGGGATCGGAACGTCTATATTATCCGTATATAGGGGAAATTGGAGGGTAAATGAGTAGCCCTTTGGCTGCTCCTTCATCATCCATTTCCTGTAAAATCGACAAAACTTTTGAATAACAATCGGCTCAAAATCTCTAACACCGAGTAGTCCAGTGGGCACTCATTAATTATGAAATGAACATACATAGATCTTAAGGACAAAGAGAGGGAATGGGTAGTGGGGAAAATTGCAAAATCGTTGCAACAGTTAAAATGAACAGCCATCGGAAAAAGATTAATCCGAACGACCAAAATCATGAAAAATAATGTTTTTAAATAAGAATTAAATAAATTAATTTGAGTTAAGGCGGAAAATATGGGCGCGACGCTGCTCAAATTTTCCGAACTAATTCAAATACTTAACAAAAATAGTAACGTAAAAATGGAACGTGTAAAATAAGGGCGGAACGCTGCTCAAATTTTCCGAGTCAATGAAAATACTTTGTCGAAAACTGTAGAATAGGGATGAACCGTAAAATAAGGGCGGAACGCTGCTAAAATTTTCGAATTTACAAAAATACTTTATCAAAAACCGAAAGATACAGAAGGATTACAACTAAATTTTTATATAAGAAAAATATTTCTTAAAGCTGAGGAATAAGGACGAATCCCTACACAAAAATTTGTTAATAATATTGATATAATTGTAATAATAATAATAATAATAATAATAATAATAATAATCATGGTATTTGTAGTAATGATGATAATAATTATGATAATAATAATAGTAGAAAAAAAATAATAATAGTAATAAAAATAAACATGATGGTAATTATATAGTAATAAAAATAATAATAAAGGTAATAGTAGTAACAATTAATAAAGGTAATACATATAATAGCAACAATGATAATGCTAGTAATAATAATAGGGAACATTGTAGTTATGATAGGGATAAGAGTAAGAGAACTAGTGTGTGAATACTTAACATAACCAAGAGTGTACCGACCAAAGAATAATCTTCGACATGGACAACGATAAGAAGGACTTTGGGAATGGACATAACAATGAATGATATGATAGTATAGGTTAACATTTGAAAGAGATAGGAGAATAATGGGACCTAAGAATCAAAAGCGAGCACAGGTCTTCTATCGACAGCTCGTTGGATCCAGAGATCGTTCGGTCAATTATAGCATTAGCAATAACGCTCACTTTTTGTGGACGATCTACCCACTCGAACACAGTTCCAACGTTGCTCAGCAACGGGTGCCGAGTGGTAAGCAAAGGAAATATTTGTATGGGGTTGTCTGGGTAACAACCATATAGTTTCAAAATATCAAAACCCAGAAACCCACCACTCCTTTCCCACTGACACACTTTCTTTAAAATTTTTTCCTACCGAACTTAACTCGAGACTGGTAGTCCGTGCTACAGAATAATTTTATCTCGATGAATTTGTGTGTGAGCTGTTGCATTGGTTGTAAATTTATTTCAATTAACTGCAATCACCACAATTCAAATTTCATTTCTAATATTTTAAAAACCTTTATACTACTTTACACAAGCTTCAAAATAGTAAAAACCAATTAAAACCAAAATTATGTCAAATAAAACCTTTATATAAAAACTTATAAATTAAATATTTGATTTCAAAGACTCGTTCTCAATTTAAATTTGTTTAAATATATGTTGCAACTATTACATTCAATTCTTAGTTTTGAATTTAAAAAAATTCGATATCTTATCGGCATTTCATTTATTATAAATTGTGAGTAAATGGGATCTTATTCTTCATCATTAAGAAATCGTTCTGGCTTAACAGATGAAAATGTGCATCCCAATGAGTGTCCAATTTCTCAGAATGCAAAAAATGAATCAAATCTTACTGCTCCTGCTCCAAGTGAATGCCCTATGTCAAAAGGAGATGATGTTGAACAGCCGCAAATAGATCCAAACAATAATGTTATTTTATTATAGATTTATAGTTTTTTAAACATACAAATATAACATGAATTACCGGGATATTTATTTTAAAGTTTGCACTCATTATCTTATATATAACGTTCTTAAGTATAACTAAATTTCTATGAATAAGGCTTTTATACAATGTAAATTCATTTAAAAAATTATATTAGGTAATTTTATACAATTATTGCTTACAAAATCTTTATAAATAAATTATCTCCAATTAAAAATTAAATTTCAAGCATTGGAAATGATTTGCAAGTGTTAAAATATTTAATTTTTACCACAACTTTAAAGATTTTACAATTCAACAGCAAATATCTTTTTACTGTTTATTTAATTATCAAAAAAATAATATATATTCTAAAATTTAGCGAACTCTTGAGATTTATACTTAAAGATTTAGTCAATCTTGTGAGCGTTGTTATGTCGAGAGTAATTGGTTTATAACACAAGAAGTCAGTTTAGTAACCCTTTTTAATATTTAATTATCACTGATTTTATGCACTCAACCACAATAAACAAGGGGTTTTTTTAATATTGAATGATGAATCAGTTATAAATTACTTGTAGTTAAATGACTTGAACCAGTTAAATATTATTGTTAAATTTGTGCTAGATTCTGAAGTATAAAGTAATTACAGATAGTTCCTCCCGGTCAAATACCTGCAGTTGATCAACCTTTTCCATTATCTATGGATAGAATTGAATCATCAATTCCTAAATTTGATGGAAAAGAAGGAGATAAATGGATATATCCGTCAGCTCAGATGTTTTGGAATGCAATGACCCGTAAAGGATGGAAGTGGAAAGATGATGAAGTTACTGAAGAAGATATAAATAACATTATTTATTTGCATAATGTGAACAATGAACTAGCTTGGCGAGAAGTTCTTCTATGGGAATCCATGCATTTTGATGAATGCAAAACTCCAAAATTAAAAAGATTTGGAGGCAAAGCAAAAGAATACTCGCCAAGAGCTCGTTTAAGACGCTTACTCGGGTTTGTATTTAATTTCCATAATTCATTTTTTAATGGACCTTCTAATATTTACTAATTTATTTTTATCATATTTAGGATTAATTGATTGGAATAACTTAAAACCTAATTTTTACAAATTGGCTTTTATTCAATTATAAAAAAATAATAGCTTTACCTTTTGCACCGTGAATGGTTTTCTTTATTTCACTCTAATTACATCGAATAACAATTCAAATAAAATATTCAAAATACAGAATTATAATCTAGTACAGTGATTTTCAACCGGTGTACGCGTACCCTTAGGCAAACGACTGTTGTCAAGGGTTACGCTAGGAAATGTATCATAATTTTTTTTAGTAAAAAAAGATTAAATCAATGTTTTCATGTTAGAATCGTATTTTTAAAGAATAATCGTTTTACTTAGAGTTTTGGACGTTATAATATAGGACATATAGTGGAATATATGACAAGAATTCTAATTAACTTAAATGATTATTTTTTAAAAAAGTAACTTTAATAATTTTTTTCCAGGGCTACTCACAATTAAACTTTTGATTTGGGGGTACAGCAAAACAAAAGCTGGGAACCGCTGGTCTAGTATACTTAAGTTATCTAAATTTATTAGGATTGCTATTACAAATGGAATAAATTCTAATTACCCGTCACTGTTGAGGATCGTGAATTACAAAGGATTTTTTTAATGTAGCAAATTGATAAATTACGCAATAGTTGTTGAGCATACCAACTGAAGTTTCTCGAGACGTTTTCTGCGGATGACATTGCCAATTACATCACACGTAAATAGAATTTTATCTTTATTTTTAGTTCATTTTTAAACTGTTTGTTTCATATATTACACATGCACAAGATGCATACATTCCATTCGTTAACTTTTGGATGACTTCTAATTTCCTTGAAGCGATATCGTAGCTAGTTTTTTCTTTTCCATGTTTTTAACAGTTAAATTAAAGGGAATATAATATTTGAATCTACTAACAATGCACTAGCACTATATTTTCTATTTTATTTTCTAATGTGTTGAAATAATTAATTTAAACAAAATATTACTTAAGTTACGTAATCCAGTAAAATAAATTAACTTTAAATAGACTTTTATATTTTTCGAGTTTCTTAAAATTGAAAAAAATGCAGAAACTTTTGTCCAGTTTATCCGAAATCCGTTTTATCGAGGTTTTACTGTATTTGATTGAGATGGTTACAAAATATTTTCTTTTATAAAGTATCTTAAATATTTTTTATAACAATTGGCTTTTTAAACAAATTATTTTTTATTAGATACGAATATCCGTTTGATAGACACGATTGGATTGTTGACCGATGTGGAAAGGAAGTGCGTTATGTCATTGACTATTATGATGGTGAGTTTGATGCGAAATTTCAATTTGCCTCCCTTGATGTTCGACCAGCTATGGATTCGTTTCAAGCTTTATTTGACAGAACAAAAGCCACAGTATGGCGCTGGACTAGTGCAAAGCCAAATTTGCCAATTGATGAAATGCAACAAAATAATAAATCATCTAGCTCAAAATAATTTAGACGACCAATAAATAAAATAAAATGTTATTTTATGTATGAATTTATTTTTAATTTTGTTTATTTCTTATTTAATGTTTGATCAATTTTTTTAATATTACATAAAAATTATGAGTATTCATTTACACTATATTATTTATTTGAATCGAATTAGTGGCAATGTAAGTTATACTGTTTTATTACTGCTATTATAATAATTGAATTTATCCTATTATCTGGTGCTTAGACTAGTTAAGCTGACTTGAAATTGATTTAGATCAACCTTGATTGTGGGGAAGTTCATAAACAATAATAGCTAAAATATGATCCATTATCATTTCGTATTGGGTATACTTTTAGATTGCTTCCTTCACATAGATGTTTGTGTAATTTTACGACGTTTTAAGTGCCATTTTCTGCTATATAAGTGGTTTGTTATAAATCTTCTCATCAAGTACGTTTATTTCAATTTTTTTATAATTTTCTGAATGTCTTTGGCAGTTAATATTGCAAGTTAATTATTGATAAAATCATGTTACTTAATAAATATAAATTTAGAAGAATATATATAATCGTTTAGTCCAAACCAGAATGTATTGATTCTATTTTGTGTTTGGTTATGTTTATTTTTAATGTTAAGTTGTTTTGTGACTTAAGTCGTACCCATATGAGATTCCTAAATCGTACTGGTACGAATTAAGAAACTAATTCTTTTTTAACCTATTCTCAACTTACTTTAATTTTTTATTTTTTAACCATAATTATGTCAAAACGTATAAATGGAAAAAAGAAGATATGAAGAGGATTTAACTAAACTATCCGAAGGAATTGTTGGCTTCAATGAAGCTCATAAGCAATATAACATTCCTAAACCAACATTACGGTTACATTTTAAAGGTTTAAATAACAGTCTTAAATTTGGAAGGCTTAAAATATGAAGAAAGAGTTGGTTGAACATGTTCTCAATTTACAATCAGGTTTTTCTAGGATTACTGCTATCGATCTAAGAAAACTTGCTTATCAATTGGCAGAAAACTATAAATTACCACACCGCTTCAATAAAAAAAAGAAATTTTAAGGAAGAAGAGGTACTATTAATTCATGAAAGATAATCCTGGTTAATCTTTGCGTACTCCATAAATATCATAAATACTCTATAAATATCATAAATCTTTGATTAATTTTAATCGTTTTAGTAACTCTTCTACAAATTATTCGTCCTTATTCCTCAACTTTGTGAAAATATGTTAGCAATGATAGCCATTTTCCGCAATGTTTATTCAAAAAATAAAATATGAAATTTCGATCGAAACTCTGCCCTGATCACTCATAACCTCGCTCTTCTCTTATATTTTCTTTCATTCCACTATAGTCAACTAATCTATTTATTTAAAGAAATTTCCAAAAATATTTCAAATTAGATTTAACAATATTATAAATTTAATAGTATATAATGAGGACTATGCCCCGTGGATATTTGGCTTGAAAAAAACAAACAAAAAAACAACTCAAAATAATTTCTTTAGTTTTTACATATTATTTAAAATTTTGGAAGGCCTAAAATATGAAGAAAGAGTTGGTTGAACATGTTCTCAATTTAGAATCACTTTTTACTGGGTTTACTGTACCGATCTAAGAAAACTTGCTTATCAATTGGCAGAAAACTATAAATTACCACACCGCTTCAATAAAAAAAAGAAATTTTAAGGAAGAAGCAGTACTATAAATTCATGAAAGATAATCCTGATTTATCTTTGTGCACTCCAGATCCGACATCAATTGCCATGGCCAGGGCTTTCAATAAAGTATGTATTTACGAATTTTTTGATAAATACGAATTCATATTAGATGAATACAAACTTACTGCTAACCAAATATATAACATTGGCGAAACAGAATTATCTACTAACCATAAACCAATGGAAATAGTTTCTCAGAAAGGTAAACATCAAGTTTTAGTACTTACAAGTGATGAAAGAGGTTTAACAATTACAGGTGTATGTTGTATGAATGCTATAGGTGAATTCATATCTCATATGGTAATATTTAAACGCAAGCGGATGAACGATTAATGTTAAGATTTTTATTAAAAACTTTAAATGATGAAGTTCCATCATCTTTTCTAAACTACAAATCCTCCAACCTTGACCACAATTCAAACCTAATTTTAAATTTACAATCCCGCCATAAACACTAATACATACTAACTCGAATAAACAACATACAAATTAAAAGTAAATTTTTCATAAAATATAAAAAATGAGCTTTTATTTCAAGATTCAACACGTTAAATAAGATACTTTTAATTTAATTTGTTTGATTGGTGTTTTAAATTCATTTCGTTGTCATATTAATTTTTTATTATTTATTTCTTTTGTTGGACGTATAGGAGTTTTAAGCTACGGTGTTACTCATCTTCTCTGATATGGCCTTCAATTCTTAATTTCTAGGGATGCTTACCTGTTACGTCGCATGATTTTATTAACCATTGCGTACTCATGACCGAAATCATGTTGGTACTGCACGCAATAGCCGAATGCCATTCGAGCAGGTGAGCGTTATTACTAACACTACTCCTCAAAGGACCTTCGTCTTCCCGGATCGTTAGCTGCCGCTGGAAGGACTTACGCTTCTGCCTATCAACCCATATCTAATCCCTACTTTTGCCCTGACCACGTTGAGAAAATCATGGAGAATGGTTATGCCCAACACGTGTTTGCAAGCCCCTTTCGACACCCATTGTTATCTATACCTCACCTCTCGTAAAATGAAATTAGGTGGTGTAATTCTTAACAAAAAGAAAATAAAACAAGACAACATGAATATTATGAATAAACTATATTGGCCGTAATATACATTTACGTCATTTCACAGCAACACAAACAACGAACACCAAAATCACAAGTCGTCTATATGCACATCTCTGACCGTATGAAGGAGTCCCACTTTTCATTTTAGTCTTCTTCAGCGTCGATATCCGTAGGCAGACATACGGCGGGGGATTCGCTTGATGGTTGCCCTCAGTGCGCGTGGAGGGTCCCGCGATT
The DNA here is from genome assembly GCA_022537955.1 of Schmidtea mediterranea. Taxonomy (NCBI): domain Eukaryota; kingdom Metazoa; phylum Platyhelminthes; order Tricladida; family Dugesiidae; genus Schmidtea; species Schmidtea mediterranea. The sequence goes on from CM039679.1 coordinate 94,369,924, forward strand.
CCAAATTGGAAGCCAACATTGGACACTTCGCCCGTGAGGATGGCTATCTCGTCAGTATCCAGCCCCAGTCGATCGAGGGCTCGTACGACCTGAGGCGATTCAAGATCCTCATCCACTAGATTAATGTGGATGGATCTGGGAGGAGAAGAGAAGATGACCCGAGGAGCGTAACAAATATCCGGATCGAGCCCCGGAATCTCGAATTCCTGATAAGGGGGCGGCAAATCATCGATCCGATATGAGTCTTCGGCGGGCTCTGCTTCTCGGAAGAGCTCCTCTTCTAGGCGACGTCGATCCCGGCGTCGCCTATTCCGATTTGGCCGGTGGCGAGCCGTAGTGGCGACAGAGTTCGCCGTGATTTCTGCTGGCGGAGGATTTAGAGTGGATGGGAGGTCTTCGGTGTTGGGGAGATAATGGGCCGGAATGATGTTTAGTTGGCTGGCCCTGACACTCCCTGGGACGTGAGTCCGAAGCTCTACGTCCGTGAATGCTCGACGGAGTGCCGTTGATTGCTCACGTATCAGCAGCCGTTAGCCACGCGACTCGGCGATTAATACGTCACGCGCCTGGGTGAGCCTGAAAATCTTCTGTCTCAGCTCCCTTACGGTTTCTGGCGGAGCCCAGGTGCCTTTCATCCTTTCATATTTGACCCGGAGCTCATTGTGCTGCTGTTTCAGGTCTTCATATTGGTGCCTAACGGCTACTATGGATGGGGGAAGTTGGGGAATCCTTGGTAGGTTGTTCAGCTCTGCATTGTTATTGCTGCTCATGCTAAAGAAGAGAAAGAAAAGGAAATTAAAAAGTGGAGGTTATCGAGAGGTGGGGTATGTAGGCAGAGTATTTCGGGGAGGGATTTTGAACATTTATTTGGTAAGTCGACTCCTACCTTTATTTTCTTCCCGCCCTGACAACCATATTTGACGTGCATCCACCCCAACATTACTACGTTATTATTCTCCCATGACCATTATCCCCGTTATTAGATGTTAAATTACAATACGATTAACGAACGAGATTCCTTACTGAGTGGTTATAATAAAATTTTATTCGATAAGGCTAAAGAGAAATTTAGTAAAACTAACAGGACTATCAGTATTGAGGGAGGTTTTACCAAACATAGATTACCCGAAATTTAGTAGCTAATAGACAAATTACCAACATTAAGTGAGGTCTATCTAATTAGTCATTTAACAAAACGGTCTAGATATAATTCGGGTCTAGTTAAGCGTCAACTGCGTTAAAGGGTTTCCGTAGTAATGGGAGTTATGCAAACGACTTCAAATCAAAGTGGCATCCTTCCCTTGTAGAGCTCTTACTTAATTGGGTTTATAGGATTAATTAGGAACTAATTTGACCGGCCGCACTCCATACCTACCTGATTAAATTTGCAGTTTGCATTGGGTTACAGGGTTTCGAATCTTGCTTATCCTTATGGTTGCCCTAGTAACGCCATACAAAATGATTCTAGCTGCCACTTGGCACCCGTTGCTAGGCAACGTTGGTAATGTGTTCAAGTGGTGGATTGCCCGCAAAAATTGAGTATTATCGCTAGTACTGTAATTGCTCGGACAACCCTCGGGTTCACGAGCTGCCGATAGAAGACCTGTGCTCGCTTTTAATCATTTGGTCCTTTGTGTGGAGATTTAAAATTCATGCGGACTAGTAAGAGAAGGAGACTATTTTCCGACGACATCCGGAGAGTATTCACGACCTTCCGATGATCATTTTAGTTTAATTATATCAAGGACATGCTAATTTTAGTTTAATCACAATTAAAATTTTAAAGAAACATGTAGTTCATCTGTCCAGTTAATTATTCAAGACTGTTTTCTGTCCAATCGCTGTTCGGCTTTGCGGCGTGCACGTTCTTTGCGTCCCAGTCGACGACTGCTCGATGGGACGGTTGAAGAATCTTTGGCAGGTGTAGGGTCGTGGGCCTGTGTCCGGTAGGATAACTGGGATGGGGCGAAGATGAGCGGGTAAGTTACCGCTTGACCCTCCCGACTTGCTGCCAGGGCTACTTCCAGCCCTCGGATTTGAGTCCGGAGACTTTGATTTAACTGGCGCTCTTCTGCCCAGCCCCTTTGAGCCGCGGTTAGGCGTTGGTAGACGGATTTTTGCCTGGCCGTGTCCGCCCAGGTAGATTTCACTTGCTGGACCTCCTTGGTCAGCTGTATGATTTGTCCATAAAGCGTTCGATTGCTCCGTTGTGCTCGGGATAGTTCCCGTTGTAATAACTGAGTTGGATTCATAGCTATTATAAACAAAATTAAATCTAGAGATTCATATTACGGGTATAAGCACGCATATTAATTTTCATTTAAACAAAATTCGTATACAACGAGGAAGGACTTTACCTGGCAGAAACAACTAACGACAAATTTATAAATTTTATTTGTTAAGGTTAATATAACGAGAAATCACAAATTACTAATATTGATTCAAAACAACACAGGATTGTCACTACTGTTAGGGGAATTGGCTCACCACCCACTCTTCAGGTGTGAAGCCGGAAATGGCCATCGTCGGCCTTTTAGTACTGCGTGTGCTGCTTGGTGAGGTCTGTTGGGGGTGCCAGTATGAGTTGGCAATCCGACCCGCCAGCAAATCTTCCTCTACATTTGCCAAATGCTGGCGAGCTCGGGCCACCTGCGAATCTAAGTCTCGTTGTTGAGACAACAGGTCTTCCAATTGCCGTCGGGCCTGTTGATGTATCTCTTCTGACGGGCTCCATTGAGTAGATGTGCCCACTCCCAGATTTTCCCGGTCGAGGAATTTCGACGGCGGAAACTCCGGACATCGCTCTTGGCGGTGTTGTGCCCAAGCCCATCTCCAGCGATCTGCGAGGGAGAGCGTAGCATTGAGAGCTGAAATTAAATATCGTCAACGGATATTCACTTACGGGGAAGCCTCAGAAATGCGATTATCGAGGTTATTTTACTTGGAACTTCGGCTAATAGGATTTAACATGGGTTGTGATTTGAGGTTGTTGCTGGAAAATACCTCCCTTGAAATATTTCGGGTATTTAACGTCATAGGGTTTCATCATTAAGGTCTTGGATAAGGTGCTTCGTGACTAAACCTATCATGGGTCACGGAGAAGTCATATTATATTGTTGTGTTGTAAACACCCTTATGATTCCTATCCATTAGATCCCCTTCTTCAATGTAAAGAATCTCCTTGATTAATCGAGTACGTTTATTAGTGAACATTAAATATATAACTAGGAGTAACATTTTAGAGATCTCATCCTATCGCTGATTTCATAGGCGCATGATAGTTCATTTAGTTACTGAAATAACCAGTCTAATCTGAAAGTTACACACCAAGATTGTAAGCGTTAGGAAATAAATATTAGCTATCACTTTCCTCAATGAAGCTCAGAGCACTCAACTACAGGACTATTCGTTCTAATCATAATTCGACGTCATATTATTAATCTTGTTACGGAACCGTCCACGTTGGTAATACTGTGCACTAGACTCTGCCGTCTTATGAATGATGCATTGTGATGTAACTAGTTTATTAAAATTAATGCTGGTTGAAAACTACAAATTATCTAGTAATGTTACCAAAAGGTTTTACAATTAAAATCGTTTAATTATTATTAAAAGCGATAATTATAAAATTCAAAAATGAATTACCACTATGCATGGCGACCAGTTCCGTCAGTCCCTCTCCTTCCAAGAGTACTCCTGGCCCTTTAATTGCTTTCTCCGAATGTGAATTACTTTCCATTGTTCAGTCGATTCACCGGATACTGAAAATATTGATTATTCGAAATTAACTGATTTGGTTATCAATAACATTGACATTGTTTACACTTTGAATGTATATCCTGTGGAATTTGTCTCTTTCCGTTCATTGAATAATTAATGATTAATTTTCGGCGATTGTCGAAAATTCGACATTCCGCGATCTGGTAAGTTTCGTACCTTATATCTTAGTTTTTAATGTTATTAATTCGTTTAGAATTTTTTGTCAAGCATTTCTATTTTATTTGTCAAGGGTGATCTTTAAGTACAGCAGTGCAACGGTCAAGTAAATGGTGGGTAGTTTAATTTGTGATTCAGTTTCGCACGAATTTAACGTCATTGTAGGGATTCAGAGTCTACTCTCTATTTGACTATTGGAATGATCCTTTATTGCTTGTCGATGATGTTATTCGCTATTTATTGGATGATGGAGTATTTATTGTGCAAGGAAGCATAGATTTTTGAATTTTCGAAGGTTTTCAGTTATTTTATTCCATCCTTACGATATCTACGGAATATATTTCCTCATATTAGTTTGAATCTTGAAATTATGGGTGCAATCATCGATTTCTTAAGTAAATTTTTGTTTCGTCTTACTTTGAATTTAATTAATTAAAATTTAATCCCGTTGATGTAATTTATCTCAAATTTAATTTATTAATAATGCGAGCTTTACTTTATAACAATGATTCAGTTAATTCAGTTTTTTTTAATCGATGACTAGGAGTTAATTCAATTTTTCAAGTAACTAATTCACTTTATTTTAATGTTAAACTACGAATTAATCTGTCAATTATTTTACCATCTAGTCAAAGAATTACCTTAGTTGTAGTCAAAGAGTTACCCGATTTTTAATCAATAAATTATTTTCCTTTTTAATCATGAAATTAGTTACTCAATAAGCTACTGCATTTTTAACCAATAATTACTTCATCCTTAATCAATGTATTAATTCAATTACTTGCTTTTACTCAATCGTTACTTCATCTTTATTAAAACTAATTTGATCAATGATTTACTTGTTGTTGCTTAAATGTTTATCAATAATTATAATAACTTAATCACTTTACTTTTACTAAATTACAATAATTTGATGAATGAATTACTCAATAACTACTCTAACTGTAAGCCATAAATTACTTTAATTGTTACTTTATCTATAATCAATAGTTATTTTAACTTATAATTTAATTTAACCGAATCGTTGAGTTATTCATTTAATAATTTTCTACTAATTTAGTTCAAAATACGAAATCAATTTAACTATACCAATGCTTTTTATTTAATTCATTTCGAAATATTAATTCGACGTAGTTATATCAACGATTTCACTTTAATTGATTCCAGTACCCTTTCCCTTTAATAGGCCTTAGGCGCATTTTATGTTTATATTATATTTACTGAGTACCCACTGGACTACTCGGTGTGATGATTTTTAGCCGTGTGTAGTATGATTTTAGGTCGATTTTACAGAAATGAGAAACCAGGAAGCAGCCAGAGACTTCTTCCTTATTTCTCGTTTCTTCTATACGGATAATATTGACGTTACGACCCCTGCGTTCCGCACGCTAGGTCTTCACGGGTACATATCATTGGCGATTTTCCACGCTCTTACACGAATCTGTACTATGTAGATTTTACTATCTTGCAATATGTGTTGGCTGTGGGCCGGAAAAATTTCGACAGAATTAATTTTTGTTTATTTAAATATATAAAAACAATTTATTGATATGAATAATATTTTATTAAACAAATAAACATAAATTACCCTCCATTTCAATCCATAACATAAAAATTTCATAATATTGCAAAAAATAAAAATAAAATAAAAATACCTCTCCCCCCACGCCGACATCCAAGCAGAGCTCTACCGAGGTTGCAAGGATGTGACGTGGAGAGAGGGCTCCAAACTAAACATTTCTCACCTAAAAATAAGATTTGAAAAATGGTTTTTAAAATGGTTTTATAGTTTCAAAAACGGTGTGTGTTTCGAAAAACGGTTAAATTTAATGTAAAAATGGATCAGTATTTATACCTATTTTCTGTCCCTAACCTCGCATGTTAAATTTGATGTAGTAAAACAAAATTCGACCTTGTTATTTTCTAGTGAATTCTATTCTTTAATTTTATTATTTTTCAATTTATTTTACTAATTTTTTATTCAGAATTTTTTATTGAATTATTACTAATTCAAATTTTTCGATTTAAGTTTCATTTTCATGAACTTTTATTAATTTTTCGATTTCGTCGAATTTGTTGTGTTTTCTTGTTATGTTTGTGTTTGTATCGTGCGAATCTTGGTGCGTTTTGTTATTATTTTAATTTATTTTTATGTTTATTAATTTATATTTAATTCTCTTTTTTCTCATATTTGATAGGGTTTAATTGATGTTTCAATAGGTTTATTTAAACTTGCATGTTATATTTGCGTGTGTGTTACTGATCCATTTAAACATTCCTCAAGGCCGTTTACGTTCTGGCCCAACAAATGGAAGGCTCGAGAAAATTCCAATGAATGCAAATTGCAGATTTTAGTGACACTATTGAAAAAATTATCGATTTGTGTATCGTGCCGGCGTATCAGAATTGGATTATTTAGGACTTCATGCATGAGTAGGTACAATTCTATTGGTTGATATTTAAGTCTTATATTATCTGATTTAGTCAACCGTGATATACATGGAATTCTTAGATATCAAATCTACCGGATTTTTCTTTATGGATGAATTGCTAGAAGATCGTCGTCCTCGTTTTCTAATTACTCGGATCTACGCGTAATTCATGGTCCAGACATCGGGCAACCCTTATGGATAATCTCCGACCCATGTTTTCGATCAATCTTGGTCAGTTGTTTAAAACATGTTATATTGTGGAATTTTTTCTCTCTTGAGTCACTTCAGATAAAAATGGAATGTTGTTGCTGCACTCACATACTGCAGAATATCTTACTAATGGTGAGGAAGTTTTGCATTTATTCTTATTTATTTTGTTAGCTATTTAAATAAATTATGAGACTTTCGTTTCCTTTTCTACGTTAATTTAATTTTGATGCAATTTTTTACTATCGTTGTCCAAAACCTATCCCTGCTACCCGCTTTCCATTCGTTAATTAGTCCGAAATATAAAAATTTCCTTTGATCAACCTGTGATCCTTCTTAATCTCCCTCTAGCTGAAATGTCGCTCTTCCCTTGATTTTAATTCGACTCGCTCCGGCCACTTTTCAGCACCCGCCTCGAGTATACAACGGCGCCCTGAGTAGCGGTCCTGTGTATAACGCCAGACCCGACTGCAGACTGCCAAGGGGTTCACGAGGCATGACCCACGAGCTCAACTAAGGGTTTTCACCCACTAGCCGGCACGAGATCCGTCCCATGAACCGTCTATTACAATACTATATATATATATAATTTAAGGGGTTCGGACTATAGATATATATAAAGATTATTAAAAATAATGAAATGAAACATTAAACCTGGTTTAATTAAAAAGAAATTTACATAAACATAGAAAACATTCATAAAGTAACAAAATAAATTCCTTACGTTCAAAATTTTCGGTTTGATATTAGAAATCAATTGTTTGGTTAAAAGCATAAGATTAAAAATAATGAAATTCATCACTGTATTTATACTATTTTCATGAGTGTGTGCGACCAATAGGCGATTTTTCGCCATTTTTAGGGCTTTTTAATTATTTTATTAATTTAAAATTATTTTTATTATTTTTTGTATATTTTTCTTTATATTTTGGTATATAATTTATTTCATGTTTGGATTTTATTTTTATTACTATTTTCTTGTAATATTATTTTTAGTCCTTTTTATTTGTTTTCTGGTCGCCACTTCTGCCTATGTTTTTTCTAAACCTTATTTTGCAAGGTTTTGGCAGTTTATTTTATTTCTTTTGTATGTTTCTTTTTGGATCTGTAGGCATTTTTCCGAATTTTAATTAATTATTTGTTTTATTTAAATTTTGTTATATTTTTATTTTGTTTTAATTACTATGTTGTTTATTGATTTTTGGTATCTTTGTGCGGTGCATGTTTATGTACAGTGATTCGTTCCATTACTTCCACTCTTTGTCTTTAATTTTAATTTTTATTTTTTGTTTAAATTGTGGCTCTGAGCCCAACACTTTGATAATTTTTAATTAGTTTATTTTTTTAGGATGCTCCTTCAAATTTTAGTTATTGTACTGAACAAACAAAATTAAACTTATGTTGGGCCAGAGCACAAATGGCCTTGGAAAATGTTTAAATGGATCGGTAACACACATGCAAACATAACAAGCAAATTTAAAATAAACCTATGAAAACACAAATTAAACCCTATCAAATATGAGGAAAAAAGAGAATTAAATATAAAATAATAAACATAAAAATAAATTAAAATAATAACAAAATACAACAAGATTCGCACGATACAAACACAAATATAATACGAAAACCCAACAAATTCGACGAAAATTGATAAATTAATAAAAGTTCATGAAAATGAAACTTAAATCAAAAAAAAATTGAATTAGAAATAATTCAATAAAAATTCTAAATAAAAATTATTAAAATAAATTGAAAAATAATAAAATTAAAGATTAGAATACATTAGAAAATAACAAGGTCGAATTTTGTTTTACTACATCAAATTTAATACGCGAGGTTAGGGACAGAAAATAGGTATAAATACCGATTCATTTTTACATTAAATTTAACCGGTTTTCAAACCAAAAAACCATTTTTTCAAACTATTTTGAATCAAAATTTGATTTTGAATTATTGATTAAAAATCTATTGCAGACAATTTTTTAGGTAAGAAATAGCTTTTATTTTGGAGCTCTCCCTCCACGTCACGTCCTCGCAATCTCGGCAGAGCTCTGCTTGGACGTCGGCGTGGGGAGAGATGCAATTTTATGTTTGATGAATTTGTTTATTGGACAAGTAATTTTGTATTTTGCTTTTAATATGATAATAAATATTTATATTATTCACAAATTGTTTTATATATTTAATAAACTAAAGTAAACTGTCGAAATTTTTCCGGCCCACAGCCAACACAAATCGCAAGTTAGCAAAATATACACAGCACAGATTCATGTAAGTGCGTGGAGAATCGCCAATGATATGTACCCGTGAAGACCCAGCGTGCGGAACGCAGGGGTCGTAACTTCAATATTATCCGTATAGAAGAAACGAGAAATAAGGAAGAAGTCATTTGGCTGCTTCCTCGTTTCTCCTTTCTGTAAAATCGACCTAAAATCATACTACACACGGCTCAAAATCATCACACCGAGTAGTCCAGTGGGCACTCATTAAATATAATATAAACACAATCTGCGCCTAAGGCTTATTAAAGGGGAATGGTACGGGGAATAAATTAAATCATTGATTAAACTAAAGTAATTTGTCGATTAAAATAAATTAATTCATTGATTAAAGTAATTTGTCGATTAAAATTAATTAATTCATTGATTAAACCAAAGTAATTTGTTGATTAAGATAAAGTAATTCATTGATTAAAATTAAAGTAATTATTGGGTAAAAAATAAGTAATTCGTTGATTAAATTAATACAGTTCATTGAGTAAAAGTAAAGTAACTATTGATTAGAAATAAATAATTCATTGATAAAATAATTCATTGATTAAAATCGTAAGGATTATTGATTTAAAGTCTTTGATTAAAAAAGTAATTGTTGATTAAAAGTGAGTGACTTATTAAAAAATAGAGTAATTCATTGAGTAATTAAACTAATTGAGGGGAGAAATAAACAAATTAATCTGTTAATGAAGAGTAAGCACAAAATCGTTGCTTAAAAATAACTTGACAATTCGTTAACCCGAGATCATTGCTATGAAAATTTAAATTTGATTTAGGAATCCCCAACCGTAGATTAAAGTTAGTAATGAAATATTATAGAAAAATCTGCTAAGAACTTAATGATGTTAATAATTATAAAATTTACCACCTTTCAGCATCACGACAACATCTCCCACCCGAATAATTCATAATTAATTTCGTCAAATCCTTCATCATTAAAGTACACATATTTAGATAATTCCAAGCACAATCCAAATTATATTAACAAACGAAAAACGACGAAACAGTATAATAAAAATCCAACACAAATTAGGAACGAGTTGTTAAGATGCGTATAATTCCGCAATGAAAGTTCTTCCGTGAAACGACCAAATATTCCATCCCAGAATAACATGAGGAGATCAAAACATTGGGTTTTTCCTGAAATAGGTCAATAATATAATTAATAAGAGAAACAGACGTACCCGACACACTCCAAAATTGTCTCACAGTAGCGCACAACAATAATAGACATCATGATGTAATACACTAGAGCAACATCAGAAAATAGCCGATTGATAACTAAAGTTTACCTGAGATATTGAACGAATCGACCGAAAACCGTAAATCCAAATTGAATGAATTTAAAATTCGCGTGATCGCAGAGATTGAAGTTTCCGTCGACATTGTACCTACATGATGAACATAGATTAAATGCCATTAATATAAACACAAATTCTCTCACTAAAATATCCATGTTTAGTCACGAGGTAGCGGATGCGGGTGCCTCCACACTAGTTAAATAGTTTAGTGTGGATGCCATCCAGTCATTATACTATCATTTTTATTTTGAAACATGGATCTACCAACGCTGACTTCAATTGGAGAAACGCTAAAGGAGTCGAGTGCCCCGAGCCAAGGTAATTTATACCGACGTTCATTTTAATAAATGTTGATATTATATTTAGTAAATTTTAAAGTCAATTTAATAAATGTCCATATTATATATTAGTAAATTTTAAATTCATTTTAATAAATGTCAATCTTATATATTTAGCAAATTTTGAATTAGTTTTAATAAATGTTAACCTTATGTATTTAGTAAATTTTAAATACACTTCAATGAATGGTAACACTTTGTATCCATTAAATTTTAAATTGGTTTTTAGCAAATATTATCCCTATGTATTTAGCAAACTATAACTTAATTTTGATGAAGGTTAATACTAGGTAGCTAGTAACTTTTAAATTAGTTTTTAACAAATATTAATACTATACACTTAACAAGCTCTAACTTGACAAACGTTAATACCTTGTAGATCGTAGATTTTAACTTACCCAAAGTAAACAGTCATTTATATTTCCATGCATGGTTAAAAGGCTTACAGTTATTATTATTCATCAATTTCAGGGTAATCCATCTCGTTAATATCCATTGCTACCTAAACGAAATAGTGTTTCTCTCCCACCGTTCCGGACGAATTTTGTATTTCTTATATAGGGGACACCATAAAGCGAGCGCAGGTCTTCTAACGACAGCTCGTTGAACCCGAGGGTTGTCCGAGCAATTACAGTATTAGTAATAATGCTCACTTTTTGCGGACAATCCACCCACTCGAACACATTTCCAACGTTGCTTAGCAACGGGTGCCGAGTGGTAGTTGAAGTAACATTTTGTATGGCGTTACTGGGGCAACCACAGGCCAATTCAAACAAACAAGGAAACCCAGTAGCCCACCACTTATCTCAGGTTTGGCCAACACAAATAGACTGTAAATTAAAATAGGAAAGCTACATATTTATTTATATAAAAATAATTATTTTAAAATATTAAATAAATTTAAAATCATATTCAATAATGAAATATCTTATAAAATAAATAAATTGAGATCAAAATAATAAATCCGAGAGAAATCTCCTTATTCTGAATTTTTAATTGAATATCTCCATGTCTTGCGGTTATCTTTTGCCCATAACTTTGATTTGCTTCAAGTTGAAATGAAAATAACGCATTAGAAAATCGTATTAATGGATAAAAAGCTTAGAGTCAAAGAAAATTGAAATCCTTAATTTATATTATTTATATGACTTCAAGTTTCAAGAACCTCAAATGTTTACATATATTTTGTATTTTTTGCATCATAGATAAAATTTTTATTTTTACAGTCTTAGACAATTATTAAAGGGTACAAAGACCCCATTGAAAACCAATTTCAATTTTATGATCAGTGAATAAAAATTGAACGAGGCCTTATTAATATTTAAAAATCGCGTGCTATTAAATTGAAATAGATTTTTTATATTTTTTTAAAAAGTAAAAACAAATTGTTAAATGTAATAATATATTTTTTATTTAGTAAATTCTAATGATAAACTTTAATTTGTAGAAAACTTACTAAAACGATTAAAATTAATCAAAGATTTATGTTATTTATAAAATTTTAGTTATACAATTTTATTTAAAAATAACAGAAAATAATTAATAATTTTAGAACTGTACATTATAAAAATTAGACTAAATATATTTAAAATTTAAAGATTATTTTTGTTTTGTATTCATAATCATTCGGAAATAATCAATTTTTACGAATTTAATTTGTAAACGATATATTCCAGTTGTTGAAATTATTATTCAAAAATAAAATGCAAATTATAATATAAAGGATATATATATATATTTATAAATAATTCATTTTTTAAATATTAAATAAATTAAAACTCACATTTAAAGTTTTTAATAAAAATCTTAATAATATTTATTTAAAAAAACATAACCAATCAAGATTTTTAAAATTAAAATATATTAAGTAATCTATCACAATATACAAATCATTTAAAATGAAATTATCAACACTTAAAAATGTCAAATAATTCCAATAATAATAATCATAATAAACCTTCAAACCGAGCATTGGATGAATCGGATATTTCCATTTTTAATAATTATTCCAATTCACAATACCGGGACAGTGTTAAAGCAAGTGAAGAAAGAATGAAATTATTACTATAAAAACTCAAAGCAAAAGTCGGCATACCAGAATCCGATTGTGGTCTCGCATCTCCGGAATTTTGGGATTTGCCCGCTGATAAACTAAACAACGAATCATTGATGATTGGCAGGTGCACTAAAATCATCAATGCTGATAGCACTGATTCCAAATATATGATCAATGTTGAAGGTCTAGGAAAATATATTGTTAATTTGAACGATAGTCTTTCTCCTACTGATATTGAGGAAGGAATGAGAGTTGGAATCAGTAAGAAAGATTATAAAATCTCTTTGCCTTTACCCCCTAAAATTGATCCAACTGTATCATTGATGGAAGTTGAAGAAAAACCAGATGTAACATATGCAGATATCGGTGGTTATTCTGAACAAATTCAAAGATTAAGAGAAGTTGTTGAATTGCCTATTCTGAAACCGGAAATATTCATCAATTTAGGAATTGACCCACCAAAGGGTATTTTATTGTATGGATTACCAGGAACGGGTAAAACTCTTTGTGCTCGAGCAGTAGCTAACCGAACTGATGCTTGTTTCATCAGAGTAATTGCATCACAGTTAGTGCAAAAGTATATTGGTGAGGGTGCAAGACTAGTCCGTGAAATCTTTGAATTAGCCAAATCAAAGAAAGCTTGCATTATTTTCTTTGACGAAGTAGATGCTATCGGAGGTGCAAGATCAGACAATGAAGCAGGAGGAGATAACGAAGTTCAACGAACAATGCTTGAATTGATAAATCAACTTGATGGATTCGATTCTCGTGGAGCAATAAAAGTAATCATGGCGACCAATAGACCTGATACATTAGATCCAGCTTTGTTGCGTCCTGGGAGATTGGACAGAAAAGTTGAATTTGGATTACCAGACCTTGAAGGAATAACAAAAATATTCAAAATTCAAACAAGATCAATGTCGGTTGAAAGTAAAATTCGATATGATTTACTAGCAAGATTGTGCCCGAAAAGTACTGGAGCAGAAATTAAAAGCGTTTGCACTGAAGCTGGAATGTTTGCAATTCGAGCAAGACGAAAGGTGGCTACTGAAGTCGACTTTTTGAAAGCCATAGAGAAAGTGATTAAAGATTGCGCTAAATTTAGTTCGACTTCAAGATATTTGCAATATAATTAATTTAAGATCATATAATTTAATAAATTTAGTATCATTTATTTATTTTACTGTTTATATAATTTTGTTTACATAATTTTGTTGAGTTTTTTTCATATTTTTCAGTAAGTAGTGTTGATATATTGATTGAGTTGTAGCAAATTCAAATTTATTTTTATTAATCATGGTAAAAGAAACTGTTGACAAATTTATTAAGAATCCCAAGAATTTGTTTACTGACTTTCGGAATAAGTTCACTACCATTTAAGACATTTCTGATTCAGCTCATTTTGAAAGTAAGATTTTTGATAATATATTCTAAATTGTGATAGCATTTTGATTATATAATTTGATTATATTTTCAAACAATCAAAATTCATTAAGCGGTCTGAAAATATTTGAATCATTAAATAAAGTTAGAGAAAGGGGTAAAAATTATTTTGAATGATTTTTAAAAGAGCGTTTGTTAAAATTATTCTAATTTATTGCAATTAGAGAGACTTTATCTAATTTTTAAGTTTTGGAATAAATAAATATATAAATGTCTAACAATTCTGATTTAAGTAGAATTAAATATATATTTTACCAGAAAGATCAACTAATATGATGAAGAAATCCAAAATCTAGTCATATGTTTTTATGTGATAATATATTATGATGGGGCTTCCTTAACGCTTGATTTTGTGTTGTATATTTAAAAAATTTTACATAGTATTTTAGTGTATTAATAAACAGAGTATTGTATGCCGGATATCGTGGTGTGAGACCACTACAAAATTTTATGATTAGTAATTAAATAAAACTAATCATAGAGCCTATGACATATAAATATGTGAACTACAAGTGTAACATTGCAAATGTGCGTGAGTAGTTAACTTTTAAACTAACTACCGGAAATGACTGTTTTTCGAAGTACAGCCATGACACACCAGGTCTTATTATTCACTTAAAATAATACAGTTTAAATGACATCATGCTTAGATGATGTAGCTGTTATGATGTTAAGACGAAAACTATGATAATACCAGAAACGTTTACCTTACTTTTGGGGTAACGGTCATTATCTCTTAAGTAGAAACGCTAACTCTACTCACTGCTCATTTTGTCTGGTAATAAATAAATGGATTCTTCATCTTGTCTTATCTTTCTTCAACTTATTAATAATAATAACAATAATATTAATATCAATAATAATAATATCAATAATAATAATAATAATAATAATATTAATATTAAAAAAAAAATAATTATTTTAATAATAATGTACCCAATTACCTCAACTTTTTTCAACCCATATAGACATGGCCATTTTAAAACCCCTGTTAGTCTCAACATTTTTGGCTGATTAAAAGAAAATTAAAATGTCAGTAACTAAACACCTCTAAGCCCAGTGTATTTGACCACTGTTGGGCCAGCACACAAATAGCCTTGAGAATTGTTTAAATGCATCAGTAATACAGCACTAAAACCCAGCACCAAAATAACTTAAAATATAACATACAACACCAACTAAACATTTTAAAATCTGAGAGAATATAAATAAATATAAAATCAAAAAACATAAAAGTAAAATAAAATAAATACAAAATGCATCAAGAACCGCACGAAATCTATATAAAAAAAATAACATAATAACAAGAAAATTTGACCGTAAAATGACCATTTATATAAAAGTAAAAATTAATGAATTAAATGAATAAAAATAAAATATTTTTGGCTGAATAAATTTAATTATAAATGTTAAAAATAAATTACCAATTTAAATTAAGAAATAAATAAAAATTTAATTTAGATAAAACAAATAATTTCAAAGTCGAATTTTGTTTAATCGCAGTAAAACTAACACGCAAGGTTAAGGCCAAATTATAGGTATAAATACTGATGTGTTTTCACAACTTTTCAACTACTTTGTATTATTACTTTCAACCAAAATTAAGTTGCACACGTTTTATCTTACTTTACTGTGTGCTTTTCAACTACTTGGCAGCAATATTTTTAGGTCGTTAATCTATAGTTATGTTTTGCAGCAATATTTTCAGTTATGTTTTGCAGCAATATTTTCAGGTCATTAATCTATAGTTATGTTTTGTAGCAATATTTTCAGGTTATTAATCTATAGTTATGTTTTGCAGCAATATTTTTCAGGTCCTTAATCTATAGTTATGTTTTGCAGCAATATTTTTCAGGTCCTTAATCTATAGTTATGTTTTGCAGCAATATTTTCAGTTATGTTATTTTGGTTTATATGCATCGATGCACGATTTAAAATTTGTTTATATGAATGCCAAATATACAGTTTATGCGTCGAGATTTTTGCCTAATTCACCTGGTAATTTATTTTTCTATTATTTTTTTTTGGTGGCCCAAAGCCCAAACATAATGCAAGATAGAAAAATAAAACACACTATCGCAAATCGTGTAAGTGCGTGTATTATCGCCAATGATTTCGTGCCGTGAAGGCTCCGGCGTGAGAACGCAGGAGCTGGAACGTCTATATTATCCGTATATAGGAGAAATTGGAAGGTAAAGGAGTAGTCCTTTGGCTGCTCCTTCATCATCCGTTTCCTGTAAAATTGACATAAATTTTAACAACAATCGGCTCAAAATATCTAACACCGAGTAGTCCAGTGGGCACTCATTAATTATGAAATGAACATACATAGATCTTAAGGACAAAGAAAGGGAATGGGTAGTGGGGAAAATTGCGAAATCGTTGCAACAGTTAAAATGAATAGCCATCGGAAAAAGATTAATCCGAACGACCAAAATCATAAAAATAATGTTTTTAAATAAGAATTAAATAGATTGTGTTAAATTGAAACGGAAAATATGGGCAGAACGCTGCGCAAATTTTTGGAAATAGTTAAAACACTTATCATAAAAAACTGTAAAATAAGGGCGGAACGCTTCTCAAATTTTCCGAATCAACTAAAATACTTATAAAATATAGAAAAATAAAAGTGAAATGCGACCCAACGGTTGGTATAAGATTATTATGAAACTGAAAAATAAGGGCAGAATGCTGCCCAAATTTTCCGAATTGATGAAAATACTTATAGAAAATAGTAAAGTAAAATGAAATGTTGTTCAAATGTTAGTGTGATATCCTTATAAAACCGAAAAATAAGGGCGGAACGCTGCAAAAAATTTTCGAATTAACATAAATACTTTATCGAAAAACCGGAAAAATACAGATGGATTACAGCTAAATTTATATACAAGAAAAATATTTTATAAAGCGGAGGAATAATGAAGGATCCCTAGTAAAAACTTGATAATAATAATGATAATAGTAAGGATAATGGTAATAATAATAATAATAATAATAATAATAATAATAATAATAATAATAATAATAATAATAATAATAATAATAATAATAATAATAATAATAATAATAATAATAATAATAATAATAATAATAATTATAATAATAGTGCTAATAATCATAGTAGTAATAACAATAAATATAATGGTAGTTATAGTAATAAAAATAATAATAAAGGTAATAGTAGTAACAATTAATAAAGGTAATACATATAATAGTAACAATGATGATGCTAATGATAATGATAGGAAGCATAGTAGTTATAATAGGAATGAGTAAGAGAGATACTGTGTGAATATTTAACATAACAAAGGGTGTACAGGCCAAAGAATAATCATCAACACGGGCGACGATAAGAAGGACTATGGGAATGGACCTAACAATAATTGATATGAGACTATAGGTTAACATTTGAAAGAGATAGGAGAATAATGGGACCTAAGAATCGAAAGCGAGCACAGGTCTTCTATCGACAGCTCGTTGGACCCAGAGATCGTTCGGTCAATTATAGCATTAGCAATAACGCTCACTTTTTGCGGACGACCTACCCACTCGAACACAGTTCCAACGTTGCTTAGCAACGGGTGCCGAGTGGTAAGCGAAAGATATTTGTATGGGGTTGTCTGGGTAACAACCATATAGTCTCAAATATCAAAACCCAGAAACCCACCACCATTGACATTAGGATTCACTTAATTTTATGTGGTTTGGTATCTTTTTTTGTTCAAAATTTGATCATAACCCTTTTTAGGCTCATTAGACACATTTTATCCTTTATTCATAGATTTGGACGCTAGAATCGACTTTTAATGCAAAGTTAACCTAAATATGAATGAAATTTGATTTTTCTTCGATCAACAAAAAAACCCTCAAAGTATTCTGAAACCAAATTCGGCTTTTTCGTCCAAAATTAACTTAAAAATGGTGTTGTTTAAAAGAAATCACACCATTTAAGTAAAAATTTCAAAATTGCAAGCACTTTATCAAAACAAAAATTCAAAATAACGACTTCGTTTAAACAAAACTATCAATGATGTCATTTGACCTTGTCCTCTAATGTCATACGAGATATTCCTTAACAGTGTGTTCGATTACATAATCACATGTCCTGTGCAAGCCTTTGTGGTTATGTAATCATGACGGAAATGTACGTTGTGTAAAATCGGATGGTTATGTAATAGGCTATGTGATTACATCATCATCGACCCGAGCGTTATGCAACTCACACACCCCTTCCCACTTGATTTGGTTCTAATATAGTATACTACTGTTTTTATATCTTTTTAAACTTTTCTATTAATTTTGTCTCGTTTATCGTTATTTTGATGTTTGGTCAATTTCCACCCATTTGAGTTCCCTCTACCAAATTTTATCGGATGTCTTCCCAGATAAACAAAATTTCAAAATCCTAGTTTTTGCCCAACTATTATTTTGGATGTTTTTTTTTCATTTTTAGATTTTCCGTGCCTTATTGCTATACCAACAAAATTAAAGCAATAATGCTACCAAAAACATTATTTCTCACAATTACTATATAAAAATATTTTCAGATTTACATTAAAGAAAGAAACCATGATACGGCTGATATTTTCTCATAATTTGAAAAAAATCACAAATATTCCATTGTTTCAACGTTTATATCTATATATAAATTATTCAGACTAATTGAATAAAATCTACGTAATAGATATTAAAGCATTTATTAAACAAGAAAATGTTTCGTTACAAAATTGATTTACAAATGTTAGAAAATTAATATATTGTCAAAAAATGACTAAACTGTTAGAAAATCCTAATAACTGAACCGCAAAAATATGATACATAGAATTATGAAATCAATTTAGCTGAGTGGGAAGACAAGCTAATTTATCAACAGACGCAAAATGCAATTTCAGATGGGTAATAACATTACTTAAAATAACGTAATTTTCCTTGGAAACACTAAATTTAATGCTTTTGGTTTGACCTTTAAATTTTCTACACAGATGACATATAAACAGACCACTCAATTTGGGACCATTTTCGGTTTTTAAAATTTTTACATCTAAATCAAAATCTTCAGTGTATTGCAATTTAACATCGGTAAATTTTTTAGAAACTCTTTCAATCACATTTTGTGCCCAAGTATTGAGAATTTCGGCTTTTTTAGCAATTTCACTTAGCGGGGATTGAAAATTAGGATCAGTTTCCTTATCTTTTATTTCTTCAACTTGTTTATTAACTACAGCTTCGGTATTATCAATTTCATCAGATTGATCAATAGAAGTTTTTCTTTCCTTGTCAGCGCTTTGAATTTCATTTTGCAATGCATATTCTTCTTTAATTCGTTTAACTGCTCGAAGTATTTTCATTCTTAAGCCAGGAGAAAACAAAAATTCTGGAGATCTGTAGATAAACATTGGGTCTAAATAATGGTCGATATTTTTTTCATGAGACAAGAAATTATAAATATATTTTTCCATCTTGTTTAATGTTTCATCATTGATTTCCATTATATCATTTATCTTAATGACGCCACAAATTTCAAATAGGAAAATAAGTTTATCTGATTTTACATAATCCAGAAGAATACTTTTGCAAAAGTTATCCATTAAGCGCTCCCTATTAATATATTAAATAAAATTCAAAATTAAAGAAACTCACTTAATTTAATAAAGATAATCATAAAATTATTATTAATAATCGAAATTAGTCGAAATTTTATTATAATTAGTTAAATATAAAATTATCGGATTCAAAAACTTGATAAAACAGCATAAATAAAATAATTTGTAATTTAATAAAACAATTCTGAAATATGATAAAGACAAATTTAAATATAAAGAGTAAGCTTGCTCAAGGCGTATACCTTAAGAAAAAAATCGTTTAAAACCTAGGATTTATCAATTAAATAAAAATAAAATGTTTTGTTCACAACATGTACTAATATTGTAGGTATTTAATATAAAGAAAATAAAAAATCTATAGGCTTTGTTGGGCCAGAACACAAACGGTCTTGAGAATTGTTTAAATGAATCGGTAATACACACGTAAATATAACATGCAGATTTAAAATCGAACCTGTTAAAACATCAACTAACCCTGCTAAAATACGAGGAAGAAAACAATTAAATATAAAATTATAAAACACAAAAATAAATTAAAATAATAACAAAGTGCAACAAGATCCGCACGAAATAAACATAAAAATAACACGAAAACCTAACAATTTGACCGAAATTTGACAATTTACCAAAAAATGCGAAAATCCATGAAAATGGAATAAAAATCAAATAATTTGAATTGAAAACAATTCAATTAAAAAATTCAAAAGAAAAATTGTCAAATTAAATTACAAAATAATAAAATTAAGAATAGAATATACTACAAAATCACAAGGTCAAATTTTGTTTTACTAAATCAAAATTAACACGCAAGGTTAGGGTCTTACAATAGGTATATATACCGATTCATTTTCATATAAT
Organism: Schmidtea mediterranea; assembly: GCA_022537955.1. Classification (NCBI taxonomy): domain Eukaryota; kingdom Metazoa; phylum Platyhelminthes; order Tricladida; family Dugesiidae; genus Schmidtea; species Schmidtea mediterranea. Next base: position 94,390,371 of record CM039679.1, read on the forward strand.
TTTAATCGATTTAACTCTAAAAAATCAGTTTTAATCTGAGAAATCATTTTAACCAGTGGAAGCCAGAATTTCTAGAATGTGAGTGAGAGAATGTTCGAAAACTCTCTCCACGTCGCGTCCTTGCAACCTCGAATGAGCTCTGGTTGGGCGTCGGCGTGGGGAGAGTTATGATGTACTATGAACGAAATTATGACATGATGTACTATATGACAATAAATGTATATACATAAACAAATAGATTTTCTTTGTCGAAAGTTTTCCGACCCACAGCCGCTACAACACCACAAGTCATTAAAATCATATACATCTATCGAACTGTGTAAGTGCGTGTATAATCGCCAATAGTTCGTGCCCGTGAAGGCTCCGGCGTGAGGACGCAGGAGCTGAAACGTCAATATCATTCCGTAAAGGTGAAAAGAATGAAGGGGAAATAGTCTTTTGGGTTTTTAGTCTTTTTTAAAATAGTCTTCTTGGCTATAAATTTGACCTTGTTATTTTTTTGTATATTCTAATTCTAATTTTATTATTTTCGTGATTTAATTTGACAATTTTATTTTTTGACTTTTAATTGAATTGTTTTCAATTCAAATTATTTAATTTTAGTTCCAACTTTCGTGGACTTTCACTTTTTTGGTGAATTGTCAAATTTTGATCAAATGTTATGATCTCATAACATTTCTGTGTTTATTTCGTGAGGATCTTGTTGCACTTTGTTTTTATTTTCATTTATTTTTATGTTTTTCGATTTTATATTTTAATTATTTCTTTCTTGTATTTTAAAGTGGTTAATTGGTGTTTTATGGGTCTGATTTTAAATCTGCGTGTTGTGTTTGCGCGTGGTTACCGATTCATTCAAAGAAAATTGTGTGTTGGCCCAACAGATATAACCATTGGATACTTGTCAAAATGACGTTGGAATTGTATTCCAATGGGCTGTTTCTAGTAAAAGGTGAGCCATATTACTATAACTGCTAATACCCTAGAAAACCTTTGGGTTCATGGGCTACCATAGAAGGTATTCAAGCTCATTTTCATTATTATTATTATTATTACTGTTTAGTAAAAACGGAAAGCTCGATATTTTATATATTTAACGAGCGCATGTGAACTTCTAATTAATATAATTGCTTAATATTCACTACCTGAACTTGAATGTTCGTCGGATTGTAAGTTTAGTCCATCCAATTCATCAGAATTGTTGTGTAGAGCAGCTGTTGTCTTGCTTGGAAACCAACGTGAGAATAATGAAGCAACAGTTCCTTGATTACAGTTTGCGATGTGTAACAAAAGAATTCGTTAAATTTTGGGTACACTACATTGTGCAGTAGCATTAGCATTGACTTCAAATTTTTATTTCTGCATTGGTCAACTCGTATTTTTAATGAATTTTAAAATTCCTTTGCTAAAGGTGTATTCATTTTTTTTCAATTGTTGAAATACGTAGGTCAATGCCTTCAGATGGACTAAAAAACCACAAGTTATGTACACAAAAATATTGCATAAAATATTTACTTATATATGTGTTATTTAAATTTCTCAACTAAAAAATACTGAATATTTTGATAAATAAATCAAAATGAAACTTAAATTTTGTTCATGTTAATTTTATGTTAGTTACATCCACAATAAAAGCATACTTATTTATAACGTTGTTATCTAAATCAAAATTTATTGACAGGCTCAAAGATTTCTTATAATAGTCTTTAAAACTTTATTAATACCTTGATCATGAGGTTGAATAATGGATGACGCATTTGGTGGGAAAAAGAATAATTCAATATTACTCAATTCAAAGTTTTTTTTGGGTGAATTGGTGCGTTATCTTACATTAATAAAATTTTCAGATCCTCAAAAGGAAAGATCTACATTTTCAAGATGATCGATCGAAAAACCAGAGGATAAACTGAGTATCGGGTTTATATTTGAATTTTAGTGTTTTTACTTAAATTTATTTTAGGTTTAAAAAAACTTTGTGTAACTTTTGACATACAAAACAATTATTCTCCTGGTCAAAGATGATCAAATGGTCCTAAATGATTATGAAAATCTATTTTTTAAACAATACAAAGAAAATTGTAATATATTTCCAATTTTAGAAGCTGGATTTTTCATCGAGTTGATTTAGAAACCCAGATCTAGAAACCCTAGATGTTGTGAAAAATCATTCGTTTAATTCAAAATTTGTATTCATTAAAAGTTCAAACTTTATTCAAATCAAAATTATATCTTCAATATTTCCGAGTATTTAAACAAAATTAACAACGGCATATATTTTTTTTAAAAAATTTAATTTCATTCAAAAAATATAAATTTAAATTTATAAATAAATAATTAAATAAATTTGGCAACGATTTAATTAAACGATAACGCCAATAAAAAACCTTTCGTACGATATATTTCGAAAGCACAGCTATCATCTTCAGGTACTCAAAACCAACTAAAAATATTATGAATTAACATTTAATTTAAACAAATTATTTTTTATTAATTTAATTTTTTAATAAATAAATATTTTTAAAAATATATTTTAAATTAATTTTAAATTTTAAATTTTTTACTTATATTCTAATTTTTAAAAATTAATGTAATTTAAAATTTTCAATTATTTTAATAATATTAAAAAAACAAACATGATTTAACATACGTAAACTATTTAAAAACATTCAAAACATTCGTAGTCACAGTACTCTGCACATTAATATTTGGATCCAATGACCTTATCAGCAATGCTTCACATATCACTCGTTCCCAATAACTATTAAAACTTCTCAACAAAATTCTAAAATCAGACATTCCTATATCACTTTTACAGCCTCTATTGTGTTCACTAATATTGGTCAAACCCTTCAATCGACAATGCTCTAGAACTCGAGTACAGAGATGACGGGAAGTCTCTCCAATGTATGTGGCATTACACCCATTACATGTAAATTGATAAACGAGATCAGAACACAATCCAATTGGAGTTTTTGATTTATTAATAAACGTATTGCGTACCTTACACGAATTAGAGACGATCTTATACTCTAAATTTCCTATCAGTTTACCCAACTTCCTCTTATAATTTGTAAAGCCTTCAGAGTACGGCAATACTAACACATATTTAGGCTCAATTTTTTTATATCCATTTTTACAATCACCCAGATCAACACTCAATTCACACCCATCCGACAAATTACATTCAGACTTTCCACAACATGGATCCTTAGGATTTTTAATCAATTTATCAACAGTTTCTTTTATCATCAACAATAAAAATGATTTAGAATATCCATTCTTTATCAACAACTCAACCAATTTATCAACACTTTTTACCGAATTAGCAAAAGTAGAAGATAAAGCCCATGAACGATAAATCAATCCTTTCACCATATTTCTCTTATACTTAAATTCACAAAAGCTTTCTGGAGAAGTATAAAGACCAGTATCAGTTGGTTTTCTATAAATCTCTGTCTCATACTGTTTATCTTTGCGTTGAATTAACAAATCCAAAAACGCAATTGATGACTTTCTCTCCGTTTCTCTCCGTTTTCTTTTCCAAACTAGCCAAAAATATTGATGCCATCGTTGGTGCTAAAGGGGAACCCATAGCGACTCCATCTATTTGTTGATACCATTCATCATTGAAAAGAAAATTGACATTTGAAGTAGCAAATTCAAGAAGTTTTCGAAATGCCCTTCTATCCAAAATGTGATGTTCCGAATCATTTTCATTCCACAACGCACAGCATAAGTCAATTGTCTCAACCAGTGGCACATTCGTAAACAAACTACAAACATCAAACGAAACCATAACATCATTCATACTTCGTTTTTGTAGCTTTCTCAAGGTCATTTAAACAAAGACCATGACTCATTCAAGGTCATTGATGACTCATAAAATGTTCTCAAGGTCATTTAAACAAAGACCATGACACATTCAAGGTCATTGGATGACTCACCCTATCTTTCAAGGTCATTTAAACAAAGACCATGACTCATTCAAGGTCATTGGGTGACTCATCAAAATCTTCAAGGTCATTTAAACAAAGACCATGACTCATCAAAAACTTTTCAAGGTCATTCAAAAGTAGGTCAAGGTCATTGGATGAGTCATCAAATGTTCTCAAGGTCATTTAAACAAAGACCATGACTCATTCAAGGTCATTGATGACTCATAAATGTTCTCAAGGTCATTTAAACAAAGACCACGACACATTCAAGGTCATTGGATGACTCACCCTATCTTTCAAGGTCATTTAAACAAAGACCATGACTCATTCAATGACCTTGAATGAGTCATCAAATTTTCCAATTTCATTGAAACAAAGACCATGACTCATCAAAAAAAATTCAAGGTCATTCAAAAGTAGGTCAAGGTTATTGGATAAGTCATCAAAATTTTCAAGGTCATTGAGACAAAGACCATGACTCATCAAAAAATGTTCAAGGTCATTCAAAAGTAAGTCAAGGTCATTGGATGAGTCATCAAAATTTTCAAAGTCATTTAAACAAAGACCATGACTCATTCAAGGTCATTGGATGACTCATCAAAAATTTTCAAAACCATTCAAAAGTAGGTCAAGGTCTTTGGATGACTCATCAAAATTTTTCAAGGTTATTCATAAGTAGGTCAAGGTCATTCAAATTTCTCAATGTCATATTATTTTTAAACATTTTTAAATTTTAATTTACTACTTATGAAAATAAGTAGTATATATTTTGTAAATTATTTTATTATTATTATTATTATTATTATTATTATTATTATTATTATTTTTATTATAATTATTTTTATTATTATTAATATTATTATTATTATTATTATTATTATAATTATTTTCATTATTATTAACATTATTACTATATAATGATAACCAAGACATATACAACAAATTTATTATAAAGAGATAGTTCTACTATAGTAGTATTGTCGAAGAGCTTTATTCAAAGCCCATTCCGCATACTTCCGATATCTGGCAGCGCAGCAATGACATCCATCACCACAGGGGTATTCGGGTTTCATATCTTTTGACAAATTGTTTTGTTCGATATCCCATAGGAACTCATCGATTACAGTAAATATCCATATTGATGTATGATTGAATATCAAGTCTGGAATTATTGATGGTGGCTTATCCATGATTCCATGTATTTCTGGATAATAGAATTCCAGACGTTCTTTAATAACTTTAAAATAATCATTTAAAAAGCAAGTAATAATAATAATAGTAATAATAAATTACCATAATGTTTAATTTCATTAATAGCTTGAACTGCGCTCGGTGCAATCATTTTAATGATAAAAATTGAAATAACAATTACGTTTATACTAATTTAGACACACACACACATACAAATCTTTAGCTATAAACAATAAATATTAATTTATATAGATTTGAAAATGATTAAAGAAATTTTAATAATATTATTAGTTTTTAATATGGTCAACTCAATTGTTGTAACCGTTCAAGGTAAAAATTCAACAAGATGTGTATGTCCTGATACAGCAGTATTGATGGATATTTTGTATATGATAGATAGGCCTAGATATTTGAAACCTCCAGTCAAAAGATTATCTGAAAGAATGAGTAATTTAGAATTCCGATTTGAACATACATATGAGACTTTAAAAAGAGTTAAAAACGACTTATATGATGATATTATATATCTAAATAAGACCATTGGTATTATCAAAAATGACTTAAGAAAATCAATATTAGAATTGAAAGAAAATCATAAACTTAATGAAAAAATTATGAATCAAGTTCAATATAGTATAAAATTTTATTCTAATTACAACACCCAGTTAACAGTGGCGGCAACAGCTTGAAAGAAGTTAACAGTGCCAACAAATCATCATTGCTATTTCCATTATATATTTTTACATATTTTCTTAGTATTGCATGATTCTGATTGGTTGAATATAGTATAAATACGCTTACACTTTCAAATATTTTTATAAAATGCCAGAAACTAAATTTTTTATAACTTTATTGAATGAGCTGGTCTCTAATAATCGTGAAGAAGATGAAATCATTAAAAACATGAAATTTATGGTAAACCGTACCGAGAAAATCGTTGAAGACATGCCATTTGATTATGAAAAAATTCTCAATTTGCCAACATTGGAGAGAAAGAAGGCATTCCAATCATTATTTAGTTATATGTTCGATGAAAATAATAAATGGATGCGAATAATAGTAGGATTAATGTATATGAAACACATGATATTAAAATCTGGATCCGACTATGAAAATTATTTCCAATGGTCTATAGAGGTATATTACTTTATATTGTTATTAATTTATCATTATTTAGGTAATAGAAACAAAAATTGACCCGTGGGTAGTAACAAACAGTGGATGGACAGCGATTATTCAAGTTGCAGCAGAAGCCAAACGCTCTGATATTTATATCGAAAATTGCAAATTTTTATTAAAACTAATCATTGGAGCATCTGTTTTATATTTATGTAACAAAGTTTATCGTAGATTTTAATAAATATTTCTTTGTTATTATTATTATTATTAATAAAAAACTACATTTTTAAAGATTTATTGATTATTACACGAACAGTCTTCATCACCACAATATTCTATCATAATATTTTCTATAACATGGTCAATACAATTCTTAAATTCGGTCGGCTCATCTTTAGTAATTTCGGTAGTATCTTCAGTATCATTAATATTTTCTTCAACATTAACATTATCATCAATAATTTCTTCAGAATCATTAATAATTTCAGTATTAATTTATCCATCATTAACAATTTCAGTATCATCACTCTGACATCCAGAATCACAACTCGAATCTTCTTTACTCAATGCTTCAACTAGAGTCAACATATCTCTAATTTTTACACCGGTTATTTCTTCGAGTTTATCAAACAAAAAGTTTATTAAATATTCTAAACGAAATTAATAAATTATTTTATATTTTATATTTTACCCTTTTCAGACATCATTTTTAAAACTATTTTAAAACTACTTATAATTTTGTTTATAGAATAACAAAGAAAACATAAATACATTTATTAAACACTAAACACTATACATTAAAATAATTGTGAAAGTCTAGCAGTAACAATTTTCCAGATTGGAGAAAGCACATCATTTTGATCAGCTTTATATCCTTGGATTGTTATTGTTATATACCAGTTTTCCTGTTCTTTGAATCCAATTTCTGTAAATACATCATAATATCTGGTATATTGACTCGTGAAGAAAGCATTTTCATTGCATTTTAAATTGGAATTGATCTTTTTGAATGTATTATCAATATCCTTGATATCTAAAATTGAGAGAGTACCAGCAAGAGATTGAAATTGTGTTTTATTGAGTTTTACTGGATTTGCCAATTGCATATTGATAGGCTCCTTTAAAAAATACATTTATAATTGTGGAACATCTGAACTGGTTGGACACTTATTTTCTTGGTCATGTTTGATTTATGATCTTTATAAGGTGGTGACGCACTTTTATACCCTTGACATATAATGATTAACCAATCAGAATCATGCATGATCACAAAGACAATGCATGATAAGTGCATGATAATTGCAAGATAAGTGCGTGACTGGAAAACTGTATGTAAATTAACCCATTAGGTTTACATATATATAAAATGTATTATTAATATCACGTGTTTTATTATTATTATTAATATTATTATCAATATTATTATTATTTTTATTATTATTATTATTACTATTATTACTATACTAATAAAATTACTATTTTTATTATTGTTACCACCATCAAAATAAAACTATTACTACCAAAAACATTTATTATTATTATTATTACCAAAATAAAACTAACAAAACAACAAAAAATAAAATACAAAAACATTTATTACCAACACTAAAACTATCAAAACAAACAAAAATAAAATTATTAAAGGGTACAAAGACCCCATTGAAAACCAATTTCAATTTTATGATCAGTGAATAAAAATTGAACGAGGCCTTATTAATATTGAAAAATCACGTGCTATTAAATTGAAATAGATTTTTTATATTTTTTTAAAAAGTAAAAACAAATTGTTAAATGTAATAATATATTTTTTATTTAGTAAATTTTAATGATAAACTTTAATTTGTAGAAAACTTACTAAAACGATTAAAATTAATCAAAGATTTATGTTATTTATAAAATTTTAGTTATACAATTTTATTTAAAAATAACAGAAAATAATTAATAATTTTAGAACTGTACATTATAAAAATTAGACTAAATATATTTAAAATTTAAAGATTATTTTTGTTTTGTATTCATAATCATTCGGAAATAATCAATTTTTACGAATTTAATTTGTAAACGATATATTCCAGTTGTTGAAATTATTATTCAAAAATAAAATGCAAATTATAATATAAAGGATATATATATATATTTATAAATAATTCATTTTTTTAAATATTAAATAAATTAAAACTCACATTTAAAGTTTTTAATAAAAATCTTAATAATATTTATTTAAAAAAACATAACCAATCAAGATTTTTAAAATTAAAATATATTAAGTAATCTATCACAATATACAAATCATTTAAAATGAAATTATCAACACTTAAAAATGTCAAATAATTCCAATAATAATAATCATAATAAACCTTCAAACCGAGCATTGGATGAATCGGATATTTCCATTTTTAATAATTATTCCAATTCACAATACCGGGACAGTGTTAAAGCAAGTGAAGAAAGAATGAAATTATTACTATAAAAACTCAAAGCAAAAGTCGGCATACCAGAATCCGATTGTGGTCTCGCATCTCCGGAATTTTGGGATTTGCCCGCTGATAAACTAAACAACGAATCATTGATGATTGGCAGGTGCACTAAAATCATCAATGCTGATAGCACTGATTCCAAATATATGATCAATGTTGAAGGTCTAGGAAAATATATTGTTAATTTGAACGATAGTCTTTCTCCTACTGATATTGAGGAAGGAATGAGAGTTGGAATCAGTAAGAAAGATTATAAAATCTCTTTGCCTTTACCCTTTAAAATTGATCCAACTGTATCATTGATGGAAGTTGAAGAAAAACCAGATGTAACATATGCAGATATCGGTGGTTATTCTGAACAAATTCAAAGATTAAGAGAAGTTGTTGAATTGCCTATTCTGAAACCGGAAATATTCATCAATTTAGGAATTGACCCACCAAAGGGTATTTTATTGTATGGATTACCAGGAACGGGTAAAACTCTTTGTGCCCGAGCAGTAGCTAACCGAACTGATGCTTGTTTCATCAGAGTAATTGCATCACAGTTAGTGCAAAAGTATATTGGTGAGGGTGCAAGACTAGTCCGTGAAATCTTTGAATTAGCCAAATCAAAGAAAGCTTGCATTATTTTCTTTGACGAAGTAGATGCTATCGGAGGTGCAAGATCAGACAATGAAGCAGGAGGAGATAACGAAGTTCAACGAACAATGCTTGAATTGATAAATCAACTTGATGGATTCGATTCTCGTGGAGCAATAAAAGTAATCATGGCGACCAATAGACCTGATACATTAGATCCAGCTTTGTTGCGTCCTGGGAGATTGGACAGAAAAGTTGAATTTGGATTACCAGACCTTGAAGGAATAACAAAAATATTCAAAATTCAAACAAGATCAATGTCGGTTGAAAGTAAAATTCGATATGATTTATTAGCAAGATTGTGCCCGAAAAGTACTGGAGCAGAAATTAAAAGCGTTTGCACTGAAGCTGGAATGTTTGCAATTCGAGCAAGACGAAAGGTGGCTACTGAAGTCGACTTTTTGAAAGCCATAGAGAAAGTGATTAAAGATTGCGCTAAATTTAGTTCGACTTCAAGATATTTGCAATATAATTAATTTAAGATCATATAATTTAATAAATTTTGCATCATTTTATTGTTCATTTTATTGTTTATTTTATTGTTTATTTTATTGTTTATTTTATTGTTTATTTTATTGTTTATTTTATTATTTATTTTATTATTTATATTATTGTTTATTTTATTATTTATATTATTGTTTATTTTATTGTTTATTTTATTGTTTATTTTACATTTTTGTTTATGCTTATAGTAGTGTATTTAAGTTTTCAAGAAAGAGTTCTGATATATCTGAAATTTTGTTTATTTATATTTTAAAAGACAGAGTAGTTCTCTCGTAGCGCTCACCTTTGGCGACCTCAAAAACCAATGGTTGCATTTCCAACGTTGCTTAGCAACGGGTAGCCATTGGGGGCAAGAAAAAATAATTATGTGTGGGGTCAAGGTCACACTAACCAGAAACCCCACACTTACACGGAAAAGAATAATATCAAGATAAATCAATGATATATATGATTATTTATATTATTGTTTATTTTATTATTTATATTATTGTTTATTTTATTGTTTATTTTATTGTTTATTTTACATTTTTGTTTATGCTTATAGTAGTGTATTTAAGTTTTCAAGAAAGAGTTCTGATATATCTGAAATTTTGTTTATTTATATTTCAAAAGACCGAAATTATAAAATGAGTGAAAAATCTTTCTGTTAGCATTTGGACCTAATTGTTGGCCAGGATCGTTACAGGTATTTCAACATGGCTCTCAAACATGACATCACACTTGACGGGTGCCTAATGTTAGCAATGTGCGTTCGCGCATATATGATGAGAACGCCATTAAAGTTGTCGCATAAATATTATTTTCCCTATGAACATATTATTGGATCGTCACATATTTGGTGGGTTACAGGGTTCCGCTATTTGTTTTAAATCGTCCTATTGTTACCCCGGTAACGCCATACAAATATTTCTAGCTACCACTCGGCACCCATTGCTAGGCAACGTTGGAAATGTGTTTGAGTGGGTGGATTGTCCGCAAAAAGTGAGCGTTATTACTAACACTGTAATTGCTCGGACAACCTTCGGGTTCAACGAGCTGTCGTTGGGAGACCTATGCTTGCTTTGTAATGTCCCTTGTGTGAGAAAATTCGAGATAAGATTCATGTTGATCAGTAGAAATCGATCGATATTTCGATGACATGGTGTGAGTACTCACGATGGTAATCTCATATAAATCGTATCCTGTGACCTATTACTTGGGATTTGTTTAACAATAATTACAATTTTATTTATTCAAACAAGAAAAACGATTGAAAGTATATATAATATTGGTAAATCAGTTCGATTGGCTTGGCAGACGTGCGGCTCGGCGTCTGGCACGCTCCTTGCGTCCCGGCCGGCGATTACTTGACGGGACGGTTGATGGATTTGCTGCCAGCGCGACCTTGTTGATGGGATCCCGGTACGCCAACTGAGAAGGGGCGAAGATAAGCGGGTAGGTTACCGCTTCCCCCTCACGACTGGCTGCCAGGGCGACTTCCAATCCCCTGATTTGCGTCCGGAGGCTCTGGTTGAGTTGACGCTCCTCTGCCCAACCTTTCTGAGCGGCAGTAAGGCGTTGGTGGATGGATTTGAGTTTGGTCGGGTCCACCCAGGTAGATTTCACCTGCTGCACCTCCTTGGTGAGTTGAATTATTTGTTCGTAGAGGGATTTGTTGGACCTCTGGGCGCGGAGCAATTCATTTTGTAGCAATTGGGTGGGATTCATGTCTAATAATGATAAAAATGGTTAACAGATAGTTTACTGATAGGTTACAATCGCATGATATTCAGTTTACTTCAAACAGCATTGAGGCGAAATCATGTGAAATCTTAATTAAGTGAAAAAACAAAATAACGAAAACAAAGCATTCGTAAATTCAATTTGTATCATTTAAATCAAAAACAAACAAAATTGTTTAGTGTAACTCTTTGTACGAAGTTTGGCTTGAAATCCCTCAAGGGAATCTTTTGGCCACCCATTCTTCGGGTGTGTATCCCGAGATCGACATAACCGGTCTCTTCGTGTCGCGTTTTCGGGTCGTAGCGATTGGCGAGTCCTGAGTTGGAGCGATTGGCTGGAGATGCCAATAGTTATCGGCAATCCGTCCAGCCAGCAAATCTTCCTCAACATTCGCCAGATACTGGCGCGCGCGGACCACCTGTAAATTGACCTCGCGTTGATGGGCCTCTAGATTGTTGAGCAGTCGTTGAGCCTGCTGGTGTATCTCCTCAGTCGGGCTCCATTGATCGATTGTTCCGAGTCCCCGATTGTTTCTATCGAGAAACTTCGACGGCGGAAATTCTGGGCACTTCTCCTGACGGTACTGAGCCCAGGCCCATCTCCATCGGTCTGCGAGGGAGATTTCCGTTTGATCCATTGGATTGGTTGATTCCGTTTTATCCCGTGTCGTCGTAGCTCCTTTGGTAGATGTTCCATGCGTCGCCGTTGCTTCATTAGCCAAAGATTGGATATCCATATGTAAAAAAATAAATTCCAAAGTCACTTGATATTGATAATTTATATAAATATAGCCGTGGGTGTCTGTATACACGGGTTATTGATTAATTCTGATGAATCTCGGAAAATTGCTTATGCAATGGTAATTGACTTGACTGTTGACGTTAAATCTATTTCCGTTGATCGTTGGATTTTTATATATTTAATTTATTCTGTTTAATGGTCAATCCGAACACGCGAAATTTTAGTGATCGATTTTTCGGAGTTTTATCGAAAATTCGGAGTTTTATTCGTCTACATGGTATGGTAAGTCCTTTTGTATGATGACTTCTTAATCTAACAGATTTTCTTTAGGTAATGTTGGATGTCTCTGCCAAATGTGCCGGGAATGGCTTTAGAAAATAAGTCTTATTTTATATTATCATGATCAAATGGAATTATTTTACCGGGTGAATTGTGCTAGCTATATCAGTGCTACATATTCCGCAAGTGGTTAGTGATTTAGTTAATTTATTTTCGCACAATTTTATTTAGGTTGTAGGGAGTTCGTGAGTTCTGTTAGTACGAGCATCTTATGCGGATTTGGGAATGGTCGTTTTGATTTATGACACCAAAGTTTAATGGAATAAATTGATCTGCTCGATGGGTTTTTATTTTTTATTTAACTTAATCTAACTCAATGGTATTTATTATGTTTTTCCGTTGAATTTTTGTCAATTGCAATTATTAATAATGTCGTTTTATATGGATATTCAGAAAAACTACTTTGCTAATCATACTGAGGGATATACGCTGACTTAGAGTTAGTAGAATTTTCCAATTTATCAGAAGTTCGGGTTCGATTACTATCATTATGTATTTGTCGGGTTTATCAACAACTATTTAAATAATTTATGGTTCCCTTTTTTTACTTCGTGTCAGCCTTGAATTTTCGAGGAAAAAATAATCATTAATTACATAGCGGTGATCCCAAAAACAAAACGCGTCTAATCTTAGAACCCGATCAAATATTTTACTTTACCAGGAGTTTGAAGCGATTTATTTGATAATGATTAACAGTTATAATTTATAGTTAAATTGTATTTATGAATTCATTTTATCTCATATCAACGATTTCATATCAATTTATTCCCCGTACCCTTTCCCTTTAATAGGCCTTAAACGCATTTATGTTTACATTATATTTAGTGAGTGCCCACTGGACTACTCGGTGTGATGATTTTGAGCCGTGTGTGAAATATTTAGGTCGAGTTTAAAGAAAACCGAGAAACGAGGAAGCAGCCAAAAGACCCCTTCCTTATTTCTCCTTTCTTCTATATGGGCTGATATTGACGTTCCAACCCCTGCGTTCCGCACGCTGGGTCTTCACGGGCACAGATCATTGGCGATATTCCACGCACTTACACGAATCTGAATTGTATGTTGATTTTACTAACTTGCGATGGGTCTTGGCTGTGGACCGGAAAAATTTCGACAAATACGTTAATTAATTTCATGAAAACAAATTCGATTTTAATACCATAAATATTTATTAATATACTAAACACAAAATACAAAAATTACTTGACCATATCAATCCAATAAAAAATTTCATAAAAAATACATCTCCCCCCACGCCGACATCCAAGCAGAGCTCTATCGAGGTTGCGAGGATGGGACGTGGAGAGAGAGTTCCAAATAAAACTACTGCTCACCTAAAATAAGATAATTCACAATAGATTTTTAAGAATTTCAAAATTGATTCTAAATTGGTTAAATTTTATGTGAAAATGTATCGGTATTTATACCTATTTCCTGTCCCTAACCTCGCGTGTTAATTTTGATGTAGTAAAACAAAATTCGACCTTGTTATTTTCTAGTGTATTCTAATTTTTATTTTTATTATTCTTTCATTTATTTTTGATAATTTTTATTCAGAATTTTTATTGAATTATTTCTAAGTCAATTCTTTGATTTAAATTTCATTTTCATGAACTTTTGTTAATTTATCAAATTTCGGTCGAATTTGTTGGGTTTTCATGTTATGTTTGTGTTTGTATCGTGCGGATCTTGTTGCATTTTGTTATTATTTTAATTTATTTTTATGTTTATTATTTTATATGTAATTATCTTTTTCATCATATTTGATAGGGTTTAATTGATGTTTTAATAGGTTTATTTTGTTGGGCCAGAACGTAAACGGCCTTCAAAATGTTTAAATGGATCAGAAACACACACGCAAACACAACACGCGATTTAAATAAACCCCAAAACACCAATTAAACCACATAAAATCTGAGAAATAAAAGAATTAAAAATAAATTAAGAAACATAAAAATAAATTAAAATAATAACAAAATGCACCAAGATCCGCACGATATCTACACAAACACAACAAGAAAACATGACAAATTCGACGAAATTGGAAAAATCAATTAAAGTTCATTAAAGCAAGATTTAAATCGGAAAATTTGAATTAGCAATAATTCAATAAAAATTCTAAATAAAAAATTATAATAATAAATCAAAAATAATAAAAATAAATAATAGAATTTGCTAGAAAATAACAAGGTCGAATTTTGTTTTACTACATCAAATTTCACACGTCATACAAATAGGTATATATACTGATCCATTTTCACATTAAAGTTAACCATTTTTCGAAAGAAAACCATTTTTGAAATTGTTAAACCAGTTTTAAAACTATAAACCATTTTTGAAAAACACACCGTGTTTCGAAATATTTCAAATTATCTGAATCTTTTTGAACATTTTAAATCTATTTGAGATTGTGCTTTTGAATTTTCAGAATTTTAGGTGAGAATCATTGATTTTGGAACCCTCTTTCCACGCCCGTACCTTGCATCTCTATAGAGCTCTGCTCGGACGTTGGCGTGGGAAGAGAGGCATTTGGTTATTGTATGAATTTATGCTATTTTTATGAATTGGAATGGTAACTTGTTATTTTTGTTTTATAATTAATAAACATTATTATGCATAAATTATTTCATCTATATATATAACTTATTTTATATGCTTTTCTAAAGATGTCGAAATTTTTCCGGCCCACAGCCGACACCCAATGCAAGTAAATAAAATCTACACACAATTCAGATTCGTGTAAGCGCGTGGAATATCGCCAATGATCTGTGCCCGTGAAGACCCGGCGTGCGGAACGCAGGGTCGGAACGTCAATATTATCCCTATAGATGGAACGAGAGATAAGGAAGAAGTCTCTGGCTGCTTCCTCGTTTCTCCTTCCTATAAAATCGACCTAAAATCTTTCTACACACGGCTAAAATTCATCACACCGAGTAGTCCAGTGGGCACTCACTAAATATAACATGAACACATTATGCGCCTAAGGTCTATTAACGGGGAATGACACGGGGAACGAGTAAAAAATTAAATCGTTGATATTGATTAATAATTTGTAATCACTTAGGAAAAATATTGGTGCGATTAAATTGAACTTGTCTTTCAATCAGATTAATATAGACGTATTTCACTAAGTCAACCAAATGTAGTCATTAACAAAAATTACAGTAACTATTTAGTTGATGTAAAGTAAAAATCAAAGTAATTCATAAAACTTTAGCATTTAAATTAATTATTGAGTAAAAGTGTGTAATTGTAATTGTAAGAATAGGATCAAATGTAAGTAAACATTGATTAAATTCTATCAAATGAATTATCAAACAAAACTGAGATAACTCGTTGATTTAACCAACGTTGAAACAACTATTAAAACAATCCATCACATTATTATAGTGAAAAGTAAAGTTCTATTTGGGAAAAATTACGTGATTACTTTATGACAATTTAATAAGTATCAATGAATAATATTTCGAATGAGAAGATCAACCATCGAGACTCAGTGATTGGAATAAACATTAAGCTAGATTAATTGATTTGATGGACAAGTTCTCTTTAATAATAAAATAGATTTAATTGAACAGCATAAGTGCCGAGTCGACCTAAACATTGAATATCATCGACCAGGTTTTGAACCAGCCCAACTGATGTTGACGACAAATATGACTGATTTGAATTCATTATGACAAAAAATCCATTAATTCATATGCAAATTCTTGTAAACATATTAGAACAAACAATTATGTAAAATTTATTTTTCGGTAAATTACAACTACTCACTCGCGTAAATCCAAAATGTTATATAGGAAATCCAAGAGAAATGATTTAACGAACAAATTTCGATGAAAGTCGAACCATAAAAATGAAATAAATCGACCCATAAATTTGGCGACAAATAGAACTCCCTCAAAAATTATGCGAAAAATCAAGTAATTAATAAAATCAATTATCAGATGACCCGATCGTAACTGATGAAAACAATATTCTTTGTCCAATAGCACCAGATGAGCGACTAGTCAAAAATCTCTGAACCACTGCAAACTCGTCGTGATAAAAGTCGACCATGAAATAATTCACGAATTACCTGAAAGGGATGCATAAATTATTGATTTAAGGAAATTCACTAACTTACCAATCGGCATTCACGATAACATAAATATCCGTTATAGTAGCCGAATCGTGAATAACACGCGTTTCCGGCTTGCCCGGATATCCATAGTACATCATTATTTATTTATTATGATCAACGATAATTGTTCATCCATTGTATTTTCCAAAATATGCGTCCTCCGAATAGTCCAGACGAAACCTTAAGAGTTCAACCCACGACCGACAATGAAGCTCCTTCAGGTAACTCCTCAACTTAATTCCATAATAAAGTTGTAATAATGGTTGAGACGCAGGAATGAGCTAGGGCGTTAACGAATAAATGTTGCAAATTTCGGTTGCGAATCTAAAAGCCCAATTATTGACAAGAGTTATAGCTCTCCCGACCAACGAATCTCTGAAACCTCGTTGACTTTGGTTCCATATTTTCACCAACCCAACCAGACAGCCATGCCATAGAATAACTAAGTAGAAATTGATGACCAAAATCCCATCCCAACTATAGTGAGAGATTACCAGAAATCCATATTCCTTTTTGTCATGGAGAGATTAATTTGCTGGATAATTATCTAAGTATTTCTACTTACCTAATAGATCAGATCCTAATTGCAAGCTTGGTAATCGATCTTGACTGATTCATTTTCATGTAAATAATAATCGTTAAAATTACTTTGTCTTAATAATTTTTGGATTTAATCGTCAAAATATTAATTAATTGAAAATTTATAAACACCCAAAGATTGTGTTGCGAGAATAACTCAATCAGTCGTCTATCCAATTATTTATTACAAGACCAAGATATCTGGTGGTCATTCGACGAGTATCCATTTTAACGTTAGGGATAAACAAATCACCGGTAATCGGATTAGATAAAAGGCCAAATGATTGCTTACACCGACCCCGCTTTAATTCCCAAGAATTAAGACACTTTGAAGTTAAGCCATCTCAGTTCCGTTAAATTGATGATCAATATTAGCCAACTACATACAGAATAATACTAATTGTTTTCCTTCTTTCATTCAGGACCAACCGAGGCTATGCTCGAACTCCCTACCCACGTAGTGGAACAATGGAGGCAGGCATGGAACCGGGTGTATCAAGAGCGATACCCTTCCATGCCTGAAGATGACCAATCGGAAGGCATGTCCCCAGAAGAATTCATGCGGCAGTTCCGAAAGCCGTTTGACGAGCCTAATCCTTCCCAGGATATCTTAACTCAGGCTCAAGAGCTCCTGGAGGACCTCCTCCAACTCCAACGTCAAGTCGAAGAAGATGTGGCAAGAGCCGCCGCACACCTGGCCAACGTCCAAGATGACTTGAGGGCAGGACGGTTAGCCAGTAGATACCCACCCTCACCAAGGCCAGTCCGCAACCTCAAAAGACCAGTCTTCGTGATCCCTGGCTACTCACCAGAAGAAGGGATCAAGCGATTTTTTGCTGACGATTGATTCTTGTTTTGATAATTTGAATATTAGTATTACAAACCACTTCTCTCTTTTATTATTATAATTTAATTCATTTTTATAAAAAACTGTTTGAGTTTAAACCAACTTATTATTAATAATCATCAGGAAAGTTCAACTCTTATTATTCCAGAGATGGACCCCATGAAATTGCTTCAAAACGAACTGACTCAATCAAGGCAATCCAACAAGAACTTACACGAACAACTTGTTCAGTTAGTGCGAGAGACCCAGCAAATAAAAGCAACATGGATCGAACCCTCGAGAAGTAAACGATTATATCAAAAACTAACAGCGGCCCAGAAGGGATGGGCAGAAGAAAAGCAATTAGTGCAGAACCTGAAAACGCAAATCAAGGGGTTAGAGGTAGCGTTATCCGCCTGTCAGGAGGGAGCAGCGGTAACCTACCCTCTAGTCTTCGCCCCTGCGCAATTGGCCTATCGCGAAACGAAATCTACTCCATCGGCACTCGCAACTACTCCAGTCACCTCGTCCACAGCCAGTCGTCGACCTGGGCGAAGAGAGCGGGCTAAGCGTCGAGCCGCTCGATCTTCCAACCCGCCAGCAATCCCACAACCTTTAAATAACTAAAACATCATCTATGAATATCGTGATTTCCATGTACATTTTATGAGTTTGAATACATCTTGAGGCTTGAAGTAACACTGTAGAAAGGTTGGATAAGTAGTAATCCTGATTTCCTGGTTAACCTAAACTCAATGAAATGAATAGGTAAACAGTTGAAACTAAAACGCAAGGGGACCAAATAATGTTAAAGCGAGCACAGGTCTTCTATCGACAGCTCGTGAACCCGAGGATTGTCCGAGCAACTATAGTATTAGCTAATGATACTCAATTTTTGCGGGCAGTCCACCACTTGAACACATTACCAACGTTGCCTAGCAACGGGTGCCAAGTGGCAGTTAACATTTTTTGTATGGCGTTACGGGGCAACCATGGAATAATTTAAACAAATGACGAAACCCTGTAACCCACCAATTTTAAATTTGCATGTTATGTTTGCATGTGTGTTACCGATCCATTTAAACATTTTCCAAGGCCGTATGTATTCTGGCCCAAAATATTTATTGATTGGGATCGAAATATCCTTAGAGATATTTAAAAATGTTTTTTTATAGTTTACGTAATTTAACTTCAAATCAAAGTGAGATCTTTGAAAAATATATATTATTTGTTTTGGGAAACGAAGAAATCAAACTTTGGTATTCTTAAAACTGAATTTTTATGGCTTTTTATCCTTCAATATAAAACTTGAAATTTAAGATTTCAATTATTGTTATTACGCATTTTTACTATTTTAATTACTGTTCAGTAAAATCTCTATAAATCGGACAATTTTCAGCAACATGCATAATTATTAAACGGTGTCGCACTACAAGAAATATAAATAAATGTGCATTGTACGGTTTTCTTAACATTTTTTGTTAGAAGTTCTAGTTCTAATAATTTTTTCTTTATTTAATATTCATTTAACAACATATTTCAAATACTTGAATTGTTCTTAATTGAGTTTGTAGGTCGGCATTGGAAATAATTTTAATATTATCCATATTATATCATCTATTATTTGCTCTAGCAGTTTGTCCAAAGAGGAGTTCTCGTATTTGAATTCAAAAATTTAGAACTGGTGCTCATCAAGAAAATGTGAAGGTTGCTCATCACTACGCAGGTTTTGTTTGCATTTACAATGTTTTCTCCACCCTCATAATTTATCTTCGAATTTTTTAATGCTATCATTACGGGTAAATAAATTGGACTTGAACAATCGATTGTGGATTATATCTTCTGTGATTTCATCCTTCGCTTTTTCAACCCACACCAATACTTCCGATAAATTTATCTTCAAAATTTCAGTTATATTTATTGGGTTAACAAAAAGAAAATAAGTTCCAGAAAAAATCGTTTATATTTGTGTAAAATTCTTTATTATTCCCATAGCAAGGGGTTGTATCAGAAAATACACAAGTTTTATGCGTGAAGGAGTTACCACCCATGAGAAGGTGCATTATAGATTAAAAGCAATATTTTATGGGTTTTTGTTATCATTTCTTCATTCAGTTCCACACTAAGCTCAGAAAACATTCTTGTGGTCATCCACCCTTTCTGTAAACTTTTATATGTTACGTCTATTATTGTCAAGTCAAGGTTTCTATAGCACAGAGATCGCCTGCTTTTGCCAATCAACAACGATTTCAATTTTTTCCTTCAAAACTACATGTCAATGCTATAAGATAGTTACACATTATTTTGTTGTTTAAAATTTCAAGACTCCTTTCTAGTAGATACTTATAACACAATGCCGTTTCATTCATAATGGCAATTTCCTTTCTCTCATAACCCCTAATTATTTCAGGAAAACCTTTTATAAATTCTGAAGCACTGACAGTATCTGCAGAGAGTTTATCCCCACACAATTTCTTAAAAGTAATTTGATTCCTTTTCTTAAACTTGTCACTTCATCCGACACTGTAAAACATTGTCGGCAATTTAATTCGTCAGCATTATTTGAAGCAACCTGCCTTAGTATTGGACCGTCGAGATTCAATAAACCACAAAAGTACACCTTAATCGATCATACTATGTTTCAGATAAGAATATTATCTCTGTTTATCGTGGTTTTACTTTTTTATAAATGATTTAAAATGCTTTCTTTATTATTTTCTTGCGATTTTCATGAATTTCTCACTCATCATGCTGATTGAAGCTCCTGAATCCCATAGCATATCTACATGAAATCCATTTATTTCCACCATACTCCTATTTCTGTCATCATCCTTCTTTTCAACATTTAGTTTTTTAAAGTCATCTACTGTCTTGACAAAATGTAAGCAACATGGTCTTCTTGGTTTTTTTCGTCTCAACATTATGAATGAATGGTTCTATCAATTCATCTGATCTATCATCGTTTTCTTCACGTATACAATAAACTCTTCGCTCTAGTTTTTGTGTATTACTTCGTGATTTCACTAACAAATTGCAACTTCTAAATCAATGACTTTCCTTACCGCATATTACTACCTTCTTTAATCATTTATTCGAATTTACAATTCATTTATAAATTACCTTGTAATTAGGCTATCATATTTTCGAAAAATTTAACTCCCAAGTTTAATATTGCTCTCTACATACTGGTGGGCTTCTGGGTGTTGAGATTTCTGGAACTATATGGTTGTTACCTAGACAACCCCATACAAATATCTTTTGCTTACCACTCGGCACCCGTTTCTAATCAACGTTGCAACTGTGTTCGAGTGGGTAGATCGTCCGCAAAAAGTGAGCGCTATTGATAATGCTATAATTGACCGAACGATCCATGGGTCCAACGAGCTGCCGATAGAAGGCCTATGCTCGCTTTCGATTTTTAGGTCCCATTATTCTCCTTTCTCCTTCAAATGTTAATCCATGATGTTATCTCATTTATCCTTACATCTATTCCTATAGTCCTACTTATCGTTGCCCGTGTTGATGATTTTGCTCCACCTGTAAACCCTTTGTTATGTAAGTATTCACACAATATCTCTATTACCCTTATCCCTGTTATAACTACAATGTTTCCTATTATTATTACTAGCATTATCATTGTTAATATTATATGTATTACCTTTATTAATTGTTACTACTATTACATTTATTATTATTACTACTATAATTACCATTGCATTTATCATTATTACTATCATTATTATTATTACTATTATCATTATCATAATTATTATCTTTATTATTATAAGTACCATGATCATTATTATTATTATTATTATTTTCCTCATTATTATCATTGTTATTATTAAGATTTTATAGGGATCCGTCCTTATTCCTCGGCGTTATAAAAATATTTTACTGATATACAAAATTAGCCGTAACCCATCCTTATTTTACAATTTTCGGCAAAGTATTTTTGTTAGTTCGAAAATTTTTAGCAGCGTTCCGCCCTTATTTTACGGTCTTATCCGATATCGTATTAATTACTGAGCCGTATTCTACTTTTACTTTGCTATTTTGATAAGTATTTTAGTTGATTCGGAAAATTTGCGCAGCGTTCCGCCCTTATCTTCCGTCTCAACTCAAATAATTTTCTTAATTCCTATATATTATATATAAAACATTATCTTTCCTGATTTTAGTCGTTCGGATTAATATTTCTCCGATGGCTATTCATTTTAACTGTTGCAACGATTTCGCTATTTTCCCCGCTACCCTTTCCCTCTATTTGTCCTTATGATCTATTTATGTTCATATAATATTTAATGAGTGCCCACTGGACTACTCGGTGTGAGTGATTTTGAGCCAATTGTTGTTAAAGATTTTTGTAGATTTTATCGAAATTAAGTGCAAGAAAGTTGAGCCAAAAGACCCACTCTCAAGCTACTCTCTTTCACTATTTAATTCAATGATTTGACGTTTGTGTTCCTGCATTCTCACGCCGAAACCTTCACGGGCACGAACTATTGGCGGACTTATACCGCACTTACACAGTTCTATAGGGTGTTTTATTTTACTATCTTGCGATATGTTTTGGCTGTGGGCCGAAAAAGAAATAATAAATAAATTTTACCATATCAGTTGAGTAAAAGTTTCAATGCACAAAATTGTTGGCTTTAAAATATTTATTTGGCATACATCGTCCATAAATTCATCCGGAAATTTGGCATAAAATTATCTTGATCACAATTCATGTCATTAATTCATAACACTTCGTAAATTTGCATAGTAGCATTCATATAAATCAATACCCGTACACTATCTGAGAGTTAATGTGTTCAGTCAAAACACTTGTCAGTGTTGATTGGCTAAATGCACGGCTCTCAGCTAGTTATGCACACTAACTCGAATCAGACTAGAACTGCTGTTGAAAAATAAGACTACCAGATAAGACTGAAATTAAGTTGGAACCAAATTTACGTTGAAAATTTGTCAAAACACCCTAACCTTGCGTGTTGTTTTTATTGTGATTAAACAAAATTTGACCTTGAAGTTATTTGTGTTATCTAAATTTAATTTTTATTAATTTCTTAATTTAAATTGGTAATTTATTTTTAACATTTTTAATTAAATTTATTCAGCCAAAAATATTTTATTTTTATTCATTTAATTCATTAATCTTTACTTTTATATAAATGGTCATTTTACGGTCAAATTTTTTTATTTTTACTTTTATATAGATTTCGTGCGTTTCTTGATGCATTTGGTTTTATTTTATTTTTACTTTTATGTTTTTTGATTTTATATTTATTTATGTTCTCTCAGATTTTAAAGTGTTTACTTGGTGTTGCATATTGTATTTTAAGTTATCTTGGTGCTGGGTTTTCGTGCTGTATTACTGATGCATTTAAACAATCCTCAAGGCTATTTGTGTTCTGGCCCAACAATACAAAGTGCCCGACTTATAAAAGTTTTACAGTACATTTAAAATTAATATTTTTATTTAAAATTTTTAAAATTTTGTTGTAATAATAAGTAGATTTACTACTCAAAAGTTACAGAAATCATAAAAGTAATTTATGAATTTTAAGTTACAAATTTGCCAATCTTCGTTTGTTTATTAATATCAAATTGGAATTTATTGTAAACTTTAATATTTAAATGACTAATAAAGTAATAAAACAGGGATTTAACAAATCTAAATCACAGAAGGCTGGTTTAATTTTCCCAGTTTCTCGTTTTCATAGGTATCTTAAAAAAAGATTTCCTTCTTCATGTAGATTTAAAATTTCTATCGGCGCCGCAGTCTATGCTGCATCGGTACTAGAATATTTAGTTGGTATGTTACATTTAATACTGCTGTAAATATTTATTGTTTTTACAAATAAGCTGAAATCACCGAACAAGCTGGAAATGCTGCAAGAATCATGAAAGTGAAAAGAATTAACCCAAGACATATCATGTTAGCTATATCTCAAGATATGGAAATGAATCAAGTTAAATTTTTATATTTTATGTGTAAAATTTGTGAAATTAAATTTATTGAGTCCGTTTGAAATTTGAAATGCTCATTGAAATTAACATACTCTGCTTAAATTTTAATATGTTTTATTATTCATTTCCAAACATTATAAAAAAGCCATAATCATGGACGTTAAATAGCGATATATTTTGTTTTTGAAATTAATAATATTATATTTCTTTTATATTTCTTATATTTCTTATATTTTTTATATTTTTTATATTTCTTATATCACTTATATTTCTTTTATTGGTATTTCCATGAAAAGGCCGCTTTTCTCACCTGAAATATCATTTTTAAAATTTCGTTGCATTATTGACATCTTTATTTTGTTCATTATATGAACTTTTATTTTGTAAATCACATTAGTTTTACTTTTCATTTTCTCAACGGTGAAATTTGATCCTTGAACTAAAAATAATGACATTTATTATATTCATTTTAAAATCATGAATATATTGGCATGTGGCGGTCGAATAAGTTGGTTTATAAATTATTGTCTTTCTAGTACACCTAATTCTCTTTTTCGCGATAGATACGTTCCTAGAAAACTCGTGTTAAAGAGATATGTTATCCATTTGGTTCTACATTTGAAAACCAACAACTAAAATAATGTGATTAGATAAATAAACTCAAGGTTTTTATATGCTTTATAATTTTTTTATTTAAATGCATATTAGATATGTTTAGGAAAACATAAAAAACATAACCTTTTCGTCATCGTCACTAATTTCTTGTGTATCCGGTGTCTCAAGCGCAAAACCAATGATTTCATCTTTGCTAAGTGCCTTATCCACTAACAATTCTTCAATGTCTACATACAACAGATTATGAAAACCTTCACTGCCTACTTTATAAACTAAGAAGTAGTCTCTTAAAAATATGCAAAAAAACTGGAATAGCGAGGATAATTTTAAATATCTTGATTTTCTCACCTCAGAATTAAACTACCAATTTAGAAAATTAGTAATAAACTAATATAAAAAATATTTAAAATACATAAATATTTTTTCTTGCAAAAATTTTATTTTTTCATTTTTTGAAATCGCGTTAAAATCAAAATAATTTAAAAGCTTCTAAACGATGATTATTATATAATCGTGCCTCTGCACGTGGAATCATTATATTTTGATAGAGTTTGAAAAATAAAATATACACTAATGGGAAAGAACAGAACTACGACATATAATTTTAGTTTTAATAATTCTGAATTAAATATGATTCATGGAGAGCAATTACTGTCGTTTCATAAGATTTTGACTCACAATATATTTATTTAAAACTAATAATTTTAAAATTCTTTTTAATTTTGCAATATAATGTAACCTGAATGGCTCCTAAATGCCTTGCAACCTCTTGTCCCATGGTAGCAATTTTACGAATATTGTCCTCATTTCACAAAACGCGAATGTTAATATATGATTTCATATTTAGATTTCATAAATTTAAGTTCAAAAGTAAAATAAATTAAAATGTCTTTATGGTTCTTGGTCATACCGGTGATTGCTCTTTAAAATAAAAAACCACAAACATATATTAATTAAAGTATATCAATTATTATAAAAATAAAATTTCGTCCTGATTATCCGATGAGCCTCGCTGTGGCTGTATTGACTATTAACATTTCATGACAATAATCAGTTTTTTGATATTTCAACTTTGACTTAATTAAACTTGATTCCTTGCTGTCTTTAGTTTCTCTGTTAGCTTATTTAAATTAATTACCCTATTTTCCTAAACCACTTCTAAATCGTATAATCTATATATGAACCGATTTTCAAATTCAAACTTGATAGTTGTTTGATTTTCTGCCATTTCGCTTTTTTACCTCATTCAATTCTAATTGTGACTGTTTTGTTGACTGCATCCAAGTTATAACTTTTTAAAGTAATTTTAAATTTACAAACTCAACAATAATAATATTAAAAAAATTAACGCAATTTTTGAAGAACTTATCCAGAAGTTTTTGACTTCCAATTTTAGTGTAACAAGATATTTCATAGTAAAGGACAATTTTCGTCTATATTATTTAGGAATATTTTCAATTGTTAAATTAATAGCATAAATGCTACTAGTAATTGAATAATCAAAAGGACATTTATCATTAAGGTATGTTTCCTTCATCAATCATTTAAACATTCAAATATGCATTAAACTAAAACTAAGATTACATTATCCAGTAATTTTTCGTTGAATTTAAACTTTTCTACGTTGCCCATAATTACCGCATATAAGCCGACCCCCCAAATTTGGTTGAAAAAAATGTCCAAAATTGATGACCCGCGTATAGGCCGACCTATTAAAAATTGTTTTTTGGGTAATATATAATTTATTTCAAATTATGCAATTCAATAAGACCCATAACAATTTAACATAGCAAAAATTATTTTTCAGAAAAGAATAAATAGCAAAATGTTTTATTTGACAAAAGCAGGCATTTTTTCATCAGTTCATTGGTAAAATGTCATTGTAAATGTCCATTTCTGAGTCTTCTGAACATTGCCCTTCATCATCATCAAGTTCATTGTCTGATTCGAAAATGAAATGATCTTCAATGCCATCTAAAGCATTGCTAATAGAGCAGTTCTGAAATGACTTTATGATCATTTCAGGTGGAATTGTGTCCCATGCGCCTTTACCCACTGGGCCACCAAATCAATGCCTGGCTTCTTCAAATTCCCACCTTTTGTTCATTCACATGTCCAGAAATCATCCAGTAGGACCACATGTTTCTTATTTTGTCTTTAAAAGGTTTGTTTAGAGAAAAATCCAAAGGCTGCTAAACTGAGGTTAGTCCCCCGGGAATTACTGCAATGAAGTGTTGATTTTCTTGGCAAATTTCTTCACATCATATGTTTTGTGCGCTCTAAACATATCCCAAATAAGCATTGCTAGTTTCTTTAATAATCCGCCTTGTTTTTTATTCCAAACATTTTTTAACCAATCCTTTGTTCTATTTTCATCCATCCAGCCTTTTGGATGTGCACGTATAGAAACACCACTGGGAAATTTCATTCCCTTAGGCGGTGTCTTTCTTTTAAAAATAATAACAGGTGAAACCTTAGATCAATCTGCAAAACAAGATAAAACCACTGTGAAGTGGGATTTCTCATTGCCTGTTGTTTTGACAAGAGCAGATTTTGCACAAGCAGCATTTAAAGTTAGGTTACTTGGAAGATCAAATGTTATTGATGTTTCATCCATATTTCCAATCTGTGAAAGATCAAAGTTGTATTTTTTTCGAAGTTTTATTATAAATTTCTGAAGACTCAATTTTTTCTTCGAGATCTTTGGAAAGTTTCTGGGAAATCTTTGTTCGTTGCCGAAGACAAAAACCATGTCTGTTCATGAATCTTATACACCAACCTACAGATGCTAGAAATGTGTCTGATTCTAATAATAATTAATTTTATTAATTCTATATATTAATTTACAAAATAATAATTTAATATAAATTAATTATTGAACCATACTTATTTTAATTAAAAGTAGGTTCGCGTATATGCCGACCCATCAATCTAGGAAAAAATAATCCTAAATTACTCGGCCTATACTCAAGTATATATGGTAAACTTTAAATTCTTTTCTTTGTCTATTACGGAATCATTTATAAAAATATAATTAAGATAAATAACTGTGTAAGCCATTTTCCGCAATATTTATTCATAAAATAAAATATTTCTACCTATATAAGGCCCTGATCACTAATAGACATAATTTAAAAGCTCTTTCAGATAGCTTCTTCTCTTAATGATATTTTCTCTCACCAAACTGTTTTTAAAATATATATTTATTTAAACAAATATATATATATATATATATATATATATATATAATTTGGATAAATAACTGTGTATACCAATAATTATTAAAGCATAATTTTTAAAATTTTATGGTTAAAATTAATTTAAATTTTCAAGAGAACAATTTATTATTTTAATTATGAGAAAACTTAATAACAATATTTAAAATGATTTAGTCATTATGATTTAATTAATATTATTTATTTTTTCTGATGATAAATTAAATTTTGTCAGACGCTGATTTTAATTTTACTATTTTAGTAATGCTGTTATTAAATTTGTTAAGACCCTTAAGCATGTGATATTGCCATCAACCGGTAGGCCTTTAAATCTAGCTGTGAAAACAGAAAATGGTACCAAATCAGTTTCAAAAGCATCGACTGGTAAGCCTACAATCCCAGTAAAAACTAAGAAGTCCACGAAAATTAAAAAAGTTACCAAAACTAAAAAAACTCAAATAATAAAAGTTAAATCTGTGGTTCGAATTTAAAATAATTCGAAAGAATTAATCATAATTTAGAAAAAGGCCGTTAAGAAAAATTCAAAACGACAGCCTACTATTCAGTCCAAAAGTCTTGAAGTTTTAAATGAAAGAACATTATTCCTTGGACAAAAAGTAATTTTTATTAACTTATTCGAAATTAAGCATAAAATTATTTAAACTAAAATGTTTACATTGATCTTTATGAATATCTTTATGATCTTTTAAGATTTAATTTATTTTCATTACAATTAGAAGCATTCCTTTTTAAATGCAACAAGTTTTCAGCTCTACTGTTTTCATTTCTAAAACAAATCATTATTGGATAAAAACAATCATAAAATATTGACGTTGAATTAATAAATAAAATAAAGCGTCAATCTAACATACTACAATATATTTCGACATAATCACTGTCATCGTCTCATAGATATGAACTTGAAACTATATAGAATAAATTACATTTATTTAAACAAATTTCTTCTTTTATATTTAAAAAATATTCTATTAAAAATTATAAATTTGCTTTTATAAATATAAGTTTTATAAAATTTAATTTTTAAAAATTTTTCAAAACCGAGACTTTAACAAAATTTTAATAAATTCTCAAAAAAATATTTTAAAATTTTAAACAAAATTATTTTACATTTATTTTCATCCTGCATCACAAAATTGCATTTACT
Organism: Schmidtea mediterranea; assembly: GCA_022537955.1. Taxonomy (NCBI): domain Eukaryota; kingdom Metazoa; phylum Platyhelminthes; order Tricladida; family Dugesiidae; genus Schmidtea; species Schmidtea mediterranea. Next base: position 94,419,528 of record CM039679.1, read on the forward strand.
AATATCAATCGGCTGTGATCGAAAACTTGAGAATGGAGATGACGGGTAGTTATTCCAATGTATATGGTATTGCATCCTATGACATAAATTGAAAACCAAGATCCGAACAAAATCTAAGTAAGATGTGAAATCCACTTATAAACACAAAATTCAGATTGTGTTCACGGATATTAATCAGTTCTTTCAGTCGTCAGTTATCAAGAACTTGAGAACGGAGATCACGGGCAGTCATTCTAATGTATATTAATAACCAAGAGCTGAATACCATCTAAGTAAGACTTTAAATCTTTTAATAAACACGATGACGATCCTAAAATGCAAATACAAACCCAAAAACAAACCTTACTATTTATATCAAACAAAGCTAATTCAATCATTGATAATTTTTCATTCATTGAATTTCTACATCTCTTCATCAATTCCAAAATTCTTCTCTTGAACACTGGAACAAACGAAGTGTAAATTTCTAGAATAAGATTGCCGGAAAGCAATGTAAATTACTTTATTGACTAATTCGCCAAATTTCATAAATTACCATCAGTTACCCTTCAAATAAGGGTCTATATATATAAAATAAATAATTTATATAGACCTACTTGAAATTAACAAAAAAACAATAGACTTCTGCGTAAATTAAGTGAATTTACAATAGAAGAGCATGAAAATATTTTCGGTATAAAAATAAATTACAAACAGGCCTACTACCTATATTTGTTCCTGGAAATTTGTACTGAGCACGAAGTTGTTAAAAGAATAAACTTTATTTACATCATAAATACATTTTATTCAAAAATATAAAGACAAATTATAACAAAAGAATATTATTATTATATTCTAATGTTTTTATGTTTGAATTATAAATTTGCGATATAAATTTTTCTGCAATATTTAATTTTGATTTTTTTTGTTTTTGCTTTCTTTATTTTAATTATTATACACATAAAATCCTTAATTTTCAAGGAATTTAGAGATCGAAATAATATTGGTCAACTTTTATTATTGCTGGGTTAGTTGTCAGTGACCTTATAACCCAAACATACGAAGATCATGCCCTACACTGGTTACCCGTTGCTAAGTAACGTTGGTGATGTAACCAATGGTTACGAGACCGTCAAATGTGAGCCCTACTTCCAGGACTGCTAAGGCCAGGCCTCCTGTTGGGTCCAGCGAGCTGCCATTATAAGGCCTCTCCTAGACTTCTACTTTTCGGTCTATATTGTTCGGCAGTCATGCCTCCTTTCGTTATCATTTATTTATATTATTCACCACTCTTTCAAAACATTATTAATCAGGACAAAGTAATTTATTAACCGAACAACAATTATATCATTTTAAGTACAACAAAATTAGAACGAAAAAACGTTCGTCAAATCCCGTGGTTGCTGAGAATCTACTTAAAAAAAATTAAAGTTTATTTTAATACAAAAACTGCCTTTCGGCCACATTATGCGAGCGTAGCTCAGCATTTATAACTATCGATTCTTAAATCTTCTTCCACAAGGCTGCAACTCTGATAGAATACCAAAATTTCCGGACCAACATTACATCAGGCTAAAAGGCAAGGCCATAGTGCTCTTTAAGTAGGACACATGTTCACGATAAATGTGATAGCATGCAATTATCGCATTTGGGCATGCTATTCTTGCCAAAGATTGGATTTCAGATTTACTTAATCCAATTTTTGAGAGTATAGGGTTATTTTTCTTGTCCCACGTTCCAAGGCATCCAATGACCAATGCAGAATTGTCGTTTTCTTTTTAAAAGCGTGTCCTATCTCCATGGCCAGATCTTTGTATTTTGCGTTGCGAGCTTTTCCAAAATTTTCCTCAGAATCATATGGTACTTTTAAATCTAGAATATGGATTTCTTTGTTCCTTCTTGACTTGATTACCATATCGGGTTTCAGTTTGGTGGGATTTGATATATATATTTTGGTGATTGTTCGACATCTACCCCAAATCCCTTTTTTCTAAAAAGCTTACTAGACTGACTAGCATATTTTCATGCTTAATTCTTTTCGCATTTGGCTTCGCAGGATAATGATTGAATACATGAGCCTGTCTCCTCATCATGATGGCACAGTCTACACTTTGAATTCATGTTGTTCTTTAATCTAAAAGGTGTAAAGTTAAGTTGAAGAAGGTCCCGAAGCTTGGTTTTACTAGCCTCTCCTAAGAGTAGACATAATCCATACGGATAAGCAGAAACTTGGCGGTTTCAGCTGTTTTATGTTTCTACTGTTAGTTGGTTATACTGAGTTCCCAGTGGGGATCATCAGTAGCCATCACAACACTCCGCTCAATCAGGCAGCACTCCCACCAATCCCCTCCTCAAGTCCATGTCAGTTCACGGCCCATTTGAGCAACATTAGATGATGCTTCACAGACATACCTTTGATTGGTTATGTCTGCTGATGGGATGATAATGGCCGGTTATCAACCCATTGTCTTCTGGGAATAGGCAGTAGCAACTAGGTGCCAGTGCGCTATTGGGAACTATTGGTCTCTTACCGTATTTATTATTTGGTAAGAGTTTGTGGGCTAGTGGGCATTGAATGCTCCTACCCTCACTTTTAAGCAAACTATATGTAAGTAAACCTATTGAGCATCATTATGCGATGCTTCACGGACATATCTCTAGTAGGATAAGTCCGCTGATGAGATGATATCGGTCAGTTATCATCCAATGTTCTTCTATGTAGTGAATAATAAGCATTTTCACTGCCATTATTTCACTTGGAGCTTGGGATCTCTATCATCAAATAAATGTTGTTGATGTAGAGTCATGCATCAGGAAGTATTCGATACCCCTGATGACATGTTGTATATTTTGCAATTTTATAATTCATTTATTGATGTACTTGGAAGTATGCCATACCCCAAGTATCATCTGTTCTCTTCATTCATCTATAGATGCGCTACTAAGCATATTATGTCACTTGTGACATGTCAGTACAGTTATTTAGTTGTTCTTACCGGTAGCTAGATATCTTAACATTATTATTATTATTATTATTATTATTATTATTATTATTATTATTATTATTATTATTATTATTATTATTATTATTATTATTATTATTATTATTATTATTATTATTATTATTATTATTATTATTATTATTATTATTGTTGTTGTTGTTGTTGTTGTTGAGGTCTCACTATTTTAGATCGAGATCACAACGTGCACTGGTATTAGTATATATATATATATAAACTTTAATATATAAAAGACAATTGTTATATAAAATTTATTAAATGAAAAATTACCAAATTCTAAACGGTTCAAATTGAGATAAAATATATTATACAATTTCAGATAAGTGCGTGCAAAAATTGTGTTGTGTTTATATGCTATATACGCGTGTTGTGTTATCTTTGCGAAAAAGGATTCTGTTGAGCTCTGCTCCTATTTAACTTCTTCTCGAGATTTCCTCTAGAAGAAGAGTGTGTCGCAAAAATTTTTGGGCGAATTTACTTAGCTTTAGCGTCAGTATATATACTAATTTTATTATGGGTTTCGTGATTTTAATTTATTTTTTATTTTACAGAAAATGAAATAAATCTATTATTATTTTTCATAACGCAGAGAATAAATTTATTATTATTTTTTTTCCATAACACAGGAAATTTACTATTACAGCTGTCGACTATCACAATTAAAATAATCTTGTCACACAAATAATTAATAATAATTTTAGTACTATTCTTTGTCACAATCACACAATTATTTAAAATTATAATAATAATATTAATAATAATAATAATAATAAAATAATAATCTAATAATTAACAAAATTACTTGTAATAATAATACTAATAATAATAATAATGATAAAATGATTTTAGTACTAGTGATTTTACCCTTTTTTATAAAATTTATTGAGTTACGCAAAATTACACAAGACGAATAAATAGATAGCCGATAAAATGAATTTAATAAATAAAATGAATTACACCATTTACAAATGTCTAAATAATTGTCAATAAATAAACAGATCACCATTTACAAATGTCTAAGTAATAAACAGATAATAAGAGAAATAAATAATTGTCAATAATTAAAATGGGATGAATTGCACAATTAGAATATTGTCTATGATGTTGATAGATTGTCTGCTGTTCATCATTCGGCTTTGGGTCTGGTTTGGGGTTTGTTTAGGATTCGACTGTTGATCGTTTTTCTGCATAGATATTGACTCTGTATCTGTTAGGCCCCGTTCTATAGTACTTTGAAAGCACGAAGGTGTCTAATGGTTTTCCTTCGTCATCTAACATTATTATTATTATTATTATTATTATTATTATTATTATTATTATTATTATTATTATTATTATTATTATTATTATTATTATTATTATTATTATTATTATTATTATTATTATTATTATTATTATTATCAAGAAGTTGTACTGTGCATCATTAAGAATGTCGTTTGTTATAAGGTATTTAGCTATTATACTATCGCCAATCGCTGTTGCAATGTTTCCCTGCACCTGCATGATACACCATTGTTCTGCATCGTGAAGGCCGATAAAGTCATGAAGTTCTTTTGAAAGTGTGTTTAAGTTATAAACATTGATACAAGAAGTTCGCTTTTTATATGATATTTCAAGTGAAAAGTTTATTTAGTTTGTTATAGAATTCAAGGAATATGTGTTAAAGAAAGAAGTATAAGAGAAATTTTTTAAGATATCACATTTAAGTCATTTCAATCCCGCATCGAAATTTTTTTCCACCCCGAGACCTCCAGCCCGCGGATCTTAGTCTATTGAGCATGCACTATCTGTTTCTCCTCTCGCTAACCCCGTTGAGCCACATTTAACTTTTGAAAAATCCTGTTGACTCGTGCTGGTGCAACCCATGTTAATTTGATATCTTATACCTCTACTCATTTTCAGAAGCTGGTCATGTCATTCCTTATTTTCTTGCCTAAGCTTAATAAGTTCCTGGCCGATCGAGCGGATAGCCTCCATATCTAAAATATAAAGGGTAAACGAATGACTATATGAATGAGCTGTTTTATTGGAATCTCGGGTTAAGTTGTCACACTTAGTTATTTTTTGACAAAATTTCAAAAACAATGTTAACAATTCATTTTGTAATCGCTTTCCTAACCCTATTATATTGTCTCGGTTTGGACTCTATCAGTCAAGCTGAATTTTCCACCAAATCTTCCTATCGATCGTGAACTAATATCAGTTTTAGCAATGAAGTGATAATTGAAAAATATTAACACGTGACGGATCACATAGTGTGGTTCGGCTGATGCTATTGCGCCGTTCAGATAGACATGATCACAGTCTTTCCTCCAATCTCCGATTCTGTTGAGGATAGATTTTGGCAATACCCGTGTCGGCAATACCACGCTAATAAGCCTCTATCATTGTCAATGCTGGATTATCCATCTCGTAGGACACATCGTAAGACGGGCATCCGTCCCGCTGCAATATCATCGCCGACTCTCTTTAGATGTCTTCGAGCCATGACGGTTCTCCATTTCGCTTTGCGTTCGATCTCTTCACATCGATAGAGTTCTCCGCCCGCTGGCGTGCTTTGCAAGCCGGGTTGTGTCCGGGCTGTAGCTTAATGGCTAAGCATGGGAGCTCGAGTTCATTGTTCCGCGATGTGGATGGAATTCGCCAGACGGATTCGCCTCGTAACCAGGGAGTACCAAGAATCCCCAAGGCCTGTCGATAAACTGCAGCTTTCTTTGCGGGGAGTTTCGTTGTAATGCGGTTTTCGTACCGCCATGATCTTTCGTCTTGTGGTCCGGCATTGACTGAATAAGAAGAATTAAATCATATAGTCTGAAATCTACCGTGATAAAGTATTAATAATTAATCCAATTCCTCCACTGAGATTACTGACGAATGCACACTATAACTGAGGATTAAATAAATCAATAATTAAGTTAAGTAATTTATCAAGATAGCTACGCATGTATATTAATTCGCGCGGAGTCCTGACATTTACCAGGACTGCAGGTTCGATAAGTAGTAGATTCCACTCCTCAATCCACCAGATGGGTGTGTAGCTTTAAGAGAATGTCCCGCAAAAACTATTATGAGTGTAATCCCGATTGGTTGGGTTCTAACCTCACTTCTTATAATTCCTTCTCACGACAATAGTCCTATGAAATATCTTCCAGGTAATCCCATAATTTGTATTTATATGTGCGATAGTTCGGTCGTTGAGAATCCATTCCTTACCTTAGTTATAGACGTCCGTCGGGTAAGGACAATGCCTGGATGCACGGTTGCTTGTCATCATCCTGAAGGTTCTTTACCGGCCATTTCACGTCGGAAGGGCTTTCCACGATTGTCGGTCTATTAATATTCATTTTTCTTTTAATTTTATATCATTCAATCTATTTAGTGAGCTCTATTTATACCACCATCGAGTTAAGTGAACCAGATAGTTTATTTACCTTATTTCATTTCACATCAATTAAATTTTCTCAAATAATATCCATTTCCATTTTTTATCTCACTCATATTTTTACTCAGAAAATTAATGAATTCGCAGTATAATCTATTATCAGATGAGATAAAGAATATTATTTGATTGACTGGCAATTAATCATTGTGTCGCTCTCGTTTCATTGGTTTTCGGGACGTCTTCCATAACATAGGTCATCGCTCTCATGTCGCTTATAAGTTCGATTCATTTTAATGATTTCACTTTTTGATATATGCTCGTGAGTTTGGTGGCACCCTCCACACATTGCCATATTTTGTATGGAATCATTATAGGTGGTATTCCTGGACTTACTGTCAAACTTCCTAGAGCGGAATCATCTTCCTTCAAAGCGGCATAAATTGCTTGACGAAAGGGTAATGCCTCATGGTGAGTTCCTTGGCGATTCGATGATTTAAGATTCTTAAAAACAGTCAATACTTAAATTATGCCGATTTAATGAGAGGCCATAGATAAATGGGTCAAATTCTCGACTGATTCCTCGCTAACTGATTATTCTATTCGAAATAATTCTATATTCAGTCGATAACTTTTGGTCGGGCTTTCGTGACCACAAAACCACAGATAGCATATCAATTTATGTCATGTCTGCCTTAAAAAGAGTGACAATTTATGTGATTTTCAGGTTACTGATTTCATGTCACCCTATACAGGATATTGTATAAATAATGTAAAAACATAATATATATAAACTTTATTGATTAATACACTTTATATCCACTTTAAAATGACACAACGAATTATCTATCAATCACAATTTGGTCTTATTACGACCCTTCGGGAAGAATAGCACTTTTCGGATAGTAGTGGGATGTGTCACATCCAGCACATGTCACATCCAGCACAGTACCCCCCCCCCTCCCCCTCCCCCTCCCCGACTGAGAAAAAATTTTTCTAAGTCCAAAAGTATAAAAAATTTTTAAGACAAAGACAATGACTCATTCAAGGTCATTTAAACAAAGACCATGACTCATTCAAGGTCATTGGATGACTCATCAATTTTTTCAAGGTAATTTAAACAAAGACCATGACTCATTCAAGGTCATTGGATGACTCATCATATTTTTTCAAGGTCATTCAAAAGTAGGTCAAGGTCATTCAAAAGTAGGTCAAGGTCATTGGATGACTCATCGATTTTTTCAAGTCATTTAAACAAAGACCATGACTCATTCAAGGTCATTGGATGACTCATCATATTTTTTCAAGGTCATTTAAACAAAGACCATGACTCATTCAAGGTCATTGGATGACTCATCATATTTTATAATATATTTTTAATTTTAAACAAAGACCATGACTCATTCAAGGTCATTGGATGACTCATCATATTTTATAATATATATATTTAATTTTAAACAAAGACCATGACTCATTCAAGGTCATTGGATGACTCATCATATTTTATAATATATATTTTTAATTTAAAACAAAGACCATGACTCATTCAAGGTCATTGGATGACTCATCAAATTTTATAATATATATTTTTAATTTAATTTATATTTATTTAATATACTTTAATTATTTGTTTTAATCAAGTCAATAATATTATTTATTTATAAATTATATTAGTTTTATTAAATTCTGGTTGTGATTCCGAATTTCCGAGTGCCGATGAAGAAATTGTTAATGATAAAATTGAAACGAAAATTGTTAATTATGAAGAAATCCCTGCTGAAAATTTAGTGGGTGTTGAGCCTAACAAATTTAAGACTTTTTTATCATGTTGTGGAAAATATAATGATAGAATATTGTGGTGATGAACCCTGTACATGTAATAATCAATAAATCTTTAAAATGTAGTTTTTATTACTAATTAAGTTAATAACAATAACAAAGAATAATACATTTATTAAAATTTATGATAAACTTTATTACCGAAATAAACGACAGATGCTCCAGTTAAGAGTTTTAATAACGTTTGGCTTCTGCTGCAACTTGAATAATTGATACCCATCCAACATTTGTTTCTACCCATGAATCAATTTTTGTTTCTATTACCTAAATAATGATAATAATAATAATATATAATAATATACCTAAATGGACTATTGGAAATAATTTTCCGATTTATTGTCAAATTGAGAATGGGATCAAATGGTATATCTTCTATGATTTTTTCGGTACTGTTGACCATGAATTTTATATTTTTAATGATATTATCATCTCCATTATTAGCAACCAGTTCATTCATCAGAGTTATAAAAAAATTAGTTGCTAGCCTTTTATTGGATGACTCATCATATTTTTTCAAGGTCATTTAAACAAAGACCATGACTCATTCAAGGTCATTGGATGACTCATCATATTTTATAATATATATTTTTAATTTTAAACAAAGACCATGACTCATTCAAGGTCATTGGATGACTCATCATATTTTATAATATATATATTTAATTTTAAACAAAGACCATGACTCATTCAAGGTCATTGGATGACTCATCATATTTTATAATATATATTTTTTAATTTAAACAAAGACCATGACTCATTCAAGGTCATTGGATGACTCGTCAAATTTATAATATTATATTTTTAATTTAATTTATATTTATTAATATACTTTAATTAATTTGTTTTAATCAAGTCAATAATATTTAAGTTATTTATAAATTATATTATTTTTATTAAATTGTTTGTTTTAATGAAGTGAATATTGTTTTAATTCAAGTCAATAATATTTATTTATTTTATTTTATTTATTTTTATATGCTATAATTTTTGTTTTAATCAAGTCAATAAATATTATTATTTTTATATTCTGTTTAATGAAGTGAATATGTTTTAATCAAAGTCAATAATATTATTTATTTATTTTTTATTTTATTTTATTTATTTTAATTACTATAATTTTTGTTTTAATTCAAGGCAATAGATATTATTTATTTGACTTTTTTATTTTATTTATGTAAATATACTTTAAATTTTTTTTTTTGTTAAAATTAAGTCAATATTTTAATTATTTATTACATTTTTTTAATTATATTATTATTATTATTGATTATTGTTATTATTTATTATTATTATTATTATTATTTATTATTATTACTATATTATATTCTTTATTATTATTATAATTTATTATTAATATTAGTTATTTTTATTTAATTATAATATATAATAATAATTAAATATTATTATTAATATTTATTTTTAAAATTATATATTATTATATTTAAATTTGTTTTAATCAAGTCAATTATTTTATTATTTTTTATTATTATAAGTTCACGTTCTATTATTCATATCAATTAATTTAATTAAATTATATTTATATATTTATTATTAATAAATAATTTTTATACATTAAATATATTAATATAAATATAATATTATTATATTATATAATTTATTAAATTATAATTTTACATTTATAATATATTAAATATATATATTATTAAATTATATTAATTTTTATTTTTTTATGTATGTAATTTAATATTATTTATTTTATTATTTATTCAATATAGTAATTAAATATAAATATATGTATAATTTAATAATAATTAATAATTAATATATAATATTTATTATTATTATATTTATTATTACATAATAATTATAATTTTTTTATTATTATTAATATTATTATTAATATTTTTCATATTATTGATTAATATTATTATTAAATTATTGATTGTTATATTATTATTAATTATTATTATTACTTATTATTATTATTTATTATTATTATTATTATTATTATTATTATTATTTTATTATTATTATTATTGTTCAAGGTTTATTGGATGATCATCCATAATTTTTCAAGGTCATTCGAAAAGTAGGTCAAGGTCATTCAAAGTAGGTCAAGCGTTTTCTCGAGGTCATATTATTTTTTAAACAATTTATAATTTTATTTACTACTTATTTTTATAAGTAGTATAATATTTTTTTGTAAATTTATTTTATTATTATTATTATTTTTATTATTATTATTAATATTATTATTAATATTATTATTACTTTTTATTATTCTATTATTACTTATAAAAAAAAAAAAATTTTTTAATAATTATAAAAACTTTAATTATTATTAATATTAATACTTTTATTAATTTTAGTATTATTATTATTTTTAATATACTTATTACTTATAAAATTTATTAAAATTTTTATTATTATTAATACTTTGAAAACTTTTTATAAATATTATTATTATTATTTTTATTATTTTATTATTATTAAATTTTTAATAATATTATTATTATTATTAATGTATAAAACTTCTATTATAAGGAAATAATTTTATTATTATTAATATTATTATTAATTTTTATTATTATTATTAATATTATTATTAATATTGTTGTTATTATTATTATTATTATTATATAATTATTATTATTGTTTTTATTATTTTATTGTCAAGGTCATTGGATGAGTTTAATTTTTTGTTCAAGGTCATTTTAAAGTATGTCAAGGTCATTTAAAAATTTCACAAGGTCTTAGTATTTTTAAACATTTTTATATAAATTTACTACTTATTTTATAAGTAATGTTTTAATGTTTTTAATTTTATTTTATTATTATTATAATTTTCATCAAAGTCATAATATTTTTAGTCATTTTTTAAATATAAAATTTACTACTTATTTTTATATAAGTAATGTTTTAATATTTATTAATTATTATATTTCAAGGTTATTGGATGAGTCAATAGTATATATTATTAATATTCATAGATTTTAAACAATATTTTATATAAAAGTAGGTCAATGTCATAGTAATTTTTAAACATTTATAATTTTTAATATACTACTTATTTTTTATAAGTAGTGTTTTAATGTTCTTTAATTTTTATTCTTTTAGTATTATTATTATTATTATTATTATTATTATTATTATTATTTATAAGTAGTGTATTAATGTTTTTTAATTTTAATTTTTTTATTATTATTATTATTATTTTTATTAATATTGAATAGAAAAAGTTTGTTCAATTGTGGTTCATAGTATAGAGGGATAGAACAATTGTAAATGTTTGTAAAAAGTTAAAGAAAAATTCTATATTTTTTAAGAAAATATGTGCAAATAAATATCAAAACTAATTATGGCTCAAATGTGTGTGTTAAACCATCGATATGTTACAGTGTTTATGGAAAAACTTTAATGAAAATATGTGTTATTTTTCAACAATTTATGAAATATTTATTTTATGGCTAAATAATGTGTATGTGGTAAATCATAAAAATAGTTCAATATTTTATGTAAAGTTTGAGATTGTTAAGAAAAATGTAATATAATTTATGATACACACGTGTTTTTGATTGAAAATATGTGTGTTTGTTTTACCGATATAAGAAAAACTATGGACAATTTTTAAGAAAATACACGTAATTTATGATTATCATGGGATTAGAATTTGATTAAAGTTGTGAGAAAGTTGTTAAATTTGAGATAAAACTGATTAATTTGTAAATAATGTTATTACTTTGAAGAAATTTTAAAATAATACCTTCAGCAAATTGGTAAGAAAATAGTAGTTATTGAGTAATACTTATTAAAATTACCAAAGTTTTATAATTTTTGACAAGTCTTGATAGATCTTTAATAAAATTTGTTAGTACTTTGAATACGAATTAAAAAAAAAAAGTTTCAACACAGTAGCAAATCGTAAAGAAACTAGTACTTATCAGTTAATTAAATTAACTAAGTTGTAAAATAATTGAAAAAATTTGTTAGATTTTTTAAAATTTTAAGATTGTTAGGTAATTGTTCTAGGTACTTGTTGAATAAAAAATTAATGTTATTTTAATCAACAGCTCATAGTTTTTAATCGTACAATTTCTCTTCATCCTGGAAATAATCGTAAATATTTTAAATTATTCAGGAAAATTGTCAATAAAAAAACTAAATAATAGGTAACCAATATTTTTAAATACTAGTCAATTTTAGTTTTTAATTTAATTACAAATATAATAATAATAAAAATAAAATACTGTTATTTACAAATAGTTATTATGGAATCAATCAATTTCCTTAGAACTGAAATCTTATCGATATATTTCTGATTAACCTAAATCAATGAAAAAAGTAACAATTTTCCTAAAGTATTTTATAAATTCCAACCAACTCAATTCCCTTTAAAAAAAATTACTATAAATTCGACTTCAACAATCATTCCTCTTCAAATGTCATTTTTCACTCCCTTTATACCAAAACTATACTTCATAATTTTTATAAAGCCTTCATAAGTAGAATAATAATTTACTTTTTGAATACAATATTCATTCCAGTAAATTTCTTTAAGAAATATTTATAAATTACTTTTCTTGACCAATCCATTTTCCCATCAAATAACAATATCTCCAGCCATAATTCAATAATTTTCATAAAAAAAAAAATCATAAAAATACCCATTAATTAATATTTACCCTTAAATAACAATATTTAACCACACCCCAAACCCCTTAACAAATGACAACAAAACTTGTTAATTGCACTATTTCTCACTTAAAGTAAAATTCCACTTCTAGACCAATCATTCCATCAAATCAACACTTACCCCTACCCTACCAACTACTATTCATATTTTTTTATAGAAATCACCCTTTGAACACGATATTCAACCAACTCAGATACCCTTATAAATGACAAACAAACTTGTTCTTAAATCGATATATTTCCTTAAAATATCGATAAATTTTCTTCTTAGCCAATTGTTTCTCACTAAACATAAAAATACAAATTTTACTCTCAAACCAATCAATTCTCTTTAAATTGACATATTCCAAGCTATATTCATTATTTTCATTAAAAATCACCGACTTAATGATCGATTAAGCAACGAAATAATTTTCTTGAAAAATCCCTTAACATAAATTCATCTCTTGTGACCAATCCTTCCCCAAACCTTAAAAAGATTCATAAATTCTCTTCTTAACAAATCAGTTTCTCTTTAAATGACAATATTTCCACTCTCTCAAAAGATTTACACACATTATTGACTTATACTTATCTGAACAAATCCCCCTAAAAAGATATTATAAATTCCTCCTCGTATATTTCTCCATTTAGGGAAAATTAATTACCTTTGAAACACAGATATTCAACCAACTTAACCCCTAAAAATATCAACAAACTTGTTCTTAACTCGATTATTCCTTAAAATATCATAAAATTTACTCCTTAACAATCATTTCTATTGAAATAACATTTCCCCCCAACTGCACCAATAATATAACATTTTTTTAAAAACCTACAAGGTTAACAATTTCTTTAGAAATCTATGTTAACCGACTCTATCCTTAAAAAATTCAATCATTACGAATCATAGTTTACTATATGTACTTCAACCAAATCAAATTCCCTTAAAATATCATAAAAAATTTGAATATTTACCCAATAAAATATAAATTTCTTTAAGTATTACAAAATTGTTATCATCATTTTCCATCGAAAATCACCACAATTTGTTCTGGCAACAAGTTCAGCAATTAAAAAATTCAGTCAAAAAGATGACTAAAATCAATAAAAGTCTATGTTTCCCAACATAAAATTAAATTATTGTACAAATATATATCATACTTGCTCATTACAATTAATCAGTAAATCAAGTATAAATTCAAATAAAAATTACCAGTTCAACCATTAGCAAGATATATCAATGCATTTCATTAACCTATACTGATAACCCACTGAGCACCCCTTAAATTCCTAATTATAACTACTTATTGTGATTTGATATCCATGAAATCAATATTAGATTTGAAAATGAAAGTAATTAATTAGGACCCCCTATTTGACACTGTTACAAATCAATCTAAAATTTTAGGTTTCCACTACAAAATATTTTTAAATAATTAACTGAATTTAATCAAACTATTAAATAGAACATAAAATTATAATTAAAATATCATTTACTATTCAAAATCTATCAGTCACAATTGCGATTTAATTGGTTAAATAATTATCTTGAAACTAGATGTTTCATAAAACAATCTTTGATCCTAAATTTATTTATTTATTTTTATTTTAAATAATCCTAAAATCAGTCTAATCAATTAAATTAGGAAGAACATTATATTGTTTCTAAAATTATAGATTTACCCTAATTTCTTCAATAATTTCATTAAAACATAATCAAACCTTAAATGCCATTAATAATTGCAAAAGGAAAACCATATAAATTCACAAAGATGAATTAGAAATTTATACTAAAATAAAATACCTCGTAAATAATATTATTAAATTATAATAAATTTCCCTAAAAATCTAATTGATTTACATAGCCTAAAATTATTTTATTTTGTCGAGTACACCTAATCTATTGAAAGATGTAATTTATTAGTTAAACTTTTCATTTGAAAATTAACACAGTCAAAACAAACCTGCAATTTTAATTAGTAAAGATTTCATATTCTATAAAGAAAATTTTCAGTGAAGAAGTAATTATGCGTCTGAGCATTAGTACATTAATTGGACTAAAATCGCTTGAAATTACTGAAAACAGTGGGGATACGCCAAAATCATCTACATAAATAGATGAAATATCAATTGATATCTCAATTTACCTTACAAGGGTAATATACTTTGGAATGGAGAAAATATACACTCGAAGAGGAAAAAAATCAAAATTCCGTTGACGAGGGAAAAAACATTCATTGAATAAGGGAAAAACATTATATTGGAAGAGAGAAAATAATTCAAATCAAGAGGAAAAGCAATCATTAAATGAGAAAATATGAATTTGAAGCTAACAAAATATTCAGGTGAATCGAGAATTGCTTATAATAAATTAGTCGGTAACAATTTCTCAATGATGAGATGAAATATCAATTTAAATTCATTGTGGAAATACTCTGAAATAAATTGGTCTGAAATTAGTCAATGATCAACAAAATCACACTAAAAGATGATAATATTTACCTGAAAATCAATTGTACTTTAAGCCAGTATATTTAATTAACTATTATATTCAAATTAAAACTTTTTACAATTGAGTTAGATTTCATCGGTTAATTATATTTTAAATAGGGATACTATATTTTGACTTGGGATACTCTATGCGCGGAAAGAATAGTTATTTTAAAAACAATAACCGTGCGCGGTATTACTAATTTGGCGAACTAGCGCTACATTTCAAATACTGAGATATTAGAAATCAATTTCTAAGTCTCTTACATAGTAATCTCAACACACAATTGAATTAATATATTTTGATACAACATGAACATTATGGATATCTATTGCTTTTAAGAATTCATATCTAAATGTCTTATTAATGTTCGATAAAACTTATATTTTACAACATACTTTCTATTATATGTATACTACTTGACAATATATTATTTCAATCTAAAATTTATCTATTATTGAAATTAATATTTCGAAATTTAGTTAAAATAATTTGTTTTGATTACGTAACATGATTATATTGATTTTGTTATATCACTCAAATAAAAAACTTTTTGTACAAATTAAAAATATTTTGAATAATCTCTTTTATAAATTGATGGTTATAAAAAATATTATCCAAATGTAAAATTATTTTACAAATTTTATTCAATCTGTAACTATTGGACAAAAATATTAATTTAAATGCAAAAATAATAAGAACATCAAAAATGATTTGTTATTTCTAAAAAGTAAAATTTATACATTATATAAAAGCAATAAATTAATTAAAACATACATCAATCTTTTCTGAATTTATTTAAGTATTACAAAATACTAAATGTTCTTTTAATCATCAATACCAAATTATTCATCTATTCATTGTCATTGTTGTACTATATTCCATTATTTGTAGACTTTCTACTACATTATCTCCTTACTTGTTATATTGTATCCAGATCCACCCATATTTATAAGTATTAAATTTGCCGCCATTTGTTGAAATTTCGTAGGATTTGTGTATATATCTCTATATAATTTAAGATACATTACTATATAATGAATTATTAAAATTTGCCAGATTTACCTTGAATATTCGTTGGATTGGTGAATTCGCCGATTTGTATATATCGCTGGATCTTGTATATATATTTCTATTATACATAAGATATATATATATGGGAATATAAACTTTTGCCAGATTTATTTGATATTTCGTCTGGATTGGTCTGAATCGCCGGATTTGTATATATTCGCTGGATTTTGTATATATATTCTATATACATAAGAGTAAATATATGAATATTAAATTTGTCAGATTTATTGTATATTCGCCGAATTAGTATACGCGCACGGTTATTGTTTTTAATAACTATTCTTCCGCGCATAAGTATCCATCAAAAATATATATCCTATTTAAATATAATTAACCGATGAAATCTACTCAATTGTTAAAAGTTTTAATTAATATAATAGTAATTAATATACTCTTAAAGTACAATTGATTTTCAGTAAATATTTTCATCTTTTATGTATATTTGTTGATCATTGAATAATTCAGACCATTTATTTCAGTATTTCACAATATTTAATTGATATTTCATCTCATCATTGAGAAATTGTACCGACTAATTTATTATAAGCAATTCTCGATTCACTGAATATTTGTTAGCTTCAATTCATATTTTCTCACTTTAATGATGCTTTCCTCTTGATTGAATATTTTCTCTCTTCAATTAATGTTTTCCTTATTCAATGAATGTTTTTTCCTCGTCAACGAATATTTTTCTCTTCGATGTATATTTTCTCCATTCAAAGTATATTACCCTTGTAAGTTATTAAGATATCAATTGATATTTCATCTATTTAGTAGATATCTTTAGCTATCCCACTGTTTTCAGTAATTTCAACGATTTTAAGTCACTTAATGTACTATCTCACCAATATTACTTCTTCACTGAAAATTTCTTTATAGAATATAATCTTTACTAATTAAAATTCCATTTGTGACTTGTTATTTTCAATGAAAATTTAACTAATAAATTACATCTTTCAATAGATTAGGTTGTACTCGACAAAAATAAAATAATTTTAGGCTATGTAAATCAATTAGAGTTTTAGGGAAATTTTATTATAATTTAAGTAATATCTAGTTTTACGAGGTATTTATTTTAGTAAATTTTAATCATCTTTGTGAATTTTATGGTTTTCTTTTGAATTTTAATGGATTTAAGGTTGATTATGTTTTTAATTGAAATTATTGAAGAAATTAGGGTAAATCTATAATTTTAGAAACAATTAATTTCTTCCTAATTTATTAGATTAGACTTGATTTTAGGATTATTTTAATAAAAAAAATAAATAAATAAATTTAGGATCAAAATGTTTATGAAACATCTATTTAAGATAATTATTTACCAATTAGAAATCCAATTTGACTGATAGATTTTGAATAGTAAATGATATTTTAATTATAATTTATGTTCTATTTAAATAGTTGATTAAATCAGTTAATTTTAAAAATATTTTAGTGAAACCTAAAATTTTAATTGATTTTACAGTGTAAATAAAGGGGTCAATAATTACTTTCATTTTCAAATCTAATATTGATTTCATGGATATCAATCACAAAAGTAGTATAATTTAGAGAATTTTAAGGGGATGCTCAGTGTGGTTATCAGTATAGTTATGAAAATCATTGATATATCTCTAATGGTTGACTGGTAATTTTTATTGAATTTATACTTGATTTACTGATTAATTTTAATGAGCAATATGATATATATTTTACAATAATTTAATTTATGTGGGAAACATAGACTTTATTCGATTTTAGTCATTTTTGATGAATTTTTAATTGCTTGAAATTGTTGCCAAGAACAAAATTGTGGTGATTTTCGATGGAAAAATGATGATAACAATTTGTAATACTTTAAAGAAATTTATTTTTATTGGTAAAATTCAAATTTTTATGATAATTTTAAGGGAATTTGATTGGTTGAATACATATAGTAAATATGATTCGAATGATGAATTTTTAAGGAGTAGAGTCGGTTAAACATAGATTTCTAAAGAAATTTTACCTTGTAGGTTTTTAAAAAATATGTATATTATTGGTGCAGTTGGGGGGAAATGTTATTTCAATGGAAATGATTGGTTAAGAGTAAATTTTATGATATTTTAAGGAAATAATCGATTAAGAACAAGTTTGTTGATATTTTTAAGGGGTTAAGTTGGTTGAATATCTGTGTTCAAAGGTAAATATTTTCTAAATGGAGAATATAGAGGAGAATTTATAATATTTTTAGGGGATTTGTTCAGATAGATATCAATATGTGTGTAAATCTTTTGAGAGAGTGGAAATATTGTCAATTAAAGAGAAATGATTTGTTAAGAAGAGAATTTATGATCTTTTAAGGGGGAAAGGATTGGTCACGAGATGAATTCTATTTTAAGGGGATTTCAAGAAATTTTTATGAAAATATTGAATATAGTTTGGAATAATGTCGTTTAAAGAGAATTGATTGGTTGAGAGTAAATTTTATTTTAGGGGGAAACAATTGGCTAAGAAGAGAATTTATGATCTTTTAAGGGGAAATAATCGATTAAGAACAGATTTGTTGATATTTTTAAGGGGTTAAGTTGGTTAAGTATCGTTATTTAATAGGTGATTTTTATAAAAAAAAATGAATATGGTAAGTAGGAGAAAGTGTTATTTGATGGTAAAAGATTGGTCAAGAGATGAATTTATTTTAAGGGATTTCAAGAAATTTATTCGGTTGAATATCGATATAAGTCGGTGATTTTTATGAAAATAATGAATATAGCTTGGAATAATGTCATTTAAAGAGAATTGATTGGTTGAGAGTAAATTTTATTTTATTTTAGTGAGAAACAATTGGCTAAGAAGAAAATTTATGATATTTTAAGGAAATAATCGATTAAGAACAAGTTGTTGTCATTTTTAAGGGTATTGAGTTGGTTGAATATCTGTGTTCAAAGGGTGATTTCTATAAAAAAATAATGAATATAGTTGGTAGGGTAGGGGTAAGTGTTATTTGATGGAAATGATTGTCTAGAGTGGAATTTACTTTATGAGAAATAGTCAATTAACAAGTTTGTTGTCATTTTTAAGGGGTTGGGTTGGTTAAATATTGTTATTTAAAGGGTAAATATTATCTAAATTGGTATTTTTATGATTTTTTTTTATGAAAAATATTGAATATGGCTGGAGATATTGTTATTTGATGGAAAATGATTGGTCAAGAAAGTAATTTATAATATTTCTAAAGAAATTTACTGGAATGAATATTGGTATTCAAAAGGTAAATATTATCTACTTGATAGGCTTTTATAAAAATTATGAATATAGTTGGTATAATGGAGTGAAAAATGACATTTGAAGAGGAATGATTGGTTGAGAGTCGAATTTATAGTATTTTTTTTTTAAAGGGAATTGAGTTGGTTGAATTTATAAAATACTTAGGAAAATTGTTACTTTTTTCATTGATTTAAGGTTAATCAGAATATATCGATAAGATTTCAGTTCTAAGAAATTGATTGATTCATATAACTATTTGTATACAAGTATTTATTTTATTATTATTATATTTGTAATTAAATTAAAAATTAAAATTGACTAGTATTTAAAAATATTTGGTTACCTATTATTTATGTTTTTTTATTGACAATTTTCTGAATAATTTAAATATTTACGATTATTTCCAGGAATGAAGAGAAATTGTACGATTAAAAACTATGAGCTGTTGATAAAATACATTAATTTTTATTCAACAAGTACCTAGAACAATTACCTAACAATCTTAAAATTTTAAAAAATCTAACAAATTTTTTCAATTATTTTACAAACTTAGTTAATTTAATTAACTGATAAGTACTAGTTTCTTTACGATTTGCTACTGTGTTGAAACTTTTTTTTTTAAATTCGTATTCAAAGTACTAACAAATTTTATTAAAGATCTATCAAGACTTGTCAAAAATTATAAAACTTTGGTAATTTTAATAAGTATTTACTCAATAACTACTATTTCTTACCAATTTGCTGAAGGTATTATTTTAAAATTTCTTCAAAGTAATAACATTATTTACAAATTAATCAGTTTTATCTCAAATTTAACAACTTTCTCACAACTTTAATCAAATTCTAATCCCATGATAATCATAAATTACGTGTATTTTCTTAAAAATTGTCCATAGTTTTTCTTATATCGGTAAAACAAACACACATATTTCAATCAAAAACACGTGTGTATCATAAATTATATACATTTTCTTAACAATCTCAAACTTTACATAAATATTGAACTATTTTTATGATTTACCACATACACATTATTAGCCATAAAATAAATATTTCATAAATTGTTGAAAAATAACACATATTTTCATTAAAGTTTTTCCATAAACACTGTAACATATCGATGGTTTAACACACACATTTGAGCCATAATTAGTTTTGATATTTATTTGCACATATTTTCTTAAAAATATAGAATTTTTCTTTAACTTTTTACAAACATTTACAATTGTTCTATCCCTCTATACTATGAACCACAATTGAACAAACTTTTTCTATTCAATATTAATAAAAATAATAATAATAATAATAAAAAAATTAAAATTAAAAAACATTAAAACACTACTTATAAGATAATAATAATAATAATAATAATAATAATAATAATAATACTAAAAGAATAAAAATTAAAGAACATTAAAACACTACTTATAAAAAATAAGTAGTATATTAAAATTATAAATGTTTAAAAATACTATGACATTGACCTACTTTTAAATGACCTTGAAATAATATTATAACTCATCCAATAACCTTGAAAATAATAATAATAATAAATATTAAAACATTACTTATAAAAATAAGTAGTAAATTTATATTTAAAAATGACTAAAAATATTATGACTTTGAGAAAATTATAATAATAATAAAATTAAAATTAAAAAACATTAAAACATTACTTATAAAAAATAAGTAGTAAATTTATATAAAAATGTTTAAAAATACTAAGACCTTGTGAAATTTTAAATGACCTTGACATACTTTAAAATGACCTTGAAAAAAAAAATTAAGACTCATCCAATGACCTTGACAATAATAATAATAAAAACAATAATAATAATTATAATAATAATAATAATAATAACAACAATATTAATAATAAATTAATAATAATAATAAAAATATTAATAATAATATTAATAATAATAAAATTATTTCCTTATAATAGAAGTTTTATACATTAATAATAATAATAATATTATTAAAAATAATAATAATAATAATAAAAATAATAATAATAATAATATTATAAAAAGTTTTCAAAGTATTAATAATAATAAAAATTTTAATAAATTTTATAAGTAATAAGTATATTAAAAATAATAATAATACTAAAATTAATAAAAATATTAATATTAATAATAATTAAAGTTTTATAATTATTAAAAAAAAAATTTTTTTTTTATAAGTAATAATAGAATAATAAAAAGTAATAATAATATTAATAATAATATTAATAATAATAATAAAAATAATAATAATAATAAAATAAATTTACAAAATATATACTACTTATAAAAATAAGTAGTAAATAAATTATAAATTGTTTAAAAATAATATGACCTCGAGAAATTTTGAATGACCTTGACCTACTTTTGAATGACCTTGACCTACTTTTTCAATGACCTTGAAAAATTATGATGAGTCATCCAATAACCTTGACAATAATAATAATAATAATAATAATAATAATAATAATAATAATAATAATAATAAATAATAATAATTAATAATAATAAAATAATAATAATAAAATAATAAAAATAATAATAAATAATAATAATAAAAATATTAATAATAATATTAAATAATAATAATAAAAATATAATAATAATATAATAATAATAATAAAAATATTAATTATAGTAATAATAATAATAATAATAATAATAATAATAATAATATACAACAATATTAATAATAATATTAATAATAACAATAAAAATATTAATAATAATATTAATAATAATAATAAAAATATTAATTATAGTAATAATAATAATAATAATAATAATAATAATATTAATAATAATAATAAAAATATTAATAATAATAATAATAATAATATTTATAAAATTAATAATAAAATAGAATAAAATTTACAATTTATAAGTATAATAATAAAAATAATAATAATAATAATAATAATATTAATAATAATAATAATAATAATAATAATAACAATATTAATAATAATATTAATAATAATAAAAATATTAATTATAGTATAATAATAATAATAATAATAATATAATAATAATAATAATAATAATAACAATAACAATAATAATAATAATATAATTTAAAAATAGTAAATAAATAATAAAATATTGACTTAATTTAAACAAAAAAAAAATTAAAGTATATTACATAAATAAAATAAAAATCAATAAATAATATTATTGACTTGATTAAAACAAAAATTATAGTATATAAAATAAATAAAATAAAATAAAAATAAATAAATAATATTATTGACTTGATTAAAACAATATTCACTTCATTAAAACAGACAATATAATAATAATATTATTGACTTGATTAAAACAAAAATTATAGTATATAAAATAAATAAAATAAAAATAAATAATATTATTGACTTGATTAAAACAATATTCACTTCATTAAAACAAACAATTTAATAAAAATAATATAATTTATAAATAAATAATATTATTGACTTGATTAAAACAAATAATTAAAGTATATTAAATAAATATAAATTAAATTAAAAATATATATTATAAAATTTGATGAGTCATCCAATGACCTTGAATGAGTCATGGTCTTTGTTTAAAATTAAAAATATATATTATAAAATATGATGAGTCATCCAATGACCTTGAATGAGTCATGGTCTTTGTTTAAAATTAAATATATATATTATAAAATATGATGAGTCATCCAATGACCTTGAATGAGTCATGGTCTTTGTTTAAAATTAAAAATATATATTATAAAATATGATGAGTCATCCAATGACCTTGAATGAGTCATGGTCTTTGTTTAAATGACCTTGAAAAAATATGATGAGTCATCCAATGACCTTGAATGAGTCATGGTCTTTGTTTAAATGACTTGAAAAAATCGATGAGTCATCCAATGACCTTGACCTACTTTTGAATGACCTTGACCTACTTTTGAATGACCTTGAAAAAATATGATGAGTCATCCAATGACCTTGAATGAGTCATGGTCTTTGTTTAAATTACCTTGAAAAAATTGATGAGTCATCCAATGACCTTGAATGAGTCATGGTCTTTGTTTAAATGACCTTGAATGAGTCATTGTCTTTGTCTTAAAAATTTTTTATACTTTTGGACTTAGAAAAATTTTTTCTCAGTCGGGGAGGGGGAGGGGAGGGGAGGGGGGGGTACTGTGCTGGATGTGACATGTGCTGGATGTGACACATCCCACTACTTCGGATCAATTGGATTTCACAATCAGCTGACTACTGCGGTGGGTTTCTGAGATCGGTAACTCTGATTTAGTTGCTTTGCTTTGACCTTGCTTAATTTCTGTTTCAAATTTCTCTTTACTTTCTTTCTGTCTTTCTTTGTCTTTTGCAATTTTGTCTCTTTGATTCCAATTGCGCTTCCTTTTTATACTCAATCACCCAATAATACTTACTGTCGAAAAGAATTTCTGATATATTTTAACGCTTATTCCCTTTGGGCATCTACAATCACTGACAGCTGTCCAGATAAATCATTTTTAGAGGTGTCCTTTCCCGGATTCCCAAACAATATTTTTTTCCATTATCTTGAAAGAGCTTTCGAAATAACGTGCAAATTTTCCTTTTGTTTTTGTTTTCCTAAATTTTCACTTGTTAATTATAAATGACCTTCTTTTATTTAATTGTCTGTTTTTATTAATTTTCTCTTATTCCCTTCTCGTTATTCGACATTTATTTTTCATTCCCTTTTTATTAAGCTCCAGAACCACACATTAATCACTTATCATTGTTTCCCTCAATCATTTTACATGTTTATTAATTATTTTACTATATTATTTAGGTATCCTCAACACAATAATGATCACTATAGGAAAAAGTATGATTATAATAATCACTGTTAGGATAACGATCTAGTCGGCTCAATGATATTTAATGATAATGCAGTAATAATGACAATAAATAGTGATAATCTAATAATGAAGCAGGACAATAAACTCATAGTAATCATAAAATGTAGTAGCAAGGTGTAAGGTTAATAATGCATAGTAAACCGCCCCATAACGAGTATAAAGAGTATTAATAATAAAGTCATGGGATAATAGCATAATAAAATCCATGAACAACGAAAACAAGTTAATAAGAATAATTATATAGCAAACAGGAAAAATTAGCCAAAAATTCAGACAACCCAATCGGAGAGAAACTGTCTCTTGAAATTCGGCACTGACAGTGTGTGACCTAGGATCTCCAGGAGGAAAGGAATTGTTTATCATCAATGCATTACACAAGGTTGCATATGGTTAGGACACACTAGAGATCGGAGACATACCTATCAACAAGGTAGAAGGGTAATTTGGTAACATGAAATTAACACCCTTACCGAAGTTCACGAAATACTCGCATTAAATGTCCAACACCCCGATTAGTGAATATAATCGAATCCCGGAGCCAGAAGACATCGGTAGAATCACAAGAAAACGACCACGACGACATTCGTGTGCCAACCATCCTGTCGGTATCCTAGTCCACGGGTGAGAAATGAACAACCATCTAGGCGTAGGAAGATCTTCAAAGCATGATGCACTACAAACTGAAACATGATATTCATTATAAATGGAATCACTAAGAAAAATGACAAATTAAGTCGATCAAATATAATTAATTGCCGCATATAATTCATACTAAATAAACATGGTTTACTATAACTTATGATTACCGCTAATTCTAACTAAGCATGCAATAGCAACATCGCCGGGTGAATTGAATACCGCTTGAATGATTAATTTCTGTAAACAAATTACACTCATAAACAACGATCAATACATATGGAAGAGAAAGATCTAAAAATAAATCTAAAGGCCACTAGTTCGGCAATCAAATAGAATGTCGAGTGAATTAAAATAAACTCACACGGTTGAACGGCAAAAACAGTCACCATTCAACTACCGAGGTGAATCCAGACATCGCTACAGTGGAATTTACCCGAGGTAATTGAGGAATTACAATGCAAGTCCCAGCTCGGTCTGCAGCGAGGTATCGACAGGCCCTCTGGGCTGACGGCTACTCAATCGAGATCTCCGCGTAGATAGTTGGCCAATTAGATCGAGGATCCGGGATGACGAGTTAGAGCAACCCAGCATAACCATTAAACGGGAACCCGACAGGCGAGGCTCCCCAGCTAGTCAAATTTACTTTATACTAATTATAAGCCCTTGAACGCAAATTCAAATGGAAGGTTATCATGGCTTGGCGCTACCTTGCGCGCATCAACTCCTACAGCGCAACAAGAGTAATACCGAGCACGGATAAATATTCTCGGGATTATGGGGTCTCATTCGAGTTGAACGACCCTATATTAGCAAATATGAAGGTTTCTACTCGGCTAATATTACCGAATCGACTCATTAAACCGGCTTTATTCGAACGACTGGGCAACAGGCAGCAAGGAGACCACGTTTATGCTCTACGGCATCGCAAGAATGAAGTCATGATTCCAAACAATTAAGCAGCCAGAACACACGATTATAATTAAAGACGAGTTGTAAGTTTCGATAATTGCAGTCAATGAGTAAAACTTTTTTAAGGCAGGTAGACAGAGCTTCCTACATATAATAACAGATTATAATAAAATTGGGTATAGTTAATATACATAATCGTAGGTTCGACTAGTAACCCACAGTTTGTTGTTGTCGTTAATACATTTTCCGAAATAGTTAATGAGATCTTCTAATTTTAGACATGGAAATAACCCGATCACTTGACCAAGAATTGGAAAAGTTGCGACGAGAAAACGCAGATCTACACCAGCAGGTGTTACTGATAAGTCACGAAATTCAAGCGGTGAAAGCCACCTGGGTCAAACTAACTCGGATTTATCAGATATATCAATAATAAACGGCCGCTGTAAGAGGAAAAGGTCCAACGGACCCAGCTTAAGGGATTCGAAGTAGCTCTCTCTGCATGCCAAGAAGGAAGTTCTCATATTCTCTAGTTTTCGACCCGGCATAGATAGCCTTTCGCAAGCAGAGTCGTCCGGTCGATTCAACCAGAAGGATACAACCAAACTCGTGACCAAGAAGAGCGAAGCGCGTTCGCAGGCGGCTCCAACAGATCAACAAGTCGGGATAGAAAATGCGGACGCAGTTTAATGATTTATCATTAAATTAATAAAAATTTGCTACATAATCTTCCTTGTCGGTTGAATTAATTACAAATATATTCATTTCATAGTGTTAACTTGGTAAGTCAACATCAAGGAAAGAGGGACCGAAGGAAATAGTAAGACGAGCACAGGCCTTCAAACTGCAGCTCACTTGACCCAGTATGAGGTCCGGCCAGGGTAGTACTTTTAGAAATGGCTCATCTTTGGC
Organism: Schmidtea mediterranea; assembly: GCA_022537955.1. NCBI lineage: Eukaryota > Metazoa > Platyhelminthes > Tricladida > Dugesiidae > Schmidtea > Schmidtea mediterranea. The sequence goes on from CM039679.1 coordinate 94,446,493, forward strand.
AGACTCATTACCAGTGGTTACAGTACCAACGTTGTTTAGCAATGGGTAGCCATTGGATGCATGTGAAGGTTGTATGTTTGGGTTACAATGTCACAAACCACTAACCCACCAGTTGTAATATTTGTATACTGTATCTTCCGGCTATGGTAAAACACCATCTGCCATGAAAAAATTTACTATAACCGACTATGTCTGCACTAAATTTATCTCAGGTGCCAGGAAAAAAGTTACTATATCCGAAATATACTGTGTATATAAAAAAAGTTAACGATATTGTATGTTTTTATGAATGCAATTATCTACAATTAATAAAAGCGATTTACTAATTGTTAAAAAAATACAATAGATAACTAACAGAAGTAGTATAAATTGTTTCAGTCAACAGTATTTCTTTATTTTATACAAGTAATATTACTTTCTGTGTTTAACATAAAATAATTTATTTAAATTAACGGATAACTACTAATTATATCACACATACTATTTAATAGTATGACCAAAAAATATGTTTTCTTAGTTTTAAATTTAATTTGGTAATACTATTTGGATTAAAATAAATGAAATATCCAATCAGTTAAACATAAAAATTAAAAAAAACTTCACTATAAGAATAGTCATACTATTTATTAATATGACCTTTAAAAAATATGGTAATACTATTATGAGTTATCTGTTAGTTTAATAAAACAAAAAGGATTCGAAAATCTCAGTTCAAGTGTGTTAATAAGAAAAATAAATCAACTGTTTTTAATTTTAAATACATTTTATAATGGAATCTAAAGCTTAATGTTATTCCACTAGTGCCGCATTGAGACAGAATAAAGCAGGATTTCTTTAAATATTTTACAATGAAACAAGATTAATTGTCAATTTAGATATTTACAATTAAATTCAAATTTGTCAGAAATTTATATTTCACCACTGCTTATACTTAACTAGTTGTAACCCATTGAAATATAAACTGCTACGTTTTTCATAATAAAATCTAACCCTAAGCTAAGTATAACTTAAATTGATTTTTTCAATGTCATTTACTTTTTTTATATCATCATTATTGATTGGTTGGTGCTCCGTGACTTTGGCAACCCATGCATACAAAATTATTTCATCCTGACCGCTTGTTACCCGTTGGTAGGCAATATTGGTAATTTAACAAGGGGTTGTAAGTCCGCCAAAGGTGAGTTTCTTCACAAAGACTGCTCTAGCCCGGACTCAACTGGGTCCAGCGAGTTGCTGTTAGAAGGCCCATACTCGTCTTCTGGATTTGGTCCCCTTGCTTTAATAATCGCTGTCTTTCACCTTCCTACTTATAGAAGTACGAATAACAACCTTGACCTAGGGCAGTAAAACATGCTTGATATTTTATAAACCACTGGTAAAACCAACAAGATTTTATTTAAACATTAAATAACAAAAAAACTGTCGTGAGTTTCACATGATCTTGTCGTGCTCGATCTCTCATTTACTCGTCTGTAGCATTCGTTTCCGTACTCTTTCGGTTTTTCCTGGTCGTTATCGGCGGCCATCTATGCTATAAAATATGCTGCAATATCAATTTCTGAATTTGCAACTCTTAGCTACAATTTTTAGGGTGGTTTAACTAAGAAAAACTGGGGTTTATATAGTTATTTTTTGTGGTTTTTCATAATGATCTTCAAATGTCAGTAATATTTGTTTTTCTTAAACAAATTTTCTATTTTTAAAAGTGCAGAAAACAATTTCTATTTTTATGGTTATCTTTATTTCCAGCATCTTTGAGGTTATAAATGTATGAGTTGATGTCTATACACTTTAGTCCTTAACCTATAGTGATATCTATACACTATACACTACACCATTTAAATTATCTTCTCTTATGTTAGTTACAATAATTATATTTTTTTTTATTTTTTGTTTAAATTAATGAATTTAATATTTTATGAAATTATTACTAATATTATTCCATTATTAACTATTTCTATTGTATATTATTATTATGATTGTTATTGTTACGTAATGATGAATATTATTATAATTATGTGTTTTTGTTCATTTTCTAGTTTTGTTTATTTTAAACTTAAAAATCAATTTTATTCATCATGTTGGTCGTACGGGGAATATATTTTCTAATGCATCCATACGTCAAAGTCGTGTGTCTCCTCTCTACATTCTAGGGTGATTTCTTCCCCATACAACGCACGATTTGGATAAACTGCCGCGTACCCATGATCGAAATCATGTTGGTACTGTACGCAACAGCCGAATGCCATTCGAGCAGGTGAGCGCTACTACTAGTGCTACTCCTCGAAAGACCTTCGTTCCCCAGTCACTCGCTGCCGATAGAAGGTCTTATGCGTTTACCCTAGAGTTCCTAAGCTCGGTGAACCCGGGGTTTTCCTTTCTACGGAGTTTACAATCGTGAGAGTTCTATTTATGATTCTCTTCTGACCCTCGCATAATACTATCCTTTACAACCCCCTCTCCGGATTATGGCTAGTAGCTCCCTAATATTACTTAACAACTTTCACCGCTGAGAAGCTAAAATGAAATAAATTTCGAAACTAGAAGATTTATTGATACGATAATACTACAGCAAAGAAAACATAAAAGATAACTAAGATATAAGTTAAATTAGAGTGGAAGAGAGTTGCACACTGTGGTTGTAGACACTCGGCGAACGTCGTCATTCTGATTATGTAGTTCAAGGAACCTGCATGAGGATGAAACTGGTTCAGTAGCCCGTATTTTACTCGTCCACATCGATGTCTGTTGGGAAACACCGACGTTTCGCGGGGCGATATGGAGGAGGATTTATGTTAATGTTGAAATCGATTCGGGAAGAAGGTCCTGGTTCATCTGGCAGAGGCAAGCGTTCCGGTAACCTGCCTGTTAGGACCGCGATTTCATTGGGGTCTAGGCCCATCCGTTCCAATGATCGATTTGATGCCGGAATCTCGTCTTCCTCATCCACTAAGTCTATGTGGATAGATCTGGCTGGTGAGCGGAAAACGACACTAGGGGCGTAGATTATGTCTGCTTCCGTATCAGGGAACTCGAATTCCTGATACGGTGGTGGCAGGTCCTGTATCGAGTAAGGAGCATTAGATGGCTCCGCCGCGCTGAAGAGACTCGCGGCTCTACGTCGTTGTTCGCGACAGCGACGGTTGCGATTTGGTCGTCGCCTGGCGGCTCCAGTGCGTGGTTCGACCACGGGAATTGGCGGGGGTTCGGAGATGGGAGGAACTGATGTTGTAGGAATTGACGGTGGTATCTCCAGGGGGAGGTGCTGTACCGGGATAATATTTAACTCCCGAGCCAGGATACTTCCCGGAATGCGAGCACGGAGTTCGGCGTCGGTGAAAATCTGACGGAGCGCTGTCCCCTGCTCCTTTATCAGGACTCGCTGACTGCGAGATTCAATGATTAAATCCTCTCTTGCCCGAGACAGGCGAGAGATCTTTTGATACAGTTTCTTGGCTGCGTCGGGTGATAGCCAAGTTCCTTTGACCCTATTTCCTTCAGGGCCGTATGTTCCCTTTCCAGCTCCTCCAATCACTGCCTGGTAGCGACAATTGATGGCGACAGGCGCGGAATCCTCGGAAGATTATTAAGGCTAGCCATCTAGATAAGGTGAATAAATAAGAGGATTGGTCGAACATGTTTTGGTTCAATAAAGATCATACACTGTCAGGGAAAATAGGGACGGTAGATTTATAGTTATAACGGCATTTATATCGATACTACTGACAGTAGTCTTGTCGTGGGTCGATGTACGGTTGAAATCACCAGTAAGGCTAATAGCAGGGCTTAGGGGGATAGGCGGCAATGATTTTAAGGGCGACATTAAGGATTTTTACCATTGCGAATGTGCGCATGGCATCTTTGGGAGTGATAGTCACTAATGGGGGTACCGATACGTATGTAAATGCTTATTCAAATCGTCTGGATAGTAATAGTCTTAGAAAACCTATACGTAATATGAACGATATTGGTGATACTAGTAATAATACTAATAATAATAATGATCAGCGAATTATACGACTATTTATGATAATTATGGTGATAAACCTAGGAGTAATAACAAATTAGTAATGAGAATATAAATGTAACGATACTAAAGGTATTAATAATAATAAGACTAATAATAATGATGAAATACTTTTCAGTAGCCGCTACGAGGCGTTCAACGATGCACTGCGTGGAGGTCCTGTGCACATTGCCAGACCCTGCTGCGCACGACCGAGGTTTCAAAGGAACACAACCCACGAGCGCAACTAGGGAACTTAATCCACCAGCCGGCACGCGATCCGTCCCATTGAGAGCTATTCCAATACTATACATATATACTGATTTTATGGGGGCCTCGTATATAAGATGATATAGACGTATATATAAATTTATAAAGGAGTTAGACAAAACATTTTAACAGACATATAAAATTATATTAACATAAAAAATTTAGTACATACAAACTCCTTACTTCAAAAGTTTTCGCGAATGAGTTGAATAATTATAAGATTGTAAAAAGCATAAGTTAAAATAATGAAATTTGCCACTGTATTTATACTGTTTTCGTGCGTGTGTGCGACCAATGAGCGATTTTTCGCCATTTTTAGGGCTTTTTAATTATTATATTACTTTTAAACTATTTTTATTATTTTTTGTGTATTTTTTCCCTATTTTTTAATATATGATTTATATTATAATTGGATTTTATTTTTATTACTATTTTCTTATAATATTATTTTCAGCCCTTATTATTTGTTTTCTGGTCGCCACTTCTGCCTGTGTTTTTTCTAAACCTTATTTTGCAAGGTTTTGGCAGTTTATTTTCTTTTTCATCTGTCTCTCTCTGCAGCTGTATGCTTTTCCAATGATTTTAATTAATTATTTGTTTTTATTGATTTTTAGTATCATATGTTCAGTGACCTATTTCATTACTCCCAATTTTGTTTTAATTTTCATTATCGTTTTTTGTTTAAATTGTGGCTCTGAGCCCAACAATGAAAATGTATGTAGTATTAAATACATCCATATAAATATTGATTTTAATAATCTATTCGTTATCACACAAAACTTAGGGTCTCTTATCCTTTTTCATGATCTGAAAAAAAATTATGTTTTACAATTATATTTTTTTAAATTAACTTAAAACCGTTTACAATAATTATTTTCATCTTAATTTTATAGTAAATCTTTGACTGAATATTAATCATGAATAACAAATATTATTATTATTATTATTATTATTATTATTATTATTATTATTATTATTATTATTATTATTATTATTATTATTATTATTAATATTATATTATTATTATTATTATTATTATTATTATTATTATTATTATTATTATTATTATTATTATTATTATTATTATTATTATTATTATTATTATTATTATTATTATTATTATTATTATTATTTTTATTATTATTATTAGAACAAGCACCTGAGTGCCACCGTGTATTTTTATTTTGCTTATTCTTGCTTGAATCTTTTCCTTAGAGTTCGTCTGTCACGAGTTGGTTATAGGGGTCAACCTCCCTTGCAAGGTGCTTCCATGCTTGTGCGAGACAACCTCTTTACCTTGTTAAGACTCTTTCTATTGTGAATACAGATGCGAGATTATTGTTTGGTAGTTGGGACTCCGAAAATTTCATTCTTTTTCAACTGACACTTCAAATCCTCATGGCCGAAATCAGGCGTAATTAAAATCTGTCAGAAATTAATTATCATCTGAGTTCAATCATCCGCAAGTGATTGTCTAGATTGGATTTCTGGATCTCCGTTTGGTCGCTATCAAATCGTTGATTTGGGGAACGAGCTCGGTTTTCCATATTTTGGGAATCATTTATAAAGTATGTTGATTTAAGATTGTTTCAGACTTATACTCTCCTGATTCATTATTACGAAAAATCTGCATATGAAAACGGAATGGATAATGAAAATTAGTTGGCCAAGTTGTTTTACGTGTTTACAGTCAGACCATAAAAGTTACCCGCCACGCGAATATTAATAAAATATCCGTTCTATATTATTTTGGGAAAATTCAATTTGTATTAGAGGGCAAAAATAAATTTCAAATATTAACCTTTCGACGACTTACTTTAAAATCAAACTTAAAATTAGTGTCTGGAAAGATAAAATATAATCAACGTTATCTATTTTCCAACTTATGGAAATTAACTTTTGTGGAAAACAAACTTGTTCGAATTCCGTATCACAATGTTGAAAATAAATATATACATGAGTCAAACCAATTTATTCGAATCCCACCCTCAGCCAACGAAATTAACGTTTCGTATATCAATGTATCTATTCCGAACAAAAACTATAACATCAACAATTACTGATAATGAATTTACACGTCTAACATTATTCGTAACTATCATTACTATAACTATATTTGCGGTGATTCTCATTATCATTGTTCTATATGAATCTCGACTACTGTCCAAATCTTCTACTAATCAATCCAGGACTCCAAAACTTTGTATTGGCTATGAAGAAACATTTGTGTAGTAAGACATTTTGCATGGAATTTGATAGTGTAATAGTAGTGACATTTATTTTATGAATATTCTTAACATTTTGTGTGAATCTGCATTTTTTTTTCATACGATACAAGAAAAATCAATTTGATTGACTGAAGCGGGATTGTTGGGTAATGGAAAATAAAATGCTAAAAATTTAATAAAATATATAAGGCAGGGGCAAATTCATTTAACCATATTAAAATATTAAAAACAATTTTCAATTTTTTAAAAATTTTAAAAATCGGTAATTTTTTATTATTATATTTATTATTATTTATACAGCTGATAGTTGAGACAGTATCCTTTGGATACTAGATCTTAACCCTAGCTCGAAAAATAAACTATTTTCAAATTTTAATTATAAATCTTTCAGCAAAGAAAAAGAAATAGAAAAAATACGTTGGCCAAATTCTTTCTTAAAAATCTTATTTCAGCTTTTTCTATTAATTACATCAGAACTTTGGGATCATTGGTGAAACTACTTGAAACATATTTTTTATTCGAGATGATATAAAAACGGTGCTATGTAGAATCAATTGTTAACGATTACCAGTCAAATAACAAACGATCTAAAGGTTGGTCATAATAAAAAGAAAAGAAAATACATATTAAAATAAAAATATTTGAGTTCGGAAAAAGCAATTTCTCTCTGGGTTACTTGCACCCATTAAATAATTTGATAAAGATGGGGAACTCAAAGTAGTTAGTATATTAAATCGCGCTGCTTCAGTGACTACGACTTTTCTTGATGAGGGTATAAAAAAATAAATGAAAAGATTAGTGAACGAACAGAATTAGGAAGTAGTTGGAAAATAAACTGAATAATAGAAGTAAATTTCAAGGTAACCAAAGTTTCAAATATATCTAGGCTATCTGGACATAGTTATATTCCCACACCTAAAGCTCTAATAGGTAAAAAGGCAATAGTTAACGTACAAGATACAGATAATTTACGTTTCATATATAGTGTTTTGGCTGTATTGAAATCTAATAAAATCAAGAAACAGAGATAGACCAACAAAATATTTACCGTATTTGAATGACTTGGTATACGACCCTAATGATATGCCAATAAAACTGTGTGATATTCCAGGTTTTGAGAATAAAAATCTTGGTTTAGCAATTAATGTAATGATTTATAATAATGACAATCTTGAGGATAAAGAAAAACTTGTAATGAAGCATCCATATTTAAATATAATTCACCGAACAAAAGTAACTGGAGTGGATCCCATTTATTTATTATTGATAAAAGAAAATGAAACATATCATTACAAATCAGTAACTAATCTACAATCTTTGATGAATTGTCATAAAAACAATGATTTTAATGTTCAAATTTATTGCAAATGGTGCGAAAATTGTTTAAACGGATTTCGAAAACCAAAAGCCTTTAAAAACATCAAGTATTATGAAAGAAAAATCAGTTGGGTACTACACTATATACACTATATAGATAAAAATTCGGAGTTCAAAAACTGGTCGAAAACTGTAATACCCCCGTTCGTTCTATGTAGATTTTAAATCTATGTTACCAAAAGATTCAGTTTACCACCAAATCCATTTGCCAATTTCTGCTAGACTCTGATTGATTAACAATTTCACTGAAATGTCAAGTTACCATCATTTCATTTGTCAAAACTGTGTTTATTAATTTTAAAGAAGATCTCAGATATAGGAACAAACATTTTACTACCATATTATAAAGAAAATGTTACAACTTTTGATGAAGAATATTCATTTGATTATTGTGAACATTGTTATTTGTGCAATAAGAATATAATAGATAAAGTTATATACCATCACCATTTTACAGGAAAAGATATTGGTACTGCATGTGAAAGTTGTAATATTAATAGGAGGATCAAAGACTTATTACCTGTAGTTTTTCATAATTTACGAGGAAATGACTTACATCATATTCTTAAGTATGGAATAAATCAATTTCCCAATTGGAACTTATCAGGTATTCCTTATTAGTAGTGAAAAGTTTTTATCTCTTATGGTATATGTTGGTAAGCTTAGAATACGTTTTATCGACTCTTAGCAGTTTTTTAATGACTCATTAGCTAAGGCTGCGAAAACTTTGACTAGTTTACCTTTAACGAGATCTGTTTTTACTGGTACCATTGGTAATGAAAAAAGGTATTTTTCCTTACAACTTTGCCACTAGTTCAGAGGTCCTTGAAAATACTTATAAATTGCCTCCAATCTGGGAAGGAGTGAGTCAAGTTGAATATGAGAAAGCTCAAAAATAATTTGGATCGAAACTAAATGTATGAATTTGACTATATAGTGGTGTATTTGAAACTCGATTGTTTTCTTTTGGCTAAACTTTTCCAACAATTTCGGTCGAAATCTATAGTTCATAATAGGTTAGAGCCTTTGAATTATTTTGGTATTCCGGGAATGTCTTGGAGTTCTGCGTTAATAACTTTAGATAAACCCATTGAACTATTGTAAGACATGGAAATTTATAATTTCTATGAGAGTGGCATTCGTGGAGGTCTTACTTTTGTTAATAAACACTTTGTTAAAACTGATGAAAGCATTGAGTTGCTTTATATAGATATTAATAATTTATATGGTTGGGCTTTAAGTCAACCATTACCTTGTGGTGAATTTAGTTGGCAATTAGAGGGTTTTGATTCAATATTGTCTGATTGTTTGTCTTTAAATCTTGAATACTTATCTTATGGGTATACTCTTGAAGTAGATCTTAAAATTCCTATTGCTGCAGAAAAAATGAAACCTTTGAGATCTAAGGTTGAAAAGCAGTTGTTGACTCATTTCCCAAAAAAGAATTATGTGGTTCATTGGAGGATATTGAAGATGTATTTGTCTCTTGGTGGTAATGTCACACGTGTGAATAGAGCTGTAAGATTCAAATAGTCTTCTATTTTTAAAAACTACATTGATACAATACAGAGTTAAGAGCAAAAAGTACAAACAAGCTAGATAAAAATTATTATAAGCTCCTAAATAATAGCTTGTATGGTAAAACTGTCGAAAACCTGAAAAAAGAATTAATTTAAGATTATGTAATACAGAAAAGAAGATGCTTCCAAACCAACTTTTCAAAGAAGTATCAAAATTGCTGATGATCTAATTGCTGCTTTGTTAAATCCTGACTCGGTATTCTTAGATCGACCGAATTATATAGGACAATCGATCTTGGATTTGTCAAAACTTCGAATGTACGAACTACAGTATACAGGTTCGGAAAGTATCGGCGTCAGTTTAATTGTGAGATTAAAATCGTAGCTGGAGATACTGACTCTTTCTCGAAATCAAAAATTGTAAACTGGAAATTCTTTTGTCTGAAATGGTTAAGGATAATCTTTTGGACACCTCTAATTATTCGGCTAGTCATCCTCTTTATTCTAAAAAACTCGATTCGGTCATAGGTAAATTCAAGGATGAAAGCAAATGAGAAGGTTATGACGAATGGGTATTCCTTAGACCAAAATGCTACAGCATGTTAGGTAAATCGAAATGTCTAAAAGCTGAAGGGTAACATTATAGGATACATAGTTAACCCATAATTCATATAAGGAGTGTTATGAGAAAAACACTAACTTTTCTGTATCTCAATTTCTTATTGGTACAAACAATCACCAACTTTTTAGTTTAAAAACTTCAAAGGTTGCACTAACAAACAAAGATGATAAAAGGGTTTGGGTAGAAAAGAATGTAAGTCTGGCATACGGTTATTATATGATAGAGACTAGTAATGAATAAAGATAATAATTTCCCACGTGATTATCCAACAGCTCATCCAACCGACCATGCAACAGCTCATCAAGCAGCATATCAAACAGATCATCCAAAAGTACATCCAACAGTACATCCAACAGTACATCCAACAGCCTATCAACAGATCACCCAACAGCTCACCCAACTGTTCATTGAATTAATAAATGTATACCTATATATGTTCTTGTTCGTATTCATTATTTTTTATAATTGTTGAGTTTATATTATTTTTTTATGGGGGGGTACCAAAAAGTGGGCCAAGTGGCACCCATCTACCTACTAGAAGTGTATAATATGTTAATTAGAAAGCGCATAATGATACATAAGTAATCCAATATAACATACATGGCCAAACTTCGGTTCTCTAGCCTCATCTATGCGGCTCCATTCGACTCTCACGAAATGACGCTAAAAATTAATTTCAGTTTTTCTTACAACTTACTACTGCGAATCTTTGTATTCAACTATGAAATACGTTAGATCGAAGCAGCGTTCGCTGCTAGCAGACGAATATTTAATAAAGTTGATACTACTTATGAGCCAGATTTTAAAATACTTGCGGCCCAAATTCCATTACATACAGTGACTACATCTACTTCTCCCAGTAATTAATGGATTTACATATTTTTTTTACTTAACAATTCGAAAATAAATAGTTTGTTAAAGTGTTTCATTCGATAGGTGACATTTATTATTCTCTATTCATTGTATATTTTGATTATGACTCTCCAAAATTTAAGTTAATGAAATATGGTTCCTGCCGGAGGTAAAGTCTGGCCACCTCTGCAATATAATTTTGTTTCATTGATTAAAACTATTACAATCCTTCAAAATACAAATTGACGCAGTGTTCTGAATGTTGTTGAAATCAAATACAGAACACTTCAACTTTAAATTGCAATAATTAGGTGAAAAAAATTAAAATTCTTCCAAATAGAGACAGAATTAACTATAAATAATTACAGCTTATTAGTATAATATGAAATATATATGTTTATATCAAAAAGTGGGGGATACGATCTTAACACAGTTTTATTCCCTGACTTCAAATTTATGAGCAAAATAAAAATGAATTAATACACAAAAATATTAAAAGGTCGGTTGTGGTCCTATGTAAATGAATAAGACAAGTCAATTAATTACTTACAAATTTTAATTGGCGTTACATCAATTTACAATTATAATTGTGTACAGTTAAAAGTTTTGAAAGAATTCCGGATCAAATGATCCCTGCTCAAATGGCCTGCAAGAAGTCGATGGTCACTATGTCGACGCAACGACTTGTCTTAAAATTCAGAGGGTAAGCAAGCTTAATTTTGGCGCACCCTAAATACCTCGAAAGCTGTCAAGTGCTTTGGGTATTTTGATTTTAGATTAATTAATTTATTTAGAAGCCGGATTTGAGAATCCGCTTTTGAAATTTTAATTTATTTAACAAAACAAAACGTACAATTTGTTTCTGGATAATTGTTATCCAAGTCTCGATTAGTTTCCTAATGGCCTCTTCTAGTTAATTCGCAAATGCTTCTTTCTCTTGATAAATTATAGATATTTCTGATTTGATTCTCTTGCTTTTGATATTTCTCAAATTTGATTCTCTCCCTACTTATCCAATCAGTTCTATTTATACAGTCTTCTTGAATTAAATTGTCGATCAAATTTTCAGGCTGTTGTAATAATCCAATCGTTCTAATTTCAGGCTAATTCTTCCACTTGAGTTAAATTGTAGTTAATATCTTCAGGCTGTGGTTTGAAATAAACCGTTCTATCTTTTTCTACTTTATTATTTTTGCTTTCCGTTGTGCAATAAAATTCCAAATAGTTTATATTTTCTAATTTATATTTTTATTTTTAATCGGCTGGATTGTTTTCGGATCTGCTGTACAAACAAATTTTCAATTAATTTATGTTTTCTAATTTATTGTTTTCTTCACATCGGCCCCTAAAACTAAAATGCTCTCTTATTTATATAAAAAAAATATGATTAATATTACTATAATTAAATTTACCTATTAATAAAATACTATATTTAGATTTACGTCATCAACAATCCAAATTTATTAATTTCATGATGACGTATTTACATCTTAAATTACTATAATTTATTTTTAGTAATTTTTTCTGTGACGTCACTAAAACGTCATTTTATAATTTTACACGTCACCGTTTAGTGACGTCAATCTAATTATAATTTTTAGGCTAAGAGCCTATCCTTAACAAATCTTACCCCCTAAAAGATTTTCGTCCATGAAAAAAAATTATTTATTACTACTACGAGCCATTTGTTTTACATTATACTTACATAAAAATAATTATTAAACAATAACACCAAAACACAGTTAAATCACACAAAAAAATCAATAAAATGTAAGTCAAAAAGGATCACTGAATCAAATAATGTCAAAATCACAAATGTAAATGTAAGCGTCTTCGGGTTCTTCAGGCACGCGGTATAAGTGAGGGTCTGTTGAATTGTATCTGTTACGCGCTTTATGCTCACGTATAGATTTTGCGAGTCTCTTCGACATTGTCTCCGGTTCATATGACAGGGCTAGCGTTTCCTTGTCTAAGGAGCTTACTAGGATGACTGTTGATACTAAGTATGGGATCCCGTTCACATCTATTTCTTGATATTTAGGGTTTGAATTTACTGCCATGTGAGTAATTTCTTTCCCATCGTATTGGATAACTCTTGAACGCCAGTGGCTGTTTGACCTTCGGTACCACATTGGATCATATCCATCTGTGTCTACTGAAATCGGCTTCAGGATTAAATTTTCTCTATTAATTCTCAATTTTTCGGCCACTTCAGGCTCCGTCTTTACTTTTAATTGCTTTTGCAACTCGGCGTTTGGGGGTATAAATGACACTTCCTCTATGTCATCGTCTGATTCACTAAATATATTTTTTGGTATTGCCCCACTTGACTGTGGAGTTTTTACTTGAGGTTGATTTGGTTTGATTGGTTCTTTCTTCTTGAACAATCTTTTTACCACACTTTTCATACTACTAGTTTCTGGCTTCACTTGTTGTCCCGTCGGAAGGATTGTAACCTTCTTTAAACTTGTGTCTTTTTCAGGATATATAGGGTTGCTTGTAGATGGTCTCATGACCTTTTCATGCTGATAGGCAGTATTCGTATTTTGTGGGATTTTCCTTTCAGGCTGATTGGCAGCGCTCTTTGTTACTTGGGGTTTCGTTGTTCAATATTTAGTGGTATCTCCATGACTTCATCTTCATCACAGATTGTAACATCAGGAGGCGGGTATAATTCGTCTTCTTTTTGAATTTTTGCCTCTTTGGGTACCATAGGTAGTTTCCGTTTTATGACAACTCGCTGGTCACCTTCAGAATGTGTACTAAATGGGATTGATATATGAATGCTCATATATATTTCTCTAATAGTTCAGACCTCATTGTCTACTACTAAGTCCTGACGGCTCTCCGGAGTCCTTTTTAGGAAATATTTGGAAAGAAAAGGCAAGTGATAATATCTGTTCGATTTTTGGAAGAAGTTCTTATGAAAAATACAAATAAACAAACATAAACATTAATTTTTAAGTAATACATTAATAGAATTTTAAATACAAATTATAAACCATCGCGTTCGGATAAATAGAAGTAAATAGACTAGTTAAACATGTATAATGAATGAAAAATAAGCATTGCCTAATTTTCATTGATATTGGATCATCATTTTAGTGTTTAGTAAAACTATAACCTCGTTCTGTTAGAATTTTCATAAATTAATCTATCAAATCATGCATGAAATAATGCATAACCTTCGTCAATTGGCAGTAATGGATATTCAATCTCCAGTCTCAAAAACGATACCCTCTGTAGGCCCAGACGCATAGAAAAAATGAATTGCTTGAATTGCAATTTAAATAACTGCTGAATTAAATATTGTAAACCTAATTCAAAAGTGCTTCCGTCAACAACATTAGATGTTATTTTAGTGCAACTCTCAGTTTATTTTAAATGTGTGATTCTAAATATTTTCCAGATCAATAAATAAATTCTAAAAAAGTTCACAAAAATTCCAAATTGCACACACAAATCAAAAAAATGCTTTTAAATGGCTTAATAAGATACGAGGTACTATTCTATGGTTTTTTCTTTTTATCGTGTATTCAATAGCGGACTACCAAACTTGATTCTGCTTATAAATTTATATGTATATGTCCACAAATGTTTCCAATGTACAATCGCAAATTGTAACTATTACTTTTTATTTTATATAAACATTTTTAATTCTAATTAAAAACTATTTATTCTACAGCTTGTTGTTGTACAAGGAGATATTGTTGAAATGACAGCTGATGCAGTGGTTCACCCTACTAGTGGAGGTTATGGATTTGGTGGACAAGTTGGTTAGCAATTTTGCCTTCTTGTATTATTATTTAAATAATAATAATAATAATAATAATAATAATAATAATAATAATAATAATAATAATAATAATAATAATTAAGCCTGTGAAAAATTATCGGAAATCAGAATTCAGATAGAATACATATTTATGAATTAATAAAAAATACTTAACAATATATTAAATTATATTACTTAATCCAAATTAATTAATTTTTTTTAATCGATTGATCATTAAGTTTTACTTCTTTATTCGAATCCTAAAAATGACCGCATTACGAATAAGAAGCATTGAAAACTAGGCCGCAGTCAAAAGATTGCTTGACAAAGATGAATTTCTGATGATAATACAAGAAAAAAATATGTTGTGCAGCATATGGATATGAGATATCATATGATCCGTGGGACGGTACAGGTAATTTCATTAAGCATATTGAGACTGCTAGCCATATTATCAAAAGAAACTATATTTTAGAAAGAAGATCAAGAGATATGGCTGGCCAAACACCGCAATTCGGGGCTAATAATGAAGCGGACTTGTTATTGTTGTTTACATATATGAATTACTGTTTTAGCAATCTCGATAAATTACGTTGGAAAATTTTTGCAAACAAGCATTTAGATATTCCGTTAATATCTTCCAAAAAAATGAGAACTGTCACGATGCTACTTGTTTATTCTAAAAAATGGAACTGATGAAAGAAAATATTTTAGAGATAGTTTATTTTTTGGATAGTACGAAGTATCAAAGAAGGAAAAATATTTTCTGCATTATGATTGGCTTATGTGAAAGAGATCATCGGTCTCCAATTTATATGCTTGGAATTTTGGAATCGGAAGGCGGACGTGCAATTAATTATTTAAACAGAATAATTGAAGTTGTCTGCAATTTTTTCAGGTGCAGTATCACTATCTTCGAATTTTAAGCTGCTGTTGACAGATCAAGCACAAAATATGCTCACAACAGGTCGGCAGCTAAAAAATATTTATCCGAATGTAAAACTTGTTACATGCTTAATACACATGTTGCATAACGTCAGTGAAATGGTAACAAATGTTACTCCATTAGTTGAATATTATGTAGCGCTCTTAAAGAGGTTGTTAGTCAAGAATAATACTAATATACAAATATTTCATTTATTTGTGAATGAAACATTACCATAATTTCCAATTATAATAAGGTGGGGAACCTGGCTGTGTTTTTGAATTTTTTATGGAATAATTACGTCGAAATAGGTAGTTTTTTTGAAGAATTTGATAGGTAAAACTCCACAGAATATAAAAGAAATGGGAATTCGTTTGAGTTTGAAAATCAGATAAGATTTTTCCTTAATTTTTACCAATTGTCAATACTATTAATAAAATGTCCGAAAACTCATTATCCGTCGAAGAACAAGTTCGTAATATTGAATCCATTATTAGAAATATTTCTGATGAAAGAATATTAGCATATATTACAGCATCACTTGCAAAATATATAGATATTCAATACTTTAGAAGTTTTATTGCATTACGAGCCCCATATGCTGAAAAGAAAATGTCATATGTACTCTTAGTCACAGTAGAGGCAGAGAGAGTATTTTCTGTTTATGGAAAGATTTTAGATGACCAGTAAGAGTCGTTTGACACAAAAAATTAGAATCAGTCTTAATTAAATTAATTCAATAAATAACTTTTTTTATTAAACATTTTATTCTTTGTGAAAAAACGAATACTTTTGTAATTCTTTTCATAAAAGTAATATTTATTAAACTTACACCTTTTTTGTACTTTCACAAAGTTCCTTATTGTATATTTTGGAATATTGCCATTAATATTGAAACAATTACCTTGACAAGAAGATCGTTCGAAAGATGATTGGAGGCTATAAAGATAAATTATGTCAAAAAATTTTGGTTCTGATACATTATTAAAAGTGTCCGTGAAAACGGTAATTAAGACAACTAATTGGTTAATATAAATAAAATGTATGGGAAAATACATAAATAGCCAATAAATTGATATATTCATTTCAATGTGTTATAATTAGCTCTATCTGATTCAAAGTTTTAATTCGTACACATACATTTAATTTATTTTTCAAAAAAATAAGTAGATTAATAAATTCAATTCTTAATCCTATGTTTTCTCTTTTATCCTCTTGTATGGCCTTAATACACACAACTAATATAAAAAATTATTTAATGCTTTGCAACTGTCTTTCAAAATTTTTAATCCACATATTCTTCATATAACATCTTTTATAATTCACCGTTTTTATCCAACTTACTCTACTCACCAATATCTAGCTTATACTATAAAATTCGCTCTATATACTTGCTTCGTTCTATAATTCACTTTCTTATCCCTCTTCCCCAATTCTCTTAATCTTTTACACAACGTTTCCTCGGCTTTTTTGTTTATTACTATATCTATATTCTTTCTTTCTCCTTAAATACTGTCATGCCTGTTAATTTTTTACCTTCTTTCATTGTATGTTATGTACTAATATGTATGTCTTGCCTTTCTAACAATTCTTTTACTTTTATGAATTCACTTAAAGAATCTTTTCATTGTATCTATTTGATTTTTGTTTTCCAACGGTATTTTTATTTATCTAATATTTAAATTATTACAGAAATCTTCTTAATAAGCCGAATTCCAAATAATAGTATATGTATCGGAAAAACTATCGGAATTTACAGCAAAAAATACGTAATTTTATTTTTTTTACCCTTCTTTTCCGATAATTTTTCCCAGGCTTAATAATAATAATAATAAATGGATTCAAGTAGATTTCCATTTTCGGATGACTAACTGAATAAAACAAATTTAACAGTGACATTCAATGTAATTTCTAATAGTAGACTAGTTTTTGACCGTAATTTTTTTTTTTGACCGGTACCATGTAAGAAACTCCATTGAAACCAGCCACTTTTTGTTCAGATACCAGAATTTAACTACTTTGCCGCCAAACCGTAACATATATTTTTTGTAGCTATCTTATTGTAAGATTAATGTTTGTAAGATTAATGGATACAATAACTACTAGGGTAATATAGTCTAACATGAATTTTTATTAATCTTGTATTTTCAAATTTTAATTAAAATTACGTTAACAATTTAAAATTGTCTTTTAAAAAAAATAATTTATTATTTAAATTGTTTTCTCTCAATCGAGATCCTGGTGAAATTTTATTTGTCAGAACATACAATTTAGAATCTCTAACTTTTTCAAATATTTCTTTGGAAAATATATATTTATGACATTAAGGTCTTTATTTTTCATTTAAAAAATAAATTTCTAGGCTCTTCATTGTCGAATAAAGGAGGTGTGGATTTGACAAACGAAGTCAATAAATTACGCGTTTCGAAGCCATCCCTCAAAGCTTGTGAAGGTATTTCTTTTTCACTATTATGATTTATTATTTGTGATATTTCCAAGGTTAATTTAAAATTATATAGTAAATTTTATAATTTGGACTGCTAAAGTAAAACACAAATGTTTGGTGAATTTCTTAGGTCAGAAGTGCTATGATATTAATTATAAATTTTATAGATAATAATTTTATTTTAGTTGTAACAGTATGCTTTTCTTTTACAAAAATTGCAAGTTTTTACTTTTTCTGTATTAGCTGTATTTTGTATATGTTTGAATTTTTGTAAGAGCTAAGCAAATTTTGCGACGGCAAATTAACCCACTTCCCGTGATCAGATCGAGCTGAAATTTTCCAGATAGATTCGTCGTTGAGTTCATTGCATTCTTTCAGATCGATCGAAGGTACATTAATTGACTTTTTTTAATTTTCGATTTGGTCATCTATCCTTATGGTGAAAGGCAGCTTAACCTCTGAAAGTTAAACATTTAACGATTATGTGAATTTTTGAAATAATTGCTTTTAATTTTGAGCAAATGTAAGAGTCAGTTATAGAGTTTTAAAAACTATGTTTTTACGGATAGACTTATTAGACCTAAAATGAATAAATAAATTCCATTTTTAATACAAAAATAAAACTAACCAGTCAAGTTCCATTTCCATTAGTTCCTAACAATGGTCTTATATTTCATCACTATCTTTAATTATAATAATTATTAATCTAAAACTCACTGTTAATGATTCGTTTCAAAATTAAATACGGTATCTAACTCTTTCGTCTCAACTATAGGGTTGATAACTCTGCCAAGTTTTAATAACGGGAAATTAAATAAATATATATATTTATATATAATTTTCACCACTGCTTGCTTTTCATTTTCAAATGACATTATTTTTAAAAAATATTTGATTATGAATCAGTTATGAATCGTTATCAAAAAACCTTCGATAACTTTACTGATTCATAGTCAAATATTTTTCGAAAAATAATGCTTATATATATATATGTATATATTAAAAAATTTTAATTTCATTCCTACATATTTATGGAATAAAGCATCATTTTATTTTTTTAAAACAGAATTTTAATTTGATAATTTTAGCTGCAGTCAGTGGGGCTGTAAATATTCCATACAAATACATCATACATGTCAATTCTCCCAGCTGGTCCAATAACGCAAGCAACGCCATTTCTAATTTAGAAAAAGCAGTAAATAATATTCTGGACTCGGCAGATCAATTTGATATTCAATCAATTGCAATTCCATCAATTAGTAGTGGGTGGTGAGAGATTATTGCATGATTTGCAGGTATAACGAAATATTTTTAGAGGAGGATATCCCAAACAAGTCGCCGCAGAAACAATTTTGAGGACAATTAATTCTTACTTTGCGGGAGTAGCTAAATCGAACATCAAGCAAATATATTTTGTTATTTATGACAAGGAAACTCTCGATGTCTACAAAGCTGAATTGACACGTCTTGCGTAACTGACATTTTCACGATTATCAATGATATCTTCGTCTGGTATACTGTCCGGGTTTTATCTATCCACTTTGGTTTTTTAGATTTTATTAGATTTAAAATAAACGATTTTTTATTATCTAAATATATACTATTAGATATTTTCAAAAATGTTTTGATTTTTAATTATATTTTAAAATTATGTGATTTCAAAGTGTTTCTCAATGATTTTTATTTAGCTTCAAAATCATATTGTAACAGATTCCTTCTTTAATTTTTTTAAAATGTTATTTTTTAGAATAAATAGTTTGTGTTTTTCAAATTTTAAAAATTTTAGATCTTTATTTTTTTGCGAAATTAGACTTAGGTCCATAATTAATTAAATTAGGCAAATAATTTTTAAAATTTCTTTATATTTGGTAACTTAAGATGTAAATTCTAATTCAAGACTTTGTTAATATTTTAAACGGATCATCGTCTGTCTTTCTTTGATTGTCCTTAGTTTTCATATAACATGATTATGTGAGATAATTGAGTTTGTTCACCACAAAGAAAATGACAGAATGCCTTCTATTGCAAGTAAGACCTAGAAATCCGTAACTTCACAGCAGTAGATGATTATGTCACCACTAGACCATGTCACCGCTGGACCACATACCCCCCTCCCCCGGGATAAAAAATTTTTCTAAGTCTAAAAGTACAAATTTTAAAAGTACAAACTTTTTCCTGAGACAAAGACCAAGACTCATTCAAGGTCATTAAAACATTTCCAAGGTAATTGGACGACTCATCATACTTTTTCAAGGTCATTTAAACAAAGAAAATGCCTCATTCAAGGTCAAAATAAACTCAGCTATTTTCCGCTGCTTGGTTTTTTTCTTGAATAACATCTTCTCCAAATCTGATTCAATTGCTATTAAACTTTCTTGAATAAAAAAGAACTACTTGTTACATGCACTCAAATGCATTATGAATGTTGGGAAGCTTGAGACATTGATTGTTATCTGACGTATCAGATAGCGATAAATTTAATTCTACTTTCTGTTTAGTGATATTTTCTGTTACTAAATTTTCTTCAGCATTAACAAAATCAGTAAACGAGTGTTACTTTTCAAAATATTCCTCTATATCAGATGAAAAATTTTCATTTATTGCCATTCCTTCAACCACTTCGCCGAAACAAGCATGCCTAAAACAATTTTTTATGGTATTACAGCTAACTTTTGACCAAGCCGTTTTAACCATACTAATTGCATCAAGAATACTTACTTTAAATTTTTTTGCTGGATAAGAATCATAAAAATGAATCATTTTTGTAACAATTCCTTTTTTATAATACTGCTTAAAAGCATTGATAACCCCGGCATCTAAAGGCTGTAACTTACTTGTAGTATTTGAAGGCATAAAAATCAACTCAATATTTGTTAAAGATTTACCTAACGGAGGATGGGAAGAACAATTGTCTACTAATAAAATAATATTTCTTCCAATTTTTCTTAATTTAGAATCCCATGACACAATCCAATTTGAAAAAATTTTTGACGTCATCCATGCATTCTGATTGTTTTTATAATTTAGGGAAGTAATATCAACATTTTTAAAACATCGGGGATTTTTTGATTTTCCAATTATTAATGGAGGCAATTTTTCACCTTCCATACTTGCCAAAATAACAAAGTTATCCTATCCTTGGATAACTGACCTCCAACGCACCTTTTTACTTTAACCTTAATTGTTTTATTTGGTAAAAGCCTGTAAAATAATCCCGTTTCATCTGCATTAAAAATATCTTTGTTACCATAACCTTTCCTAATTTCCGGCCATTCATTTTTAAGCCACGACACAACCAACTCATTATTTACATCACCAGCTTCTCCAGAAATAGATCCAAAAACAAGTGAATGGCGAGCTTTAAAACGTTGGATCCAACTCATTGTACAAGTAAAATCTTGAATCTTTAGGTATTTGGCAATTTGATCAGCTTTTTCAATAAGTAATACACTGTTAATGGGAATCTTTTTAGATCGTTGCAGCAAATACCAATCCCTTAACTGAATATCTAAATAATCATAAAAAGATTGTTTCAGTTTCTTGGTTGATGAAGGCCTGGAACTGAATGCCTCAAGTATTTCTTCCCTTTTCTTGTGACAAATGTTTGATATTGATGAAAGAGATATTTTATATTTTCTGGCCAATGATGCTTGACTTTCTCCTTTCTCAAAAAGTGCTATGATTTCAAATTTCTGTTTGAGTGTTAGAATTGTGGTGGAACCTGATTTTTAAGTAAAATAACATTTTCAATTAATCAAATAACCTTTAATCAGGTTACCATTTAATCAATTACCTTTTTAAAACAAAAATAATTAAATTATATGTTTACTGTCTAAAAGAAACTGTATTTTGAAAAAAATAAAACCAAAATAAAAAATGTGTATTTTAATAAAACATGTTCTCTTTAACCGATGATCGGTTAAAGAGAACTTTTACACTGAAAAATTGGGGGAAAATGCCATTTTTGAACCAAAAGTTCTCTTTAACCGATTTTGTTCTCTTTAAGCAAGTTCTCTATAAGCGAAATCTACTGTACTTATTTTTATAATTGGTGTTTTAATATTTTTTAATTTTTATTCTATTATTATTATTATTACAAGTTAATATTATTATTACAAGTTATTATTATTATTATTATTATTATTATTATTATTATTATTATTATTATTATTATTATTATTATTATTATTATTATTATTATTATTATTATTATTATTACAAGTTAATATTACTAAAATTATGATTACAAGTTTTTATTATTATAATTTTCATCATTATTTTTTATAAATTTTCAACAAAGTATATAAAAATTATAAAATTAATATTGAATAGAAAAAGTTTGTACAATGTAATAATAAAATCGATATACAATATATTTGAATAAATATGATATTCGTGTTATGGCTCAAAATATGAGAAAAGTTTTAATCAGAATATGTGCTATTTTAATAATAAAAATCACATTAATAAAAAATCACAACCATAAAAAGTAAAATAAATAAATAAATCGAAAAAAAAAATATTTTCACATAAATAAATCAATCTGACAAAATTAAATCGTCAATATCTCGATTGAAACAGCTATTCTGGTAGGAGCTGTCATAGCTTGGGCTGTGTGTACTTTGATAGCTGGGGCTGTGTGATACTTGGTCATCATCAATGGCATCGATTCCTAAATAATGGCCAAATGCGAGACTGGAATTTCTACCCATCCAATTAATCTTATCGTCTTTATTGATAAGCCCATTTTTATTGTTCTTAAATGTAAAAAATTGGTGGTTCCGCATCCCTATCCTAGTTTGAGGCACCGTGAATATGGTGTCATTACTAAAACAATCTAAATATGACTGGTATTTAATCTCTGTCCCCAACAACTTTACCCCCTTAGCCCTCATTGTAACTTTAGTACCTAAAAGACTATAGCACTTGAGTCTTAAGAAAACTCATTCCTTATACCCGAGGCCTTTACTCTCGTCTTTAAATTTTCCTATCACTGAATCTAGTTTCTTCGAGTATAAGGGATGTGCCGGGTCGTAATTTGAGGTATCTAAAAGGTTGTCTCTTATCATTTCCGGCAAAAGAGTGTCTAGCCTACAATGCCTAACCTTAAGGAAAAATGAATCCGTGTCGCCGGCAGCGATATTTATTTCGCAATTAAATTCATTATGGTATTTAGCTAATTCCTTATATTGTAGGTCGTACATTCTAAGTTTAGACAGGTCTAGAACTGATTGTCCGATGTAACTAGGCCTGTCTAAACATATCGAATCCTTATTCAGGTTATCATCAATTACGATTGATTTTATGAAAGTTGGTTTTGAGGCATATACAATCATCTTTTTATCAGAATTGTATAGCCTAAAATTCATCCGATTTTAAGGTTTTGGACAGACTTTCCATACAAACTATTATTATAAAGTTTAAACAAGTCCCTATATAGCTCGCTAGTACTTTGAGCTCTTAATGTTGTGTTTTTGTCAATGTATGCATGAAATAAAGGTGCTTGCTTAAATTTAATTGTGCGATGAATTTTAACAACCTTCACACCGAGAGAAAGATAAAGCTTGAGAAGCCGCCAATGAAGAACATGGTTCTTCTTAGGCCAATGCGTGAGCATCAACTTCTCAACTTTAGAATTCGGTGGACACATCTTTTCCGGTCCAATCGGAAAATCATTTAAAAAATCATGCACACAATGAGGAATCTCGATATCAACCTCCATTGTATAACCATATGGAAGGGTTTCAATATCCTCAACATTCATGCACTCATTCAATACATCATCCAAACCATTATACACCCAAACAAAATCTGCATACGAAAGATATTGGCTAAGAGCCCAATCATACAAATTATTTATATCTATATACAAACGATCTGTATCCTCAGAACTTGCGACATAATGCTTGTTAACAAATGTTAACCCATTCTGTATTCCTCCCTCGTAGAAATTAAACATTATCATGTCCTGCAGAAGTTCTATAGGTTCCTGCAATGTCATGAGAGCTGACACCCATGACATACCAGGAATTTCATAAAAATTAAGAGGTTCTAGACTATTATAAGCAATTGCTTTTTCGCGAAATTGCTGAAAATAATCTGCAAGAAGGAATACATCTAATTTTAAGTAGGTTAACATATAATCTAACATTGTCTCGCAATTTTGCTGTGTAGCGTATTCATCAGCAGATACAGAACCCCAAATAGGAGGCAATTCAGTCGTCGATTCAAGAACCTCAAGAGATATCGCAAAATCATATGGGAAAATAGCCTTGGCTCTAACAATTGTGCCATCAAAAACAGAATCAGTTAAAGGCAAATCAGTAAGTGTCTTAACCGCTTTTGCTAAAGATGAATTAACAAATTACATGCTGTCTATAAAGCGAACTGGCAATTTATTAATGTACGCGATGAGGGAGATAAATCTTTCAGAAGTGGTTGGAATAATATTTAATTCCCAAGAAGAAAAATTATTTAAACCATACTTTAAAATATGATGGAGATCATATCCCCTCAAATTGTGAAAAACCACAGGTAATTGTTTCTGGATTCGTCGAGAAACATTACACTTCCTACAAGCAGCCGCTAAATACTTACCTTAGAAATGACAATGATCCTTAACTTTATCCCTAATAAACTTTTTACACAAATAACAAGTGCGACATTCCTTGAACTCCCGTTCCTCATTGAAAGAAAGTGGTCCTATAGTTTTTTGACAATGAACCTCGTAATATGGCAAGACAATCGAAAGAGCGATTTCATCAATCTTTTTCAAAAACGTCAAAACGCAATCATCTCCAATAAAATTATAATATTGTTTTGTATTAGTATAGTTATTAATTAATAGTAGACCTGCTGCTATCGGCATGTTTATTTGATGATGCCTTATATCCAGTGGTAAAATTGATTCAAAATCCGCATAAATTACGAATGGCGGGGTAATAGTTTTTGCATAATTAGAAAATTTTAAATATTTATTTTTAGGCAACGTATAAAGAGTAGTGCCTGTTTGATTTTAATTGGACAAAGAAACATGGTTGTCAAATGCAGGTTTTAATCTAAAGCCATTAAGACAATGGGGACACCAATCTACAGAGATTTGGATATTGCAAGATGTAGTCGCACGGCAGTTCATTAATTTATTCAAATCAAAAACCGCCGTATAGTGATAATTATCGCCTTCCCCCAAAAGAAGTAAATAAATAGGTGTACCGTCAGTAACCTTGGAGCGGTGAATTATATCTAAATGTGGATGATGGGGGATATAATTTATATCATCATTATATATCTTAGACGTTTTTACGTTATACATCAAAACATTTATAGCAAGGTTTAAATCCTTGTTCTTTCTCTCAAACTTGGGAATATTACAGAGTCTCATAGGACAATCGTCAATGGGGTCAAAATTTAATTCGTCTAAATAATTCTCGTAAGAAGTAACTCTGTTTCTATGGGTGCGAACTACATTACGTTTTAAAAGGGCTAATATACAATAAATAAAACAATGATGGTCATTGTTTTGAACATTAACTATAGCTTTTGTGCCAGATAAAGATCTTGGTGTGGGGGATATAACTATGGCCAGCTAGTCTATTTATGGGATAGTATTTAGTTAATATAAAATCAATTTCTTTGATTTTAACAACCCGCCATCCACTCCCTAAATATGTGAAACGTTCTATTTTATTATTTAATTTAGTTATCCCATCAACCAGAAAATTATCAGAAAAAAGTTCTGTCATATTACTAAAAAAGTTATCTTTAATTTCACCATCTTTGTCAAATTGTATAAGAATGGTGAATTGTATTTTAACTGACCCCATTTTGTTTATTTTAGATTTTAATTTATTAATTATTTTATTTGTTTGCGAGATTTGAATTAGATTTTCGTGTTCAACATGAAATCTAATACTTATGGGTTCCATTTAAATCTAACCTTATTTCAGGTTCATTATCACCATTAATTGAACCCCTTATTTTATTATTATCATCATCATCATCGCTAATGATGATCTCAACCCTTTTTATTTTAGAGGGAACACACTGAATATTTGCAGCAGATCGTTTATTATTATTATTTTGTCTCGATGTATTATTTCGTTTATTATTCTTATTCTTGTTCTTATTCTTATTATTATTATTATTATTATTATTATTATTATTATTATTATTATTATGTCTCGATGTATTTTTTCGTTCATTATTATTATTATTGTTGTTATTGTTATTATTATTATTAATTTGTTTATTTATCTTCCGAAAAAGATTTTTTTTATTTTAAAGTAAATTGACTTAAGTGGGTAGAGTCAACTCTAAATATTTTATATCTTGGGCTGTCTCGCATTTGGAGAATATGAAAAAATTGATGCCAAAGAATTTATGGCCGTAGTATCGCTTCATTTCACCATGACATTTTACCGAATGACATGTTGAAGCGATGCAATATTTCGGATATAATTGGTCTGATAAAATATATATTTTAAATATCGATAAATATAACAAATATATCACAAATATAAGTTTTCAATAATTTTTTCAATAAATATCACAATTATTAGGTTTTCAATAACTTTTGAATAAATATCACAAGTTTAAATATTTCATCAATTCTAACTTTTCAATAAGTTTTCAATATAAATTTTCAATAAATTATTAATACTTGTTTTTATTTAATCCAAATGGATTAAATAATAATAAATGTTAATAATATTAAAATAATAATATATTATAAAAATAATAAAAAACTAACATTTATCATCATCATCCACGTCAATGTGGGCATTAATTTCTGGAAAATCATCATCCACAGAAATGTGGGCGTTATTCCCCGAAATGTAGGTATCGTCATGATCCAAATCTACTAAAATGGTTTTTATTATAAAGAAAAATAAAATTAAAATTTACCATCATTGATAATAATATCATCTTCACTATCATCGATAACGATAACTTTATTTTCTCAAATAAACCTAAATCAGACGAAATTAATTTAAAATTTACCTCTTTCAAATTCATTTACTCCATTGATCTGATTCTGCATTGTTGTTATTGAAAACCAGTCTAAAATAATAAATAATAAAAGAAAAATAAAATTAAAAATTTTTGATATTGTTAACACTTATATCGTCTGGGAAAACATATACACGCGCAAATGTATCCAAAATTTGTTATGCAGATTTCATCATCTGACGTCTGTTAATGTATCGAAATTTTTCAACTGAATTCAGCCGAAACATTTACTCAGTCGGAAAATGCAAAATATTTACACATGTATGTGCTCTTAAGCGAAAGGCGTATTAACATTGTATCAAAAACTCTTGACAAGATATCTACGTTTGTGATTAGATGCATAAAGGTTGCAAGTAAATTGTTATAATTCACACAACTAGCTTAAGAGATCAAAGGAAACGCCGACATAAGGTTGCTAAAACTTGTTATGCATAAAATTTAAAACATTTTAAATATATAGCCTTTACTGCCCAGTCGGAATGTGTATGTGCTGTTAACCTATGGGTGTGTTAACAATATCAATACATTTTCCGACTGGGCGTGAGAATGACAAAAGTCATAAAATAAATGAAAGACACACACAAATTAACTTATGAATGATTCATGCTATTAATAGTCAGACATTTAACTGAATAGCAATAACATCTTTACATCTTTGCATGCAGTAAGTTCACTAAATGCATCGAAATGTTTTATAGCACGTAAAAACTTCTAACTTATTAAATTTGTAAAACACTTTGTCTATCCTGATAAACCAGGTGTTCAGGTCATAATTACAACGTAGACCCAAAATACAAAGTCATAAAAGTTAATAAAGTTTTGTTCCATGATCTGTTTCATAGACTTCTATGTATGTGATGTATGTTTCTAAACAATTCGAGATTAGACACTAAAAATTTACATCCAAAATTTATGATTGCTGGGATATAGATAACCATGAGGCATCTTACAAAGCATGGAGTTATTTTCTATGGTATTTTTTTCAAAGCATGGATTATACTTCACCAACACGCCCGTGCATACAGGCACGCTACATTAGGCCCTGCGAAATAGTGAAATTTTAAAGAATATTTATTTAAGGAATAATTATGATGAATTATTATCTCAGCATAAGCAATTTCATCCTTCTCATTAATTACAATAAATTAATTATAGTATTATTTATTTTACATTATTTCTATTATAAAAGTATTTAACTTTTCATTAATGCTATTAATTTAAAGGTCGTATATTTCAAAAAAAGAAATTATAAAAAAATTTAATTATTATATATAAAATTTTAAAGCAAAAAAGTACATTGTATAATGAAAATGGTCAAGGGCGTACGCAGTACCAAAAGTTTGTGTAACACTGACATAGAGTATTCATTTAGAAAATGAGACATTTTTAAAGTACGTATGGTTAATCGCCTTAATACCCTTTGGTCATCATTCCCAAGAATTGTAATTTTGTTTGAAAAGTATATACTTTTTGGGTTGACTTTAAAATGACTGTTTTAATTCTATCAAAGATAATTTTTAATTCATAAAAAATGTGACATTTAAAAAAGGTTCGATAATTATTTTAAATTGATTGTTTGAAATTAATTAAATAAAAGTATAAAGATTTATTTAAATTCAATGAATATATAACTTTTTGTTATGAATCCATAAATAAATTTGTTTAACATTATAATTATAATTAATGAAGTTTTTAAACTATGTTTTACTTTAAAAATGCATCACATAAAATACAAAATTAATAACTAAAGTAACTATTTTAAAAATTAATTTTAAATCACTAATTTTACCGCAAAATTTACCACTGATCAGAAATAAGTTATTTTTATTTAAAAGGTTTTAATGAAAACTCGTAGTTATCTTTAAAAATTATACTGAAGTATTGTTACCTAACAACAAAAATTTAAATTATTATTATTTGATTGGCCTTAAAATATAAAATATTTAGATCTAAAACATTTTAAAAAATTTATAATAATGAAAATTTTAACAAAACAAAAGAACTAAAATATAATTAAATTTAAGTTTAAGACTTAATTTAAATACAGAATAAAAAAATGTTGACATTTAAAATTTTTCAAAAGCCTTATTTTAATTTTAATGTTTTTTTAAATAAAATTTCAATAAAATTTAATTAAATGAGAAATATTTGGGATTCAAAATATATACGATAAATAATTTGTTTAAGATATATATATTTTAATTTTATTATCTAAATATGGAAGACATATGTCAGCAAGCTTTGACAAACATAACAAAATGTGAAAAATTAATAAAAATTTTTGAAATATGTGGATTTTATGAAGCAGGAGATTTCATTGGAATAAATGAAGATATAATAGAGATAATGGAAAAATATATTTTTGACTATCTCATCTCTCAACCAGATTCTACTCTCTTTTTGGATGAAAGATTTTTGCTGACATCAGAAGAATTTTTGTTTTCTTTAGGAATTCGATTAAAAATACTTAAAGTTGTGGAATATATAAAACAAAATTATCCAAGCGAATCTCATGTATTAGCCGAAGTTAAAACGGAACTTACGTTACAGAATGGAAGTCAAACGAGTAGTCAGAATAATTCATCAAACAATTCCCAATCGAATCCTCAATGTAAGTCGTTCAAAGAAATTAACAATGTGAAAAAAGACGGATTTCTTGGCGATTGGTCGGTTCATATAATTGAAAGAGTGTCTAAAAAGTTTCCTGCTTTAAAACTTGTTTATAAAAAAAATTTCGAATTGGATCTTGAAGTTAACAAAATAGAAAGTGAATTAAAAATATCCGGCATTTTCATTTGTAAGATGTGTAGTTTTATACAGGGAGACTACAAAAGAATTAAGTTTAATGTTTCAAAAGAAAGTTATATTATTCTCAGTAACGTTATTACGCATTTAAAAATGCATGTGAATAATACCAATATGATTTTATCAGATTCAGTGATGTCGAAATGAGTATAATAAATATTTTATTTTGTTAGAAATTTTTAATTTAATTTATCCATCATTTACTTTTGGGTGGCTATTTCTTCTCGTGTTTCTGTATTTTAGTCGACTGGCATCTATTTTTAATACTGTTTGCTTTATATTATATAGTCAATTTTTTGCGGTAGCTACGTTTCTCAGAAAACCGCATTAAAAAACTACATATAAAACACTTGAAATACATTGTACTATACGTTCCATAATTTTCCAACCCCGCATGAAACCAAAAAAACGCATAAAAAGATATTATAAAAAGATAGCATAAAAAGACTTATGTTGTATAAAAATAAATACTTCAATAATTTTCGAAAAGCACAAAACCAAAAAAATAATTAAGAGTTGGCGGAGAAATTGAAAAACCATAAAATTACATAATAATACATATAAAGTTTAATAATTTTTTTTGCTTTTAATAATTTTAAAATTTAGAATGAAATATCTTTAAAAATATATATCTGGTTGTTTTAGGTTTGACAAAGATCAGTCCGTTTCTGGACAGGAGGAAAAAAATCGCATAAGTTCAAAAATCACATGAAAAAAGATTTGACTGTACCTCATATTATTGATATCATTTAATTAAATTTGAATTCTATTAATGTACATTATTTATTTATCTAAGTAATTTGGTAGTATAAAAATACTTAGCGTTACCATTTCATCTTTTGGTGGTAAATAATAAACGAAAGTTAATAATAAATTGGGGTGTTGTAAAATGTGTACACAGACATATACAACATGTATTAACATAAATTAAAACTTGCGAGAATGGTTACTAATGCTTTAGAAGAAAGTAATCAGTTATTAAATCTTCACCTTCATTCGCCAGAATGGATATAAAGTACATTCAAAAGCATGAGTACACTATTAAACCATATCCATTAGTAAAATAATTTGACTCACTTCTTCCAATGTGTTACTTCCACCGTCCTTATGATTTGCTAGCGCTGAGCGGAGATCATATAGTTCGTGTAGATTCAAATTAAGTTCCACTTAAATGGGTGAATTATAAAAGGTTGTGTGTGAAAGTAAATTAAAAGCGACAAAATTATATTTAACGATTTGAAACTACCTAAAAAATAAGGTTAATACAAGGGGAAAGTCAAAATAAGCGATACTATTAAAAATGACTGAGACTCAATAAGTAGGTAGTTATGAGCACACTGCGCCCACACACTATTGCATAATAAAGTGGGTGGGGGTTTCGCGACGGATTAAATTACATAATGACATAATTAATCTAAATTACATAATTAAGATAATTGATTTTGTGTGTATTTTTTTAGAATTTATTTTAGAATTTTTTTAAAATTCAAATTTTTGGCGCGTTTTTTTAATTCAAATTTTGGCGAATTTTTGAATTAAAATTGTTTGAAATATTATTTTTGAATAAAATTTTTTCATCCAAAAACTTTTTTCGGTCGCACTATAGTCAGGGGGTATTTTTTGACTCTCGATAAAAAAGCCTAAAATAAAATTGACTTAAATCGCCTAATGATAAAAAAGCATAAAATTAAAATTGGCTCAAATCGCCTACGATGGTCACAAAGGGTATTTTTCATCTGCAAAATATATTTTTCGATCACACTATAGTCAGGAGTATTTTTTGACTCTCGATAAAAAGCATAAAATAAAAATTGGCTTGAATCACATATCAATAAAAAAGCCTAAAAATATTTTATCAATTAAAAATCCTAAAAAATATTTCTTTGATTAAAAAGTCGAAGTAATTTTTCTTGATAAAAAAGCATAAAATAAAAATTTGCTCAAATCGCCTACGATGGTCACACTATAGTCAGGGATATTTTAAACTCGTAATAAAAAACAATGCAATATTTGGTCTCAATATTTTCTATAGGTAAACATAGGCATATAATAAAAATGGCTCAAATCGCCTGCCAATAAAAAATAGTCAGGGGTATTTTATAGGCTTGTTAAAAAACACTTGTAATATTTGGTCACACAATTTTCATAGGCAAATTTAGGCTATAGATAAAAATAAGTTAAAATACCTAAAGGAAATTAAGGTAAATTAAAGTAAATTAAAGGGTCTAAAGTAAATTGAGATACATTAGAGTAAATTTAAGTACACTAGAATACATTTAGGTACATTTAAGTAAATTAAGGTTCATTAATGTAAATTAAATTACATCAGAGTAAATTAAAGTACGTTAGAATAAATTTAAGTAAATTAAGGTTCCTAAAGTAAATAAATATGTGTAGAGTAAAGTATGGTAAGTTAGGTAAGAATTTTTAAAATTAAATAGAGGGTCAACAGTTAAGTTACATAAGGTAAAAATTTTTAAAGTAACTTTGAGTCAACAAAATTACATGATAGAATTTTTTAAAGATAAAATTTTAGTATAATTTTATCGATGAATTTTGATACATGTTTTTAAATGATAAAATTTTTAGCATAATTTTACAATAAAATTTTTTTATACATGATTTTTAAATAGAATTTTTAGTATAATTTTATCGATGAATTTTTTATAATGATTTTTAAAGATGAAATTTTTAGTATGATTTTTCATTGAAATTTTTATAAATGTTTTTAATTGATAAAATTTTTAATGTAATCTAACAATAGAATTTTTTAGTATAATTTTTACAATGACTTTTTATACATGTTAATAACGATCAAATTTTCAAAATCTTTTTTCAAAGAATTTTATTAAATGAAATTTTTGAGGTTCAGTGTTACATAGTAATGCCTAAGGTAGGTTGTAGTCATTCGCAAGAGCAACCCATATCCTCCACTCTGCAGCAACAAACCATTAATAAAAAAAAATAATAATAAAAATAATAATAATAAATTCATAAAACATAAAATTTTGACTTACTTGGCATCCACTTTTGAATACTGATAACCCATACACAAGGAACAATCCACTGATTAATAACTGAACAACAATCACTAAGTACTTTATACAAATGACTGAGTACTGCACAACTCACTATATACATACTAAGTATTGAATAATTGAGTATCTTACTAAGTATTGAATTCCCTATTTAAATAATAGTTACCCTTTGAACATCGATATTCAACCAACTTAACCACTTAAAAATAAAGTAAAATTTTCTCTCAATCATTTCCCCTTAAAATAATTGGTTATTCATACACTCACAATATGTTATCAATAACTAGTTACTGAACAAATCAATATCAAAAATTGTTTAATGACCAAGAAATCTTTAAATAAAAGCACATAACAATTTGAACAATCAAAAGAAATACACAATTTCAATTACAAATTTTATTAATAAAAATCTTCTCCACTCTTTTTATCGATCATTGGTGTCTCCAAATTGGTAAATTGTTAGGTTGCTTAGTTACCTGATTGCTATCAAGCGACATTAAATCAAATTAATTGAAGCCCAACCAATTGCTGTATTGGTTAATACATGGTAAAATTCTTGTTAAAATACAGGTTAAAATACTTGGTTATTCGCTATACACATTCACAATATGTTATCAATAACTAGTTACTGAACAAATAAATATCAATACTTGTTTACTGAGCAAATAATATTTAAATAAAACACATAAAACGTTGAACATTCAAAAGAAATACAGGTTCAAAGACTAATTTATTAATAAAAATCTTATACACTTTATTTCATATTATTGATGTCTCTGAATCAGCAATCAATCGGTTGCTTAGTTACCTGGTTGCTATCAAGTGACTATTAATCGAATTCATTGAAGCCAAATAAATAGTTTTATTTTCACTGAATAAAATTTCATCGCCTTTGTAGACAGTTTTGTATTTGATTTATTGAAACTTTGAAATATTTTTAAATAATTTTTTGTATTATTTTTAATGGCACCAAACGTTGAACAATTAATCTTCTATTAAATAGTACTTTCATAAATATAATTTCAAAGATGAATGTCAACCTTTTCATTTAATCTTCACATGCCACTAAATCTAAATAAATCTATTAATTTGCTAACACCTCAAAAAATTACTTAAATTTATTTTTATTCATTTTCTAATCTTTTCACACCAACTCTTATTGTTTACTGAATGATAAATTAATTAGTAAGTGGTTAATCTAATTGCTAGTCAAAAGAAAATTGATTAGAAAAATATTCTTAAAAATTATTACCTTAAGTAACTTACCTTTTTACCCTCTATTTAATTTTAAAAATTTTTACCTAATTTACCATACTTTACTCTAGGCATATTAATTTATTTTAGGAACCTTAATTTACTTAAATGTACCTAAATGTATTCTAATGTACTTAAATTTACTCTAATGTATCTCAATTTACTTTAGACCCTTTAATTTACTTTAATTTACCTTAATTTACTTTAGGTATTTTAACTTATTTTTATCTATAGCCTAAATTTGCCTATGAAAATTGTGTGACCAAATATTACAAGTGTTTTTTAACAAGCCTATAAAATACCCCTAACTATTTTTTATCGGTAGTCGATTTGAGCCATTTTTATTATATGCCTATATTTACCTATAGAAAATATTGAGACCAAATATTGCATTGTTTTTTATTACGAGTTATATTCACGCTCATTTTAATTACGCGTCCCTCTATCGCTAATTTAATAGAAATAATATCGATCATTCAACAATTTTATTTTAAAGGTACTATTTATCGAAAAATTTAAGTTATTGCACAACGATCATCGATTCAAAACCCAGAACATTTTTATTATATATATATCACAAGATTATCTTGGGTTGTCAAGATGTTGGTCCAAATTTCTTTATTTGACCCACTAAACGGGCTGTCTTCAATCTGCGCCTTTTTTCTCTCTCCGCTTTGCTGGGATGACATTTCTTGTGATACGGTTTTGGTTGTGGATCGTTATTGTTTTGGGTATTAATTGGAGTGGAGTTTGAGGTGGGCCATGTGACACTTGGATCAATGCCCGAAAACATACTGGGGTGGATCCCGATTTCTGTCCTTATCGTCTCTTTTAACTTAAGCTGTAATTTTTCTTCTTTTTAAATTGTCTATTTCGGCTACCACCTGGGCGTGTTAGGTTCTTAATACCTCATTCTGTTGGTTAAATCTTTTTGCCTGACGTCGCGTCGGAATCTTTCCAAGTCTAGGGCTTTATTATGCTTTTGTTGCACTAAAATAAAATAATGCTTTAAATTCAAGTCGAAAATCGTTTTGGAAATGAAATGACCAATTAAATTAGTAGGCCTATGTACGAGGAAATCGATGCCTTATCTGACACTATAAACTCCATCTTAAGTCATTTTAATTATTTATTTTGTCCATTTTTCTCGGACTTTAAATGTTGAGGTATGATGGTTGAATTAAAATGTCGCGAGGTTTTTACATTACATTTTAACTTTTTATTTTAAATACGTTTAACATTTTTAGATTTTTTGATAAATTATCAAAAATTCCAGTGAAGGGAAATCCATTCCATTTTTAGAAGGAATTTACTCGGACAATACACAACTACAGAAATTTTGGTGAGAATTTATTTTTCTATTACAAAATATTGATTAAAAAAATTTTAAATTGCTCTCGTGATTCCAGGAAATTTTTATTGGAAAAACTAATTTTCTTTGAGAGTAATTTTTATGAATATCATTGTGGATTTCTCGTAAAAGGCACGTTCATAAATTTGTAATATGAATATAATTTTATTTTCCATAAATCCACTCTTTTTCTTTCCTGTCCTCATTTAATTCTATGATTACCTTTAAGGGGAAATATTAAAAAAGATTAACTTTTAGAAAAAACATAAAAATCTAATAAAGAAAATAAAGCACAAAATTTATCTCAGTTAAAATTCAAAATAAGTTTCTATAATATCAATGTTGATTGTAAAGATTCGATTTTTGGTAGATCTCCATTTCTTGGTCTCTGAGTGTCTCTTCTTTATCTCAAAAGAAAAAAAATGATTAAATCTTTATTTATGATCTTATTATTTATTACTTTTATTTAGAAAACCCCACGCAAGCCTCTTGGCGGGATCGCCCTAATTTCTGGTGGATTCCATCGTTGTAAACACACTCAATGTCTAGATTAATTGTGATTTTATTATAACAAAGATTTAGGTATATATATATATATATATATATATATCCTTTTATGTAATCAATAAATTTTCTCATAGATCTCGACAATGACAATGGCAATCAAACAACGATAGTGCAATCTAGTTCGTTTCTTCTGTATTTGAGTTATTTTCTTAGTTATTTTCACAGATATAGATCAAGTTGCTGATGACCGCTCTCGATGATGAAAAAAAAATTTATTAATAAAAAAAATCTTTTATTTTGTTTTTCAAATGAATAAATGTTAGTGATTTGAATTCAAAGAATTATTATTAAAAATTTGTTTATCACGAATTTATTTTGTAAAACTAATCACCTGGGTTATGCTTTAATATAATTAGAATATGAGTGACAACAAGATTTTAACTTGATAGTTTCTTTGACTCATAGCCTTGTCACTAATGATAGTAATTTGGCATTTATACATGAAATAGGACTTTCTGTTATCTAGGTTCTTCTTTCTTTTGTTCTTTACATTCTGATAAGATTAATAACATCAACCTTTTTCTTTTATTAATTAAATTTTTTATTCATTTTTCAGGTGTACTTGTGAAGATTACTCACATACTCTCATGATATTTTTCTTTCTTATTTCTTTTCTCATTCATTTATTCTTCTTTCTTTACATATATAATATTTGCTCCTTCCTCATGGTCATTTGGGTTTTACTGAGGGTTTGATGTTGAGGTTCTTGGAGAGGAGATCTGACCTGGCGAACTACCATTCACTACGGTACCTCGCACACCGAAGTACTAGTTCTAGACTAGTTGGTGAAAAATTAATTTTGATTTCTTGTATGTATGTAGTTTGACGATCAGATGGTTAATGATTAAAAATAATGAGCATATAATTAGGAATTTATGCGTGATACTAATTAAGAATGATAATCAAAATAATGAATACAATAAATGGTTATTAATGATATTATGTGACTTAATGATTTTACATTATTGATCATAATAGAGATTGGGTCATGAGGCATCTCATATAGGTCAAGTACCATAGGAGCGAAGCTTCCTTTAGACTTGATCGATGTGATGAAACTATTTTAATATTGTTCATTATCAGAAAAATTCAAGATTTCACCAAGAAAAATAATATATAATTTGAAAATTAACACTTGATTTATATAACATATCTATTTATGAATCTAAAATTAAAAGTAATAACTTAAGGTAGGGTATTTCCTAAGACCTATTTAAATTTTGCATGATAAAAACAAATTCAATGGAATTTCACTAAAATTAACAGTAAATAACGTATATAAAGATTAAAATTAAAAATAATAAAGAACAATAATTCCTCCTTACTTCTATTAAAAGGGTTTTAGAAATTAACAAAAATATTTGAAAATTTGAAAATTTTGAGAAAAATAGCATTATTTTATGTCGATCTGGCATCGACTTATATAGGGGGTTTTACATGCTTGTTTATTGATGCGGTAAAACAAAACGCCTACACATTTTACCATATATCATCACTTTTCTCCTGGCTTACAGCTTTTCGTGATTCTATTTAATTAATGTTTCTAATTACATTACAGGCTTAATTATCATAGTTATTTTCCAGAATATAAGCGTTTTCGATGAATTTGAAGCCAGTTTGATGAAATTGGTTAATTTTGTTAGTTTTTAATGTTTTTGAATTTTTTTAAATGTTTTTATTTATTTTTACAGATTTTTGCATTTTTTCACCCTTTTGTACACTTTTTGTATTATTTAAAGCTAAATAATCTATATTTGATGATTTTTCGTCCATTTGGATTTTGGGCACCCAAAAGTTTATCGGATGCTGTGCAGAATAGACAAAATTTTAAAACCTTATATTTTGCCCAACACAAATATATTAATTTTGTGCCAAAACAAAGAGCCTTGAGAATTTTTTTAAATGTATTAGCTAAAAAGCACGAAACCCCAAGATAAAATTAACTTAAATCCAGCACATCACACCAATTAAAATCGATAAAATTTTAGAAAAACAAAATAAATATATAAGGAAATATATTCAAAAATAAAATAAATTATTACATCGAATGCATCAAGTTCGGTTCAAAAGACAAAATGTTACGGACAAATGGTATGGACAAAATGTCATGAGAACCATATGTCAGCGGACAATATGTCATGAGGACAAAGTCACACTTTCTTTAAGTTTTTATATATATAAGCAGCGATATTTATGGGGTAATCCCAAAAATTTGAAATCTAGCTCATGTTCAATTTATTTTATTAACCGAAACAAATATTTACCTGGACAAAGTTAATTTGAATGTGTATAACTATGTTTTTAATTTGAAACCAAAACGAATATTTGGTTTATTGTTACTGTTTCAATAGTTGTCATAGGTAAGGTGAATTATTACATCGAATACATCAAGTCCAGTGCAAAAGACAAAATTTTACGGACAAATGGTATGGACAAAATGTCATGAAAACCACATGTCAGCGGACAAAATGTCATGAGTATACTCATTTACTGAGTTTTGTACTCTTTTTTCGCAAACCGTACTCTTTTCAGATCCTGTACTCTGAAAGTCTAATTTGTATAATTCTATACTCATTCGTATTTCTAAAACATTATTTTAGATTATTTTATTTCAATTTTATTAATTAAATATTTAAAATTATTTTGACAGTGATTTGAATTTCACGCGCGCATATTGCTTGCCGTTTCCAGCACGTCAGAGGACAGGGCAAACACCAGACACGAGTTTGACAGTGATTTGAATTTTGCGTGCACATATGGCTGCTGTTTCCAACACAGTTGAGAAGCCGTATTATGTACCTGGAGAGATAGATACTACAGACCTCTTTTTCTAACAACGTCAAAATTACATTTGTGAAAAGAGATGGATACATCTCTCTCTAATATTTGTGTACGTAATCCCCAGGCTGATCTTTGATGTGCAGTATGTACATCCTCATATATTTTTGACCATCTTTCAATGAACATCCTCATTTAGCAAAAACAAATTCACTCCGAAGAAAAATATGTTTGTGGGGTTTATGGTTTCGTTAACCTCGAACCCAGATGTAAAGGTTTTCTTACCCCCAATAGTTACCCGTTGCTAAGCAACGTTGGAGATGCAACCATTGGTTTTTAAGGTCACCAAAGGTGAGCCCCACATAGGAATTACTCTGGCCCGACCTCAAACTTGGTTCAACGCACTGCCGTTAGAAGGCGTGTGTGCGATTTACTTTCCATGGTCCCTCATCTGTGTGATTAATCTCTTATCCTTTGAAACATTTTCCTATAAGCAATGCCAAAATTCGTCAGCGAATTTTTTTTTCGAAATTGTCATTGGGTCATACTTCAGCGAGTTAATTCAAACACAAAAAAAACGACTTTATTGATAATCACTATAACAGTTTCAATCTATCGTCCTTGTATCTTCATAGCCCGACGTTTGGCGCGTTCTGACTTTCCTGGTCTACGTTTGGTGGCTTTAGATGCGGCCACCGTTCCGGCCATCGACTCTTGGTAAGCTAATTGAGCTGGCACGCCGATAACGCTACCTCTAGGCCGCGTATTTGAATCTTCTGTGCCTGGGTGAGCTGCTTCGTTGTGCCGCTGTAATTTTCTGGTAAATTTTCTTAGCCTTCTCTGGTTCAATCCAGGTGGCTTTGATCTGTTGAATTTCTTGGTTGAGTTGGGTTATTTGTTGTCGTAGACTTCTATTGTCCGCATAGACTTGGTGGAGCTCCTGTTGTGAAATCCGAACCGAACTCATGTCTAAATGGAAATTATACTATTTATTCTCATTATATATCCAGAGTTGGTATTTATTCATCGCACCCCCACCCGTGTGACGATGTTTATCAGCGAAGGGGATTCATATCACCAGTTCAGTTCCACTAATAGTGCTTTAACGTTTACTAGGAAATATAGATGCCATCATGTTAGGAACGCTTATTAAGAATATTATTAATGATTTATTGATATTAATGATGAAACCATGTTAAAATTACTCTTTAAGAATCACTAATAAAGATTTATTGATAATACTACAAAAGTTATCCAAGTTAGCGTGGGTTGAACCGAGGACCTCCATTGTTGTATCTTCGGTTTTGTCGTCTACGAGCATAGAAATGGTCGTGACGACTCTCCAACTCTTTTTCTACGTTCCTTAGCTTGCGAGGGAGGACTCTCCGTGGGAGCACCACATTCATCGCCTCCGTCTGGCCACGAAGTCTCGGATCGTCTAGCTCCAAAGGAAATGTTGTAATTTGGGGCGTACCCATCCGTACTGGGTATTTTGCTTTCCGCAATGTCTGCGTTCACTTGGGCCAGGTATCGTCTGGCCTTGGAAATTTGGCG
The DNA here is from genome assembly GCA_022537955.1 of Schmidtea mediterranea. Classification (NCBI taxonomy): domain Eukaryota; kingdom Metazoa; phylum Platyhelminthes; order Tricladida; family Dugesiidae; genus Schmidtea; species Schmidtea mediterranea. The sequence goes on from CM039679.1 coordinate 94,486,870, forward strand.
CTCGGTTTCTTTCTGATGCTTCTCTAGTCGAGCTAATATGAATTCTGCCTGGCCGCGGATCTCTCTGGCCGGATTTCGGCCAGGTTCGCGCTTTATGGGCCACGTAAGGGAGTTCTACGTCTTCCGAACTCTCTTGATTTGCGAATCTTGTTTATCGAACGGGGCATATTGAAAATCCCGCGTCCCACATCGCTTATCTACGCCTGGCTGCTGAGTGCGCAGGGAAACGTGCGATGACTCGGGACGCATCTATCCAGGAGTCCTCTAAATTACAATACATTAATTGTCATTTTCATCCATTTTGATTCTTGCGGTCGGGAGGTCGGCTAGGGAAATTTGTAACACTCGGCTTCGCGTGAGAAGGCTAAACGGTCGGGTGGGCACTTATCGGGGTCGATTTGTCCAATGGTAGTAAGTAACTACTCGGGTTTATTAAGCGTGCATGATATCTAAGCGTTCTCCGATGCCTATACACCATCAGGTACTCGTCCTCAGTTATTTTGGTTTGAGTGACTTTAAAACGATATTCTTTGGAGTACCCTTAATTCGAATCTCAGCATTCTCTTGCAAGGTTATTAGTCTACGGTAAATTCGTTAAGGCTATCTCGGATTCATCAGTATCGAAAATATTAACGCTTCCATTATCACTCGATTCAATTTCGTCATATCATTTATGGTTCCCATTAACCTGTTTTGATATGCCAGCATTATTACGAGAGTTACTTACGGGAACTTCATCCGGTTCTAATTGTTGTTAGTCTAACCTTAACGTGTAGAAGCTTTGATGCCATTATTATTATTTCATGGGGAGTTTTAATGTCAGTAATATCAAAGAATTCTGATTTCTATTTAGATTAATTTCATACTTGAGATCTATTATCACTGTACTGGACTCGAGCGTCACTATGATGTCACTATGATCATAATGATTTTAACCTACCGATATTACCGTCATTATTTCCTGAAAGGTGAATTTTTAGTTTTTAAAAGTTATTAGCGTTATCACGTAGGGAATTTTAAAGGTTATTATTATTCTACATTAAAAAATTCCTAATGATTATCATCATTAATCTAAATACAGTCCTAGTTAGGTCTAATCCTATTCTAATGGCACAAAAAATCTATGGTCGAATTATGGGTTGATGTTTTAGTATGGGGATATCATGGTGGTTACACAAGAGATTATTTTATAAAACTCTACGTATTATTAGTAACTTTACGGGTTTTCAAAAGGAATATTGCTATCATTGACCTCTAGGTGGATTTGAGTATCGTTTTCTACCTGCTTACTGATTTCTAACCAACTTTATTATTTTCATGCAAGATTTCATTGTCAAAATTCCTTACAGGACTCGATCCTTACTTCCTACAAAATTCGGAATTTTCGTCACTATGGTTGATATAGGATCTATCATTTATCAGATACGAGTACTATTGTCGTTATTGTCAGGTAAGGTATCATTCACAACACGTCTAAAATTTTTCTTTATTAATATCATTACCGTAAAAATAGACTAGTTTTAAATTTTATTTGGTTAATAACATATACCATACCTTCCCAGGATTTTGGATCACAAATTTTAATTATCGAATCCTATGGAGTTCATAATATTTTCAACCCTTTGTACTTTGGTCATCATAGGTTATATCGATTGTAAGGTTGGAAAAACTAAATGTAGAAACCTTAACCTATTTGGGCTAATGACGATATGCTAGAGTTAAGCCTCTTGTTTACACATGCGAGAGTCAAATTATGTCCGGCGTTCGGTCTGGTGCTCGCCTACTATAATTAGATAATGCGGCAAGTAGGGACTTGAGTCAATCAAAATTTGCAATTCTTTGGGGTTATGGTGACCTCGCCTGTAGCGTCAACTGTTAACGATGAACGATTGGTTGTGTTGTGCGACTATGGCTCGGAATTAAGGGATTAAAATAAATAAGTTGATTTAATAGATTTACTTCCTGGATGGTTCTTTTTCTTGCTCTGTGACTCTTTGGGAGATGCATTAACTAATTGCGGATATTTAGCCATCAAAAAATTTTTAAACTATTTGATCTTTAGAGCGGGTGCATTACATATATATTCAAGTAGGTGTGCATGTGACTACTATCTACTTCGTCGGGTCTCAATTAGTGTGCTTCACGTTAGTGTGCACCCGTCTCGTAATGAAAAGAAAACAGCTAAATATTCTGGTTTTGTCTATGATCGACTTTCTTAAATGTCAGGTCATGTTTTCTTCTTTATATGTTGCGGCTTGTGTTGAAGTTGTATTTTCATTTAGATTATGTTGCAAAATTCTTACTGAATATTTATTTCATATATGTGGAGGACTTGGATTTTATGGCGTTTATTATACATTGAAGTGCCGCGTTAGGTAATTTAAGTTTCTATTTTGTTATATTACTTTCATACTAATTTTAGGGATTATATTTCGTATGATTGCCAATATTCGGAACTTTCAGAGCGGATGTCAGACAAATGATCTTTTATTTTTGTGTTGGCTGATCATACTTACAGTATTTTGACTTATTTATTATGAATAAAACTTTTGCCTTGTATCAATTGTTATTGGGATCAGAAGTTTTCGAATGCATATGGCTACTTTTATTACTGGCAGAATTCTTGCCTTACTCTTATTATTATGACTAAAACTTTTAGTTTTTATTTATCATTGTTGGAGTCAGAATTCTCATGGATCAGTTTAAATATATATGCAGTTGCTTTTATTCCTGGTGTTTGCGCATGGAATTTTCTACTATAGGTCCTTGTCATAGGTTGTCTTAATCGATATTTAATGATTCTCTAGTTTATCAGGGTAAGTGATTTATTTCACCTAAAATATTATTATGAAATCACTAGGATTATATGTCTTATGTCGATGAAGTGCTCGCTCCGGAATCTTGGATGTTTCTAATTTGTTCGTCATTGATTTTTGGAAAAATATATAATTTGTGTTTTATTCCTTTTAAGTTGATTATGACTAAGTTTTGGGAGGGGAAGATTTATTTTTCTTGATTATAGAATGATTAGCGATATAATTTGCACGGTAATGACGCAGCTTATTTATTTAACGACTTGACTTCGCTAAAACATTTGAGATGATTATTCGGGTTGGCATAACATTCAAACCTTCCCCCTCGCCGACACCTCCAGCAGAGCTCACATGAGGTTGTCCGGGTGCGACGTGGAAGAGGTTTCTAAAACACTTCTTCACTCACATTGAAGATATTGATACTGAGCTTCTTAAGACTGACCTTTTTTAGATTAAATTGATTAAATTTTTTCAAAAACTGATTGAAATTATTAGAAAATGAATCGGTATATATACCTATTGTACGACCCTAACCTTGCGTGTTAAATTTGATTTAGTAAAACAAAATTTGACCTTGTGATTTTCTAGTATATTCTAATCTTAATTTTATTATTTTTTATAATTTGATTCGACAATTTTATTTTTAATTGAATTGTTTCCAATTCAAATTATTTAATTTTTGTTCCATTTTTATGGATTTTCGCATTTTTTGATAAATTGCCAAATTTCGGTCAAATTGTTAGGTTTTCGTGTTATTTTTATGTTTATTTCGTGCGGATTTTGTTGTACTTTGTTATTATTTTAATTTATTTTTGTGTTTTATGATTTTATATTTAATTGTTTTTCTTTCTCATATTTCAGCAGGGTTAGTTGATGTTTTATAGGTCCGATTTTAAATCTGCATGTTATATTTGCATGTGTATTACCGATTCATTTAAACAATTCTCAAGGCCGTTTGTGTTCTGGCCCAAAATGTTTTTAAAAGAAAATAGAGTTTTTATGGTTTTTTCTTTTTTTTCACCTATGAAATACTTGCAAAGTGTACTCTTTTTGAACAAAAAATAGTTGGCCACCTTATTAGAACTCAATTCTAATTTTTAAAATACTGATTTAAATAAATATAAAAATATACTGAAATAAAATTTTTGAAGTAATAATTACAAAATTTGTTACGACTTATATTTATGTTTAAATATTGACAGGTAAACGGTGTTAAATTAATTTTATTTTAAAATTTAATTTTTAAATCATTTTTATTCCTATTTTAAATATTTAAAATTGCTTTAAGAATATTTCTTAAAATTATTTCTTTATTAACAATTTCGGTGACTTAGGTTTATTTTATATCAATGTCTGAAACAAATTGTGTAATAAGTCTTACAAACTTTAATGATATTGAAACTATTTATAATAGTATTCGTAATATGAATCGGTTATCAATTAACATGGAAAGTTGTTTTTATATATCGTTAGACGAAATGATAAAATATTACCTTGAGAACTATTTTATATTATCAAAAATATCAATTAACAATTCATTAGAATTTTGTGGTTTTGCTCTATATTTTACTGAATACAATAGAAATATTGGATGGGGTGTGTATGTTGATGATTTGTTTGTTGCTGAAAGCTACAGAAGAAAAGGAATGTGTCGTTTACAAATGAAAAATATTGCTAAATTATGTAAAGCAAATAACCTAAAATTCATTAAATTAATTTATCAAAATTTAAATGTTCATCATTTTGAAATATATAAAAAGTTTGGATTTAAAAATACTGGTTTGCAATTATTGGAAATTTTCGGTAAAGAAAATATCGTAAAATTTAAAAATTTAGTTCTTGATGCAAACCTATGTCAAAACAATTCTAAGATGAGTTTTGAAAAATCAAAGAAAGTAATTAATACTGGTGAAGTTTGGTCAATTACAATACTTAATGATAATTCATATCACTTTGATATGCAAACAAGCTATAATTGTTGGCTTGGTCCTATAATGTTTCTTAATAATTTTAGTGGTAATTTGGTTGACATCGAAAGTAAAGATATTTGGATTGCATTAAACTATTTTCTAAAAGAAAATATGGAAATTTTTGGTATGTGGGCTGATATAGATAATGAGAATTTAGAAATTTTATTAAAGGAGATTGGTTTTACTAATATCACAAAAAATGAATTTTGGACTTCTTTAATTCTCGATGAAAACGGAATCGAAAATTTATTGTAATAATATTTAATAAATTTAGCTTGGCTTTTTTTAATTATATCAAAATTTTATTTTGTGAGTAATACGTTAAATGTTAAGATGGATTTAGTAATTATTCTAATTCAATGTTTCGTCGGAATTGTTTGGGGACTAACAAATGCACTAATGAAATTATTTCAAACCGACGACTCTCCAATTTATAAAAATTTGAAGGTATAATTATATATTTTCCTGACAAATTACATTTATCCAATTAAGTTCTTAATGTCATTTTTATTAAACCAGTCGATGTCAATTGCGTTTATGGTCACTCTGAAATTTTCTAGTAAATTATTTTTGTAACATTGATAATTATTTTTAATAGTAATTTCTGTCGCTGTTCCTATTACGAATTCATTAACATTTGTATCTTCAGCAATTGCGGGTTACGCATTAAATAATGAGAAATTGAGTTGGATAAGTAAAGTTTCTAAGTCATATTTCTAAATTAGATTTATTTTGTAGGTTTTATTGGAATTGGATTCGTGTTGCTGGGGCTTTTTATTTGTTGTACTGCATAAAGAAATGTAAATAATAAATCTTTATAGTAAATTTCGTTATTTAAAATTGCAAAATCTTATAATCACGAAACAAAACAGCTATAATGATTGTAGAAGTGATGGACCCGTGGACAATCCAAATGCTCGGACACAGTTCCAGCTTTGCTTAGCAACGGGTATCGAGCGGTAAGCAAAAATATTTGTATGGGGTTGTCCGGTTAACAACCGCATATTCTCCAAAAAAATTTTAACACCCAGAAACCCACCAATTTTGTTTTGTAGAACTATGGTCTTTCGTTTGTTAATACAACCATAGTTTATGCGCTTTTCTTTATTTCATCAACACGATGGATTTGCGATTCAAGATGGTTATGCTTATGCACATTTGTACTTTATTAATTTTAGTTTATTTTTAAACAAATATTTGTATTTTCGTTGCGCTTTTAAAATTTATTGAAATTTGCATTATTTATTCTTCTAGTGCTTTGTTTTATCTAATGTTAGATATTGAATTTTAAATGAGCTTGGTTCAGTTTTCATGATATGCATTTTTGACGCCATATAAAATTAGAGTAATTATGAATTCTTGATTTATTGAAAATTACAGCTCTAGCCCAACTCTATAATGAAAAATTTTCTATATCCAATCGGATATAGCATATTTTTTGAGAATTATCGATTGATTTTGCCTTATATTATTTCTTGGGATAACCAAAACACTCGTAGAGGATTTTATTTCAGTTATTTATAGTTGACTCAAGACGCAACTTTTCATAAAAAATCTTTTAATGAAATATGTCTCGTTCCTCTTGCTTCCAAAAAAGTTCTTTAAAAACACGAAAAAAGTATCGAAAATAAATTTTTTCTTTGATTTTCATATATAATCTCTACTGTCGTCAAAGAACACATCTTTTTCGTGTAAGATGTCTGGTTAAAATATGCTTTATATCCAAATTATGAATGTTCTGTTCACTTTTTTATGTTCACTTTTTAATTAATTATTATATTTTATGGTGAAAACCCAAGGGCACATGACCATAGCCTGAAAACCAAAAATACTTCTGACTATAGCCAAGAATTGCACTTTGCTTTTTCACACTTTCGCCTTTTAAAATCAATAATTGCACCTAAAAAATTTATTGCACGATAACATATTGACAAAATGCGCTATAACATATTGATGAGGTGCACGAACACTCCATTCGCTAGGTCGAAATTTTAGAGTTTTCATGGGGGTTATTTGCACCAAAACTCATATCGGTTCACGGGACCACTATCTACTTTATGTTTTAAAATATTAATTTTGTTGACAACCTGGGTTTCTCATTCAAGTTTTCAATTGGCTCGAGTATTTAATTGCTTTATAACTTTTAGTTTTAATTTTCTTTATGTTGGTCCAACTAAACACCCTAAAATTTGAGAGAATATAAATGAATATAAAATCAAAAAACATAAAAGTAAAATAATATAAATACAAAATGCATCAAGAACAACACGAAATTTACATAAAAAATAACATAATAGCAAGAAAATTTGACCGAAAAAAATAATAAAAATTAGATTTAGATAGCACAAATGATTTCAAGGTCAAATTTTGTTTTATAGAAATAAAAATAACACACAAGGTTAGGGTCAAATTATAGGTATATACTGATGTGTTTTCACAAATTTAGAGACAGGCAGATAGATTGTGTGCAGATAGACAGACTGTGTGCAGAGAGACAGACTGAAGTTTAGTATTAGTGTGCAGATGGTCAGACTGATTTTTTCAGTGTTAGGATGCAGAATGTTAATTTGTAGTCTTGCTTTTCAGTAATGTTTTCAATTAGAATTGCTTTTATTTATGAAACTTTGTGATGAAAATATGAAATGAAGAACTTTAATGAAGAATATATGTTTATGCATCGAGGCTTTTACTTGGATTCGCTTAAAATGGTATCATTTATATATTTTATTTACTGTCCACAGCCAATACATCGTACAAGAAAGTAAATGTACATAATAACGGGTCCGTGTAAGCACAGTTCATCTGCAACAGAGCTGTGACCGTGAGGGTTCGCCATTTGTAAACGCCGAACCTCAACGTAAAATGATAGCTTATAGTGGTGGAAGGAGATCGAAAAAAAGGTCTTTTGGCTTGTCTTTCGTTCACCAAACGCTAGAAAAATCGACCTAAAATGAATTATACATTCGTCTCAAAATCACTAACACTGAGTAGTCCAGTGGGCACTCATTAAATACAATGTGAACAAAAATAGATCTTAAAGTCAAGGAAAAGGGAAGTGTAGCGGGGAAATCGCGAAATCGTTTCAACAGTTAAATTGGAAAGCCGTTGAAAAAAGATTAACCCAAACGACCTAAATCATAAAAAATTAGTAATTTAAATAATATTTAAGAACTAAATAAATTCTATTGAGTTGAGATGGAAAATATGGGAGGGACGCCGCGCAAATTTTCCGAAATAACCAAAATACTTCATCAAAATTGTGAAGTAAAAGTGGGGTGCGGCTCAACTGTTTGTATAATTAAAATATACTGATAAAACTGAGAAATAATGGCGGATCCCTACTAAAAATTTAATAATAATAATAATAATAATAATAATAATAATAATAATAATAATAATAATAATAATGTTGGGGTATTACGAAAAAAGCACAGTAAAGTCAATAAAACACCAAAATGATAAAAGTGCAACATTAATTAAAAAATTTACAAAAATTCGAAAGTAGTATTGATCGGCGGAAATTGGTATGGTTGAACGCCAAATTGAGAAACGAGTCTAGAAATAATTATAAAAAATTAGTGAGGGGTCCCTAGAAAATAATATAATACAAAAAACAAAATTAATTAAAAAAAATTAATTACTAATGGGAAGCCCGAGTCAATGAGAAGTCCGAGGCAATGGGAAACTTCAGAGATGAGCAAAATCCGGCGTGTAGACAGAATAATATAAAAGGGTAAATTGGCCTAAACAATATTAAATGGGCGCCACTGATCTATGAAGAGGTAATTATTTCCTAATTGGTAATTTAGTAATGCAGCAAACGTTGTTGACAAATGTCGGCTAAGGTGGCCTGTGGGAAGTAATTATTTTTAAAAATTTAATAATGCAGCAAATGTTGTTGACAATTGTCTGAAAACAGTCTGAGCAGAAGTATAAAAGGAAAAGGGAAAAACACGAAAAGGCCAGTGGTGGAACCAAACGATTAGTCTAGTCAGGCCAGTAAAAGAGCCTATATCCAAGTAAAGTCAAAAGCTATCTATAAGAAAAGGTGATTATCCATTGGATAATCTACCTTAAGGTAATCAAATTTATTCGGTGGCTGAAGGGTGCAAATAAATCACAAATTGTAATTACAAAACATTGGAATAAATCTGATTGAGTTGTAACTGTAGTCAAGTGCAAATAAAATTATTCTGTGTTGGGTTTACTTATTTGATTTGAAAAGGAAATGAGGAGTCAGAAGGAACCGACTTTCAATAATAATAACCCAACAATAATAATAATGATAATGGTAGTAATAATAATAATAATAATAGTCATAGCAGTAACAATTGATTAGAATAATACATATAATAGTAACGATGAAAATTCTAGTAAACAATAATAGAGGGCATAGTAGTTATAATAGCATAGTGGTAAAATAGGCACTGTGAGGATATTTAAGATAACGAAGGTGGTACATACCATAGTAAAATCAATAATACGAATAACTACAAGAAGGATGATATAACAGTATAGATTAACATTTGAAGAAGATAGAAGAATAATGGGACCTTAACATCGAAATCGAGCACAGGCTTTCTATCGGCAGCTCGTTGGACCCATGGATCGTTTGGTCAATTATAGCATTAGCAATAGCGTTCACTTTTTGCGGACGATCCATCCACTTGAACACAGTTCCAACGTTGCTTAGCAACGGGTTACTAGTGGTAAGCGAAAAATATTTGTATGGGGTTGTCTGGGCATTAACCATATAGCTTTAAAAATTTCAACACCCACCAACCTACTATTTATATATTTCTTTCTTGGGCACCCATTTTATTTTATTATATTATATTTGAATTCATTGCATAATATTCATTTTTAAAATATAAAATTATATTTTGCACTTGAGTTTTTATTTTGGATTTGATATTTTTATTGATTACACCTGGTAATTTGAAAAAGTGCTTTCTAAATATTTTAAACGCAGTATAAATTATACGAAATTAATTTTAATACATCATAATGTTTGTTTCTAACTCAAATCATATTATTTTTAAATAACAAATTTTTTTATTTAATAAAAACAAACTTGGTTTAATTTAATTATTTATAAAACGTTTGTTTAAACTAAGTATTATAATCACTAATAATTATTTATCTGACAAATCAAGGTCCTTTGGTAATTTTTACACAATCTTTCTAGATTTATCTCATAGTTAATTTATGGACGTTGTTAGTAATAATTCGATGGAAGTGAGCAGTCAAAAATATTTAAATTATTCTGCAAGTATATATTAAGAATTTATCGTTTAAAATTATTTATTTGACACATAAGCCCATTCAGAAACGAATGGAGAATATCTAGATAATAATTCACAACCAGAAGCTTTTGCTGCTTTAACCTCCTCAATGTGGCCACAAAATATTGAAATTCCACTAACGGAAGATGAATCAGATGAAGTAGAATTTAGTTATGATGAATTTGGTTTTCGAGTTATTGACGGTAAGTCTAATTAATTAAGACAATTTCAAAGTTTTCATAATTAAATATATTTTTTGAAATCTTCATTTATTTGAATTTGTATAAAACACAGCTACTTCGAAATTCTAATTATATTTTAGCTCTAAATTTTTAAAAAATACAATTCTATTATGTAATATTGTAATGTTAAATTCTTGAATTTTCTCAAATTTTAAATTGAAACTTAAGAATGGAAATGTTATTAAAATCTAATTTGAATATAAATAAATGTGCTGAGAATTTTGGCAAGAACACGCGATGACTAAATTATTGGTTTCTCCAAATTAAAAACTTCTTGATTAGAACACTTGATACTTTTTTCCTTTTATGAATAATCATGATATTCATTCCCACTTTTAACGTATTTTAATAAATGATTTTGGATTATTGATTCTAACGAAAACCAGCCTAAAACGAATTTTTTATATTGTTATGTTTACAAGAAATAAATTTATTCATTTATTGATTACAATGTCTCGTTTATATATTATACAAATATAATTATTTAAATATAATGGTAAAATTTAAGTGGTGAAATTTATTCAGAATGTCCGATGCAGAATAAGTAAGAGTTATTATGGAAGGTGGTATTATGAGTGTTAAAAGAGACATAAGTGTACAATATTTATTGTAACAACAAATCTCCAACACACTCTTTTATAGGTCTTCGTTGCGTAGCCCCTAAAAATGGAGTTTATTGGTTTTCTAGTTATTGATACAGACTACACATATTGAATACACAATTTTGACATATTATTATGTGACAGGTTGATTTCATTAATTATACAATATTTATTAATTATTCTTCCTTACAATAATGATTTAAATTATGATATCGATTTTTAAATTATGGCGATTCAACCTAGAACTACACGATAACTCGTTGTTTTTATGAAATCTTTATTCTGGAACATTGAAATTTACTAAGTTAAAATTGGAATACATTTAAAAAGTTTTAGGCAATCTCGAAGAAAGGCTTATCAAAGAATCCTTAAATCAATTTGGGGTTCTATATTACTAGTTATTAGAGAATGGATATTCTAAAGGAAATAGTAGAGAAACTTTACCACTTGGCTTCCTTTCGTGCATCAGTCGTAAACAAATATAATGCTCTGAATCACATTTTTAATTATCATTGATATTGAAAATAAAATTTAAACGTTTCCATGATTATTGCATTTATTTTTGCTAGAAAACGACTGTTTGATGCGATTTTTAATTCATAGAAATTTAAACTATGTGCTGGCTGAGAGTAATTCACTATTTTGATGATTAAAAATCCCTTCAAAATTGAATTACAATCATTAGATATACTTCAGTCATGCATAATTTCGTAATTACTAAATTTAGCTAGTCAGCGAATGAAAATAATTAAAATTTAATATTTACGATATTTTTTAAGCAGGAAAAAATTTAAAAAAATATCAATAAATTAAATCTCAATTTAAAGTGATTATGACTATATAGGAAAATTTTCTATTAATTAAATGTTGGAATAAAGACTTAAAATAGTTTTGATATTATTTAATTGTGTTAGTTAATGCAGGCACGTTGTACTCGTCATATATCAATTATAATTTTATGAATAGGTGCTTCACTCGATACTATAAATTTAAAGTTACTGATTGTAGTAAATTTGTAGAAATTACTATTTTTGATTTATTTAAATAAATTGAAAGAATTTAAGATTTTTTTAAAATTAAAAACGACGATTGGTATTACCATGCATGACAAATACCATCAGTTTTTGTCTCTTAATCCAAACTTGCTTATAACTTTACTAAACTGTACTAAAAATGAAGCAAAAACAGGCAAACTTGATATATATATATACATATAACACTTATCAAACACACGCGTTACGATATACATCGAATTATTCACTGTAATCATCAGGTAAAAAACAACCAAAATAATAACATGGATTTTAATTTTTATATTCAAAAAATTATTATTTTTCAATATTTTTTTTTGAAAAATTTTAAACCATTTCAATTAAATTTTGAAAATTATATTTTATTTAAAATACGTTTTATAATATAAAAGTTTAATTAATAATATTAAAAATTAAATTAATATTACAAATTAAAATTTTAAAAACGAACAAAAACATTTTTACTTATCCCATTTTTCACATTTAAACTATTTAAAAACATTGAAAACATTCGTAGTCATAGCATTTTGTATAATGTATATTAATCTTTGGATCCAACGCCTTATCAGTAGTGCTTCACATATAACACTTTCCCAATAATTATTAAAAATTTTTATAACATTATCAAATCAGACATGCCTATTTCGTTCATACACCTTTAAATCGACAATTTTTAAGTTCTTGATAATTATATATATATATATATATATATATATATATATATATATATATATGAACTGGAGTATAACAGATGAGCAACACATTAAAAAAAGTTTTTGTAAATAAAAATTTATTCTAAGATTGGTACAATAAAATCTAAATTGATTTTCTATTTCAAATATTTTCTTTCAAAATTATCTCAAAACGTTTCAACAAATTTTAATTTATGGTATTTATTATAAGGGCAAACGAGACAAAAATATGTCCTCGAAAATGAAGCTCATCGATTACAATGGTTAGCTCATCTGGAATTTACATACTCAAAAAATCTGGAAGGAGAGTTGTCATGGGATGATATTGAAATCATCATTCATCCTTCGATAAAATTAAAATCAATGATTCACGAATATGGGATCCCCCATTCCCTTCGACCTCAATTATGGATGCGAATGTCTGGGGCATTGATTAAGCGAAAAAACTGTAAAACGTCGTACAAAGAAATCGTCAACGCAACTACATCAGATCATATTATGTGTTCTAAGCAGATTGAAAAAGTGAGTTTGTAAAAAAATATTGTATTTTTTGTTTATATTTAATTTTTGATTATCTTGGATCTTTCATGACAAATCTTGTAATTCGATTGGTGGGTTTGAACATAATTTTTTTCTAACCATTTTTAAGATTATCTAATAAAATTAATTTAAAATATAAAAATATACTTTTCATTTCCATTTTAATAATAAACTATTTGTTATATATCAAGGTTATACCGAAAGTTTTTTACCGATTTTACTCATAAAACTTTATAAATATTAGAAATTAAAAATCTGATACTTAACATTTTTAGTGATCAGTACTCACTCGAAAAGTTTGTTTATATTTATTAAATAAATCACATACAGTCGCAGCTGTTCGATCTGAACACCAAGGGACCGAAAAAAATACAGTGTTCAAAAATTAAAAAAAATACGAAAATTAATAATAAAAACTTTGAATTTTATTTTTATAAACTTCCATTTTCATTACAAATATTCTCACAAAATAGTAATTTAAACAAACAATCAATAATTTTAGGTATTTAATCCTCCCAGAACGACCGGGTCTTATATAAAACACGGAATTATCTTGAGCAGGATTCTAAAGAAATTTAAAATTCCAAAGGATTAATTTTATAAAACTGCTCATGTTTTACATTGTTAATTTCATAAATATAAACGATATGATATAAATATAAATGAAAATAGAAAATAAATATATAATAGAAAATAAAAAATTTTTTCATAAAATCTTTTATTAATTTATACTTAAAAGGACTAAATAATTTTTCTTTATTTGTTTATTACACTGGTGAGTAAGTACTGAATTGTTCACCATTTAAAAAATATTTAAATTGCTCTAATAATTTGGTACTTTCATTTACTGCATAACTCAACACAATTGTCTACTGTCTTTATTATTGTATCTTAGTGGTTTGGAATTTTATAATTTATATTATACCATTTTTCTTCTATGTTATTTAACAAAAACAGACAGCCCAAAAATTTGTGCATGTTACAAAACCTTTTCATCAAAAAATTGATAATCTATATTATCTTTAAAATGTAAGAATATTAAAAATCTTATAAGAAAAACTTTTAGAATTATTAAATATTTTTCTTATTCTTTTCTGTTTTATTTTATTTTTTACTGCGAAATAAAATTTTTTCTCCTATTATCATCGGAACTATGTTTGTATGTGAGTTTCAAGTTAATCGGATATGTAGAAGTAGATTCAAATTAGATAAAATAATTTAATTCTATCTGATAAACAATTGAAGTTAAATAAAATGTTTTTAACAAATTCACGTCATCAACTTTGTAAGATACTTTCCAATATTTTTTTGATTTCATCATTTTTAAATGAAAACGCTTAACTTACTGATTTAGCCAACATTTTGGAATCATCATTAATATTAAAAGTCATTCCTTATGTTAGCTATTTAAAATTATATACATCATTTTTAGAAGATTTAAACAAAATTTGGTATGATAATTGTATTAAATAAAATTTTAGATGTTTACGCGATTTAACAATGGAGATGCACGTTCCTAATAAACCTGTCAAATTAATTTTAAATAATAAAAATTGTAATAAAAATAATTTTTTTAATAAATTAAATTAAGAAATTATCAATTCTAACGAATATTATGAAATGAGAATTTGAAAATTTCTGAAAGCAACATAGATTTTGCGAAAAAAATATTTTAAAATTTTTGTTCTAAATCAATTGTCAATTTGTAACACCTTCATTTATTGCATATCTTGTCAAATCACATTGTTATATTTGAATTGAAACAAATATTAAATTGGAATTTAGATTTCTATCCAATTTATTTATTCAGTCGTCACATTTTGCTCAATATACTTTGGTAAATATAATATTTATTTAATTAATTGAAAACCTACATGAAATGTCTAATTATTAAGACATATTTTCTAATTAATATTCTCCTATTTTATATATATATATATATATATATATATATATATATATATATATATATAAATATATATATATATATATATATTTGTTATTTAACGTATTATATATGCTTACTATATTACAAATTTTTTTATATTTTTTTACTACAATATGATATATTTATCGTTTATTTTATTAAAATTGTACACATTTATTCACTAACTTTATTTTATTTTACTTTTTCCATCACGTTTATTGACATTGATTAGTTAGAATGTAATAAAATTTGATATTTAAGTTGTGTAAATTAAAATATACTCTATTTAATGTACTCTATTTGCACAATATATTCTGTAAACAGAAATTTCTCAGATTTTAAATATTAAACGAGCTACTGTGCACGAAATAACCAAAACATTTTACCTTACAGGTGAAATAAAAGCAAGAAGACGTGGTGGAATTACTAATTGTGCGCTTAATGAGTCGCAGAAGATTTAGAAGATGTGGATTGCACTCTTTCACTGCAAGAACTGTGTAATAAACACTGGAAAAATGTTGTTAATAAAATTAAATATTGACGTTTTAATTAATTTTCAAAATAGGTTGAAACGTTTTCAAAATTGGGTGAAAAACCCTGTAATAATAATAATAGATCTTAATGCGTAATTCTGGTGGTAACGTTTGTATGTGCTCTGTAAACAAATAAGTTACTATAAAAATAAGTAGATAAATTTAATAAAAAATGTTTTAATTTCTATACCACTAAAGCATAAAGATAATTAATTTAAACCTGAGATTCAAACAGATAACGGTCGCCATTTTTTGACAGGTTACAGCTATTAATAATACTATTACTTTGGTTTAGGTAACGTAATATATAATTAGAAGCTGCAAACAAACAAATAATTAATCTTGATTGCCCATCAATGATTATATTGACACCAACATTTCCGATGTGTAAATTGCGTAACTGTTCTTAACTCAAAAATTTACCCTTATAACACGTAGACATACTTATTCGATCCTCTAATAATGATCAAAAATCAGGGTGGTAAATATAATTTCTCTATAACTTATTTAAAAACTCACGATTTTATATGATTTTTTTAAGTGATCTTAAATGCAAATCCCAATTAACTAATTTATGGGTTGCAATTATATAATTACGTAACTGACTTGCTATTATTATAAAAAATGGATGTATAATTGTGAATAAAAGTCATTATAATATTCAGTATTCCGTATTGAACATTGAATTATAACTATAGATCCACAATTCCTAAGTTAATAATATTAGGAATTGTCAATGATTACTTTGCGGATTTTGAATGGTTAACTGTTTGTGTTTATTATATAAATTGATAATTAGGAAACTAGTAATTATTTCAATGTTATCAGTCTTAATTAAAATAATAATCAGCATTTGAAATTGTTTGAAACAATAGCAAAAATATTCCTAGTAATATATTTGGAAGTTTACAACAAATGAATAGCTGCGTAATTAGCAACAATTCTAGAAAGATATGATCGCTGTGTATGGTAGAGTAAAATAATATTCTTTTGCTATTAGGAAAGTAAACGGGAAAATTATTGAAAATTTTAAAAAATTAAGAAAGACGAGAAACGAATTGAAATGTAAAAGAAAGACAATTGAAAACAAATTTAATGACTAATAATAGTTCAAAGTGATAAATATTAATTGGATGCCTGAAATATATAATTACTTCCTTTTTAATTTGTAGGATTTTGACTATCAGTCCTCATTCTTTTTGTGTTTACTCATTTTTACCTCTGGATCATTATCTGTTTAGTGTTAGTGTTTGAGTAATATTTACTATTTATCAATTTTATAATTAGTATTTATCAATTAACTCATTCAACCCATTTTAAATTCTCCATCTAATTCTCTTTTATGAATGCTCTAATAATTTACTTTAACTTTTTTAAAGGTTTTTACGATTTTTTTGCTGCAAATTATAGTCTGCACAAAAAATAATTAGATGTGAAAGGATTTATTTGATATTAGAAATATATTTATTAAATAATGTACTTTAAAAATATTACAAAATTCTTTAAATATTTTTTGTTGATTTGGAGCTCTGATTATTCTCTATAAGGGCAGAATTTTCTAGCTTGAGAATTTTTAATTCATTATATTGTAATTATTTCTTCAGTCTATATAGCCACGAATCTATGTTCTCTTCATTTATTTTGTCCTGTATAAAATATAAAGTATTTATATGTGGAGTAATATTGCTTTTGACTTTTCGGCTCTTCACTCTGACACTTGTTGAAAATATCCTTTTTCTTGGTAGTTTTGTTTATTAGATTGCTATCAGGGCTGTTGTGATCCATACGAACGTTATTGTTTATAATTATATAAGTCTTGCTAAAATTATTTTATATTATCTTGCCTAACATCATGTTTATTCCAAATATCAACATTTTTCCAATGGGTTAAGATACTAAAAATATATTAGAGGACAAGTTCATGATTTGGACAAATACGGACCATTAGGGAAAAAGCAATTTTATAAAATAGCACGTGAGGAGGCAATAAGATGGGGATAGCATGTATAAAGGCTCCAAAAATGGGTATACCATTTTATGAAAAAAATAATTTAGTATAAAAAGCTATTACTTCCGCAAGCCAACACATTCCTTCAGATTGAGACGAGAAAGTTGCTGAATTTAAAAGATTTGTCGTATAGTATAAAATCTGAATAAATGGAAGTATAGATGAACTTCCTGCTTATTTATATCTTCCTGGAAAGTTTACGATATCTAAACGCAGGTTCCCGAAATCAAAGTTAGCACATATTGTCATGAAAAGTGCAATCTTACGTTTACATTAGAAATTACTGTTGATTGTAAAAAATTTACCACGATATCATTTTAAAAAGAAAAACAGTTCGGAAAGGGAACCAAATTTAAGAATTTTATGGGCGAAATGTATGATATTTTTATTGATTACACATGAACTAAAAGAATTTCAATATTAAAATGTAAAAATTTCAAAAAAGAATTTTGGAATCTGAAAACTTAAATTTTATCGAAATTTATATGCATCCCTCGTTTAACACGGAAGAAAAGTTCTGTTAAATCGCTGTGTCAAAATGTATTACATGTAAATAATATTTAATTGTAGAGAACAATTGCTACCGGATTTAACATAAACTTGTTACAACTTGATTGCGTACGGCATGCGGGCTATGCTACGAAATCTATGTTAAGTATTTTAAGTTTTTATACCATCATACGGGGTAGAAATAGAAACTAATTATTCGTTATTGTGTAGTAGATAGGTTTTAATTTTAGTGAAATTTAAAATATAAAGTAAATAAAATCACAAATCTACCATCGCCTCTTAACCAACGTCAACGCCCCCCTCTAGGTCTCAAACGCCCACAAAGGGGTGTTATCGCATACTTCAAGAAAGACTGGTTTAGATAATAGGGAAAAGTTTTTATTATGGTTTTAGTGAGTTGTCAATTCTTTGTGATTTACTAAGACGAAAATTAATGAAGTGCTGTAAAACTTTTCTGTCCACTAAATCTATTCCAAGAAATACAGCATAGATGCAATAACACATAAATGCAATGAAATAAATTTAGATATCACCATTAGTTAATAATACATCTGTTATAAATTAATTTTGATACTCTAGTTCATAAAATTTTATTATGCTAAATGATTCATTAAACAAATAATTTCTTTCAATCACAATTTAAATGTTTATCAACTCTAGATGTTAGATTTATAGTCGGTTTTATCTTTTAATAAAATTAGAAAATTTGTTATGTTATAAATTTTAGATTATTGACTGTAGGCTATGGCGTAAAAATACAATAAGGCAATTAACAATATTTTAATATTAATAAAAACTCGAAAACGCCAAATAAAAAAATATATTTCTAGGAAATTATCCTCATTCAGTCTGCCATCACAATCTTTGTTAAATGCTATATACGGAAACAATAATGACGTAATAATTACGATTTTATTGCTGTTTGAACTTTTACTTTAGGGGATTGTGATTTAATCACCAAAGCCTTACAAAATTCTTTCCCACTTATTACAAAATTTTTTAAATAAAATTTTAAAATCTTTTAGATCAGTACCTTTGCACATTTTCTATGCTTAATAATGTTACTCACGCCTCTCAATCGGCTATATTCCGGAACCCGTGTACGAAAATGACGGTAAGTTTCTCCGATGTATGTGGCATTTGCGCCTATACACTAGATCAGAAACTAAACCTTTTGGGGTTTGAGATTTATCACTAAACATATTTATTGATTTTAGCGATTTTGATACTATTTTAAATAAATTTGAATTACGTAATGATTTTGTGACAGACATTTTAAAATTTCTATACCATCCGAATAGGGAATTACAAAACCATGCGATTTTATGGGTTCACCATCATTAAATGGGCTATAGTTTCCATTATTTTCATCGGGCGCAGTCATAAGCCGATCAATGGTTACCTTAGTCAAAGTTATATATATTTAGATTATGTTGCATCACAAACACTTGATAAACATATTCTAAAAGTATTAATAAATTAATTATTTTCATCAAAAATACGTAGATCCGCTAAACTTTTGTCTGCCACTGTATGTGGTGGTATTGCACCCAAATATAAATTCACAAAATATATTGGAGTTTTAGACTTAATAATAAAAATACTGGATACGTTACACTTACTAGAGATAATTATATAATTCAAATTGCCCAAAAACCTATCTTCATCTTCTAATCCTTATAACATCACGAATACGGGAATAGCAACACAAATTTAGGCTCATTACTCTTACGTGCACTACTAATGTTGTTTACTAAATAATATTTACCTCACCATCTGATTTACACACATCAGTCAAATTACACCCAGATTAATTCAAACGTGGATCCTTAGTGGATTCTTATTGGTTAGCAATGAATCCATTATGCTTATTGGCTAAATCTATAAAAACCTGTCAAATTTCATTTAGATAATATTTTCCTAATCATTACTTCTTTTTGCATTTTTACTAATTTTACTTATTAAGCTTAATAAATTTTCGAGGTTTATAAATATCTATATTTATTCCAAAGAAAAACGATTAAAATGTGTATTTTAAAATTTAAAATTAATTCATTTTTCACATTCTGGGCCAAACAACCGAAGGTACTAAGAAAATTGATAATGAATCGAGATTTCAAGCATATATTTTTGGGAAAATTTTATTTCCCATGTTCCAACATTTTGTTAAAAATATTAGAATTTAATTTTTGAAAACATGCGCAAAGTATCAGATATTTTGACAACATACAAATATCCTTAAAATAATTCAACTGTGAATTATCATCAAAAATCAAGCCATTTTCGTTGATTCTACCAAATTTATTTTCAATGGCATGTCACTCATTTAAGCAGTACATATTTAAAATAGTTTATATATATTTTTTTATCAAAATCCTATCAAATTCCGCTCAAAAAGTTAATATTTATTGATATTTAATTAATATTTAATTTATTTTTTATTATGGCTATAGATCACAAATTTCTTTTCTCTGTAAAACAAATTTTAGATTTGATTAAAAAAATTCTGAAAAGTTGAGTTAAAATGATTTAACCGTTTGAGAAACATGAGGCCTTGCATTGTCATGGTGAAACTTTATGCTCACCATATCCGATCTCGGTCACTGTTTCGTCACCGTTTTAAACAAGGCTTCAAAAGTTTTATACTACTTGGTTCATCATTTATGATTTTGTTATCATTCGATGCTCTTAAAAAGATAATTTTTTGCTTTTTTATTTCGGCTAAATTTTCTTGCAAAAATCCATGCACTCTTGCTTATTTTTACTGTTAACATAGGATTACATATCATCGTGCCGTATATTTTAACCGTAACTGAATAGTAGTTGGATAGGAGCGAAGTTAGCGTTTCAATTTCCACATAATTCGTTTAGTTACTGCTTTCAAAAGTCGGTTGATGAAGCTTCTAAATACCTGAGTTTCTTAACATAACTTCGCCAGTTTTTTTAACTATTCATTTATAAACAACAAGCAGACACGAAGATAAGGAATATCAAAACTCAACAGTTAAGTTAGATGTATGATTCAATTTTCGTATAAATTTTTAATCTCGGTGGCATACTCTGCTCACCTACGTCCTTAATTATAATTATTATTTTGAAGCATATATAATTTTCATTTTAAGTGCTATCTGTGAAATTTATTTTTGTGTTATTTTATAGGATCTTGTTCGGACTCTTCCAAGCAATGTTTGTTTTTCTCACATATCAAGTACAGGAATTCCCCGTCTTCGTAGAATTCTTCGTGGATTGGCATGGCTTTATCCTGATATTGGTTATTGCCAAGGAATGGGAGTAGTAAGACTTAAAATTCATTTCAGTTATTGTATAATGCTTAAACATTTGTTTCTAGATGCTTTGTTTACAAAATAAAGCATATCTTATTGTAAATACGGAAGTATATAATATACAAATATACACTGTAACCTATATTTATTAACATAATAACGACCCTTAGATCATGAAACATTGTCCTAATAACAAATTAACAAATTTTTAAAATGCATTTTTAACACGTTAGCTGACACAAAGTTAAGAAAAAATTGTCCTCCTGGGCAAAGTCGGTTGTTCGGCTAATATTATTGCAATGGTCAGTGAGACACGTACGGTGGTCCACGCGACTAAATATAATGGGGTAAGTGAGACACAGCATAAGTGTCTCGCGGCTCAAACGGACGGAAATCTGAGACATGGCAGCTAACGTGTTAAATTACTATAAGGAAATATGTTTTACTGATGATTTTAATTTATTTTGATATTTGCATCGTTCTATTGAATTTACATGTAAATGAGTTTTAAACGTCTTCAGATATGTTTTTAATCTCTATTTAGTCATTATTAAATACTTCATATTCTAGCTTACAATTTATTACTTTCATAGACTCTTTTACTTTATTATTAACAAGGTGAAAATTCATACTTCTTCCATATGTTAAGGATTGTTATTTTAATTCGTAAAATAGAGATGTATTGGAAATGAGCAATTCTAGAAAGTGTATTTGAATGAGAATTAAACCATTTTAGTCACAACTAAAAATGAAAAACTATACTTTCCAGTCAAGAACAATGCTTGACAAGTCTCGATAATGTGCATTCAATTCAAAGTGCTAAATAATTATTTGACGTTTTTCATTTTTTTTTCGTTCTGACGAAAGATCAACACAAATTTTTGATCCTATTGTCAAATTGAAAATAAATAAAATATCATCAAAAAAGAAAACAGATTAAAGGCAACCAAAAAATTGAAATCAATTGATGATACAAATTTATGAAAAAGATGCCATTTGTCCTTTTACGTAATCAGTTCTTTTGGAAAGCAGCTGCCTATTGGTTGATAATTGGGGAATATAGATGAATTTATTTAATTATTTGTAAAAAGATTTTTAAAAAATTTCATAATCAAAATAAATTGTAAACATATTTTTAACAAAACAAATTTTTAATTAAAAATAATTGACATGAATTTTTAAATTTGCTTAACCGTCATACGCAGGGGTCATTTTTGACCTCTCTAAAATGTATATTTCACTATAATTGATTGGTAAATGCTTAAGGTCATTAATTTTATCTAAACAATTTAAATAAACTATTTTCTCTGCTTTATTGTTGTTTCATACGATTCTCCACATTTTTTGCACTCTGATAAGATATTTTTACGTTCGGTTTGAGAGTCAACTTGCACCATTTTCTTTCAAAACCCTTTGTTTTTATACTTCTTAGGGTGTTTATTTTTCATCTTTTGGTCTAAAAAGCTCATGAGTTATTAATTTCAATAATTCACGCAGACTCAATTTTTGAACTTATTTACAAATTCTGGGGCCTTTGGAAATATGAAAATAGGTATTATAAGCAGCTATGTCGAGGATGTTATAGAACAGCGCCATAGGCCAACGCATTGTTTTTATTTTTGTGGAGGAAAACCTACCAATTTGATTATAAACATCTCCTGCTTCATTTGTAAAATTATAATTGATTCGTCTCTATAAATGATTGAAAGGAGGATTACCGATTTTTTATTTTTAGGGTTATATTTGACCTTCTCTTGAAATAAAAACTCCATTGTTTGTTTATCTCCGTTATTGTTTTAAAATTCCTGTGACAAATTCTTTTTGTTTTTAAGTAAATTCCCGACAATTGTTATTTGTTGGATCAAAAAGAATTTATCGAAGAGAATATGTAGTAAACAAGTTATCCGTTTTTGCATTTCATCCAGTATTTTTTATACCGTTTCTTTTTTTATCTTCTTTTCTATCCCAAATTTCTTGCTTAGTATAATCTCTTGTATTTGAATTTTTGACCAATGTTGGATACTATATTTTGGTAATTTTTGGCAGAACTACAACCAATAGTGCTTTATAGAGTTGTATTTAACATTAATTCAACGTTTGGTAAAAGATCTGCAAAATACTTATGCTTTTTGCCCTGAAACTTACTATATTTATCTAATGGCTCTTTGCCTGATCTTTAAATAACTGTGATTCGAATGGTTTTAATAAAAATATAAATATTATCCTTACAATGTTGTCTACTATTTGATTTGATTATCCGTTTATATGAATATTAGAACTTTGCCAAATTTACCCGGTTAACCAGTTTGCCACTCCTACTTTAAAGTAAAATTTGTTATTTTTTATTGTTATAATTGACTGAAATTGTTCAGATTTATAATTTTGTTTGTGTAGGTTGAACAATATGTTGCAAGGTGTCAAATTATTGACATCGACTTTAGAGAAAAACAAACAAACAAATAAATAAATAAAACATATATAATGAGAACACTATTCCAAATTATCACATTCCTGATATGTTTTAGATCGTGTCTCACTTGTTGCTGTTCCTGGAGGAAGAAGACACCTTCTGGCTGATGTGTGCAATAATAGAAGATCTGTTGCCAGTGTCATATTATTCCACAAATTTGATTGGCGTTCAAGCGGATCAAATGACATTACGGGAATTGATTCCCAAATATCTGCCAAAAATCCATGAATTATTAGCAGAACACGATATAGGTAAATCAATTTTATATCATGTTAATTGTTTTCTAGCAATTAAATATTGTTAAGCTTTCTAATAACATAAACTATCTGACATTTTGTGACTGTAATAAGAAGAATTAAAATAAATGAAAAACCATTTTCATGTTTATTGTTTGAAAATTTCCATGTTAAACATTTACCGCAGTTATTTACAAATATAAATATATTTGATTTTGCGTATTGCTACTTTTTTCTTGTGTAAATAGATTTCTAATTTCTGTAAAAGAGAGAAAACTAATTTGTTTTTATTATAAATTTATTATGATATTTTTGAAGCTTAACTTTATTTTCGCTCAATTTCTTTGTTTTTCCGATTCTTCAAAATCTATTCCCCAAACTATATCTAAAGGTTCATTAATTGTCAATTTATTAATACACTCATGTCATAGATAGGCTTCGTTAAGTTCTACTTGTCTCTCAATTGTAGGTTTAATATCTATTTGCAAATTTCAAAAGGTTTCCGAGCGATTAATTTGCCTTATCCAAAGTAAGTAATCAAATTCGAGATCACAGCTTTATCTGGTGATGTTCAATTAATAACCAGATTGCCAGAAACATTTCTATTTTGCAGCTAAAGAAATAGAGAATAGGTTTCTGTTCCATAAATTCTCGATTTACCTTTATGGACAACCGGACGCTATTTATGAAGAAAAACGGATTTAATTTAATTTAATTATTAGTTGTCGTGAGTGTTTACCATTGGAGAGTCAGTGAAAATAATTTAATTTTCATCTAGAATTAGTTTAAAAACCAATATAAACTCATTTTTTAAATAGATAAACAGTTATATCAATATAATTGTATTATATCAACCTTTTTTGTGCTCGAAGCTTGAAAAACAAATATACCAAGATCAATAATTAATGAACTTTTTCGATTATATTTCAGTTTGTCGGGGTGTTTTATGCACCGGATTTATCTTTATAATTCACATAATTATCTTTTTCAACATCGCCCGTTATCTCATTCACCACGAACCGGGGAATGTTAAAGTAGAGTCAATAAACTATATTTATTCATTCTGGTGGTTTTTGACTCTCAATTCCAAAATAAATCTTTAAATGGTTTCAGAGTACTCTAAGTTCTTGAATTAGAATGAAAAGGCATAACAAATTAATTATTCTAATTATTAAGTCCCAAGTGTATTATTTTTATTTCATTTTTGTTTTATTTATATAATTAAATTACAATAGTTGATATTTTTGCATCCATATGGGGCCTAGGGGCGATTTCCTGTAAATATTTTATTCAATCATATGACAACAGGTTAAATTATTTATAAGTAATGTATTGTTTTTTTTTATCATAAAATTTATTCCTAAAACGATCTTTGACATCATTTTCTATAAATTTGCAGCTTGTTTGATTTCTAAAATAATTTCAAAACCTTGTTTAACATAGTTGTGTTGTATTTTGTTTACCTTTGATCTGTTTTCTTTAAATATTAAATATATTTTCATTATAACTGTAGATTAAATAATTGTGTTGCAAAACAAAATAAATCTTTATCTAAAGTCATAATGAAAATGAATGAAACTTATTTGAATTGGATTTTTCAGATGTATAAGAAATATTGTAAAAATTAATTTTTCGAAAACAGATGATTTAATAAAAAATATTTAATTATTAGAATAATACTTTTGTAACTTTAATCTAATAATGATGCCAAAATACATCTTATTATATTTACTGTCAAATTGTACTGTTAAATATTTTTGAGTCCGAATGTTCATTTCAGTTCATATTTTATTAATATTATTATATAAATTTACAGGCAGTTAGATAAAAAAAATAATGATACTGTCGAATCACTTAAATAAATTATAATGTTAATGTATTGGCAGGCTGAAACACTTTTAGCTTATTGTGAATAACAATTTGGTTCCCTATAATTTAATTTATAAATATTTTTTTATCATGACGTTTAAATGGGTTTCTCGGTAATGCTATATAGTTAAATTTTGCAGATATTATTTACTTATTGTTTCATGAAAAATTTGACTGATTCTTTTTTTATGGAAAATTATTTTTTAATGTAGTCGATAATAATATTTCTAGTTTTTAGTAAGATAAAAAAAATTGGAATTATTTGAAATTTTTTTTATTTGAATAACTCTGTAATCTACTTTTCTGAAATCCAGACCTTGTAAGATAAATTGGCTCTAATGTTGCGGATCACGGTAAATTATTGCTCATCGCATCCATGTTTCTGCAGCCTAATAATCCTTTTTCAGTATATGTACTGAATAAAATTTATTTTTAAGAAAAGTTATGATGGTTTTTATGTTTATTATTGAATTGTTGGCAGTAGTTTGGGGTCCACTATTTTCAATCATGGGTCATTGTAATTGCGATTATTTCACAAAATGGAAAGTTCACTTATCATTTACTAGTTCCAGTGAATGAGCTTAATTTGATCATCAGTGATTATCACATTGGTCAAATGGATATCATAGGAACACTCTCATAACTAGTTTTACACATTCAATTTCATCAAAAATTAAATAAACCTTTCCTGATTATAAGTTAGGTTATGTCAAATGTAACATTGAAATGATATTAATGATATAACATTATTATTTATTATTTTTTTCAGAAATTTCACTCATTACTCTACATTGGTTTCTCACAATCTTCGGTAGTATTTTAAATATTCGAAATTTGTTACGCGTTTGGGATTTGTTCTTTTATGAAGGTTCTCTTGTTTTATTCAGAATCATTCTCGGCATGATCCAATTGAAAGTAAGAAATTTATTAGGAATGCTCTTTAAAATAATTATATTATCGTGATGCATTTCGTATAAGTAGTACGATTTTATGTTTTTGTAACATACAAGTTTGCGTTTTTAGAAGATAATAAATAAATTCTTAAAGACAACTTAAAAAAATCATTAATTTTTACTAAAAACCTTCATTCAAACAATCTCTTAAATTTCCAAAATTTAGTCAATGAGAAATATTTAAATTTCATGTTAACTGTTTAAAGATCTTCTTGAAAAATTCTTAAAGATATCACTTAAAATAAAGAAAAGTTTGATTAAAAACAGTAAATGCGACCAATTTTAATTTTGGTGATCAGGCTTGTGTTAATTTGGAGATAATGGATTACAATGTATATTTATAAAAATAATAATCAAAATAAAAACAATATTTAGCATTTTAACGAAATAAATTTTGATGGAATTTAATTTGTTAAAAAATGAGTTGGATGTAACTATAATAATAATAATAATAATAATAATAATAATAATAATAATAATAATAATAATAATAATAATAATAATAATAATAATAATAATAATAATAATAATAATAATAATAATAATAATAATAATAATAATAATAATAATAATAATAATAATAATAATAATAATAATAATAATAATAATAATAATAATAATAATAATATAATAATAATAATAATATAATAATAATAATAATAATAATAATAATAATAATAATAATAATAATAATAATAATAATAATAATAATAATAATAATAAAAAAAAAAAAAAAAAAAAAAAAAAAAAAAAAAAAATAATAATAATAATAATAATAATAATAAAATAAAAAAAAAAAAAAAAAAAAAAAAAAAAAAAAAAAAAAAAATAATAATAATAATAATAATAATAATAATAATAATAATAATAATAATAATAATAATAATAATAATACAATACTAATAATACTAATAATACTAATAATACTAATAATATTAATAATATTAATAATTAATAATAAATAATAATAAATTAATAATAATATTTAAAGTGAATGAAAAAAGTTTCGATTATTAAATAATCATTTTACAATTTGAAATTGAAAAATGATTATTTTATAATCGAAAAACTTTTCATTCATTTAATATATACTTTACAGCAATATCTTATCTTATTCTTTACTTGTTAAAAGTAATTTAAATTATGCTGATACTAATAAATTATACGATTAAGATTAATAAGCTTAATAAGAATTGAATAATAAAAATAAGAGATCAGTAAAAACAATATTCTAAATAACAATATTTGTTCTTTTTCATTATTTAAAAGCTATAGTGCGTGGCTGGTAATTCTAATTTGTCAAAAATCTACTATTAAAACATTATAAACAATCGAGATAGGTCTATAAACATAAATTTTAATTTTATTTCACCAATGATTGAAAATCCGAAGTATATAACAATAGATTATTAAGCTATTGTTATTATATAAGATTCTGAATAAAAATAGAAGCACCCAATTTAATTCAATTCCAACTGCATATTCTATTAGAGATGTTCCCAACAAGCTCTCACAACATACACAGAATAGATATAACTCTTGTAAATTTATTAATTAAAAATGTACTGTACAACAGTTATTTACGTGACACTAAGAATCTAATATGGCTTGCTTGTCGATGAACTCTTCTTCATTCATTACACTTGGCAAGTTTAACTGACCAATGAACATACTCCTCATTTTCATCTTTAAGCATAATTTCTGGAAAGACGCCTTGAGCGAAAAATCGGCTTACCGTTGATTTAGAAATACTATTTACAGTCACATGGATCCAACGACAGGCATCAAGGCATTTACACTTTTGGCAATCTCAACAGCTTTCGTATTGTTGTTATCCATAGTAGATAGGACACACCGGAGAAAAATACTTCTATAAATTGTTTTCAGTTTTGGAGTGAGATGGGGCATTGTCAAGAAAGTGTACCACATGACGACCGGAATAGTGATAGAAATGGTAAACAAAAACACAGCTGCTTTACTTTTTGTTTAAACTGCGTTTTTAGTGCATTAGAAAATGGTAGTCTTATATAAAAAGTTATTATTGGAAACAAATAGTGCTATGTGGAGCAAGTGTCTACGCACTTGCTATTGAAAATTTTGCATTGGGATCAAGTCCCACAATGTAAAATTTATTATTGAGAATAACATCACTTACCTTGACCACGCGTCTTTCCATTGAACGCTGTTAACCACTCATTGAAAAGCTGAGAGGTCATCCAAGCTTTCTTGTCCCACTTCTAAGTCACAGGGGAGTGTAGGAGCAGAATGTAGACAGCGTTGTGTCCTTGTTTTCCTGATAACTGCTGGCCTCTCCAAGTCACCAGTAACATTGCTATATAATATGATTGTCAGACGTTTCTTGCTTGATTTTCTCCATTTCATTCCTTTTCACGAATTTTGTTCTGTTTGGGATGGCGCGATAATAGTCCTGTTTTATCTATGTTATAAATGATACGTGGAAGATAGTTGTTATAGTTGTAAGCTATTGAATCAATAGAAAACTACACTAACTTACCAAATCAGGTGAGTACGAAGTCCAATCATTCACAATGTCATTATTAACAGTCGCTGCTTCCCCACAGATCTTTCCTCCGCAGATATTATGTCTCCTTTTAAGCTTCTATAGTCAACCATTTGACGCTTTGAACTCATTCAACTTCAAAGCAGTAGCGAACTGTAAGACTTTTTCTTGGAGTAGTGGGCTATCATTAACAGTGGAATTTGATACACTTAAATTCAAACGCTTTCGACAATCGCTCCTTTACTTAGAAAATATAACTAAAACATGGGAACCATAGTTAGAAAAGTCGAAGAAAACAGAATCATCAACAGCAATATTAAAACATAATGAAGTGCCACAACGAAACATTTTCTGACCTAAAATGAAAATAAAACACCAAAACAGTAAGCTAGAGAGGATAAAAATGGGACCATTGATGAATGGGAGCGAATGACTTTTTTTGATAAAAGTAAAACTAACATGTTCTCAAAAAAAAGAAATTTACAAGTAGCATATAAATACTTCTATAGTCACATATGAATTGCGACTGATTTATCTTTGAAGGTACCGGCGCCTGTAAAATACTAGGTGAAATCCTGATTAGCTATTAACGTACGAAATTTCTCGATGAATCTCTTGATTGTGCTGTTCCAAGGCTAAAGCTTGATCAAAACTCAAATGCCATATATATCAATTCAGTAAAAGCATATTTCAAAGATAAAAAGAATCGGTTCAATGAATCGACATCCAGATGCACTGGTTATCGACTCTGTCGAAACAAAAAATATGTGGTGATTGATGCAGCACAAAATAACCAGGAAAATGCCATTATCAAAATTTAAACTTTAAGAATGTTTCAAATCAAGGTGGAATCTATCGAATCACAATTTTGCTCAATCTGCAAAGTTCTGGTGCTTTCAGTGCCAAAATATTAATGTTGTGCAATAAATTAGTGAAAATATAAGCATTTGTATGTAAATGCAAATATATTTTCAATTAAAAAGTTTTCTTAAAATATGCGATTTTCAATTAACAAGCAGATTTTGAAATTTTTGAAATATTAAATCATTTAATATAAGATTTCAAAAATATATTTCAAAATAATATTCAGGTATTTCCAGGCTTATAGAATTATAAATTCATTATAAATTCATTATAAATATAATTACATGGGTGAGCAAGAAAGTCAATAATTATAAAATAATTATCTGTCCTATTTTCTGTACATTTTTCAAATGGAAATTTATTTTCAATGAATTTTTAATGAAAATTTTAAATTATTTTAAAATAATTATTGTTACTATATTTCATTATTATTATAAAACAATTTCATTTTCAGGAATCAGAAATGTTAGAATTCGATAACACAGCTCAGATTTTTAATTGTTTGTCAAAATTACCTTCCGAAATAACAGATATTAATAAACTAATTTTGGTAAAATCTGTTTGATTTCATTTAATGCCACTTTATGAAATATTTATAACACAAATACAAACTTTTCTCTCCATAGGTATCTTATGAACTCACTGAAGATCTAACTTTTTCTACAATTCAAGCCCTCAGAAAAAAATATCTCGCACAAATCATGACAAATGAGGGGCTATTTGTTGACCCTAATCACAATTTACCAAAACAGGTTAGGTAGACATTCGACTATTCTTATTTTATGAAAATACTTAGTTGATTAATAAACGCCAATTAAAGCGATCTAGATCATTGATCTCTCAGTTATTATGGCACAATAATAACAGCTCTGTTGCCAGTTCAAACGATATAGATTCTATTAAATTGAAAAACATTCGTCAAACTGAAATGTTAGTCGACTTAAGAAATTCTATTCTTCAGATAATTCGGCATTTTGAAAATTACAACACTTCTCATTCATTCCATTATAACACTCAACCCGATTACAGTTTACATAGCCATGCTGAGGATCTTGAGCGATATGTTCAAGTTTGTTCCAATTTATTAGGGACTTCATTTTATTTCTGCAGGTTTCTAGAAATAGACAGAAAAGAGCTAAAGCAATTTTAGACTTTGAACGACATGACGATGATGAATTGGGTTTCAAGAAAAATGATATAATTAATATTATTAGCATGAAAGATGAACATTGTTGGATCGGGGAACTCAATGGATTGAGAGGCTGGTTTCCAGCTAAATTTGTAGAAATTCTAGATGAACGCAGTAAAGATTATTGTGCAGCTGGAGATGACAGTGTTAATGAGGAAATAACAGATTTAATACGAGGATTGTAAGATTTATTATTCTTTAGATCAACCATTAATATTTAATGTTACTGATTTAAAATAAAATAGAATAACTTTTTTTAAAATTATTTTATTTATTTATTTAGTGAAATTTCTTGTATTTTAATATAATTTCTTTTTATTCTATTTCTAAAAAAACTAAAGAAATGAAAATTGTCAATAATAATTTATGCAATAAATATTTACTGACGAATTTTTAAACATATATTTAGATTTTCTAGTACATGGTGTGAATAAAATGACTTTCGACTCGTGCAGAAATTAAATTAATAAATCCATGAAATTTTAAACACGAAACAATGAATTATTGCATTATCATCAACAGAACCCAGGTAGAAATAGTTTTTGGAAAAAGGATTTTTTTCTGGAATGGACGAATGGGAAGTCAAAACAAAACGAAGAAAAAATTAAAACAAATTTAGTAGAAAATATATTCGGAATAAAAACGATGATCGATATGAAGGACCAGGAAAAATTTTCATCAGAGACACGAGAGGAGTTTTGAAGTAATAGTAGAAAATGGAAAAACTCTAGTAAAACCCATTGAATGGTTGAAACCTTTTAAAAGGGAAATACGCAAATCTTAAAATTAAATTTATAAAACATTAATCCTTTCAAAATATTAAAACATTTTAGTAAATTTTAGAAAATTCAAATTTAGAACAGTCAAACCACGCTTTATCGCAAATTGAGAAACCAAAATATTTTTATTGATAAAGCGGGGTGCGATAAAGTGGGATTTAAATAAAATAATAAATAAATAATCAATATAGTTTATTAATAAATCTGCCCAAGTCATTTTCCTCCTTTTTTATCAAATTTTTCTAAAAATCCTTTTAATTGTTCCCAGTAATTGTAATATTTCCGGCCTTGATTTTTTAGATTGATCAATAAATTTTTAAATAACGTCCAAACCACATTCAGCTTCTTCAAATTTTGTATCTGAAATTTCTGGTGTTACTTCAATTTCAATCGTTGAAATGTCAGTAGTTTCAATGTTATCATTTGTTACATATTCAATGATTTCTTTATCATTTTATGTATTTGAAGATGTTAAGACTTCATCAGCTGACATAAAATTTTCAAATGAAATCACGTTTTCAGGCCCCAATCTAATTGCCTGGAAATGAGCTTGAAAATATTAAAAAATAGACTTAAAACAAATTATTTTAATAAATTCATGGCGATAAAGCGGGGTGGTGGTATATCGGGTTTCACTGTATTGCATTTTAATATTTTCATAATTATAAATAATATTTCATATTTTTAACAAATAATTAAATACAGTATGATTGAGTAATTTAGTTTGATTGAATGTATTGAAAGTTAATTTTGCTAAGTTCTGTTCCTCTTCGGTGACCTTCCAACACTTTATCCATTCGATCCTTCTGGGCTTCACTGCATTCGGAAATTTTAGTTTAACTTGCCGAGGTTATATAAATCGTTGAATTTGAACGTTTATATATACTAGTAAATTGTTTGCTGTTAATATCATATATTTTTTACCACTGTAGAAAGTAAACATTCTTCGTATAATTATCTAATTTATCCATCAAAATGTATTTTACCATGAGAAAGAGTGACATAAGGCAGAAATAATATTTCAAGCATATTCAATAGTAATATTAGTTCAATATATTTTCGTATTCCAGATCCCTCTTCCGAAGTTTTTTTTTGGGTTTGCCACTGATTGCAAGAATACTGTGAGATTTATCAAGATTTTGTAATGATTTTATTGTTCTAGAGAATGTGATTTAGAAACCCTTTTGTTTAAATATTTAATGTTAGTTTTATTATATGAGTTTAGTATTATAATGATGATCCGTGCAATTTATTATAGACTATGATTTTTAGAATAATATATAATCATAGAATTACTGGCACGAAACTAATATTTTTAAATCTATAATTATTCAAAATATTATTAATAGCACTTAATAGCAATTATTTAAGTAAACAAAAAATAGAGTTGACAGCTGGTTTTTTCAAAAAATATATATTCCAAATATTAATTAGTTAATTAAAAATATATTTTAAAATTCTCAAACATTTTTGTGCCACATATTTTATTAATTTAACATTACTCTTATTGTATTTTTAATAATATTCATTTTATTAATTTAAACATAAAATAGTTTTAAAAAAAATCCACTTCATTTAAACAAAACATTTTTTTGACTACTCGGGTATGGACTTCATTTAGTAAATTTTTTTAAAAAATTTATTTTTAAATTGATTGCAGTGATTATTTAATTGATTGCGAAATATACTAAATTGGTTGCAAAATTTTAAATTGATTGCAAAGTAGGGTGGAGCTTAAAAATAAAAAAAAATAAAAAAAGGTATTTTTGAAAGTCTTACCCTCCTAATCTGTTCCTTATAATATAGAAACACTATATAAAAAGTTTGAATAATAAATTCTTGTGTTTAGGGGTAGCTCAAGTGCTTCAAATTTACAAAAATTATGAAAATTACATAATTTCTCAATTTATTTATAACAAACCAGTATTAATTTTTCAACACAATTAGACTGCAATCTCAGTTCAGTTTTGAGCAGAGTTCAGGGAGACAGTTCAAAAATTTCCAAATTTATTGTTTATGTGGTACTCCAGACATAGTTTGTTTCCTGCTGTCAGGGTACATTCGACGATGATCTTCGACAACTTGCAGGAGGAATTGTAACTGCGATTCATCGTGAGTTAACAAGCCGCTGTATTCCTGAATTAAAGCAACTCCACGTTCAGCATGATCATTTACTACTTTCAGTGACTTGACTGTTTCCTTAGCTTGCCTGAAGTCATCTCTGTCCTCCCACAAATCAGGATCAACCGCGAGGAATCCATGTGGAAGTTCTAGAATTTGGAGCAGGGTCATTGACTTAGCTGTGACAAAATCTTCCAAGTTCCTGGTCTTAAAGGAATCGAGAGCAACTGTAATTCTCTTTGAATGGTCCTTATCTTGCTCTTCTTCATTCTGCATTGCACTCACAATCAGTCTCTTGTTTGACGAATTAACGTGATCGTCGAAGAAAGCCAAGCAATCCCTAGTTCATATTTGTCCGTTTCGATGATTGCCCAGTATTCCTGAAAGCGTTTGAAGAGTTTAACCACGGGAGAGAAGGAGGCTCCCATACAGACTTGGAAGACTGCACCAATAACCAGTTCCATAACGTGATGCCTGCAAGCCAGCGACAACAACTCCTTCTTAAGTTTCTGCTCTAGGAGGACACATGCACCAGATATTCGACCAGTGTTTGAGCTGGTCGTGTCAAAAAACATAGCTCGGATACTGTTGGCTATGCCCAGTCTTCAATGGCTCCAAAAACAGCAGCAGCCTCAGCCTCGCCTGTTCCGGATGGAAGCTTGGCTACTGTGAGTAGCTGAGAAACTCCTTTTCCTGACACCAACACTGGCAGGCGATCGACCTTCTCTTTTATAATTAGGTCAGGGATAAGTTTCCCGTCCCAGTAAACAACAAGGGGAACGTTGCCCTGAAACTCAGCCTTTATGTTTGCTGATCTCTGAACTCTGTGTTCAACTCTGTGTCGTCGAATTGAATCTCTGTTTAGAGCAAGTTTATCAATGTTATGTCCCAAGCTTTTGGCGGTCTCTGCTATAACGAAAACGGCCTTGCGGTCTGAAACTTTTGTTCGATCCAGTGCTGCCGCGAGTTCAGGAGTGACAACAGTTTTTCGTCCCCTTTTTCTCTTTGGTGTCCTAAATGCTATGCTTTCAACAGCCTCCTCATATGCATCATTCTCAGTTTCCATCTTCTCTGTGTCTTCTGTTGAACTGTTTTCTGAAACCAATTCCACTGTAAAATCTGCAAACTGTTTCATTTCAATCATTTGCTGTCGCTTGGCAAGCATTTTCTTATCTCTTTCAGACGCCCTTTTTTCCTTGCCAGTCATAGACCCTCTTCTTCCTTTCTCCCGCTGTGCTAATAAGAAATCTTTATCTTCTTGCAAAACTGATTTCATGTTCAGAGTATCGGCGTGAGCGACATCAAAAAGATCATCGAGTCTGGAAACAAAAGCCGACTCTCTTGAGAGTTGAGTTGGTGAAGCTCGTGTTTTGTTCTTCTTGAGAAGACGCCATTCCTCAAATGTCTTCTCTAACTTGGTTTGACAGTTTTGATGTTCCCTCATTGGGATTCTAGCTTTCACCCAAAACTTTGATATTTCAGTGATGGTAACAGCCGACGATTGTCTTATGGTTTCCTTCAGTTCGAGATGGTGATGTAGGAAGAACCCAAGAGTCATACGCAATGACGGCAACTTGCTGCCTGTTAATACAGTCACAGAGTCCCCAAGAAGATACAACTGGTTCTGAGATCTTGTTGCTTGTGCCATAGATGACATTTTTTATCAGCAATTAGTCTGAAAAAAATTAGAATAGGCATTTTTATCAATCATTTGGCATTTGGAATCACGAATTTTACCATTTTAAACATGAAACATTAATGCCGCCCTCAATCAAGCAAACATTCTGAATTGCCATACTGCTGACTACATTGTATAAATTTAAAAATAATTTCAAATACCTGTTTTGTTGTAGTGTAGTGTTGATGATAAAGTAATCAAATTTACGAATTTCTCACTATTTCAATCATTAATAAATAATAATCAATAAAATCAAAAATTGTATTTCTTCTGCTTAAAAGCAAACTTCTGCAAAATGGCTGATTGCCTGTCAGCTTTGGTAGTCTATTGCACTGCCTCTAACCTGTGAATAAGTAAGCAAACCTACATGCATCATGGGCAAAAGTTATAGAAAATAAAAAACACTAAGCTGATGCAAAAATTGTGGGATAATAATGATAATTATGTAATATCATAAGTTTAGTTTTATTTTGTTTGAATGAACAATTCCAGCTATTATTGATTGTTATGATGTAAGGATTAATAATGATTAAAGCCCCATAACCAGTTAACCACACTAGAAGAATACAATTATGGACCCGTCCGAGTCTGACGACCAGAGTGCTGGAAACTTCACCATCATTGAGCTACCTCTAAATATTGTTCAATTGTGCTCATATGTTGTCTGAATTATTATTTCATAAATAGGAACAAAATTGGAGGGTAAGAAGATCATATTTCAAAAGTTAAAAAATAAGATTCACCCTATTGCAAAGATTACTAAATTGGTTGCGAATGCTACTAAAAGGATCCAAAAACCCTATATAAAACTATATGGAGTGTGTGTGTGTGTGTCTGTGAATTATTTAATTCGTGTATGGGTGGCTTGGTATGACAATGTTTCGAAAATGAGTCATCAATTTATAAAAAGTTCGTGACCTATTTAATTTTTTACGAAAACACGAAAACCATGTGACCTGCAAAAAAATAGTGTCGGCTACCGTGGTAACGTGGCGTACTTTTCGTGACCTATATCAAAATCCTCAGTTTTCGGGAATTTTAGAAAAATTCTCAGTAAGGGGGAAAAGGTGACTGGAATGGGACATAACCATCTACTTTTTGTATATTTCTTCTTATTGACTATGAGTATTTTTGTTCTTTGAAATTTCAAGGCTCTTTTCATATATGTATCTCCCCGTTTAAAGAATTATATTTGCTGTAAAATCGCTTGCGTTTAGTAATACGAGTTGGTGGTGGTGTTTTCAATGACTTAAAGCATTAGATGTTTTTTTTCAAATCCCAAGTTCATGTTAATCGAACACCGTGTAACTCAAGAGATGAGTGTATACATATTGATGTTTTCGTTGCATTATTCTTTTACAGAAATAAAATATTTTGCTTAATTTTATCAATTTATTGGCATACCTTATGATTTTTATTTTAGATTTTGTCCAGCTTTAAAAGCAATTTTCGAGCATGGAATGAAAAGAGCTCATCTATTAGAATCAAAATGTCATCCTTGGTTATTTATCGAAGAAGCTGCTTCTAGAGAAGTGGAAAAGGATTTTCATTCAGTTTATTCACGACTTATGTTATGCAAAACATTCAGATTGGATGAAGATGGGAAAGTTTTAACACCGGAAGAGATTCTTTTCAAAGTAAAAAGAAATTCTTTTTGATTTGATTTTCAATATTCCATGTCTTCAGGCAATACAAAGTGTTAATTTTACTCATGACAATGCACATGCACAAATGGATGTTAAACTTAGATCTTTAATATGTTGTGGCTTGAAGTTAGTCATTATTCGTTAATTAAATATTCGTTAATAATCCCATTGGTCGGACCCTACTATAACCCGCGCTGATTTAAATCGAATTCCGATACAAAATAATAGGTTAAGGGATCCTTTTGTCCCAAAAAATAGAATGATAAATAAATATTATATAATTTTGGATTTTGATTTCATTCTCACAGACAATTTCCATCTCCAATAACCTATTTATAACCGGTGCTCCATATTCTACTTTTCACAAAATAATCAATAAATTATATTATTAAGTCTGCAGCATTTTTAGGTTTTATTCAATTAACAAAATTAAGAATTTTTGTCTATAAAGTTTCCTCTTCAATCCATGATAAAGTTCCGGGAGTCTGTAACAGATGTTTTGGCTTAATTAACCGCCTGTAATTGTAATGCATTTTAAAATATTATTCCATGTTACTACAATGGCTGTAGCTCTAAGGAAAATAAAGTTCCAAAATGATATCTACAGAAAGGTTAGGTGCTTTAGGAGTTTCGGGTGAACCTTGTGAATTTATTGAGTCATATCATTGTTATTGTAAGGAATTATCGTTAGGAAATTAACCTATTACGCAATAAGATGTCAAATTGTAGACAATAGATCAAGAAGATTTATTTAATTGAAATATTTATATGTTATTGGAATTTTTAAACAATTTTAAATATTTGTTTTAATATTTATTGTTTTTGAAAAAATTTGGTTTGTTAAATAATGATTTTAATAGACATTTTTTCGAAAATGCAAATTGGATATTAAAAAACATTTTTTAGAATTTAGTAAATAATTTCTGGATTTTGAAAATTTTAAAGTTTTTATTCTCGTCTATTAAATTTATAATATTGGTAAATCTAATTTTGAAAAATATTTTGGAAATTTGTTGAAATAAATATATTTGTTGAATTAATTTGAGTGAAAGAAAATATCAAAGAAAAGAAAGCGAAAGTCTAGTTAAATTTCGGTTGAGTAATCAGGGCCGTTTATCAGTCGAAATATTTCATATTTTATGAATAAACATTGTGGAAATTGGCTAACATTGTTATTTATTTAAATTTTATTTATAAAAACGATTATTATTATTACAAAAAAAGATTATAAAGTTTATATTATTATTATTTTTATTATTATAATTACTATTTTAGTTTTTCACCTCTGATTTCTTTATAAGTGACATAATATTTTCTACAAAATTTGACTATGAATCAGATTTATTTAAGGTTGCCGAAAATTCGTGAATACCTTAAATAAATTTGATTCATATTCAAATTTTGTAGAAAATATTATTTTTATTATTATTATTATAGTTGTAGGTTGTAATATCTTCCATTTCAAAATTCGTAATTACTAATAATCAATTTATTATTAAAACAACATATATTTATTAATATCGTAACTATTATTATTATTATTATTATTATTAGTAGTAGTAGTAGTAGTAGTAGTAGTAGTTTCTGAGCGCCAGGTAAGTGTAAAAACAGTGTCAAGTTTGGATTTAAGGCAAGAAATAAGACGAATCTTTATCTTGAAACCTCCTTTCACTTAAAACCATGGTAGATACAATCTTACCTCTGTGAACTACAAGTTCAACACAGAAACTGGTAACAAGCTATCAGACTACCAAACCACTTGAAACACTTACTTTAATAATCACGATGTCTGATTCTAATCAAAGAATATACTATGCATTAAGTGATATACAGTACATTTCCCAATAGTAGGTTTCAAGATAAAGATTCGTTTTATTTCTTGCCTTAAATCCAAACTTTGCTAACTTAATTGATGTCCAGTGCATCAGAATAAGTGTATAATAGTGTTAACTTGACACTGTTTTTACACTTACCCGGCGCTCAGAAACATCTGAGCGCCTCCCGGCATAGTACTGATGAGAGCCATTAGCTCGAAACTTGTATACTATTGGGAAATATACTGGATATCACTTAATGTATCGTATATTCTTTGATTAGAATCAGACAGTGATTAATAAAATTATTATTATTATTATTATAATTATTTTATTATTATTATTATTATTATTATTATTATTATTATTATTATTATTATTATTATTATTATTATTATTATTATTATTATTATTATTATTATTATTATTGTATGTTTTAGTGATCAAGTACTTCATCTTTGGTTAGAAACATTATGTTCAAGTTTAGATGTTGTCAAAAAATGGTATCACCCTTGGTCATTTATCAGAAGTCCAGGTTGGGTACAAATAAAATGTGAATTGCGGTTAGTTTTATAATCTGCTCTACGTTGTCCCATCATCGTTGTTTCATCTTTAGTCTTCTGTGTCAGTTCTCCTTCACTCTGAACAAAGATATCGAGCTACAGTCTCTTCTAAGCATATCCTCTATAAAAAATGATAGCGTTCAACGTAATGTTCGGGATATGCTTGTCAAACATCATTTATTCAGTTGGGAAATAAATTAAAGCTTTTTTATTTGTTGTCAAATGAGCGTGATAAATTTTGTTATGTAAATAAGATTTTAACAAAGATATTTTTATATTGAATGGTTTTCGTTTTTACTGTTCCTCTTTCTAACTAAATTAATAATTAATAATTTTATCAATAGTTAAAGAAATAAAACCATTTTTTTATCAATTAGATTTATAATTTAATAAATTAATTTAATTTAATTTAATTATAAATTAATTTTAAATTAATATCTTACTGAAATAAAATATCTTGTTTTTTTAATAATGAGGGGTGTTACTGATCTGACACCGGAAGAGTTCCGAGTCTTATAAATATAGTCAGTTAGTGTGTTCTATTTAATCATTAAAGTTTTTCTAATCTTTATGAAAACAAATAATTTTGTCCATTCGTATGCAATTGTGTAAAATATATTTGATTGGTCATACAATGTGGCAACTTCTTGACCTCTCAATTTTCCAAAACGCATCGAAGTTATTAATTGCGCATTTTCGTTTATGACAAGTTTTAAGAATAGAAAATACGAAAGAAATTTTGCAAGTTATGGAAAACTGAAGAATTTCAATCATACAAATTAAGTTCATTGATCTGTATAGTAATTTATTCTGGATTATTTGCAGTGCATTCATTTTCAAGTAATTCGTCTCGTTTGTGTATTATTCGAAAATTCCTTGAAATTAGTACAATATAATTTGTTTTAATTACCATTTAGGTAATTCTTGAATATGTTGAGGTTCTCAGAATCAAAACTTGATAAAATATATTTGATTGGTCATACAATGTGGCAACAAGTTGACCTTTCAATTTTCCAAAACGCTATCACATTAAATTTCCATTTGAAAACGTGTTTTACACATTTAGTTACTATTAAAATGATCAAAAGGCAAAAGTTCAAATTAAAAAGATAAATAAGAACACTAACACTGGTTTAAAGACTTATTTAAATACAACACTTATAATACAGAAATAATGTTTACCTTCACCAAATTTTAATAATCACCTTGTTTATCTTTTTTGTTAATTTTCTGTGCTCAGCTATGTAATTTTTTAATTGCTCTAATTTTTGTCGCAATATCAATTTCTGAATCGGTAACTCTTCTTTTCTCTTTTGTTTTTGTTGAAGCTTTAAGTGTTTTTCGTGTATTTAATGACGCCTCGCGTTAATTATTATTATTATTGATTATTGTTTTAGTTTTTGCAGCTGTGGTGCTTGATATTTTCTGTTATTGTTAGGCACTCAACTGTCATTTAAATGCTCACAAAAACAAACTTTGACGCCTTGTGTTAATAAAAAAAAATAGTTAATCAGCCTCTAGTTGGCATAAATATAATTTTTTTTTAATTATTAAATTTAACATACTTTTGGGGAAATTTTGTGAGATAGTCCATTGTATAATTAAATCCTTAAATCATAACTATTACACCAAAAATTTAACTTAAAATAAAATAACAATCAACTCAATAAAAATATTATAAGGACTTTTTTGTTTTTCACCTCTGATTTTTTTTATAAGTGACATAATATTTTCTACAAAATTTTACTATGAATCAGATTTATTTAAGGTATTCACTAATTTTCGGCACAGCCTTTTTCAATTGATTTCACTTGAGCCGAAAATTCGTGAATACCTTAAATAAACCTGATTCATAGTCAAATTTTGTAGAAAATATTATGCAACTCAATAAAGATAAAATTATAATCAATCATTAAACATCATATTATTATTCAAAAAGTTTAAAAAATATTACACAGTCATCAAAATCATCAAATTGATATCATAAATATAAAATCAGATTCTCACTATCCTTGCCCTAGATAAAATAAAATTAATATAATACAATTCGCAGTATTAATTGATGCTCACCATCCATTGTTTGATTTTCATTGTTATCTAAATATATGTTTATTCAATATATATTGCATCCTTTTGTATAATTTTTTAAATTTTATCGTTTTCAAAATTTTCCCATCTTTTTAATTAATGATGTCTTAATTTCTTTTCCGTCTTACTAAAAAAATTATTGTTTTAATTTTCAATCAAAAACATTAAAATATATTTTTATGTTTTTAGAACTTTATATTATTTTTTTAAAAATAATTTTAACTGATACCATTCTTACCATATCTGTTCGCATCATTGGTTACGAATTTGTCATTTAATGTTCTATACTTAAAACTTAATTGTACTATCACATTAAATTTCCATTTGAAAACGTGTTTTACACATTTAGTTACTATTAAAATGATCAAAAGGCAAAAGTTCAAATTAAAAAGATAAATTTCATTAATTACAGTACAGTGAAATTTCTTCGATGTAACAGACCTCTATTTAACGAACATCGGAAATAACAATCAAAAAAATCCGGAAATTTAAAACAATTTTAAACGCCTGCTTATATCATACATGTAATGATAATCCCGCCCTGCGTCTAGCACTAGAATTTGAGACATAATACCGTCTTGCTCGTAGGCTGCACCTAGTCGAAGCCATAGTATGTTAAGGGATTCACTGCTATAATAATTCGTATGTTTCGATCCAGAACTCATGTATTTTCCACGGTAGCCAGGGATTCACGCAACTCTATAGCAGTTTAACTTGTTTACTTGTATTGAGTTAACGCATTTACTGTACTTCAGTAAGAAAATCAAATTTTTTCAATACAACCTTTTTAATATGGACAAATGGAAAAGAATGTATCTAACGATTAATTAAAAAAGAGAAATTATACAAAAGTTTGAGTCTGGAATGTTTATGAACAACATGACATTAAAAAGCAAACTGTTTTGGACATAAAAAAACAAAAGCAAAATAAATAAATTTGCGTTAATGTGTGATGTAGAAGAGAACAACAATCCCAGAAAACGAATGAAATTGACTCGTGAAATTGCACTTGAAGAAGCAATCTTTAAAAGGCTACAGCTCGGAAGTCTAATTGAAATCTGTTGCATTTAAATTAGCAA
This sequence comes from Schmidtea mediterranea, assembly GCA_022537955.1. Lineage (NCBI taxonomy): Eukaryota > Metazoa > Platyhelminthes > Tricladida > Dugesiidae > Schmidtea > Schmidtea mediterranea. The sequence continues at coordinate 94,530,177 of CM039679.1, forward strand.
ATCATATGAACATACTACTCAAAGAAAGTAATGGATGGCTCTGGTGCTTTCGCAAAAGGCACGGAATCATAAATAAAAGAAATTAATAGAACATATAAGAAACGAAACGCTATTAGAATCTTATATTAACTATGCTGACGAAATTGGTCTGCTATGGCGTACTTTGTCTGAAAGCACACAAGCCTCCAAATATGAAAAATAAAATCCTGGAAGAAAAATCAGTAAGGACAGGATCTTGGTAATGCTTTGTGTCAACGCCGTATGATCGCATAGACTGATGGCTTGCAAATCTCGTTTAAAGATATAATGCAGCATCTGCCCGTTTAATATTATAACTCTAATAATGCATGGTTCAACCCAGATATTTTCAAAAACTGGTTTTTAACGAATTTGTACCTGCAATGAAAAAATTTCAAGAGAAGAAACTGAGAATACCGTCAGTAGAGATGAAACGATTATTGATTTTAGACAACGCTCTAACTCATTCCTCTGAAAATATTCTATGTTCAGAAGATGGCAACGTTAGTTGTATGCTTTTGCCAAAAACACAACATTTTGGCAACAAACGAATATATCGTAAAACGTTTTTAGATGAAGTAATGGTTGTATTGCAGGATGAAGATAATGCAGATGACACAAGAGGACAACGTACCTTGAAAAACTTAAAGTATTTCAATTTAAAATCAAAAATTTGTAATTTTGCTGCAGCATGGAAAGAGGTGAAAGAGTAAACATTAAAAAATAACTGGAAGAATTTGTTTGATTTCGTTTTGTTATATTTCATTTATTTTCATTGGGACAAAAGATCAAAAATTAATTTTTTATAAAACCATTTTGGCTTTGTTATAGTAAATTTATTTTTGAATTTTTAATATCGAAAAATTAAGCAATGCAACAAATATTATATTGACATTATAGTGACATTCCATAAATATTATAGTGACATTCCTACATTGGCTTTTATACATGTAATTTAATGTATTACAATGAGCTTTTAGTCCGATTTAAGGGAAAGAAATATCACACAGCTAATTTTATGGAAAAATTAAGAAAAAAAGCATAATAAACTAAAAATTCTGAAAGTAAAACGGAAGGATTGCAGAAACACTAAGAAAAATATTCGAAAATAATTCTTTAAACTTTGAATGAGGTTTTACCAAACATTTTTGGTTCCCGGCGCCATTAACATATATCAATATTTAAAATCGCATTAATTATTGAACAGATTTATCCTTAAAATAACTAATGAAATGGTTGAACTTGTTGTTCACTGCAAAGTTCCCAAATTTTGGAATCAAACTCAATACAGCTAGCGTCTTATCTTGTTCCACCTTTAATTTCATATGATATTTACTCGTGCATCAGTGAGCTTCAAAAATCCAGCTTCGCACAAATAGAATGTTGCAAATGGAATTTAGATTCGTTGAGCTTTAACATTGAACAGCGGATATTCATCTTTTAGTCATATTCAAAAATCAGTAAGTTCCATGCTTCTAAATCTTTTCGTCAAGCCGCTGTCTCAAGACAACTCAATAAAATTCTCGTCTTCTAAGGAAGTAGATTCAGATGAAGCTTTGGTTCTAAACAGGCCTTCAATTCATGAGGATTTGTCGATATTGTCTGTTTGAAAGAATTTTTGAATCACTTCATAAGTGGTGAAAGTCTTGTAATTTCTAATTTTACATATTGTTTTTATTGGAGAGTACGAGACAATACATTGCTAGAAGAGAGAACCATCATAAGTGAGAGAAGTACAAACAAAGAAGTGTATTCGACTCTCTTATCTCCGACACACAATATTTTTAAAACCTTACTTTCACTGGCATAGTTTTTATATAATTTGCTATATTTAAAACGCGCTCTTTGACTAGAACTAGTGAAGAACTCAAAATAATTTGATAAGAGTGCTTCTATGTGCATGATGCACTTGGTCCAAACTGACTATAGATCTTTGTTTTATATAAGCGTCTACAACCATTCATAACAGCAGGACATCAAATAACTGGAGTCTCTCTTTATCATTGCCAGTTACTGATGTAAAGCCTAAATTCAAATAAATGCCTTCATATTTTAGATATTTTCACTTCCTCAAACCCTGCCACTAGTTTATTTATTTAAAAAGTAATTTTTTTTAATCCTCTCATTATTTTCAGCACTATCTTGTCTGTTTAAGTACAATCAATTTCCCTCTATTACCAAAAATTATACCGTCTGAACTTCGTTATTATTATCAACTAAGGCACGCTTTCGAGCCAGATCAATAATTATTAATTTCACATTTCACTGACAACCCAAATAAACAGTTTAAGTTGTTATTACATGGGATGAGTGGCCACTTTGCTTTAAACAAATTCAAAATCAGTTCAGTTTAGTGCTTCTATTGCTAGTCTTACCGTATTTGTCCGATCATTAAAATCATATATTTTGGCAACTTCCATAATAATCTGTTTGTTAGCTCGGGCCAACTATTAAGATAAGGAAATTTAATGCCAAAATTGTTTTTGTTTTCAAATTTTTCTATCGCTCTTATTAATTTAGAACGACTTTGTCGTATTTATTTATTAAATTTTATTAATTTGTTATTTAACTTCTCAATTTTCATTTCTTGTCTGTATTTTTTCCTTTCATAATTCTGGAACTACAAACTCGCCAGATTACTTTATTTCATTTTTATTATTTAGGTATCCTTAACATTTTTAACCGTCATTTAGATCGAAAAATGGAACTTAAATTACAATAAAGGCTTATAGATTGTATAAAAATGTTGTAAATAATCTTAATGACCTTAAAATTGACCTACTTTTCGTTCGTGGCAAGAAATTCAGTTTGTAAAAAAGCCAGTGTAAACTTTCTATGCTAGAAACGAAATTAAAAAGTTCTCTGCTTCATCACCATTGTAACAGTACCGGGGAAAAAATCGAAATTTTCAATCTATCTAATTTTTTTCATATTTTTACTGTAAATACATTTTTGAGTATTATTTTTATTTTTGTAAATAAAAAATCTGAAAATGTAAGATGGCTATGTTTTCAAGAGAATTGTTAGTTTTATTTCGCATCTATGAACACGAGTAGTCCGAATAATTTTATCAAAACTGACTAAAATTTTATCAGAATTAAATAATTTATCAAAAAAATTTTCTTACACAAAAAATAAATAAATAATTATTTTCAGGTTATTATCACAGTTCTCCTTCCAACTGTCATCAGATTGGGAATTGGTCACAATGGACAATTACGACCACAAGCAAAGTACGGGAGAATATATACTCAATCAGCAAGTTGCCGAGAAAATGCGCGAAAACATCCGCGAGATATTAATGCATCATAATTTATTCAGTTGGGAATTGTAAAAGCCGATTTTTTATATTATTATTTTCTTTCATGATGTTTCATTCTGTGATAAGTCTTTGTCTATTTTTGTCTATAAATTATATTTACCTCAACATTTCATTGCCAATAATACAATTTGATCATATACAATGCGTCTACATATAATGATCATATAATGATCTGAATTCACTTTCTGAATAATGACATTTAAAACATAAAACTTTTGTTAAAATTATATCTTAGTGAATTTTAGGCACAAGTAAAGCGCATCGGTACGTATTATTTATTTATAAAAATCCTTCTTAAGAAAATTTTTAATTCTTCTTTAGGAAATAATATAATGTAGTATAATGCCAGAATTGAATACTTATTTAATAGATAGATTTTGTATTTTCGTTTGCTAATAACACCAGCAAAATTTGAGAACAAAAACACTCAAATTTTTAGCAATAATTTTGAGAGAATTCCAAATATATTCCAAAAATCATCAAGATGCAAATATGACATTTAACTAAATTTTCACATTAATTTTAAGCGCATAATGTACTCAGTTTATAATCATTACAATAACTATATACAATCTCTCGTTTCATAGACATATCTATACAATTGAGAAAAAAGCTCAAATTAGTAATAATATTCTTCTAGCTACTTAACATCTCTAATATTGTTGTTGTAAAATTCTGATTCCTAATTGCATTGCAAAAAGCAAATTATTTATATTTTTGAATTCCATTTGCTTACGGTTAAATAAACGAACGAAAACAGTTTCACTGCCAACGAATAAAGTAACAGGTGTTAAAGCGGTTCATATCCCAACATTTCACGTTTACAACTTATACACATTGGTATTTTTGATTCGATTCCACTTTGCTTAGAAATAGTGAGATAATCACATGCATAAATATTACATAAAATTCATTTAAATAGATTTAAATCATCTAAATTTTGCAAATCATATTATATAAATTTTCAAGAAAAATAAATAACCAAAAAAAATGTAAAATAAAAAAATTAACAAAACTAAATTTATTATTATACACATTTTAATATTTATAATCTTATATGTGGCTCATAATAGTAGCTAATAAAGACATTCGTACATAAAGTCCATATTCAGCTTGCCTAAAATATGCAGCTCTTGGATCAGAATCAAAGGATGTGCTAATTTCCTCGCATCGGGGTAACGGATGCATGACAATCATCCGTTTCTTTGCCGACACCATCAATTCTGATGTAATAGTATTTTTATTAATTGATTTCACATCCGATTCACCTAATTTATTTATACGTTCTCGTTGAACACGAGTCATATAAACAACATCAGAATCTCGTAAAGCGCTTTCCAAACTTAAAAAAATAACAATAGTAATAATAATAATAATAAATATTTTGAAAGTGTTCACTTTTCTAAATTCGTTTTCATAAAAACTATCACATGGATCACTTGAAATTATTGTCGGAAATACTCCAAAGCTGAGTGCAACAAATTTTCATGTTAGGTATTAGTTTATGGAAATGGGACCCTAAGCGAATTACTGACCAAAAAAGGATTGAAACTTTCCGTGCATTGAAGAAGCAATTATGAAACGTTTAAGCAATTAACATCAAAACATAACAATTGAATTGAAGTTTGCCTAATGAGATTTCATAAGAATTTATAGAGTAAAGTTTGCAATCAGTAAATGAATCATGTTTTATGTCAGGACAGTTAATAGCTGAAGTGAAGATTAAAAGAAAATATCCATGTAAGTAGAAAAGAAGATAGTCAGATAAATGATTTTTTTATTTGGAAAGATATATTATCGAGGCCAAGTAACGCGTTTCAAGTACAACAAAAATGCACACATGTCAGGAACAGAACGGAGTTTTGAAAAATAAAGAGTCGGTCAAGACCCAAATGTACAATCAACATTAAGAATAAGTGAGTTATAGTTGGAAGGTAAGATATTTTAATGCTAAGTCCTTGTGACACAATAATCCGAATGAATTTTATATTAATGCTTCATGGTATTAGACTGACAGCTTCGAGGTACAATCTAGGAATTTACATAGGTTAGACGAGAAAAATCTCAAGGTTGCAGAGACTTCCATTCATCTTGAGCAATAAGGATTGTACAAATAAAATAGTTATCTGATATTAATTAATTTTTTAATAATCATTGGGAACGTATCATATGTGAGACATTGTTGATATGATCAATAAATCCAAAAATTAATGTGCAAAATGCTGTGAACATTAGCTGCCGATTAGATTAGAGTCCATCTTTCTGTATTGCTCTTTCTGCTTCATCGCGATTTGAAAATGGATTGACCACCAGGAAATTTAACAACTTTCACATCAATCAATTGCACACATTGACTAAAGCTTTGCTTCAACATCGCCAATAATATCGCCAACTTCAATATCACCAACAAATATTTGTACTGAATCACTATAATCAATTTTTACAGATTTTACAGCAACAGGCCCTGGTATCGTACTAGATAAACTTAATCAGTTGACTTTAATTTGATCATTCCACATGTAAATTCCATCCATGTCAGGTAAAGCTAAACTCGCAGAAGCTTGGTAAGTATATGTTTCGAAATAGTTCGAATTTTAAATTTATGACACATGGATTTATTTTGTGTTCAACATTTAAAATTTATGAACTGTTGATATTAAAATTATTTTGTGAGCAAATTAAAAATTAAAATCAAAATTTTAATTTGTTAATTTTTTATAAAAATGATAAAAAAAATAATAATTATTTGTTGGGAATGAAAAACTAAAAATATTAATAATTCGTTTGATCAATTGAATCTATAGTTTTTTATATCCTACCTGATGATGAAAGTGTGACTTCCGAAATATATCTTAGAATTGATGTTTTAGTAATAAAATAATAATAATAATAATAATAATAATAATAATAACAATAATAATAATAATAATAATAATAATAATAACAATAATAATAATAATAATAATAATAATAATAATAATAATAATAATAATAATAATAATACTAACTCTGGCATTTCTTCTTGGAGTATTCCCTTAGAAGTAACATAATCTACAATCGATTGAGGCATTTTCATTGAGTCAGTGTGAGCAACATATCGTAATTTGACATTGTACAAACAGAGCAATTTTGCAAGACTATGAACAGTTCGACCATTCGCTAAGTCCCCTACCATGGTGATAATTAAATTATTAACAGTTCCAAACTCTTCTCGTATTGTAAAAATATCCAATAAAGCTTGAGTTGGGTGTTCGCCTGACCCGTCTCCAGCATTTATAACTGGTTTAGAGCTCACTCTACTAACAATATCGATTGCACCTTGAATTGGATGCCTGACGACAAGACAGTCTGTATAAGATGACAACATTCTAACAGTATCTTCTAAAGACTCTCCTTTCGATACTGAGCTTGTTTTTTCATTGAAGGTCAAAACAGAACCCCCTAATTTTTGCATGGCAGCTGTAAAAGAACACGAGGTTCTCGTGCTTGTTTCATAAAACATTAAACCTAATACTTTTCCTTCTAATAGATGACTTAAATTTTCATTTCTTTCCGACAATATATGGAAGTTATGTGCAAGGTTCAAAATATGATTCACTTTAAGTTTATCCAAACCTTTTACAGTCAAAAAATGATGTCCAGTAATTTCTTTATTATAAATCTCTTGAATTTTTATCTTTTTTGTTAAATTACTAAGAGGAATTTTAGGATGAACAGCCAAACCATTATTGACCTCTTCAGTTATAATTGTTGTTAACTCTTGAATGTCTTCATCAACTTTGCTAATACTTGAAACATGCCGATTACGTAGAAAATGTGGCATAGGAGTAGTTAGCGTTTTCAATGCCACATTTCTTCCGGTGCCCTTTTCGGTTAAAACTAAAATTGAAAACTCAGTTAATATTATTTTATAGAATTCTTTTAATTTAACCACTTGCACTAAAACAAATTGTTATGCACATAAACTGCTATTTCCACCAAATGCCAATATGATGCGCATAGCATGTCTTGTGACTGCTACTAAATGGGCGGTTCAGCAACAAGTTATATACTGTAGAGCGCCCGGCTTGATTATATAAGTTAAAATAACACACCTACTCACTGCAAATTACTATGACCGGGTTTGCCACGCGAGTATGGTAATTAATTGTCAGTGCAAGTGGTCCCATTTTAGAATTGTAGAAATTAAATAATTAATAACAATAAATAATCTATATAAACAATTTCGACAACTATTTAAAGTATGTCAAACTCGTAATGTCAAATGTAATGATTATTAAAATATTGAGTAAAAACTCAAATTCAAAATTAATGTTCAATATAATTTAAGAAAGAAATTTCATGATATACTAACATATTTACCTTTTGGAATTCAAGATTTTTCAAATTTAAAAAAGAACGGAATTTCAGAATTCCTAAATCCGAATTTGGATTCCTTAGGAAATGTTCCCAGCTCAAGGATACTTTGAATTTATTAAAAGCCAATAATATTATTAATAAATCTTATAATTTGATTAATATATCGGAAAATTATTTTTATAGATAATATATTGATTAATGATATTAATTACATATTTAACCTTTACCACCCAAACTATGGACTTTATATTTATTAATATCAATAATAAAGAAAAATTACATTTTCCATCGATATAAAGCAAATTGTTATTGAGCATAACTCGCTTGACTCGTCCACGGACTTGTCTACCATGGAAAGGACTCCAATTGGACTTACACTCATAACTAGTAGTGATACCGATTATCCATTCTTCATTTAAATCAACTTCTGTCCAGGTGCCTGAATCAAACGGCGGTAGATTGAATATTCTACGGGGATTAACCGATAAGCGTTCGGTTATTTGGTCTAACGTAATCCGGCCTTTGGAGTGAGCATCCAACAACAGTGGCAACATGGTTTCCAAACCAGGAAAGCCAGGCGGGGGATTCGACGAGGATTTCTCGTCTAATGTGTGCGGAGCATGATCTGTAGCGAAACAATCTATGACATCGAGATTTTTCCACAATGCTTCTACATCCTCTTCAGTTGATAAAGGTGGCTTTACTTGTTCTAGAAAAATATTCCTTTGGATTAAAATCAATAATTTCTAATTTTATACTTATTCCGCTGGAAAGAGAATTATCCGTAAGAAATAAATGATGAGGTGACACTTCGCATGTCACCTTTAAACCTTGGGATTTCGCAAGCCTTATCAACTCTATTTCCTGTTTACGGGATACGTGGCATATATGGACATGCCGATTGTGCAATTGTGCAAGGAGAATAACAGCTGCCATAGTTTCTCCTTCCGCGTGACAACAGATGGGGCGATTTTCTGGGAAATGTTTAAAATGTTTGGCCCAGGTTGAAAAATTGTTCATTTGTAATGTGGAAAATGTAGGATTCAAATACATTTTCAATCCAATGGCTTCGGGAGCTAGTTCTGCTAATGATTCCCAGTTATCATTTGACGCCCCGACATATAAACCATAATCACAATGAGCCAATGAGCTTGCGCGCTTTTTAGCCAGTTCAAAGGACTCCAAATTAGTTATCGGTGGTGCAGTATTCGGCATTGCAAATATAGTTGTGATCCCTCCAGCAATTGCAGCCTTTGTAACCGTACTCCAATCTTCTTTGTGAACTTGACCAGGATCTCTAGTATGGACATGAATGTCAACAAGTCCGGGAAATCGATAAATTTTCTGAGATGTAATACAATCTATTGTCGGGCTAGCTACACAGATTTTTTTTTTATAAATTGCTTTCCTAAGGGCTTGTACAAACAATTTTGTACACTTGACATTAGTTAACAAACCAATTCCGTAATCTATGGCCAATCGGCGATTTTTGTATCCATTAGTGATCATACAGGAGGCACGACGCAAACCAGAATTTCTTTTGGGAAGATTTATCAACAAATCCATTTTATCTTCAATTATATAATCACTAAAGGTTTTTTTCTTGGAATCCGAAGATGCCTGATTGCCAGTATCCCAATCCACTGCATTGACACTTATTCCGGATTCAATATAGAAATCTGCAGTTCCCAAGCTAGCATACAAATTATAACCAAGACTAAACAACTGTCGAACAGATTCAAGCAATTCTTTCTTGTGTTTGTAACTACCAATAGAGATGAAAATATTTCCTCCTGGTCTTGGTATTTTTATTCCTTGAGCTAACTGGGCCTTCAAAAACGCTTCGTTTCTGTCTTCGCCGAAACAAGCAACTTCACCAGTGCTATACATCTCAACTCCTAACAGAACATCGGCACCTGGTAATCTTGCAAATGAGAACATCGGTACTTTCACTGCTACTTTATTTGGTTCTCCTCTTAGAAATTCACATTCTAAAGAAAACGGCTCCGACATGATAGCTCTTGTTGCTGCAGCTATCATATTGTATCCAAGTGCTTTAGATACGAATGGAAATGATCGACTGACGCGAAGATTGCACTCGATAACCAATAAGTTATCATCTTTAGCTATAAGTTGCATATTAAAAGGTCCGCTGACTTTCAATTCTTGAGCAATCTCTGTAATAATCTGACCGATTTTTTGTAGTGTTTTTTCATTCATATCTTGAGGGGGAGTAACTAAAGTTGCATCACCTGAGTGAATTCCGGCATTTTCAACATGTTCCGAAACTGCCCATCTTAACAATTTACCACCGTATGCCACCGCATCGACATCGATTTCTTTAGCATCTTCAATGAACTTGCTGATAACCACCGGATGATCTTTATTAACTGCAACAGCCTGAGTAAGATACTCAATGAGATCAGATTCGGAAAACGCTACATTCATTGCTGCTCCGGATAATACATAACTCGGTCTAACTAAGCAGGGATACTGTACATCGTTACAGAAATTTATTGCTGACTCTGAATCCGTTAACTCTTTCCATTTAGGTTGGCAAATACCAATTGAATCAAGCATTCTTGAGAATTTGAATCGATTTTCAGCATTATCAATACAAATGGGGCTGGTGCCGAAAATCGGAATTTTTTCCCGATGTAAGCCCATTGCAATGTTGTTCGGCAACTGTCCGCCCATGCTGACAATAACTCCATCTGGTTGTTCGATGTGGAAAATGTCCAAAACCGATTCCAAACTCAACTCTTCAAAAAACAAATGGTCACACATATCATAGTCGGTAGAAACAGTTTCAGGGTTGCAATTGACCATAATTGTTTTCTTCCTCATCCTTTGTAATTCTTTAATACATTCGACAGCACACCAATCGAATTCAACACTTGAACCAATTCTATATACTCCGGATCCTAAAACCATTATATATCCGCCTTCGAACGTTATATCGTGATCAATTCCACTGTAAGAAAGATAAAGGTAATTTGTGTAACACGGCCATTCAGCGGATACGGTGTCAATTTGATGAACAATCGGTCGAACTCCTAATTCTATTCGTAATTGTCTGACAGCCATTTCTGTTGATTTTACAGCTTCGGCAATTTGAGTGTCACTGAACCCTAGCAATTTTGCATTCAACAGTATATCCTTCGAAAGGTATGTTCTAGGCTAAATGTAAATTAACAAGCATTTAAATAATCAGTTCAAATTTTTTCATTACCTCTTCTAGTTCATTCAAACATTTTATTATTTTCGCGAATTTATAAAGAAACCAGTAATCTATTTTAGTGAGATCGTAAATCTCTTTAACGCTGACACCTTGTTTCAAAGCATTAGCCAAAACTAACATCCGCCTATCTGTCGGACTGGACAAACCACTTTCTGTAAATTTTTCTACATACGGATCAAACCCTTTCAATTTCTCATCAACCATTCTCAATGCTTTTTGAAATGCTTCTTCAAATCCTCTTCCAACAGACATTATTTCACCAACACTTTTCATAGAACTGCTAATTTTATTGCACACCTAATTAATAATGATTAATGGATTAACCAATCTTTTTGCTTTATACTTTTGTGAATTTGTTTAGATCCCATCGAGGAATTTTCACTACACAATAATCGATGCTCGGTTCAAAACAGGCTGTAGTGACAGTAGTGACTGAATTCCTTAACGACACCAGAGACATTCCCAATCCCAATTTGGCTGCTACGTAAGCCAATGGATACCCAGTAGCTTTACTGGCTAATGCTGAACTTCTCGATAATCTCGCATTGACTTCAATTATGTAATATTTATGAGAATTTGGATCAAGTGCATATTGGATATTGCATTCACCAACAACGCCCAAATATCTAACAACTTTCAAAGCACATTTTCTCAGCATATAATATTCGTAATTTGATAATGTTTGGCTCGGGGCAACCACAACCGATTCACCAGTATGTATTCCCAAAGGGTCAACATTTTCCATATTACACACAGTTATACAATTATCATATACATCCCGAACAACCTACGAATGAAAAATTCAATTAATTCTACATATTGCTGATTATATAGTGGATCGGGTCCCCCAAAGCTTGATAGAAAAAATATTTATATTATTTCATAATTTGTTTTAATAGATAACCAGTTGTTTTACTGGCTAAAACTGAATTCCTTCATAAGATAGAATTTGACTTGGATTACGTAATGTATATGAGAATTTAGAACAAGTACATATTGGAAAAGGCGCAATATTTCACTGAATATATAATATCATCCACCTTTGAAGTTATTAATATATTACTATAGAAAAACGAATTTCCAGTATTATAGTAAACCATCTATTATTTCAAATTGCCATAATTTATTTTTACATTTTTTCAGAATATAATATCTGAATCATTATTGGAAATCTCAATATCATAATAATATAACAGTAAAATTACAGGAGAAAACCCTTTAATTTGTTAGATCAGAATAATATCAAAAATATCCACGGATAAATTTCACACGATTCTTGCTTGAAACTGATGGCATTCATGATGAGGAACGAGAAAAAAAAGCGAGAAACTTCTACAATGCGTGGCAACAAGATTTATTATATTTTTAAAAAAACAGTTACAGCCAAGATTAAAAACGAAATGCCAATAAACCATTCTATTTGTTTTATCTTTATTTACATTCAACGGATCAAAAGCTATCAGAATTGATTCAATAACTAATATATAGTTCAATGTAAATACATAATTCTTTAAAATATTAAATGAAACTTGTCCAAGAATATTTTCACTTTGATGTATTATCTTTCATCAAAAGATACTTTTCCAAAACTCACGTTACAAATAAATGCACTTAGAAATCATCTTAAAAATTCAGCACTATGTTCAATTGTAACTAAAAAATATCAAAAATGATTAATAAAAAAATTGCAAATTAAAGACTAAGTAAATGAAAAATTTAAATAAACATTTCTTATTTGTGTTTTAATTGTTTATGTTCCAATCGAACATTTTCATATCAGCATATAATAAAAAAATATCGGGGATCATACTATTTCTTAATACAATAATTTTTGCAAAATACACCATACGAACGAGATATGCGTCAACATTCTCACAAATATATTTATATCGACACGTCAATCCATCTATGCAAAGCGCCCATTGCGCCAATTAAAATAAATTTGTTTTTTGACTTTATGGATAATAAAATTTTTGCCTACTAAAAGTAATCGTAATAATCCTATCAAATTATATAAGGGAAAATTACAAAAATAGAACTTTTTTTGTCGTTTATTACTAAAATAGAACACTTTTTGAATAAATTACTAAAATAGAACATTTTTTAAAAAAAATCAAACTGATAATAACAAAATAAAATATATGATTAAGATCAGTTTTATTGAGTTTTAAACGGAGGTTGAATTCTTCTAATTCGTGGTGTTTCACGTGAACTTCTGGCTATAGGGAGAAGCAATTCAGATTATTATAAATTAAGATTAGAAAGAGGTAAAATACTCCAAGAGTATGAATTGTAATACACATCAGATTTATAATATTTGGAAACAAAGTCGATCTGATTTAAGTTGTAATTTCCAATAACGGCACATACATGCTTACAAGTAATTCCAAGATCATAGCCAACTTTACACTCTCATGTTTTATTGTTTATATCCACTGTAAATCTGTTGTCAACATCGTAAAACTCTTATTGTAGTAAATCCTGATCCAACTGGGAATTTCTCAGATATCTTAGTTTCATAATATGCTCTATTCATTTCAATAAATTGGCCAATTTAAATTTATTCAAAGCGTTCTATTTTAGTAATTTATTCAAAAAGTGTTCTATTTTAGTAATTTATTCAAAAAGTGTTCTATTTTAGTAATTTATTCAAAATGTGTTCTATTTTTGTAATAAACGACAAAAAAAATTCGATTTTGTAAATGTTCTATTATATAATTATTTAATAATTTAAAAAATAAAAATTTCGGATATTTTAATTTATTACTAAAAACATTAATATTAAATAAGAAATAGTTCATTTAGTAAAAAATAATATTCTAAAATTTTGTTATTAATGTAAATAAGAATTTCAATAAAAAATGGAAAGCCGTCAAGTGCTGTTTAAAGTTGATAAATATTATTCATAAATCTGAGAACTCCCAAATTAGAAAGTTTAAATAAGGATTATATAGTCCGACAAGTTATTTGTCGTAGCATGTCTGATTTCAATGTAACTAAAATTACAATGTTAGTGGAAAGCAGACTGTAAGTTATCTGGAGGCTCCTGAACGTACCTTTGACATTTTATTGAGTGGCGAAGCAGCTGGTTTAAGATAGCTGTCCAACATACGATACACTTAAAAAATATGTATTTTATTATAAAAAAAGACTCAATAAAATAATAGATTTGGTGTCAGACAAGAAGTCAGCGGGAGATCCGTAACTGCGGATATAAAACAGTCCTGCATACTGAATTCCCTCCTTCTTTCGTCTATGTGGTTCCAAGCGTACTATTACTTTCTCTCCCAACATCAAAACAAGTGTACACCGGTTGTCTAAATCTCTATTTTGCATAGTTGTAGCTGCTTTATTAGACTATATCCATCCTTAGCTTCCAAAAATGTTAATCTAAACTTATACAATTTCAAAAGCTGAGAATTTTGTTGAGTTTTGTATTGTAGCATTCAAACTAAATTCAATCTTTGGTAACAATCTACACCAATTATTCTTTGTTTTGATCTCTGTCAATGATTTTGCTAACATGTCTCGAACTGTTCTTATGATTCGCTCTGCTAAACCATTCGATTGATGTTGGTACGATGAACTAAATTCTTGTTTTATACCAAATTTCTCCACCCAATCACGAAACATTAATCCTTCAAAAATTCTTCCTCTATCTGAGGGAATGCTTTCAGGTCTACCAAAACGATATATCCAATTATTCAAAATTATTGCTTCATCCTGTGTACTTGCTGCTGATAAACTGATCAATTTACTAAAATGACCTATTATCACTATCATATATTTCTTACTTTCTTTTGTCTCCATATATATAATATCCACTACTATATGTTCTAAAAATCGTTCTCCTCCTGTTCTTGGCAATAAGATTTCTTTTGTTCTTCCTTGATCAATCTTTCTACTAGCACAAATCTTGCATTCATTAATACACTGTAACAATTTGATCCATGGATGGCCAAAAGAAAAAGTCCTTTAAATAAAATAAGGTTTTCTTGATACCCAGATGGAATAGTTCAATATGAAAATAATTTACTAAAGATTTTACGTATGAGTCGGGTACAACCACTGCAAGTTTTCCGTCTGTATTAATCATCAATATCTGTAATATCTTCAAATACTTGAAAATCCTGCTACTGATTATAATGAGTTAAGAATATGTTATCCGTGACATGATACCCGGCAAATTGCGTGATAAAATTTTTTTACAAGATTTCATGGAATTTACCAACCACAATAAAATGGTATTGCTGAGTGAACAATTAGAACCACTGATATAATAAAAAAACCACTTTATATTTAAGAAGTTGTAAGAAAAGAAATATTATCAAAAATTAAACAATATATTAATTTTCTTCCTTAAAATATCATTGAAATTATATAAAAACAAAAATATTTGACTATAAATTAATAAAGATATCGATGTTTTTTTATATTCAGGAATTTTCGGCACAGGCTTTTTCAGGTGATATATAACCAAATTACGAACACAAAATAAGCAAAATTTGAAATCTACCAATGAAAAACTGTCAATGATTGGATTGGCTTTGTGTGATATAAATAGCGAGGTTTGTCATAGAGCTTATTGGAAGATATCAAATCTTGAATGAATGATGATGACAGTTAACAAATTGGAATATATTATATTATAAAAAGTACCGTTGCTATGTGTATATTATAACCAATTTAATGAATAATTTTTATTTTTACATTAATTTTTCAAATTATGTTTTGGGATGAATTAAGTTAAATTAGAATTAAGTTTAGTATTTTGAATATTGAAGTTATTCTGGCGAATTATTGACCTGGAGAAATATTTTCCGTTCACCTACTTTTAGCAATGAAATTAATGTTAATATTAAGCTTTTATTGAAATTGAGTTAATAAACGACCAATCCAATGAAAGAAATACCTCGTATTCTATTTCCTTCCATCCGCGGAGAGATTTGTCGACTAACACTTGGGAAGTGTGAGCAAATGCAGCCGATGCAAGATCAAGTAATTCAGTGGGATTATTAGCGAATCCAGATCCCAGGCCTCCTAGCGCGAATGCAGCACGAATCATTACAGGATAACCAAGCTGTTCAGCAGCATCAATGCATTCTTTAACTGTATAAGCTGCTAGACTTGGCGCGACTTCTTCTTTGATTTCTTCGAGAATTTCCGAAAATCTCTGTCGATCTTCTGTCATTTTAATCGTTTCGATTGAAGTGCCCAAAACTGAAACTTTGTAATCCTTGAAAACCCCGCTTTCTTCCAATTCGATTCCGCAATTGAGAGCCGTTTGTCCGCCGAATGTCAAATAAACCCCATCGGGACGCTCCATTTTAATCACTTCCGTCACGTAATCTTTTGTAATTGGCAGCAGATAGCTTTTATCGGCAACTCCCATTGTCGTTTGGACAGTGGCGATGTTTGGATTGACGAGTACGGTCTGAATGCCTTCCTCTCTGAGAGCTTTCAAAGCTTGGGCACCAGAATAATCGAATTCCCCCGCCTGGCCAATCGATAAACCACCTGAACCAAGAATGAGGATTTTTTTGGGTTTATTTTCCAAAAGTGCTGTCAATGTCAACTCGTGCTGGGTGTGTTGGTAGGTTAATCGATTGGTTAATCTTTGATCGAGGCTGACAGTTGCGGTATTTGATTTGACGGCAGTGACATGCTCGATAAACACCTCGAATAACAATTCCATGTCCGTCGGACCGCTCATATGTTCCGGATGGAATTGAACAGACATGAACGGTAATTTTTTATGGATAATTCCTTCATTGCTCTTGTCATTCTCGTTGTAAAACAATTCTCTCCACTCATCGGGAATCGATGATGCAGAAACGGCGAATCCGTGATTTTGGGACGTCATGAAACAACGTTTAGTTTGCAAATGAGTGCACGGCTGATTATGTCCTCTATTTCCGTATTTCATCTTGTGAGTTTTACACCCGATTGCCAGTGCTAGCAATTGATGCCCAAGACAAATTCCCATAAAGGGTTTTTCGGATGTTATCCAGTTTTTAATAGTTTCAATTGTTTCGGTGCATTTTACTGGGTCTCCTGGACCATTGCTAATAAACAACGCGTCGTATTCATCAACATTCACTGTAGCATTATATGGCATGACAGTCACTCGAGCACCATATTTACAGAAACATCGAATTTGATTATTTTTCACACCACAATCAATGATACAAACATGAATATTTCCATTTTTATTATAATGACGGATTTCATTTATCGATACTTCTTCCACTAAATTTCTTTCATTTGGATCAATAAATAATTCTGGATTATTCAGTGGGTTAATAAGTAACTTGTCTTTTATTGGGACTATGACTCCTGTTATAGAACCACATTCTCGTAATTTCTTTGTTAAATGACGAGTGTCAATGCCAGAAATACCAATAACTCCGTGTTTTTCTAACCATTGCGACAAAGTGACCTGGGCTGTCCAATTTGAATACTCCAAACTGTATTCATTGACAATCAGTCCAGTTGCGTGAATTTTTGCAGACTCAAAAGACTTTGGTAATCCCCATTGATCTAACATTTTGTCATCACTTACTCCATAGCTGCCTATATATTATATTAATTTGATTTTTCCAGGTATATAATACTAGCCTATTATGGGATAAGTTAAGACTAACAACTGAGAATGATACGATGGATCGCTCAATGATTCAGTATACCCAACCATGCCAGTTTGAAATACAACTTCTCCCTTTCCTTGTTTGATTGCTCCAAACAAGTTTCCAATATACACCGTTTCATCAGATAAAATTAAAGCACCTTTCATTCTACGTGAAAACTGAAATTAGTATAAACTAGATTTGAAAATAGTTTAATAAAAACACATTACTTTGAAATAATGAATATTATTTTCCCAAATTATTAAAACAACTGTCAGTGAGTTGAAAAACACAGATTTAAAAATATAAGATTAAAAATTATTGTTTTTTTAAATCTATAAAAACTTTTTAACAATTTTTATCTTTATTTGTGAATCCCTTTTATTTTATTTATAATGAAATATTGACAAATAAATGAAATTTGTAATATTTTTTAAGGGTGAGTTTTTTATCTTTGATACAGATTTTTAACCTAAATAAATTTATTTAATCATTTTAAAAGAATTAGTGAAAATATTAATAAACATGTGTTAACAACATAGTTGTTTGACATGTTGTTAACATAAAAAGAAAGAAAAAGAAATTGCAAAGTGTTCAGGTCTCGATTTTCAAACCCCAACCTATTGATTTTTAAATAAATAACAATAAATTCAAAATATATAATTTATATTGAACAACAAAAATTACCAATTACAAATTTTTTCCTTTACTTTAAAAGAAGCTAACAAAAGAGGTGCGTGTTATGTAATATTAATATATTATATTTTGGTTGTGTATTAATTATTGCAAAAATTTCAAATAAAGTGTTCACTTGGATATGCGATTTTATGTTTAGTTTCTTATCCATGGTCTATACATTCGAAGAAGTTTTATCGCAAATAAATTTGGGCGAACAGACTGAATTTATATTCAGTATTTATACTAATGTTGGGCCAAGACACGATTTTGTTTAAATGAATCGGTAACACACGCAAATACAACATGCAGATTTAAAATCAGACCCATAAAACATCAACTAACCATGCTAAAATAAGAGAGAGAAAACAATTAAATATAAAATCAAGAAACACAAAAGTAAACTAAAATAATAGCAAAGTGCAACAAGATCCGTACGAAATAAATATAGAAATAACATGAGAACATGAAAATTTGACCGAAATTTGACAAATTACCAAAAAAGTAAAAATCCATAAAAATAGAGCTAAAATTAAATAATTTGAATTGGAAACAATTCAATTAAAGAATTAAAAATAAAATTGTCAAATTAAATTACAAAAATAATAAAATTAAGATTAGAATATACTAGAAAATCCCAAGGTCAAATTTTGTTTTACTACATCAAATTTAACACGCAAGGTTAGGGTCGTACAATAGGTATATATACCGATTCATTTTCACATAATTTCAATCAGTTTTTTAAAACTTGAACCAGTTTTCATCCGGAAACTCAGCCAGTCTTAACCAGTCAGAACAGAATAATTTTGCAATATGAGTGGAGGAATGCTCGAAACTTTCTCCACGTCGCGTCCATGCAACCTCTTATGAGCTCTGTTTGGACGTCGGCGTGGGGAAAGGGTTATAATGTCGTAACGATTGATGAATTATGCCATATGAATTGCTATCTACATTTATATTTCAATAAACATTCTTAGAATAAAAAATTTTGTCGAAATTTTTCAGGCCAACAGCCGACACATCACTACAAGCTAATAAACTACTAATACCCAAACCGAATCATGTAAGTGCGGTGTAAGTTCGCCAATGATTCGTGCCCGTAAAGGCTACGGCGTGAGAACGCAGTTGCTGAAACGTAAATTTTCATTCCGTATAGGGGAAGTTGGGTTGAAGAGAGAGTAGTCTTTTGGTTACTTCATCATCACTCAATTCCTATAAAGTCTACCTAACTTATAATAACAAACGGCTCAAAATCAAAACGCTGAGTAGTCCAGTGGACACTCATAAATTTGTAATATTAACACAAATTCGCCTATGATCAATTAAGGGAAGTTGACAGGGAATTTAATGATAAAAGAAATCGATGCTAAATTGGAAAAATTTGTTACGTCATCTAACTAAATTTATTGATATCTAAATTAGTGAGGTATGACCCATGGTTCTAAATCAACATGACGTCTAAATTGTAATAACCTCTAATTAAAAATTAGTATCATTTCGGTTTTTCATCTGCAAACAATAAACCCTGATCTCAACGTCCGACCAAATTGCTTAGTAAAATAAATTGACTCCATAATTAGATAAGAAAACAATGATATTTAAAAATGTGTATTTCAAGATCGAATGCTGTTGTAATTTTAACTGGAGTTATTAATATCTAAACTATTCAGGCTAATATGACCACTAAATCAAGTATTTCCCATACTACAACTTAATAGAGGTTTAATTTTCATGCCTCCCAATTTGAAAGTTTAGTGGTTTTTCAATTAATTGTTCATATATCAGAAATAAAATATACAATTCTCGATAGTTAAATCCAGTATCGCCCCGACTACAATTTAATAACGACGTTTAATTTTTCATACCTTTTAATTTGAAATTGCGGAGGTTTTAAATTAAATCAGTCGTTCCATGGATCAGAAACAAAAATATGCAATTCTTGATAAGAAATTTAACCGAAAGAACACAGACGCCTAACTGATAATTCGTGAATCGACTGAAATGCATTTAATAAGAGAAAACCCCAACTTCATCATACCTAACTTCAAAATTATCGCACGTCAGACCCACAACTTTAATAATATATTAAGTAATAGTTAGTACCTTATTTAATCTCCGATTAGGAAATAATTAAATGAGTTATAAAACCGACAATTATACACCCGCATAAACTTCCACAAAAATCGGAATTCCAATTGTTTAATGAGGAATTACTCTCACGATGATGTTAGAAAACGTCCTGGCATTTGCAATCATAGACAAATTATGTTCGATAATATTTCCCTCAGGTGTAAAATATATCAAGTCAAATGATACACAGCATAAACTCGCTAACCCTAGACCAGAATCATGAATGAACAAAATTACATATTCGATAATTCTTGTATATCACGAAATAAAAATTAATAAACAGACAAAGGTACAGAGTCACACGAACGATAACAATTGTTGCACAAAGCATCTAGTAATTTCATTTAGCTCACCGACTGATCCCAGATGAGGTCCAATGAGAACACGATCCATCCTATGAGGTACCTTGAACGAAGAACAAGATCCTGAATGCCCGTCACCTAGCAGGAGGTGGACCCTAAAATTCGATAATAGTAGACAAAATAAATATGAGTTACTCGTATAATTCCTCGAATCTGATCCGATTCCAACCCGTAACGATATCTTCGGCGAATGATAAAAATTCAGATGAAATACCAATAATTGCCATTAAATAGCGGTATTAAGAATCCACGGACGAATTAATGATGACACAATCCCCAAAATATCCACTTAAGAAAATTCGACCTGACATTTAACGATAATGTCGATCGATTGAAAATGCTATACCATTCATCCAACATGCTCTATCAATATGAGTGCCAGCAGTAGTTGTGGAGTGTGTATTACTCCCTGTCTGACAGATACACATTCGCCGCCAAAGCCAAAACCCCCAACCAATGAATGAGGAGGATGAAGTCCATTAAACGAGAACGAATCGATATCAAGCCAAGGAATGCATGTGAATAGATATGCTGTATTGGTAGATAGCATGCTACCAGAGAAAAATCTATTGTACACACTCACCGAAATATAAGGACCTGATAGAGTGAGAGTATTCATATTAACTGCACGGATGGCAAAAAAATTCGAAATCAATCTATGAAGATTCAACGCGATAGCGAGAAAAGCTGCTGAAAGGACTAGAGACGGTAATCCCCATTTTGTTAAAATAAAAATTATTAATGACTTACTCCGAGGAATGACCCTTTAAATCGGACGGAATGACGATGTACGGATACTGAAGACAATAATGACCAAACATTGATGTATCCAACATGTTGTTGAAATAAATTGTAACAAGTTAAATTTATTTTTTCGAAACCGTCATAGGTTTACAATCCCAAACATCATGAATAATGCACTACAATAAGCTTTCAATAAGTCATATATCCGAATTCCCCATTTTGGAAAAGAACCGAATTCAGTTCCCATAAACTACCAGCACTTGCGACATGAGCTGAACAGGAATTTTGACACCGGTAATGTGTATAACACATTTGAAACTTGAGTTTCGTAGGTATATCTGTTATTAATAATTATTAAACAAAATTTTTATCATAAATATTATTGATAATAATGTAAATGTTTATTAGATAATGAATTAAATTTTTAATATGAATATCATTAATTATATTATAAATGTTCGTTAATTAATGAATCAAAGTTTAATCATGAATACTGTGGATAATAGTATAAATGATTGTTGGCTAATGAATCGAAGTTTAATTACCGTTAATAATAGTGAAAAATTTGAATCAAATTTTAATTACAAAGATAGCTAATAATAGTATAGATACCACGTTAGACAATGAATTCAAGTGTAAACTTACTCCTTGTTAACGATAGGGCAAACCTTGCGATAGATAATAAATCTAATTAGACGTATGATCAATAATAATTAAAGTGTACGATAAATAATAAATCTAATTATAAGTAGACTTAATAATAATTAAGTCTTACGATAGATACTACATCTAATTAAAGTGTGGATAATAATAATTTAAATATTACGATAGATGATAGAACTAATTACAAGCATTGTTAATAATAATTTAAATCTTACAGTAGATAATAAAACTAGTAATAGTATGTTATAAATATGATATAAGTATGGTTGATAATAACTTAAATCTTACGTTAGCCCACGAATCTAATTTAAATTGGAAATATGGTTACTAATAGTCAAGAATTTTACGATAAAGTAATGAATCTAATTAGGAGCATGGTTAATAGTAGTTTGAATTTGTATGGTAGTTAACGAACCCAGTTTAAACAAATGACTAGTTGCAGGTTTAAATTTTTCTATAAAAGATTTTCTTTAATAAGGGTTGGAGAACATAGAAGGCCCAAAATTGAACCATGCTATAAAAATCGTTATAAAGTATTTTTAAAAATGCATGCATTTCATAAAATGGTATACTATATAACATATATCCCTACATGACGAAATAACTGGTGGTATATGAGAACTGAAGGTCGCAATAGACTCACGCAACTGGTAAGATGCCCATTAACGAGAAAAAAACCTAAAAAACTAGACTGATACACAATACCATGACAATAATCTGAAGTATTCTCAACAAACCGACCAAAATAGATGTATCCCCGTTAGATACCAACTCGACGTGGCTGCGCCACATGGCCTGCGCATCCATAGTATCACTCTCAACAAGAGTATGACTGATGAACCCCTAAATCAAGAAAACGACTCGTGAGCGAAAAGTATTAACCGAATTAAAATAACCTGACCCGCTAACTGTAGAGACTATATTAGATAAACTGAAGATAAACCATACCATATTTTATTTAGATAACTCCTGGATCGACGCGTCCCGGGTCACAGTACGCTTTCCGGCAAACTCGGCTGTTCGGTGTCGGCAAGCGATGTGGGACGCGGGATTCTCGATCTCGCCGGTCAGAGAATCCCGGATGGGAAATCGGACAAGTACCGACGACACGGACCTCCCATTCGTCGCAATAAAGCGAGAACCCGGCCGCAACTCGGCACGGGAAATTAGAGGACAGGCGGAATATCTACTCGCTCGATTGGAGGAGCACCAGAAGCAAACGAACCGCCAGGTTGAACAGGCAAGGCGACATCTAGATGAGGTGAATCGGGATATAGTGACCGAACTCATCCCGAGTACAGACGGTTATGCCCCCCCATACAACACCTCTTTCATCCTTGACGACCCCCGGTTAGACATACGCACGGCAGCGATGAACGTGGTGGTCCCACGTAAGATTCTGCCAAGAGAAATGAGAACAGCAGCCGAACAACCAAATATCCACCGCGAGCATCCATATGCTCGTGATTTTTCACGGAAAGACTCCAACCGACGCTATCCGAGAGCATATTCGCCTCGATAATTGATTTTGTTTTGTTTCGTTAAAAAATATGTTTTTCCTCGAGATCTTTACTTACTTGCTTGATGTAAGATATAATTAGAGAGTAAATAGTTTGAACCATAACTCGTTCCGCCGACCTATGAACCTATAATTGAAATAATAACCATTCATGATATACAAATTGATTTCACGCTTCTATTACAGATATGCATTCCAACCAAATCCTACAACGGGAATTAGAACGACTGCAGAAGACCAACTCCAGGCTCCACCAGCAAATCCTACAGTTGACTAAGGAGATCCAACAAACCAAGGCCACGTGGGTAGAGCCAAGTAGAGCTAAACGCATCTACCAAAAGATGACGGCGGCACAAAAGGGTTGGGCTGAAGAAAAAAAGCTCAACCAGAATCAGAAGACCCAAATTAGAGGCCTGGAGGTGGCGTTATCGGCGTGCCAAGAGGGCACGGCGGTAACCTACCCATTAGTATTCGCTCCATCGCAGTTAGCCTATCGAGATGCAACAACAGTCGCAAAGCCAGCCATCAAACCACCCCGACACCGGTCAGGGAGATCCGAGCGTGCAAAGCGTCGTGCCGCTCAACTGAATAAGGAATAACTTCATAAAGTGTCGTCGTTTAATAATAGAATTTAGAATTGATTTCTGCTGTCTGTGTGATTTACGTTAATACGAATAGTTTTATTAAAAACCGCAAATAAGTCGAATGATACATTAGATAATATTAGATTCAACAGTAAGGGACCAGAAAAGAAAATCGTACGCAAACCTTCTAACGGTAGTGCGTTGAACCCATCTTGAGATCGGGCCAGAGTAGTTCTGTGTGGCGCTCACCGTTGGTGATCTCAAAACCAATGGCTACATTACCAACGTTGCCTAGCAACGGGTAACCATTGGGGGCAAAGGAATAGTTAAATCTGGGGTCAAGGTTACCTAGACCATAAGCCCCACACTAAATTAAATTTATGTTGCGAGTCTAAATTAAATAATTATTATAAATATTTACATTTAGTTATCTTAAATTAAACTGGCTATTCCACTTATATTTCTCTTTTTGAATCTAATAGTCAAAATATGATAACATAAAAAAAAATGGTAATAGTAATAATAATAAATTTTTTCTCTTGTGTTTCTTTAGTTAATTAATTGTTAATTAAGACAAATAAAAATGAAATCACTAAATAGTTAAATTTTACATTTGATAAAAATTTATGCATTGAAAATACTATTATATAAGTTCAAATAATTCAATGTAGTTGAAGTCAGATAAAATCTATACAATTGAAATCAGTTATAAAATATGGATCACACATAGAATTGAGTCAATTGAATTAGATTGGATTTTAAGGAATTTGGATTGGGTTGTATGGAATGGTGAGGGGAGAATTGAAAATTAAGTTGGGAGTATGAAGTCAAGAAATTTGTTTAAATCCGCTCGGAATTAATATTGATTCTGTATTTGTTTGGACCTATTCTATAATTGTTGTTTAGTTTAAGATAGGGTATTATTCGACCCTGTCATCCAACAAAAGCAAAGCGGCGCTCTATTAAAATATATTTCAAAATAAAAACAAAGAGAAGCTGATCACTCTAATACATGCTTAAACCAAAGCTATTATATTGTTAGTGAAAATATCTGATTACAGAGAATCGTGAATCTTCTATGGATACTAAAGCCCCTTTAAATGAAAATTATAAAGAATGTGATAACAACTTGACATTAGAATGCGACTACACGGATCCTAGTACATGGCAAACAAAATGCCGTGGCACAGTACGCTACATGATTATTCAAATTGGTTGCAAACAATTCATGATATTTCATATCCAAGTGACTCAAATAATTAAAATTTTCCAACTACCATTTTAAAAAAAGACCTGTTTATGGTGAAGTTATAAATAGAAATTGGTTACAATATTAACTTACTAAAGATTCGTTGTTTTTTGCTGTAAACTATTTGAGAAAAAGAATAAAAAGTCTGCATCCGTCACTGAATATGGTTGCAGTGACTGGAAAAATATATCCGTGATCCTTTTAATGCATGAAAGTAGTCCAAAACACTTGGAATTATGGAAGGTAAATACCAAAATGCACAAAACAACTATGTTCATTTTTTGGGTTAGCTAATTATTACCGCAAATTTGATCCAAAATTTGCTGATATGGCTAAACCGTTGTACGGAGCCACAAAAGAACACAAAAAGGATAATAACTGGAATAACGAGTGTAAAGAAAGTTTCCGAAAACTTAAACAAACTTTATAAAATGCACCAGTTTTGACGTTTCCAAATAAAGTTGATTCCTTTATTTTGGATACGTACGCCTGTTTTAGTGGTATCGGTGCTGTTTTGAGTCAAGTTCAAAATGGCTGTGAAAAGGTCATAGCATATGGCTGAAGACTCCTAAGTGCTCATGACATTCTCGTTGTAAAACAATTCTCTCCACTCATCGGGAATCGATGATGCAGAAACGGCGAATCCGTGATTTTGGGACGTCATGAAACAACGTTTAGTTTGCAAATGAGTGCACGGCTGATTATGTCCTCTATTTCCGTATTTCATCTTGTGAGTTTTACACTTGATTGCCAGTGCTAGCAATTGATGCCCAAGACAAATTCCCATAAAGGGTTTTTCGGATGTTATCCAGTTTTTAATAGTTTCAATTGTTTCGGTACATTTTACTGGGTCTCCTGGACCATTGCTAATAAACAACGCGTCGTATTCATCAACATTCACTGTAGCATTATATGGCATGACAGTCACTCGAGCACCATATTTACAGAAACATCGAATTTGATTATAGCATATGGCTGAAGACTCCTAAGTGCTCATGACAAAGAGTATTGCGTGATCAGGAAGGAATTATTAGCTACATATGAGTAAGTTTTATATTTTCAGCATTATTTCTATAGAAACAAATTTGATATACGTACTGATCATAAGGCGTTAAAGGTTTTACAATCATCGTCGAAACCAATAAGCCCACAATTCCAAAAATGGTTAAGTGAATTATCAGGTTACGATTTTGATCTTAAATATCGGAAGGGTAAAGATAATAATAGCGCCGATGGTTTATCGAGGATATTGCTAAGTTATTGATAATAATGTCAAAGCAAACACGAAGAAGGGAAACTTGAGAAGGACTGGGTAAAATTTTTAAATCTTATTACTTCAGGCAGATTTAATATACAAGCATATAAAGAGCTTCAGGAAACGGACACTTTATTATCTACAATAAAGAAATTGTATTAAATCCGATCCCCAATGTTCCTCAATTGATTCGGAGTCACCCTATTTCAAAAAATTATATCAGCTAATGGAAGACGATAACCTTCTATTAATAGTGAATGATGCTAAGCAAAAAATAATAGTTCCGCAAGAAGGGGTAGCACAAGTCGTACAGCATATGCACAAAGAACTCTGTCATCTAGGAGTTAAGAAAACAACAAGTTATGTATCAATCATTTTTACTGGATACACATAGAAACTGATATCCTGGATAATATCAGGACATGTGATTTGTGTATAAAAAATAAAGTTATAACATATAAGACATCAAAGTATCTAATTCTCATAGTAATAATAAATTTGATGGAACAAATCGTAATTCATATTGCTCATATGAAGGAAACCAGGAATCTCAACTGCTATTTGGTCGTAATAATTGATCAGTTCAGCAAGATGGTTAGTTTAACACTTACTCAGAAAGAAGAGAAGAAGACCATATATCGAGTACTCTTACACAACTTGATATACAAATTCGCTAGACCAAATTACATAGTTTCAGATAGAGTTAAGGTCTTCCAGGGAAGTCAGATCAGAAACTTATTGGATACTTATAATATTGAATATATATTTACTTCTCCATATGATCACAAGTCTAAAGGTTTGGGGGAACGGGTGATACGAACAGTTTGCGATATGATTGTGACATTTTTGAATGACGGGCAAACCGGAGGTTGTTTGGACGATATTATGCCAACGATTGAATATTCATTAAACTCAACAACGCAGAATTCTACAGAATTTTCGTCAAATAAAATACTATTCAGAAAAAAGGTTACATTCATAGATCTGAATCAAGAACAAGTATTGTTGAAGGCACGGAGTAATCTTATGATAGTTGCAAATAAAATGGGATCAAGAGATACTGACAAGAAGGTACATGGAGATTTCGAGGTGGTTCAGGAAGTTCTAGTTAAAGTTGACCCACAAAAGAGATAAAAGAATGGTCATTTGTTTGAGGGCCCTGTCAAGATCGTCGGTTTTCCAACAAAACACCAAGTTGAAGTAGAATACCCATATGGAAAGAAATACAGAAGAATCGAATGGCTGAAGGAGTATCACAGTTCTTGAAGAAGGGGAGAGTAACAATATTTGCATTATTATCAATATTTACAATATTGATATTTATTAAATATTCTATTGTTGTTATTAAATATAAATTTTGAATATTTATTTCAATGGATATTAATGGAAAAGTTACTTAAGTAATGAAAAAAAGTTATAAAAAAATTAATTTTTGTTTTTTATATAATATAGGTAAAAACAACAATCTAAATATAGTAAGTTTAAAGCAAAACATAAAATTAAAATTAATAAATATATTTATATTTAGCAAAATGAGTTTAATCAATTGTTTAACTTTTTCATTTACAGAAATATATGGTACTTATGTAATTTTTAAAATTTAATTAATGTAATGTATGTTTAATATAAAAACAATTTTTTACGTAAGATTTGTTTTTTCGATATATGGGAAGAATAGAGGAGTGGGATTGAAATTATCTGCCTAGGGCGCGATGGTTAAAAAATATTTTTGAGCCACCACTGCTTGTAATATATATACAATGATTTCATACGAAGAACCTCACTATTTTTATTTGACTCCGTAAAAATCTGGCACAGAGGATTTTTCAAGAAGAATATTTAAGGAGTATAGTGGATTATTACGAATCGCAGTGACTCTCTATTCATTTGACTTCTTGCATCAATGTCCTACCAAGGTGGCCCATTCATAAATCGTAACATCGATGCAACTTTGGTTCTATGCATGTCACTATAGCTTAAACTTAACTTAGGCCTCGAAACTGGCAAAATTCTTAAAGAGACAATTTTTGGATTTTTAAATCAGCAATCATAATATTTCTTTGAGAACCTATTTAAATTGCAAGGAGCAGCAACAGATTATTTAGAGGTGTTTACATCTGATATTTGACTCACCTGAGATCCATACGTATCTCCATTTTGGACTAGAAACATATCTTCATCACCATATAAGATATTTTTATAAATTATAAAAATGACAAGGACTATAGGACAATCTAAGGCACTGTATCCTCAATAATATTAAAATGCAATATTCGATTTGTATAAAGATTGTTGAGGTTACATAAAATGTACGAAGTTTAAATAAAAATTAATTAATGAAATTGCAAATGCAAAGCTCAAAGTTTTATCGTTGTCGAAACCAGTATCAAGTGAAAAGATACAAACAAATCAAATAATTTTAAATTGAAGTGATGTATTTAGGAAATGTAATTTATAATGAAGATTAATTAGTCAATTAATAATTACCGTTGTAATTAGTTTTGGTATTATCCCTGAAAAAGTCCACGGTGACAACGTGAATAAAACTTAGCCGATATTGAAATTTTTGGTTGTAGAAAGTATTCAGTGCAAAAATGTATCAAGTTAGGAAATTGAATAAAAACATCATTTGCTAAGCAAATTAATGAGTAGTATACGGTAAACAAACCTCATCAAAATGATTGTAGTAAATATCTGAATGTTTATCGGATTCACCTATTGACGTTTATCAGAACTTTATTGATTTGCACTGGTATTTATTGGGTGTAAATTAATTGATTCTTCTACAATCCATTTTTCCAAGGCTCAAGGAATAAATATCACCATACTTAAAACAGAGTTATAAGTTCTTTTAATTATCCAGGAATACTCTGTTCCCTCGGAATTTGATGTCTTCTTCCTGGTACACCAGATTGTCTCTTTTCCACAGAATATTTTCCACGATCGTCGATATAGGATCAACTACAACATTTTTAAATTCATACGGAAATGAGCGTGATGAATCAGGAATTGATGTTGCTGATTGTTCAGAAAAACTGGATGGAACTATTCGACTATGGTTAATTTACTAGTTGTACTTTCTGAAATATTTTATATACTGAATGTTAGAAAGGTTTCTTGCATGTTCTGCGAATGCATGGGGAAAGCTCTAGTGGAAAATTCGTCTCCATCATCATCCAAATTGTCGATGCTATCATAACAATAAAATATTAGGTCTTCAATTTCATCTTCTTTCGTTGTACGACTATCAAGTTAGATCACAGTTGTCATATCTTTAAGGTAAGATCAACAAATCATAACAACTTACCCTATGTATCTAAATAGATGGAATCAATACAAAACATTGCAGTATTGTCTTATTTAACACAGCTGGTCTAATTTATACGTTTTGATGAGTTTTGATGATATTGTCACACAAAATCGATGTTTTGACTATGTTATACAAAAAATAAAATGTACACTTTAAACAATGATTTTATCGAATTCTAAAACTACGATTAAGTCATATATAAATATAACACAGTTGTCCTTGTAATTGCAGTCAGAGATACGTGTACAAATGTTATGTCGCTACTGTTCACAGATTTGGAAAAGTTCTTCTGAAAAAACAGAAAGACAGAAATATGGATATATTTATTTTCTTTGACCAGTTGGGATATTTAAAATTACATAAAAAAATTTTCATGCGTTTTGATTACAAACATGATATCAACATTATTTTATTTATTTTCGAATGATAAACAGAATAAAATTAGGTTTCTAAAGTGATATTCAAAGTGATTTTAAGTGGAAAATTAGTTTTGAGCTTATTTGACTTTCATCTCGATTATATAATTTTTGGGTTTTTTACAAAATACATAAAATAAAATGTAAAAATTACAAATTATTAAAATCAATTAAAATTAATTAAAAATTCGAAATCAAAATCAATATTTTTCGTGGGAAAAGTAGTGGCCGGTGATAAATGAGATTTTGATGACAAATAAAGTTATCTTAAATCGATAAGATGTCTATAGAAGAGTCAGGACCCGTAAAACAAATTAAATAATTGATTTGAAAGTGAGCTCATTAGTAACAGTAAAGTTGTATTTTAATTTTATTGAGGGTGATACTATCGGGCATCTACCCTGCTATACAACAATATAATTGCCTAATGAGTTTTTTTATCGATTGACTATATCAATTGAAAAATTTGTAAATATTAATAAATCATCTGATACAGTCAATAAAAAAATTCCTTATATCGTTGCAAAATGCAAAGCAATCAGAGGTAAAAACTAGAAAAAGTTCTTTTAACAATATAATTGTTTAGAAAATAATGATTTATTAGGATTTTTTTTTGTTACTTTGATTACTGAACACGAGGAGTTGGATCGAGTTTTAGTTCTATCAATGAACAATTAAATATTCCAATATTACAAACTTTATCCTACTCGGAATTAAACTCAGCCACTTTGCAACCAGACCCCATAATCCAAAAATAAAAAAAAGAATATAAAAAAAAATCACAAGAAAACCTGGGAAGAAATGATAAACGAAAAGTTTCCTAAACCTAACAGAATTTCAAAATAAATTTAATTTAATTTATTTTATTATCAAAATTCTTTTCTTAACCAATTAGATTGATAACCAAAATGTTATGAAGGTCTACTTAAGTCCTAGGGTGTCGCACTATTCTTTACTGGAGTTATAATTGCTTCTCAGTATGTGATGGAAACAGGAATTGAATATATATATATATATATATATATATATGTTCAATTGATAATAAGAATCCACAAAGAAGCGAACTTTCAAGCAAAATATTTAATAGGCATTTTGAATGAATCTCAACTCAAACTTCATCAAAGTAGTTCAGCAAATTTTAACTATAAATCACTGATATTTACAAAAAGCCTTGTTAATTGCTTTTCTGTATTATCTTTATTTACTGAATACACTGCCCTGTAGGAGAGATCATGTTTCGTTGTCATTTAGATTGATCTGATCAGAAAATAATATATAAACATCAAATATTGACAAAAGTTCTGTGACATTATCGACATCACTAAAATAGAATTAAAAATTTAAATTTAAAAATCAAGAACAAAAGAATTGTTTATAAATTAAAACAATTGCATAGATAAGCCTGTAGATGTATTAGATGAGTTAAAAATGAATAATATTTTTGAAAGTAGCAAAATCTTTAACGTTTACTAATGTTTATTTAATATTTACCAAAACCAAACCAAGAATTGCTTACATTAACGATAAAATGGTCTAGGATTAAAAAAAGCAGAAGAATATGGCTTAGCCATATATTTAAACTCTAACCAAGCAATGAAAATAGTTATGATTTTTGAATCATTTTTAATGATTTACGTGTTGGCATTATATTGTTTGTAGACGACTTACTTTACGGTCGGGGAAGCGTAAGAACTCGAGTGGTTTATACAGCGAGATTTTGAAATTCATCCCCATCTGACGCAATGGTTTGATTAAATTTAAGATTAAATTTAATTAACCAGCTAATAAAACGTGCGATTTGTGGTTGGAGCTACAAAATTGTGCGGAAACCTCAGAGAAATAGTAACAATAGATGCCAAAGCAAAACTTGGTTCTTACATACGTCCACAATTACTAAATAAATGATTGACAAAATCAAAGAGATGGAAGTTTTGAAACAAGAATATGATGAAAAATTTGCAGTATTTGAAAGGGATTAAGGAAAGTTTTAACTTAAGATTGGAATTCAAGATCTCATGGCAAAAAAAGTATGTGATTAGAGATTGAGAGAAATATTATTGATTATTAGAAGATGATTTAATTTGATTGATAAGTTGAGATAAAAATAAATTATTAAAAAAAAAATTCCAAAATAATATGTGAAAAATTTAATTAAATATAAATAATATTCTGAGCAAAGTCATCATTCGATTTTAAAATACCACAAACATCCAAGTATATCAATATTTATAAACACATCTTACACCTCCTTATTTTAAAATATATCATTAGTTTTTAAATTCGTTTAGCTATTTTATATTACTTGTTTTTATTTTTCCTTCTCTATTATTTTTTTGTTGTTACCTCCCCTTTAACTCATACTCTATCAACGACATAAAATTCTCAATTACTTATAAACTCATTATTATAAGATATTTTTATTTTATTTTTTCTGTATTTTAATTTTTTCTTTCTTTTTTTCTCTTTTTCATAAATTCTTCCATATTTAAATTTTTGTTTTCGCTTGATTGCCATTCTTAATGTATTTTTGCACATACACAACTTCTATTGGATTTAGTCATATTGTGCTTTGAATCGTTGAATTAAGCATAAATTCCACTTCAGGTGATAACTTTACGAAGTTTTATAAATTTATCATTTAAGGAAATTTGGGTGACATCTTACATTGTTCATAATTGTTTTTCAATTATTCCATTAACTGAAAGATGATATGCACTTATACACACTGCTGGAATTCCATGAATAGTCATTAAATCTTTAAATAATTTTGCTTAAAACGATTTTCTTTTGTCACACTGTTTAAATTTTGGTGATATATATTTCAAATTCAAATTACTTTTGAACACAGTTGCTGCTTTTTCTTCATCTTGTTTTGCTACTGTGCCTAATACATGTATCTACACAGCGTCAGTAACAGTTATGAGCAAGAAATTGTGAAAAAAATAGGCAAACCAGACATTCAACTTAGTGCTATACTAGTTTGAAACTGGATGTGAAGGTTCAATAGGATGAATTATTATACCAGCCTTACGAAATCAGAAGACAAATATTATTTCAGTGGTAGTTGTAATAAAACGAATTAAACTCGAATTCATAGGTGGTATTGATACAATTGAAGAGTTCGGAGTAAATTTAATGCATAATAATAATATATAAACATAGGTGAGAAGAACAAAGATATTGAAAAATTGATCAGGAAATACGGTGGAATTTTAATGGCGTCTAAATTAAAATGATGCTTATTTTTGAATTTTGAATTATGATCATTTTTTAGCTTTGGCTGACTTTAATTTTCAGAAAGTTGTTGAGAATATCTAAATAACAAAATTAATTAATCATTGAAATAAATAAAATAATTTAGGGAAGAATGTATAATAGGGTGGAGCTTAAAAATAAAAAAAAATTAAAAAAGGTATTTTTGAAAGTCTTACCCTCCTAATCTGTTCCTTATAATATAGAAACACTATATAAAAAGTTTGAATAATAAATTCTTGTGTTTAGGGGTAGCTCAAGTGCTTCAAATTTACAAAAATTATGAAAATTACATAATTTCTCAATTTATTTATAACAAACCAGTATTAATTTTTACAACACAATTAGACTGCAATCTCAGTTCAGTTTTGGGCAGAGTTCAGGGAGACAGTTCAACAATTTCCAAATTTATTGTTTATGTGGTACTCCAGACATAGTTTGTTTCCTGCTGTCAGGGTACATTCGACGATGATCCTCGACAACTTGCAGGAGGAATTGTAACTGCGATTCATCGTGAGTTAACAAGCCGCTGTATTCCTGAATTAAAGCAACTCCACGTTCAGCATGATCATTTACTACTTTCAGTGACTTGACTGTTTTCTTAGCTTGCCTGAAGTCATCTCTGTCCTCCCACAAATCAGGATCAACCGCGAGGAATCCATGTGGAAGTTCTAGAATTTGGAGCAGGGTCATTGACTTAGCTGTGACAAAATCTTCCAAGTTCCTGGTCTTAAAGAATCGAGAGCAACTGTTATTCTCTTTGAATGGTCCTTATCTTGCTCTTCTTCATTCTGCATTGCACTCACCATCAGTCTCTTGGTTGACGAATTAACGTGATCGTCGAAGAAAGCCAAGCTAACAAGTTCCTGTGACAGGTACCACAAATGGTTGGAAAACTTTTGTGATGTTTGCTTTGAGATTGCAGAATGGATAGACGAGTATTCAAGCAAAGACTTGAGCAGCAGAAAGTCATTGTAAGGAGCATCGGATGCTTGAGATGCAGAGATCCAGGCTTTCAGGTAGATGCGTACAGCAAACACACACACATCGCGTAATCCTTTTTCTTCTGCAGAAGTAAGTTTGAATTGAGCCTTGAACATCCAGATCTTTAAACTGTATATGACTTTGCTCATCCACCGAGCATGATGCATTGCTCCGGGCAACATGAATCGGACTCCTCTGGCAGGAGCAGCACCGAGAAAGACAATCACGAGTCCCAAGAATTCTTTATAATCATCTATCGGCTGGCTCTGTTCAAGATGCTTGATGGCAAAATCGACGGTGCTTTTCCTAATGTCTTCCACTAGATTTGCCACGTCGTCTGCTGCAATCCCTGGTTCATATTTGTCCGTTTCGATGATTGCCCAGTATTCCTGAAAGCGTTTGAAGAGTTGAACCACAGGAGAGAAGGAGGCTCCCATACAGACTTGGAAGACTGCACCAATAATCAGTTCCATAACGTGATGCCTGCAAGCCAGCGACAACAACTCCTTTTTAAGTTTCTGCTCTAGGAGGACACATGCACCAGATATCAGACCAGTGTTTGAGCTGGTCGTGTCAAAACACATAGCTCGGATACTGTTGGCTATGCCCAGTCTTCAATGGCTCCAAAAACAGCAGCAGCCTCAGTCTCACCTGTTCCGGATGGAAGCTTGGCAACTGTGAGTAGCTGAGAAACTCCTTTTCCTGACACCAACACTGGCAGGCGATCGATCTTCTCTTTTCCAATTAGGTCAGGGATAAGTTTCCCATCCCATCCCAGTCCCAAGCTTTTGGCGGTCTCTGCTATAACGAAAACGGCCTTGCGGTCTGAAACTTTTGTTCGATCCAGTGCTGCCGCGAGTTCAGGAGTGACAA
Source organism: Schmidtea mediterranea (assembly GCA_022537955.1). Taxonomy (NCBI): domain Eukaryota; kingdom Metazoa; phylum Platyhelminthes; order Tricladida; family Dugesiidae; genus Schmidtea; species Schmidtea mediterranea. The sequence goes on from CM039679.1 coordinate 94,565,759, forward strand.
CAGTTTTTCGTCCCCTTTTTCTCTTTGGTGTCCTAAATGCTATGCTTCCAACAGCCTCCTCACATGCATCATTCTCAGTTTCCATCTTCTCTGTGTCTTCTGTTGAACAGTTTTCTGAACCAGATGAAACCAATTTCACTGTAGAATCTGCAAACTGTTTCATTTCAATCATTTGCTGTCGCTTGGCAAGCATTTTCTTATCTCTTTCAGACGCCCTTTTTTCCTTGCCAGCAAGCTTTTCATCTACCCCAGCCATAGACCCTCTTCTTCCTTTCTCCCGCTGTGCTAATAAGAAATCTTTATCTTCTTGCAAAACTGATTTCATGTTCAGAGTATCGGCGTGAGCGACATCAAAAAGATCATCGAGTCTGGAAACAAAAGCCGACTCTCTTGAGAGTTGAGTTGGTGAAGCTCGTGTTTTGTTCTTCTTGAGAAGACGCCATTCCTCAAATGTCTTCTCTAACTTGGTTTGACAGTTTTGATGTTCTCTCATTGGGATTCTAGCTTTCACCCAAAACTTTGATATTTCAGTGATGGTAACAGCCGACGATTATCTTATGGTTTCCTTCAGTTCGAGATGGTGATGTAGGAAGAACCCAAGAGTCATACGCAATGACAGCAACTTGCTGCCTGCTAATACACAGAGTCCTGTTAATATCACAGAGTCCCCAAGAAGATACAACTGGTTCTGAGATCTTGTTGCTTTTGCCATAGATGACATTTTTTATCAGCAATTAGTCTGAAAAAAAATTAGAAAAGGCATTTTTATCAATCATTTGGCATTTGGAATCACGAATTTTGACCATGTTAAACAAGAAACATTAATTCCGCCCTCAATCAAGCAAACATTCTGAATTGCCATACTGCTGACTACATTGTATAAATTTAAAAATAATTTCAAATACCTGTTTTGTTGTAGTGTAGTGTTGATGATAAAGTAATCAAATTTACGAATTTCTCACTATTTCAATCATTAATAAATAATAATCAATAAAAACAAAAATTGTATTTCTTCTGCTTAAAAGCAAACTTCTGCAAAATGGCTGATTGGCTGTCACCTTTGGTAGTCTATTGCACTGCTCTAACCTGTGAATAAGTAAGCAAACCTACATGCATCATGGGCAAAAGTTATAGAAAATAAAAAACACTAAGCTGATGCAAAAATTGTGTGATAATAATGATAATTATCTAATATCATAAGTTTAGTTTTATTTTGTTTGAATGAACAATTCCAGCTATTATTGATTGTTATGATGTAAGGATTAAAAATGATTAAAGCCCCATAACCAGTTAACCACACTAGAAGAATACAATTATGGACCCGTCCGAGTCTGACGACCAAAGTGCTGGAAACTTCACCATCATTGAGCTACCTCTAAATATTGTTCAATTGTGCTCATATGTTGTCTGAATTATTATTTTATAAATAGGAACAAAATTGGAGGATAAGAAGATCATATTTCAAAAGTTAAAAAATAAGCTCCACCCTAATGTATAAATTGGAGAGTATGTCATTCCGGAACTCCGACAAGAAAAATTAAGAACAAGAAATGAAAATAGAGAAGAGAAATACTAAATCAATAAAGTTAAACAAAGAAATACGACAATGTCATTCTTAATTAATAGATGCAAATAGAAAAGAGGAAAACAAAAACATAAACAGTTTGGGAATGGAATTTCCTTATCATTCAAGATAAGAAGTTGATTATGACAGCAATCGGAAAATGAAAAAGTTGATTATCAAGACACTTGTCAAAGATGCCGAAAATTGTCAATAAGTAACCACTTATAAAAACCCAAACCTTAAATGGGAAAACAACAAAATACTGAAAGAGAACCAGCAACCAAAGTTAAAGTAACCCGTCTATAAAACGAGTATATCGAGGAGTTTGATTAAAAAAGCGGTTGGGTAGTTATCGATTGGGCTATTACTAACTGTGTGACTTAATAAGTCCTGATTTTTAAATTTTGAGTGGTGAATCTTTCATGTATTAGCAAAGTCTAATTGATTGTAATTGTGATAAACAATAAATATTGAGAATATTGAGGATTTTGTCATCGTTACTTATATTTCAAGTCACTCTAGGAGTCAGATCGATAACTGATGATACTCAATTTACTGACAATCCAACACAGAAATTATAGTAGATTGATTCTGAACCCAAACTATGAACTCAGTTCAATTTGCCTTGTAAATTTACACTTTTCAAATTAATTTATAATCATCATATAGAAAACATAAAATTATTCCTGTTTAATCTATAATTTTATAACTTACCAATAAATGCATAGATAAAAAGCCACAAGCAAGATAAATAAGAAAGTGGGAATTTATAAAAGAATTTTTTAATTTATTGTATTATGGTTTTGTATTTCTTTTACTTTAGTTGCGATACAATAAGAAACCGTAATCTGTGATCAAAAGAACAAGATCACAAACTGAATTACATCTCTTGAGCGATTACATGATCAAAGTAACAAGCAGTTAGTTGTTGTCACTGAACAAAGATCTCAGATTATTCCTTTATCCCCATCTCAAACTGAGGGAGACACCATAAAACAATCGATAGCTTTTACCACCAAGGAAATAGCAACGTTGTGATTTCAAAGCTGCAATGGTTGTGAAGGTTTGGTTTATATGTACTGGTAAATCTGTATTGCGGATGAAATATATGATTGTATTACATTGCTTATGAAGAGGAAGCTTATCTATATTATTGGATTGTCGTGGTGTCTCGTTTAATGTGTTGTGACTTTTGAAAATGTATCAGATAAATGAGTAACAAAATAAGATCTGACTGCGAATTAATAATTATATTTTTGAAAAAGGTTTCCATTATTAAACAATCCTCTAAAGTTTCCAAAAGAAACTGAAGGGGATTATTTAATAATCGAAACTTTTTCAAAAACATAATTATTAATTCACAGCAAGGGCTTATTTTGTTACTCACTTATGGTGGGTTACAGGGTTTTGACACTTGTTTTATCCTTTTGTTGTTACCCCGGTAACGCCATATAAATATTACCTTGACTGCCACTCGGCACCCGTTGCTAGGCAACGTTGGAAATGTGTTCGAGTGGGTGGATTGTCCGCAAAAAGTGAGCATTACTACTAATACTGTAATTGCTCGGACAACCCTCGGGTTCAACGAGCTGTCGATGGAAGACCTATGCTCACTTTGAAATGTCCCCTGTGTGAGAAAGTTCAAGATCAGACTTATGTTGATCAGTAGAAATAGACGATGTTTTGGTGACGTGGTGTGAATACTCACGACTTTTCGACGATAATCCAATATTATTCATATCTTATAACCTGCTACTTTATACTTGTGGAATAACAAATACAATTTTATTTTATAAAAAGAAAGAACGATTAAAATACGCAACAGTTGTAAATTAAATCAGTGTCAGCACGGTATTGGGTATTTAATTCGATTGACTTGCTAGACGGGCAACTCTGCGTCGGGCACGCTCCTTGCGTCCGGGCCGGTGGTTACTTGACGGTACTGTTGATGGGTTCGTTGCCCGCGCGGCATTGTTGATTGGATCCCGGTATGCCAACTGAGAAGGGGCGAAGATGAGCGGGTAAGTTACCGCCTCCCCTTCTCGACTGGCTGCCAGGGCGACTTCCAATCCCCTGATTTGCGTCCGAAGACTCTGATTGAGTTGACGTTCTTCCGCCCAACCCTTTTGAGTGGCAGTGAGTCTGAGGTAAAGAGCCTTAGTTTTCTTCGGGTCCGACCAGGTGGACTTGATTTGTTGGGCTTCTCGTGCTAGTTGAACTACCTGGTCGAGAAGGTTCGTGTTTGCTCGTCTGGCATGGGCAAGCTCTGCTTGTAATAGTTGTGTAGATGCCATTGCTGCAATAAAAACTTTAACTCCATTATTAACTCAAATGATTAAAATTATGCCTAATATAAAACATAGGTTGTGAAAATTTAGTTTACTGAATCATTGAAGAAAACGAGCGACACTTATTTATTTTTTTAATGTAACTACTAATACAAATCGATGTCCGTGGTTTCAATAATCCGTGAAGTCAGGGATCTTCAAGAAATCTCCTGACTCCTTCATCCGGAGAGTAACCTGGAATAACGAACACTGGTCGCCTCGTGTTACGGGCCGGCCTAGTCGGATAAACATCCGCAATCCGTCCGACAGAGATGTCATCTTCGACATTGGCTAGGAACTGCCTGGCCTTAACTACCTGTAGGTTGACCTGCCATTGAATTTCTTCCCAACGGGCGAGGAGGTTTCGCGCGTGATCTCGAATCTCCTCAGCCGGGTATTGATTGTCATCTCGCTCGTTCGTCCAACGGGAGTCATTCTCCATTCCAAGCAACTGCAAGGCAGTCTGATGAGGTTTCCTGGGTTGGGGTTCCTCGAGGCTTGTTGCAGGCCGTGCTCGCTTTCAAGCCTGACGCCATTCTTCCGCCACAGGGGCGGGAATCCACTCGAGAGGCCCTGGCCTTTCTAAAATACCATTATGATTATGTGAGCAGGTATAACGTAGTTCCAAAGTATCTCATATTAACTGCTATATTTATTCTCGCGGGTTTGGGTTCGACTGGGCCCTAAATTCTCTTTGGAGCTATTAATTTAATTCAATTTAAGTTAAGTCTACTCATTAAATCATCATAATCTTTTATTTCTCTGTTTTGCTTATTGACGTCGAGGCATCGTCCGTACCGATTCAATGTTATAGAAGTTATAAGCATTTGTTGACGTAATAATTGTTGTGGATGAAAATTTTCAACTATACTTTACGGTGGGTAGCGTAGAAAATTGGAGTCGGGTATCTATTTGTTTCTGTCTCGTACGAATGTCCCTGAATTACTATGAACGTTTACAAAATTATTCCTTAAGAGTGAGGAGAGGGATAAATTTGGCTCTGGTAAAATCGAACTTCAATATTTCCTCAGATAGCTTTGTAACTGGTCTACCCAACGACTACAAATAAGTATCATGTCCATTCAAACTGGCCTCTACGATTGTCTACAGGTTTATCCAAATCATCAGTGGTAATTTAACAATTGGTAACGTATAATTCATGGAAAACAAAAGTTAATTATCAGTTTAAAGTTTAGGAAAGGAGGATACTTGTCAATTTAGAAATTATATAATAAACCTAATAATCAATTTGACATTCATGGAATGAAAATAATCATCAATTTAAAATTTATGGGATAAAATATTTGTTGAATTAAGATTTATGAAAATAAGAATAACTATCAACTTCATATTTATGGAATAATAGTAATTATAAATCCCAAACTTCATGAAAATAAAAATAACTATCGATTCGAAATTTATGAAATGATATAACTGTCAATTTTTAATTTATGAAACAATACTAACTATCAATTTATAATTTATGAAACAATGACAACTATCAACCTCATAATCCACGAAACAGTAACACCGGTAGGTTTCACAATCTATGAAACCATATACTTATCAATTTTATAATTCCTGAAATCATATAATCATCAATTTTAAGTTTATGAGATAATAATGATAACAATCAATTTTGTAATTCATGAAATAATATAATCATCGATTTAAATTTATGAGATAACAATAATAACTATCAATTTTATAATTTATGAAATAAAAGTTTAATATAAATTACCATGAATCGTGGGACTCGATTCCCTTGTCGCTCCTCCTTCCGGCGCCGTAGTTGTCGGACTCATATTTCCAAAATAAAATCAACAACAAAAAAAAATGACCGGTTGGTATTCATACCTAATTATATAAACCGGCGCTGCACTATGATTAATCCAGGAGGGTGGTGATGGATATTCGCGTGAGAAAATTTTGTTTATGACTATTAAATTCAATCAATATTTGTTGTCTAGGTAAAGTGTTTACGTTGGCTAACGGAAACTCCAATCTCGACGATCACGATAGTTTCGGTTTATATGATGAGATTTATGGTTTCCGGTTGATAGTAGCCCTCATTCGAACCATTTTTTAGGTTGATTTTAATTCTTATCTATTTACATTGGATGTCGTCATATTTCCTTAGTGTATTCCCCAGTTTTGCCTGTTATTACCACATGTACTTATCACGGGATTTGTTTGGAGATGAGTAAGTCGGGTGCGTTTATTTCATTTAATTATGCTCTCATTAACCTATTCCAGGGGAGTTCTGATGTTTGGTTCAGACATGATTCGGCTTATCGTGGAATTAGAGGCGATTATTGGAGTCTCTTTATAATTGAGCGAGTTCTAGAGGGTTTATCAATTCGAATTCAACTCTGGAATGATATGCTTTTTCTATCGGATTTTCTGTCCTTATCTGTTTTGGAATTTTATTATAATACTGTTAGTTTTGTTTTACATTTTTATGGGGGTGATTTTAGCCTGCGTTGTACGTAATAAACTATAGTCGGTATGATTTTAATAATGAGGGTTTAGAGAACTTAGCTAATTTTGTTACGGGTGGGAAAGTTGTTTTGAATTCCGTGGGGTGATTTAGGTTTTAATAATTATCATTACCATTATGACCTTATCGGGTTTCCTAATACCTTTTCAACAGTAACTCCAATTTATAATTTGGGAGTTTCATATCAAATTTACATTTATGAGAAATAATTACTTTAGTTATATGGCGGTGATTTTAGTTTTATCAGGGTGTTCGGAAGTGCAGGTCTAATCTCGGACTTAAAATCTGATTAAATTCTTTACTTTATTAGGGGGTTGAAGCGATTATATGATAATGATTAGAAATGTATAGTTATGGTTAAGTTGAATTTATTAATTTGTTTCATTTCATGCCAACGATTTCAATTAATTTATTCCCCGTACCTTCCCCTTTAATAGGCCTTAAACGCATTTTATGTTTATATTATATTTAATGAGTGCCCACTGTACTACTCGCTGTGATGATTTTGAGCCATGTGTGAAATATTTTAGGTCGAATTTAAAGAAAATGAGAAACGAGGAAGTAGCCAAAAGACCTCTTCCTTATTTCTCCTTTCTTCTATATGGGATAATATTGACGTTCCAACCCCTGCGTTCCGCAAGCCGGGTCTTCACGGGCACAGATCATCGGCGATATTCCACGCACTTACACGAATCTGAGTTGTATGTTGATTTTTCTGACTTGCGATGTGTCTTGGCTGTGGGCCGGAAAAATTTCGACAAATAAATTAATTAATTTCATGAAAACAAATTCGATTTTAACATCATAAATATTTATTAATATATTAAAAACAAAGTATAAAATTACTTGACCAAATCAATTGACAACATATCATAAAATATCTCTTTCCTCACGCCGACATCCAAGCAGAGCTCTACCGAGGTTGCGAGGAGGTGACGTGGAGAGAGAGTTTCCAAATAAAATTACGGCTCACCTAAAATTTCAAAATAGATTTATAAACAAAATTCAAAAATGATTTTTGATTTGAAAAACGGTTTTATGGTTAAATTTTATGTGAAAATGTATCGGTATTTATACCTATTTTCTTTCCCTAACCTCGCGTGTTAATTTTGATTTAGTAAAACAAAATTCGACCTTGTTATTTTCTAGTGTAGTCTAATCTTTATTTTTATTATTTTTTAATTTATTTTGGTAATTTTTTATTTAAAATTTTTTATTGAATTATTTCTAATTTTCGGTAGAATTTGTTGGGTTTTCATGTTATGTTTGTATTTGTATCGTGCGGATCTTGTTGCGTTTTGTTATTATTTTAATTTATTTTTATGTTTATTATTTTATATGTAATTATCTTTTTTCTCATATTTGATAGGGTTTAATTGATGTTTTAATAGGTTTATTTTAAATTTGCATGTTACGTTTGCATGTGTGTTACCGATCCATTTAAACATTTTCCAAGGCCGTATGTGTTCTGGCCCAACACTTATATGATATATTAATTTATGCTGCTACCAAAGAATCACAGTTTTATACTTATATTGTAGCTGTATTCTCTTAAAAATATTTCTCTACGAACCTTTATGGGTATCCGTTTAAAAAAAACGTACTTTGAAGTTTTCGAGGGTTTCTTGTTTTTATTAAAAGAGATTTTGAATTTAGGGTTTGGAACTTTAAGAGTGAATTGCACATTTGTGTTGGCGGAGTTTTCATTTGATAAGATGAAGTTAAGAAGTACTGTAGAGACTAGGAAGATGTCGTTAATACATCTTTTCCAAAACATGATTTTATCCTCAACAACTGACCTAATCTTAGATTCAATATGGTTCATATAGAAGATGGCTAAAATCGGCGAATGATTGTTACATATAGCTAAGCTGTGAATTAATTTAAACGGTTTATTTTAAATAAAACAAAAATGAGTTTTTACCTTGTATGATGAGTAGTTCTACGAAGTCTTGTCAAGATAAGACTGCGAAATCTGTTTCCGCTTTGAGAGTTTCAAAGAAGAAGGCAAAGACATTGTTTTCACTAGTGGGGTAATGAACTCATAAATATTTGAGACGTCAGATTATATGTGATTATTATTGTATGTGGTATTATTATTATTATTATTATTATTATTATTATTATTATTAATATTATTATTATTATTAAAATTATTAATAATAATTTTAATTTTATTAATAGTATTATGACTACTATTAATATTATTATTAATATTACGATTTTTTCGGTCACTTTGTAATCAAAAACAAACAAAATATACAAACATAAATTTATTCTTTATCGAAATACTGAAATACAGTCGTCAAGGAGCTTTCATCAGAGCCCATTCGGCATAGTGCTGGTACCTAACAGTGCAATAGCTACATCAAACGATGCATGGATACTAGGACTGTATCTCGACGACCATTCTGCTAATCTGGATGTTCTAAGAGAATTGCTGGATTGTGCCAAGTTGTTTCTGATCTGAGTTTGGTGTAAGTTTCAACATATCTTTTAACAATAAAATCTTAATTAAATTTGATAGCCTGAAAATCTCAACAACTAGCAAGCATATTGATAGATATATTTTGAGTAATCGCCAATGTACTACTTAATTTTGCTTTAGATTATTTGTAAACATCAATTTTTCTACACATTATAGTTCTGCTGCAACGGGAAAATAATCAAATAAATCATGAAATTCATTTTGTATTTCCAAACCAACCTCCTTAGTGTATTCATACAAAAGTTTCATAATTCCAAATTCATGCTATCGTCTAAAATACTATCAAGGGTATCATGAATTTGGCTGAAATTTCCACAGGGTAAGCTTTGACCCAAAGCCAATCCATATAGACTATTTTTGAAAAATAGTCTATATGGAATAGATTATCTTTGACCAATTTTTAAACTATAAATTTTTATCTTTTGGTATAATATATAGCGTTGTACCCAATTAACTTTTCTGTAATTGCATAAAATAGTTTACAACTGTTACAAAATTATTATATATTGTAAATCCATGTAAAACTTTATAATTTGATGCAATTTTAATTTAGCCTTTTAATTTGTTTTAATAATTAAAATTATTTCTATCTTGTTCATTAATCTGATTGGTTGATTCAAGATGATTTCATACTCCTTACTCAATGTGTATAAGCATTTGGTATATAAAAATGCTTTCATTTTATAGTCATTATTATCAACAACCTAAATTTTAAAATTATCATAAATTTAGATGATATGGATGTTGAAGATTCAATTGATGAAACCACTTATGGAATAAATGACAATATGACAATATTTTATGATAAATCTTAAACAGTTTACGCTATTCGTTAACTGTAATGATAAATGACCTACATAAGTATCATTTATTTATTGTAATAAATTTAAATAATTAATTCATTTTTCGTAAATAATTAAATAAATTTGGCAGCGATTTATAATTAAAAGAAAACGCCAATAAAAAACTCTTCATACGATATATTTTGATAGTTTGACTGTCATCTTCAGGTACAAAAATAACCAACTAAAATTTTTTTAATTTAAACAAATATTTTTATATTAATTTAATTTTCTAATTAAATAACACTTAAAAATATTTAAATACTTTTAACTAATTTTTTAAACGTTTTTTTATATAAATATTATAATTTTTTATCTATATTATAATTTTAAAATAATAATGTAATATTTTATAAATTAAATTAAATTATTTTAATAATATTAAAATTAAAAATAATTTTAAAAACTATACACAAACATGATTTAACATACTCAAACTATTTAAAAACATTTATTTAAATGTTATTTAAATAAATAACTTTAAGTAAATATATAAAGGTATTATAATAATTTTAAAATAAAGAAATTTAAATTTATTTGCGTAAACAATTTATTTACATAAATATTTTTAGTAAATTATTAATTATTTGAACAAATTAAAATTTTTAGCCAATTAATTAAGTAATCTTTTTAAATAATTTGCATTTAATTCTAACAACTTATTTAAACAAGTTTAGTTTATAAGTATATTAGAAAAAATGAAATGATTTTAATTATTTGTATAAGTTAATTAAATTTTATTTTCTAATTTAAAATAAATGCTATAAGTAACCTAATAATTAAATTACCTAATTAATAATTATTATGAATAGTTTGATGCATGTATATATAGAATTATTTAACAAATGCTATTTGAGTAAAAATTTTATTTAAACAAATTGTTAGCAAGTTATTTGATATTTTATTTAAATAAAAATTACTTTGCATAATGACACATTTTTAATTATTTGATTGACTTTATATAATTTACAAATGTTGAATAATAATAATTATGAAATGTTTGGTGAAAAGGAGGCGCTTAAAATTTCAAATAACAATATTTTACGCAAGTACGTATTACACAAATTAATAGTTTTAGATAAAAAATACATCCTTGCAATTTTGTAAAAATAATTTGCGGAATTTCAAATAATTTGTGAACAAAATAACACTGCGATAAAAAGAAAAAGCCACATTTTATTATATTTATTTAACTTTGACAGTAGTTAGTCTGATCTATGTATAATTACAACAAATGGATCAGCCATCTGTTCAAATATTTTAATAGGTAAATAATTAGTTTGTTTTTCTTGGATAATAGCAGCAACTTTTTGAATTGTGGTTTAATTTTTGAAATTAATTTTTCTGAAATTTTTCATAAATCTATGTCAGTTTATAAAGTAAATTCCATCCAATTCACGAAGAAAGCAAATGGGATAAACAAAATAGTCGAGGGGAGAATAATTTTAACAAAATGATTTGAAATTAAAAATTGAAAACATCTTTGAAGATTTTTTTCTCACTTGAAATTGTCCTTGATTATCTTTATTAGTGGCTGTCATCACCTGTTCAGGGTGCTTGAAAAATCTACCAAATTTTGTAAAATTGATATTATTTATCAACTTAAACAAACTATTTATAAATTTTAAAACTAATTAATTCTTCAAAAAAATTGAACCTTATAAATATATAAAATGGTGAACATGAAAAATAGTAGATATTTAAGAGGATTTATAAATTAATAAATTTAATTTTAATAAACTAATATTATTATTGTGATTTAATAATACTTTTCAATAATATGTGCGCATTGTTACGTCTTATTGTTGTGTGATTTGAATGTTTGATATATATAATGTTAATAAAAAAAGAGAATATTTAAAAAAGTTAAAAATGCAATATTCTGTTAACCAATTAATGCTTAAATATCCAATTCCTAAATAGTTAAAATTAAAAAAAATAAAGATTAAAACAATTAAAAATATGTATAATAAATCTTACTTCATCTGATGAAAGATAGGGGAGATACCACGTCTACCACATTGTACAGATATTTGTGTACTATAATAATAATAATAAAGTTGGGTTGTTTAGAATGATACAAAAGGAGACAAAAGTGCTAGGATAATAGAAAGCAGATCAATAAAAAGGTAAAAATTGAATTATTTAAAACTAATAAATAAGTACAAAAGTTTATTAAAAATAGATAAAAATTAAAAATTAATATATCTTCGGGAATCAGGTATGTTCGAATAAAAAGACGAATAAAAATTGGATAATACAAAATTAATGAAGGATCCTTAGAATAGATATTCAATACGTAAAAATAATCAAATGTTAATGAATAATTTATTGGCTATGTGGGAAACCCGAACAATATTGGAAACTCGAGGTATTTAGAAATCGAAAAGATAAAGAAATTAATCTTTTCTATATAATAAATAAAAAAAATTAGTTTCGTTGGTAATTAGTAGTAAGAAAATAGGTCACCTGCCCAATTATATTAGTGAAAAATTTAGATTATCTTTTCATTGGACCCTAATTTGATTATTTTGTTATTCAAATGTTATAGAAACCAGTATAAAAACAAAGAGACAAGTTTGAAAATGGCCAGTTAGTCGAAGAGAAAGTTAACAATTAGTGAGCACAACTTAAATTAGCCAAGTCAAAACAATTTGTATACAAGAAAAAATAATCTGCCCTTAGTTAACTTACCTCTAAAGCAAAAAGAACAGATATCAAAAAAATTTATTGACAAGTGTGTATATTGTGTTGAATTCAAATAACAGTTATTGTGTTGTATATTATCGCTTAGTTGCAAAGTAAAAGCATGACGAGACCGAGCACAGAACCATCTTCTATTAAATACATCAAGAGTCATTTAATCGGACCTTTGAGTACATTCTATAAGATTTTTAAAAATGTTTTAATTTGTTTAAATTTTCTTTGTTTAAGTAAAATTTGATATTTAATCATTGTTTAAGCATTAATTTTTTAATTTCTAATGATTTTTTATATTAACCTTAGAAATTTTGGAATTATTCAAAAAATAGGTAAGTCATTATTTTATCTCTTCGTTCTTTAGACATTTTGGGAAAAATATCTTGATGCTATGGTAAAATTTATGGTAATAACTATTGAGTTTCGAAGTTCAAGGATTCTGCCTGAATATTTTTCTTGGAAAAAGGTCTAACTTCTTTAAAAGATGGTATCGAATGTTTGTAGATACAAATTTTGTGAATGACTTTGTTCGTTTAAAAGTTAAAAAAAAGAAAGATAAGCCGCGAACCATGTTAAAAACGATGTTTCCTATGAATTCCAAAGATATTTTGTCTGTAGATTATAATAATTTTGAAGAATGCCCACTGACATCAATTGCCACGAAGAGCTAAGAACTTTAAGCCTCAAAACATTAGTAATTATATACGATTTTACTATAATTCAAAAGTGTCTAGAGGAAATGAGATTTTATAATATCATAACTAAGATTGGGGTTTGAATAAAATAAAATGCTATTTTTGCTGAATTTTTTAAAATGGTATTTTTTTCGTATTTTTTGTGCTATAAATTTTTCGCCGTTATGATGAATTGCTCAAAAAACGCATAAAAATATTTCTGCAACTATTTACAATTATGTTTATTTATTTTTTTGTGCATGATTTTTAAATGAGACTATAAAATTTTCGCATTTATTATTGAAAATTGAACGTTGAAAAGTTTTTTCGAACAAATTTCCAAATTCTCATTATACTTAAATCTTAAATTTGTCCGATTTCAAAAATTTATAAATTTCCAATACCAAATTCTGATCAAAAATAGTATAAATAACGTGAGTATCCCAAAACATTTGATCTACTTACATAAACTAAAAATTAAAATGCCAAAAAATATACATTTAAAACAATAAATAAAAACTTTTTTTAATCAGAATGTGATAAAAATCTTTATTAAAATAATTCTTTAAGGAAAACGAAATGTAATTGTCAAATATAATTTCCGGGATGTTTGAGCGTAATTTTGAATTTTCTTCATTATAATTACGATTTATTGTATATTTTTATTAGCCGAGAAAAGTCTAACAATATACATTGGCAATTAAAAACGTATTTAAAATCTTTGCAAAATTGCTCACTTTTTAAAAATATTTCCATTTTCAATTTTTGGTTTTGTTAGAAATTAACCGAACCTTGAAAACTTTAAATTGGAATTCCACTTTGTTTCTAGCTAGAAGAGATCTTTGAATAATTTCTAAATGTTATAATTCCTTAAGTTCTTGACCCAACATATATTTTTCAATTTTTCTTAAAATCTTGATAAAAACGTTTTGCTAATTTCAATCGAATAACAGACTCATTTATCTTTCATCTATAATAATAGATGAAATATTTTAGAAATTTTTATAAAAATTATTTTTATCATACATAGTTTTTAAATTTATTTAATTTCATGGGCATGTGCTTATTTTGAATTTGAATTTTTTTATACACCTAATTCTGTTTTTACACGAATTATTTTTACACGAATTTGAAATAACACGAGTAAATACGAAAAAATATTTCTATTTTTACACGACATAATTTGAAATAACACGAATACAAAAAAAACAAAATTACTTTTTTTACATGAATTATTGGATTTAACACGTTTTTTTTCAATGAATTTTTTTAAAGTAAAAAGAGAGCAACTCACCACGATGACAGTCAACTCACCACGCAGAATTAGGTGTATTATTTTTGTACTTGGCCAGTATCTTTTTTTACACGATTTTTTTTTACACGAATTTCTCGGGAACCATTCTATCGTGTAAAAACAGAATTGGGTGTATATCTTTAAGATATTTAACTTTTATTTTGAAGGAGCTTTATTCATTATATATTGTCTGTGGAATATTTAATTTATTAAATTTATGCAATTATTAATAGTCATTTAAATTTATTTCTTATTTTAAGAACAATTTAAAAAATATTTTAAAAAATTTAAAAAGAATTTACAATAAAGTTTGTGTATATTTTCTGAATTTGAATAACATTTTTTAATCATTTACTTATGTTATTGTTATTTATGATTTATGTTTACTACATAATAAATAAAAAAATTTAAAAGTAAAATAAATTCCTTAGAAATTTCAAAAGTTTTCATATTTGTATAAAATAAATTTAAACCGGATCTTTCATTTAACTGAGAAGTTTCATAATAACCAGCAAAACTTTCCCTTTAGAAATTATAGATTTTTTTTTCCGAAGGAAATGTTTTTTTAAATCGTTCTGTGGGGCAAAATTCGGGAATTGATTTTTATCAAACAAATGTGACCCACTTGAGAACTTGTAGACAATTTTAGACACGAATTGTCAGCAGATGCCTAATTGATTTAAAACTTGAAACTTTCAAAAAGTTTGAAAAATTAAAAAATATTACAATTCACTTTTAATAGATTTTTCTTTCCATTTGATTAAATCAAAATATTAAAATAAATAAAATTTTTGTCAACAAATTAAAATTTACTGGAACAATTGATAATAATAATAATAATAACAATAATAATAATAATAATAATAATAATAATAATAATAATAATAATAATAATAATAATAATAACAATAATTTTATTAATCACTGTCTGATTCTAATCAAAGAATATACGATACATTAAGTGATATCCAGTACATTTCCCAATAGTATAATAGTTTCAAGCTAATGGCTCTCATCAGTACTATGCCGGGAGGTGCTCAGATGTTTCTGAGCGCCAGGTAAGTGTAAAAACAGTGTCAAGTTTGGGTTTAAGGCAAGAAATAAGACGAATCTTTATCTTGAAACCTCCTTTCACTTAAAACCATGGTAGATACAATCTTACCTCTGTGAACTACAAGTTCAACACAGAAACTGGTAACAAGCTATCAGAAAAAAAAACCAATATTTGAAAATGCCCCACAACTGAAATTTAAATTTTACTAAATTTTCTAAAATTCTTTTTCTCAAAAATTATTCATTAATCCAAATTCTGATTGGCTGGTGAAAATATTTCTTTAAACCAATAAAATTACTCTTGTTTTAATTAATAATTTTATCAATTAAAAAAAAGTTAAGATTGAGTATGACAACAATTAGTGAAGTTGTAACATTGCTACCTGAGAAAAGTGAAACATTCTACAGTGACAAAATGGTGATAATTGTCGTTGGAATCATTTTAACTTTTATTATGTGTGTAATTGGAACTCTTGGAAATATTCTATCAATTGTTGTATTGATAAAAGTTGCCGTGAATGGTTCGAGATGTCCGTTATTCATTATTTTAATTGGGTTATCGTTTTCCGACAGTGCAGTGCTATTATTGAATTTCTTTACTAACATTCTATCTATTGGATTACCTTACACAAATTTCACCGGAACAATTCCTTTGTATCTTAATCACGGTAAGATCATAAGAGTTTTTTGGCCACTTCTACTGGGTGCTCAAATGTCATCTATATATCTCACCGTTCTCGTGTCATATGAGCGTTGGATGGCTGTCGTAAAACCTCTAAAGGCTTCTCAAAGAGGCTGGAGCATGAGAAAACTAATCCTTGTAATTGGAGGGATTATTGGTCTCTCTTTACTTTATAATATTCCACGATGGTGGGAATATGTGCCTAAAGAAGACAACTTGCACGAAGTTATTTTGCTATTAACTCCGGTTTATTTCTGTAACGAAGTAAAATATAACAAAACGGCTATTCAAATTAACACCCAATTCTATGCCGATCTTCTTGAAACAAAATGCAACTTAACCGTTCTTAGTTTTAGTAAATCAGATATAGGTAACTCGCTATGGTATCGATACGGGTATTGTGCAACTTTATATATTTTGGTGATGTTTCTAATTCCGTTTATTATGATCACTTACATGAATGTGGCTTTAGTGAAATGTTTGAAAAAGAGCAAAGAAAAATGGGGTACAATGTCTAGATCTCAAAGAAAAGAAGTAAGATTGAGTTATGTTCCATTGGCAATCGTAGCTTTATTTTATTTACTCGGATTACCGGCCGTTATTATTAATTTCGTTGATTCGTTGAATGTAATACCCCAAAACACAGGAAGCCGAGAATTCGTTTTGTGGCAAGTCGCTCTGAACGTGTCGAACTTTTTTATTATAGTCAACTCATCAATTAACTTTTTAATCTATTGTTTTCTTGGTCAAAAGTTCCGCACGACTCTTATCAATTTCTGTTGTTGTAGAAATGATCGCAACCGATTCTTGGCCTCTGCAATGGTTAACAGCCAGCCGATTTCCATGGCCCGAAAAATGAATCAAAAATCTAAAGAAGTACCTGGGCATAAGAAATTCTATTCATCCGTAAAATTTAGTTCGTTTAATTATTCAACTCAAAGTGAATTTTGAAACAAAAAATTTCGATTCTTACACGATAAACGACATCAATCAAGGGGAGTCCCATGTTTATGGATTTAATTTCTTGATTTAAAAAATTGTATTTTTTTACAAAAAAAAGAATAATTAAAAGCCTTTATGTTTTTTTAGAATATTGCAAAAGATTTTTCTTTTTTATTAATAAAAAAAAACAATTAATTGAACATCTGCTACTACACGTGTTTGATAAACATTTCCCATAAATAATAAATGATTTGAATATTATATTCAAATAAAATACATAAATATAATATTCACTGTTACTCCAAACATTTGAAATAAATTTGATTTTTAAAACGTTTTGTGTTAATTATTTTTAATAAAATATATAAATAAAAAAATAATAAATAAATAAAATAAATAAATAAAGTATTTTTAAAAAATAAATAATTAATTTTCAATTAATTTATTATTAATGTTAAATGGTTTGACGAGTATTTTTATTGTATTTATGAAATTTGTAATTGTTTTTAAAAAACACCCCTTTTACCGATACTTATTTTATCTACTCAAATAAGAAATAACTGAAAAGAGACATAAATAATACGAAACACATGTTAGATTTCATTGCATATAATAAGGTTTTCAGTTCCATCAGCTGCTGGACACGTGCAAAATTCTGAACATATGCCTTAATTCAAAATCTAAAAAAATATGATTGAATCTTTATTGAACCTTACCTGCTTCTACCAGGGTCGTTGAGAGACAACACCGGGCCCAGGGAAAAACCCAAAAACAATTTTTTGAGCCTAAAAAAGTAAATAACAAAATATATTTTATAGTATTTATTTAATTTAACTTAATTATGCATTATAAATCATTATAATAAAGCTTTTCGCTCTGTTTATTTGCAAAATATTTTATCACATTTTCGAAATCTAGTTCCCTTGCTAAAGTGGCTCGATAGCTCAATTACCCAAGCTATTTAACCGATGTTGACACGAAGTTGATCTTATTAAGTTTTTTACTCTCGCCAATGTTCTGAATGAACGTTTAACTTGAGCCACAGTAACTGGTATTGTGCAAAATATTCTCAATGCAACGCAAATATTTTGAAGTACAGCATCTATTCTCAGTCCTTCAACTTTATTTATTAAATTTATAGGAAGCAACTGAGTTGCTTAGTGAATTTCTTTGGCAATATCAGAAGTATACCTATTACATCAATCAATACTACTTTGTATTACCGAGTCAGTATCATTTTTTAAATAATTCCACAAAAATATTTCATATTTCATTCAGAGCTCAATATCGCCAAGTTAAGCTTCCGATAATAAAATCTAATATTTTGTAAAACACCTGAGTTTTTAAGTAATTTTCACCCGTTATTTCTATATCATTATTTTCATCATTAATTTTATCTTCACATCTTTTAAAATCGATTTTTAAATTTTCTGCAACAATTTTACATTCAGTCAAAATATTACTCCATTTTTCTCCAATATTTTTAAAATCAAAAATCTGTAAATCTTTTAAATCTTTTCTTCAATGTCAATAGTCGCATTTACCTTTTGCAAAATTTTGTTTCTGCAATCGATTTCCGCCAATATTTTAAACTATTTATTCGATAAAATCAAACGTTCAAAAGAGTTTCAATACTTTAGAATGCCATTTGAATCAAATCTAGTTTCTGCAGTTAAATTAAAAACTGAAATTTCTTTAATTGCTTGCCGTAATTCTCCTAAGTTATTGGTAAATGGTTTTGCAGCATCTATTCTTGCTGACCAACGTGTATCAGATAAACCATATAATTAAAAACTGATAATTTTAAAATTTTCCATCTCATCGGACTTGAACTAAAAACATAATATAATTTTTGAATGGTTGCAAAAAATGTAACTGCTTCAATACAAGCTTCTGCAGCGTGCACTTCACAAAGATTAAGTGGATGGCAAGAACAAGGAGAAAATACCACGAAACTCTTTTTTCAAAATTAAACTTTGAGCACCTTTATAAAGACCACTCATGTTTGCGCAATTATCATACTCCTGGTACGGTGATCGGTAATTGGGATTTCATATTTTTCGAGTATACTTAAAATTAAATTAACAATCGCTTCACTCTTTTTTTAATTACAGTCAACAAACTTTAAAATCAGTTCCTTAATTTCAAACTTTTCTGCATCATTAAATCACATGTAACGTAACACTAAAGCTGTTGGTTCAATATAAGCCGAATCGGGAGTTGCATCTACGATTAAAGAGTAATATTTTGCTTTTTCTCTTTCCTTAAGAATCGTTTTTTTAACAATATCTTCACAGCATTGTATAAATTCGTTTTGGCTTTCGGGTGATAAGTAATGCACCTTTAATTGTTTGTGTTGAGAATTTTTTACTTTATCCAAATGTTTTTCTAATTCCGGATCATAATGACTCATTAATTCTAAAATTTCTAAAAAGTTACCTTTTTTGGAATCATTTACTAGTTCTGTTTTAAATCGAAATGCCAAACCTCCTTCTCCTAAAAATAACTTCACGTCCAAAATTCTATGTAATATTTGCCTCCATTCTCATTTCTGATCCTTAAAAAAATTTTGAGGTAATGAAAAAAAGTTGATTTGGAAAATCTTTTCTCTAAATTTCGCCATTCCATATAATTAAATTTGTGGTTAAATCTGTTTTGATGCCCTAAAATTTTTTTGTATAAAATTTTAGATTTCTGTTGAGTTGAATATCCAGTTTTCGAACCTAAATTCTATGTATGAGCAATAAATGCTTTATTTAAAAGTTTACAGGGGAAATAAAATAGTGCTTGTTTACTAGCGCACAAAAACCAGCCAATTGCGAGGTATTTGTTCACTATTTTGCAAAGTTATTTCAAGTAAATTGATAGGAAAGTTATTTCTATTATTGTCGTTTGAGAATACGTTGGGGTACTTTGCTGAACCTGAGTTTATTGCATTCTCCACTTGAATTAATCTAGTAAATCTCAACCTGCGGATCGTGACACCAAAAAGTGACCTTAGACCCTCTTAAAAGTAATATTTTAAATAAAAAAACGAAATTTTTTTCAATTTTTCAGTTTTATTTTCCTAGTAAGGCAATCAATTGCCTATTGTTCCTATTTTTCTAATAATCAGACCCGATTGTGAATGCTACATATTAATCAGTCAAGCGATAACATCGACTTCATATATTTTAATCGCAAAGCACTGTCTATGTTATCCTTATTGAAGAAGTTGGAATTGAAGAACCGTGGTCTGATCATAAGTTTCAACAATTGGAGAGACACAATTATCAAAGCATGTCTATCCAATTTCACAACCACCAATATTAATAGGTAAAATATATTTTGACAAAAGAAAGAAGAAATTTTTCATTTCATTTAATAGGTAAACTTGATCCTTTAATTTATCTTTGACGTATATCTGTAAGAAATTAAACGTTGCTCGAGACTAAAACGGTGGTGAATATGATGACTTTACAGAGTTTTTGTAGGAAGTATTCCTTTCAAAAAATCAAGAATTTTAACACTAAGAGCTATGTCTAAGTTTGAACGCAAGGAATCAGTCAACTTGTAAATAAAATCCAATTCATTTTTCTGAGTTATGGATAATAATATAATTGTATCTTGTTGAAAACTTAGCACTTTCAAAACATTCTGAAGGGATGCTTTTAAAGGAAGATAAATTCTTGAAATAAATCCATAAATTGTGTGATATTTTCAAAATCCTAGACGATCAATGTAGCTGTTAAACTTAAGAATGTCATATACATGAACAATAACAGACTGTTTCACATGTATTAAACAGACTATGAAAATACCGAAAGTTATTTGAAAAATATTCTCAACTATTTCATATGATTATAATAAACTGAATAATAGATGTGCCAATTTTAAGAGTTATTTTTATTAATGATTTATGCCAGTCAACATAATTGAACAAGCGATTTCAATGGCATATCTTCAGGAACCGTATGTCTCAAAGTCTGATTAGTGGGAAGTAAGTTCTTTGGCCGGCAGTTAGTCATTATAGCAACACGTGGTTTCATGGAATAACGTAATCCAAATTCTTAAAACATTACTTTGTAAATATTCACCGATTTTTTCGAAAGTATTGTTAAAAAGTACGCATCAAATAATATAAAAGCTAAATTTAAGTTTAAAATAATAAAAACTATTTAAATAGAAAGCAATCCAAAAATAATTCATAATATAGCATATTAATCTCTTGACAAAAATAATTGGTCAGAAATTATGAGTCATCTATTGGCTTGCGCACAAATTTGTATTTTGGGTGACGTTGTTGCATAATACCATATACAGTTTTATTTTATAAATTCAGCTGTCAATTCAGATAGTGAATACTAAATTAATTAAGTTTGACATTGGATTTTATAATTGACTGGTCTGAAATTATTAGATTATGATCTAAGTTTTTTATCTACTGAGTCCAACTTGAATGTTTTAGAATTTAGCATTATTATTATTTGATAAATTAATAAATTTTAAAATTAAATAGTAATAAAAATGTCTGTATAAACAATGTCGAAGATTTATTTGTCTTTTAGGTAAGATTTTATATAAAAATTATATAGGTTTCTATAACTTCCTCATCTTTTTATTACTCTTTAAACATTTAGTTGAGTCCATATTAAAGTTTGGACTATTTAGTTTTTGACTAAACATTAAATTTACCATAGGACATTTTGGTAATCATACAAAGCATTCACGAACTAAGACAAAATGCTCTCTATAGTTACTGAAACTATAAAACATTTTAAGAGGAAATTAGAAAATCCAGTTTATTTTGACAAAATAGTAAAATAATGCAAATGTTATAAAACATTTAGAAAGTACAAAACTGATTCGAGTGAATCCAATCCAAATATATCTAAAAAATAAAGTCGGTCACGGTTGGATGCTTTTCTGTTGAATTAAAATGAAGATGCAATAGAAGTGTAAATGCCGAAATTATTCCCATGATCCTTTCACACTTGTATTAACCCTTTCCCTGCGTATTACGAGTAGGTCTCGCCGTGACTACTACTAAGTTATGTTGTGTTTTTATGATGTATCGCGTAGTACAATAACAATAGATATATAATTTTTTTAGCATATCTACATCACAGAACATCCGTAATATCATAAAAACTAAACACAGCAAAAGTTAATCAAAAAGCAATTACAAAAATTATTATGGAATTTTTTTATGGAGTTCTATTTTGAAATTTAAATTCGTCTTAAAAATTATTTTGTGAAGGAAACACTTTTTAATCTTATTCTCTTCCTGAATTGTTGAATTATTTTAGTTTTCTTATCAAAAGTATTAAAAAAAGGAAGAAATGTCACCCAAACAATACATATCATAAATGTTTATTATGTTACTCAAATAATTTAATATTCTTTAAAAAGTAAAACTGCTCACATTTCTCTCTTTCTCGGTCTCTTGATAATAACCATATAAACATATTTCGTAGGAAACTTGAAAAAAATAAATAATATTGTCTCTAGAGACGCGTTTCAAGATTAATGTTTTCAAGTTGGCCGGTCTTTTTAAAAATAATTTTAAAAATAATTTTGATAATTTTTATTCTGACTCCGATATCAGTTTTTTATTAATTACTTTAATGTTATTTTTAATAATGCGGTTTTATCAATATCAAATAAATACATTATGTAGAAAAAATGATATTTATTTTTGTTGTTTTAAACAAGACCTTAAGTTTAAATTACTTTAAAATTATAACTTTCCAATGCAAATAATTTTTTCTGTAATAAAAACTAAGAGTATAAAAAGAAAATCGAAAAAAGTCATATGCAAAAATAGTAATAAACATATAATAATACACGACAGAAAACTAAAATTACATGCAACAAAACATGTAAAAAACATTATAAACAGTAAAATTCTAGAATCAACAGTTCTCCAAATTTGTGTATTAAAATTCGAAAGTAAAATTTATTTATTTTATATTTATGTTATATCAAACTATAAAACTCTCAATCTGAGAAATATACAGTGAGTAGTCGAAACCATTATACCCAAGATCAATGTCGTTTATGATAAAGAAAAGGTTGATCATAGATGGTAAGCCAACATACCTAATCTAAAAAGATCACTTGCACACTATAATGTTAATAATGTAAAGAGATATTGTGATGCAAACCATGAAAGTTTTTTCCAATTGGATCTGAATTAAGGAATATGAAGCTGAAAACATTGAAATCATGCTTATTTACTAAGCAACCACAAATTACATCATTTTACAAAGATGCAGAAAAAGCAGTAGAAGCCAGTTTTACTATTGAATGGAACATTGCTAAACATCCATATTCCGATACAGAATTCATAAAAACTAATATTTAAGATGCATTATCCATTTTAGACCCAACAAATTCAGATTCACACTGGTTTACAAGTTGATTAGGTCTTCATTTTAACTTTGGATAAATCCACGGATATTCAAGACAAGCCACGATTAGCACTGTTTGTTCGCTATGCTTTTGCCGACATCTCTATCAAAGAGGTAAGTAACATTTGCCGACGTTTGAAAAAGGTTTTTTATTTTAGACTGCATAAATCATGCTACTTATGCAATCTGTGAAAATAGACCACAAACCTTTTTTAAGCGATTTTCGGTTTTATGTGCTTTTCGAAAATCATGGAACGTATCCCTATTTTTAGAACGCAAGTCGTGTATGCGTTTATATGCGTTTTTTATGCAGTTTTCTGAGGAACGTATCTACCACATAAAAAAAGAACTGAGTGTACTTAAATCTTACTCTAATTCATGCTCAGTGTTTAGATTAAATAAAATCAATGCGGCTCCAAAGACACACAACTGTGCTCACCTCTGATATATAAGAATATTTGACAACATTCTTCTAATATTTAAAAACTTTTTAAAAATTTATTATAAAAATAAAAATTAATCGTTATTCATTGGAGTGACTGTCCCATAAGTAACACTGGTTTAAAGTTAATATTTTTACAGAAATATTATTCTAAAATAATCAAATATTCAAAAATAATTAAATTAAAAGATGTTATTCATTGAAGTCATCGAGACATTATATATAGACGTATCCTGGAAGCAACACAAGTTTTGAATTGATTTTATATAGTGATTGACCTACATAAGTTTTTTCAAAGTTTTAAAAAATATAGCCAAATTTTGAAAAATTTCGTTGACCTACATTACTACATAAAAACTTTAAAATTTTTTTTAAAATTTTGGTTTGACCTAATTAATTTTAAAGTGTTCCCAATGGAGATGTAAACGTGCAAACTATATAATATATATATTTTTTCGTGACCTACATAAAAATTCGAGTCGACATAGATAATTTTCTAAGGGAAGGGGACTTGGATATCTTTTAGTGTTTTTATAACAAATTAATTTTTTTACTTTTTCATTGACAGTTATTTATTAGATTTTTTATGGAGAAAAAGTTCTTGTGCTTTATTGATTGAATGAAAATTTATAATAACAATTTCTATAAAGTCAATTAAAAATAATATTGAATAAAAATTAGAAACAAATATTTCAGCAGAAAAAAATAAATTAAATAACAAAAGTTAAATTATTTTATAAAAATCACTTCATTTAAACAAACTAATAATTTTTATTCCCGCTTCCATAGAGAAAATATTTTATGGGAAGCGAGAAATATCTTGTGAATATCTTGTAGGGATTCAATCTGGTCATTATACACTATCTGTGTTATTAATTAAATTTCTTGATATTTTTATATGCTATTATATTAATATTATAATAATTAAGTATCCTCAAAAATTAAATATTGTGATTGTGTTACCAAAATAATTATAAGTATTTTAAAAGAAGTTTGCAACAATACTAAATTTTATCAATTTTGCCAAATATTTTGAAAATTCAAAATAAAAAAATAATATTTGAATTACAGTTTAAATTAAAAAATATAGTTTTTATAAAAATCATAAATATAGAACATGAAATTCTCTAAAAATTTAGTTATTATTTTAATAAGAGGAAATAAAGCAATTAAAATCATATTTTATATCAAAGAATTTAAAATATTGTTTTAATAAATAAATTGTTTCTTTCTAATTTGAGAAACCATTGGTTTATAAAAGGCATGTGGATGATATTTTTCTTGTATTTAAAAATCAGAAACATGTAGAGCCACTTTTGCATTTTAAGAACAGTTTACATAAGAACGTTGTATTTACACGTGAAACGGAGAGAAAGTCATCGATTGCGTTTTTGGATTTATTAATTCAACGCAAAGATAAACATTATGAGTCAGTGATTTATAGAAAACCAACTGATACTAGTCTTTGTACTTTTCCAAAAAGCTTTTGTGAATTTATGCATAATAGAAATACGGCGAAGGAATAGATTTATCGTTCATGGTCTTTATCTTCTACTTTTGATAATTCAGTGACAAGTGTTGATAAATTGGTACAGTTGCTGATAAAGAATGGGTATTCCAAATCATTTTTATTGTTGATGATAAAATAGACTGATGATAATTTGATTTGTTCATCGAAAAATGATCTAGATGCCAAATATTTTCGTCTTTTTTTCATTATTTTTTTCAATATAAATATTTAGTCTGTATTTATTTTTCGCTATTTTATAATATTTGTTTGATGCTAACAATTTTATTTAATGCACAACCACACTGCAGAGGATATAAGGAGGTTGGAGGTTATTTTATTGATCATAGGAATAAAGATAAACTTTAATTTTTTTTCAATCTTTTCAAAATGGGCAGTTTAACCGGGCTATTCAAAAAACCAAGCCTTAGACTTTTATCTCATTTGGATATGCAACGGGCCAATATTGTAATTTTGATTAATTTTATAAATGATGATAAAACAAAGTAAACAACCAAAATACTTTCTCTGTTATAAAAAACTTTTCAAAAATTAAATACGTTTAACATAGTATTTTATAATATTTTTTATTTTTATACTATTTATCTATTAAAATTTGGTTATTTTATTTTTTAATACATTTAAAAAGGATCATAAATAATACAAAAAAACATTTCAATTGAAACCAAATTTGAAAAGATACTCACTCGAATAAATAAAAACAATTATATTGTGATACTTTCAAATCAAAAGAATATTTACACAAATAATTTGATATATATATATATATATATATATATATATTGATGTCGGGCATGTTAAACAGTTAATAATTATTATTTCGGACAATTTTTATTTATTATAACATTTAAAACAAAATATTTAAATAATTAATTTTGGTTACCATTATTATTAGGGAGTGATTAAGTAAAAGTGATGATTTAATACACCTACATATCATGACTTTGACATACTTTTAATCTCATTGTTGTAACTTTTACACATTAATATCCTTTAAACTTTAAAGGATATTGATGTCAAAGTGAGTTGGACACGTTAATATTTACAACAAATGCAATATTCATTTTATAATATTAAACGGATAATATCTCACTTACTGGTGCTACGGATCCTATTCTTAAAACGGAAAACGAGATAAAGTAATGCGGAAATGAAATTCCTCTTTCAACTCGATAAAATTTACCGTCATATAAGAATTAATTTAATATGGTAAATCTATTAAAACATCACCAATTGTATAAAACAAATGATTATGAGGTATGAATCTTAAAGAAATATAATAATAATTATAATAATAATAATAATAATAATAATAATAATAATAATAATAATAATGATAATGATAATGATAATAATAATAATAATGATAATGATAATAATAATAATAATAAATAATTAAATAAATTTGGCAAGGATTTAATTAAAAGAAAACGCCATTACAACACTCATTTTACGATATATTTCGACAGTTTAACTGTCATCTTCAGTTACCAAAAACCAACTCAATATTATGGATTATTTATATTTATTTAAACAAAATATTTTTTTATAAATATTAAACTTTTTAACTATATTTAAATAAAACATTAAAATAATGAAACAATTTTAAAAATATTTAATTTTGTAAATTTTAATTTAAAAAATTACAAATAACATTAAAATTTTAAAAAAATGTTTAAACAATAAACGTCAATTTGTCACATACTCAAACTATTTAATAACATTCAAAACATTCGTAGTCATAGCACTTTGCATATTAATCTTTTGATCCATTATTATTATTATTATTATTATTATTATTATTATTTGGATTATTATTATTATTATTATTATTATTATTATTATTATTATTATTATTATTATTATTATTATTATTATTATTATTATTATTATTATTATTATTATTATTATAAAATAATATAAAATATAATATTTTGAGAAAATATTTTAAAAATCACATCGATGTTATTTACATTTATTAATGTGTATTCATTAAAAAGAAATATTGAATTGTTTAAGAATAAACATTGTCTAAAAATTTCGAGTTTTCTGCCGATTTTATCTAAGACTTTAATAAGATAAACAGAATCCAATAAAACAGGAATATTTACATTTACGTGAAAACTATACAAAATTTTCAAGGATGGAGAAATGTAATCAAAAATGAATAAAAGTTTTTAATGAGTTATTTTATACTTTAGATTGATCCAATTGATGTTACGGAAATTCTCTCAATTTTTAGTGATCAGAAATAAGTAATTATAATAATTATAATAAACAAGTTATATCATTGACGATTTATTAATACAAATAATCCAATAACATCATGATTAAATATTCTGTGAACTCCTAGAGTGACATAAACTTGACAGAAACTGACAAAACTTTATGTAACAAATAAAATAGAAAATACACTTGTCTGACTGTTTATTTATCTGTTACAAGAACTCTTTAAAAATGGTGAACAGTCATGTCATTCTGGCTGCCATATTTCCATCTTTTTTCTTTTTGCTCCTTACATAGATTTGCCAGATGACTGCTTCTATCAAAGACAGCTATTGGAAGGTATGACAAAGGATCCTTCAACATTGTTTATCATTGAGAATGATCAGCAAGAAACTAAAATTATTTTATTTATCAAAGTATTAAAATAAATTTGTATTAACAGGATAAAGGAAATTAATTGTAATAAATATTGAATTATTTCGAATTTATCCAATGTAAGGTAAAGGCGTAGTGAAGATATCCGACACCTGGAACAATAAACAAGAGACAAGTCAGTACTAAAAAATAATACATAATGTTATCAATAATAATATTGTTACAAAATCATGTATTTATTAATTTACTGAAAAAAACTTATTTGTTTATCGATGCACAGAATTTTAAATGAAAAAGTCTAAATATTTGTTTCTTTGAGCGCAAGTTTGGATTTTTCCTATCCTGTTGGATCGTTTAAACTAAATATTCATTAACTGAATGCCTGATTTCGACTTCGACAGGAGGTTAAGTCCTTGCATCATAAAATAATTGCGACAAGAATAAAAGTCTTTCATCCTCGGCCACTGACATAATACCTTTTTATCTTTCCATATATTTCTTAAAGCTTTGCAATTTAAAACCTTTTAATCTTCATCTAACTCAGTGTTTTTTACTATTTGTGGCAAAAGGTAATTTATAAATGAATCTTTCTTTATACACTAAAATTAGCCAAATGGTTATCGGCTTTTACCCAAACCGAATATTATTCCTTTTTCTTTCAACAATTTCTGTAACAAAGTATAAATATAAAACGGTGATTCCTTGGTAGCAGCATAAATTAATATATTAGATAAGTAAATTATAAAGTAAGCCCTTGCTGCGAAGTAATAATTATATTGTTGAAAAAAGTTTCGATTATTAAATAGTCCCACCAGATTACATATGTATTTATTTGTAATAAAAAAACTGAACAAAATTAGATGATGTTTCTGTTTTTATTTAATAAACCTTATTATAGAATGCCTTAGTTATCTTTTATAATTAAAAAATATTATAACGAACGTTTTGGTCTTCAAACAAACTGGACAACTAACATTTTCGTGAAAAGTTTGCGTTTGGATAACGAATATCTCTCGTAGCACATAACATGATTTTTTATAATATCAATTTTTATCATAAAATTTCCCACTAAAAGGTTTTGATTCGGAAAATTTCATCAAAATATTTCATTCTAAGACCAATTTCTATTTTCTTTGTAATTCAATAAATTCGTTCTAAAGCCCAAATATAAATAAAAAAATATGTATACTATATAGTAATTTCTTTATATAAAAGAAATCAGAGGTGAAAAACAAAAAAAGTCCTTTTATTATTTCTTAATATGTTTATTTATTAAATGGATTATGCCCGGTTTCAGCAAATTAATCATCTCGGGGGGTTTCTCATGTTTTTATGAATTTGTTAAATTTAATAAGTTCATTTGTTTATTTAATAAAATAAAATTTTTAATAAATGTTTGTGGGAATTTCTGTTCACCTCTTTTTTAGGTAGAAAGAAGTAATAAAGACAGGATGGAATTAAAATACTTACCTTGATGTATAAAATTTAATAATATTTTTAAATCCCTTAAGGTCTAGTACAAAGATCATAAGAATTCAAAATATATTTATCGACATTA
Source organism: Schmidtea mediterranea (assembly GCA_022537955.1). Taxonomy (NCBI): domain Eukaryota; kingdom Metazoa; phylum Platyhelminthes; order Tricladida; family Dugesiidae; genus Schmidtea; species Schmidtea mediterranea. The sequence goes on from CM039679.1 coordinate 94,595,346, forward strand.
TCTTTTGTCATACGCTTGAGAAAAGATTTATAATATCCAATAATATTCTAAATGAGTGGTTTCCAAACTTTCTTGAACTACCACCCAATTTTCAAGACAAAATTTTTTAACGCAACTCATTATAACAAATTTCCCTGTGAAAAGTCATCTAATTATTTCGACGTACGTAAATAGCAAATTGTGATACATTACTCAGTATTGCACAAATTCTTGCAAATACATATAGTCATCTTAAAACGGGCTGTATTGAATAAACTGTGTAATAATTGTCCAACATACTTAGTTATTGAGACTCATCAGCAGTTTAAATGTAATAAGATGAATTATAATTCAGAATTTAAATTTCGATAGCAAAATCACAAAAATTATTAATTTTAAAGTGTTTGTTATTAATGTCGTCTATGAGTGGCCACCGACCCTAAGATTGGTTGAAAGCCCGCCTAAAATGTTTCAGCGCCCACTATTGGGTGGTATTGTCTACTTTGGGAGTTATTGTTCAAAATGGATATTCTAAATTTTTGTGTTATTACTGTCAGTTGTTATATCATTAAAATTATTTATTTCCAGTCTTACTCAAGGTTATATCATTAAATAAATTCCAGCATAAAATTAATATCTTCATTCTAGTTCAATATTCAAAAAAATATAAGACACTAATTTTCATATCATGAAACAGAACTGTAATTAAAATTAAACTAAATTTCACGAATTCATAAAAATAAAAAAAATATTTTTAAATCTACTTTTTTGTTAATTAATTCATTTGATTATTAATTCTTCGATTATTTTTTTAAGTTCCTAAATTTTTATATTTTTCAGATTTTAAACGCTAACAAATTAATTTTTAAAATATTAATTCAAAAATCAATTCAACAAATAATGACACAAAAAAATATTTCACTTCCATTATTTTTACTTTATGAAGAAAATCAAGTAAATTATTTAATTATTTTATTTCTTTATGATTTGATTATTTTTGCTTCAATTTATTTTCTTTCGCTTGATGGAACCTTTGAAGTTATGAAGAATTATTTCCGAGTTTATTGACTGAATTCATGATAATTAACTGAACAATTTATTTGTTTAATCGGACTTATTTTGTCAATATTGTGTAGAAAATATGTTTATGTAAAATTATTATATAGTAAAGAGAAAAATATATTTCAGTTATTTTATTACTTGACAAACATATAAATAATATTAACTTATGATCATAAATACCTTAATTTTGATTACAGTCCTCCCCCGAACAGAATAATTTTGTTTAATTTTAAAATTTTGTGTCTTTTTTCCGATAAAATTATCTATTTGGATATGACTCTTAGGTAAATTGTTAGATTCTAGGTATTTTAAAATATTTTTAAGTTTGATACCTCAAGGTAAGCATTCCAGTTCCATTCTACCTTTATTACGCTTTCCCTCTAAACATAATAAAAATATAAAGTCACACAAAAATTCATTAAAAAATTAAATTTTTAAAATAAATATATAAACTTATAAAATTTACAAAATTTTATAAGTTTATAAAATATAATCTTTACTTTAAATATTGTATGATTATTTTCAATCATTTCAAAATGAAATTAATTGTTTTAATTCAAATTATGTTTCCTTTCGTACTTAGAGAATAACGTAAATAAATCTAATCCGAATTTTAGAATTTTGCATATTTTCCTATAATAAATGGGTTGGGGTAATTGTCATTTTGTAAAAATTATTTGTTTTAAATAGGAGCGATAGAAAGCATAGACGTTATATTTGAATAGAATGCCTATGGAACGAAATCTTCAAGACTTCAGTTATGAATTGTAAATTTGCAATAAGTTCCGATTCTACTTCTTAAGAAGGAAAATTGGTATAAATGACAACTAAAGAAAACATTTCTGCAAGATTGTAATAAAAGTCCGTAGCGTTCATGTTCTGTATAACTCGAAAACTCTTTCTTATATTTGTAAAATCGTGCTCCTTGATGATAAACCTTAATTTTCTAAATAAGAACTTGAAAAAGAATGGAGTGCTAAATGTAAAAAATCAAGATATTCTTGTGAGGGTGATTTAGATGGATCATTGATATTGTATTGGGAAAGTTCGCACTGAGGAAAGAAAATGATAGATTTATTTAGAAAAAAGAAATTCAACAAATTATAATTCTTTGTAAAACCTCTAGCTATTTTAAATCTTTACGTAATTCAATTAAAAAATCCTTGGAATATTAAAAAACCTTACTCAAACATCATTTATACAATATATTTCGGCAGGCTCATTATCAAGTAGGAAAGATAAATCAAAACCAACATGTAAAAATAATTAAATGACCATATTAAAGAAGAGCAGTTAGAATTTCTTTTGGTTATTTTAAAAAGCCTTCTTTAGAAGAAGTAACAAAGTCGTTTGGATAATCTTTGGAGACTATTATTATTTAAAATTTTGAAGCTGGAAATCTAAAGGTTTTAATGTCCATATAATTATATACATAAGAGGGAGGGTTCAATGGTAGAAAATGTTTGAAGTTTCTCGTTATCATCTTTTGAAACACTCAGTATATTAATAATTGAGCTATTGCAGAATCTACGGTAAAAATTATTTTAATATTTTGTTTTAATGTTATAAAAAATAAAAATTGTAGGAAATATTAATTATTAACGGTTTAACATGCCCGACATCAATATATATTAAATTATTTGTAAAATAAATATTCTTTCGATTTGAAGGTATCACAATATAATTGTTTTTATTTATTCAAGTGGTTATCTTTTCAAATTTTGTTTCAATTGAAATGTTTTTTATGTGTTATTTACGCTTCTTTTAAATTTTATTAAAAAATAAAATAAATAAATTTTAATAGATAAATAATATAGTTTTATTCATTGACAGAAGCCTTTTGACCCAAATCTGTACTTTGAAATTTATTTATTAAAGAATTATGTTTAATTCAAAATAATTATTTTTATTGCAAATAATACAAATAAATTTAAATATACTAACCAAAACGAAACCTAATTTTTTAAAGGATACGTTGATGATTATTCGTAATAATACATTTGAGACGAGGCTCCTTTTCTAAAGATCGGCGCGTAAGTCATTCCTTGCATTTACTCTATTTCTGGTTTCAGATTTTATGTAGCAACCAGTTTGTTATATAATTTTACTATTAAAATTGTATATTTGACCTAGTTAATTATAACCTGAAAATATCTGTATATTGACCTTATTTCCCCGAAATCGGCCATAGAAGCACCTGAAAAAGAGCCTGACCTATTTTTTACTTTGAATATGAGCTAAAACGATCGTGGTTTATTCTTTTGACCTAAAATGACCATGAATTACTTTTAAAACTTAAAATGTTCTTAAAATGATCTTGATCGACGTTTCTAACCTACAATTGGCTTACAAAAAATATTTGTGACCTAGTTTTGTGCTGGGGATGGTTTGACCTATATTTCACGATTTATTTGTAATATTTAACTACATATGGAATCTTTCTTCACTGTTTTGTAAATATATGTGACTCAATTTCTTTTTGTTCCGAAATTTCTGGTTACCATTTTGTACACATTGTATATAATGAATTTTAGAAATAAGAAACAAATACTCAAGAAATTATTTTTTAAATTCTATTAATAAATAGTAAACATTTATAAATGTTTTAATCAATGGATTTTGATGCATTTTAATATTTCAGTGACAATTCAAAGACTGATTATTTATATTGGAAGCAAAGATCACAAATAATTATTTTTTGTCAAAATTATATAAAAATTATATAAAGTCAAATAAATGATTTCACAAAAAGATTACAACTATAAAACTGTAATCTTTGTGAAGAAAATTTATGTAGAAAATTTACTGATAAAATTGAACTACTGGTAGACTATGTTGTCCCAGGAGGAATTTGCAGAACATTACTAAATAACCTGACATAATATAATATAATTTATCGTAATTTATTTTTTATTATAAATTCTTTTATAAGATATTTACAGTAGTTTTTACTTTGTTAAAACAACAACTAACAATATAGATAATAATTAAAAATGTCTAATAAAAGAGTTAATTACATATAGCGATACGGAAAAGTACAGAGTGTACGGGAACTATTGTTTGAACGAGTTAAAGTAATTTATTTATTTACACTACATTTTTGTGAGTCTTTTGTGTTTCGAAAAAAGGAAAAAAGGTTTTGAAAGTTTAGTGTGAAAATAAAGTTGTGGGTATTTGATAATGCAAATTCACCACGTAGAATTATTCACTAGTTGTCCGATTGTTGTTTCGCTTTCTAAATATGCAAAATATATATTTGCGAATTTTATATTCGATGAAGATCATTTCTTTTGCTTAATATTTTTCAAAATTAAACTTCTATTCGATTTTTGATTTTTAGGTCTTCGGATTCAATTAATATTTTTGATATGGAGTTACCACTTTTGTCAGGGAGATGAGTATCTTAAACTTATAGCATGTAACAAAGGTTTATGATTAATAAATTTTAAATTTTAACCATCAAAAATATGTGAAAAATATTTGATGTAGAAGCAAACTGTTAAAGGTTCGCGGTTACAAGTTGAACATCCAGCTAGGCGTTTCTTGATTGAATTGATACAGAATAAATCGGATTGGGATATTCGATGCATCAGTAGTAAAAAGTGATGGGAATGTCTTTTTTTATGGGCAATTTTCTTTGTACTTTTAATAGTGATTTTTTTCTTCTATATTTCGAGCTCGTAAATTGCTTTTTTGAGAAAGCAGATGATCTGTGTTGACCTATGTTTAAACATTTGAAATAACGATGGAAAATATTTGATTGTGATTCAGAGCAATATTGAAGTATTGCGTCTTCTAGAATGATATATCGAATTTAGTATGATGCTGTCTGCAGTGTAGGTCCGGCACTATTTCATTTATCATAGATGAAAGGATGCCGTAAGGTAAGTTTGGTGACCGAACTTAAGTTCATTTTCCACATTTTTCATACTTTTTATGTATAGTTTTTTCTCAACTCGGATAATAAAGAATTTCAATGCGTTTTTAATAGATGTTAGTACAATGTTCCTCATAGTCTTCATGTGGGTAGCTTTTGATCAAATCATCCGAATGTTCGAAAGCGTAGAAGGTCTTCCATGTTCCATTTAAAAATGCATGTTTCCGATAACAATCCAAAAAATCAAGAACTAACAAAAGTAAACGAATCTAATCTGATAAAACATTCTCATTACAATCAAATTATAAATTAAGATGCAAAAATAGTTATATAATTCCTTGAATGGTAACTGATAAACTTTATGTTTCTTTTTTAATAAATATTATTTAAACAACAATCGTGAAAACTAATTTATATAATAATAATAATAATTTACATAATACAAAATTTAAAATTTACATTTAATGTTTTTTTAATAATTGAAAAGCTGAATAATTGCGAACATGTGGTCATACAGTAAGTTTTCTAACAGGTAATTAATTTTATTTAGGCAGTATAAAAATGTGATTATATTGGATATAGATCAAGACTTCTCCGATCTAGTCAAGGTAGGTCAAAAACCTTTTAAAGCAGATTAATTTTAAGTCAATCCTTTTAATTGAGATCATTTTAAATTCAAAAAGGTAGGTCAAGGTCAGTTTAAGCCTTAGATTTTAAGGTCAAATAAAGTAAGTCAGATATAAAATTCAGTAGGTTAGAAATAATATTTTTAGTTTAAATAAAGTAGACCAACTAAAAATAAGTAAATTAACTATGTATATCATTTAAAAATGTATATCAATCAAAATATAACATTGAAACTTAAACTATTTGTTTCACTATTTAAACCAATAAATAATAATAATAATAATAATAATAATAATAATAATAATAATAATAATAATAATAATAATAATAATAATAATAATAATAATAATAATAATAATAATAATAATAATAATAATAATAATAATAATAATAATAATAATAATAATAATAATAATAATAATAATAATAATAATAATAATAATAATAATAATAATAATGAAAATAACTACAATAACAAAAATATTTATTTAAAAAGTTAATTTTGTTTAAAAATTTATTTAATCACAAAATAAAATTATACAATGAATTAATATTGAATGAAATGTTTGTCATAGTATCAATGTACAGATACTATGAGTAGACTAATCTAATTCTTGATTGAGATGAGCTTTCACTCAATAACTGGGATAAAAATATAATTGTTATCCCAAAATAAAAGATGAAAGTGGTACAGAGATTGTCGGCATCGATGTATATCATTTCATTAAAGGAAAATATTTGATTTCTTAAAAATAAACATCAACAAAAGTGATAATTGGTTTTTTATTGGTGCATATTATTTAAGTTAAAACACTGTGAGTATAATACATAAATTTATTAATAATTAAAATATTATATCAGTTTTTTGTTTACAGTTTATAATTTAAAAGTAATAATTAATAATAATAATAATAATAATAATAATAATAATAATAATAATAATAATAATAATAATAATAATAATAATAATAATAATAATAATAATAATAATAATAATAATAATAATAATAATAATAATAAGGCTTGAGTAGAATTGGTTAGTGTTTTAATTAAGTTGGTTAGTACATTTTTTCAGTATTTAATTGAATTGGTCAGTAAAAACGTGGTTATTAATTTGGAGTCAGTAATTATATTGAATTGTATGTATGAAACGGTTTTCCCTTGGTAGGAGCTTAAATTAAAAGATCAGAGAAATAAATAATAAAACAAGCCTTACTGCAAAGTAATTATTATTTTGATGAAAAATTAATTTGCCTCAAGGGCTTACTTTATTATTTACTTGTCTGATATCGAATTGTATGTAATGAAATTGATTTCCTTCATAAAATAAATGAGTTGTAAGTAATTAAATGAACATTGTGCCAGAACTCTTAATATATTTTCTTAGGGAACACATAAAATAATAAAAATGAGGAAGAGACGCCAAAAAACGAGAAAAAGAGAGACATAAAATGCAATACTGCGAAATGGCCAAGTAGCTATGGATATGATTGGTAAGGTTGATGATGGATACTGAGCTTATATTTATACGAATACGTTTTGTCCGTACATATCTCAAGTCTAAATTGATAAAGGCAGATCTTACATATAATCTTGTATGGAAAGCAATGCCAGTATCTATTCTTGGAATAGCTGATCAATATCATTATTTTCGTCCGTTTGGATTTCAAGTAAGCAACATTGGAAAACCGAGTGAAGTATTCATAAGACTACTTTATTATGAAATAGTCTGAGCTTTTCATTGTGTTATCTTTTATGTTTGCTTTAGTAATTTCATATGATACAAACCAATTAGCAACTGCAGAATTTCATGCATTTATAATTTTGTATAAATGACATGTAAATGAATAATTTTATAAAAATAATTAAATAGGTAAGTATTTATTAAACATTTAAACCAATATAGTAAGAGTAATTTTAAAAATTTGCCGTTTCGGCTATATATCTCAGTGTGATTCTGCATCAGTGATTGAGATTTCTTATAAGTGTGAATGGTCATCACATGTGTGTGATCGAGCAGATATTAACTGGTTACTAAATGTGAAAAGATATTAAATGTGTATGATCTCTATATGTGTGACCAGTACGTGTGTTTATATAATCGATAATTAGCAGTAAGAACTAGTAAGAATGTGATTACTTTTGAGTGGTCAATTATGATTTAAGAGGTAAAATGTCAATTATCTTAGTATCTTAAGTTTCATTTATGATACAATATGTTAATTGTTTTATAATGACATTAACTGATTGTGCAATAATATATATATTTACGGAACATCATAAAATTATGTATCATTTGAGTTTATGTAATACTGTATATCCTGGGATATTTAGCTTGGCTTATACTATCCACTTGTCACAACTCCAAAGCGTTTATAAAAATCGAAACTACAAAATGACTTTATTGATTACACGAATGATCAAAGGTTTACAACTCATAACCATTGTACGAAGGTACGGGGTTTATATCAGGGTAAAACACAACAGACTGGGATCTTTTAATAATGTTATAAATAAAGGAGAAATTGCAATAACGTCTGCCTTTAAGAATATACCTAAATTTATATATTGAAATACGTGAAAATTGTCAAACTGTTGCAAGCACTGGTACAACATATTTTTAGAGTAACGATCTTGTACGGAAATTCAGCTAGGTACAAGTGGTGCAAAAATAACAAAGTGCTAAATTCTATGGAAAGTGAAGTTAAGGTTCAATGTTACTGTTAAACAGTTAGACAAAATCAAGTTACCAAGAAGAAAATATCAAATAACAAAGATATGCACTGAAACACTGTATAACAATTGAAAAAAGAGCTTTTGACACTTGAATAGTTGAAATACCAAATGCAACATCGAAATGGAGAGAAAACAGTAGTACTTGTACAAAATATTTAAAGTAATACATTTGCAAACACATGATTGACAAAGCTTTTAATCACAGATCAGCTCAACTTTCAAACGCGGCTAAAAAAATAGCAATCGACCAAAAGGCAAAAAGAATAAGCAAATCAAAAATAACAACAGCTTTCTTGATAAAATAAATAAAATTTCTTTTTGTAATAGTTTTTGTTATACTAAATTTCTTTAAAATAATTTAATAAAAAAATAAATAAATATTGAATTTTTTTGATTTACTTTGTAATGAGTAAATCAATTCTTCGTAAAGCAACATATTACGTTGCAGTATTTTCATTGGAATCATAAATTTTTGTTATTAATAAAATGTATCTCTCAAAATATACTTCGACTTTTACAATAAAATAATTTCTTATGGAACAATACTTTATTAACGAAACTAACCATAACAATCATATTATACTGACAGTTTAAATATTTTTTACATCTTTATTTTAAAAATAAATCAAATCAATTATAATACTGTCCAAGACATTTTTAGCGTAATAATTATAGTAATAATCAAAAAAATAATTCGAATTAATTAACTTTTTGATTAATTTGTAAAACTATAACAATAACTGAAAATGAATTTCATATTAAATTAATTAATAGTAAATATCAGAAATCTTACGTCAACTAACGCTGTTAGAAATAAATGTACCATCGTTCTGTAATTTTTAATTTTCTCCAATTATTTTCAATCGAATATATATGTGTTCCGACGAAAATGGTAATTCTAACATGGCACCCTTTTTTGACTAAGGTTGCAGCGTAACAACAATTATATGAATTGAACCAAAATATTTACATATAATTCGTAGAAATTGAATGTTTCTTTGTGGTGGGTTACAGGGTTTCGCCATTTGTTTGAATTAACCTATGGTTACCCAGTAACGCCATACAAAGTGATGCTAACTGCCACTTGGCACCCGTTGCTAGGCAACGTTGGTAATGTGTTCAAGTGGTGGATTGCCCGCAAAAAGTGAGTGTTATTGCTAATACTGTAATTGCTCGGACAATCCTCGGGTTCACGAGCTGTCGATAGAAGACCTATGCTCGCTTTAGAATTATTTGGTCCCCTTGCATATCCGTTACTACTGTTTATCTAGTTTATCGTCGTTAATCTAACAATGAAATAGGTGGTACTGTTTATTTAACCCTTCGACAATGTTGCTTCAAACCCCGAGATGATATAAAAATAACAAAGTGTATATGAAAACCACAATATATATAACTGATATTCTATTTGTCTATTAAATACACTGATTAGCGAATCGAGCGGCTCGGCGCTTAGCCCGCTCCTTGCGTCCAGGTCGTCGACCAGTTGTTGATGGGGTTATTGGAGTAGTGGTCTCGACGGTGATTGGCGTTGTAGATGAGGTCGGATTCGCTTCGCGATAAGCCAATTGAGCCGGGGCAAAGACTAAAGGGTAGGTTACCGCTGCTCCGTCTTGACAGGCGGATAACGCTACCTCTAGCCCCCTGATTTGAGTTTTTAGGCCTTGTACTAACTGCTTCTCTTCTGCCCACCCCTTCTGGGCCGCAGTGAGCTTTTGGTACAATCGTTTGATCCTCATGGGTTCGATCCACGTTGCTTTAATATGCTGTGTTTCTCGGACTATCTGGATGAGCTGGTCGTGGAGCTTCTTATTGGCCTATCTCGCTTGGGTCAACTCGTTTTGGAGTAATTTCACGGGATCCATTTCTAAAATAGTGAGGGTTGAATTTGATGATGACTATTATAAAGACGAGTATACTTAACACAAACATATTTGTGAAGCGAAAACTGCCATAATAATGAAAAGAAGAGACAGAAATTTTTTAAATTTATCATACTAATATCCTATCAAATGATAAAATGTTCAAATCATTGAAGATTATTCGTCGGAGAGGAATCGTTTGATCCCTTCTTCAGGGGAGTACCCCGGGATCACGAATACTGGTCGCTTGAGGTTCCGGGTTGGTCTTGGCGAGGGCGGGTAACTACTAGCTAGCCGTCCGGCCGCCAGATCATCTTCGACGTTGGCCAGGAATTCCGTGGCCCGTGCTACCTCTGCCTCGACTTGGCGCTGGTACCGTAGAAGGCCTTCCAGGAGCTCTTGGGCCTGCGTTAGGATGTCTTGCGATGGATTGGGTTCGTCAGACCTCTTCCTGAACTGTCTCATAAATTCCTCCGGCGATATTTCCTCTCGCGGATCGTCTTCAGGCACGTCAGTGTATCGCTCTTGATACACCCGATTCCATGCCTGCCTCCACTGTTCCACGATGTGAGCCGGGAGATCAACCATAGCTCCAGTGTGTCCTGAATGGAAAAATTTGTTTTTATTCAGTATCTCTCCTGACATTCTAGGTAGGAACGGTAATGTGGTGATTCGCAAAGATATAACCTTTCTTGTCATTTAAGAAGAAACTAGTTAACTCGATCTTAAATGCGTTACAATTTACGGGACTTGACGTTGGACGTGTTTTACGAGTAATGCGTCTGAATGAGAGGGAGACTGGTATTTCAGGCGTTCTCGCGCCGTAAGGGTGCGTTCAAAAACATCTTTGGTGGGCTGCAGAGTCACATTGTAATTCGTTCATGGTCGCGTTTACATTAGCGCACAACTGATTTATTGCTAGTACTAGAATAGTATATAGATGTCCATTATTTGACTAGGTATTTTTTAAATATGAAAATAAGAATGAATGAATAATTCTATAATGACAATTTACAAAGCAATCTAGATATATATTTAAAAAAAAAATGAAGGAATAGTACGATAATAATAAATATTCTTCAGATATTTATTAACAGAGTTTAATGGGTTATCTTTTACAAAACGCTAATTTGATACTTACGCGAGATAAAAGATTCTCTCAGTTATCGTTTAATTACTTGAAAATAAAACCGTGCTTAAGGCTACAAGATACATAGGTAATGTTTGACCCATTGACCGACTGAAATACTTGGGTAATTTGTTCAACGAAAATTATAAATTGTTGACGGTTTCAAATTCGACTGAGGCAGAATCTTTACTTAACGATTTCCAATCGAATATTTGCAGCACTACAGATCTATCGCGGTTGACGAAAGTGTGTAACTAAAATTGATTGTCGTGTTTTGTGGTAGAATGACCGGGTTTTGGGTTCATCAGGGGTAAGGGCAGTAAAATACTTTGTCAAGTATGGTTTAGTGATTTTGGGTCGTCCCTGTAGCTTGAATGCGAACGTAAATTTGTTACGACAATAATTAATTAAAATTTACCTAATGAATCTTCTGTAATATTTAGGGATTCGAGTTCTAACTCCTCGTTGGAAATATTTGGCGAATGCATGGTTTGATAAATGAGACAAGAAAAATGACGTATGTTCGGTTATTGATGATAAATATAATGCAGGTTGTTTAATTGAAAACGGACGACAGGAAGTGTGTGCCGATGATAAATTGACTATTTATGTTACCGGAAACGTCAACGGTTAGATTGTTTATTTTCTAATCTATAATCTACTTGATTTATTTCAAGCGAATGGATTGTTTATATTTATATCTTGAATTTGGTGAAATTCATTTTTGGGTATATGAACTTTTAAGATCGCATGATCGTGGATTATCGGTAAGTTATATGTTTTTGTGGTATTTGAATTGTTTTCTAACTCCGTTTTTTAAGGAAAAATTACCTGTATCGTGCTCTCGATTTATGCTCTATTGGGGATGTTATCATGTGGAATTTATCCTTTGGGAATTCTCTCGGAAAAATTCGGATCGTCTCATCAATATGGTCGAAAAATCAGTGGTAAGCCTTCCTTATAGTTTTGATATTTAGTGTGATGTTAATATAACAATTTTACATGTCGTCTTGATTTGCTTATCGTCTTACATATAGGCTGGGTTTTCATTGATTTGGTATTAATCGTTGTATTTTAGGGGTCAGATTTGGGTTTTCAGTCGCAAAATTCACTGGAGACAAATTTTAAATGACACACTGCCATGCATGAATTGTTCAATAACTCCTATCAATGCTTTTCTCGATTTCTCAATGATGGTATTGATTTTCGTTACGATTATGCTATAACGTTTAACAGTGGTTCAATCTTAGCGGGTTGTGAAGTGATCGCTAAGCGACGGGTTTCTCATTTATTTGCCTTTGTCTTTGATTCATTAACTAGTTTAATCAATAAAACTCAGAAATTTTTATGTAATTTATTTTACTTCAACTGATGAATTACTCTATGTTTAAGCCGATGGGTTATTTAACTGATAGATGATGTAACTTTATCAATTACTTTACTTCTTAATTAACAAATCAAAGTTTTTATTTTCTTTTACTCAAGTTGGTTGGATTTTTATCGGTACATTATTTTACTTCTATTCAACTGGATTTAATATAAATCGAGGAATCACTTCACTCAACGAATCAATTTACGGTTAGTCAACGAATTTACATTAATCGGCTTTAATTCTCAATTTACATTAAAGGAAACTTTGTTTGTTAATCAAGGAGCTGCATTGATTTTACTTAATAACTATTCTGTTCCATGGAATTTAATCAATAAGATATTTATCGTTACTTGATGATTATTTCACTGATAATCCATAATTTGTAAATAATCTAATTACTTATTTTTACTCAAAGATTTACTCTACATTTAAATTATAATAATTTAATGAGTTACTCTAAATTTTCTTTATTTTCAAGCAATAGTTGCTTTAATTAAATCAATGAATTATTTATTAATGATCTCTACTAATTTATTTAATTTAATTCGAAATATTAGATGTAACAACGATTTCCATTTAATTCAACCCCGTACCATTCCCCTTTAATAAGCCTTAAGCGCACATTGTGTTTACATTATATTTACTGAGTGCCCACTGGACTACTCGGTGTGATGATTTTGAGCCGTATGTAAGATAATTTTAGGTCGATTTTACAGAAACGAGGGACGAGGAAGCCGCCAATAGACTCCTTCCTTATTCCTCACTTCTTCTATACGGGTAGTATTGACGTTCCAACCCTGCGTTCCGCACGCCGGGTTTTCACGGGCATAGATCATTGGCGATGTTCCACTCACTTACACGAATCTGATTTGTGTGTAGATTTTATTTACTTGCGTTATGTGTTGGCTGTGGGCCGGAAAAATTTCGACAGTTTAATTTATGAAATATATATATAAAACAATTTATGCATATTAATAATATTTATTAATTATAGACAAAAATAACATAGTTACCCTTCATAACCAATCCATACAATTGCATAAAATAGCATATCATAAAATAAAACATAAATGCCTCTCTCCCCACGCCGACATCCAAGCAGAGCTCTACCGAGATGCAATGGATGTGATGTGGAAAGAGGGTTCCAACATAAATATTTCTCACCTAAAAATTAAACTATTTCAAAAATGGTTCTGCAAATGGTTTTAAAATTGGCTTTAAAACGATCTCAAAATAATTTGAAAAATGGTTTTTGGTTTTTTCGGTGGTTTTTAATGTGAAAATGGATCAGTATATATACCTATTTTTCTCGCATGTTAAATTTGATGCAGTAAAACAAAATTCGACCTTATTATTTTCCAGTAAATTCTATTCTTTAATTTTATTATTTTTTGATTTATTTTTATAATTTAGAATTTAGAATTTTTATTGAATTATTACTAATTCAAATTTTTCGATTTAAATTTCGCTTTAATGAAATTTTATTAATTTTTCAATTTTGTCGAATTTGTTGTGTTTTCTTGTTATGTTTGTGTAGGTATCGTGCGAATCTTGGTGCGTTTTGTTATTATTTTGATTTATTTTTATGTTTATTATTTTATTTTTAATTCCCTTTTTTCTCATATTTTATGGTGTTTAATTGGTGTTTCCAGGTTTATTTAAATCTGCATGTTATGTTTGCATGTGTGTTACTGATCCATTTAAACACTCCTCAAGGCCGTTTATGTTCTGGCCCAACATTTGAAATAAACAATATTGAACAATGGTTGCAGAAGAATTTCATCGGAGTCATTTTGTCTGGAAAGCTTTTAGAGACTTACACTAAAATTGAATCCGAAAATAGATACAAGAAAAGGCGCTTGAATGTATTTCTCAAACCACCAACTCTAACTGAGTGTATGTAAAAACGTTGAATTATTTCAAAATCCAAAAGAGCGTGAAAGATTATTGAAATAAGTTGGTAAAGTTAACAGAATATAATAACAATTTATTGTTTGTGTACGGCTGTTTCCGCCACTACGTTTGAAGTCTGATGACATACTGGTGAGTATAAAAAATTAGATCCTTTTTATTCTAGCGATAAATTTATTGATTTAAGTTCGTGACATTATCCATTACGACCGATTTAGGTGGTCCGTATCTTGAAAATATATTAGAAAATATATTACCGTCTTTGATGTTCGGCATTTACAAAATATTGCTTCAATCCAATTTGTGCCTGCGCTTACCACAATGAATAAATCGTCCTGTTCTTGACATAAGCTCAGTCTAAATGAATTTTAAACCATTTATCAGGACTGCTTATCGATTTAAATTTGTAGTATTGATCTATTTTACAGTTTTTTATAAATACCAAAATATCGGTTCTCATTGAAGGCACCAGTAATTTGAACCCAGCTTGTTCGTTAACTGGTTTAGTCCCAGTAATTGTATCATGTGCTTGTTTTATAATTGATTATTTCAAAGACTCAGGAAAATAAACACACAATTTTAATAAATTAAATTGCTTTCGATTGTTAGAAATTCTTTGTGCCTTGCAGTTGGATCAATCACCGCGATGATTCGATTTTATATTCTTTTTAAACAATTTGTTATTATTCTTTACCACAGAATAGTGAAAATTTAATCAAAAAAAAAAATTCGTAGTGGTGGGTTTCTGGGTGTTGATATTTTGAAACTATATGGTTGTTATCCAGACAACCCCATACAAATATCCTTTCGCTTACCACTCGGGACCCGTTGCTAAGCAACGTTGGAACTGTGTTCGAGTTGGTAGATCGTCCGCAAAAAGTGAGCGCTATTGCTAATGCTATAATTGACCGAACGATCCGTGGGTTCAACGAGCTGCCGATAGAAGGCCTGTGCTCGATTTCGATTCTTAGGTCCCATTATTCTCCTATCTCTGTCAAATGTTAACCTATACTCTCATATCATTCATTGTTATGTCCATTCCCATAGTCCTTCTTATCGTTGTCCGTGTTGATGATTATTCTTTAGCCTGTGCACCCTTTGTTATGTTAAATATTCACACAGTATCTCTCTTACTCTTATCCCTATTATAACCTCAATGTTCCCTATTACGCATTATTGCTTGCCTTATCATCTTGCCTTACCTTTATTAATTGTTACTACTATTACCTTTATTATTATTTTTATTACTATATATTACTACTATTATCATTATTACTATTATTATCATTATTATTACTATTATTATTATCCTAATTATGATCATTGTTATTATTGTTATTATTATTATTATTATTGTTATTATTATTATTATTATTATTATTATTATTATTATTATTATTATTATTATTATTATTATTATTATTATTATTATTATTATTATTATTATTATTATTATTATTATTATTATTATTATTATTATTATTATTATTATTATTATTATTATTATTATTATTATTATTATTATTATTATTATTATTATTATTATAATTACCATTATCCTTACTATTATCATTATTATTATCAAGTTTTTACTAGGGATCCTTTATTATTCCTCCGCTTTATAAAATATTTTTCTTGTATAAAAATTTAGTTGTAATCCATCTGTATTTTTCCGGTTTTCGATAAAGTATTTATGTTAATTCGAAAAGTTTTGCAGCGTTCCGCCCTTATTTTACGATTTTATCCTTATTCTGTAGTTTTCGATAAAGTATTTTTATCAATTCGGAAAATTTGAGCAGCGTTCCGCCCTTATTTTACGAGTTCCATCTTTACTTTACTATTTTTATTAAGTATTTAAGTTATTCGGAAAATTTGAGCAGCGTTCTGCCCTTATTTTACAGTTTTTAGGATAAATGTTTTAACTATTTCCAAAAATTTTCGCAGCGTTCTTCCCATATCTTCCGTTTCAATTTAACATAATTTATATAATTCTTATTTAAAAACATTATTTTTCATGATTTTGGTCGTTCGGATTAATCTTTTTCCGATGGCTATTCATTTTAACTGTTGCAACGATTTCGCAATTTTCCCCGCTACCCATTCTTTCTTTTTGTCCTTAAGATCTATGTATGTTCATTTCATAGTTAATGAGTGCCCACTGGACTACTCGGTGTTAGATATTTTGAGCCGATTGTTGTTAAAATTTATGTCAATTTTTTAGGAAACGGATGATGAAGGAGCAGCCAACGAACTACTCATTTACCCTCCAATTTCTCCTATGTACGGATAATATTGACGTTCCAGCTCCTGCGTTCCTCACGCCGGAACCTTCACGGGCACGAACTATTGGCGATTGTACACGCACTTGCACAGTTCGATAGTGTGTTTTATTTTATTAACTTGTAGTATATTTTGGCTGTGGGCCTAAAAAGAAAATAAATGAATAAATTTTACCATGGTATTTGGAATAAAATTTTCGACGCACTAAGGCTATAGATAGAAAATATTTATTCAGCATATTACATCGGCCACATACGGCAATTAGTAATGCATAAAAACCTTGTGAGCATATCGTAAATACCATTTGAAATTCATTGTGTCCATTCCATAAAATTTAATTCGAAAATCCCATAAATTTAATTCGAAAAATCATCCATAAAAAAAAAAATTCGATTCGAAAAATCATCCATAAATTCAATTTGAAAAATCATCCATAAATCCAATTTGAAAAATCATCCATAAATCCAATTTGAAAAATCATCCATAAATCCAATTTGAAAAATAATCACATAAATCCAATTTGAAAAATCATCCATAAATCCAATTTGAAAAATCGGTCAAATTTTCTTGTTATTATGTTATTTTTTATGTAGATTTCGTGCGGTTCTTGATGCATTTTGTATTTATTTTATTTTACTTTTATGTTTTTTGATTTTATATTTATTTATTTTCTCTCAGATTTTAAAGTGTTTAGTTGGTGTTGTATATTGTATTTTAAGTTATCTTGGTGCTGGGTTTTCGTGCTGTATTACTGATGCATTTAAACAATTCTCAAGGCTATTTGTATGCTGGGCCAACAGTAGGATAGAGAATATAAACCAGAACTGAAGTTTTTAAGTTCTGGGGACAGCAAGAAGATTAATCATTGAAGACGAGCATGTCCAAATGTTCAATGTTTACATTGACATCGATGATAACAATTCAAATATCAATATTACAGTATGATCGAAAAACGATTCCAGAAACAAGTGACCGAAACTGATGACGGAGATACAGAAGACGATTATGATAATCAAAAACCTCACCCAACTGTCAAAGCTTTCGTGGTAGAAGAGATACAAAAACACAAGAATAAAGGTATAATACTCTTAATACTCTTAATACTCTTAGCAAATACTCTTAGCAAAGATTGTACAAATGAGGATGAACGCCAATGCATGTTTATGATGTGAATGAATATATTTTAATAAATTTAACTATTGTAGATAATCTTCTTACCATTGCAAATAACTTGCGTTATATTTACAAAATTGATTATGATTTAACACACATATATATATATATATATATATATATATATATATATATATATATATATATATATATATATATATATATATAAAAAGTTTGCTAAATAAAATTGAAAGTCATGATGATATGATTAAAAAAAAGCGATGAAAAAATGTAAGTGATGAATAAAAAGTCAGATATTAAAAAATAGTCAATTATAAAATAGGATGCAGTGATATTAGAAGTTGGAAGTCTTCATTGGAAACAGGCGCAAAGTTTATTGTACTAGATTTATTGAACAAGATCAGGTCAACAAAATCAAAACGAGAAAACTTTGCAAATGATAATACTCTTAATTACCATTACAGTAAATGTTAAGATTCGTGGTATTAAATAAAGCAAAGATATTCCATTTTGGATTTCCGAAAACAAGCCACAAAACATGGTTGGTGGAATGAATATCTTAGAGGCCTTCGGAATTTATTTAAGAATTGGCAAATGTAAAATAAGGTTAGTGTTACGAAAGGACAAATTATTGGTATGAATTTTATGGATATTAATATACCAGAAGTATCATTCGAAAACCAAATAATTAATAAATTAGCAAATCATTACAGCAATATTTTTATGACTCATAGACGGGATTTATGATGAAAAGATCTTATAAAACAGGAGATGTTTGCATTGATTAAGCCGATTGCGTTTATTTTAAGGATGCAGCCTGCATATTAATAAGATAAAATTGAAGAGCAATTTAAGGAAGTTCAAACTCGAGCAATCATTAAATAATGTAAATTACCGTGAAGTACATTGTTATTATGTGTAAAAACGAAAAGAAAAGACGATATAAGACAGTGTTTGAACTTTAAAGATTTGAATAATATAGCTGAAAAACCAGTATTCTCAATTCCAAATAAGAATGAATTACTGAATGTATTAAACGGTGCAAAATAATTTTCGATAATTGATCTTGGAAATGGAGAAATTTGTAGGTAGATATTCAAAAGCAATTGAAGAGCAATATTATGCAGGTACTTCAATTTAACATGAAGCACGGGTGAATCTTTATTGAACCTATGTTAGAAAAGTTAGTCAAACGTCCTTTTCTAATAAAATCCCCTTTATCTAGTGCCCGCACTAGATTCTGAAAAACGGTCCCATAAAAAAATACAATTAAATGGTTAATACTGACTGTGGAAATATTAAGGAAACAAAACACCAATTTAATAATTGAATAAGAGAAAACGAATTTTCTATACAAAACGTTAGACGAATTTAATAACAAAATCTGAAACAGATTGAAATCTAATATAGAACGACGGATGATAGAAGAATAAAACTCTAATATGACAGATAACCTGAATACCACACCAACAACTCCATCAAAAACTATTTACCGATTTGCATCTCAGATTTTTGAAGGACTTTATGAATGTTTTCCATCATCATCGCCATAATCCTCACCAGAAATACACCATCCATGGTAAAGGATAAAATAAACAAATTTAACTGAAACATGAAAGACGAGTTCTTACTTTTCCAGAAAATCAAACAAAGGTCAGAAAATCTATTTGAAGCGTTAACAGCTGTAAAACCAAAATTACCCGAAGCATAAAGGATGTTCTCTGTTTCAACTCACTTTTGTGATAAAGTTTGAGCCGTTTTTCAGATAATTCTCCAAATTTGTATAAAAATGAAAATGAATAAAAAACTTTAATCGAAAAGGTTCGCAGTTCTTTTTTATTCATTTTTTCGGTTTTTTTCATAAATATCCGTTTTCGAAAGGTTAACTGTGGTTACTGAAGAATGGAAACTGATATCTATGGATACTAAAATGCCAGATATTTTTCAAACTATACAGGATGCACTTAATATATTGTTGAAAGATTAAGTTCGTAAAGATTGGATAGTGATACTTCCTAATATGCATATATATATATATATATATATATGTGTGTGTGTGTGATTGGTTCATTAAGTACTCGGCCTGACATAGAAGTAGTCCTCTAAAATTAACGAAGGTTTGACTATATATAGCTCCATAAGAATAGGTAAATATACAGATCTTGTTTTCATGTATTAATTAATTTATAATTATTTTGAGCAATTTTTTTGTAAAAATGTATGGAAGCTGTTGTACACAGAATTATAATAAAATCTTTAGTTTTTAAAAAGAAAACCTGGAAAGAAATTTTCAAGGAATTAAAGAATACATATGGTAATGATTTCCCATCATATAGTACTGTTAAATATTGGGTGCGCGAATTCCAATGTGGCCGAAATTCAGTTTTTGGTGAGGAAAGGTCCGGTTGACCAGTTGAAATTCCTGAAAACACTTCAGAGAAATTAGTAGAAATAGTACAGTAAGAACGCAGAATTAGTGTAATGTCATTATTCAAGAGGCTCAATATTAGTGATGGTAAATTTCAAACTATTATGAAAAGTTTTTGGATTCAAAAGATGTATAACAGATTATTGTACCAGTGTTTTAAACATCTGAAATGATGGAAAGACGTTTGCAGTGTTGCAGTGACAATTTACAGATTTATAGTGAATATGGACACAATTTCCTACTGTGACTGAAGATGAAACTCCATTTACATTCGGGAGTCAAAGAGATCATCCAGTGATTATAAGTTATCCGCCGAAAAATCTACGTAGAAACTCAGAAGTTGTACTACATGTTATAAGATTTTATATGAGGATTGTAGGGTTGTGTTATTTATTGCATGAACTGATATTTTAAGATATTGTTAGAACCTAGCCGAGTCTTTGGTAAAAAATGTGTCGGTACGTTCTGTTGTGAATGTTGTGTAGGTAAATAGGTTACAGAAATATGAAAAAATGAAAAAAACCTCTAATAATTTCAATTAGAACAAAATATGAAATACAAACACACCTGTCTATTCATAAAATAACGGAAAATGTAATCATGGAATCTCACTCTATTGGCTCAGAATATTCCACTATTATCCTTTAACATTTCTTTTGTTAATTGATGTTAGTTCGAGATAATATGGGAATTTTGCTCTATAGGTTCAGAATATTCCGTTACTTTTTTTTAATTACTTCGATGTTTGTTCGAAATTACATAGGAATATTAGTCTTCAATAAGCTTTTATTATTAGGATTTTAGTTTACTATTTTCCAATCTTTTTAGTTAGCTACTTTCAAATCTTTTCTGTTTTGTTTAATTTATTATTTTGGTTATGGATTTTTTTCAAAAATTTCTTTGGTGTGTTTTAATTACTATAGGAGTATTGATTATTTTTCGTATTTACATTTAGCAATTACCAAAAATAATAATAATTACCAAAATAAATAAGGTACAGGATATGTAACATTAAGAGTAAACCATTAAGAGGGAAACCAAAAAAAATAAGAAAAAATAATTTATATAGTCCATTACACTACCGATTGAAAATCAATAATGTTTGGTTTTGGAATTCTCTTGGGGAAATCATGTTAGATTTCGCCGCGACGAGGTGTCAAATTGTATGCACAATATTACTGGCACTTATTAGAAATTGTACGGGCCAAAAGACGAAAATCCAGAAATGTTCCAATATGGTATCTCCATGATAATGTCCCTATTCACACTGCGGATACCTATACATCGACCATGGACGATGTTGTATTAAGTGTACTATACAGCCAAAATCTGACTCTAAGTGACTTTTACCTTTTCCTCTACCTTAAAATGCACTTAGCTGGAAAAATATTTGAAAATAACGAAGAACTGAAGGAGGTCGTTAAGGATTTCTGCAAAAATGCATTTTCTGAACTTGTGATCCGATGGGGAAAATATGTCGGTAATTTCGGCGGATATTTCGAAAAATGATGCTTATGTTACATGAATTTTATATATTATGAATGAAAATTTAGTGTTTCAAGTCAGGCCTAAAAGAATTTTTTATCAAACGACAACTAACATTGTCGCTTTGTAATTTTAAAATATCTGTATTATTTTCTTTCAGACACAAATAGTAATTCTGAAATTAAATACTTTTAAGACTTACATTTTTAATTTTAATTAAAAGCTATATATTTAATAATAATGAAAATAAATTTGGAATTTTAATCCATGAACAAAAATAAAATCGTTTTTTAAAATAGATAAAATCAAACAAAATTTTCATCAGTATTTTTTACATTTTAAAATGATTTGATTTAAAATAAATTTAACAAATAAAACTAATGGGAAAAATCATGTTGATTTTCTTTTATGAAAAATGGATTAATTAAATTTTGTTTAAATCAAGATATCTGATGTAAAAATACATTTTAAATTTACCTATTTAAAATAAAAAGTTATAATATTGTTGGGCCAGAACACAAACGGCCTTGAGAATCGTTTAAATGAATCGGTAATACACACGCAAATACAACATGCAGATTTAAAATCAGACCCATAAAACACCAACTAACCATGCTAAAATACGAGAAAGAAAAAATTAAATATAAAATCAAGAAACACAAAAATAAATTAAAATAATAACAAAGTGCAACAAGATCCTCACGAAATAAACATAAAAATAACACGAAAACCTAACAATTTGACCGAAATTTGACAATTTACCAAAAAATGCGAAAATCCATGAAAATGGAATAAAAATCAAATAATTTGAATTGGAAACAGTTCAATTAAAAAATCCAAAAGAAAAATTGTCAAATTAAATTACAAAATAATAAAATTAAGAAAAGAATATACTAGAAAATCACAAGGTCAAATTTTGTTTTACTAAATCAAATTTAACACGCAAGGTTAGGGTCGTACAATAGGTTTATATACAGATTCATTTTCACATAATTTTAATCGGTTTTTAACCAAAAACTAATTTTCAATCTGAAAAATCGTTTTTCTAGTCTTAATCAGTGGAAATCAGAAATTTAAAAATGTGAGTGATAGAATGCTCGAAAACTCTCTCCACGTCGCGTCCCTGCAACCTCGAATGAGCTCTGCTTGGACGTCGGCGTGGGGAGAGAGTTATGATGTGCTATTAATGAATCATGACAATTATGATGTACTATGTGGCAATAAACTTATTTAAACAGAAAAAATGAATTTTCTTTTGTCGAAATTTTTCCGGCCCACAGCCGACACATCATGCAAGATATTAACTTAATATATCCTATCGAACTGTGTAAGTGCGTGTATAATCGCAAATAGTTCGTGCCCGTGAAGGCTACGGCGTGAGAACGCAGTAGCTGGAACGCAAAATCATCATACCGGATAGAGGAAAGGGGTTGAAGAGGGAATAGTCTTTTGGCTATTTCATCATCACTCAATTCCCAAAAACTCGACCCAAAATTTCTAAAAAACAATCGGCTTAAAATCAAAACACCGAGTAGTCCAGTGGGCACTCTTAATTTGTAATATGAACATAACTGCGCCTAGGATCAACTAAAGGGGTAGTGCACGGGGAAATAAAAAAATAAAAAATCGTTGATATGACTTCTGAAAAATTTCAAGAATTTTAGTATGACAAGGAACTACAACTGAGTTTCCTTTAATCGTTGTAATTGTTATTAAAAATTAATATAAGAGATTTTGAATGTAGTTTACCAAAAATTAAAAATAATCCGATTACGTAAACTAATATACAGACCTAAAGATCTTAGCCCTTCATTAGACCCGTGAACCCGAATAATCATCTCAAATGTTTTAGCGAATTCAGGTCGTTAAATAAATAAGCTGCATCATTACCGTGCAAATTGTATCGCTAATCATTCTATAATCAAAAATATAAATCTTCCCCGTCCAAAAACTTTAGTTATAATCCACTCAAAAGGAATAAAACAAAAATTATATAATTTTCCAAAAATCAATGACGAACAAATTAGAAATATCCAAGATTCCGGAGCGACCACTTCATCGACATAAGACATATAATTCTAGTGATTCCATAATAAAATTTTAAGTAAAATAAATCCCTTACCCTGATAAACTAGAAAACTATCAAATATCGATTAAGACAACCTATGACAGGGATCTATAGTAGAAAATTCCGTTCGCAAACACCAGAAATAAAAGCAACCGCATATATATTTAAACTGATCCATAAAAATTCTGACTCCAACAATGATCAATAAAAACTAAAAGTTTTATTCATAATAAATTAATAGATAGAAGATCAGAGTTATAATCATAATAAGTTGATCAATGTCCGACAGATGAGCTGGACGTTCCAAATACTGGCGAACCTACCGAGCATAACCCCTAAAAATCCTATAAAAGGTAACGTAGATAAATAAAACATAAATTACCTAACGAGACGCTTCAGCGTATTCAACAATCGTCGTATCATACTTTGCCAAATAAAATTAAATCTCCACATATACATAAAATGAGAATCCAATGCAAATTTCTACTGTACAATAAAGTCAGGAAATGCCAATCTAACACCGGCAACCATATAAAAGAAAAAAAGTAGGAATTGTCATTTAAGAAAATCAATTTTGGAAAAGTCAGAATAATCACTTGGGTTCTTTTCATCAGATGCACACTAACAAGAGACACACCAACAGGCATTAGGCAGGCAAAATTTCCGAAGCATGCCTTCACGGTGATATATACTGGCGCGTGTTTTGAAGGCACCCATTTTTCGTATCGATGAATAGACATTCGCAAGATATTAAAGCACGCACTGAGGACCCGAGGAGAAAAGGAGTCGAGCACTCAGTAGGTAATTTTAACGAGTTAATTTCATCATTAATTTTGACCCGAGTCTTAGCTACACCACTTGATTTGACGATCCATACCTTAACCACGAACGACGCGGATTAGGTCGGAAAAATGAAATCGATGAGATTTAAAAACTTTTATTGTTTCCTTATGGAGAAGTGTATCATGTGTCCTCCTCGCCGTACTGTACCTATCAGTAATAATTGAAAGTCATGCCAAGTATCAGAAATCACTTAAGCCGCGAAAATGCGAATCCAATGTACCATAAATTACTCCAATAAATTAAGCCACAAACGCTATTTCTCTTCTGCTATCAATTTTTTCATAACCGCGAACATCAAATAGGCTAAAGTAACTCAATTAGCTACCCGGAGATGGTGGTTATCGAGAACGACTATAATAGAATCGAGAAAAATTTATTCCAATTAACGGATCCGGAAAGTACAATGTCATTAATAAATAAAATGTGGAATTACATAAATGATCTCTTTTATGACAATGATGGTAATATTAAGATGTCGTAAGATAGCTTATGTGTAATAATAATGATAATTTTGGACCTCATATTGTAAATGATATTGATAATAATATTTTTGAATCGTCTAAATGATCCCTTATGAGGTAAAAGTAATATTAATAATTGGCCGATTTTAAACTATTCCCTGTGAAATAATAACAATAATTTTTGATTCTATAAATTGCCTCTTATTAGGCATATCAGGTAATGGTTATTGTAGCAATATTTAGAATTCCTATATAAAATAATAATGATGATAACGAAACCCTCAGATGAAGTTATAATGATAATATTAAAGCAATCCTTAAGAAATAATACTACCTATAGTAGAAATTTGTTGGAGATAGTGAGAATAGTATTTGGAATTTTACCTATGAGAATAATAATAATACTTAAAATTTTGCCAGTAATAATATTAATAACCTTTGAAAGTTAAAAATTTCAATTTTTAGGCAATAACAACTGTAAGGTCGATATATTAAAATCTATTGTAGCCATAGTGATGTTTCTGGTCCAGTAAAACGATAATAGATCGTGAATAAAAAATTAACTCAAATAGAAATTGGAAATATATTTTTTTTATTTATTTATATAGTATTTAGAATTTCACATAGAACAATGATAATGGCAGCGAGACTCCTATACGTAACAGAAGTACTAATAACATTTAGGATCCTGGAAATCATCTAGTAAACAACTCTAATAATAACATTAGTAGTTCAAACCACATAACCCAAGGTTACTAGCATTAACGTTTTCTCATCCCGCGTAACGAATATGCATCGAAAAAACCGAGACTAATTTAGTAAAGTTAATAATCAGGTAAAGAATTCTGGAGGTTCGACCCAAAGACCCTCTAATTAATACTATTCGCAGATTTATCCTAACTCCAGACAGATGGGCTCGAGCACCCGACAGTGAATCGAAATCGGAGGACGCCTAGAGACCTTACCACCACTCACGTCCACCCGAAAAACGACCGCGATAAGTATACCACCCAACCTTTTAGTCTTCTCGCTCAAGCATGATATTAAGATTTTTTTCTCTAGCCGCCCTCTTGATAACCAAGATTAGAACGGATAAAAGAGATAAACGATGCATTTTAATTTAGAGGACTCCTGGATTGATGCGTCCCGAGTCATCGCCAGATTCCCTGTACACTCAGCAGCTCGGTGCAGGCAGGCGATGTGGAACGCGGGATTTTCGATATCCCCCGTCCGAGAAACAAGATCCGGAAATCAAGGGAGTTCAGAAGATGTAGAACTCCCATATCTGGCCAAAAAGTGCGAACCTGGCCGGAACCCGACCCGGGAGATCAGGGGTCGGACAGAATTCATATTAGGTCGACTAGAGGAGCACCAGAAAGAAACGAATTGACAAATCGCCAAAGCTAGACGATACCTGGCACAAGTGAACGCGGACATTGCAGAGGGCAAAAAACCCAGCACGGATAGGTATGCTCCCAACTACAATGTCTCGTTCGAGCTGGACGACCCAAGGCTCCGTGGTCAGACCGGAGCAATGAACGTGGTGGTCCACGGAGAGTCCTCCCCGCGAGGTAAGAAACTTAGAGGAAGAGCCGGACCATCGCTACGACCATTCATATGCACGCAATCGTCCTAGCCGAAGGTGTGATGGTAGTGGAACTAGATTCCACCGACGCTGACTTTAATGACGCTGTGTTATCATTAATAAATGTTTAATAAACGTTCCTAAATAATGTTTTAGACTTTTTGCGCCAATATTTTCTTACAAAATTCAGATATCTTTAGCGAAACGAATTAGTAAAATACACGTTGACTGGGGTGCGCATGGTGTGCGACAATTTAAAAATTAGTTATGATAAATAATGGAGGTAAACAGCATAATTTACATTTAGTCATGAACTCGATCCAGATTTTTCAACAAAAGCTACACAAAGCCCGCACGGCCAACAAAAACTACGACAGCAAATAACGCAACTCAATCAGGAAATTCAGCAACTCAAGGCCACCTGGATTGAGCCAGGAAAGGCCAAGATGATCTATCAAAAAATGACAGCAGCACAGCGAGGGTGGGCTGAGGAGAAGCAGCTCACCCAGTCACAAAAGATACAAATACGTGGCCTTGAGGTAGCGTTATCGGCGTGCCAGGATGGCAACGCGGTAACCTACCCGCTGGTATTCGCTCCAGCGCAATCGGCCTACCGAGAAGCGACGTCTGCAACGATGGTTGCCACTTACACACCCAAACATAGGCCGGGAAGGTCCGAGCGAGCCAAACGCCGTGCGGCGAATACATCGAAATAATAAGTTGGAACTGTTTGTACTGGCTATCAATAAATGTTTGTTTGAATTAATTCCTTTAAATTATATATCAGTAATAATAAGACAAAGCTACCAGAAGATCATAATGAAAGAGTTACCATATAAGTGAAGAACCAATAAAAGTAAATCGTACACGTGCCTTCTAACGGTAGTGCGTTGAAGCCAGTTTGAGGTCGGGCCAGAGTAGTTCCTATACGGCGCTCACCTTTGGCGACCTCAAAGACCAATGGTTGCATTCCAAATGTTACTTAGTAACGGGTAACCATTGGGGGTAAGAGAAAATATTTTACATCTGGGGTCAAGGTTACTAATACAATAAACCCCACAATATATTTTTAAATTTAAATTTCATTTTCTAATGTTCTATTATTTTGTTTAAATCAAGCCTTTCCAACATTATTTTTCTTATGGACCCTTATGTACTAAGTTTACGCATGTGGATTTCCATATAAACATGTTGGACACTAAATCAAAATAACAAAACAAATCCCAAAAAAAATTTATTTCCAGCAACCCCCACCTGAGTGATTTATTGCCTTCTCTTAATTCTGAGAAACTCATTAATCATGGCACTTCTCTGGGTAATCATTGGGTACCCTTGATTAATGACTTTTTAATTATTTATTTAATTTGTTTTTGAGCACCTTGACCCTTTCTGCTTTTATATCAATTTCTCGCCAAAAACTTTTGCTGCTCCAAGAAAATAATATTGTTAGTTGGACGGCAATTTATTGCCAATTAGGCTAATCTCGGTCAGCCCATTTTGCTGACATTCGAATAGGTAGCCCTTAATTAATCGATTCGCAGGCAAATTATTTAATTAATTTGTTTTTGAGTTCGTAAACATTCAATATACCCCTGATCGATTTGATATAATTTTAATCGTTTTCAAAATCAAATTTTCCACCGGTTACCACTTTGTCCTCCAGAAAAATATCAACTTTTATTTTTTTTGAATTTTTAATTAGTTTTTATAATTTTGCAATTTTTATATTTTATTTCTTGTAATTTGTATAACCCCAACAATAAATCAAGTTTCAATTTTGTTGAGTCTCAGTCTTTAAATATTAAACACGCGGAATTATAGTGAAAGTATTTTTCTTACCCAACAAAAAGAAATAAATCGGAAATATTCTTCTCATAAAGTTGGATCAGGGTATTTTTGAATTTATTCAATATTCTATAAAACATTGGTATATTATACAAATAAGGTGAAATATATTATTCGATATTCAAATAAACGCCAGCAACACCAACACACAATAATTTTGATTAAGGTAGACCTGAACGCATACATTATAAAAGAATATTTAAATTTTATGATAACTTAAAATATTTATTTAAAAAATATAAAAACTATTTTAAAAATACATATATTTTCATAAAACAATAGAGATAAAATTTATCAAAAATACGTAGAACTCAATTAATTTTTGTAGAACACAAATCTCTTAATATACCAAAATAAGTTTTTATTAAATATTTAAACATAAAAAAAGAATATTTTATTTAACAATTTTAATTTTTTTCATGATGTTGTAATGATTTCGAAAGTAGCTAAAGGCAATAATGAAATCTCTGTTTTCAGCATTAATAAAATTTCAAAATAATTCAAAATAATAGATTTATTTTTATTTAAAAATTTTAAATAAAACAATTTATTAACCACTTTATTAAATTATTAAATGATAATAAAATTTATTAAAAAACCAATAAATTTCAAATAATCCGACTGCCTTTTTTCACCGCCCATCACAAAATGCGAAAAATAAAAAACAAATTTTATAATAAAACTCGTAGGAAAATGTCAAATAAGCAAACAACCACTGCTGTTTGGATATTTGTAAATTCTTGACACAAAATAGCACAAAATCTGGCACTTCAAGTTCGATAGAAAAGAAAAAGAAAAATAGAGTATTTTTATTGGTTTCAAGAAAGACAAACTTGAAGTAGATTCCCAACGGATTACTCTCGTCTAATACCAATCTACAATCTGATGATTTATTATTGGCTTTAGTTATGCTCTTGTCGTTAATACGTACTCTGAATAATTTGAACCAAAGTCACAAATTTTCCTATCCGCTGTTCATAATGTTAAGATCTGATTGATATCAATCCTGACCAATATCAATAATGACCAACAAACAATAATTAAGCCTAAGTTCTCAAAATAATTTACAAAATTAATTAACTTGCAAACTCTGAGATTTCTTTAATGATTGATTGGTAGTCCATGAATAATAAGACTAATTGATAATTTAATTTGTTTTGTCTTTCGAGACCCTCCTTATGATATAAACATTTTAAAATTATTTTATTCATCTTAAACTTTTAATTTTTCACAGGGTAATACTTCTTCCTGAAAAATATTGATTTACACTTATTTGAATAATTATTTCACTTCAATTTATGCTCATTTTTCTGCTACTTTAACATTATACTAAGAATGAAAAATGGCTTGCCACTTATTTCATTTAGGTTCATTATGCTACAAATGTGTTAATAAATGTTGAGTCTTACCTTTCGTAAGGATATGATAAAAAGTACCATCAAAGTTTCCAAGTAATTTACATCTAACTGACAAATTCAATACACGTTTTCGGTTTTTTTTCATAATTAACAGAATATTTAGTTGCAATTTATAATGCTGAACAAAATATTAAAAATTCTCTCATAGTCAATTGTGAATATACTTTGTGCTATTTTCTTTATTTCTATTATAAAATATTTTTTTAATTTAATTTTTTTTGGTAAATTTTATTTCTTTGATATTTTTAAAAGGCGGTAGATTTTGAGGTAGAAAAATAAATCAAGCATACAAACACAACATAATAAAAATGCATTGAAATTAAATAATTCACTTTTTCAATATTTAAAATAATTCTAGAAAGTTGATGGATAGCATGCAATTTAAAATTATATCCAATTACTCCGAATAAGTTTGTTTTAATAAAAATGAATATAAAAAATCCTTAATTTTGGTTTTTTAAATTGTGAAACTTTTAACATTTTAGTATCATTTCATTAAATAAAATACACTAAGATACTGAAATTCTAGAAGAATAAAATAATATAATCATAACAAATTTTATTTTTGTTTTAAATAAATGATAAATTATTATAACTTTATAATAGAAATAACCCATATAGATTCTTAAATTATTATCATTTCAGCAAAACACATAAATTTTCCTAAATGAGTTGATAATGATATAGAAAAACGTTATTGATGATTCATTTTAACATTAAAAAGAAGTAAAAATTTGAATGTCGAAAGCTTTCTTTAAAAATGTAAACTTTCTAAAATGTACATAGTTTTGTGGAACAAAATTATCACTAATACTAATTGGTAAGCAAACTTTGTAGAATTCTAATGTATAATTCTAATATATTTATTGATTTTTGTGATCCATTAAAGCAAACACAATACGGGATGAAATGCATTTTTGGTATCATTGATCAATATAGTAAATATGTAAGAATAATATTCAATTAATTAATTAAAGTAATTAATATTTATAACTATCTAATGAATAATAAATTTATCTCAGATTGTGTTAGTGTATGTTTTTGGTTCATGTGGTTTGTTGAATTCTTTATTGATACATTATTTTATTGAAAGATTGTCCTCATAAGTTTTTGTGTGAATAATATTCTTTGAATTAATAAAATTTAAGAATTAATTTATTTAACATTTAATGAATACAATGAATACCAAAAACAATGTAGCTAATATGTACAATGAAAAATAATTTTAATCTATAGTTCAGTATGAATTGCATTATGATACGATTGAAATGATAAACGCGATAAATATTTAATTTTTATCACAATAATTACAACTGCTCAGTCTCAATAACAACAACAATTTTTGCATCCTGATCATAGGCGCACATCACACCAAGGAAAGTATATCAAACTAATATAATTGGACTTGAATATTATTTTTATAAAGGCTCCTTCTGACATTTTATGTATTGTTTGCTTCAATGTTTGTGCGTTGTTTATTTTCGACTTAATCTTTTAAATCACTTGCTTTTTGCTTTATCTTTTCTTTGCTTTATATAGGTCTTAATTTCACTTATCAACAATAAAACGAAATTCTTTCTAATTTACCATCGTCCTTTCACTAGATGTTCTAAAAGATTAAATAAATACATTTAAACTTGACGGGTATTGAGACAGACAGTCAACTTCGGGGGCTTAATTTATTAATGACTTAATAAATTTTATTATTTTTTTATTTTAATGATTTTACCTGTTTAAAAATATTTGTTTTTCTTTTCATTTGTTACCTGTTAAATTTATTTTCAAAATTTGTGTCTATATTCTTTTATTTTACTAATTACAACAAGCGACATATGAAATTTAAATCATGGAAATTTCATAATTTTTTAGGATTCTTTAACTTTTTATATTTCTCATTGAAATTATTATCGTCTTTAACTTTTAAAAATATTTGTTAAAATATAGTTATTTTTTAGAATTAGAACTACATAGTATTATTCCATTCAGTGCCAACCTTAGACACTTTTGTGCTTTTATAAATAAAGACATAATTGTTGGGATGACATTATGAATTTTTTATTATTTGATTATGAATCAATAATGATATCAATAAAACATCGATATCATTACTGATTCATAGTCAAATAATAAAAAATTCGGCGACGGTTTACTATACGCATCCCAAAAAATAATTAAATAATAATATATTCGATAGTAATATAGCATTTTTAAGGTTTAAAATAAAATTATTATTTAATTGATTGATTTATTATTTAATTTTAGTTAACGAATTGAAATCAAGAAGATGTAGAAATGTATAATAAAATGGAGCATCCTAATTACTATTATTATTATTATTATTATTATTATTATTATTATTATTATTATTATTATTATTATTATTATTATTATTATTATTATTATTATTATTATTATTATTATTATTATCATTATTATTATTATCATTATCGATTGATCTTCACTGTATCAGCTTCAATTACAGCTGCGCAAATTTCAAAAATCTCTAACACCACACATTTATCAACGAAATTGTCTTTGCAGATCGTCCAACAAATATTTTTGCTTTGCGAAAATCCTTGTTTATTCTTTCACTTGCACAATATGCAACGCAACGTACATTGAGGAAACACACATAAAATTCCTAACACGATTCAGTTAACTTATCAAAAAGAAAACAAGTAATTATCACGAACACAGAGAAATCAAACAAATCAGCACTATTCTTACATGAAACAAAATGCAAAATACTACAAAACGTATTCAAAAACACATTACAAAGATTAACTACAGTATCGTTCTTCATCAAAAAACACAACCCATCCATTAATATCCAACTAACATAAATAAATAATTAAACAAGTTTGGCAACGATTTTATTAAAAGAAAGCGCCATTCAAACACTCGTTGTACGATATATTTCGACAGTTTAACTGTCATCTTCAAGCACAAAAGCCAACTAAAATAGTATTAATTTATATATTTTAAACAAACTATTTTTCATTTAAATATTTTAATAAATAAATATTTAAATACTTTTACACTATTTTTTAAATTTTTATGTAAATATAAAAATTTCTATCTCTTATTATAATAAAATTTTAAAATAATAATAAAATACTTTATAAATTAAATCATTTGACTTATTAATATTTAAAGGTGCTTTTAAACAATAAAAATCAATTTATTAAAATTTAGCATACTCAAACTATTTAAAAATATTTAAAACATACGAAGTCATATCATTTTGCACATTAATCTTTGGATCCAATGGCCTTATCAACAATGCTTCACATGTAACACGTTCCTAATAATTATAATATAATAATAAAAAATAATACTTATAATAGTAATAAAAACTTGAAAACGCCAAATATAAGAAATATATTTCGAGGAAATTATCCCCATCTTCAGTCTGTCAACATAATCTTTGTTAAATATCATATGCGTAAACAATAATTATGTAATAGTTACGATTTAATGATTTAATTAAATAATCTCAACAAATTTGTTGCTGATTGAGCGTTTATTTTAGTGGATTGTAATATAATCACCAAAGCCTAACATATTTAATTAAATCATTTAATAGTAACTACTACATCATTACTGTTTCCATGTATAACATTTAACAAATATTATGATGGCAGACTGAAGATGGGGATAATTTCCTCGAAATATATTTCTTATATTTGGCGTTTTCGAGTTTTTATTAAAAATAATAATAATATTATTAATAATAGTATTAATAATAACAAAAAAATAATACTAGTAATAATAATGTTGGGTTTTTATATAGAAAGTCGGTGCTTAGGTCTGACTCCTTGGTGTCCTTCTTTAAACCAACACAATAAGATTTATTTCAATTTATATATCACAACTTTATTCACAACTTTCACAAAAATCGATTCAATTCACAATACTCTACACAATTACTCTGCACGATTTCACAAAATTCAATGCGTAGGGATACGTCTTTCAAAGGGAGATGTCCCTGTCTGGTACGCAATTTGCTTGACTGGTTGATTTATCTTTAAGTTTATTACCTCTTTTATTCCGCTCTCTGAAAAATTCTCTTCGAGCAACTGGCAATTTTGTTGATCTGCCTTTTCTTTTGATACTCATCTCGCAACTAAGTCACCCGCAAACTAGATTGGTTTTGGCATTTTTGACATCTCTGTCCAAAACCAAATTAGTTATTTCAGGGCTCCCGGGGTTTCCATTTGTTTACAAATATTATTTTGGTGGCGGGTTTCTCTTTTATCCTGGGTTTTCTTCGTCAACCAATTTCGTTTTCAGTAATTAGAAAATTTGTTGATGTTCCGGGTTTCTCACATTATTTGGGTTTTCTGTTGGCTCGGACTTCCCATTAGTTCGGGTTTCCCATTAGCCAATTAATTTTTAATTAATTTCTATTTTTATTAAATATTTCTTTCTGGGTACCCCCAATCGATTAAATTTATTATATTTGGATTCGTCTCGTCATTTGGCATCAGCCCATACCCGTTTTCCCTGATAAATATTTACTTTAAAATTTTAATTGATTTTGCCTTTTTAATTATTATTTCGAATATCAATGTTTTTATTGATTTTCCATTTTTTACTTTTTTGCATTTTGTTAACCCCAACATTAATAATAAAAAGAATATTATTAATAATAAATTAAAAATGGTGACTTTATTAAAACAAAAATCAAAATTGAGACTTTATTTAAACAAATTTATATACTGTGT
Organism: Schmidtea mediterranea; assembly: GCA_022537955.1. NCBI lineage: Eukaryota > Metazoa > Platyhelminthes > Tricladida > Dugesiidae > Schmidtea > Schmidtea mediterranea. The sequence continues at coordinate 94,630,175 of CM039679.1, forward strand.
AATTTGATTAATCGGATGTGTTATATAAGATCAGATTATTATGTAATGGTGTACGTCTCCTGAGTTTTATGAAATACACTCATGGATCCCCTTGGGATGGTAATGGCATGATATACTATTGATTATAATTGTATTAATCGAAACATGATTGCCACTAAATTCATTTAATTTTTTAACGCTCTCCTTTCCAACATATGAACAAGCCATTTGCATAATCATTCTCCTTAATCATTTTATAAATATTGTTGATTGGTCATTGGTTGGACGATTTGTAGCTTAACAAATAACAAATCATTTATCTTGATTAAGACTTACACAAATAGAGTATTTTATAGAAGCAGGTAGTTAGTAGCTTTCTGCGCCCACACACCATTGCATAATAAGTAGGGGATCACTGATAAAATTAGGTAATTACGCAATTAATCACGGTGTGTCTTGATTTCATAATTATATATTCAAGATAATAAATTTTTATGTGCGCATTTTTTTGAAGAATTTTTTTAAAAATTTTTGGCGCGAACTTTTTTTAATTTTTGCCGCGATTTTTATTTTGAAATTTTTGGCGCGATTTTTTTTTGAAATTTTTATCACATTTTTTTTGAATAAATTTTTTTTCATCCACAACATTTTTTTCAATCAAACTATAGTCAGGGGGTATTTTTGACTCTCGATAAAATAAGATTAAAATAAACTTGGCTTGAATCGCCTAACGATAAAAAAGCATAAAATTAAAATTGACTCAAATCGCCTAAGATGGTCACACTATAGTCATGGATATTTTTAACTCATGATAAAAAGCAATGCAATTTTTGGTCTCAATAATTTTCTATAGGAAAATATAGGCAAAAATAAAAATGGCGTGAATCGCCTATCGATAAAAATTGTCAGGGGTATTTTATAAGCTTGTTAAAAACACACTTGAAATATTTGTTCACACAATTTTCAAGGGCAAATTTAGGCTCTAGATAAAATTAAGTTAAAATACCGAAAGTCAATTAAGGTAAATTAAAGTACATTAGGATACATTAGAGTATATTAAAGTAAATTAAGGTAAATTAAAGGTTCAAAAGTAAATTAAAGTGCAATAGAGTATAATAAGGTAAATTAAAGTAAATTAAAGGGTCGAAAGTCAATTTAAGTACATTAGAGTACATTTAAGTAAATTAAGGTACATCAGAGTAATTTAAAGTACGTTAGAATAATTTTAAGTAAATTAAGGTGCCTAGAGTAAAGTATGGTAAGTTAGGTAAGAATTTTTTCAAATTAAATAAAAGGTCAACAGTTAAGTTAAATAAGGGTAATTTTTAAAGCTGAAAATTTTAAAAGCAGTTATAGTAGACAAATTACATAAAGTAAGAATATTTTAAAAGTAGATAGAGGGTCAAAAGGTAAGTTATATAAGGTAAAATTTTTAAAATCAAATTTTTAGTATAGTTTTATCGATCAATTTTTATACATATTTTTAAATGATAAGATTTTTAACATAATTTTACAATGGAATATTTTATACATGAATCTTATATAGAATTTTACTATAATTTTATCGATGAATTTTTATTATATGATTTTTAAAGATGAAATATTTAGTATAATTTTACAATGAAATTTTTATACATGTTTTTAATTGATAAAGTTTTTAATGTAACCGTACAATGAAATTTTTTATTATAATTTTTACAATGAGTTTTTTATACATGTTAATAATGGTAAACATTTTTCAAAGTAAGATGTGAAAAAAAATAAATATGAAATTTTCAAAATAATAATAATAATAATAATAATAATAATAACAATAATAATAATATTAATAATAATAACAACAATAATAATAATAACAATAATAATAATAACAATAATAATAATAATAATAACAATAATAATAATAACAATAATAATAATAATAATAATAATAATAATAATAATAATATTAAATTCATCAACAATCAAAGAAAAAGTTAACTTACTTGGTATCAACGTCTGAATACTGATAACCCATACACACTGAACAATCCATTAATAACTGAACAACAATCACTAGGTACTGTATACAAATAACTGAGTACTGTACAACTCACTATATACATACTAGGCATCGAATAATTGAGTATCTTATTCATTAAAATTCCATATTTAAATAACATTTACCCTTTGAACATCGATATTCAACCATCTTAACCCACTTAAAAATAAAATAAATTTTTCTCTCAAACATTTCCCTTTAAAATACTTGGTTATTCACACACTCACAATATGTTATCAATAACTAGTTACTGAACAAATCAATATCAAAACTTGTTTACTGACCAAGAAATCTTTAAATAAAAGCACATAAAAATTTGAACAATCAAAATAAATACAATTGTTATTATTATTATTGTTGTTATTATTATTAATATTATTATTATTGTTGTTATTATTATTATTATTATTATTATTATTATTATTTTGAAAATTTCATATTTATTTTTTTTCACATCTTACTTTGAAAAATGTTTACCATTATTAACATGTATAAAAAACTCATTGTAAAAATTATAATAAAAAATTTCATTGTACGGTTACATTAAAAACTTTATCAATTAAAAACATGTATAAAAATTTCATTGTAAAATTATACTAAATATTTCATCTTTAAAAATCATATAATAAAAATTCATCGATAAAATTATAGTAAAATTCTATTTAAGATTCATGTATAAAATATTCCATTGTAAAATTATGTTAAAAATCTTATCATTTAAAAATATGTATAAAAATTGATCGATAAAACTATACTAAAAATTTGATTTTAAAAATTTTACCTTATATAACTTACCTTTTGACCCTCTATCTACTTTTAAAATATTCTTACTTTATGTAATTTGTCTACTATAACTGCTTTTAAAATTTTCAGCTTTAAAAATTACCCTTATTTAACTTAACTGTTGACCTTTTATTTAATTTGAAAAAATTCTTACCTAACTTACCATACTTTACTCTAGGCACCTTAATTTACTTAAATTTATTCTAACGTACTTTAAATTACTCTGATGTACCTTAATTTACTTAAATGTACTCTAATGTACTTAAATTGACTTTCGACCCTTTAATTTACTTTAATTTACCTTAATGTACTCTAATGTACTTTAATTTACCTTAATTTTCCTTAATTTACTTTAATATTTTCTAATGCACTTTAATTTACTTTAATTTACCTTAATGTACTCTAATGTCCTTTAATTTATCTTAATTTTCCTTAATTTACTTTAATTTACTATTATGTACTGTAATTTGCTTTAGGCCCTTTAATTTACTTTAACTTACCTTAATGTACTCTAATGTCCTTTAATTTATCTTAATTTTCCTTAATTTACTTTAATTTACTATTATGTACTGTAATTTGCTTTAGACCCTTTAATTTACCTTAATTTTCTTTAATATACTCTAATGTATCCTAATGTACTTTAATTTACCTTAATTGACTTTCGGTATTTTAACTTATTTTTATCTAGAACCTAAATTTGCCTATGAAAATTGTGTGAACAAATATTTCAAGTGTGTTTTTAACAAGCCTATAAAATACCCCTGACAATTTTTTATCGATAGGCGATTCACGCCATTTTTATTTTTGCCTATATTTACCCATAGAAAATATTGAGACCAAAAATTGCATTGCTTTTTATTATGAGTTAAAAATATCCATGACTATAGTGTGACCATCTTAGGCGATTTGAGTCAATTTTAATTTACTCAAAAAAAATACGCAAATAAATCGCGCCAAAAATTTCAAAATAAATTCATCAAAAAAAATTGTGCGCACACAAAAATTAATTACCTTGGTTATACAATTATGTAATCAAGACACGCCGTGATTAATTGCGTAATTACGTAATTTAATCATTGATACCCCCTACTTATTATGCAATGCTGTGTTGGCGCAGAAAGCTACTAACTAATCTTATAGAATTGAGGATTTAATTGTTTTAACACATATTAATATTTTATTTAATTTTTATTAATTTTATATTTATATAATTTCTTGATAAATTGACATGTGTTTACAATTGGTAATTAAATTTCGAAAATCCAATCTAATAGTAAAAATCTGCGAATTTAGACATTTGTTATTCCTCTTAGAATATGGTTCGGTCACGTGATGTTTCGGCCGCTGCTGCAATTAGCTAATCGATTTCCCTCTTGCACGCAATTGTACTTTTATCCACAGCTCGATTGAAGCATGATGAAATTATATTTCAGCAACATTGGACCAATGCAATGTCGAGTGTGCCGAGTGAACTGGATTTGGTCAATAGCAGCAAGAAATTGGTGATAAAATATACAATTGCATCAAATCGAAATAATTTTCCTTTTCAAAATATTCCAATCAAACAATTAATTTCCTAATTTGTTTTCGAGTACTAATTCACTTCTTTTTCGATTTTAATTTTGTGGAATTTATAAATGCCTTTCATACAGAAAGAGATAATTCTTCGCGATGGACCTCCATGGGGATTTAGAATTTATGAAGATGAAAACCGAGGATTAATTGTTCATAGAGTGAGTTTTAATAATCAGTAAAATTAATTATTTTATTTATTGGAAGATTTTAAATTTAAGTCTTGTTTTAATTATAATAATTTTATTTTTTATATTAATAATTTGCTTTGAAAAAAAAATCGGTTGACATAATATTAAACTCCTATCAAAATTGATATAAATATTAAATAATTACAATGTAAAATTAACGAACAAATTAAAACACTACAAAATTTCAAGGTTAAATTAATAAATGAAAAACCCTAATCTTAATTTAGGAAATTTTCAAACAAGAAAATATTATTTCCTTAAAGATATTTATCTAATGTTAAATTCAACTGCAATTCCGATAATAACAGAAATATTTAAATAATTAAAAATAAAGATTAAAACAAACCCAAAATTACAATAATAAAAGAAATTTTGATTTATTTATCCTTTCTGAAAAATTGCCATAAAATAAATTTATCATTAAAACTGGCAAAATATTTTCACTGAAAATACAAACAGATTAAAAGTGTAATTTTTATTTTATAGTTTCTTAGACTACTAGTTTAATAAATACAAATTTTCCGTGCAGCCTCTATCAAACAGTAATGAAAAAAAATTATGTTATAATTATTAAGCTTGTCTTCGCAAGGAAATTTTAAACTTGTAAAACGTGGTACGTTCGGTAGTAAATAGATGTAAACAGCCTGTGTAATTTGTTTGCTTTTGTTTTTGATTTGTTCATTAAGTTGACTATTTAGAATTCATTACATTGTAGATTTGCATTGTAAATTCCATTTTTTATGTGTTTGTAAACCATGTGTTTCGAAAAGCAAAAGTATCTGATAGAAGAGATAAACACAGTCAAGCTGAAATATATCTGATGCTAAGGGTTACCTAAGCTGCGATTTTACATGCAAAAATGTGATAAAAGTTGTAATGACTCTTTATTACTATTCTGTAGGAAAACTTAAAATCTTAATTTGCATGCTCTTTTTCAGAATGAGAAACTCAACATATTAAGCCTTTTTTTACTATACACAATTTTTTTTCGATTTTTACTAACAAATTAAAACTTTACTTGATAGTACGGGAATGCGAGCTTACCAGAAACCACGTCAAGTTGAACGAATCTGATGAAGTCTCAGGACTTTCTAGGAATTTTAATTATTTTTACTTTAATCTTGACAAGCATGACATTAGCCTACCAAGCTAGGGGGCTCAATTTATTTATTGCCATAAATTATTGATTAATTCGTATTATTAAAATATCATTGCCTAGTGACCCAACCAATTTAAAATTATTATATTTGTATTTATTTTTTCATTTGCTACCTGCTTTAATACTTGTTTCTGATTTTTAATTTTTAGAAATCTTTAAATAATTTTGCATTTCTTTTTCTTGAAATTTTGTAACAATTACGCTGTGCACAATTTACGTTACACAATTTTTATTTGCACCGCTTTATGTATACCCCAACAGTTGCCGTGAATATGAACAAGTATGTGACGAATAAATGTTTTAATTTTATTTTTAAAATTGATAAGTCCAGTCAATTAAAGTCAGCATGTCAATTATTATCACTGGGTATCAATGCGCTGTGTTTATTTTAACGATGTCCTACAAGTTGTCCAGGGTAAGTGTTTAGGTGAAAATGTATTTTGCAGTTTCTAGAGAATATGGATTTTCTGGTCGACAACGCAATTTTATTTTAAGTTATTCATTGAAAATAAAATCACCTTGAGAACGTAGAACATAAAGTGATATTGGCAATCAGCACGCAAGAACCTTCGGTGAAATTTATCATGATATCTAAAAATGTTATTTTACCTTTCAAATTAGGTTAATCAGGAATTAGTATGATATGAGGGTTAGAAACGTCAGAGAGGAAGCATATAATTAATAAAGATTAAGAGACAATGCAAATTATAAGATATTTCCGATATTTATCTTCCAAAAACATAACATTATTCGAGTAAGGATCAAAGGTTTCTGAGTTGATAAATACATTAACTCTTTGAGACATAGTAGTATTAAAAGTGTCTCATCTTTTTGATCCGTAAATGTGTATAGCTGAATACTTTTTGAACCACCTCAAAATATTGCATCAGATATGTGCGCATAGGTTTATTTTGAGTCTCTTATGTTAAATAGTTGGTAATACTATAAAAAAATGTTATAAATGTGTTAGCATTCCGTGCCTCAAAGATTTAAAATGATTTCTTTATCAGGTAGAGAGTAGTAAATAGTCAAATTTAAATTATTTGGCTAGAAAGTATGTAAAGAAAGTTTCGTTCAAAACTGCCGATATGATGGTAATCGAAATGTCAACTACGGGAGCAAGAGACGAGGCTTTTTGATACCAAAATTTCAGTTACTATTTTCACCTACCAAGATTTACAAAAATTTTAAAATTTAATTTTAAGAATAATTTAAATTCTTATGCTAGACTGATAAAAATAACATATTGCATTGTTGGGATCTTTATTTTGAACAGTCGTTTCCTTGTAAAAAATTGTTAAACTTTCAAACTACCTTCTCCATTTTATTAGCAATATTTATGGCCCTATTTAACTATGACATGCCCTTAAATTTTTATTTTATTTACTTTTTATTATTGCATTTTTTAGATAACTAAATTTATTATTGCACAACTAAGACTTTATTAAATGAATTTATTTTTTCGATGAAATTTTTTATATATTTTTTTTATAAAGAAAATGGTTAAAACGTCAAAATTTCTGCTAAGTGTATTTTTATACATTAAATAAAATATGGAATTTTGCAAAACGGGGATCCTATATAGCACGGTACTATTCTACCGCGATATACGATCTTTACCTATGAAAGTAAATAATGATAGATTTTTTTTCAGAATATTCGCTACTCTTTAAAATCAGTTCACTCCAAGTTTTAGGAGTTTTTAAATTTGAAGTTAATAATAAAACATATTTTAAATCACTTCAATTTTACAAATAAAGCAATAGTACAAAACATCTGCTTTTCAAAATTAACAGATAAACATCTGGATCATTACATTATAACCTAAAACTTAAAATCTTTTCCAGAAACCGTCGGCCTGATTGAAGTCTTAAATTTACATTGTCTTTTTGTATTGTTAACATATTTGTATAAAAATGTTGAGGCTTTAACGAATCTTTTTAATTCCAATCTTATTTAATAAATAAAATAAAATAATAGTTATTAATAAATTAATACTCTTCACAATTAATGTGTATATTATTGATGTGAATGTAGTGTAGTTAAGAATTTTTATTTACATGAAATTCATTGATCTTTTATATTTTAAAAATATATTATATTAAAAAATTTAAATTCTGTATTATAAATCTCAATTTAAAAATTCAATTTATCAAATTTTTTAAAATCAATATTTGGAACTTAATTTTGTGCTGCAGGATGAAAATAAATGTAAAATGTCTTTGCTTAAAAATTTAATATTATTTTGTTGAAAGTTTATTAAAATTTTGTTAAATTTTGATTTTATAAAATTTAATAAATTGAATTTTAAAATTAAGCTTTATAATACAGAATTTAAAAATTTTAATATAATATAATTTTAAAATATAAAAGATCAATGAAGAAATTTTTTTGAATAAAGCAGTTTAAATCGATATATAGTTTCAAGTTCTAATATCCCGACGATGACAGTGAAATATATTGTAGTATAATATATCTGTTGGATTGGTGCTTTCTTTTATTTAATTCAATGTCAATGTTGTATGTTTTTTTTAAATTTAATATATTTAATTTTTATATAATTTTAATTCAAATAATTTTGAATTTATTTATTATTATTAATAAAAGTTGTTCCCATTCAGCTTTATTTGAAATTAGTCAAATTAAATTTTATAAAATTAAAATTCTAGTTTTTAATCAAACTCTCATCTATTCAATTGCAATTGTATCATTTTGTGTTAATGGTGCGTTTGCTCTTCTATCAACATTTTGTCTTTCATATTTTTTTTCAAATAAATTAATAAATTAAATAAGTATCTATTGTTAAAAATGTTGCAAATATTTATAATATTAAAAGTTATTTGCGTACAATATTAAAATTTACTTATATTCACACTTGCTAGCCCTGTAAGCCAATCTAACTATTAAACATTTATATTTATGCGAATATACATTGTCTTAAACTATACAACGAATAGCACATTAACAATACAACTCAAAATTCACAACCACTTGTACATTATACAACCTTTTTAAAAATTGTGTTTCATTTTTCTTTTTAATTCACTTTTCCATTTCTTTCTTTTCAACTTTCGTCATTTAGAAATTAAAATTTGTCTTCTAGAAATCCTATTTTGATTCAAGTTATGCTTTATTTTATAGTTTGTGATCTAATGACATTTACTGATATTGAATTTCGCTCAGATTCATTTTTACTGAACATTCTATTTGGTTATATGCAGTTCTTTTTATTATCTCTGAAGTAGTGATTTGTGTCACACCTGGCTCACTTTTTGGAACCCACCTCTACTACTCATTAGATTATAAAGATTAATATTATGTATTTAATTTATTGATTTATTTATTATTTTATTGATTTATTTATTTTTATCTAATTATATATTTATTTATTTAATTCATTAATTTATTTTTATTTAATTATTTATTTTTAATTTAATTAAATTAATTTTTATTTAAATATTTTTAATTTAGTTAATTTATTTTTATTAATAATATTATTAATTTTATTTATTTATTTAATTAATTGTTATTATTATTATTTTTATTATTATTTTATTTATTTTACACATATTTTATATGCAAAATTTTTATTACGAATATAACAATAAGTAATTAACCTCAGAAACCCAATATATATTTGATTAATAGATACAAAAATACTTATCACAAATATGTCAATGAAAAGTTTGATAAATATGAGCAATTTGATAAACAGTTTGATGATCCGTTTGATTGGCAAATAATTTAAAAGATATATAAATCAATTTACTAAAATATTGATTTAAACGCAAATAAACTTCTTAAGTTAAAAATTATTACTTATTTACAAAAATTAATTATTTAATTACAAATAGTAAATAAAATCGATCATTTATCATTACAGACGACGAATCGACATAAAAGTTTTTAGAATAATCATAAAGAATTGTTTAAGTAGTTCCATAAATAGTTCCATTAACAGAATAATCGACACCCATATCATCTAAATTAAGATAATTAATGCATTAAATATAAAATATATTACCATTTCTATCTACAATTTCACCAATGTTGGATTCAGTAACTGAATTGATTGCATTTAAATTATCTAAATTAATATTATTATTAACACATTATTAAATAAATTTACTGATTTTTTGATCAAGTTCACAACATTTTTGTTAGAGCTCATTTTAAAAGTTAGGTTGTTAGTAATAATGACTAAATTTTGAAGGCATTTGGTTTATATAGTAAGTGATTACACACATCAACAAATCAAATTTGAGTAAAGATTAGAAAATTACTTAGATTCAATCCACACACACATATACGTTATATTACTCATACAACTATCACACACAAATGCATGTCATCTAAATAATACATCGATATTGCATTAATATTGCAAATATGAGTAATGAGTACATTGCATGAAAGTTATAAATTATTTCTTCAAATTAATAAATTATTTCATCAATAATATTATAAGGACTTTTTTTGTTTTCACCTATGATTTCTTTATAAGTGACATAATATTTTCTACAAAATTTGACTAGGAATCAGATTTATTTAAGGCATTCACGAATTTTCCGCACAACCTTTTTCAAGTGATTTCGAAAATTATTTGATCAAGTTCTAACAAAAATAAGAAAATATTGCAGTGAATTGCACCAAAATATTTAAATATTACAACAATTAATAAAATATTTCATCAAATTATAACAAATTAAGAAAATCTTACAGTTAATTGCAGCAAAGTACTTAAATATTACAACAGTAAATAAAATATTTCATTAAATTGCAACAAAGTAATAAAACATTGCAGTCATTTGCATTGAAAAGATAAATTATTTAATCAAATTATAACACATTTCTACGAATTATAACAAAATATTTCGACAAATTGAATCAAAGTTATAGAATATTACAGTAAATTATATCAATTTAATTAAATATTACAAAAAATTATTTTATTAAAATTATTTCATTGTAATACACTACATTTTACCATGTAAAATCCATAAAATATATAATTCACAACAAATCATGTGTTAAGCACGCACAACACACTATTTCAAATTTCTGATCAAGACACATTATAAAGAATTAAATTTTACATATACTTTATTACAGCAGAAACTCTATAAAAGTTAGTTAAATAGATAAAAAGTGTATATTTTTCTAAACACACATATTTGAATATAATTCATCGAACAAAAGTAACTGGAGATTATCCAATATATTTATTATTGATACAGAAAGTTCAAAAGTACCATTATACTGCAGTAACTAATTTACAAACGTTAATTAATTGTCAAAAAAACTTTGATTGTAATGTTCAGATTCGTTGGCTATGGTGTGAAATTTGTCTAAATGGATTTCGAAAGCCAGAGGCATTTAAGAAACATCAAGAATTATGTAAAAAACCAGTTGGGTACAACATTATATACCTTATCTGAAGATAAACACCTGGAATTTAAAAATTGGTCAAAAACGATAACACCTCCGTTCGTTATTTATGCAGATTTTTAATCTATGCTATCAAAAGATGACATTCATTTTCAAAACGATTTGCCAATTTCTGCTGAACTCTTGTTGATTAACAACTTTACTGAAATATCAAATTATTATCAATTTGTTGGTCAAAACTGTGTTTATAATTTTTTTGAAGAACGTTTCAGATATAGGAACAGACATTGTGCTACCATATTACAAAAAATAGGGTCACAAACTGATTTCACCACTTACTTTGGATGAAGAATATTCTTTTAATATCAGTGAATATTGTTATTTGTGTGAGAAAAAGTTAGTAGTTAAAATTAAAGATCATGATCATTCTACAGGAAAATATATTGGTCCTGCATGTAGCAAGTGTAATTTATCCAGAAAAGTTATAGAATTATTACCTGTAGTTTTTCATAATTTACGGGGATATGATTTACATCATATCCTTAAGTATGGATTAAATCAATTTCCCGATTAGAATTTATCATGTATTACAATTAGTAGTGAAAAGTTCTTATCTCTTGTGGTATATGTTGGTCCACTTAGAATACGGTTTATTGATTCATACCAGTTTGTAAATGATTCATTGACTAAAGCTGTTAAGACATTAAACAATCTACCCTTAACAAAATCGGTATTCGAAGGAACTATAGTTGATTCAAAAGGAATATTCCCATATAATTTTGCAAATTCTTTAGAAGTTTTGGAAATCACATATGAATTACCACCTATCTAGGAAGAAATTACAGAAGATGAATATCAAAAGGCAAAGAAAATATGGAAAGAAACAAACTGTAACACCTTATTGGATTACATTATAGTTAATTTGAAATTGGATGTTTTCTTGCTTGCCGGCGTTTTTCAACAATTTCGGTTGGAATCTATATCTCATAATAGATTATAAACTTTGAATTTCTTTGGTATTCCCGGTATGTCATGGAATTCGGCATTAATGACATTGGATGAACCCATTGAATTATTACAATACATGGAAATTTATAATTTCTATGAAGGGGGAATTCGCGGTGGTTTGACATTTGTTAATAAGCATCACGTGGAAACTACTGAAGATACCGAGTTATTGTATATCGACATCAATAACCTATATGGATGGGCTTTAAGTCAAAGTTTACCTTGTCGAAAATTTAGTTGGATTCATGATCACCTTAATAGTATTTTAGAAGATTGCAAGAATTTGGACATAAAAAAGCTGTCGTATGGATATACTGTGAAGGTTGATTTGGAAATGAAATTCATGATTTATTGGATGATTTCCCTATTAGTACAGAAAAGAAATGTGTTTCAAAAATAGAGAAATTACTCTTAAAACATAATCCGAAGCAAAATTATGTGGTGCATTGGCGATTGCTCAAAATATTTTTATTATTAGGTGTGAAAGTTGTCAATATTCATCGAGCTATCAGATTTAAACAAGAATCTATTTTTAAAAGTTATATCGATAATAACATCAAACCCAGAACTGAATCAACAAACACATTTGATAAAAACTATTATAAGTTAGTCAACAATAGTCTTTAGGGCAAGACTGTAGAAAACTTAAAGAAAAGAATGAATTTAAGATTGTGTAATAATCAGCAGAAAATGATCACATATGCATCAAAGCCAACTTTCCGAAAAACCATCAAGATTGTGGATGGTTTAATTGCAGCCATACTGGATAAAGATTCAATTTGTTTAGACAAAGTTACATTAGTCAAATAGTTTTGTATTTATCAAAACTTCGAATATATGAGCTTCAATATGTAGAAAAATATCGAAATCAGTTCAATTGCAGTATCAACATTGTTGCTGGAGATACAGATTCATTCTTCTTATAAATTAATAATCGCAAATTAGATAAGCAATGATTTCAGATAATCTATTAGATACGTCTAATTATGATATAAATCACCCATTGTATAGTAAAAAGTTAGACTCTGTCATTGGAAAATTTAAAGACGAGAGTAAGGGTATAGGATACAAAGAGTGGATATTTCTCAGACCAAAATGTTACAGTTTATTGGGTAATACTTCTACAACAAAAGCGAAAGGTTTATCTTAAAGAATAAAGATTTAAAATAGCAGTCTTATCTCGATTGTTATAATGGAATAGAAATACCCAGGATGTCTCAATTTCGACTAGGTACCAGAAACCATAAGTTGTATAGTTTCAAAACAACTAAAGTAGCATTTACAAATAATGACTATAAAAGGGTTTGGATTGGAAAGAATGAAAGTCTGGCATGTGATCATTATATTATAGAGAATATCAATCAGTTTACTGAATAATATTCAAATTGTGCATGGTCTGCTCTTCAAATCGATTATCAAGCTACCAATCAAACGGATCACCAAACTGTTTATTACTCATATTTATCAAACTATTCATTGACATATTTGTGATTAGTATTGTTGTATCTATTAATTAAATGTATATTGGGTTTCTGATGTGAATTACTTATTGTTATATTCGTAATAAAAATTTTGTATATAAAATAGGTGTAAAATAAATAAAAAAATAATAATAATAAAAATAATTGTAATAATAATCATAATTAAGTAAATAAATAAATGAATGAAATTAATAATATTAATATAAAAATAAATTAATTAAACTAAAAATATTAAATTTAAATTAATTAATTTAATTAAATTAAAAATAAATAATTAAATAAAAATAAATAATGAATAAAATAATAATATAAATTAATAAATTAAATACATAATATTAATCTTTATAATCTAATAAGTAGTAGAGGGGGTACCAAAAGTGCGCCAGGTGTGACACATATCACTACTCTCTGATAATTGTCGAGATATATAATTTTGGAAGACGCCATTTTTCGGCTTCACCAGTAACCTCTTCTCTTTATCTCGAACAAACCATCGAGATATACAAAATAAATTGTGATCGTTTTTTGCTTTTGTTTTCACATTTTTACTATGCACTTATTAATTAAAAATGACTTTTTCGTATTTCTTTGTTTAATTTTATTGATTTGTTATTTTTCTTCTCAATATTAATTTATTGTTCTCAATTATATCTTTTTAGATTGCCGAAACGACACTCTCTGATTTGCATATTTTCCCACGATTATTTTAATTAATATTTAATTTTTATTATTTATGTATAGTAATGTTTAGTACATTTAAATACTTATTTACGTGCTTAAAGTTACAATCCCGAAATATTAATTTCCGTAATTTTTAATATATCTATCTGACAATCAAGGAATAGATTTGTTTATTAATATTTTTATAATTAATTACAGATAGATTAAAAAAAGATTATGGAAATTAGTATTTGAAGAATTTTTATTATTATGTTATTAAAATGAATGAATTGAAAAATTATTTATTGAACTTCATTTAACATTTTACATTACTTTAATAAAAAAGTTAATTTGAAATCACAAAATTAAATCCGATTTTCCTTGTCAATGAAAATATTTACCAAACAATAAATAGTAATATTGCTAAAATAGATGTCAAAAATCTGCCAGATGTTTATTTTAATATTTATTAATGAAATTTTTCATCAATTATGACATTTTATTATATATTAATTGACTATTAATAAATTTTAAAACAATGGCATCTCATTAAAATATCTTTTTTTTTTTATTCAAATTATTTCATTGTTGAATTTTATTAATTTTCAAATTTAAATGAATATACAAATATGAATAATATACAAATATTTGCTAGGGTTATCATTAAGCTTTAATGATGTCTTTGATTAATGTGATTTTTCTCATCAGCATTTCCATTCATACATAAAATGAATAGAAAGTAATGTTTGTAAAAATATTTTTAGACGAAAATAAAAAAAAGTCTCATTTTTAAGGATCTATCTGTCAAGTATGGTTTCTTTTTTATAATTAGCGCAATACTGGGATAATGCAGGCATTTTTCTAGGAATTTCACATAAATAATTTAAATTAGATTTGTTGAATTTCGTTGTTTTGAAAAATATTTGATGTGTGACATATTTTGATTAATAAATTACTTATTGATAATGAATATCCATTTTTATAATTGGATGGAAACACAAATTTTTATTGTTTTTTAAAATTGTCTAATAATTTATATAAATTATATATTATATACTTTGATAATAATACTAAGTCTAAACATGTTGACACAAAAAGTTTAACGTGTGTAATAAAATAATTAGCACGCAAGAACCCTCATGTCATACTAATTCCTGATTAAACTAATTTGAAAGGTAAAATACCATTTTTAGATATCATGATAAATTTCACCGAGGGTTCTTGCTCGGGATTGCTAATATACATAATGGTTTTAATTATTTCAGTTTGTAATTTGTAATGTGTAAAAATAATAATTTGATAAATTATAATAATACAAAATATCAAAACTGTTACTTTAGAATCTTTATTATGCGACATCATTTTTCTAATTAATGCATAACCAAGTACCAAGAATTGGGATTTGATATTTGAATATATATATATATATATATATATATATACATTAAAATTGAGAAGAAAAATAACAAATCAATAAAATTAAACTATATATATATACTAGCCAAAATCCCGTGGTTAGTTACGGTTATATTTATAATGATGATTAGCAATGAACAATTTAAAATAAATAAAAAAGTATTTAAATTTCCCAAATGTACCTAAACTGAAAGGTATGCATTTATCTCCCCAGATCTATAGAGCAATCGAAAGATCAGTTCATCGAAAAATTGAGCCTATTCCACTTGAAATGATCCACCGACGTATGGACACTTTTATGAATGCCTTCAACAGTGTGTGGGCATTAACGGCAAACTTTTGACACATGTTATTTTTAAAAGAAAATGAAATAAAATGATACCATATGTACATTTGGGAAATAAAAATATTTTTTTATTTATTTATTTTAATTTGATTTTATTTAAATTTTACAACACCAGTCAAATAATATATATAATTATATATTCAAATATAAAATCCAAATTCTTGGTACTTGGTTATGCATTAATCGCAAAGCTGCAAATAAATAGATAATGTAATGATGATTGTTTTTTTGTGGTAAGTTTGAATAAAGGTTTCTTATGTTGGGTTCTATTAATTTTCTTTGCAAAATTGGAGCAAACCGACTTATAATCAAATAAACCCAACACTATTAAACAAAACAAAAATTACCTGTAATAAATTTTTTGCAAGCCACTTCAAAAACTGACATTAACTAAAATTTATGAGGGGAACTAGTTAAACAATTAATTTTATCTTTTGGCCGCTTCGGCCGTTCCCAGGGAGAAGACTGCGAAATAAATCACATTAAGGAATAATCAGTTCCCTTCGTAATTAAATTTATCCAATTCGGAAAATTTCTCCTTAATTTAATTTATTTGTTTTCGTCATTTTAATTAAGTAATTAATTTGTATTTTTTAAATAACATTTTCTAGGGGTCCCAAATTAATTTTATACTACTATTTTCGTACTCGTCTCGTCAAATTGCATCGGCACATACCATTTCTCCCGGAAAATATTGATTTAATTTTTTGATTATTTTTAATTAATAATTTATTTTCCCAAATTTTTTATTTATTATAATAATTTTTGAAAATCGCTTAACCCCAACATTAAATTGAAAGTTTTTGCGGTTAATGCTTGTTTAAAAATGAATAAATTTATTGGGTAAGACATTAAAAATAACAAACTTTATTTTTATATATATTTTATATATATGTGTGTGTGTGTGAGTGTGTGTGAGCGCGTGTTTTATTATTTTACTAAGTTTTCAAAAGTTTTAAGGTTAGTTTTTCTGATAAATCATGTCTTTCCTACGCCAACCATTACTTTTTATCTTGTATTATATTTTTCGACAGTGACTTTCATATTTGTTATCTATTATTAATAATGAAGAATTCGCTAACCATCAAGTAGTTGTTATTTCTAAATATTAGAGATCATTGAAATAATTTTATTCAATCAGGACTTAATTAAATAATTATTATATGTTGATGTTCTTATTTAAAAATTGAGAATGACAGTAGTGTCCGTGAGTTTATAGTTTTATGGTTTGATTTTATTTTGTTTTAATAGATTCGTCAATGGAGTCCGGCTCAAACTGCAAAGTTAAAAGAAGGCGATGTTATCTTAGCCATTAATCGATTTTCTGCTAGATATTTAAGCCATTCAGACGCCATTGAACTTATAGATGTCACTTTCAAAGAACTTCTACTCTTGGTCGGCAGGTTTATTTATTTTAATCTTTGAATACTTTAATTATAATTATAGACATGAATCAATGTGTAATAAAAATGTAACGTTTATTGAACACCAAGGAACTGTACAAAATAATGCAGTATCAAAAATATTTTTGAATTTAACAAGAGAACCTTTGACAACACCCGCCTCTCCCGATTTAGTTCCAGTGCCAATCAGTAAATTAATGAAAGAATACGATATTCCACCTCGGCCGGAAAATGCAGCAAAAAGTTTATTTTCAATGTTTAATTTAGAAATATTTTGCTGTTTTTCATTTGTAAGATTGTCGGAAAATTTTGAAAAATTAATTTGTATCGATCATGAGTGAAGATTTGAACCGTTTATTTTGATAGTGGGGCAAGTCCATTTGGCTATAGTAAATTGTAGTTTTCTCAGACAACTTTAATTAAAATTATTGGATAATAAATTTACATTATCTATAACTACAAAACGCACGAAAGTTGTTCACTAGCTTAATTAATATCAATTTTGAAATATATTGAAACACAAATCCTTTACTATTTAGTTATAACAAAAAATGTTTTAATCCTTTTTCTAAATAAACAGCTCATTTAGTTTTCTAATTAATTTTTTTCTGTTTTAAATAGGGATTGATTTATATTTTAATAAATATCGAATTTTGATAAATACTATAAGTATATATTTAAAATCACTATTAAAAGATTAATCACTGTAAAGATTAATTATGTAAAATATTAATAAAATAATATTTTCAAATTAACACATTTAATGTATAATACATCAATTTTAAATGTTGTATAAATTTAAAACTATAAATGTTTATGTGAATAGAATGTATGAAGAATGAAATATGTCTTTCTGAAAATATCAATATTTTGCAGTTAAGAAAAAAAATGTTATAAACACCAGTGTTACGGTAGCTAATAAATACAATGTGTTATTATTTTTAATTTGAATCCTTTGATTGTCGGATTTCTTTTCTAAAATAAAATAAATTTTTTCTAAGTATTAAAAGGTTTATTCAATAATGATTCACATGTATATAAAGTATTGAAAATATTGAGTGTAAGATCGTTCGTTCTTGTAATATTCACTTATCATGCAGTTACGGTCGTTTCTCCAGGCTTCCTTGTATACGTAAACGTACATAGTGCCCTACTTAGTTGAGATAGTACTAGGTTGGATTCGTAAAAACATGTTGCAGAGTTCGGCTTGTCAACAGAGAGTGAGTGAATCGGAACGTTTTATGTATCGAAACTGTTATTACGTTTTAATTTGAGAAAAATTTGATATTTAAAGCACAAACATACACGTTTTATATGTAAAAACAATAAACTATATTTTATGAACTAAAAACACCTTTAAAGCTAAAAAGCTTAAAAATATATATTTTTTTCATGAGTGAGAAGGATAAGGAACAAGATTTATATCAAATGAACCACCTTTGCGATGTCTATCAAGAAATCAACATGCTTTCATCTTATTTTTAAGTCATTTTTTAAAGCAATCAAAGCACTTAAGTTTTATCCAGCAGCCAAAGGATTACGATAAAATTTTATGTAACCAAATAAGTCAAAATTAATATTATTTACTTTTATAAGTAAAATAATTATTAGTAATCAAAAATGTAGATATAAAAATATTTAAATATCGAATAAATTGTGGCTTATTTATAACAAAAACACTTAAATATCATAAAGTGAAATACATTCATCACTCGATTTATGCTAAAGAGAGGTTCCGCGTTAAAGCAAAACTGCGTAAATTGAAACCAAGGAAATAATTTGGAAATCAAGGAAAAATTAAAGATAGCTAAAAAACGACAATTAAAATCAATAAATAATTAGAAATATTTAAATATTAAAGGTATATTCGTGATATATAAGAAACAGATTTATTTTTACTTTTCCGCATTCAATCGAAACGTATAAATCAAGTACCGTATAAATGGAAGGATGGGTGTATGTTTAAAGGAATTTATCTTATAATCTGTTTGCTATCCTATTATGTATCAAATGCTACGTACAGAAACATTAAGGATTTAGTAGTTATGAGTTAATTACCTAATCGAAATAATTTCGTTTCTGATTGAATGTTAGCTAAAAGATTCCTTAGAAAGACTAGCTATTGAAATGTCCTTCTCCAAAAAGCACAAATCTTTCATTAACATTCAACTCAGATGAAATCGAAACTTCCTTTGTTTAATTGTACAAATATTGTTATCAAATGTCTATGACCACAAAGTCCATAAAGTTCGATGGAAAAGTTTATGATAAAATTTAACTTATGATTACTAAGTAACTTAAATTTACCCATTAAAATCTGTTTAAAGAAAAATCTCATAAAAATCCAGCTTAGAAAGTCGAAACAAAATTAAAATAAAAGAATACAATATGTGATGATGGTCACTAACGACTTATTGTATGAGTAACTTGAGGGGAAACATTCCGACTATAATTCTTTCTAAAATTCAGTACACTTTCTAACTTGTCACTTAGAAAAGCATTACTGTCACATATTCGATATGCTTGGTCGGTAGCATTAATTTATATTATTTTGGTTGTAATGATGTATGAATGTAAAGCTCATTACAACCAAAATTATATAAATTAATGATCTACTGATAATTGTCAGTAGAAATAATAATAATTAATTTATATTCTAGACAAAGTTTTTGAAAAAATCTAAAAACATAAATAAATAACAATACCTTTATAAAAAATGTATTTGGATTTTTAGACCGCTAGAAAATAAAAATAACTAATTTATGTAAATCTAAACTCCAAACAGGGAAAGGCTATCATTTATGACGTGTTACAGCTAGTGTTTACATAATATGTGATTAACTAAATTAAGGAATTTGAGGTTAACCCTCCGCCTCTACTGGGAAAATAAATTAAAAACTATTTTATGATAATACTATTGAAATATTACCAAAATAATTTCTATGTTTAAGGTTTTATTGTTAGAGTGATATTCTAAATTTAAATATTTACTATGGGAATTACAAATTTTACGCATTTCCATCAATATTATCAATTTCTGATCTTTACATTTTGAATGATGCACTCAAACGAAATTCGGGATGAAAGGGTTAAGGACAATAAGAATATACTCAAATCACAAATAATATTAAGAAATAATATTAGACTTAGGATGTAAATAGAATGAGAAATTTTCTTGTCATTTTAATTAGTTTTTTCGGTTGAAATGAAATGAAATTCTATAATCTATTCATCCTCTTTGATCAAAGATTTAATATTTAATTTTGAAGTTTATTTAAATGCTTAAATGGAAAACAAAATTCAGTTTTAATTTATAAAAATTAATTTAGCATAATTTTGAATAAATTAAAACAATAAAGCTCTAACTTTTTATTAATTAATTATCATTTTATTTGAAGGATTCTTTTAAAATATAACAATATTTATGCAAATAAGTCACTAAATATTTATTTTAAATTTTAATATTTTATGATAATGTTAAGATTGAACGAATTGGTGAGAAATAAAAATTAAATGAGTAGAGTTGAATAGGAATCAAAAACCTAAATTCAGAAAATTTAATTGAAGTCAATTATGTTGAGGATACTTGAATAATAAAATTAAATAGTTATTAAAGTGAGTAGAATTAATGAGGGGAAATTGTAAAACATTGAGAATCTTGTCTTAGACTCTTTAAAATAGAAATGAAAAAAAGAGAAATCGAAAAAGAAAAGGAATAACTGAAAACAATCAAATACGGTAGGGTCATTCTTAATTAAATGGAAACAAACAACAAAATTCAAAAGGAGTTTTATTTTCTCAATGATTGAACTGAAATATTAGAAAAAATAAAACCCGTAAATTGGATAAAAAGTGACTATCTTGACAACTATCAGAGATAGCAGCAGAATCGTAAATGACTAAAGAGAATCGATTGCTTTCGGAAAGTGCCATTAGATAAGGTAGTATAAAAGAGAAGTACAGATTAGATTCAAAGAGAGAAAAATAATGAATTTAAGAAGGAAAAGTGAATTAAACTGTTAAAACAGTAAAAAAAGAAGTGAAAAAGAGCAACAAGAGTGTAAAGATTGAAGCGAAGCAAGCTAGAGAGAAACCAGATATTATTGTGGGAAAGAGACTGTCAGAATAAAGAAGCAGTTGAATTTGTTAGTCATTATCGAGAGCTTCGAGTAATTTCAAGTTAAATCAAAGGAAACAACTAAATTGATTTTACCGAGTTGAAACCAGAAGCAGCAATCTAGTGTTTGTGAGTTCTAAAGTGTATTGCAAATGCTATTCTTCTCGAAGGATCGTAGTAAGCACGTAATACTTTGGGCGATTGTAATTTGGTAATCGATTGTATTGATCAATAATAGTTAATATTGTCTGGAATCATTTGAAATTTTTAACAGGTCTTGGAGACAGATCAATAATTATTAATTTAATTTTCCACCCACAATTAATATTACACAAAAATTACATTTAATTAAAGATTTAAAAAATCTCAAAACCCAATATTTATATGGATTTAATTGTTTTATTTGATTTAATTCGAAAATACTCGATTCACATTAGTTTCTCTGACTTGGTAATAATTTTATATTCCTCCTCTTCCTTTCTCTTTACTTGAGTCCCCAATCTAATTTGTATTTCACCTTTTATAATATATTATTCAATGGAACTTAAATATAACTTGATATTACGTCCACCTTTTTGTTTTCGATTCCTAAAACACACCCGACATTTTTAGGTAATTTGTCTATTTTTTGTTTTTGTGATTTTTAAATTCGAAATTACTAATGATGACCTTATTTATTTCGTTTTTAAATTTCATTGGTTTTTGTATTTTCTTCTCATTTTTCGATTTCCTTTTAACTTATACTTCTGAGAATTCTGGAACTACATTCCCTATATTTTATCCATTTTCCACCAAATAATTTTACGAATCTAAATGATTATTTTATTTAACTATATATACCTAGTGTTTCAAAAGGTGATAGATGATAAAGAATTTAAGAATTTTGCAAATAATTTCAAATAATTGAAATATTTTAGTTTGTTTTATTGCATCAGTATCGCTAATTTTATTTTATAAGAAATGGCTCAAATTTCAATTGACTTAGATTGTTTTTACTAAAACGCTATTATAGACTAAAAATCCAGTTTTAGTACAGAGAGAATGCATGAAAATCTAACACCACCAGATTTTTTCTTTTGGGCCGTTCTTAAGAATATTGTCCATGGTGAGCATTATGACAATTTGGAATATCTAAAAAAATATTAATTCATGCATTTGCTAAAATTCCATTACAAGATATCCAGAATGCATGTAACGCTGTATTATGAAGGTGTGAACTTTCCATTGATGCAGATGGTGAATACTTTGAGCATTTATTGTAATTTCTGTTTTAAATAAAATTTAAATATCTGTTATCTTAAATAATAAAAAAAAATAACATTTATATTGTTTTAATAACATTTATAAATAAATAGAATCGTCTATTACTTTTGAAACACTCTTTATATGTATACTATTTATATTATTTATATTTTTAAATTACCTTTTTTATTCAGCTTTAAAATCACAATGCTATTTCATAGACATTCTTTCAGGCTTGATATCTTCAAAATGTAAAAAATAATCATTTAATTACTAGAGTGTAATCACTGTAAAATGATACTATATAGGCTGTTATTACTGCTGCGATGTGTCGAGACAAATGATAATTCAGGCAATTTCACTTCCCAATTTCATAACTGGAAATCTGTCAACTCGTAATAAGAATTCCTAATTGCATATTTCATGTTACTGTCACATTTCGAAAATTTTATTCATTAATACTTCATGCACTTGTACGATATGCAACTTATAGTATACAGTGTATAGTTTTATATCAACAGTAAAATATAGGAAACCTTAATAATTTTCATAATTAAATTGATATTTAATTTTCTAAATTATGGAAAATTAATTGGCAACGATTTAATTAAAAGATAACGCCAATAAAAAACTCTTCGTACGATATATTTCGACAGCATAACTGTCGTCTTCAGGTAGAAAAAACCAACTTAAAATATTATGAATTAACTTATAATTTAAACAAATTATTTTTTTTAATATTAAATTAGTTTTCTAATAAATAAACACTTAAAAAAATATTTAAATACTTTTAACTAATTTTAAAATGCTATATATATAAATATTATAATTTTTTATCTATATTATAATTTTAAAAATAAAGTAATATTTTATAAATTAAATTATTTTAACAATATTAAAATTTAAATTTTTTTTTAAAAACAATACACAAACATGATTTAACATACTTAAACTATTTAAAAACATTCAAAACATTTGTAGTCATAGCACTTTGCACATTAATCTTTCGATACAATGACCTTATCAACAAAGCCTCGCATATCACACGTTCCCAATAATTAAATAAACTTCAACAAAACCTTAAAGTCAAACAATCCTATTCAAAAGCATAAATGTCTTTTGACTAAATTTTTTGAATTCGTTGTTTAAGTATTTTTGATAGTCTAAAAGTAATTTATCTTCATGGTGAGCTTAATTAAACTTTATAGAAAAGCTTTTATATAATTATTTGCCATCAATTGTCCAAGTGAAAAGGTTTTTCGATCGGAAAGATAAAAGTGGAAAATGGTGAGCCGTGTGAGCAAAGTGAAAACAAGAAAATTGTGCAACCTCCATCAAAAGAAAAAAATATAATTACGAATACCTAAATTATCAAGCAAAAGATGAAGAAATCATTTTACCACTTTAAAAATTGCAGCTTAATGATGTCGTTGGAATATTTAAGAACATTTTGCAGTCGTCAAAAACAGTTTCCGAAGAATTCAGGATATATCGTATGACATTAAATCGCACCTTACTGAATTATTCCATGAACCTTGTATTTAATGGGCGATCCGGCTCAATGAAAGCACAAATACTAGCTGCTATCATTTTTTAGATTCGTCAAAGAAGAAGAATAGCGAATTATTATTTTTTGTCAAGAATTGCAGTAAAAACGACTTGTGAAGATAATTTCGGATTGGTTAATAAAATGTGAAAAAGATAAATTAAACTGAAAAAGCTAAAGTTGCTGATTGTACGATTCAATGTGAAGTTCTGGTTTCAAAAGCGATTCTTCCCGTTTTTGAAGCAACACATGACGAAGTCGTCAAAGAGGTGAATTACATTACGGCAAATTACAAACCTTTTCTTCACCCCACTGAAGTTCTTTGGGTCTCAAAAGGAAAACATTTAAGTCGATTTGGGTATTTAAAAGTTGAAATCTTTTCATTCATCAACATTGAATAAGTTGAATTTTTCTATTCCACAATGCGCGAATAGCGCCAATTTAAATGCGGCATCACTCTGGTTGGTGATGCGCTAAGTTCTATTACTGTTTACTTGTAATATACATAAAATTGAACCAAGTTCTAAGAATACGTCTAGATATAAAATAATTTAATTTATCGCAAAAATTAACAGCTTTAACTGTAAATATAATTCAATTTTAATTTATGTACAAACTGCAGAATAAGAGTGATCGGTAAATAACATGAAAATTCATTTAAATGTATCAAATTTATGGAGTAAATCATTTGTGAAATTGGATTGTTCCCTGCCAGACGTGAAGAGTGTATTATATTTCTGAAATTTCAAAAGTCTCATTAATTATCTTTTTTCTTTGAAGAAAAATAGCTAAAATTTATTTAGAAACCTGAAAAGAATAGATTGTTAAAAATGAGAATTTAAACAATTGTTTTAAAAATTTATGATTTGGTTAAAGTCTCTGTTTTGTAAGATATAGAAAATTAAAATTTTTAAAATTTTGTAAAATTTGTGATTTAAAAAAACCAAAATTTTTAATTTTTGATTAAATTTTATGAGAATTTAAAAGCAGAAATTTGTTTAAGTAATAATGATTTGTTCTAAATAGTTTAAAGTTCAAGACGAAGTACCTGGCGATGGCTGTTAATCAGTCGAAATATATTGTAGCTGAAAATATATTTTGGATTGGTGTTCTCTTTAATATAAAATATATTTTACAATGTTATAATGTGGCAAAACGTAATAAAATAATAAAATGAATTTGAAACGAAAAAACTTTAGCAAATGTTTGGACTTGTAAAGTGGAAATCACTTGTTACTGTTAAAATTAATGATTATCATAAAGTTAAATATAAACAATCAAATTAATTAATTAATTAAAAGTTGCTTACGTCATTAATCATTACGATTTGAAAATCGAACGAATAAAATAGAGATTGGTGGCTTTTTTTAATTTAATATATTTTCTTTTAGGCAAATACTGAAAATCGATGAAAGAAGAGCGATTAAACTAGTGGTTTCCCAAGTAAGCCGCTCAACCTTCTAGTAGTCACTAACATTTTCTAAGGTGGTACTGGAAAACAGTCTTTTTGGTAGATGGTCACTCATAGAAGAAATTTATAACAAACACTTTAAAATTAATTGTTTTTGTGATTTCTCTTTCGAAATAATTAGAAATTTAAATTTTGAATTACAATTCATCATACTACACTTGTATAACAGATGAATCTCAACCACTAAGTATGTTGGAGTTTATTAGGCAATTTATTCAGTCTAGTCCGTTTTGAGATGACTACAGGTATTTGCATTAATTTAAGCAATACTGAGTAATGTATCACAATATGCTATTTACGTCGAAAATTTTAGAGGATATGAACGAGGAAAATTATTATATTTGAAGGTTTAGCGGTAGTCCCAAAAGGTTTGGAATCACTGGATTAAGCCAGCTAAAAACTAAAAATTATTAAGAAATCGTAAATATAAATAAGCTAATTCATTTACTTATTTATAGTTGAAGAAGTGCCTTAGAGACTTCTGAGTGAGAAAAAAGAAAGTACTCTCTGTATTTATATCTTATGCAGAATACAATATGTTAATTGAGAAATCAGGTATGGTCGAGAATCTTAGATTTTGAGTAATTGATTTGATCAGAATTTTATGTGAAATTTAGTTGTAAATAAAGTTTCAATATTATTGGGTTTTGGTTATTAAATACGTAGGAATTGTAAAATTAAAGTTATTTTAAAATAAACATTGAATGAAAACTAATGGAAATCAATATGTGAAAATGTGACTGTTCAAAGAATTGATAACAAAAAAAATAGAATTGTAAAATTCATTAAAATTTATCGAACAAACTTTTATTTATATTTAATATAAATCCAAAATTAATTACCTTAAAAATCGTGGCTTATATAAACAAAAACATGGGAAAGTTGTGGCTTTTACATGACGCGGATAATATGCGAGATTTACGGGTGTTTAAAAAGTAATAAAACTAACAAAAAATAATTTCAAATTATCAAAAACTGATATTAAGTAACTAAGGTGGACTTCATTATTATTATCCAATTTCAGGAAAACGATTTGCGAATTCTGAATTTTTTAATGATCCCAACACATATTATCCGACCTTGGAAGAGAAAATTGAAATGGCAAAGAACTTAGCTGAAAGTTTGACAGCTCCAGTAAATTGCAAATCAAAAGGGGCAAATATATTTGAAAGGCAACGGCAAAGAATTGAAAAATATGTTAAAGAGGGTCCGGATCCAGAACCAGAAAAGGAAGTAAATTTTTTCACAGTAAATTATATAAAGCCTTATTTTTTTACATCTCTTGTGAAATACTTGTTGTTGAATACTTCTCAATAAATCTTAATGAATTCATATAAGCAAAAACTTCATCGAGGATTTTTTGTACCATATTTGTTATCATATTTTAAAAACAGTTATCTAAGAAATTAAAACAATCACTAAAGCATTCCGTTCTTACCAAACGCTCATTAACAGACTGTATTCAATCAGTTCTAAGTCCGACCTGATTTATGATGCCTCCTCTTTAATTGACCTTGAGTTAACACAATTTCCTCGTATACTTTGATGCTCCATGAACACGTTTTCAAATATATGAAATGTGAACTCAGTGACTTCTGTGCAGCATCAAAAATTATTATAAGCTTATTGAATCGGAATCAGTCCTCTTATTTTTGTGTAATTTTTCATTATGTTTAATTGAAATTAATGCATCTTTTCTTTCCACAAACCTAAATTATAGCCTTAAAATTTACCGATTATTAAGAAATGTTAGACTAATTGTTAGAGCAATAAGTCAAAACCCAGCACAGAATACGTTTATTGATTTTCAACACAGAATTACAACTCGCCATTTATTTTCACTCTTTTGTCGTTTCGAATCTATTCTTCGAAAGGCAGGTAACTCGATGAGAAATTGCCTTTTCTAAACGTCAATAATAATAATTTAACACACATATTGTTCTGATCCTTTAATGACCAACCTCGTCTTTTCTGCTCCTCAATAACACTTTGTTCAGATTTTCAATGGTGACTAGCTTCTCAGGTTTTCTCTTTTTATATCATTTCTCTAAAAAACATTTTAATAACTGCACGGTAATTATTCCGAAAATTTGAATCTAATTGCGTCCATCACAAGCTTACGCCATTGATGACCTATCTCAAATTTAGTCCAATCCTTTTAATAATTTCCCGGGCTTCCTTTACTCCTCGGCTATCTATGAAACCCAGGTTTTCCACACTGCTCGAGTTTCCCATTTGCTCGGGTTTTCCATAAAGAAATTAATTAATTTTAATTAGATTAATTTTACTTTTAACTTTACCTAGGGACCCTACATTAAATTTATATTATTATATTTCCTCTCTTGATTTGCCGTTCAACCATACCGTTTCCTCCGATCAATAATAATTTTCAAATTAATTTTATGTACTCAAATTATTTATGTTGCTATTTTTTCACTTTCGATTTTCAGTACCCTCATTTTATTTCCTTCATTTATATCAACGCCAACAGAAAGGATGGCTTTATCTGTCGATGGGTTCATAGGTCATCAGAGTTTTTCATTTAATGTTATACCAAATATCAAAGACTAAATAAGTTCATAGATCTTTAGTTTCATTTAGTATTACTTATAAAAGTGTCAAAGTACGTGACTTTATTAAAAAGCCATAAAGTTATCTTAGGTGATACAGTAGAAACAGGGATGCCATAATTTGAATATTAAATTGTAAGTTTGGGAAGTATTTTAGTTGTTAAGTCGGAGTCGTTCATTGAAATGTTCGCCAAGGTCTCAGAAAAAGTGAAAAATACTTCGATAATTTCTCTTCAATTAAAAAAGATACAATTATGACTGCTATTATTTTCACTGCGTGCAAATGGCACGAGAATTTATGTTTAAAACAAAACTTTCATTTCTGTTTATTTTTATTATTATGTTCCTAACTCTTCATATTTTCAATTACAATGATCTGCTCCCCCCAACTTTAAATATGGTTTAATTAAATCACGGAATCATACATTTCCGCAAATCCTTAAAGGCACTCCATATTATACATTTACCGCATGAATGAATGAAAAAATGTATTAATTTTATCAGTGTTGCCTTTATTGTAAGGAAGATTGAGTGAGTAACAAATTGCTTTACTTTAAATTTTTTGGAGTTCGCCTAAATCTAAAATTTCATTTGCTCGATTTTTTAAAAGGAGCGTAGAATTTGTTTGTTTATTATAGAGTTGGTAGGTAAACAACGTAGCAGTGTTTTGCTCTTACTGTGATACTATGCTAAAAATTTGAAGTTTTTGAAAATATAAATATATAAGTATAAATTTAGGAGCTTAACAAGTTTTGCATGTAAAAATATTTTATCAATAGTAATATATTAAAGAAAAAATAAAAATAAATAAATTGTTTTGTGTATTCATCTAAGGACTTTTGTATGATTGCATTATGAACATCTTCCTATTATGAACATTTATCAAATTCTATAATATTAATTTGAGAAATATATAATATTTATTATGAACATAATTAATTTTTATTTATGAACAAAAGAACTCTGTTTTATTGACAGCAACAATATTAAAAAAAATGATAATTATATAAATTTCGAATTTAGGTAGATTGTTTTAAAAATCTTTGTTTGTGTATAATTATTAATTAGCTTATTTTTATGAAAACATTTAATTAGTCAAGTTCATTATTTTATTTATCTTTATTGATCTATTTTCAAAACGAAAGGAAGATAAATGAAATTGTAAATGAAAACAGATCAAAGATAAAGAACAACATTATTGATTTTACTCTTTATGGGAGTTTAATTACAGAGAATGTCCTTTATTTTACTTAAATATTTATAAAATACATAAAATAATCCTTATAAAGTTAATAAGCAATCTTTTCTTGGTCAAATTTAACTGGGGTCGAATTAGATCTGATCTACTCTTTATAATTAGAATTTCTTTGTGCAATTCAATCCCTTAAACGTTTCGAAAAAATTTCAACGCAGCTTTTTACTTTATTCATAATTGTTTTATAAAAATAACTTAAAATTTGTAAAAATATAATAAATGTCTAAATTTATATCTAAATTATGTATTTTAAGCTTCTCCAAATTATTCTGCAAGATGGATCGGTAAGAACACTTGATCCACCTGAGATCGAACCTCCACCTCCACTTAATTCTCCGCCAGTCGGATTCCCTGGTTTACCAACAGATATTAATAAAAAGGAAATTCGTCTTCCACCTCCACCTGGAGCCCCGAAAACATTGAAAGAATACTTGGAAAGAATTAAAAAATATCCAACAGTAAAACATGATGCAATCGGTCCAGAAAAATGTTTTACTATTGCCTCTGCATTACATTATGGTCACGATAGAGGGTCAAATATATTTCAAAAAATAAGAATTCGATCGAAAAAGTGGGAAATCTCTAGCGAAACCATTAAAGAAAGTCCTGTAGTTATATTTTCATCAAAATACGTAAATCAACAAAAGCCAGCATCAAAACTATTGTCTTCCGAAAGGAAACCTTTAGATAATTGTGAGTTTCATATAAACTTTTTTTAATATTAATTTTTAATTAATTAATTCTCTTGTAATTTAATTTTCGTGAAATGAATGTGATATAATTGCATTGGAATATTTGATTGGTTTGACTCTTATATAATGTTATGTAAAACAGTTTAATGTCTATGAATGCCTGCATGTTTATGTTTATGTTCACGAATTTGTTTCGTGAATATATAAAAAGACATCGATATCTTTACTGATTCATAATCAAAGAAAATCTAATCTTATAAGAAAATGGAAAAGAAATCAGAAGTTAAAACCAAAAGAAGTTCTTATAATATATATTGTTATTGTTATTTAATCATATTATGATAATTAAATAAATAAATAACAAAAGATTTTGATAAAATTAACAAAAAGGAATAATTAAGATATCTGTTATTAAGAATATGTGAGGGATATTTTTGACAAGATGACTGTAGTTTTAACAAATTTTGATATATCAATTAAGAATTATCTCTGTAAGGAAGGATAATTAAATTTTTATTTTAATAAAAATTTATTTTAAAAAAATATTTTATAACTCGACCAAAATTGTAGTTTGAAGATCAGAGGATGGTTATGAGTGAGGTTTGATGATTGTGTTTGAATGTTAACATGTTTGTGTGTCTGTAGGAATTCTGTATCAATAACTAGAAAACCAATAAACTCCATTTTAGATGTTACGCAACGAAGAGCTATAAAAGAGTGTGTTAGAGATTTTTCGTCAAACAAACATTGTGAACTTATGTCTCTTTTTAACTATCTCGTAGTAATAAATCAATGTATTAATAATAAATTTTTAATATATATTTAAATTATAATATATTTATATCGCTTTACAATGGAGATTTGTTTTAGATAAATTGACTGTAAACTTTACAGTGTAAAGCGAAAAAGCTGTTCTAGAAAGAATATTTTGATACGAGCCAATAAATTTATTCTAGAAAAATTTTCCAAACTTATAGAAAAATTTTAAAAACATTTTTAATTATGTTTAAGTATTATTTTGATTTAAAAAAAATTCAAATCAAACAGTTTTTGATTACACTGCTTGGAATGATGATTGATGAATTTCTGGTTTCAATAATGTTTTGGGTAACAGGAGATTTTGTTTCTCATAAGCCAGTCAAAGCATTCGTTTTCCAGAGTTCTTCTATATGTTCTTTATTACTTTTCTATCCAATTAGAAAATCAGTGAAAATAAATCATATCTTTGATTTTTGGCATGATGATTGGTTTTTCACTGACATTGAAAATTGCGCCAAATTCTTCAATTCTTTAAATTCAGAACCATCTATTCCTCCCTTTGGTAAGTCTAAAACTTCTTTATGACTGTCAGACATAGAATGACTGTAATCACGGTTCCAACTCATTAAATTTCCTATGCTTGATTAAAATAAAAAAATAATATTACTCAGGTTGTTTTAAACTTTTTTTTTATATTTGTGACTGGATCAATCAATCCATCGTCGTGAGTTCTGTTGGTTTCACTGGCATGAGGTTTAGGAATCATAAGAGTTCTTAGAGGTTTGGGAATCTCTCTTTCAAATTATGAGGGCAAAGATTTGATTTGGGGATAATTCATCCCCGAACTGTTCATAGTTCTTGTATCTTCGCGCAATTGCGCATTTGTCGCACAATTAAAACTTGAACTAAATCTTATTATTAACTTATTATTGTTAAATCTTGTTTAGTGTTAACTTAAATTGCTTTACTTTATATCGTAATTTTTATTTAATTTGAATGAATGGTCCTGCGACGAGTTTTCCGGGATGGATCGTCCCGGGAGGAATCACCCATGCTGGATCATCCACATACCAAAGATTACATTTAAAAGATTTCCGAATTTTTTTTCTGAATAAAATGCAATGAAAATGATTTTTCGGAATATATTGCTGCTAGAAATTAAAAATTGATCTGACTGTTGAAGTTGGTGTAAATTGAACTAAGAATTCAGTGCAAACCCATTAAAATCAATATTTGACAGAATTCAAAGAAGTCATAAATATGTTCAAAAATCAAAAATTAATATTTTTCAGAGAAAGTGGTAAATTAAATGATAAGTACTAATTAAATAATTTCAAATCTATAAGGAAACCTTGGGCAATGTTATTTAATAAATACAAACCTATTATTAAATTTTTTGATATAAACTAATCAAATTGATTAATAAACAAAATTCCGAGCTTGACAGGTGATGTATCAGCTAGTCAAATTGAAATGAACTAATTTAATTTTCCTAATATTTAGAATTTCGGATGGCTGATATTAAAATGAAATCAATACAACCTTTGTGATAATCAGGGCAAATCCAATAACACAATAAAGCTGAAAAAACTTTATTGAATAGTTTTCCTGGTACACTGAAAATTACATAACTTACAATGTTACTTAGCACGTGGAGTTCCCATTATCTAGCGTCAACTCAATAATAACCCAAATTTTTTTGTATTAAAGTGATTTTTTTTAATTAAATTTATTTTTGAATTCATACAACTATTTAAATTTTAATATTCACAGAATTATTGAGGCGTGGAAAAAATTACTAATAAAAAGTTCCCTTGTCTTAAAAACCATATTAAAGTATGAGAACCGACATTTCAATATTTTTATTGTATGTGAATAAATCATAAATAACAATGTAGAATAAAAAGTTCTTGAACTTAAAAATCAAATCAAATAAATATGCAATTCCAGCAAAATAAAAATATAGTTTTGTACATGTGAATTTTGTTGAAGAGATACCTTGCATATTGATATCATATGAAGATGATTTTCTTCGGTTTTCTCTTAATCTCCATGTAAAGTTTTAAATTTATCAGTCCATAAAGTTGAACTTCTTAAATCAATCAGCTCTAAGCTAAAATTGGAAATCTATAGTAGTTCCATCAATTATATCTACTTTCGTTATAAACGTAAATATTGGGCCGTGCGTTTTCAAATTTTTTAATCTATTTTCAAATTGGTTTTCCAAGCTATTAATATAAATCTCAATTGTCCTTACATCAAAATCATCAATATTTCCTTTTTGTTGTTGAATTTTTATATGAAATAAATAGTTAAACTTACGATTTTTATACCCATTTCAAATAAAACTAATTTTAAGCAAAAACTCTTCCAGTCTTCAAATAATTTTAATATTGTCTGGCCATTACCCTGAATTTGTTTGTTAAATTCATTATAATGGTTCATTATATCAGTTAAGAACAGAAGTTTTAAAGAAGCATTTCTTTTTATCAAGTTCCGAAATCAACCAGAAATATTTGTATTGCATCAAATCAAACTACAAATCTGTTAAGTACGTTTCCCTTGCTCAACTATCGAACTTCATAGAGTAACAGTAAACTTCAGTATTCTGATTCGATTTCCTCTAAAAAGGTTTTAAAGCGTTTGTGTGTTAAAGCAGAACATCCGGTAATTAATACGGGGAGTCCCCATTATCTAGCGACGACTCAACAATAACCCAACATTTTTTATATTAAAGTGATTTTTTTTAATTTAAATTTATTTTTGAATTCATACAACTATTTAAATTTTAATATTCACAGAATTATTGAGGCGTGGTAAAAATTTACGAACAAAGAATTCCCTAGTCTTAAATACCATATTAAAGTATGAGAACTAACATTTAAATATTTTTATTGTATGAGAATAAATCATAAATAACAATGTAGAATAAGAAGTTCTCAGGAATTAAAAAGCAAATCAAATAAATATACAATTCCTGGAAATTCGAAAGCCAAATAACTTTTTCTTTGATTGTTGATGAATTTATTATTATTATTATTATTATTATTATTATTATTATTATTATTATTATTATTATTATTATTATTATTATTATTATTATTATATTATTATTTTATTATTATTATTATTATTATTATTATTATTATTATTATTATTATTATTATTATTATTATTATTATTATTATTATTATTATTATTATTATTATTATTATTATTATTATTATTATTATTATTTATTTTTTTTTATTATTATTATTGAAATAAATTTTATCTAAAAATATCATATATTCAAAAATATATAAGTAAAACTGCTGTTTTAGGTTAATTTATTTTAGGAAATTCAATTTAAAATGTTATATAAATGTCCATTCAAGTAAAAGTATTATTAGACGTAATTAAATTCAATAAAGAATAACAGAATATTTTTAAAATAAAGTCTTGTCAATTTCTTAGTTTATGATATCAAAGTTCTCAGTCCATTTTAGTTCAAAGGCCTTCCAGTTGCTCATTCAATTCTGTTGTACTCACATATAAAAGTATATGTTTGCTGAGTTGTTATGGGCTATTGTGAGTAAATACAGTTCTTTCTGTAAACTTTTTCATATTTAGATATTACTGTCGGGTATTTGGGATAGCCATGATTATAAGTTTCAATTTTGTTTTTTGATAATTTATTTTTATTTGATTTTGAAGCAGATTCCTTAATAATTTAATGGCTCGGGTATTCACAATGTTTTTCATGCAACTCACCACAATCCTTTGTGTAATCCTGTAGGGCATAAACCCGCTTTTAAAAATACACTATTTTATATTTTCACAATATTATTGAATTTTTATTTATTTGAATTTTCAGTAAATGAAAGAAATATCCAGCGGAATCAAATAAAAGAAAAGTCTCCAAACCAATGGAGACCAGTGAAGTTCATAGTTCCTTCACATATGTGAATAATACGAGATCAGTTGCAAAAAGATTGAAACAACTTATTTGTCATTTGTACTATTTTCTTAAGTTTATTTAGAGGTTTTATTCCCTAGCATTAGAATTATTTTACTAACTCCATTTAAGTTGTTCCATAGATAGTGTAGAAATAATTAAAACAAACTATCATTTTTATTTGAAACGTAATAACAGATTTTATAAACTTTATTTTCAATTTTTGTTTTGTGAATTACTTGCAAAAGAAAGTTGATGAGGTGTTTAATATTTTTTATATGTATTTTCCTTTAATTAAATAATTAAAGAAGACTGCCAATGATTTTATTAAAAGAAAGCGCCATTCAAACACTAGTTTTACGATATCTTTTTATGGATTAACTGTCCTCTTCTGGCTCAAAAACCAATCAAAATAGTATGGATTAATTTATATAATTTAGGCAAATTAATAAATATTATTTTGATTCATTTTTGTACCTTAAGATAACAATTAGTCTATCGAAAAATATCATAAAACGAATGCTCTAATGGTGACTTCCTTTAACTTAATTTTTTTCCTTGTATCTTCAAGATTAAAAAGTTTTTTATTTAGGGAAGTTTTCCGTAAGTTGAAGGAACATTAGCAAAAAAGAGGTTGTTACCAAAAATCTAAATGACACTTTATTTTATTCTTTGAGATTTTATTTATCTTCATTTAGATTTCGATATACATCAATGTTTTCTGTTTAACACAATTTTCTCAAGCTGCCTTTTTAAAGTTTTATACGTAGAAAACAGATCAAAGATATACCAAAAGATAACGATTGGTTTTGTAAAAAATATATTACAATTAAGATGACAAACCTTAAGCTCGAGATTAACAATATTTAAAATAATTTCTACCTTTGAGAACAATTAATTTTTTTCCGTATTAGCAACAAAAATATTAGAGGTCTATATGAAATAAAAGGATGAACATGTAAATAAATATTGGAAATAGAACTCTAAATATTCTTGGATAATATCGATAAAGGCAAGCAAAAAACGTTGCGAACGCTTAAAATATAAAAAATATCAGCTAGTTTTTATTTTTGTTTTTCACTTTTTTTGTTTTTATTGCTTTCATTTTTTATTTGTTTGTAAAGCAAATCGAAAAGTCTTGGTTTTGTGTACCAATTATCAACATAAAAGATATGTCCTTTATTCAAAAACGGTTTCACCAAAGTCATAACTATGTCTCAGTTTATCCATGATGATTTATATTGGAATCTTTTCCAGTGTAAATTATAAAATAAAAGATGATTCAGGTTTAACAATCAGCAAGAACGAACAATTTTATTCCGAAACGATTCCTTTTTGATAGTATATATTGTTTGAAAGATATTCTTCCTTTCCATAACATGAGGCTTTCATCGATCATATTATCTATATCTTCTAATTCAAATAAAGAAATTTCATCGTCGATCTCAGTATCGCAATCTGAACCAAACATTGGTTCCTCGTTAGCATAATTTTATCTAAAATCCTTCATTTTGACACAAAAAATATTTTATGAACAATAATAACTGCAATTTGAAAGTTTGACAAGAATTACTTTGATAGAATATTGAAGAAAGCACTGAATATAAATTCACTTATTACAAATTCAAAGAACTTTTATTTATTGATGATAACTAATAAAGTTTTTGATAAGAAATGATTTATTGATGGCTATTTATATCACATTATTTTTTCTAGAACATTCTAAAATTTTCTAAAAAAATCTGGAATTTTATATGATCTGTATTTTTTTATGATTCTTGAACTTACTAGATGTTTTAGAAGAATCTAAAATTTTCTAGTAGATTCTAGAATGTTATATGATGAACCATAATTTGCTTGATGATTCCCGACCTAAAAAGATTTTCTAGAACATTCTAGAATTTTCTAAAAAAGTTCGAAAAGCTAAATTTTGTATTTTTCATCTTGTAAAGATGAAATAATACTGGGTACGCTTGCAAATTTGGTTCTGAGATTTTTAAACTTTTCAAATTTATAAGAAAAAAATTCAAAATTTTTCAATAGTAGATTTTACTATATTGAAAAATACCCAGGTTCTACTTAAATTTTTAATGAAGGTTTTCTGCCCATATATGATCGATAGTTGTTCTATTAAACAATTTATGTTTCATGAATTTTAACTTCAACTTCATTGTTTTATTTCATTTTGATAAAGGCGTATTTTCAAAATTGTAACTCAATTATCTGACGATCAGAATATGATGAAAATTTGTTTTATATCTCAAAATGTTCGTTATTATAAGTTCTAAATAATGATGTGAAAACCCTTAATCTTTGCCTTATACTTTCGGAGAAAATCGCTCTGGACTCATAAGTCACGCTGGTATCCAAACGGTTAAATATACATTAAATTAAATTATACTTATTACTACAATTATTAACTGTAGTCTACATAATAATTGTCTATGTCATTTTCAATATTTTTTAGTATTTTGGCAACTAGTTCTTCATCTTTTTCTTTATTTTCTTGACATAATTTTCTTAGTATTTTATTATAATTTAAGCTATTACAGCATATACAAGAGTTGTACCGTCATGTAAACTTTTCGACCCTACTTCTAGAATGTATATCTTGATTGTTATGTATCCATCATCAATTCTGCTTATACAATATCCAACTAAAAGGTATCTTGCAGTAATCTTTAGCTTTTCCCCACTAATAAGAAACCATCGAATTTACTAACTGACTTTTTCCCATTCTCATCTGGTATCATTCTTTTAACAAAATATTTGCCTACATTGTTTATGTCTATATTACTTGCCAAAATTACTTTATAATAATTATTATAAGATAAATTGCAAACCTTATCTGTATCCTGGCTCACTAACAAGATAGGTATTAGTTAAAAGAAGTTGGTACTACAGTTTTGAAAAAAGCAAAACGCTGATTCCTGGAATCTCAATACTGTCTTCCGAGGGATTCACTTTTATTTTATATTTCTTCATCCTCTAATATCAATATATAAATAAAGAAAATAATTTGGCATAATATCAATACGTGATTTGTTAAAACTGGTTTCATTGTTACGCTTAATTGTTCTTTTTCCTACAGATTACTTTAGCACCATTTGCATAAATAATCTTAGGGTTGCTTTCATATACTTTAATAGCACTATTTTGCTTCTTTAAATGTTCATAAATTCTTCATTGGGGATATTTAAATCAACTCTGGTATCAAGCATAACTTTTACTTTGAGATTTCCTATTGAGCGTTCTGCAATTAGTTAATTTCTTTGCTCTTTTGTTTCTCCTATTCAAAATTTAAAT
The DNA here is from genome assembly GCA_022537955.1 of Schmidtea mediterranea. Classification (NCBI taxonomy): domain Eukaryota; kingdom Metazoa; phylum Platyhelminthes; order Tricladida; family Dugesiidae; genus Schmidtea; species Schmidtea mediterranea. The sequence continues at coordinate 94,668,497 of CM039679.1, forward strand.
CTCCTATATAAAGTTGTTCTTGTTATCTCGGTTTTGCTGCTTCACTGTTTTCATATTTTCATATTTTCAAATTTCATATTTTACTTAAAATGTCAGTTGTTTTTCTAAGTTTTTAATAACTTTAATTGTTCTCTCCCTCCCCATTAATTGATAAAATTTAGACATTTATCTTCATTTCGATCAGTGTTTCAATAATAGAATTAGCTTTATTATCCTCTTGCTGAAAATAAGAAAAGTTATTCTGGCTTTTATAAACTTTGGTTAAATAATTTCCACCTTATCCGAAACATTTGATTGAGGTTATATTGCTGCCTTATCATGATGAGTAAAATCTGTATATGTGCCCAATTTTGTCACATTCAAAATATTTTCTTACATTTAGTTGACGTTGACCTGTTTGAGTCCATCTTTGATCAATTTTACCTTACAGAGCATTGTAACAAGCTCATTCCTCTTCTGTAGAAATTTCCGATTTGCTTTCTTCTTTTACCTTCTCCATAGCTGGCTCTAATGTTATCGGTATTGGATTTTTATTTTTTTACGATCATTTTAATCTCATTCAGATTCTAATTCCAAAGTCGACAATGTTTTCATCCCTGTTTTTAAATTTCTGATTGTTTTACCTCCAATAATTTTACGATCTTCTTTGAGCAGAGTTCAATGTCACATTTACCGTTCTTTTCATCTCTTTCACAATCCAATTCTTTTATAATTTCTTGTTGAAGTATCGAAGAAATATTTTCAGTTTCGTTTTTGTCACTTCGTCACATTGGTTGAATATATTTACTTACTCTTTGACTCGTGATCTCTCACAGATTCCTGATTGTTTCCAAGTCTCTGCAAAATCAATAATTTTGAAAATATTCCCTACTTAGCAGTCCTTGAATAACTGTTCGTAATGCCATGTTAAATTATACTAAATAATAATAAAATTTTAATGATTCTTCCTCAATATTTAAAGACTATTTAATTCATATTGAATTTACTAATTTGTATAAATTCAATGATACAAGTTGAACATTCAATATTTTTATCATTTTCTGTCAATTTTTTTGAAAATATGAGGATATTATCAAGAAAAGTTTGTAATAAATCTATTCCTATGATTCTTTTATAACTCGAATTTGAACCAATACGTTAACTTTATCTACTACATCAATGTTTGACTCCAAATTTTTGCGCACGTAAATGTCTTCTATATCAGTCCTTAATAAATGTCCTTTATATAGTCTAAAGTTTAAACTTTAAACGATAATAGCACGTCTTTTTTATGGGAAAAATTTCTAATGAAGGTCAAATCTTAAACTGTTAGTCAAGTCTGATTGAAGTTGTCAGAAACAAGTGAAACAATTAAATGTTGTGAATTATTGAAATCTCCAAAAGTAATATAAAAATTAAATTTATATTGTATAAACCCCAAAAAATAACTAAATAAACATTTCACATGGATTTATAGAGATTAAAATCATACAAGGAAATAATTGACTAAATGCATTTTTACTTGAGGGAAAATAGATTTCATAAACAAGATTTGCATGTAGAATAATAAATACAAATATAAAAATAAAAAATTAGTAAATTTCACCAATCATGATATTAAAAACCGAATTTACTAATTTCACTAAAATAACTTAAAATACCCCACAATAAAATTACAATTTATTTTTCTTTTTTGCCTTTCACAATTGGAAGAGGATGGCCTTCGGTATTAAATACAAATCTATTTAATGGTAAAATAGTTTGATCATCATTGAAAAGCAGATAAAAGTATTTCAATGTTTCGGAAAACCAGAAACTTTCACATTTGGTTCTTTGCTGAACATTATGAGAATTTGAAACATCACTGATTCCTACATATCCAGACCAAGGCACTTTGGAGTACTTTTGAAACGATTTAAATATTTCCCAGCCCCAATCTTGGTACTTTTTATTTTTTGTTGCTCTGTATAAGTAAAAGAAAGATTCGATTGTTTCTGGCCGTTGCAAATTAAATTTGTCATAATCCTACAAGTCAAAAAAATAAACATTGAAAAAGAGTTGTATTCTCTCTACAAGTCTGGATTTTAATTGAAACAAAAATATTTTAAAATATTTTATTACGTCAGGTCCAATCTTTTTCTACTACTGTAATAATTCGAATTTTATTTTATAAAACATGCTCTACTTATATAAGTTATGATTATTTATTGTTATATTGTTCTTAGAGTGTGGTATTCTTCGATTTACGATGCTATCCGTTGGATACACGTGCAAAATAAGTGATAGAAACATTATTATTCATTAATTAATCATAAAATCGAAGCCAACAAGGAATAATAATTGAAATTTAATTGCCCCAAACAAAAAGTATACAAAATAATTTATTGGGCAACGTATTGAAATAATCATTTTACAAAACCTAAAAATGAATGCACAATTATGAGAAAAAGAGTGAAATTCATAAAATATGTTAATATAAGCATTTACATGGAATTTCATTCGCAATTATTTTCATTTTTGACAAAATACATATAATGCGTGCTTATTATTAATAATATTATTATTTTATTCAATGCGTAAATCTAATGAGTAGTAATATCTAAAATCTGAACTGAGTATTTGTTATATTGAAGGATATAACTAATTACTAATTACGCATCAGAACAAAGCTAAACTGTATAGTGAGGTTTAAAATCAATGATAAGTCAAAAATAAATATCCTCTTAATATCTTTTTAATAAGTTTCAAAATCATATTCATGACCATTTCGAGTAAAGGCATATCTGCTTCTTATTATTATTTATATAACGGTGATTTCGTAGTAGCAGAGTAAATTAAAATATAATAAATAATTAAATAAGCAGCACAGTATTTTTCATTAATTTAATAAATACTTTGCAACACTGGTTATTTTATTATTTAGTTGTCTGATATTATTATTTATTAAATATAAAGCAAGATGTTATTAAAAATATATAGTTGATGTTTTTCAATTATTAAAACCTTGCCTTCTTTGATTAATTTTAAGTATAATAATAATCAATAGCTTTTCTGTATATTTCCGTTTGATAGGCTTTTTCCTTCCGTTGAATAAGCAAATCCAAAAAAGCAATCGACAACATGTTTACTTCACATGTAAATTTAATATTCAAATATAGACGGTTCGTAAAAAATTCAATAAAGGCTTTATATGCTCAGGATTTTCAAATACCAAAAATATATCATCACCATACATTTTGTACTCAGTTGGTTTAGTTAAATTGTAAGATGAAATTGTCTTTTCCAAACTAGAAATAAAAAAAAGAAGCCATTGTGTAAACCAATGGATAACCCATAGCAACCCCCTCTAATGCGTGCTTATTATATTATTATTATATTCGATGCGTAAATCTAATAAGTAATACCTAAAATCTAAACTGAGTATTTGTTATATTAAAGGATATTAAAGTGATTACTAATTACGCATCATTGCCAGAACTGTATCAGTCTAAACTGTATCTTGAGGTGTGAAGCTACCGGTGAAGTGAAAGAAAAGTCAAAATGAAATACCATCTCAATATCTTTTTTAGAAGTTCCAAAAAATATATTCATGACCCTTTCGAGTAAAGGCTTATCTGCATCTTATTATTATTATTAATAGACATTATTTATTGTTTATAGCGACCAATAAATTATTTTAATGATCATTTTTCGATAAGTTAAAAATAGAGACCTTTTTTTAATATTTTTATTTTTTAATATTAATATTTTCGTTTTTTAATATTATTATTATTATTATTATTATTATTATTTTTTTTTTATTATTATTATTATTATTATTATTATTATTATTATTATTATTATTATTATTATTATTATTATTATTATTATCGGGGTTATATAAAATACATATACAAAAAAATAATATACAAAAATCACAAATTAACAAAAATAATTAAAAATTAAAAATTTTAAAAAGTAAAAATCAATAATTTTTGAGTGGAAAAGTGGCAACTGGTAACAATTGAGATCGTGAAAATGAATAAAATAATCTTAAATTGATCAGAGATCTATAGAAGGGTCAGGAGCCCAGCAAACAAATTAATTAGGTTAGATCCTTTAAAGGGTAGACCTCTTGTTTCTGCCGTTGACACTCTTTCCACAACTCTTTCAAAAATCCTAGCTGAAATTCTTAAAAAATCTTCTAAATTTTGTCCCTTGTCATCTCAAAAACACCTATCTTTTTCTATAACATCAGAACAACAATACTTCTGGGGATCTCTTGACGTTTCAAATCTCTACGGATCCTTACCTCTCACTGGAGAAAACAATGTCTTCACTGTCGCAGTATTCTTTTTTGAAATTCTCAAAGCGGCAACAGATTTCGCAGACTTATTGGAAAAAGACTTCACTGAAATGATCAAACTAGCTATAAACTCGGATGCTGTCTTAGTTAATGGAAAACCGCTTAAACAAATTCAGGATTTAGCCATGGGTAACAACCTCTCACCGATTTCCGCTATTATCTATATAAATCATAGAATCCATTATTCGGTCATTTTTTTGAGGATAAAATCCTATTCTGGAAAATATATATTGACGACATTTTCAGAGTCTCCAATAAATTATTTTAATGATCATTTTTCGATAAGTTAAAAATAGAGACATTTTAATAATACTCGTTTTTTATTATTATTATTATTATTATTATTATTATTATTATTATTATTATTATTATTATTATTATTATTATTATTATTATTTTTTTTTTATTATTTTTTTTTTTTTTTTTTTTTTTTTTTTTTTTTTTTTTTTTTTTTTTTTTTTTTTTTTTTTTTTTTTTTTTTTTTTTTTTTTTTTTTTTATTATTATTATTATTATTATTATTATTATTATTATTATTATTATTATTATTATTATTATTATTATTATTATTATTATTATTATCGGGGTTATATAAAATACATGAAATAATATACAAAAATCATTTAAAATTAATAAAAATTTGGAATAACTAAAAATCAATAATTTTTGAGGGGAAAAGTGGCAACTGGTGACAATTGAGATCGTGAAGATGAATAAAATAATCTTAAATTGATCAGAGATCTTTAGAAGGGTTAAGAGACCAAAAAACAAATTAATTCATTATTTTTTGAGAGCCCATAAACTAAAGAATATTAAGCTGAATGTAAGCTTAATGGTAATGCCAGACATCAGAGAATAAACACTTAAATGCCGCCCGAAATTTCAAGATTTATTCCTTAAATTTATTGGACAAAATTGATATAAAAGAGATGACATATAAAACAAAGTGCCAGTAGGTCCAAAAAGAAATTTGAAATAACCTTCGGTTTAATTTGAGAAAATAAAGAAATGAAACGATAGAATACTGATAGTACAGAGCTTAATTTGACAAAGGTGATACTCAAAGAGTAACAATTGTGCTTAATTGAAAATTGTGAAAATAAATATTATTTTGTTGGAAGTTTTCTATTATTAATTCGATTTGTTGAACACAAGGAGTCAGGTCGAGTTTCAGTTCCTATAAAAATAAACTTTTTACTAACCCAACATTATAGTTAAAAACATTTCTGATATTTTTATTAAAATAACCTTATAAATATAATAAAAATAAATACTTTGACAATAATATCTTCTTTCTCCAGTGGATTTTGGTTAAAATATACTATTTCAGGGCTTAAACCAGTTTTCATTCTGCGATACATCTGATAACACGTGCTTGCCAATTGTTCTGCTAGCTCCAAATGATTAGAATTCATACCATGCATTACGCCAAGGGCCAGCATACCTGGCACAAAACATACCAAGTGATCCTATTAATGCAAATAAACTGAAAATGAAAAATATAATGAAAGATTTTAATAATCCAATATTCATCGTTAGCCATTTGTAACTCCGTTGGTGACTGATTATAGATTCTTTTAAAAAAGTCGAGATACTTATTAGTGCAAATCTAAACACGATTTATCAGTTTTGTAGAGTCACTGCTACTAACGGCGTTACAAAGGAACTTACCATGCTGACATATTGTCCACAACAGAATACAAACGGATTGTTATAAATTGCTTATTTGGATATTAATATTAAAAAGACTTTTGGAAGTCTCAAATGTTTATCAAAAAACTCGTGGGTAAACAATAAACCTGAAATATTGATTTCGACAAAATTTCTTTAAATAATCTGTACATCATTATTTCTTAATAAATCTCTCAAAAGTGAAACTGGTGATTTTATTACTAGTTCAGAATGTTTTCGCCTATTTTATTTTAATTTGTGCAAGTTTTCAAATTTGTCACCTTGTACTGAATCAGAGTTTTTGTAGGAAAAAATAATAATCCGATTCTTTATAAAAAGATTCAATAACATTGGATATATTATTTACACTACACATTTTCAAAAACACAATAAGTTTGCGTAATATATATATCAAAATTGAATCACAGTTCGAGATATTGGCCTCTCTGTTAGATAATTGATAAAGTGGGAAAGAACTCATAAAATGCATTGGTGATTAGATCGAAGCTCCCTACATCAAACATTCAATTGGATAAGCATAGATTCAATGTGATTTTAAAAGGAAACCAAATTACATTCCCTAGAAATTTAATTTGAAAATTAGAATTGTTAGCAATTTTCGGGTTCAAAATCCTCCCCAACTGCAAAATCTAGTTTTCAATGAACAAAATCGCGTTCAACGTAAATTATGGATTCGTCGTTGAATCAAATCTCTTTGTAATTTAGATAGTGCTTTTTCTGCTTTCTTTTGATATAAATATTTGATAATTACTCGGATAAATGTGGGGTACTATACTAAACTACACATGTATATTATTTTTTTATTTTCATAAATAGCTTCGAATTTTCATATAATAATGTATAGGCCTTTTATTTCAAATTTTATCAATAAAATACGATATTAAATATTATAAATTACCATTTTGTGATTAATATTTGGAATCAACTCCGCAATATACACCAAATTATTGGGTAATGACTTTTTAATGAGATGTTGTTTGATTCCCTCGACTGCTGTCACATATTCCTGATAGAGGCGCCTATCAGATTTCCCAGTAATTATCCAGTACTAAACATTAACGAAATATTAAAAATCTATCGGATGAATGAAATTATCAAAACTATATAAAAAATTTTAATAATAAAAATAATAATAAAAATAATAATAAAAATAATAATAATAATAATAATAATAATAATAATAATAATAATAATAATAATAATAATAATAATAATAAAAATAATAATAATAATAATGATAATGATAATAATAATAAAAAAATATAATAATAATAATAATAATAATAATAATAATAATAATATAATAATAATAATAATAATAATAATAATAATAATAATAATAATAATAATAATAATAATAATAAATAATAATAATAATAATAATAATAAATAATAATAATAATAATAATAATAATAATAATAATAATAATAAATAATAATAATAATAATAATAATAATAATAATAATAATAATAATAATAATAATAATAATAATAATAATAATAATAATAATAATAATAATAATAATAATAATAATAATAATAATAAATAATAATAATAATAATAATAATAATAATAATAAATAATAATAATAATATAATAATAATAATAATAATAACAATTTCCTATTATTTAGATTAAAAATTGTATAATTATAGGCAATTTTTAATTAAAAATAAATTGGTGGTTTATTTTGAAATTTTCTAATCGTCAATAGTGTCAATAGTAAATTTGATGAATATCAACTGGAATATTATTGATTTGCAAATGGCATTATTAGAAAGCCTATTGATAAACTACATTTTGCGTGAAATGTTTCTGGTCACGCAATAATCTGTTTTGCCGTGGATTCGATTCAATATACAACTTTACTTGACTTGCAAGTCTTGATCGTGATAAAGCCGCTTACAGTTGCCCATGTGAAAATACTGGATCTCCAAATGATGCCAACTTTACCTTGGACTTTGTTAATTGTATTAGCGTAAGCAGGAATTATTGGAATATGGCGACGTTTTAATATGAAACGTAATTTTGTGACGGTTGAAACGAACTCTTTATAATCAATCGAGTTCCATTGCAAAGTCCTTTATTAAGGTTTATAGGATGATGACACTTTTCTTAAGCAATTACACATGAAGGAACATGATGGATGGAGTCTGCTCAGTGGGGGATTCAACGAGGAAATTATGTGCATCATTTGGATCTTCACTGACTACATAATCACCCCTATAGTAGATTTGAGCGTTACCATCAATGAAATCTATTTTTCTTATTCACTTCTAATGCTTGAGCATTTGTCGGTGCAACTATGACGCGTTTCGAAAGTTCCGGCAAATTTCCGAAAATTGTCTCAATCAAATTTCTAGTCGAAATCATTCCGTTGTTATTTCAACAATGTTTTCTTCATACATTCCTAGTACCCGAGGTAACTTTGCTGATCTTATTGTGATAATTTACACCGTATCTCCATATATTTATTGAAAGAGTTAGCGGTTTAAAATCATTTAATGTAGCATTCTAGGATGTCCATATATGAGACTCTAAAATTTAAAATCTAAATAATATTCCTTTATAAATAAATTATGATAGCGTTACAGTCAGTCAGTCGGTCAGTGATGAACGAAAATATATATATATATAAGAATGATAAATAAAAATAAATAAACCTTCAATAAGTATTCATAATAACTGTCGCCACGTGCTCCCAAAGTGATATGTTGAGACTCGAATTTCCCAGTTTGAGGATCAATATAAATTGGAACAAGGCCATCTTTCTTTGGCAGTTTGAGAAATAATTCTACTAATCTTTTTGCAGCTTCCTAAACAAAAGTGACTTAAATTAAAACTATTTTGATAATTTTGAATATAATCAAATTATTTACAATGACAAATAAATTTCAAATAAAAAATCTTGCTGTAAGTGAAAGATAAAGATACTATGGGATAATCCAACACCAAAAATAGCAAAACAATAAATATAAGTTACATAAAAACAATAATATTTGCGCTACAATACCAGCCAATTCAAAACGAAAGCAGTTTAATATTGTTTATTCCAAATTTATCGATTAAGGTTGGATTTTAGTCTTTTTGAAGTCGTGGAACATTTATCTTTATAAAAAAAACTTGTGGAACCCTAACTATAGTGCAATAACATAATGCCAAAAACCCTTTTAAGCAGCGCTGCATTTCTTTCATAGATTTTATGCATATATCTGTATTTATAATTTAGTCGTTAAATACCCAAGACTAAACTTTAATTTCTTCGAATACTAAAACTACGATTACAGCATATATGACATTTCAAAATATAATGAAGTTAGCTGCGATGTTACAATTGGTTTGCGCAGAAAATTTTGAATATTTAGATAACAGTACACATTATTGTAAGTAATTTTATTTTTAAAAACTTAAAGGATAAGAAATTTATGAGTAAAACTTTTTTAAATCAGTAACTGTGGGTAGTCGTAAGCTACTCAGGAGACATTATATATATATATATATATATATATATATATATATATATATATATATATATATAGAGAGAGAGAGAGAGAGAGAGAGAGAGAAGAGAGAGAGAGAGAGAGAGAGAGAGAGAGAGAGAGAATTTCTCCAAAGACAATAATTCGATATTCATTATAAAACGCAAATTGACTTCAAATATAGAGAATATTAAACTTTTATAACAAAAATCATTTAGCTCGTAATTGTTCGAACTAACAAATGATGCAATGCGTCAATTGTAAAGTAATTGAATATCAATCTAGATCTTGCAGTTCGGAAAAGCAAGAGGGATTTTAAAAATATGTAATTCAAGCAACATTAAAATATTTGTTTTAATATGATTGATAATATTAAATTTTAAATGAATTATTAAGAAAAATTTGAAAATTATTTAAACAAATTATAATTACACTGAAAGTATTGTTTTGAGATACTCTTGAAAGCTCGTGTAATTCTAATATCACAGTGTAGGCTTCTGCTGTCGATGCCCAGTTTGTCCAGATGGATTGTTTGCAGTACGCCTTTTTAAATTTATGTCCGAATAAGGAATGCCAGTATTGCTTTGAAAAGCTACAATAAGCCTTTCACCGATATCTATCTGTGAATTGATATTTAAAACTTCAAACGAAACTTTGACTAAATTTTTACATATTGAAAGTTAAAATTGTTGAATTAATTGAACAATATAATGATGACATTTGTTTTAAAAGAAAATCAGAAAAATTATTGAGTTTAAAGATTGAGTTTAAATTGAGGATAAAGATAATTTTGAAAAGAATGAATGGTACTTACGTATTAACGCCACCACAGGAGAAGTTGCGCTAATCCTTTTGATTCCTTATAACCTTGTTGTTTGCTAATTTTTGACGCCATTTTTTAGTGCTACGAAAATGCGTATTTTGGATTTGCCAAAAACAGAACAAGATGCTATTTTACCAAAAAACGAAAATGTACCAATTCCCAAGACATGAAACTTTATTTTGGTAAACGTAAGTTTTGGAAATGTAATTTAAGACAATGTGATTAGCAAGTGGAACTTAGAAAAGACAACAAAACCCGCCAAATCTGTAGATGTGGTTTAAGTACCGAATTAACTTTAAATTTAAGAAAAACATTAATGCTATAATATTATTTTACTCAATTCAACCCGATATTAATTTAGTAAAATTTTTATACTAATCGATATTGATTTTAATTTATATAAAATGATTGGTTTCCATACAGATATTAAAAAATAAAATCTCATAAATCCTTTAACGCTCAAGAAAAATTTAAACGCTCGTCTTATCCACTCTTTCCTCCTCATCACATGTCATCATAAATCGTTAGACCCCTTCAAATATGACGTCACAAATCGTTGGTCCACCTTAAAAAGCCTTATTTATATTTGAAAATGAACATATTTCAAATCACTTTATTGACATTTTAGTATGTATTTAGTGTAATGCTGCACTAATTAAAACACGCATTAAAAAGAAAGCCCTGGAAAGCTGAATTAGTATAAAATTATGTTGAAAAAATACAAAATCTAAGATGTGACGTCACAGTTCTTAAACACCCCCTCGTCACAAATGTATGATCACTTCCCCCTAGATGCGTGACGTCATTTATGGACGACCCCTTAAATATTTTAAAAGAACTTTTCTACTTTTAACCTCTGATTACTTATCAATTTGCAATGGTGTAAAGAATTTTTTTAATGATTGACTATGAATTGGATGATTTATTGATATATTACTAAATATTTTAAATACTTTTGCAATTAATTTTAAAAATTTCTATATAAATATAAAATATTTATTACTATAATGAAAATTTAAAATTAAAAATTAAAATATTGAATAATTTCAACAAACTGAAAAAATTTTAAACACAAAACATCAATTTATCACAATTTTACATAATCAAACAAAAATCATTCAAAAATTCGTACTCGTAGTATTTTGCACATTAATCTTTGGATCCAACGACCTTATCAGCAGTGCTTCACATATAACACGTTCCAATAATTATTAAAACTTTTTAATGAAATTTTAAAATATTACCTGCGCACAGAAATTTTCCAAATTTTATTTGAAAACATGAAAAACATATTTTGCTTTTCAGCAAGAAAAACACTGTTTTATAAATTTCCAAAATATTAGAGGGAACGTTGATTATATGTATATATAAATGTATGGCTTATGTTAAATTAGTGAACTTCCCGATTGAGAAAAAGGCAAATAAATAGATATTTCAATTTCATTTAATTGCTATATTTTACTTGATCATTAATTTTAATAAAAATGTTGCTATTTTTTAAATTTTTATTTAAGAAATTTATCGCTTGAAATCTTTATTTGGCTTATAAGTTCTCAAACGTTTTGGGAACGCTGTCAACTTTGCAAGCCAAAAATGTTTAACGACTTTAAATAATATTTTTCCTTGTTAAAGTCGACAAATGTTTTCTATGTAAATAGTAACTCGTCTGCTGTGCGGATGTTCTAAGATGAATTATAATGAAAAACTTTATGATTTTCCCATTGCAAAATCTGAAAAAAATTTAATTTTATAGTATTTTAAGTAAATATATTTTATGAGTGGCCAGCTAAAATTTGATATTAAAATTATTTTCATTAAAAAATGTTACATTAAATAAAGTAAATATAAACTTTAAAAAGCATTTTATTAATTCCAGAGTGCAATTAAATGTCATAACTGGTCCAATTAATTGGCGTTTGATATATATTCTTCAACTGATTTTGTTCCTATCAGTTTGATAATTAACTGTTATTTTTAAAAATAAAATGCATTAATAATTATAAATTACTTAATGACAATGTTTCTTAATATTTATATTTTTGCGTCATTTCTATATAAAACTGCTTCAATTGCAAGTTTTTGACTAAAACAATTTCTGTGAGATTTACTTGCTTATAGTCATTCTGAATTTTACATAATATCTGCATTATTCAAAATTGCAATATTTTATCGGATTCTAATTTAATGCAAAGTTGATCTTGGGTAAGTTTGCTTTTCATAACATCAGATTTGTGTTGTTATTTGATACAGATTAACAGGTCTGTATAAAAATACACTGATCAAGACAAATAGAGCCACGAAGTAGGAACCATCGGACTATATCAAAAATATTTCCCGGACATTAATCATCGACTGCAACTAACTGCTTAAACTTTTGTTATGTTTTCTTGCAGTGTATACATATCAATAAAATTTCTATATACGTAAACTTGTGGGTATAAAGAATAATGAATAGGTTCATATAAATTTTAAAACATTACAGTTGATAAATCTATTTGAGATCAGATAATAAATTATACTACTTATAGCATTCTTTCTGCTTAATACAAATTAATAAATTTATTCTGAATTATGAATATTAATTCTGAAGTACATACATTCAAACCTGTTTTTGAGTGGTGGATATGGACCCCGTAAAACAAAATGCATTAAAAAATCTCACAAAAGCAGGTTTGAATGTACCACAAAATAAAAATATTTTAAAATTTAGTAGTAAATGGATTAAACAACAATTCATTAAACTAAAATAAAATATTTATTAATCATTCAAAAAATTCTAAATATGAAATTTAAATGTGCTTACCGATTTATTTAGCAAAACCGCTTCATTTGAAATATCATAAGCAGATAAAAGCCCTCCTAAAACCCTGATAGTTGTTTCGAAAACACTGACATGGCTTTTGTCAAGGTCGAAATGCAAATTCTTCGTAATCCAATTAATGCACTCATTGAACTCGTCGGTTAGGTTCATTATTAAAAGTGTGTCCAAAGAATCGATCATAGTCAACGCTGCACCCATCCAAGTTGAAGAACCGTTGGTTAATGGGTACACTTCATCCATACCTGAAAACAATTGTGGTTTTTGAATTGTTGTAATATAATTTTCATGTCTCTTTTGTAACAATTAATTTGTTGATTGACTTTTATTTATATTATTTTATATTTTAATATCAATATCAAAATAATTAATGTTTTTTATAAATTTTTTATATAAACATAAAATAGCTTACATATAATCTTTTTATATTATCTACATAGTATTATAATCGGTAGATAAATATTGTGCTTCAGATTATTAAAATACTTGTAGTTACATTCAAATGAAAACAGCCGATGGGTGTATCAATATGAACCTATAGTTACATTATTAACACGTTCGCTACCAACGAATTTCAACCCCTTAAGCGGTTATGCCATGGTCAATTGTATTGTGTAATGTTTATAACGATTATTTTCTCATTATGAATTTCCTTGGTATTCTAAATGATTATTTCGAATATATACGTGTAATTGTATCTAATAGTATAGATTGGATGTGTACACTGCAAGCTTTAATTTGTTTAGAGGTCTTGCTATTTACGAAGTTTTGAAATTCGAACACAATCGACGTATTTGTGTGATGAGTGTAAAACCGGATTATTTCCAGCTCCATATTATCATATTTATCATTTAAAACAATAAATTCTATGTTATCTAATTTGATTACTTATGAATAAATATAATATTTTTAAGCAAAATAAAAATATCATTACAATCCAATAACTTCTCCTTCCTCTTTGTAATTTTTATTTCAATTTTTAAAGCTGTGATAACTATAAACTAAAATAGTAAACATTTAGCTTCATTATTTCAACAAATATGCAGAATGTAAAACATTCATAAATGAATCAAATGAATACGACGTGGAAAATGATAATTTAATCGATATAAAATATATAAACTAGCGAAAAAATACGTGGATACTAGCTTAACCACTTTGAATAAACTGCTTAAGGTGTTAATAAATTAGTTTAAATATAAAACTACAAAATATATAATAATGGGTAAGATATTGAATCTAGGTAATTTTTAATTGCTTTACTAATCATAAAAGTTAAATCGTACACCCAACTCTTTTTTACACGATTTCGAAATAATGCTGTATAAAAAATTACTGGAAAATTTTTAATTTTAAATTATTTGTGATTACGAAAAAAAGTAAATGTTGTTTTAAAAATCTAAATTAAAAACTTGAAATGTTTGTAAAAGTCTAATCAATAGTATATTTTAAAGTTTTTAACAGAAATTTTTTTAGTTTAAATTATTTTTGGTTGTGAATGTAAACATCTGATTTGAAAAATGTGTAACCAATTTAATTTAATTTTTAATAGCACCTCATATTTTCGTCTTAAGAGACGAAAAATATTGCGAAGATAATCACTATTTCATTAGAAACTAAAATCAAAATCTTAGTGTCTTGGAGTTCTTACATCTGTTGGTAATGATTTTGGTCTGGGTGGAAATGATAAAACAATAAATGGTGTAAAATATAATTTCAATGTATTTAACGACAGAGATGATGGGTAAACGAATTTTTTTCGCATTTGACAAAGCTATCTGCCAAATATCGTATTAGAGGATGAGATACCCTGTTAAAAGAGTCTTGAGAGTCAAATTTTAGATGAAGTCAGAGTTATACGACACAGCCCATGAAACTAAGAAATTAGCTTTCGAACCAAATAGCGAAATTAAAATATTTTTACAAATCTTTAACCTGTTAGCAGCAATTATTACAGAGATTTTCACTAAACAAAAAAAATTTGGAGACAAATTTCACATTAGTTATTTAACAGTTCATATTCTCAACTGACAATGTAATCTACATTTGACTAAGTTCTACAAAGATTTATTAGTTTATTTAAAATTCATATCGCTATTTTTATCACGTTAACCGCCACCTGCACAGCGAACTGCCAATTGAAAATTCTTAAAAATGTCATGCGGCAGTAAACGTGTTAAATAAGTTAATTCTAAAATAATATTGCGTGAAAGAAATATTTATAGTTTAAATTTGGATCAAATACTGAAAAAGACATCGAACTTCTAAATCAGTGTCTTCGTTTAAATTAGTCTTTCTCAAATGTGGCGATAACGCCCCTTGTTGGCGTTTGAGACCTAGAGGAGGGCGTTAAAGGGACCAGAAAAAAATTGGGGTGTTGACGTGGGTTAAGAGGGCGATGGTAGATTTGTAATTTCATTTACTTTATATTTTAAATTTAACTAAAATTAAAACCTATCTACTACACAATAACGAATAATAAGTTTATATTTCTACCCAGTATGATGGTATAAAAACTTAAAATACTTAACATAGATTTCGTAGGATAGCCCGCACGCCGTACACAATCAAGTTGTAACAAGTTTCTGTTAAATAACACGATTGGAGCAATCCGGTAGCATTGTTCTGTACCATTAAAAAATTTTTTACATGTAATACATTTTGTATATTATACAATTAAATAATCTTTAGGGGGCGGTGGAAAATCAAATTGTGTCTTAAGGGGGCGATGGTTAAAAAATGATTGAGAAACACTGGCTTAAATCGTCCTGAGTGCGATATTGAAGACTCAAAATTTTCGATGGCTCGGAAATACAATAAACTTAGGTCAAATAAACAAATTCGTATACTATAAAAATTTATTATATTTTTTTACATTAGTGACATTTTTGGTTTTTCACATATTTCCTGGTCTACCTTGAATTTTGTACTAGCACATCATATCTAATTTTTGACATTTTCGTCTAAAATAAATCCTCACAAACTTGCTCTTATTAATTCCTAATGTCGAAAATAATAGCTTCATATATATACTTGGATCCAAAAGTGCTGACAACTTTTATGCTAAATATATCAAATTGCAAATTTTGCAGCATTGTATATAATAGCATCAAATTTTATATTTCTTTACCTTACACTTGAAAATATATTTTATTTATTATATTAAAAAACTCTAAATCAGCGAATTGCTAACTTTATCTAACTTTTATGCTGTCGAATTCATTAATTATATCATTTTAGTACGGCGCAAATCTAAATTAACAGTTCTCTTGGAGAAAGCGTCAAATAACAGTAAAATTATAATTTAATTTTTCTCCCATTGATAAACTTGATAAAAACTGTACCAAAAAATTACAAGTTACATTTACTTAGTCAAACTATTTTAATTAAACATAAATATAAAAATAAATAACTTAATTAAATAAAATAATGAAAAAAAATTAAATTAAACTTTTCAAATATTTTTTTATTTAGAGATATAGATGTAAATAAAATCCAATTTATCATTATTAGTAATTAAATGAAAATTTTAAATATAAATACCCCATGCAAAATCTTTATAGGCTTTCCAAGAATGTTTCATTGCTTTAATAACTTCATTTTCTTAATATAAAATGTAAATTAAATTTATTATCAATAAAAGTTACTTCTATTAATTTTTATTCTGTTATTACGCTTAGGTTGATATGATTTGTCTGATTTGTTTACCTTTATTTCGATTGATAATTTATTTGTAACATTAGCAATTTTCGACGGCTGTATTTGATTATTGGAATCCAAATTCTTGGACTTTTTAATATTCTCTGGATAATCAAATGATTCATGAATCCACAGCATATGAAGTAGCAAAATTAACACCAACGAAATTAAGCATATTGTAACCACTTTTTTGAATCTCATCAATCGCATTGCCTAAATATTACATTATAAAGCACTCCTTGACAGAAAATATGATTTACACGAAATGCCGCAAAAAGATTTATTTTCATTAAAAATTGAACCTATATGATGCAAACAAGTATAATTATTCTAACTTTTAAAAGTGATTGTAATCCGTAAAATATAATAAAAATAAGTAATTTAAACAATAGCCAATTATAAATTTCAAAATATACTCAGTAAAATTAATTCTAATTAATTAGATTGAAATTAAAAGGTATTTGAAAATCTTAAATATAGTTAAAAATTTAATATTTTTTAATTTAATTACTGCTTTCTTGACCCGAAACTTTGAGCTCAAGACTAGATTCAGGCTCATAGTTTTAACAGAGATCGTGTGTAAAAATTAGCCTTAGTTCCAATGCAATCAAATCGTTATATTATTTCTGCAAATTGAAACCAGATTCTAGCAATGTTGATTATATGAAACGAATAAGGTTATCAATAAAGGTGAGTTCTGTTTCAATAAATGTATTGTAGCAACCATTTAGAATTACATCCGGTTTTTGCACACCTTTAATACTGTTGGGCCAACACACAAATAGCCTTTAGAATTGTTTAAATGCATCAGTAATACAGCACAAAAACTCAGCACCAAGATAACTTAAAATGCAATATACAACACCAACTAAACACTTTAAAATCTGAGAGAATATAAATAAATATAAAATCGAAATATAAAAGTAAAATAAAATAAATACAAAATGCATCAAGAACCGCACGAAATCTACATAAAAAATAACATAATAACAAGAAAATTCGACCGTAAAATGACCATTTATATAAAAGTAAAAATTAATGAATTAAATGAATAAAAATAAAATATTTTTAGCTGAAAAAATTTATTTAAAAATGTTAAAAATAAATTACCAATTTAAATTAAGAAATAAATAAAAATTTAATTTAGATAACACAAATAATTTCAAGGTCGAATTTTGTTTAATCGCAATAAAATTAACACGCAAGGTTAAGGCCAAATGATAGGTATATATACTGATGTGTTTTCACCAATTATCAGCACAAAATCGACAACCAAATTTCAACCAAATTGACAGACTGTGTACAGCCAAACTGACCAGACAAGATTAGAAAAAAATTAACAGGCTGTATGCAGAGAAAAAAATATAATTTTACTGTTAGCTGTAGCTGGTCAGATTGATTTTAAATTACTGTTGTCGATTTGTGGTATTACTTTCCAAGTTTTTATGGAGAATTTTTATGGAATTTTATGATATGAAATGAAGAGTTTATGTGGAGAATCTTTATGGAATTTTATGATATGAATGAAGAATTTATATGAGAATATATATTTATGCCTCGAAACTTTTATCGAATTTAGACGGGAACATTTAATTTTTTATTTTATTTTGTGGCCCACAGCCAAAACAAACTGCAAGTAATTAAAATCACACATAATCTATCGAACTGTGTAAGTGCGTGTATAATCGCCAATAGTTCGTGCCCGTGAAGGCTCCAGCGTGAGAACGCAGGAGCTGGAACGTCAATATTATCCGTATATAGGGGAAATTGGAAGGTAAAGGAGTAGTCCTTTGGCTGCTCCTTCATCATCCGTTTCCTGTAAAATTGACATAAATTTTTAACAACAATCGGCTCAAAATATCTAACACCGAGTAGTCCAATGGGCACTCATTAAATATAATATGAACATAAATAGATCATAAGGACAAAGAGAGGGAAAGGGTAGCGGGGAAAATAGCGAAATCGTTGCAACAGTTAAAATGAATAGCCATCGGAAAATGATTAATACGAACGACCAAAATCATGAAAAATAATGTTTTTAAATAATATATAAGATTTAAATAAATTATGTGGAATTGAAACGGAAAATATGGGCAGAACGCTGCGCAAATTTTTGGAAATAGTTAAAACATTTATCATAAAAACTGTAAAATAAAGGCGGAACGCTGCTTAAATTTTCCGAATCAATTAAAATACTTATCGAAAATAGTAAAATAAAAGTGAAATGTGGCTCAACTGTTGGTATAAGAGTATTATAAAACAGTAAAATAAGGGCAGAATGCTGCTCAAATTTTCCGAATTAATTCAAATACTTAACATAAATAGTAAAGTAAAAATGGAACAAGTAAAATAAGGGCCGAACGCTGCTCAAATTTTCCGAATCAATGAAAATACTTTATCGAAAACTGCAGAATAAGGATAAAACCGTAAAATAAGGGCGGAACGCTGCTAAAAAATTTTCGAATTAACAAAAATACTTTATCGAAAACCGAAAAAATACAGATGGATTACGGCTAAATTTTTATATAAGAAAAATATTTATTAAACCTGAGGAATAAGGACGAATCCCTACACAAAAATTTGTTAACAATATTAATACTAATTATAATAATAATAATAATAATAATAATAATAATAATAATAATAATAATAATAATAATAATAATAATAATAATAATAATAATAATAATAATAATAATAATAATAATAATAATAATAATAATAATAATAATAATGATCATGGTACCTATAACAGTAATGATAAAAATTATGATGATAATAGTAGCAATAATAAAAAATACAACGGTAATTATAGTAATAAAAATAACAATAAATGTAATGGTATTAACAATTTATAAAGTTAATATATATAATAGTAACAATGATAATACTAGTAATAATAATAATAGGGAACATTGTGGTTATAATAGGGATAAGAGTAAAAGATACACTGTGGGAATATTTAACTTAACAAAGGGTGTACTTGCCATAGAATAATCATCAACACGGACAACGATAAGAAGGACCATGGGAATAGACATGATAAAGGATATGATAGTATAGGTTAACATTTGAAAGAGATAGGAGAATAATGGCACCTAAAAATCGAAATCGACCACAGGCCTTCTATCGGCAGCTCGTTGGACCCATGGATCGTTCGGTCAATTATAGCATTAGCAATAGCGCTCACTTTTTGAGGACGATCTACCCACTCGAACACAGTTCCAACGTTGCTTACCAAAGGGTGCCGAGTGGTAAGCGAAAGATATTTGTATGGGGTTATCTGGGTAACAACCATATAGTTTCAAAATATCAACACCCAGAAACCCACCAATACAAAATCGTCAAATTTTTGGATGGGTTATTAAGACCTTTAGTGATTGCTGATTTTGAAAGTTAGGATAGTTTTAAATTTTCTACGTTTATTGTACAGCTGAACAAAAAGAATGAAGATGAATTAATGGTCTCGTTTGACATTTGCAGTCTTTTTACGAACATTCCATTAGTTGACACTACTGAGTTATATTTTAAGATGTCTAAAGAAAATGTGAACGATCATGAATTTGCTACGTCGAATGTGAATTTTCTTTTTTAATAACGGGTGGTATAAACAGTCAGATTATGTTGCTATGGATTCTCAATTGGCTCCTACAATGGCTTCTATTTTCATGTCTAGTTTGGAAAAGAAAATTTCATCTTATAATTTAACTAAACCAACTGAGTAAAAAAAGTATGCTGTTGATATATTTTTGGTTTTTGAAAATCGTGAGTATGTAAAGCTTTTCTTGGATTTATGAAGATAGTGGGTTCGTGGCTTCCAACCTTGAACCCTTGACATACAACTTTCCGACCCTCCAATGGTTACCCGTTGCTAGGCAACGTTGGTAATGCAACCAATGGTTTTGAGGCCGCCAAAGGCAAGCTTTATTTCTAAAATTGCTAAGGTCAGGCCTCCAGTTGGGTTCAGCAAGCCGCTGTTGGAAGGCATGTGCTCGGCTTATACTTCTCGGTCCCTAACTTTCAAAAGGTAAATTGCCTACGTTTATCCCTTTCAATAAAAACTCTGTCACTCATTAATTTAAAAGTTGCAGACAATAACCATCAAATTGTTAGACGACACTATTTATTTAACATCATAAAAGCTTTAACAATCATTTATAGTTCAAATGTTCGTACTTTACGTTTATATTGCAAACAACAATCGACTGTTAATGGAAGAAATTAGGATCTTTCAAAATTATGTGATTAATTTAAATCAAATTAACTATAACTTGCAATTTGAATTAAATTATATGACGGAAACAAACTCGGATGAAGATCTATCAATTGAATATTCTGACGATTCCGGATTCAATGATGGAAATGTAATCGGATTCATTTACGATAACGGTGATGAAAACACAGATGAAGACAATCATGAAAACAATTCCGAAAATTAATGTTTATTAAGTAAAAAATTTTAAATGTTTATATTTTTGTTTTTGTTTTTAAGTAAATTTTTAAATTATTTTAACAATCTAATGTATTTAATAAAAAATAATCAACAAATAAAAAACACACAAATTTCTACTATAAATTTTATTTAGTTAAAAATCGTCTTCTTCTTTATCTGTGAACTGAACATCATCTATATCAATCAATTCTTCATAATGTTCTATATTATTTGTTGAATAAATTGGTTCTGTATCATTCTGGTATTCATTCTTTGATTCATTCTAATGTTCATTCTCAGGTTCATTAAATGAATCATTTATAAAATCAAATATATTTATATGCCCGTATGCAAACTTTTATTTTTACCCACCCAAACCCTTTTATCATCTCTATTTGTAAGTGATACTTTGCTATTTTTAAAACTATAAAGTTGATGATTTTTTGTTCCTATTCTAAATTGTCGTACAGAAAAGGTGGAATTTTTCTCATAACACTCTTTATAAGATCTATGGGATAGCTCAGTATCCTTTAATGACACTTCCTTAGCTTTTAGACAAGAAGATTTACCTAACAAGCTATAGCATTTAGGTCGGAGGAATATCCATTCATCATAACCTTCTCCCTTATTTTCGTCCTTAAATTTTCCAATAACCGAATCAAGTTTTTTAGAATAAAGTGGATGAGTAGATGGATATTTAGATGTATCTAAAAGGTTATCCTTAACCATTTTAGACAAAAGAAGATCTATTTTACAATTTTTAATTTCCAAGAAGAAAGAGTCCGTATCTCCAGCAACTATATTAATCTCACAATTAAATTGTCGTCGATATTTTTCCAAGTCCTTATACTGAAGCTCATACATTCTAAGTTTCGACAAGTCAAGCACCGATTGTCCTATATAACTTGGACGATCTAAACATATCAAATTCGGATTTAAAAAAGCCGCTATAAGATCATCGTCAATTTTTATCGATTTTTTAAAGGTAGGTTTCGAAGTATAAATCACAAGTTTCTTATCTGTTGTGCAAAGACGCAAATTCATTTGCTTTTTTAGATTTTCAACAGTTTTTCCATGTACTGTTATTTAAGAGCTTATAATAATTTTTATCTAATGCATTCGTACTTTTAGCTCGAAGTTCAGTGTTTATGTCGATATACTTTTTACAAATAGTAGCCTGTTTGAATCTTACTGCACGATTAACATGTGTGACCTTAACACCAAGAGACAAGTATAATTTTAATAATCGCCATTGGCGATTCGCCAATGAATTACATAGTTATATTTAGGATAATGAGTCAGCAACAACTTTTCAACCTTTGAACCCTCAGATTTCATTTTCTCAGCAGCAATAGAAAAGTCATCTAACTTATCATGAGGTTCTGAAGGAATCTCAAGATCAACTTCAAGAGTATACCCATATGACAAACTTTCAAGATTCAAAGTCAAACAATCAGATATTATTGAATCAAATCCGTCAAATATCCAATTTAATTCTCCACAAGGTAAAGGTTGACTTAAAGCCCAACCGTATAAATTATTAATATCAATATAAAGTAAATCAGTGTTTTCGTCAGTTTTAACATAGTGTTTATTAACAAAAGTAAGACCACCTCTAATACCTCACTCATAAAAGTGTTGGATGTACGGAGAACTTAATTACTAGCTAGTTCCTACTCATGATCGATATCCATCTTACTTGCAATTCTAGGGTTGTCTTTTCTACGTACACCGCACAATTTGAATGTACTGCTACGTACCCATGACCGAAATCATGTTGGTGCTGTACGCAACAGCCGAATGCCACTCTAGCAGGTGAGCGCTATTGCTAGTGCTACTCCTCGAAGGACCTTCGTTTTGCCCGGTTCTTGGCTGCCGTTAGAAGGACTTACGCTCTCTATCTAGCAGTCACATGTACCTGGAACCCCTTGAATCTATTAGTATATTACTCTTGGAATTGTGAGAACCCGAACATAATTCTAGCTTAGTCGAGTATTGTTAGCCGATAACTCGTTTTCCCGTAGTGAACACCGTCGTTAATCATTTCCTTTTGATCAACTATTGATTTAACACTATCATTTTATTACCAATAATCCAATTATTTGCTATTAATCCTAGAAGAGAGTCTTTATTACAAACATTTTATTTCAATACATATACATATAGTCCAAGTACATACATATAAACGATAAGAACCGTTCGCGAGATTATCATGCAATTTGAATTATAAATGCATAACTATAATATAGGCTAAACATTTGGGAAGATCATTAATGGATTATAGCTCCTTATTATCGAGTATAAGGGCGTCGCGAAGGAAAAAGCAAGTCATCGTGATAGATCTCGTCCGGTATGACTTAGCTGTCCGAGTCGATGTCTACCGGCAGACATCGGCGTTTTGGTTGTCGATAGAGAGGTGGGTTATTATTTGAATTTGATTCCATTTGGGTTAGGTTCCGGGTCGCTGGTAGGAGTACGACTCGTCGGAACATGCCCACTCAGAATGGAAATTTCTTCCACATTGAGGCCTAATCTTTCTAAAGCCTGATCAACTGTTGGAGCTTCCGTTATGTATTCTACCAAGTTAATATAGACGGATGGCGGTGGAGGGTGAGTTACTGCCATTGGGGCATAGATTATATCCGGGTCAAACTCCGGAAACTCAAACTCCTGATAGGCAGGAGGTGGACCGCTGACTCCACTGATTGTTCCTGCTGTTTCGATGGCCCTGAGTAGGCTGGCCTCTGCCCGACGCCGTTCGCGGCGCTGGCAATTTCGATTCGACCGCCGTCGAGATACCCCGGGCGTCGAGTCTACAGTAATGCTCTGAGAAGGTTCGTTTAGTAGAGGCGGAGTTGGGATTGGTGGAAGATGCTAGGCTGGTATGATATTTAGGCTTTGGGCCAAGCTGCATCCCGGTAGGCGGGCTCTTAGCTAGGCCTCCGTAAATATTTGCCTGAGAGCGGTGCTCTGCTCAGCGATGAGAATTCGCTGGCTGCGTGATTCAATTATCAACTCGTCTCTAGCTCGAGACAAGCGAGTGATTTTTTGAAACAACTTCCTCGTAGATTCGGGCGAGCTCCATGTCCCCTTTAACTTTTGATATTTCGTTTGTAGGACGGCGTGGTCCTTTTCCAATTGTTCCAGCCTCTGACGGGTTGCAATGATTGAGGGGGATAGTCGTGGAAATCTGGACAACTCTGTTATATTGGTTCTTCGGTGAGGATCTATGTGTAAATGAAGACAGTATTATATGAGTTTATCCAAAAATCACGCCGAGACCCCAGTGAGGCGGTCGTAAGTTAAGTCGTTAGCGAGACGACAGTGGGGTAGAGTCAATGTCAGTAGTAGTAGGGGCCTTCTGGAATATTCCATCACGATGCTAGAAATCAGGGGGATTGAATTGGCACTGATGAAATATATGAGTCGGATGGATTGGGGACAATGTCAGTGGTTGTCGTAGTAGTTGAATTAATCGAGAATTAAATGGGACCAGTGTAATTACGTTGAAGCTTATCGATTAGGCATGTTCCCTATTAGTAGGCAATCAAAACGGTGATAATGAAGTAAGTAAGGTCAACCCTGATATTCGTAATGGTGCGTATGGAAGTTCTAATGGCATTGGTATCATTAACAATTACAATCGTAATGGGGCAATAGCGATGCTGTGAGTGGTAATCACACTAACACTAAGGTCGAAAATAACGATAGTAGGGACATTAATTATCATGATAATACCTGTAATGATGATAATAAAGATATTAATAGTGGTAATGTTAATAATAATCATAAAAATAGCAATAATGATAAGAACAATAATAATAATAATGATAATGATAATAATGATAATAATAGCAGTAATATTGATATGAATAATAAACACAAGTATAGAAATAATCATAATAATTATAAGAGCCATAATAATGGTGACAAATATTAATAACGATAAATATTGTTGGGCCAAAACACAAACGGCCTTGTAAATGTTTAAATGAATCGGTAACACACATGCAAATATAACATGCAAATTTAAATTCAAACCTATTAAAACATCAACTAAACCTTATCAAATATGAGAAAAAAAGATAATAAAATATAAAATAATAAACATAAAAATTAAATTAAAATAATAACAAAATGCACCAAGACCCGCACGAATTAAATATAAACACAACACGAAAACCCAATTATTTTGACCAAAATTTGACAATTTATTAAAAATACCAAATTTGATGAAAATGAAATAAAAATCAAATAATTTAAATTAGAAATAATTCAATCAAAAATCTAAAGAAAAAATTGTCAAATAAAATTTAAAAATAATAAAAATTAAGATTAGAATACTGTTGGGCCAGAACATAAACGGCCTTGAAAAATGTTTAAATGGATCAGAAACACACACGCAGATACAACACGCAATTTAAAATAAACCTGAAAAACACCAATTAAACCAGATAAAATCTGAGAAATAAAAGAATTAAATATAAAATAGTAAACATAAAAATAAATTAAAATATTAACAAAATGCACCAAGATCCGCACGATACCTACACAAATACAACAAGAAAACACGACAAATTCGACGAAATTAGAAAAAATCAATTAAAGTTCATTAAAGTGGAATTTAAATCGAAAAATTGAATTAGCAATAATTCAATAAAAATTTCAAATAAAAAATTATAAAAATAAATCAAGAAATATAAAAACTAAAAAATAGAATTTGCTAGAAAAGAACAAGGTCGAATTTTGTTTTACTGCATCAAATTTCACACGTCACACAATGAGGTATAAATACTGATCCATTTTCGCATTAAAGTTAACCATTTTAACAACCATTTTTTTGTGAAAACAAAACCTTATACAAAAACCTTAAAAAACCCAAAAACCATTTTCTTTTTGAAATTGTTAGAGCTGTGTAAAACCATATTTTCAGATCTGGAAAAAGTTATTGGAAACCTTTTTTAGGTGAGAATCATTTATGTTGGAACCCTCTTTCCACATCACGACCTTGCATCTCAATGGAGCTCTGCTCGGCGTCGATGTGGGAAGAGAGGTATTTATGCTGTTTTATGCTATATTTTATGATTTAATATTTTATGGAATGGTCAAATGGGTAAATTTGTTTGTTTTATGATTAATAAATTTTACTAATATGTAATTATATGTTTTTATAAATTAACAATCTTAAATGTCGAAATTTTTCCGGCCCACAGCCGACACATCACGCAAGTTAGTAAAATCAACATAGTGCAAATGCATGTAAGAGCGTGGAAAATCGCCAATGATATGCACCCGTGAAGACTCAGCGTGCGCAACGCAGCGGTCGGAACGTCAATATTGATCCCTATAGCTGAAGCGAGAAATAAGGAAGAAGTCTCTGGCTGCTTCCTCGTTTCTCAATTCTGTAAAATCGACCTAAAATTATCTTACAAACGGCTTAAAATCACCACACCGAGTAGTCCAGTGGGCACTCAATAAATATAATATAAACACAAAGGCGCTTAAGATCTATTAAAGGGAAAGGGTACGGGGATAAATCAACTGAAATCGTTGGTATAAATAAAATCAATTGATATTTAAAAATGATTTATCTAGTAGTGGATTAGGTCAGCAAAAATTAAACATAAATATCGTAAATAGTTGAGTGAATCCCTTAAATCGAATTTATCCATCAATTTAACAGATTTTTGTTGTCATTAAAAATAAATATTCTATTAATTAAAGTAGATTGTAATAAAATAACTATTGGAAATTTAAGTGATTTACAGTTCCATCGAAACTAACTCCTTGAGTAAAGTAAATAACATTGAATGTGAAGAGGGTATTATGATAACTTAAATAAAAATCACTGATATAATTAAAACGCGTGAAATAATTTTAGGGTAATTTGGATGATTAATTTAAACTCCTGGTACAGATTGATGGTTCGAAGAGCTTAAGCAACCTTAGGAATAATGATAGTAAACTAAACTCAATTTTAAATGAACTTGAATGCGAGAAATACCCAAAATTGTCGGTAAATCTTTAAACTAATTAGACGAAGGCCGAACCAACTCATTAGGTACAATCCACGAGAAAGTCACTGTAGTAAATAGGAATTATTAGTAATAAGTTAAAGTTGTAGTTCAATTTTGACGGACGAATTTGCTGAGAGAACGAATCAGATAAAAAGTTATCCATAGGAATGAAGAAAATTTCATAAAATTAGGTGAAATGAAATGAATTCCATATTAAGTACAATCGATTTTAACGAATAAATCCATTTAATGTCGTAGGAAAAACTTCAGCAGGGCTTAGCGTAATGGCACCTTTCATGGTAACAGAGTAAAATTCCTTCGAACCATCAACCTAATTCAGGAGAGATGAATGAAATAAAATTGCGATGACCCTAAAATTATTAATAATTTACGACCCAAAATCGAGTGAACCTTTAATAAAACAATTTATGAATTAACATTCAACATAAATAAATCGACTGAATTTGGATCATTAATCACTAGTAGATGAAAAATAGACCAGCTGGTTAACGATCACATTGTCCGCAACAAGAAATTAGAGATAGAATTACCAACTAAGCGATCTGAATCACGGGAACGTACGACATTCGAAGCCCATCAATACCCCAAATAAAATGGAGAGACACAACTTTAGATTGAAATCAATGTTTTATGAGATTACAAATCCGTCCTTTGATCGACCAATGTTGCTGAGGGCTAAGATAACTTCCACCCGCTAAATATATAAATAGACCCAAACGATACGAGAAGAAATCCACGGTAGGAGCGCGTGTGGCACTAAAAATCTAAAAGAAAGGTAGGGGAAACAACTAAAACGACAGCTTACCGAGCTTGACAATTAAAATCTTTAAGACAATCCAATAAGTCCGAATGATGAAATTGTTGAATGAGAAATATAGACTGAATAGATTAGATCGGTCAGGTCGTGTAATCAAATTACAGTAGACGACGGAATGGGTGTGCATCCGAAACAGACACTGATGAAAAATAATTAAATTCCAAAGTGATCGGATGGCACGAAACGGATTCTGAATAATCTGCACTGTATAATTAAATAAACGAACGCATTTCGTCATGTGGAACATGCCTTAATAATTAAAGTTCACGTTAATTGCAATATAGGCTTGGTATTTTTAACTAATTATTTAAGCTATTAGCACATTGGTATGTTTTTAATGGATATTGTATTTAGTATTTATTCTGCTAACCCATTGATAACTTTAATTAACATCACCTTACCTAATAACCCATTGATAACTTGAATTAACATTACTGTATTTAATCTGTTAACCCATTGATAATTTTAAGCAATATCACCTTTATTAGTTAATCTATTAACCCATTGGTACTTTTACTTAATCTTACATTCATTACTTAATCTATTAACCCATCGGTATTTTTAATCTATATCATATTTATTATTCAATCTAGCAGCCCAACTATTAGTATAAAGTACGCATCGAAACATATTTTTGGTAATTAAGAGCAGTGCATGGTCAAGCCCATAAGAGATACGAATTTAGGTTGATCGATTCAGATACCTTGAGGACGAAAAATGTTTACAAATAAATGGAAACCCCCTCCGTAACTCCTAACTCCTAATGTTAACGTCAAGTCTAATATAGATCCAACGATAAGTTCCGCCCAACATTGACAAATGGCAATAAGTGATCGAACGCCAGTTTCTACTCATCTCAACAACATAATATTAAGCAATACGAAAGCCCAACAGCCATCCCCTAGCCATTAGAGAATCAAATAACAAATCATGCGTTTTGTTTCTTTCGTTATCATAAGCCAGTAATTGATCATACTACATTACGTTCAGTCAAACATGCCTCTAGATTGGATAGACGCCAGCTCAACCAACACGCCATCTAGGAAGGAGTCGCCCAGGAGAACAGGGGCGATCGGGAAAATTCGTCGGCAATGGCCGTACCCCGCCGTTCAGAGGGCACCTGATCTAAATAACGACCCTGAGGAACTCAATAGGCAGCAGTACCCAGCTGCTGAGATATTCGCTAACGCGCAGGACCTCCTCACCCAGTGGGAACGGGTGCAGGAGCGGGTGGACTTGCAAGTGGTCAAGGCAAGGATGTATCTTGCAAACGTGCTGGATGACATCCTTGCCTGGCGGATCGCCGTCGCCCATCCACCTCGCCCGGTTCGGGATACTAGGCGACCCTACACGGTGGAAGCCCTCAAGAAGAGTCTAGAACGGTATTGCCCGGACGATTGAACTAACAGCCAAATTCATATAGTGATCATATAATAATTACAATTAAAACTACGTGTTTTCTTCTCACATAATATAAATTGAATTCTTGATTTGTGTGGAAAAATTTAAATATCTAGACCAATCATAAATTGACGTGTCACAACCCATTTAATTTCAGTAATGTCTTCTCTACGGATCTTGCAGACGGAACTAGATCGTGCGAGGCAGGCGAATACAGAGTTACTTAGTCAAGTCCTGCAATTAACTCGCGAGATGCAGCAGGTCAAAGCGACTTGTTTAGACGCTAAACGGACGAAGATCCTCTACCAACGGCTCACCGCAGCTCAAAAAGGCTGGGCCGAAGAACGCCAGCTAAATCGGAGTCTGCGTACGCAGGTTCGGGGACTCGAAGTCGCTCTAGCGGTATGCAGGGAAGGTGAGGCGGTCACTTACCCGCTCATCTTCGCCCCCACTCAAGTACCGCAGACAGCTACCAAGTCAGCAGAGCAACCCAACACTACAACCAGCAGTCGCCGACCGGGACGTAAGGAACGCGCCCGACGTCGCGCAATTCAACTCCAACACGCTCAGTAGTAACAGTTGTACATAAATCGAATAAAATAGTTTTAAATGTAGTCGAATTATTCTTTTAATATAACCGTACACCAACATCGCCAATTCACAGTCCATTAAGCACTAATCTTGAATAATTATGAGAGACAGAGCAAAGCGAGCATAGGTCTTCTATCGACAGCTCGTGAACCCGAGGGTTGTCCGAGCAACTACAATACTAGCCAATGGTATTCAATTTTTGCGGACAATCCACCACTTGAACACATTACCAACGTTGCTTAGCAACGGGTGCCAAGTGGGTCAGCATCTTTTTGTATGGCGTTACTAGGGTAGCCAGGAGGACAAGCAAGATTTGAAACCCTGTAACCCACCAATACACTAGAAAATCCAAGGTCAAAATTTGTTTTACTAAATCAAAAAGAACACGCCAGGTTAGGGACAAAAAATAGGTATATATACCGATGCATTTTCACATAATTTTTAATCGTTTTTTGAAATCACTTAACAGTTTTTAAAAATCTATTTTTAGGTGAGTGAGAGTTTTATTTGGAAACTCTCTCCACGTCACGTCCTCGCAACCTCGGTAGAGCTCTGCTTGGATGTCGGCGTGGGGAGAGTAGTATTTTTGTATGCTTTCTATTATGGGCAAGTAATTTGTTATATTGTTTTAATATTAATAAAATATTTATAAAGCATAAAATCACTTTGTTTTCATTAATTATTTTTGTCGAAATTTTTCGGGCCCACAGCCAAAACACATCATAAGTCAGTAAAATCATACACATTATTCAGATTCGTGTAAGTGCGTGGAATATCGCCGATGATCTGTGCACGTGAAGACCCGACGTGCGGAACGCAGGGATCGGAACGTCTATATTTTCCCGTATAGAAAAAACGAGAAATAAGGAAGAAGTTCTTTGGCTGCTTCCTCGTTTCTCATTTCTGTAAATTCGACCTAAATTAATCTACATACGGCTCAAAATCACCACACCGAGTAGTCCAGTGGGCACTCATTAAATATAATATGAACACAATGCGCCTAAGGTCAATTAAAGGAAGTTAACGGGGAATAATAAAATGAAATCGTTGTTAAATGTTTGAATCAATTGTAGATTAAATACGACTATAAATTTTAAACCATAAAAGCGGAGTTAAATTAATTATAAAATAGAATAGTTATCATGAACCCACGATAATTAACAATTTTGAGTAAATTATAGATCTAAGTAGCCATTGTGAACTTAATATACCTTGTTAATTAAAGAATAGAATAAAGGATAGCGATAAATTTGAAATTAATATTTGCGAAAAATTTAAAACCCCTTATCATTATAAACGAGAGTCATTAAAAATTTGCTAAGTAGGCGACATCCTAATGTGAAACCCTAACATTATATCGAGAGTCAATGAAAGTTTCTTGAGTAAGCGTAGGGTTAACGGGGGGGTTTTAAGCATTCGTTAATGCAAATTACGGCTGGAAGTGAAGGAATACAACAGTATAGTGATGGAAAAATTTAAATCTTTCTTGGATAAAATAAAATAAAGGTCTCGTGGACATAGCAGTCAACGCAACTCCCGGCTATTGATCCAAAACCAACCCAAAGGAGCTTTAATAAAATAAAATTTCGTAACTAAAACTCTTGATATAATGCTCGATACAGTTATGGATTAAGAACTTAAAATATATAACATTCCGAATAGGAAATCTAACGATTGAAATACCGTAGACATTTAAATGTTGATAAATTCCACAAGATCCCGAATGACAATGTATAAGAAATGCGAAGGTTAGATTCTGCCGACGCAATACCGACACTCAATTATAAATGCAGCATGAACAACATCAAATTCCCTGCTGAATTTTTGAAATAGATTTTTATTTTCTTGAACAAGGATAGGGAAGCCAACAAGGGGCGGAGGACTCACAACATCTTTGACAGATTCCAAGTAAATATCCCAAGTGTAAGGATCCCCTCGCAGAGATAGGCGCGTGCTGGCCGTGCATCTTAATTTAAATCCAATAACAAGCAACACCCCAACCGATTTATTAAATACTAAAATAACATATTTGGACTCCCAGCTGAAAATACGCCATAAATAACCCAGATATTCCAGGATAGTACGAGGATTATTGTCGGTAGAGAGAGTAATCTGAATTAATCCAAAATCCCCGGTAAAAAGAATCCTCATGGTTACGTAATGTGACGGAAAATGAGGCCTAAAAAATGAATCCAAATCAATAAGCTAATTTAAGAACATAATACCCATACTCGTGGCAAATTCGCTTAACCACTCCCAAATAACGTTTCCCACCAAGGATAGCTGGACAAGTTGGGGAAAATAGCTGGCATCAACGAGGTGGTGATTTCCTACCGCCATAATAAATTTAATATCAAGGCCCTAAAGTTTCGCACTCACTCCAATGAGGACTACGCCTCGGATCATTAACCTGATAAATCAATAAAATAAACATTACAAACAGAAAAACATGCATACCGGATTCCACGTAAATCAGTATAGCCACCCATTTTCAAAATACCGTATATTTAATAGTATTCATTTAATAAACATCCTTACTATAGAAATTGCATACAACGATATTTTAACAATTCTAGGGTTTCCAGAAGTTAGTAATTTGTGGGGAAGAGTGCCGTGCATACCACATGCCACATGAATATTAAATTGGGAATGACTGCAAACCATCGAAAGTGCAAGACTTACGAAAATAGATGATGCTAGGTCCTGTTATTAAAATGCAATTATTTGTCTTTATAAAATTACTATTTTAACCAAAATTTTTCAAATTATTTTTATAGAATCTATATTTTAACCATAATTTTCAAATGATTTGTTAGAATTCGATATTTTTACCATAACTTTTAAATGCTTCTTTTATAGAATTGATAGTTAACCATAATTTTTCTCTTTTCTAATGATCACGAAATAGCGACCGCATAAATAGAATAGGCAAATTCTTTTTTTCCCTTTTTCAATAACATGACCTTGTTTAGAGACATTTTAAATTTTAGGTTTATATCTTAGCAATAGTTTCGAATGGTTATAATTTTTTCTGTTAATCAAAAATACATTTATATTTAACTCTATCCTTAAAATAAATAAACATTATAAATTCCAAAAGATGTTTACGAGCATTCCCATGGATTTCACGAAGCTAATTTAAAACCAAGATTTTTGTATCACTACGTATAGGTATATGTATAGTTTAGATGTCTAGGTGATCAATACGACCATTTCAACTTTTATAAAAAATAAATTATGTTAACAAGATGTTTTTCTGATCATAATTCCCTAGAAAATTCCCGTTCATCAACAACGAACAAGAAAAATTTCTGATTAATAAAATTGAATAACATTAAAGATGAACGGCTCATAATTAAAGTTGAAAAATATGAAATAGTAGGATAAGCTGTAAAATTGATAATTATGGTATGAAATTTCTTTCTGCGGTTTTCCGATAGAACGTTTTCCATTTCTCATAAGTTCATTTTTATTCATCATCCGGAATTTTGTTGATGCTAGAAGAAGAGTGGATGTAGAAGAATGAGGATTTGGAGATTTGCCCCTGAAATTTACTAACCCACAGGCTTATCGCTTATATGTGCCCAGGACGATCGTATTCACTTTACTAAATCATTTTTTATTATCTTAATTTTATTCAGTTCAAAGAATCAATGGTAGCTAGGCAGGAGAAATTTTTATGGATATTTCGAAAGTAAGTTTAGGAATAGAAATAATCACGCTAGTTTACTTATCGACAAAGTACAAAATTGAATTAATAAATCTTACCTAAGAATCCTCCTGTATCTCCGATAAATAATTTGATCAAGAGTTTCGTAGAGGGAAGCCGTGCAGATCTACTAAATTGATTCCCATATTAAAACCTTTATTTTTCTTTTACTGATTGATATCAAACAATCACAATTAAAGTAATGATAGGTTTAAACAAGGAGCACTAATAAGATTTATTATTTTATCAGTCTAGCGATTAGTACGAATCAAATTGATTTTTATTTTTTATTTTTATTTTTCGTTTACATTTTACAAATATCAATTTTACCGTTTCAATGTCCCTTAGATAATTCACACTTTAAAGTTCAGCTTAACATGTGCCATTTGGTCCTACTTTGGTGTATTGCGGAAAATCTACTTGTCAAGTAATAGGCTAAATAGAATCATACAGATACCTATGTTAATTATGAGTTGAGGACGTGCATAATTGTGTTAACATTTAGAAAACTCAGGACGTTGATGCGTGTCCCCACCTCTGTTGCCGATCGGTGGAGATGGGCATGGGAACAATTCTGACAGGAGAGATGTCCCGAGTTTCCCCGACCAGAGCCTCAACAACTCAACGGACGATCAATGGAGAGTGACCACAACCCGCCGTCTCCTCGATCGTCTCGAGAACCACCAACGGCAGGTAGACATACAGGTGATCAGGGCCCGCCAGTACTTGGCGAACGTTGAGGAGGACCTCTTAGCCGGGCGAATCGCCAACAGCTACCGCCACCCACCTCAATACAAGGTTCCACTCAACCACCAGGAAGACCCCAACCGGCCTAAAATCACTCGGGTTCGTAACACAAAGCGACCAGTGATGATAATATCCATCTGCTCTCCGGAGGAATGGGTGGAGAGGGGGTTCACAGACTCCTGAACCATTGTTCTTTAGTGAGGACCTTCTAGACTGCTCGATCATCCATGATGTAGTTAAAATTTCTTTGTAATAAATAGTTTGTTCTCTTGTATGACTATTTTTCGGTTGTTTGATTATTACAATAGAAAAGTTTCTTATGTTTGAAGACATGTATATTAAACAATTCCGAGTCAGTATCTATTAATTCGAATATTATTAATTATAGTAATGGACTCCCTACAACTGCTACGAATGGAACTGGCCCGTGCCCAGCGGACTAACAAATCTCTACACGAACAAATCCTTCAGTTAACCCGAGAAATCCACCAAACAAAAACCACCTGGGTGGACCCGATGAAAATCAAAACACTTCGCCAACGGCTCACTGCTGCTCAAAAAGGGTGGGCCGATGAGAGACAAATGAACCAAAACCTTCAAATACAGATAATGGGGTTGGAGGTTGCCTAGTCCGCCAGTCAGGAAGGGGCGGCCGTAACCTACCCTCTTGTCTTCGCACCATCTCAGTTGGCCTATCGGGAGTCAGTGACCAATCCAACACCAACCGTAACCCCAACCACAACAACATCCAACAGCTATAGGCCGGGGCGAAAAGAACGAGCCAGACGCAGAGCCGCTCGGTTATTAAATAAAACTCAACTAACTTAAGTGTGACCTAATCTGTTCATTTCATATGCTTGTTTATAAATTATAATTTCCTGTTGTTTGTTCAAAGCGATGATTTAAAACTTGATCAACATACGAATACCCTTACTCCCACGAGTAGTAATCTCCTTATCTTCCAGTACGACATTATCAGATTTTCTTCTAATGAACTCTAATCCTAATAGCCATCACACACAAGGGACTTTCAAAGCGAGCATAAGTCTTCCATTGACCGCTCGTTGGATCCAGGGATTGTCAGAGCAACTACAGCATTAGTAATAACGCTCACTTTTTGCAGACAATCCACCCACTCGAACACATTTCCAACGTTGTCTAGCAACGGGTGCCGAGTGGTAACTAGAAAATATTTATATGGCGTTACCGGGGTAAACACAAGAACGTTTAAAACAAATAGCAAAACCCAGTAACTCGTTTTCGAGGTTTTCAGAAAATAGTCCTAAAATAATCGCTGCACGATCTTTCCTATTTCCCTTAACTGATAGCGCCCTTCCCTTTAGTCTAAGACTTTCTGCTCGCCTCGACCGACGTTTCCATCAGCCGTTGCGAGTCGTTTAACGATGCCGTGCGGGGAGGGTCCTGTGCCATTTTGCCAGGCCCGTCGCGGGGACTATTACGATACATAACGTATAAATATGATTTTATTAGGGACCTCGCGTATATAATTGATATGAATATAAAATCATAAACATAAGCATTATGAACATCAAGAATATTATTATTTTCATATAAAATTACATTAACTTAAAAATAAAAACAAATTACAAGAAAACTTCCTTACTCAGTGAATTTGATTCTAAAAAAATAATTTGTTGAATTTTTTTGTTGTAATAAAGAGAGATTTTGGAAGATTTTTTGCTAAAGTTGTAAAAGTCAAATAATGAAATTGGTCACTGCTTATATACTATTTTTGTATCTGTGTGCGACCAATGGGCGATTTTTCGCCATTTTTAGGGCTTTTTAATTATTTTATTAATTTCAAATTATTCTTATTATTTTTTATGTTTTTTCTTATTTTTTGATATCTTAATATTTTATTGTTGGATTTTATTTTTATTATTATTTTCTTACAATGTTAGTTTTTAGACCCAATATTTTGTTTTCTGGTCGCCTCTTCTGCCTGTGTTTTTTCTAAACCTTATTTTGCAAGGTTTTGGCAGTTTATTTCTTTTCTCGTATGTTTCTGTCTGCAGCTGTAGGGTTTTTCAAGGATTTTAATTAATTATTTGTTTTTATTTAATTTTGTTATATTTTTAATTTGTTTTAATTAATGTGTTTTATTTTATTTTTGGTCTCTTCTTGCGGTGCAGCCATATTGACAATTTCCAAACGACATTAATTATTTTGTTTAAATTTATACGATTTTCACCTTTTTGTTTAAATTAGTTTTGTAATTTTGTTTTAATTTTGGCTCTGAGCCCAACAATAGAAAATTATTTTTTATTTATAGTGAATAACCAATTTTGATTGGATGCATACTTCTTGTGCATTTATTTTAATAAATAATTTAATAAAAAAAATTAAGTAATTTTTATTGATAGGTAAATTATTCCCAAGGTACTGCACATCAAAAGTACATAATGAAAAATGCTATAAAACAATGAAAGCATGTTATGTTAAAAAATATTATAGCATTGAACATTTTATATGCCCGGTATGCAAAACTACGCAACCCATTCCCTATAGCGACACCCGGTAGAACTTTCCCTAAATTGGATAATGCATTTGATTTCAGAGATGGTAATATTTTCTGCTCATTCATTATCACATCTTTAGCGGTTTTCATACTAAAACTACCAGTGCGTTTAAGAATATGACGTGCAAATCTACCAAGAGTTCTCAACCATCCTGATCCTTACTGTTTACCAATTCAATATGGTAATTCGCCATCACTTTGGCTACCACTATACATACTAATAATATCGTTATTGGCCATCTAATTTACGAAAATGTAATGTCAAATGAGTTTTTGTATCTTTACTAAATTCAATAAATTTACCGCTATCATCACGGATATTTATTTCTATATTGTTTATACATGATGTTGATACCGGTAAGTACATGGGATTATCGATATTTACATTGACAACTTCATCCTAGTGATGTTTATCAACCCAAAAATATTTCAATAGAGGAACCAAAGAATCACCAACAATTATAGGATCGATGATGTTAATATATATGAACATTTGTCTATGAAGTTTTATTACTTTAGGTTTGCGTACACCAAAAGCACTTGTCCGATATGTTTGCCTATCTAATCCCAATGTATTTGCCAAATTTTTATCAAATGTAATCCATCTTTAACAATTTCAATAGTTTTAAATATCTGTAAACAATTGAATGAAATATATTTATGTAATTCTTCAAGTGTTTCAATATATAAATGTATCTTCAACCTCATTAATATATTATACAGATATTTTGATGTGTTCATTCACAGAACTGACATCAATAAAAGTTTTGAAACGTAAAAGGTATTCAGTTCCAGGAACAACAATGTTAAGCTTATCACTACCCATTCGCTTGGCATCATCAATACTTCCAAATTTTATTGTAAATGGACTAAAATCAAGACTAACATTCAATCCATCTTTGAAAAACATGCCACTTTTTTCATCTAAAATTTGATTCGGAATATGACAATATCGTTCAATATTTTTTATTGAGAAAATACCACTGCGTGTTTTGGGAACACGCTTCTCGTAACTGATTTTACAATGACTATAAAAGGGGAATGTATTATACACAAATGTAAAATCTTGCAAAGCAACTTCCGAATTTCCATGTAAATAAATAGGATTTTGAAGATCAACCATAAATTTACTTGCTTTATTTTCCGGATGGATTAGTGAGCAACTATTGCTCGGTAAAATAGTATAGAAACTCAATTTACTAGGTCTTTTGATGATATCCATGAGGGTTTTTGATATCCATGCCATTTGACATAGTGTTGTTTATCCTTACCCACCATTTTAGTTTTCAATATTTTCTAAATTCTGAACACTGTAGGTTTGGAAATAACTTGTAATTCCTGTTCATAGAATTTCCCATGTATTACATTGTTGTCACTGTCTTTAATAACATACATTACAGGACTCTGTAATTTTTGTAATTTGAAATACTTCATCACTCCAATTACTATCGAAATTTTTGATGAAAGGTGAAGCAGATATTTTACTAATTCTAACGTGATCACCAACTTTATATTTAGGTTATGTAATAGTAACTTTTTTAGACCGTACTCGTGTTTTTGAGCTGATATCTAAGGGTCTCAAACCATTCAGACCTCAATGTGATGAATTATTATAACTAACAAGTATTTTCGGTAAAACATTTTATTTTATTACCTTGGTGCACGAAATATTTCTTCAACCTATCCCTCAATGTCCGGTTAAATCTTTCAACATGGGCGCTTTGTATTGAGAATGTACAGAATAATGATTTATTTTGAGACGATCCAGGATTTGCTTAACTTTACTATTGTAAAACTCCTAGCCTATAATAATAATAATAATAATAATAATAATAATAATAATAATAATAATAATAATAATATTAATAATAATAATAATAATAATAATAATAAAATTAATAATAATAATAATAATAATAATAATAATATTAATAATAATAATAATAATAATAATAATAATAATAATAATAATAATAATAATAATAATAAAAATAATACCTAAATCGGTTTGCAAATTGTCTGGATGCCCATTTTTAAATATATTATTAATTGCTTTAGATATTTCCTTTGCAGATTTTGTCTTTGTTGGTACACTGCGGGTAAAATATATTTATAAGCCTTGTTAATCTTTGAATACGGTATCACCTCAGTCAAATCCATTTGCCATAAATCATTAATACCGAATGTCTTATAAGCTCTTGTTGGAAATCTTTTCCGCGTCGGTTTGATTAAACTTTACGCAAGCTGATCTGACAACTACTTTTGCGTTTCCTTTTTCGACTTTGAGACTCTTTTCTTTAACTTTGCCACTCCATCGAAACCTGCTTCGTCTTCTGGGCTCGTCCAAATCTTCTCCATTACAACAAGATGATTTAAATTTTAATTTAACATTAGGTAATGATTGCCCCATCGTTTATTGTAATCCATCTAATAATGATATAGCTAATGGTAGCATTGCTCCGATAAAACTACCTTGTTGTTTATATATGATTTTTCTCATTTTCTTACGATTTTTATTATTTACTAGTGATAACATAGGCTTACGATGTTTATTCAATACTAGTTTTATAGATTTACTGATTTTAATTTTACCTCTGACTACTTTTAGTAGAATTTTGAGTAAATCATCGACAGCTAAATTTGGAAATGATTGTAAAATAGACATTATTTTCATACTCGATGCCTTTAACAATGCATCAAAATATGGGAAACTTCTATGATTTTTATGAACTCTGTTCTTTTTCTTACTAATTTTAAAAGGGTTTTCGAAATTAGATTCATTGCAGGGAAATTCTCAGTTATAAGTTTTTTAGATTGTGTATAACTAGTTTTTGGTGGAACTTTTTCAGTCTTTATTGTTTTATAATACTTTGTCTAAGTTTTCTGACATTTTTAAGCTTGGATTTCATAAACATTTTTACATGTTAATGTTTTCAACTATGTTTATAAACTATGGCACCTTCTTTATTGAAAAGATCTGTTTTTACCCGTAAATCATCATTGCATTGTTGTGTGAAATCAAGAAATATATATCCATGTGGGGATTTTGTAGAATCTTGAAATGCACTGATGAGAAAATTACGATTATTAGTGTATGCTTGTCGAGCAAGAAAATCAATAACTGTTGCATCTCTAGGATTCTTGAAAATAACTAAATATTGAACATTTAAATTCCTATTTTCAATTTTGTTGAATTTTGTTTGGAATAAATTAGATTTCAGTAATTTACACACAACATAGTTTTACCGCTACCACTTGGGCCGACGATTTGTTATACTGCATCATTTCTTAATTCCATTATTAATTTGTATAATTATAGTTTTTTGTTAATATTATACAATTTAATGAGCTCTTTCTAAAAAAATCATATATATATATATATATATATATATATATATATATATATAGATTGTTTGATCAGGAAGTAGTTTGGTATTCGATCCATGATGAAAAGTATTTAATAATATTTTTGTGACTTAGACATGAAAGCATTATGATTTCATTTTGCAGAAGCCTTCTTGATTTGCTTAGGGTTGGTATCTCATCATTATTATACAAGCTGATCTTAATGTAATACCAATGGGAATCAAATTTGTGCTTAGCACGAAAATATTTGACACCAACAAAACTGTGCAGTTTCATCATGTCATAAAATGTTGGAGAAACATGGAAAGAATTTTAAGCAGAAATATAGCGATCATTTAAATCTCCTTCCAAATCCGGCTTCCTATAATCATGTTTATCCATGAATCTCAAAATTATGCTTCTTTCATTTAAATAAAAGAAATGCAGAAACATCAGTTTCAATTGTAATTTACTGTCGACATTTTTACATTGTTCATTTTCATAGCCTTTTCGAATTTCTAACACTGCTTTTTTATTATCAATGGCATTAGAATCATTGCTTCCAGAACAATCTTGAATATCATCCAAGAGGATTTTGGAGCCGAACAAAGTGTTAGTTCGAGAATTATAGGACGGTTTGCAAAGAGGAGAATTTTGGAATCTTTCTGTAAAAGGTGTCCGTCCAACATTCAATTTGAGTCATTACTCGCTGTTGCATATCGGTGAATTGAATTGGAGCTTATCTTCAATCAATGAAGATGAAACTTTACCAGAAATTATTTTATTGTCCAAAGAGAATAAAGTATTGAAATCTTTAATAAAGCAACTTTCAATTTTATTGGATGTATTCAAATTGCTTTCACAATTGTTTACTTTCATTTTAGGAAAACTCGAACCAGGAATGAAAATTTGTTCATAAGAATCATCTTTATCTAATTTCTTAATAAAGGAGAATTTGTTTGCATTCGAAAACTCAGCATTTTCCCATAAACTATTAATTGAATCATTATCGGAAAATATTTCATGATCAGATCCAATTCATATTTCAGCATCTGGTTATTGAATAACTTTATATTAAGTTTTTAATGAAATCCAAAGGATCTTGGACGAAATTTTAAATTTAACAATAATCAATTATTAAACAAATAAATTTTATTTTTTTTAAAGCACACTAATTTATAAATATTATTAAAACACAAGAACGACAGGAACATGAATTACCACAGCAACCAGTTTCAAATCCTTGGCACTTACTACAGTCTGAATCTGAATTATCATTGTGATAACTTCTATTACCAGAAAACGAGGCCAAACCACTGCTCTCTATTCAATTATAGAAAATTTCAATTGCAATATCCTTTACAATTTATTTTAATTTACTTAATCATGATTTAATTTAGTTTAATTAATATAGTGCCTATCCATAGATTAATATTTCATTATTGTTTAATTTTGTTATCAAATATAAATTATAACGGAACTTTCGATGTGTCAAAAATGACGTTTCCAAATGGTAAACCACAGCAAATTGTAGATAGGAGTGGAAAATATCCTATAATATTTTTCAAATCCGGCAAATACAGAATCATGGGATGTAAGAAACCTTTAGATGTCAATAAATTACAATATAGAATAAAGGATATTAAAATACAGTCAATTACAGTTACCATGGATATAGGACAATCTATCAATCTATACAACATGTCAACAAAATGTCTTTGTATGTTCGAACCAAAATTATTTCCTGCACTGAGGCTTTTAAAATACAACCCAATGTGTGTTAACGTGTTTGCTAGTGGCAAAATAGTCATATTAGGGGTGCGAAATCTAAAATACAAAAATATTGTTTGTGACATACAAAATGAAATCACCGGATTGGTCGATATCTGATTGGCTAATGATTGATTAAAACAACTTGCTTATTCATTTGATTTCATTTTTAAAATGTTATACCATTATGTATGCTATGCCAAAGAAAAATATCGCTGAATACGCTAAATTTATCTTTTTTTATTTCATTTTTTTATATTTTATTTAGACAAATATTCCCCAATGATAATCGATCGTATTATTTATTTCTATCCTCAAATAAAGGAGATTTTGAAGAATCAAGAACCGTCAATGCATCAACAGCTAATATACAATGAAACAAGAATCGATATTTCCAATCTGATTAAGCAAGCTCTTTGGGACAATGAAATAAACCGAATGGTCAAGGAGATGGAAACTGAATACCCCTGCATTCTGGGGTGTAGCTGCTGTGATTTCCGATATCAACGCTATGTGGAATGGAATCTTACAAATTCAATAAGAAATTTTCAAAAAATGAAACTTTTAAGAAAATAATTGTATTTTATTTTTGTTTGTTTTGATAGTTTTAGTGTTGGTAATAAATGTTTTTGTATTTTATTTTTGTTGTTTTGTTAGTTTTATTTTGGTAATAATAATAATAATAAATGTTTTTGATAGTAATAGTATTATTTTGATGGTGGTAACAATAATAAAAATAGTAATTTTATTAGTATAGTAATGATAGTAATAATAATAATAATAATAATAATAAAATTTTTATAAGTAATAAGTATAATTATAATAATATTAATAATAATAATAATAATAATTAAAGTTTTTATAAGTATTAATAAAATTTTTATAAGTAATAATAGAATAATAAAAAGTAATAATAATATTAATAATAATAAAAATAATTATAATAAAATAATTTACAAAATATATACTACTTATTTTTATAAGTAGTAAATTAAAATTTAAAAATGTTTAAAAATAATATGACCTTGAGAAATTTTGAATGACCTTGACCTATTTTTGAATGACCTTGAAAAATTTTGGTGACTCATCCAATGACCTTGACCTACTTTTGAATGACCTTGAAAAATTTTGACGAGTCATCCAATGACCTTGAATGAGCCATGGTCTTTGTTTCAATTACCTTGAAATTTTTGATGAGTCATCCAATGACCTTGAATGAGCCATGGTTTTTGTTTCAATGACCTTGAAAAAATTTGATGAGTCATCCAATGACCTTGAATGAGTCATGGTCTTTTGTTTCAATGACCTTGGAAATTTTTGATGAGTTATGGTCTTTGTTTCTGTTGGGCCAGAACGTAAACGGCCTTGATAAATGTTTAAATGGATCAGAAACACACACGCAGATACAACACGCAATTTAAAATAAACCTGAAAAACACCAAATAAACCCTATAAAATCTAAGAAATAAAAGAATTAAATATAAAATAATAAACCTAAAAATAAAAATAAAATAATAACAAAATGCACCAAGATCTGCACGATACCTACACAAATACAACAAGAAAACACGACAAATTCGACGAAATTGGGAAAATCAATTAAAGTTCATTAAAGTGGAATTTAAATTGAAAAATTGAATTAGCAATAATTCAATAAAAAACTTTAAATAAAAAATTATAAAAAATAAATCAAGAAATATAAAAATTAAAAAATAAAATTTGCTAGAAAAGAACAAGGTCGAATTTTGTTTTACTGCATCAAATTTTACACGTCACACAATTAGGTATAAATACTGATCCATTTTCACATTTAGGAACCATTTTTCGAAAATTGTGAAATTTTTCTTAAAGACCATTTCTGAGAACTAACCAATTTCTGTTAAATTGTTAGACCATTTTGAAACTCAAATACATCAAATCTATTTTCAAAAATTTTATTTAGGTGAGAATCATTTACATTGGAACCCTCTTTCCACATCACGACCTTGCATCTCAATGGAGCTCTGCTCGGCGTCGATGTGGGAGGAGAGGTATTTGTGCTATT
Source organism: Schmidtea mediterranea (assembly GCA_022537955.1). NCBI lineage: Eukaryota > Metazoa > Platyhelminthes > Tricladida > Dugesiidae > Schmidtea > Schmidtea mediterranea. The sequence goes on from CM039679.1 coordinate 94,712,766, forward strand.
ATGCTATTTTATGCTTATTTTATGATTGATGATTTTGGAATGGTTAATGGGTAATTTATTTGTTTCATGATTAATAAATTTTATTAATATGTATTTATATGTTTTCATAAATTTATAAAATTAATATCTTAGCTGTCGAAATTTTTCCGGCCCACAGCCGACACATCACACAAGTTAGCAAAATCAACATAGTGCAGATGCATGTAAGTGCGTGGAAAATCGCCAATGATATGCACCCGTGAAGACTCAGCGTGCGCAACGCAGCGGTCGGATCGTAAATATTTATCCCTATAGCTGAAGCGAGAAATAAGGAAGAAGTCTCTGGCTGCTTCCTCGTTTCTCAATTCTGTAAAATCAACTTAAAATTATCATACAAACGGCTTAAAATCACCACACCGAGTAGTCCAGTGGGCACTCAATAACTATAATATAAACATACTATGCCTTAAGATCAATTAAAGGAAAAAGGGTACGGGGGTAATGTAAATTGAAATTGCTGATATAACCACTTCCGTGTCAATGCCATAAAATGAGTTTAATAAAGATACGATTAATAGAAATAAAATGAGTTTTATAAAGATATGGTTAATAGAAGTAAAATAAATTTAATAAAGTTATGATGAAATAAAACGAATAAAGTTATGAGTAAGATGAAGTGAAATGAAGTTAATGAAGTCATGATTGATAAAATGAATTCAATAAAATTAGGGTTCCTATGAAATAAAACGAATAAGGTTATGATTGAAAGGAAATGAAAGAAATTTAATAAAGATATAAAACGAATTCAATAGAGTTATGATCAATAGGAAATGGAAGAAATCAAATAAAGTTACGATTAGTATGAAATAAAATGAAATTATGAAAAATGAATTAAATGAAATTATGATTAATAAGAAATAAATGAGTTCAATAAAATTCTGGTTAACATGAAATAGAATCTCAACGGTAAAACGATTTAATATGATATAAAAGAAAATCTTAATTGTAACAAAAAATTGGCAAAGTTTAATAAGGAATAAAATCTTGTTTGTAAGAAAAAATTAAATAAAATCTTCGATTAATGAAAATAAAATCTTGTCGATAAAGTAGTAAAATGGATATCGGAGACGAAAATCAAATTTTATTTTACCTCTGTTACAATTAACAACCATAGAAAATAAAAATCGTACCTACTAGGATATAGGATTAATCACAAACCGAGACCATATCGTGAGGTAAGCAAATATTGCGATCCATAATAAATTAAAATCCAATAGTGTAGTGGAATAAATGAAAACATTCAGTTCGAAAATTGAGGATAACAATAAAATTAGAGCATTATTTAGATAGGGTTCGACAAGTTAGGGCTGTGTTGTAGTTGTGCAAAGATTAAGAATTTGCCAATAAATCCGAATCATAAATTAATCGAAATCTTTGACGACTAATAAATGATGAATTTGACAGAGAGTGTTAACATAAATCGAATGAATAGAGTGGGGAGTGAACCAAAATACGATCGAATTGAGTAGCAAGACGAATGTAATAACCACTGGATGTCTGAGAATGAATAGACGAGTCTCGACCCGAGTAATTGTATTTTGAAACAACACGAATAGTTTCCCATCCATTCTTCTATGCTGAATTCCGAGGAGGATAAAATGATATCACGATTACTTGAGATCGGAGAAAACCCCCATCCGAGAAAGTTAATAAATTCAAAAAATTACGGGATCCCCAAAATGGCAGATATGTCCATAAACCGAATATTCTGAGAAAGACAGTTAAAAATTCGAGACAATGGAATTCGTTAGCGGCTCAATAACATCTCGAATTAATTAATTCGTGCACGCCGTCTGGTCGATAATATAAACATAGCAAGAAAATATTTGTCTCGAATATCGAAGTGACCAATTTTGAAATTTAATTTTAAGCTTAAGCCGTTGTTATCAATTTGTTCTTATTTTAAACTCGAAATAAATCCATAAATTATAAACCCATCAGATTTCTTAAAACGTAAATCAGAAACAAATTATAATTGAAATTAGCATCCAAGTGCCCAGCTTTAAAACTAATGCCTTCCAAATACCTATTACCAAAATGACAATCTTAGGAATCTCACGAAATAGTTGACCCTTCTTTACACTAAAATGTTTTGTATGCTGGTTTGTTCATTGCAGATAAATCAAGTCGAGGAAACCCTCAATGTTAGTCGCTAAATGCACCAAATCTTGACCCACCTAAACTCTCTTTAACTAATATAGTAAAGACCCTATTCCCCACACTATCATTATTCATAGATTAAATTTCAATCGTTGCAGAACATGTCCAACAACCAGATTACTACTCAGAAAAAAAAACGCTCGGAAATGAGATTACGAACCACCGACGCAATAGGAAGACCCCGGTCACAGTGGCCTTATTCTATCCCTCGAAAAGCACGGGATCCGAGTAGCGACCTTCTCGAACCAGTGAGACAAGAATACCCAGCCGCTGAAATCTTCGCAAATGCGCAGGACCTCCTCACCCATTGGGAGCGGGTGCAGGAGCAGGTGGACTTACAAGTAGTCAAGGCAAGGATGTACCTTGCAAATGTGCTGGATGACATCCTTGCTGGGCGGATCGCCGTCGCCCATCCACCTCGTCCGGTTCGGACACTAGGCGTCCATACACAGTAGAGGCTCTCAAAAGAAGCCTAGAAAGATTCTGCCCGGATGAATAAACTGACGAACGAGACATCATAGTGATTAAATAGCAATAAAAATTAGAACCGTGTGAATTTCTTTCGTATATAGCTGAAAATGAATGTTGAGTTGTTGAAAGATTTTTTTTTTACACATTTAAACCGACCATAAATTGACGAGTAAAATCCATCTATTTCAGTAATGTCCACTCTACAGATTCTACAGATGGAGTTAGATCGCGCGAGCAGGCGAATGCCGAATTACTTAGTCAAGTCCTACAACTAACCCGTGAGATGCAGCAGATCAAAGCGACGTGCTTAGATCCTAAACGAACCAAAGTCCTATACCAACGACTCACCGCAGCTCAAAAGGCTGGCCGAAGAACGCCAGCCTCAATCGGAGTTTGCGAACGCAGGTCAGGGGCTAGAAGTCGCACTAGCTGTATGCCGAGAAGGTGAAGCGGTCACCTACCCGCTCATCTTCGCCCCAACTCAAATGCCGCAACCAGCAGTTAAGACAGCAGAGCAACCCGTCGTCACCAACAATCGTCGACCGGGACGTAAGGAGCGTGCCCGACGTCGAGCAGCGCAACTTCAGAATGCCAAACCATAGATATTTATCATGTGATTTGATTTAATAGAGTAGTTTAGCCTTAGTTGAGTCATTTTCTTTGGAAACTACATACCAATACGGCCATAAGTAACCCTATTACGTCTCAGTTTTCACAGGCAATTAAGCACTAACCATGAACAATTATTTACGAGGGACAGAGCAAAGCGAGCATAGGTCTTCTATCGACAGCTCGTGAACCCGAGGTTTTGTCCGAGCAATTACAGTACTAGCCAATGGTATTCAATTTTTGCGGACAATCCACCACTTGAACACATTTCCAACGTTGCTTAGCAACGGGTGCCAAGTGGGTTAGTATCATCTTGTATGGCGTTACTAGGGTCGCCAGAAAGATAAGCAAGACTTGAAACCCTGTAACCCACCATACAAATTTGGGGGCTCAGCCGGGATTAAAATGATTGTTTTTGCGAAAAACCAACGGAAAGATAGACATATGTTTAAGATTTAAATTGAAAATGTCGGGACGACATTTTGTCAAACCGCGAAGAGATGTAATAACAATAAAAAAGAAGAGAGCTTAATACAGAAAGATAAAAAACGAGTAACCCGACTACAAATCAAGACGCCAAGACACTCAACATCCATCAATACTTGACGACATAATACCCTTGTAAGACACCAACAACAATGACCAGACGCATAAGTAATTAAAAGGGCAAAATTCGGGATAAAATGAAATGGGGTAAGTAAGGGGGTAATGATAAACAAGAGAAAGCAACCGAACCCAACAAGAGGACGCCAACGGTAATAGAATAAAGCACAACAGGTAATGATTAAAATAGTGATAGAGAAAATGAATCAAAATATATTAAAGAGGTGAATGAATTTAGTTAATTAGTATTTAGATAAATTTAAAGGGTAATTTGATAATTTTAGATGGAACCAGCAAAAATTATAGAAAAACTAGAGGGATTCTAAACATCGAAAATGACAATCTTGAGAACTAATAATAAACAAAAGTTAATTAAACGAGCTAAAGAGGATATATCAGCAATCCCTAACCTATACTCGATGAACATTGCATATTAATAAAATTGATCGATATTGATAAAGATGTAACTACTGAGAGAATATATGAAATTCTATCTATGAGATTAGAGATAACCAAATTTGGGAAAAGCTGGTACAAGTTAATGGAAAAAGTCAAGAATATTGAAGACGAGATTGCAACAACAATGAAAGAACAAACTAAGGCTTATGTGGAGTCTTATGCGTGCAAAACAGAGGAAGCACGAGTAATGGTGATACCTTGCGGACACCTGAGTTATTGTCATGGATGCGCACAAGAGTCGCACTGTATGTTATGCCAGCGAAAGATAAAGGAAAGACTAACGGTTTACTTCCCATGAATTGTTATGATGAAATGAAATAAATGTGTATTATTTGAATTATTATTAGACGATAAGATAAATATAAAAGAAATATGCAATGTTTATAAATAATAAAATAACCCGACAACGATAAACAATGGTAATAGACCAAAAACATAAAAGCCGAATTAGGGAAATAATCAAAACACATGCACAGAGACACAAAATATTGACGGAAAAATTTCGATAACCGAGTTTTCCTAGTGTATAATTCTTTTGTTTTATTGATATATATTATTGATATATATTGAGATAGACGAGAAAAATGGTTAAACCTGAGCTATCTAATGATAGTACGCTCACCCAAGGGAAACCCTGATCAACCCTACTGAGAAAGGAACTGGTAGGCCAAGTCGCGTATGTCAGCAAGTAACCGGCGAGAGATTGATCACCTCTTTTGGGGAGCTTGTTGATGCGATTACCTTAAACACAACATTTTGAAGGCGGAGTGAAGAACGACCGATGAGTGTGAGAGGAAGAGTGATACACGGAACAGAATAAATAGTTAGATAAAGGTACCTAGAGATGACTTCTTTTTTTTCCTAGTGGTGAGCAACCAGAGCAAGCTACTTACTGTCGTGCTCAGGTTGTTATCAGCCAAGGGACTGATGACCGCTGGCCGTTCAATAACAAAAACCGATCACACACCGAGTATCGACGATCTTTTTTACGCTGGGAGGCACTCGATTTACACAACAACCCGGATCCCACACGAGTATCGGGGCCTAACGGTACGTGAGATGTAAACTAACGTAAACTGTATCATACCTCAAAACTTCCTACTAAAGCCAGATGAGAGCCTCGGAATTCAGCCGAGACAATCTGCAGTGGAGAGCGGCAGAGATTATGATAGTTATTCCCCGCTCCCACTTTTAGCATTTCCTTTTCTTTTCACTACTTCGGAAATTCAAGTAAACCGCTTTGCAAACTTGATTAACGGTTCTTAGCACTTCCATACTTTTATATTCTTCGAGTACACAACCCGGATCCACACCGGATACCGATGAATGTTTTTTTGTGCCAGCGAGAGTTGGTACAAGTAACCTCCGGAATATCCCACACCGATACCAAATATCCGAAATGCGGCGCGAGTACAAGCGTAACCGAAGAATGCTGCGGCCAAAGAACGCCATGCTTGGGATTCACGTGTAGCCTCAACATACCCAAAAGTACTGATTGACGCTCAAGGCCATATAAGAATAAATGAATAGGGGCCGGATGATTATAATCAGATACTTGAGGCAATAGAGGGCCGGATGATTTATAATCAGATACTTGCAGGCATAGAGGGCCGGATGATTATAATCAGATTACTTGAGGCAATAGAGTGGGCGGGATGATTATAATCAGATTACTTGAGGCAAATAGCAGCGGCCGGATGATTATGATCAGATACTTGAGGCCAATAGAAGGCCGGATGATCATGATCAGATACTTGAAGGCCAATCCAGATATAAGGATATGATATGAGTAAAGACTGAAATATGATTATGAATAGGATTTAAGGTCACAAGGATGACCAGTAAAAGAGTTGAAGCCCGAAGCCAAAGAGCCAACGGAAAATCATAGAGGGCATAGCACGCCAGCTGATTGAAGATTAAGTAAAAGATTTTTTGAACATAGGAAAAATAATTAATGGCAATAATGGAAAATATTGATATGAATGATTATTATAATTATTCATATAATATTGATACGACTTATATACGATACTGATAAGGGACATATATAAACAAATTGATACGGATAGTAATAGTAATCTATTACGATTATAGATAATAAAATGACTTAAAATGAGGGGGGCAAGTAGATAAGACAGACCACCCGAACAAATCGAACAAGAGATATAACATAATAGTATGTAAACGGGGAGAATGAGTACAGAGTATATGAATATTGAGTGTATTTATTCTTTAGGAATCGATAGTCAAGCCAAAAGCAAGTCCTAAGTTCTAAAGGAAAGCAAAGCAAAGGAGAAAATATTTCAGAAGCAAACGGCAAAGCAAAGTGATAACAAAGAAACTTGAATAAACGAGTAGACAAAGAATTTGGAATAAACGTCAAGAGTAGTTACGAGGCAAATAAGCAACCAGAACGTTTCAAAGCAGACCAAGAAGTTCTCAAAGCAATCAAAACCAGAGAACGAGAAACCAGTCAAGAGACGAATAACCGTAAAACATTGTGATAACATCAGCAACCGCCACGAGTAAGCCAAAAGCCAAGAGAATAAAGAAAAAAACAGTTATAAAAGAGGAAGAAAAAGAAAAAAGTTCCGCAAACAGTAAATGTCAACACTAAATGTATCAAACTAACCGGAACAGGCACAGATAGCGCATGACCGATTTTGATTTAAATGCACGAGGAGAACGAATTACGTAATATCGAAAATCAATTGACAACGAATAAATCAGTGAACTAAGAAGCTGACAACAATCCAACATGACGACTTTAAAATAATCTTTCAAATTCCGGATGCAAATACAATGATGAATAACATAATGTGATGACAGTTAGAATTCAGAGAAAAGTTTAGATTAGAGACCCGTTATACTAGTCTCAACAAATTGGATACATTTATTAAAGGAAATTGGTGTATAAAATCTGTCACTGGAATTATCAAAAGTAAAAGACGGACAACCCTGATCGTATCTTGAAAGGGAGCGCCAAGATGTATTTGTAGAAGAAGCGAGAGACGCAGCGAAATTGACCAACGTGGACAGGAGATTAAAGAGTTCTTATAAAGATATTCGGATAGAGAAAAAAGGGATAGGAAAGATATTGATTCCTACATCGAAAAACAAAACTAGATGAATCAAATGCAGTTACGCATGCGAATAAAGAACTATGTTAAAGAAGCCTTCGGCAGAATAATTGCCCGAGAGATAAAATGGTAGACGTCTTCATTAGAGAATCCAAGAGGAAGACATACGAGCCAACCTTGGATGTTTGGACACCAGAAACGTTTATAAAAGCGAGGCAATCGCAAACAATGCGAAGCCCATCTAGGATGGGATATCAAGGCAGTCTGGCCACGGAACCAACAACAACCAACATCATTTTTCACAATCAAAACAACAATATCAATCCAGCTATGTAATCAATTCATACCAGAGCACAGCAGATGTTCAAATGCCACCAGCAACAAGAAATATCCGGCAGATAGAGTAAATAAACCAGTAAAGTTATGTAATAATAATTTCAGGAACCAATCCAAATTACAAATGAAAAATGCTCATTGCCAAAGACTAGGACATCGGTCAGAGAAATTTTTCCGAAAACTACCACTTGTCAAAAAATGTGGTAGGAACAGGGCTACTGAAAAATATGTAGCAAGCCTCATTAACAAAGCATTTACCAATGGGCACAACAAGGACATTTTGCAGGCACATTGTAGCCATTCAACGTAGAACCAAACCAGCCAAGATAAACAACTCTATGAAATCCAACAATTTAACGTAATGCAGAGATAGACAGCTCGAGAAACACTACAACGAATGCCCATGGAATTAAAAGAGACTTATTATCTATTTTTTTATGACCACCATTTTATTGTATCTACAAACAACAACGACATCAACTACATGAAAGCAATATGAGGAGATCAACGAGCTGCAAAACTATAAGATATCAAGGGCAACAACACGAATGGCAAAGACGACTCAACGAGAAGCTCAGGAAATCCAGCAGAAGATGGAAACGCAAGCAAACCCTCGAAAAGATTAACTAATAGAATGGAAATCCCAGATCGATCACAACTGCGGACAGTGTGTTGAGAACGAAGGGGGAGGAAAATATGATAAGCGGATAATGAAGAAAACAATTGAATTAAATACGATGGAAAAAATTTTAGTCATCTATATATTTAATTACGAAGGGAAAAACAGTAGACGTCGACAACTGAAAAAATGACAAACTGAGAGAATCAGACGAACCAGAAAACTCAACGAGCAGTAAATCGAGCAGCAGATCATGAATACTGAAAGATCAAACGAGGGAACACTAATGTACGAGATAGACGAACTTACGAAACGAACTTATAAAAAACAATAAGAGTACACTCGAGAGAAATAAAGCAAGAGGGAAGCTTTAGAAACACACGAGGAGGATCAATATAATAAGAAAAAAGAAGCAATCCTGAACAAGGAAAGCCGAACTAAGAAAGAAGGCACTAATATTAAAATAGATGGAGGCATTGAACATCTAGAACAATCAAGAACAAGCACTAGTCAAAGAAATAGTATTATTGTATCTGTATATTATATATGGGTGCTATCTCAAAAATGGCAGAGAGCAAAAAATTAGAACTACCAAGGATAAAGTCAATGAAGCATCAACGTCACAAGGAAGAAAAAGATATCAGAACCAAATAATAAACAAAAAATCGAATCCAGAGGATACTGCTACAAATAGAAACAAGAATCAAGAAAAGAAAAAGCCCACGTGGAGTGAAGCTCAAATAGAGAATAGAAATAAAAGAGATATGGTTCCACAAAAGGGCAACAAAGATAATGAAGAGAGGAACAACCACATATTAATATGTTGAGACAAATACCAGAGATAAACAGATGAAGATGAAAGTGAAATAAGCAGTCTGGGCGGAAGAAATTATTCAATCATGCGAGGAAAATAAACTACAACAATGAATCAAATCCGAATAGAAGAAATGGAAATGTTCTTATTATATTCTCTTAGAGAAGATTGAAATGAGATATTAAAAGGAAATCATCGAATCGTAGAATTTTTATTAGACAAACCAAATTTGTTCTTCTTTAGTTACTCGATATATGATTACGACTCGTAGGATCATTGTCTATATAACTGAAATTAATTGCAAAAGAATCAACGATACGGTACATTCACGGCTCATGGAAAAAATATAAGAACATACCAAGAGAATTTGAAGAATATGATAGAGAAGAGTATCAGGTAATCTAATTGAATTTTCCAGAAATACCGAGACAGATAATGCCACAAGAGGCGAAAAGTACCAAGAAGTCATACTGAATTGGTTAGTGAAAAAAGCTAGGACCCAGTTACTAAAACTAAACCTTATCATATCCTGAAGGAAAATAAGCGAGTATACACCTAGCGGATTGCTCTTTTTTTCTGGCAAAAGAATAAATGTGGTAATCATTAAACAAAAATGTGACAAGCGAGGAAACGACAGCGAAATATGGCAAAAAATTCAAAATATTATACAACAACATAAATAAAAACCTGATATTAGAAAAAGAGGAGACAAAAATAATGTATCTATTTTACCAGATTATAAAAGATTACAGAACAAGCAATAGACCAGCTAGAAAATATATTAATCGATTATCATTAACGAGACCGATTTCAATGAAAAATTTTGTAGAAGCTGTACGAGATACAGATATTCATGAGGATCGATAATGAGAAACAGATGAGTTTATAGCCCAAATATGGGACACCAAAGAGAGTTATGAAGGAGATGATACCAATAAAGATAAAGATAAATACCAAATGATTCAAATAAAGACTATTGCTAGTAATCCCATTGTCAAATGCACGAATTATACCGACGGATAAAACCGAAATTCATTACAAACCGTTAATAGAAAGTTACGATTGATCGCGATGGTAGAGACGTAGCAATAATGTATCCACCAAACGACAATTAAGGTCCGCTGTAGACGAACCCCTATATACGAATTCAGGTATATGGAAGACCGGAAAAACCATTAATATTCATAGCCATGATGAACAGAGAGAAAAATACACAAAAAGGAACAACAGATTCAGAATTCAAGAGGAATCGAAAAATGAAAAATGGACCAAATTACCTAACCATTCTACAACTATGGAACAAAGATTCGAAATTAAGCACGAATATTTACAACGAATTATAGACGACTCGAGATGCCGATCAACACCACTGGAAAAGGTGTATGATTGAAAAAGACAAAGTGAAATGGAACAATCTGGAGGAGAACCAACCAAAAAATGCGAGAAAATATTACCAGAAGCGCCAGAAGAATGCAGCCTAATAACACCTTGGAACTATAATGAAGATGAAACCATATGAAAATTTACCAGAGAAATGATCACGAAAAATGGCAAACCTAGAAAAGACGAGCGTAAATAAATCGATAAAGCCGATATAGCCACCTATACACATGAAAATAGCTTGTGTATGGGGCTTGAAAAGTAAAATCGGCTGAGAAGAGAACAATCATCGTATACAATCATCAATTCTATACCAGAACTCGGAGAGATTTACCGGTAATGAAATTGAAGATACCCAATATTATTTGTAATTTTTTCTTCTATCATATTTCTATTGTAGTTCTGAGGCTATTATAGACGGTAAAATTAGAATGCCATTAAACCGAAAAGTCACGATTCAATCGCTAAACCCGGAAAAATGGAAGAGCGACACAGCGAAAAAAATTTGGGAGTAGACCCAGATCGATGATAAGTCAGAAGCCAAAACCACTGAATAATGTTGCGGCAGGATACCACAATTTCTGTTGAAAAATACTGTAAACCTCAATTTGTTAAAAGACGACACGACTCTATACATCACGATCGAATAGAAAGCAAACGAAATCGAAATACATCCAACAAGAAACAAGCGAGACCGCTAATCAGTTTGTACATCGAAAACACGAATACCAGGAACAAAATACTCTTGCCCGACCAGATATAACGACCCTTCTGGAGAGATAACCAAGATTAACGAAACGCAAGAATGTAGTAGACATTAGCACGAGTATGAAACCGGAAGCCAAAGCAACTCAAGACGAACCGTAATCAGAGTTAGCAAATCTGGAACGATCCTTTTTTTCTGTAGCAGATAGTAGAGGAAATCTGCGAAAAATAGTCTAAAGAATAGAGGAATATCGGAAGAAATGTATGCGTGGTACCCAGACAATTCGAGAAATCATCCGAAAATGGAAACATACCGGAATGGAGTGGCTATTTTTATTTTATTTATATTTAGTTTTTTTAATTATAATTTTTTTTCTGATCCAGATTTCGAACCATCGAAAATATTTTTTTATATGCTCATTGCCAAAAGTGAGTGAAGTGAAAAAGAGAATACCGTATGAACCGCCATTTCAATCTTACAATACCAAGGACGATCATTAGACGACCGAATCTTCGAAATCGGACTGTTACGCACATGCAATTATGATTACATATAATGTACTACAGTAGCACAAGATCGCGGGCTAGAAACTCAATAAAAGAGAAATCAGAACCGAAAACCCAATAGACGACAAGAGAGTCTAAAATACGCCAGAAGTTCCACCTGCAGCAAGAATGAAGTAATCGTTAACTTACACAACTACGAGAGATGACAGATGATATTAAACATCTATAATGATATGCACGAGACCAACCAGTGAGAATACCGGAATCAAGAGAATTTGTCATGACAGAATACGCAAAACCGATCTGATAATAGATGTAACCAGACGAGGCTATAGTATGTGGTCAAAACAGCCAGTCCGAAATATACTCAGAGCCACGATTACGAAAGAGGAACTATCAAAAAGATAAGAGAAGAAGACCCGAACCTCACAGAAGCATGAAGCATAATTGGATAACATGAACGAGGAGCTACCAACGTCCAAAAGAAACACAGACGACAACAACCCACAACGAAACGAAACAGGTACCGGCAAATGGAAAAGAGAAATCCAGAGGACGACCAAAAAATCTTGATAAACTCAGCTCCATAGAAAGAAAACGAAAACACAAATGCAGATGCATCAATTGACAACAAAATAAACAGCTTAGCCAATAACGAATCATCTACAGGGCGAAACATGAAAGAGCCAAAGATGCAAG